>CM076089.1:0-1271864 GCA_038088585.1 Chrysina gloriosa | reverse complement strand
TACAAAAGCTGGTAGCAAGATACTCGTGGGAGGTGCCCCTACAACATATTCGAGACACATCAAAATCCGTTATTCACCACCTTGACGTTCCCCTTGTGAGCTCACATTTATCAAATTTGACAAAACTGTCTGGTAATGATAATTTTGACAGGTCAAAAAACAAGTGATAGGACTGATGGGTGATACAATATGAATCAAAGCTGTTCTTAATGGGGCCAAAAATTGGCGAATAAAGTTGATACTTTAAACAAAACAAAACGTTTGAAATATAATGTAAATTTGATGTCAATCAAATGTCAACAAATATAATTACGATTTTTCTCACATCATTTTGATAGTGTTGGCGTAAAGTTTGTTTCTTAGATTATTTCGATAAACGCATTTGACAATTGTACCAATTTTGACATATAATTTGGGTAATTTCATAACAGTTACGTTCCCAGGAAACAGTTTTTTAATTTCGCCGATAGTTTAAGTTGGTAGTTCCGGCAATAGCGAAGATATTCGCATGCATTGTGCTTAGAAATTGGCGAGTATGTCCGCTACTGAAATACCAACTTAAACTGCCCGCAAATTTTAATAAACTGCGTTGATACTTGACAATATCCTCAATTTCTAGACATTATTCGAATTGATAATGTTCTTTTTGGGGGCAAAAGTGTGTTTTAGGTCAAACGAAACACGTCGGGAACCGTATCGCGATTGTTTCTGATGAATTTTGATCGGGAATTATTGGTTTGTACCCACCTTTTTAGTTTCTTTGTGTTTACAAAACCTTCTTTTTCAATTATTTTTCTGCCATATCTATCTATCTTTTCTACTATAATAGCCCAGAAATTTTCATTCAGGGCTTCTTTCTAAACATCTAAAGTCTTAGGATTATCACCTACGTCTACGCAGACACATAAAATTCATCCCAGATATTTCACAAAATCGTTTTACATCAGCGAGATTTTCCTTTTCCCTCCAAATCTATTCGCCTTCACTAGAACATTCGCTATCACTGCTCGATAAGCATCTGGTGCGTCTTTGAGATCTTCAAAATGTTCGCCTTGTAATTCACTATTTTCAAAGCTTTTTCTGTCATTATAACTTTCGTCATCAAATTCGTACAATATATTATATATTTCTGACATTTTGGAACAGTCTATCACAAACAAGGTTCGCTGAAGCGCTCGAAGAGAGGTCCTCATACAACTGATACCACCAGTCACTCTAGCCACGAACAGGAATGTGCATGTTTACTTTTATCCTTGTTTGAATGACGAAGTAGACCGGTCATCCGTAACTTGGGCAAAATAAGTGCGTGACGAGTCAATCAAGCGTCAAATGTACCGAGGGGTTAAACTCGACAATTTAATGACTCACGCGAGTATCAGTGGTTGAGGCAAACAGCGGTAAGAGCGGATAATTACGAAATAAGTTACGACAGCATCGCCGACTCCACACTCCATTCAGTACGCTGTATGCGAATAGTTCTGTGTATATGTACGCTGTCGTAACTTATTGCGTAATTATCGCTGTTTGCCCAGACTAATCACGGCATGAAATTTACTTATTGTCCTATTGTGAGGATACATTGTACAATACACACGGGGAAAAACCGTGTCTTTAAGTGTTTAGCCTAGACTAAATATCACGATGTATCGTTGCCGTCGCATCGGTCATCCGCCAACTTCTAAATAATTTGAGACTACGAATAGACTCTGTCGCAATCGTGCTTTAAATCTTCGTCGGTATTTACACCGAACGTTTCATTCTTACCATCTCTAGCCGTTGTCCTTTTCGATGTTAAGAATTTGTTTACACGTTTGTGAGAGCTCGTCGTGGAATGTCCCAACGCCGCCGCTTTAAGAACGAAAAGATACAAGATACGGGACGGCGATCTGACGATGGCACTGTCGGACGTAAAGAGTAGCCGAGAACCAGATTCCGATCTAAATGCTTCACATTAGCATACGGCAGCTATAAAGTACTGACCGATGCCATAATAAAGATCCGGTCGTGTTATTCGAAAAGCGTCTTTCGGACGGCGTTCCCGTGTACCTATCATCCGGCGCGGAGGAGAAAAGGAACAAAGAAGATCGGGGACTTATCCATATATAAACGAAAATCGACCAGCTGCACCCTTCGGCGACGTAACTTATTAGAATATTATGTTAGCGGATGCAGATGGATCGTTTCTTTAATATTTAATAAAGTCGATGTAGTCGGTGACGTGTAAACAGATTTACGATGTGTTACTATTAGATATTTGGTAATTACGTGCACATTGCGTGTCATCACTTTTTTATTCTTACGAAATGGAATTACAAAAATGCCCAATAAAAAGTGTCCATTGTCGTTTATTGGGACTTGGGAGTGAGAAGTTGTAGTTGAAATCGTTTCCATTTAAGAAAATATCAAATGGCAAATTTTAATCGGTAAATTTGCGTTTCGTTTTGCAGTTAATGAAGACTTCGAAGTTGAACTGTAGCTTGTTGATCTGGATGAATTTTTGGTTTTACATATTCTACATAAGCAGGAGAAGTTTCCACATCCAATGTGATAATTTTGTTAGTCAACGTTTTTACAAAGATCTGCATATGCTATCAATCCGTCTGCCCAGCTGAGTCAGTGTTTACTTCTGGGTCACGTTCGAGTCTTGATGATGCTGGACTAAACGAATAATTCTTTAAAAAGCCTCCGTCGCCTACGTCTCATCTGAAATATATTTTGCTTCTTCCGGACGTTATACTTCCCTTTGATTATTAAATTAAGTTTTCTCTCGGTTTAATTGTTTACACGTACAATCCCTTCATCGCAAGAGCAAGACTTTTTTGAATAACACAATCGGATAATGTACCATTAACTTCAAGTTGTATCCCGAATAACATTCATCAGGCAAGTAGCGACTAACACTATATGGTACAACATAACTCATTTTCCCCCTCCTTTAGCTCTGTAGGTAAATTGCCGCTCACATATCTTCAGAATGTTTCTGTGCCACATAGAATCCAGATTTGTTATTGATGCAAATAACTTCTGCAATATTTAAATTGTATTGGTTTATTTCGTCATCACTTACGCTTAAGAATTGCAATTGTCCATGTAACATTATACTTGTCCGACCATTTGATAATTTATACAGCAACAAATATTGTATTATCTTTTACGACACAATGGCGTATCACATTTCATACATACATCGTCATACGTGGTGTTTATGGGATGTAAGCGTTCATATCGACAAATACACAATTTTGCTCGCAATAAACATCATGTTCACGGTGTAGAAATTCCGCTGTTACAATACTTTTGATAAGCTATCAACTAAATTAAGGCGTGGAAGATATCAAATAAATATTCTCGGATAGTATTTGTTTAAAGTTAGTGCCATTTTATTCGGTCGCGTATGCGATATGAGAGCCTGGATATACGCTGAGAGATGAATAAATATAAATATGCGAAAATTGTTCGCCGACATTAAATCAGGTACTATGTGGTGTTGAAAGTAGTAAAGTCGACCGCGTTATCACATAATTCAGTTTAAAATGATGACAACACGGCAAAGGGATATCGTATTCTTATCGTTGTATGTTCGATACGCGTTATGTTCTCGCCAACGTATCATACGCATTTTTGTACGTATAACTACAAATTTCCCGCAGACGATGTTTTTAATTTCGAAGAATTTGGAGTCGTACCCCAGTCAAAAGTTGTATACTTTATTACTTTCACTTTATGTTCGGATGCAGAATTTTCTCAAAATCCGCTTCGATAAGAGAACGGTACAATCTTCCTCAATGGAATTGCTAGGTGTTTTTTTCTTTTCTTCGCGCCTGCCGTGATTTCTGTCGTTGTCATTGTTGCTTTTAATTAATCTTTGTTCGGGACGCATTTTATGCGGTCGACAACCCAACATACGTTATCGATAGCTTATCGATTTTCACAGATACAGGCAACCTTCATGCCCGTTTCTAAATTAATATATACGTTTTCCGTTTGACGTCTGATTCGGGGGTTAGGTGAGATGATTGTAAGATCTTGGCGGGTTCAAACGTTTGTTTCGCGAAGTGATTCTCTTCAAGAGATTTGATCATTTGAAATCTCGGCCCATCGGTAGATTTTAGGTAAAATACTTCTCATTTCCGTTGCCTCATTATTATATTTGGATCACCGAACCGACAACTATTACAGTTATACCTAGCTATATATTTTTACTCTGCATTCAATTCTTTTATCGTAAATGTAATGGTATTTGTTTTGTGCATCTCGTTGTTGTATATTTATAATTTTCGTAACAAACTTATTGCTTTAGCTCATAATATTCTTGGGTCGGGATTAACTTTAAATTTAATTATGCCACTTCTAAAAAATTATTTATTATGGATGCTGTTCAAGATTAATGACCTGATTTAGCTAAGTTTAGTATTTGCTGTGATAGCCTTTCATCGGTAGAAGAATCTCGGTCCTGTCTGGTATTGAATGGATAAGCCTGTGTGTAATTTCTTTTTCTATATACATCCCAATACCGTAGTGATTACAGATGCAAAAGTTATTTCCACAATTATAATAGCAGATATCTACTCCTAATTTTTGACTAGTACTTTATCAAAAATCTGTTGACGTATTAGGCATCGAAATTTATACTAAATTATCTCTAATATGAAGAGAACACTGCGTCAGTAAACTTCAAAGGGAGTTGTATTATTTCTTAGCTGCAAACTGCGAAACGTGGACAAGACAAAAAAACACATAATAGTGTAATAAATGCTGCGGAAATTAAGAAAAGAAAGAACGAGAAAACAAAACGTGACCTCAAGTGGGAATCTATAATAGAAGTCATTGAGAGGAAACAAATGAGATGGTTTAGACATGTATTTAGGATGAGTGAAAGCAGATTAGTTAAGACCATATACGAGGCAAGAAGATCCAAGAAGTGAAGAAAGGGGAAACCCAGCAAAACATGGAGCCAACAAATACGGGAAATAGGAGAAAAGAGAGGAAGAACGATAAGAGAAACGAGGGATCTCGCACATGAACGGGGGCTATGGAGGAAATTGAACAAATAACACTAAACAATTCAACTCCTATAACTATCTTGGCTTCATATTACACATTAAAACTGAATTTATGGCGTGAAATTATGTTATTTTCGTCTAGTACAGTAGTTTCAGATAGTTATAGTACTATCGGCGGAAATTGCGTCTAATTATAAGTAAACTGGGCAATTATGCGGTATGATGAGTCATCTGTCCTTTTCACAATGTAATATTATATTACAGAGGGTAAAGGACATAAGACTCGTCATACCGCATAATTGTCTAGTCCAGGGTCTCCAAACTACGGCCCGCGACAGCTAATAGCTTATTGTTGTTGTGATAAATTGGATAAGAAAAACACAGAATGATAATAACTCGGATTTATTTACTTGCTAGGTAAAGCTAATGACAAGTATAATACGCAGAAAACTCACTGAAGTAATCAGTATGGTCCCAAGGCTGAAAAGTTTGGAGACCCCTCGTCTAGTCTAGTTATAAATAATATGAAATCTATGAATGTCATATTATTTGGTTTTTGCTTGCTTGTTTTAGCACATTTCTTTAATTATTGCTTATTGTACTACCTTTTTAACAATTTCCATTATTTGTACTAAGTCCTGGAAAATGGACTTTATTGTTATTATTATTTGTTTGTGTCTCCTCCTGTTGTGAAGGAGGTTGTTTCTTCTCTAACTGAGCAATACAGTAACCCGCCCTGGACGAAGTGAACTGCTTTATTTTCGGGAGAAACTGCCATTAATTACTTATTGACAAAGTCTCCACTGTCATTACTTTTTGTATTTATCTTATTTTGAGACTTGATCAAAAATAGATTTTTAGATACAAGTCCTTAACGTTATTATTATTATTATTATTAGCCCATTTTGTACCAGCGATCGAGATGTCGCCCACAAACTTTTGGGGTTATTCATTTAAAAATTAAAAATAGTAGATAATGGAAATAAATTATTTTTTATTATCTATAACTAAGTTTGGCGTATTGGCTTTGTGATCTGGATCTTTTTACCCCGCCCCTCCCCCTATCAAGGACTCACTTGGTGCACGCAAGAATAGACTAAAAATAGCCTATTGCTAATTTAATTGTAATTACATACCAAAAATAGAAAAATTAAAAAAGGTCATTGATTTAAACAGCCAACAGTTCAAATAAATTTTGGTGTACAAACTAAAATTTATTTACTCCTCCAGCTCAGCACCAAACATCCTTAAAAATGGCTGGTCGAGATGTCGACCATTGGGATAATTATATATACAGTGGTTAAAAACACCCCATCGGGGCTTCACCGCTTTAAAAGCGCTCTAAATCCATAATTTCCGGGGTGGATCGGTCCCCATCCTATGTTTTCATATCTTCTGGCTTATTTCTTTCCAGATTCTTCTATCCGTCGTTTTTCTCTGCCAGTTGTTAACGCCTGCTCCCCTTAGATCCTCCAACACCTCTTCCAGCCACCTGGACCTCGGTCTTCCTCTTCTCATCTTGCCCCCGGCTTCCATTCCAGCAAAATCCTGATTATGGATTCCTCCCCTGCCCTCCATACATGCCCCAACCATTTTATTCTTTGCCGCTTTATTTTTTTACCACATCTTCTCCCCCAATTTTCTCTTGCAGTTCTTCAATCCTTCTTATTCTGAATTCATTGTCTGTTAGTTTAATTGGCCCCATTATGGTTCTTAATATTTTCCGCTCGAGTATTCTTAGATTTTCTTCATCTCTCTTAGTCATTGTCATCGTTTCCGCTGAATACATAATGGGAATGGGAATGGGATAATTAGCATACCAAATTAATCTGAAGTTCTTGTCTATTAGTTTCAATATTTTTTATTACTACATAGTTAAAATGAATGTGCTAATATAAACTGTTAACATCAAATAATACCATATATTTCATTCTTATTTCATATCATAAAATGTCATATCACACAGAAAATGTATTGCTCTAATTATCCCAGCGGTCGAGATCTCGACCACCAATTTTAACGGGTAATCCTCGACAAAAAAGAAGGTCCAAAAATTATTTTTGTCCAATTTCTAACCAGCCGTGGAAATTTCATTAAGATATCAAAACATTTATGTAGCTTGGTACAAAATGGGTTAATGCCGGCGGTCATTTTCTGCCATTTTTCCCATTGCGCGTTCTTCAATTTATCTTCAATTGGAAATTTTGTATTTACGAATTTCTTGATGCAACAAAGCCGCAGATTTTCGTTCGCGTTCACGTCAGGTGACTATTTCGCCGGTGTCAACAGGTAGGGAGGAGGGGAATAGTTCCAGATGAATCAGGACTGCGCAATTCTAGACTTGTGTTTCGGATCGTTATCCTGATTTTAAAAAAATAAGCGGAATTATTCACATATGTCCAGGTTCTCGATACTTTGCAGCAAAATGCTTTTCGGTATATTGAGGTACATGAGGTATTTTTGTCCATTATTTCCTCGATAAATTCTGGAACTTTCCACTTCCCGGCTGCCGACATACAAGCTCGAACCATAACACTACCACCACCATGTTTCACGGAACCTTTGAACTTCTCTTTGTTGAGTTCAGTATATGCTTTTCGGCAGACGTAAGACGAACATGTTAAAACTTGGATTCGTCAACGCAAATGACTGCGTTCTAGAAGTTAGAATTTTTGCAAATATTCTCCTTAGTGTTCTTATTAAGTCGGCTTTGTTAACGCTTCGTACGAGCTACCCGGCTATTAAAATCATGCTCATTGAAGTCAATATTAATCCAATTTGTTTTGGAGATTTTAAAGAATAGTTATGAATAGTTGAGGGTAGTGGTTTCGTATCAGTCGCGTAAAACATTGCTTCAAGAGCGCTTAAACCCGATTAGTATATTACGTTTATACTCTCAGCTTTCTTAGTTAGTTCATTTCCAAACATACACATCCCTTTGATCTTTAAAACGGGTGCTCCATCAACAGAAGGTTATTAGCTTTCTGGCGCGTATGTTTATTTTAAAACTGTTATTAAGGCGATTCTCAAAGCGGTGATGTTTCATTACTGCGGGATTAGTCGAATACGCTTCGATACTCGCGGACTTAATTTGCACGCAGTCATGGAAACGTTATGTTTCGAATTACCGACCACGGTACTTTCGATTTTGGCTATTGACTACCGAAAGAAAATTCCTCCGATACCTCCAATACGATAATTCCGGCAGGTGCAAAGAAATATACATATATTTCTTATGTATACATACAAGTTTGTTGGTTACGTGGGAAGACACGAATTTTCAACTAATCCCGAGGGGGCGTTTAATTTGGACTACATGTTCTGAAATCGGACTCGTTCTTTACGGTGCGCGATCGAATTTTATCATCGAATCCACCTACGAAATTAGTTTTTAATAAGAGTTTATAATTCGACGTGCTCGTTATTTTAACTTTCGAAGAAGATGGGTCTCGCTTCTGGGCAAACGCCTCCGAATGCCCGTTTCTCCCGTCCGCATACTTATTAAGTTCGGAACCAGGAGGGCAACTTCCAGCGAAATCGATTCTCTTTAGGCGATACTTTGCGGCGATTACGGCTCCTTTTTAACATAACGGAATTAACTCGCCAACTATTCTCGATGGAAACATAGGGAACATTAGAATCGGATTTGTATAGACGTAATGCCTTTATCATTCTAACCGCGTATCCATCATAATAGACAGTCTCTGACGGGCAGGAGGGATATGTTGAGCTCACGTTTTATGTGGAAGTTACTTCACAGTGTGGTGGTGGAATGTACTGAACTTTTGGCCTCCGTAAAGCTCCACGTCCCTACTAGATCCAGCCGTACTACGCCGACGTTTACCCTTCCATCGGCAAGAACTAATGCGTTGTGGCGGTCTCCCGTTGTGAGTATGTGCCGTCTAGCTGAGTCGCGCTATGATGACGTATTTTTTAACAGACTGTAACTTTTCCTGTTTATTAGAGTTAGGTGTTATGTTTATATACATATTGTAGTATGAATTTTAGTTAATTTTATAGAAAAGCAAAAATTATTACAATTAATATTTACAAAAATTTTAGTATTTTATTAACAAAATAATGAACAATACAATCAAACTATATTACCTAGTGTGTATCAGTGTAATTTGTTTTCTAATTCTTAACTTCTCTCTTTGTCTTGAATTCTTTCTTCACTTCTTTTCTTTGGTCTTTTCCTTTTATTGTACTTCTCTTTTCTTTGGTCTGTTCGTCGTTGTAAACAACCACTTCTTTTTTGATATGGTCTGCTTCTTTTCAACCCTGGTATCTTATATAACTTTTATCTGACTTGTTTCGTCGACCATCCCATTCCGTCCCTTATAAACAAACTTCATTTTTTCGGCACGTCGTTATAGCAATTTGGAATTCTAGATTTTGAAATGTTTCAAGTGTATGTGTGTGGTAAATGTTTACAACGCTCTTCTATTTCTTAAAGAATGCTTTCTATATAATTTACATCTTTTTATTGATAATTTTACTAATGGAGTATTACCATACTACAATATACATACTTTTCTTTGTTTGTCAATTCAGAGCTACATCCTTATTTATTTATTTACCTTTTTTTAGTATGATACTATCTACTCTTCTTTTTTGCCATGTAACTGGTTTTGAACAGTTGGGTAATAAATGCGTCTTTTGCGGAATCAAACACAATGAATAGCCTTTATAATAGCACATTTCTCTTTGCCTGGTGACTTTCCCCTCGACATTTTAGACACTCTTAGTAAAACCATTTGCTTCAAAACACACACTTACTATCGATACATGCACACACACATTTGTCGAGCAACTAAAATATCGATTATAATATGCAGAGTAATGTAAACTTCTTAAGCTTACTTATTAGTCATACTCATACAGTTTTTCCTCGAAAATAGATACAGTCGCGTCTCGTTTATCTTGGGGCTCATGTATTTTGAGTTTTATTTATCTTAACTTAGGGGTTTCGTTTATTTTAAGTTCCACGCTCCCCTCCATGTTTCACAATTTTACCGTCACGCTAGTATCTAGAGTGAGCTTGGAAGAAATGGGAGGATTGGAGGTGGCGCAATTCTGGTTGGCATGGCAACGGCCTACTTAGATAAACGATACTCGTTCATTTCAGAGGGCTGAAGATAAACGAGATTCGACTCTATGATAAAGCGAACGTAACGAACAAGTCCAATTAAAATGTAGTAGGGTTTAATTATTATATGATGATAATATTGATAAATGTTTTGCCATGTCCTTCACACGTAAACTGACGCCTATTCCAACTTCATACTCTATGAATGGTCGTTCTCTTGGTAAAACTAATATGATAAAGGATCTTGGAGTGACATTTGATCCGGCGCTCAACTTCAATCATCACGTTCAGAATACATGTGTTTCGGCAGCTAAAGTTCTTGGCTTTATTATTAGATCGTCGAAGTACTTCAACAATATCCATTTACTGAAATCATTATACTTTTCGCTGGTCGTCAGCAAACTGGAATATGAGTCCGTTATTTGGTACCCCTATTATAATATTCAAATATCTGCTGTGGAGAAGACACAACGTCGTTTCTTGAAATTCCTTACTTTCAAAACTACTGGAATTTATCCGGAACAAGGGATTGATTACGACATTTTACTGGAACAACATGATGTCCGTTCGTTGGCAAACCGAAGATCTCTTCATAGTGCCCGTTTCTTGCATAAATTAGTTATTGGTAGGATTTATTGTCCAGAGCTGCTTTCACGTGTTAATTTTTATGTGCCGAGGACAACAGCTCGATAATGCCCATCATTCACATACACCACGCCGAGGACTAACATCATGTGGAAAGCTTCATTAACGCATATGTCACAGAATGCTGATAGACTTTATGATGGACATCTTCATTGGTTCGATTTAATCTTTGATTTTTTATTGTTTTATTCTATATTCTTGAAATATCAATTGGTTTACTATATTAAATTACATAAATTTTTATTTTAATATAAAATTTCATAGTTAATTTTCCTTTTTACATACTATATATATATATATATGTACATTGTATGCAATTGTATTTTGTCCTGTAATTGGCTTCGCCTGTTGGGCAATAAACATTATTATTATTATTATTACCCATAAATGCTGAAGGTATTTGTCCTTTGGGAACAAGAAACTTCATAAATAGTTGAAGATCATCATCATTTACATTTTAAAGTCGTAGTGCAGGGATTAAGAAGTATTCGAACAAATATGGACGCTAGTGTACATATACACTGAAAGGAGGAAAAAAATTATTTGTAACTTAAGGGAAGCATGTCGGTCCTTATAAATTTGTTACTCGTTTCCAAGACCAAGTTTAAAACGTTGACAATTGGTGGTTTTGGTACAAACAAAAGTTTTTAGAAAGAATGACATTTTTTAGGTTACAAAGGTAAGTCACAAATAAAAAATGTTTCCTTCTTGTTCAGTCTACCTGGGGACACATTGTTTTGTGACGTATGTACTTATCTTTTACGTATCCTCTCCTTTACCATTTTCAAACCCATCAAACTACAAATCGGGACTTAATACATAGCTGTACATACTTTCAGAACGTTCAAATAACGATGATCCGAAAACGTTATATATTTTAAAGTTCTGAAAATATGTACAGCTATGTATTAACTGCTGATTTGTTGTTTGATCGACCTGAAAAAGTGGTAGGTGAGAGGAGATTTGAAAATTTAGATATAATCAACAAGTATTGTTAGAATTGCAAAATTGGAGATCATTTACGTAAAACAAACGACATAATTTTCGATAAGCGATAATTTTGATAGCTCTAGAAGCAAAAATTGAATAACAAGTTTTTTAAAAAAGTAACAAAGCATAAGTGGTCTAAATGCTTCGAGATTCTGAAAGTATCTCCGTTGTCAAGAAGAAATGCTGCACGATCCACTTAGACATTAAATACGTAGGTTGTCTTATATCACCCGAAAGTTACAGTAGACATACTTAATTCTGTATTATCGATCCGTCCGAATGATACGTATTGAATTCGTTTATTGCTTTTTGATTTAAGTGCGGAAATTTCCATTGTGTTTCGAACCCGAACGTTGTACCATACGAGGGAATTGGATGCGAACGATATTCATACGTATACGCGGCCTATCATTTACGACGTTATAAATTCTCCGCGAAGGATAACGAAAGCGGCGGGGAATTGCAGAAAGCACATATACGATGATGAATAATGCAGAAACCCGAACGGTGCGTAAATGGTAAATAATTGCAGATTAAAAATTGCAGACAATAGCTTTTATATATAAGACCGTAGCGACTGTATTTTATGCTGCCGGTCTATTCCGAGTTCACAAAGACCTGTCCGTCGGTTGACGGCGCAGCTTATTCTAATACGGATCCGAGTAACTGGTGATGGATAACTTTAAAAATCCTGTTCAAGTTTTAATGGACTGTGCATATTGCCGGTCTTTTGTCGTTTTTTGTCTGTCTGCCGTAACTATTAATACTACGGTCCGTCTGGCATGTCCTACCTTAATGATTCTTAGTGAACCTCTGAATATAGAGTGGTGAGTGTACGAATAGTATACGCATCCAATTTCCATGGAATACGTACGTTTTTTCACGTGACTGCGAGGAAAAATCATCATGTTTGAATTCGTACAAATTATAAATTGTCGTTTCCAATAACCAAATCCAAACGAAGCAATTCTCATCGATTTCGACCCCGGAATCGCACTCCACGCCTTCGAAAACGCATATACACCAAGTTTCGTCTAATTCCAAACATCTTCAATTTTTTCTGAATTTCCAAAGGGGTACCCCTTGGAGATTTCGACGAAAATCGAAATGGTTGGAAGTATAACTTATTACACATCGAATTAAAGCTTTTTCCTTGCAGATTGCGGTTAAAACAATTTCCGGAACGAGGGACGTATTATTAAGAAAATATTCGACGAGAACGTGAAACGTGGTTTTGGTCGAAACGTTTCCGTACGCTCCAAGATCCAAACGAAGCAAATTTTATCGATTTAGACGTCGAAATCGCACTCTAGGCCTTTGAAAACGCATATGCACCAAGTTTCGTCTAATTCCGAACATCTTCAATTTTTTCTGAATTTCCAAAGGGGTACCCCTTGGAGATTTCGAAGAAAATCGAAATGGTTGGAAGTACGACTTATTACACATCGAATTAAAGCTTTTTCCTTGCAGATTGCGGTTAAAACAATTTCCGGAACGAGGGACGTATTATTAAGAAAATATTAGATGAGAACGTAAAACGTGGTTCCGGTCGAAACGCTTCTGTACGCTCCAAGATCCAAACGAAGCAAATCTCATCGATTTAGACGTCGGAAACGCACTCTACGCTGTCGAAAACGCGTATACACCAAGTTTCGTCCAATTCTGAACATCTTCAATTTTTTCTGAATTCCCAAATACCCCTAAAATATTTTAATACGGCAAGAAAAATAAATTGTCGTTTTTATTTCGAATAAGTTCGGATTTCTGCGGGGACCGACTGTATATATGTATATGTAGGTATAAATCTATTAGAAGAAATTCGCGATCTGCACGTAATACCACATACACACATACATCTCAAGAAAGCTGCCTTACAAGATTTTATTTCGCGTTTCAAATAAGACAGCATAAAATCTTGAAAAGCTCTCGAAAGAAAGTAATACATTAGTCGAGCTCTGTTAATCTCAGAGACGTATTTACTGCCGAGACTGGCGCTTCAAAGCAGCCGAATGTGATCGTTAAGGGATTCGTAATTTTATAGATTAACGTACTCGTCGGTGGTAGTCAGTACAATATTTTCCCTCGTTTGTCCTTCGTGGGGATTATTTTTTTTGTCAAATGACTCCTACGAGGATATATGTAGGAACTTCTACGATACACGAGCATTAATGATTTTCCAAATTTAATACTACGTAATTCCCTTCGTGTACCTTAACGTACCCCTTTACCCTGCGATATTAGATAGACAAATATTACCGACAATGTAGACGTAGAACTACGTGACCGGTATTTAATGTAACTCGCCTTTAATACGCATCCGGCAGATAACGGCCGATTCAGACAGACAATACTTTTACACGTCAAGCGGAAATGTGGGTAAAGTAGAATTTATAGTATTTCAAATACAATACCACCACAGTTGTTCACACAAGCTGAATTAAATGATTTACTAAGAGATTTGAATTTGACCAAGAAGAAAGCAAAATTGCTTGGTTCTAGGCTGAAACAAAAACATTTATTGACATCTGGAACATCTATTTACCAATACAGAACAAGAGATCAGCAGTTTGCTTGAGTTTTTTCAAGCAAGAAGAAGACTTGGTTTACTGCCCTGGTATTGGCACTGTAATGAATGAATTTGGCATTGAGTACAAGAAGCAAGGTTGGAGGCATATGAACGAAATCTTGACGTGATTATACAGAAAACTAGTTATCCAGCTCACGATTGGATGCTATGCGGAGATTTTGAAAGTTGTTTGCATGATCCTTGGTCAACCAAAGTGATTTACAAAGTTTCCGTGTTTTAGATGTATGTAGGGGAGCCCTGGGGTACATTTGAACACAAACTCTTTACTTGTAATAAACAACATTTTTTATATTTTAAATATGAGTGTATATTTCGTCTTATACTTTACCATCAATTAAGTGCCGATTTCCAGTAAAGAATTTGATAAAAAATTTAACATAACCCACAATGTTTTTTTTTCTGACGTGATACAATTGTTCAAAAGTACCCCCATATCGGGGTAGATTTGAACATCTACGGAGCAGCTTCCAACAAACACAAAATGTCATAAATTTATATTTTATATTACAAGTAAAACTCAACAATTAAAACATCTAACTGGTTATTATCAAAATATTACATTATTTTCATATTAATATTAGAAAAATTGATCCCGAAGGATGACGCAGCTCTTGCAGTTCCTCCAGATAATTCTGGTACAGGAAGCTTTAATTTGATATCTTCTCTATCTATAATACTAATATCTTCTTTTTCTGGGAAATAGAATTTCCACACATCGTCCTTTTTTTCTCTTAAAGTTTACTCTGTAACCGTCTTCTACAATATCTTCAATCTGGCCCAGAAATAGTAAGCGCGATTTTTCGTGGCAAACTGAACTAAGATGAAATCGATCACATTTAAAGTTCCAATATCAGTCTCAGCGTCTTGATTTTCTAAATTGATAAATGTTTCGACTTTGTCTGATGAGTCATCATGAATTGACATGCAATCAGATTGATCATCAGAATCGTCATCGCCGTACAGGACGCGATGAATGTTTTTCTTCACTTTTTTAATTTTCTTTTCAGTCGGTTCAATAGGTCTCCTTTTCTTTGCTTCTCTCTCCTTTCTTTCTGATTCCAGTCGTATTTTTTCAGGGGTTTCAGTCAAGATGCGTGACCTTTCCTTTCTTTCTACGTTTTATTGCACTTGATCTAGGTCCAGCTTTCGGATAAGGACGAACGTCTTGAGCTGAAAGCATTGCATTGGGTTCTTGAGAAATCAGTGCCATGTCATACGAATCCTGGCTGCATCCAGGCATGTTACTGTCATCTGAGATAATCGATGACGTATCTAATACATTAGTTACAAATGGCCTATCAGTTACAGCTGCGCTAATGAAGTCCTGATCGCCAAATGCTAAGCGATTTAAGGGCCACAATCCTGGTTTATTAAATGAAGAGATAATATTTGACCTTGTAAAAGATGAATTAAAAGCAGTATTAACCAAAGCAGGCAATGTGTGTATTGATATATAATAGTTTCTCCAGGATTAGTGGTTAACCAGTCATTTTGAGCTATTTTCAGTTTGGTCTTAAATGGTCCCAGAACTCCAACGACAAGCGGCTGGAGTTTGTGGGAACAATGAGGTGGAAATGTGACGAATGTTCTCTCGAGCATATTGCACCGCTTCGACGGAACTTTCATGATTGTCCATTAGTATGAGGATTTCATACTGGCTACACTTGGTATGATAAACAATCTGTTTAAGAGCATCTAAAAGAAGAGCTTGGATCATCCAGTAGCTTCCGGGACCATTGGCTAAAACAATACTTGCGGTTGGAGCAGTTTCAACCATTGTGTCAGTGACTCTCGCTCGTGGATATATAAAAACTGGAGGCAGTGCGTTTCCAGCCGCATTAATAACCGTACATAAAGTAATAGATTGCCCTCTTTCAACAAAGACAGCTTCGCCGACCTGCTTGACACCTTTAGGAGCAATAACGTTGGGCGTTTGTAGAACTGTTGTAACGCCGGTTTCATCAAGATTAAAAACCTGGGCTGCTGTAAACGATTTGGATGGAAGGACCCTCTCATAGTTATGAAAGAATTCTGCCACATTAGTTTTATTAAATGAAGTCAACCTCGAAAGTGAAGTATTTTCTGGCTTACGAATGGAAAGTTGTCTGTGTCTCTACATAAAACTATAAAGCCAATCATCTCCAGCTGACCTGTTTTTCGTCCAGCTATCGGGCATACTAATTTTTAGTATTCTAGCATAATCGTAGGCAAAAACTTTAATCTGTTTATATGCAAGACCGTAACATATTTTTGATGAAGTGATGGCATATTGAAGTAATGCTGATTCACTTGCTGGCTGGAATATTTTGAATGAAAATCATGTTTGGTTGAAGAAATGACAATCCCATCTTTATTCACGCTGACCTTTTTAACCTTCCTATACTCACGCATACGGTCTGTGAGGCCGACTTATATAGTATAGTATACGTCTTTCATTTTGACGTGAGTATAGGAAGGTTAAGACGGTAATATAAAGCTGTATGGGACATGCCATGATTTGCTGCTGCTTCACGCAAAGGAAGTTTTTGCTCTCGCACAGCTCTTATGGCGCCTTGTATGTCTTCCTCGGTACACGCCGACTTCCCTTTTTCTTTAAATAGTTTCGTACCATATTGAAACTAGAAAGAAAAATACCTATATATGTACCTATTACGAAATTTTAAGTAATATTTTTAAATAATCAACAGAGCGGATGTTTAGTGGTGAAAAATATCATCGGCATGTTACATCAAAATAACGATTAATACAAATATTTAGATTTTACTATAAACATAATTTATATCGGAATTGCCCTCTGGTAATCAAATTTTTACTTTCGAACAATTAAAAGATAAGATTTAATTGTTAGTTTATAATTTAATTTGACCTTTAATTTTGAAGTATAACCTAGCCCAGTAAACATTTTTAAATTTCGCGGATAGTTTAAGTTGGTAGTTCCGGCGATAGTGAACACGTTCGCTTGCATTGCGCTTAGAAATTGGCGAGTATGTTCACTATTGCCAAAACTACCAACTTAAACTGTCGGCAAAATTAAAAATATTTACTGCGAGGTGTTCCTTGTAATTCCATAAAATATGTTAATTTTGTCGTGTACTAGGGGACAAATGTCTCCCTAGTACCCTGCCCCCTCCCCCCCTCCAAATGTGCCCTAACATCATATTTTTGATTAAACAAACGTTTTTCACCTAACCAAAAATTACAAACAAAAATCGGGTGTGGAATAGTGAAGTTAAAACTTACCTCTTTCAAATGGTATAACACCAATTCACTTAGTACAAACAAATCGGAAACTATAGCATAAAATATAACACAGAAACATTTTACACTTCCAGTACAAAAACGCTCTCCTGCTGTTTGCATTTCAAAAACAAACCTATCACTTGGATCGGCTATAGGTCGTATTTGTTTAAAAAGTTTCTACAAATAATTCTTTTGTTGGCCTGTACAATTGTCGAGCGACTGGGGTTTTACATTACAAACGATGTTTCGAATTACTTCTACCACTTCCTAAGTTAATAAAAGACAAATTTGAAATGTACAGCTTATGTCTCTATGTAGTTTACAACGTTTTCGGAAAAACTTCGTCTACGGGAACGGTATAAAGTATGAAACTTATGAAATATAACTTGTAAATTTTAAATTTGCCTTTCATCGACCTAGAATAGGATATAGAAGAGATGCCAAAAGAAATAGAAAAGCGAAAAATATCGATACGAAAAACTTAGCAACTGCAAGCACGCTCCTCAGTAGAAAGTGACAATAAATTACCATATGGAAAAGTAGATGTTGCTGATAGATTTTATGAAAATAATACGTTTTTTATATTTCTCAAAAATACCTTTGAAACTATATGCGAGAATCAATACCAGAATAACTTTGATCTGTCGAAAAATACGTTCAGCAGCCCTGATTTTCCAATATACTTTTTTTTTTTAAGATTTTGGTCCCTTTATTCCCACGTGCACAAATATAAATATAAACAAAAAACGAAAACGAAAACGAAAACGAAAACGAAAACGAAAACGAAATAATACTGAGATTGAGACATGGTTTGACATTGTAAAGAATAATGGTCCGGGTGAAAAATTGTACTTATAATAAACCATGATTTATATGAAAACAGGTCTCTGAAGTTGGCACTGCAAAATAGGAGAAAAATCTTTAGAAATAACATATTTGTTTGGTCCCTCTTTAATATCGAGATTTTTTTAAACATCAATAATCGATCATAAAATATCCCTCGCGTGTAGCAAATCGTTTGACCACTGCTTTCAATTTTGATGAAGTTAAAAATTATTTATTCATAAAAAATGTTTGGCCACCTCCTGAATTTTTAGTTAAGAATAACAGAAATTATCAACCAAATAAGGTGGTCAAACAAAACTATTTTGTTGCCAAACATGGTCAAAAAATGGTCAAACAAATACGTAATTTCCAAAGATTTCTTTTCCATTTTCCGATGCCAACCTTAAAGATCTTATGGGAACTTAGAAATTATGTGTTAAATGAATACCGTGCACTAAATACAATATTAAATGAAATGTCCAGTAGCTATACGATTAGTTCATTTATTACTTGACCTCAAAAAACATGAAATTGCCGGACGCCATTCAAACTGAGGGCGACTGAGCAGATTTCGTCGTTTTTTTTTCTCGTTTCTTTCACGTTTACGAGCTGTAACGCCTCGTCGAGAGTATTTCTCGAAATATTAGTTCAGTCGTCCGCCAATAAAATATGCCATAAACGTGCCGTAATTTTAAAATGTAATTCAGTCGTTAAGTGTAAATTATTGGTGAATAAAAAGAGCCCCGGTCATGTTTCGTCCTACCATAAATCGATCGTAAAAATTTTGTGTCCTCTTAATTATCCATTCCTGCCGCCTCTCTTTATTCCCCTCGGCACGTACCACCGAATTCAATCGTTAAGGTTTTCTTCTCGTTCGTCTTAATATAAAAGACGATTTGACGAGGGATGTGCGTACAGTGAATGTAATAATAAGCGAGTTAGTTGCATCGAGTTAATCGGTGTTAAGATTACCGAGGGGGGATCAAAGAACTACGTAATGCTGCGTTCGTAGAATCGTTTTATCGAAAAAGAATAGGACTAATTAACTTTTCTTTTATATCGCGGCATTACATGCAGCTGCATAAGGCATTAAGCTGGCAATATGTAAGGCTATTAACGGACGTGGAAGAGATCTTCATAATGATTAAAATTACCTGGAAGGGAATGCAATAAAGCCATTCAATATCTTACTTTGAAGCGCATACGTTAATGTACAGCTGGAATTAATTTCGACAATTCCGATGAACCGGATCATATTTATTTAAAGGATTGGTAGTCGTATATCTACGGTACACTTGACGCGTATGTGGTTCCCATTTATCTTTATGTAAAACTAGGTGATCCAGCAAACTTCATTTTTGCCCAATTTTTTTGTCTTTTCTCCTAAATCTTCGAGTAGCAGTTACGAACAAAACCGCAGAAGGAAGTATCCAATTTGGTCCAGTCGTTTTCAACTTTTAAGCGTCCGAACAAACCACGATTAATTTTTATATATACAGACTATAGAAATGTGTGGCTTGAGTTTGTCTCGTCAATACCAGGGATAAAGAAAAAAACGGTAAATATTTTCTAGGATTCTATTTTAAATATGCTCAAAGTAATTCTCATCAGCAGTGTTACACTTTGACTCTTAATAATTTTCATCTGTTCCCAAAATTGAAAAAACGATCTCACCTCGCGGTATTGAGACTTTATATAAGGAAAAAAACTTGCTGTAAACAGGCGGATTGCACAGATTTCGTACATGCTTCCCGAAGTCGAAGTTAAAAACGAGTTCCATCAATTATATTTAGACCAGGTATGGGTAACCTCCGGCCCGCGGGCCACATGCGGCCCTCGAGTAAGATTTTCCCGGCCCGCTACTGAATTCTTTCGTTGCATATTAGCCCGTCTAAACTTAATTCATAATGAATCATAAGGATACTACAAAAATGTAAATTTTTCAATATTACTCGCAGCATAAAACTTCTACAAAAAAGGTTGCCCATGCCTGATTTAGACGAAAATTTAAAAATTTAAAAATTACATACCTACCTACACAGAGAAAAATCTTTTCTTAAACGAAATATATACATTTATTCGAATATATAATTTTAAATTAATTCTTAGAGTCTTCCTTTAAGAATACTTTGCTTGAATATAAAGTACGTATCGATTTAGAATTAAATAAGGCTGTATTTAAATTATATGTTCAATGTGATAATAACGAGAATTTTGGGAGTATTTGACATCAAGCGTCAGTGTCAAACATCGAAAATGTCAAATTTCGACAAGAAACGTCATCATTGTGAATTTTGACAGTTATTACGTAGCCGAAATTGACGTATTACGTTTAATATTGACATTTTATATTGACGTTTTGACAGTATGACGGTTTAAACTTGAAGTTGCTACAATTCGTTGTTTAACGTTGAACATCTACTTGAATTTCCGACAAATTGAATGCTAAAATTAACGTGTTTAACGTCAAATATCGCGAGAATATTAGTAAGTGTTTGACATCGAGGATCAGTGTCAAACTTGGAGCTGTCAAATATCAACTTGAAACGTCATTATTACCAAGTGTGACAGTTATACGTGTCAGAACTTCTTTAAATTTCCTGTAATAAAATGGAATCAAATTAAATATGCATGTATCTATATCACTAGATATTAAGTGTCAACATTGCGAGTAAATATCAAATATAACGAGAATATTAGTAAATATTTGACATCGAAGGTCAGTGTCAAACGTCGAACTGTCAAATTTCAAATTGAAACGTAATTATTGCGTAGTGTGACAGTTAGAGTTTGTTATAAAAATGGATGACGTGTTATCATTAAGTAGTGATTTGATTTATAATGGAACAAGGATGTATTTAAATCATATGTTCAAAGTGAAAATTATTGCTGAATCAAAAATTAAAACGCTTATTGCAAATTCTAAGTTGTATTGAAATAAATGTATCTTAAACTTAGCAGTATGATCACTATCAACGTAAATGCTTTATGCTTATGCTTGATTTTAAAGTTATATTGAAATTAAATATAGCTTGCTTTTACTTCAAAAATAGGCAGAACAAAGAAATTTTCTTCAAATAAATGATAAGGTTGTTGTAATGCATAGAGTAGTAGTAAATTCAAACAAAACCGAAATTTCTGGTAATATTTTGATTTGTTTGGTGGCAACCATACGATACATTTTATTTAAACATATGGTTAGTTCGGGTGTATGTTGAACTTACCATTTGTTCCATACACACTTTATATCCTTCAATTAAAAATTCGTTTTTATGTGTGTACATTCCTTGATCCTTGGAAAGATGATGTCAACACGCATTTGTTGCGTTTCACGCGGTATAAAATAAATCGCGCGTAGTATTTACGGAAAATTCAAAGATAAAAGAACGTTTCCCCGGCGACTAACTAAATATTAAAGCAAATCCTCGTTTCTTTCGGTCGGGGCCAAAGATGTAGAGGAGGGGAAGAAAATCGCGAAGCAATCTTCGAATTGGCATAAAATCCGATTTTCTATTAGCAAATCGCACAACAATCTGATCAATCCACTTTTTCTGTAATCGGAGAAGGCGCTTGAGTTATGGAAATCGCGTTCGATCGTAATCTTTCTTATGTCGTATCGAGGGGAGGGGAGGTAGGAAGAAGCCGTCAGGCTGCTGCTAGCGGTCAAGGAGAATCGAGGAGATCCCTCGATAATTAAGTTCTAAAAGAAATATATTTTTCTCTCGAGGAAAAGGCAAATGCTCCTACGGAGAAAAAGGAAAAAGGAAATTGGATATTGTTCGAGTTGAGGAGAAGGAACGTTTATTCGGGAAGGAAAGAGATGTTGCTTAAATAACTATTTGTTGGGATAGGAATTTTATCGTTATATAGGGGGTGGGGTTTGTCTTCTGTGCTGCCCGGAATTTCTTACTTTGACAGCTTAAGGAGCAATCACCAATTTACCTACGAACTTCGTGATAATGACAATGACGTTTTGATGTCGAAATTTGACACATTCGATGTAAGTTTGACAGATACGCTTTATGTCAAAGGGTTCACATTATTTCTCGAAATATTGAAATGTCAAACCATAAATTGTGACAGATCCAAATTTGATACGACATATCCTCGAATCCCGATTTAAAACGCCATAGGTATATTAAGTTCTGATACGTAATAAACATTACATTTCGTGATAATGACATATCACGTCGACATTTTGACAGTTGTATGTTTGACACTGGCGTTAGATGTGAAACACTTGCCAGTGTTCCTCGCGATATTTGACGTTTACTTTAGTTTTGGCAATGAATTTGTCGTATTAACACAAAAATTTAAATTTTAGTGGGTGAAAATTCGTTGAGTGTTGAATGTCAAATATCGAATTATGACAGATTCAAATTTAAATATGTTAGGGTTGATGTGTAACATTAAATGGTATGTTTCAAATTTAAAACTAAAACATCCAACATCGGGGTCAAGCGTGAAATACCAACGAAATCAAACAAAAACCCTGCAGAGTATAAACCCAAACTATTGTCAAACCTAAAATGTCAAATGCCATTAATAATATTAAATGTCAAACACTGCATATTTTCGATATGAAATGTTGAGTAAATGACATAGATACTATGTATGTCAAACATTGCTTGTCAAATTTTAACCTCGAACGACGAATATTGTCAAACATGAAATACTACCCAAATCAAACAAAAGCCGCTAATTGCGAACATCGAATTTTATGGTGAAATTATAATTTGAAATGTCAAACGTGAAGTTCTATCGAATATCAATGTAAAATACCATTATTAAATATTAAAAATCAATTTAACATAAATGTCAAACTTGAAAAATCATCAAATTCAAGGAAAAACCGCCGGTATCACGCACCTAGTTGTATTGTCAAAATGTCAATCTGAACCATCAATCTCAGTGTTAAACCTGAAGTAATGCCGCAAATACCGTCAATTTATGATTAATGCGAAATATCAACTTTTCAAGTTGCAACGATAAACATTAATGCCAATTATGAAATATCATCGAAACTTCTCGTTAAATTCCAATTGAAGCATCAACGTAAAATACCATTCTTAAATATCAAAGGATATCGATGTGAAATACTGTCAAGTTTCGATATGATACGTCAAAGTTAAGGACAACCGTCAAATACTCTCTGTCAAAATTTGAACCTAAAACGTCAAACTGTCGACTGTCAAACGTGAAGTGCTATCAAAATCAAGTAAAAAGGCGCAGGTGTCAAACATGGAATTTTACTGTTTAATTTCAATTCTAAAAGTCAATATTAATGTCAAATCTAAACTACTGTCAAACATTATTCTATGATGTCATTGTTTTGTGCTGAAAGACATTAAGCGACAAATAATTGCCAATTTTTGATACGAAATGTCAAAATTAACATGAAGCGTTAGATAGAATCTGTCAAATTTCAATAACAAACACACGTCAATAACGAGATGAAGTCTAAGATTTTGTCAAGCTTCAACCCACAATGACTTTTTCTTCTTCTTCTTCTTCAAGTACGTCGTCCTCCAGGAAGATTGGCGATCATTACGGCTATTTTAATTTTTGAAGTTGCTAGTTTGATACTTTGCCAAGTATTAAAAGATCTCAAGTGTTAAATACTTCCATTTTCGATATTAAATGTCAAAATTGAAGCAAAATATTAAATACCCCTTCGATTTTTATGCCAGATCATCAAAATGGGAGTGCTAGTCTCATACGAAATTTCGCTGTCCAATTAATTAACCCCAAAGATAAACACAAACGTCAAACTGTGAAGCGTCAATATTAAATAACAAACGACGTTAAATGTCAAACTGTTAATTTCCCATATGGCAAGCATACCATATATATATATATATATTAAGTATATGTAAAATTTTAACCTAATCACCACCATCAATGTCACACAGGAAATACTATCAAAATGGAGTGCAATGTAATAATATACTAAACTTTAACTGTCAAATTTTGGCCAATATTTGACATCGAGGGTTAGTGTCAAACTTCGAACTGTCAAATTTCAACATGAAACGTTATTATTGCGAAGTGTGACAGTTATCACGTGTTAGAATTTGTGTGAATTTCCTGTATTGAAATGCAATCAATTTAAACAGATAAGGAAGATATTAAGTGTTAAAATTGCGAGTAAATATCAAAGATAACGAGAATATTAGCAAATATTTGACATCGAAGATCAGTGTCAAACGTCGAACTGTCAAACTTTAACTTGAAACGTCATTATTGCGAAGTGTGACAGTTAGAACGAGTTTGTTAAAAGGTGGTGACGTGTTATCATTAAGTTGTGTAAACCGGACTGACGTTCTTACTTCTCCGAAGTTTAATGTCGCACCTTGCACGTAAGTGGAGACAAAGGCCGGTTTACACTACTTAATGATAATACGTCATCCACTATTTTATCAAGCCTTAACTACTATATAGTTACACTAAAAAAATTAGATAATTAAATCGCCTTGCGATGTTGAACTTTTATCACCGAACACCGCGAACGGATAAATAAAACGTAAAACATGCGGTAACGATAGAAGTGGATAGTAATAAAAGCATCCTAATTCATTAATATTTCATCTAACCTCTAAAAATGTACCTACTACCTACCGTCCATGTATCCCCCGAAATGTATAATTAAAATTTATTACGCCGAGTGGTTTTTGCGCGGCGCCTTTTAAAGCAAAAACCGGATATTGCCGCGGAAAATGCGAAACATACGTGGCCCGAAAATATCTTTCGGCGCAAAAACACGACGTTCTGAATGTAAATCTGCAAACAATAGATAGAAGTGGTCGTAAATCCTCGGGGCTTAGTCCGTATTTTTGATTTTTGCACCATAAATCCTTATCCTTTCGTTATTAATATAATGGGTCGAGGCGGAATTCATTTCTGTGTAATTTAATTTGCCGAACGTTTAGTTAATGTTTGTGAGTAAAATAGACGAAGAAAATGTATGCAAAATTAGTAAATTGCTGGTATCTAATTCAGAACAAATTTTGCCATACACACAGAACTTTCTTTATCCACTGACTTGTTTACGACATGAAAATGCTTTGGGAACCAAAATCGTTTCAAAACATATATACGATGGATTTTAATAAGAAATATGGGTAATTTTTTACAAAACAGTACATGTCAAAATTATGTTAACATTGAAATACAAATAAATGTTGACAACTAGCAACGCAACAGATATCAAACAAATACGGCTCATTTTAACAAAACAGTAAATATTGAAACTTAAAACTGATACGCGACAGATCTTAATAGCTAGCAATAGCTGTCAAACGACAAATATGACAAAACAGTAAACGTCAAAATGATTTCTAATGTGATAATTTGACAGCTTGACAACTAGTAATAAATATGTAATATGACTCAGTTTGACACAACAGTAAATGTTAAAACGATTTTAAAGGTAATATACGATAGAGTTTGACAACTAACAACAGTTCTTAAAGTGCCAACGAACGACTCATTTTGACAAAACGCTACACGTCAAAAAGATTTCAACGGTACTAATTTGACAACCAGCAACCGCTATCAAACGAACAAATATGATAAAACATTAAACGTCAAAATTATTTCAAATGTGATCTACGACTGCTTGAAAACTAGTAACAAATGTCCATCGTGCAATATGACTCATTTTGACACAACAGTAAATGTTAAAACGATTTTAAAAGCGACATACGATTGAGTTTGTCAACTAGTAACAAGGGTCAAAGGGCAAACTGCTCATTTTGACAGAGCGCTAAACGTCGAAATGATTTAAAAATTGATATGCATACGATACAGTTTGACAACTAGGAACAGATATCAAGCGGCAAATATGACTCATTTTGACAAAACTGTAGACGTCAAGATGATTTCGAAAGTGATATACGACAGTTTGACAACTAGCAACAAATGCCAAACTTTCAATATGATTCATTTTGACACAACAGTAAATGTTGAAATGATTTTAAAAGTGATATACGATCGAGTTTGACAACTAGCAACAAGTGTCAGAGGACAAACGACTCATTTTGACAAAATTATAAACGTCAAATTAATTTAGAAAATTATATGCGACATTTCGATAAACTAGCAACAAACGTTAAACGGACTATATACGACTCATTTTGACACAACAGTAAATGTTAAAACGATTTTAAAAGGGATATACGATTGAGTTTGACAACTAGCAACCAGTATCAAAGGGCAAACGACTCATTTCGTCAAAACGTTAAAATTCAAAATGATCTCAAAAGTGATATAAATACGACAGGGTTTGATAACTAATGACAGATATCAAACGGCAAATATGACTCATTTTGATAAAATTGTAAACGTCAAAATGATATGCGACAGTTTGACAACTAGCAAGAAATGTCAAACTTTCAATATGATTCATTTTGACACAACGGTAAATGTTGAAATGATTTTAAAAGTGACATACGATTGAGTTTGACAACTAGCAATAAGTATCAAATGGCAAACGACTTATTTCAAAAGATTTGGGTGTTGCGTCACGATAATTGGCGACAATTGCACATCAGTTTCAGTAAATACAGCTCCTTGATCTCCTTATTCGCTCGATTTGACTCCTTATGACATTTTCCTCCTCTCCCAAAATTGTAACAATACTTCAAGAGACGTCGTTTCCAGGGCATAGAATATTTTTTCGGCATTTCTCGATAGTTATCGTCAATCAATTCGTGCAATATTTTTTATTTCTATTTGTATAATTGGTGCGTGTGAGATGCAAATTAGCGAATAACGAAGCATTCTAAATTGTTAATAGTGCCTAACAATACTTGTGT
This sequence comes from Chrysina gloriosa, assembly GCA_038088585.1. Taxonomy (NCBI): domain Eukaryota; kingdom Metazoa; phylum Arthropoda; class Insecta; order Coleoptera; family Scarabaeidae; genus Chrysina; species Chrysina gloriosa. The sequence continues at coordinate 1,244,669 of CM076089.1, read as the reverse complement.
TTGTTTTCTGTCAATAATGCCATGCCATTAGCGAAGAGAAGCTCATATTAGTTTTTATTCGTTCAAGTATCCGCAGTTACTTTTCCTGGTTTTCTGTTAGTCGATTTCTTCCAACGTATTCATTTAAAAGAGAATTGCGTGTTCCCAGTTTCCATCAGACGTTATTCGGTATCGATGTAGAATTCGATTACGTAAATATCATATAAAAGACACCGATAGTAAGAAGTAGATTTCGGATTAGCCACGTCTCGGAACGAAAGGGTACGGAATTTCAAATATTTAGTTTCTGTAAGAACCAATAGTGTATTCAAGACCTCAAAATCCATTTGCATTTTTAACAAGAACGATAAGCGATAAGCCGATCGTCCGCGTAATTTCATTTCTATCGTTATTACCCGAATTACTTCTTCCTTTATTCGCTAGTTAGGTGAGAAGGACGCGAACACTAAATTTTCGTCATCTTACCTGGTTCTTTTTGCGTAGAAACTTATTTCGAACATTGAAGTTGCTTAGAAATCTCAGTCATCTATAATATATTTAGATATATCGTATATTATTAATCTGTAGTAATTATTATTTTATTTTGATGAAAATATTTCGTTCTAATTATCTTCTTCAAAGGACGGTTCCCTTGTTATTTCTTGGACCTAACCGATTAGCCCGCCATAAATTACTAATATCACCGAAGAGGAACGGATGAAAAAAAATTAAAAAATCGAACAGCTAGGGGAAAACGCACAAAGGATTACGGGCGTCCCTTCAGACTGAACTTAGAGCCTGAGACACACTAATAATTCATTGAATCCCAAAGCAGGCACTAAGGACTCCGGGCAATTCAGAAATTGGTCTTGGTTTAGTAGATGTACCGCAACATTTAAGGAGCGTGATGAATCGCTAGTTAGGTCAAATCGAGCATTCGAAGTAACAAGGCCCGAGAAGTTAATTTTACGAAAACAACGAAACGTTCTACCATCAAAATAGGAATTATATTATATAAAAGACTTATTGTTAGTACCGACGTAATTTTGTTCATTACGCCTCGTAAGTACTTACCATTTATTTAAGCGTTTAAGTTCTTCAATAGAATACATTTCAGTTATTAGAAAGCAACAAGTTCTTCAATAGAATACATTTCAGTTATTAGAAAACAACAAGTTCTTCAATAGAATACATTTCAGTTATTAGAAAACAACAAGTTCTTCAATAGAATACATTTCAGTTATTAGAAAACAACAAGTTCTTCAATAGAATACATTTCAGTTATTAGAAAACAACAAGTTCTTCAATAGAATACATTTCAGTTATTAGAAAACAACAAGTTCTTCAATAGAATACATTTCAGTTATTAGAAAACAACAAGTTCTTCAATAGAATACATTTCAGTTATTAGAAAGCAACAAGTTCTTCAATAGAATACATTTCAGTTATTAGAAAACAACAAGTTCTTCAATAGAATACATTTCAGTTATTAGAAAACAACAAGTTCTTCGATAGAATACATTTCAGTTATTAGAAAACAACAAGTTCTTCAATAGAATACATTTCAGTTACTAGAAAACAACAAGTTCTTCGATAGAATACATTTCAGTTATTAGAAAACAACAAGTTCTTCAATAGAATACATTTCAGTTATTAGAAAACAACAAGTTCTTCAATAGAATACATTTCAGTTATTAGAAAACAACAAGTTCTTCGATAGAATACATTTCAGTTATTAGAAAACAACAAGTTCTTCAATAGAATACATTTCAGTTATTAGAAAACAACAAGTTCTTCAATAGAATACATTTCAGTTATTAGAAAACAACAAGTTCTTCAATAGAATACATTTCAGTTATTAGAAAACAACAAGTTCTTCAATAGAATACATTTCAGTTATTAGAAAACAACAAGTTCTTCAATAGAATACATTTCAGTTATTAGAAAACAACAAGTTCTTCAATAGAATACATTTCAGTTATTAGAAAACAACAAGTTCTTCAATAGAATACATTTCAGTTATTAGAAAACAACAAGTTCTTCAATAGAATACATTTCAGTTATTAGAAAACAACAAGTTCTTCAATAGAATACATTTCAGTTATTAGAAAACAACAAGTTCTTCAATAGAATACATTTCAGTTATTAGAAAACAACAAGTTCTTCAATAGAATACATTTCAGTTATTAGAAAACAACAAGTTCTTCAATAGAATACATTTCAGTTATTAGAAAACAGCAAGTTCTTCAATAGAATACATTTCAGTTACTAGAAAACAACAAGTTCTTCAATAGAATACATTTCAGTTATTAGAAAACAACAAGTTCTTCAATAGAATACATTTCAGTTATTAGAAAACAACAAGTTCTTCAATAGAATACATTTCAGTTACTAGAAAACAACAAGTTCTTCGATAGAATACATTTCAGTTATTAGAAAACAACAAGTTCTTCAATAGAATACATTTCAGTTATTAGAAAACAACAAGTTCTTCGATAGAATACATTTCAGTTATTAGAAAACAATAAGTTCTTCAATAGAATACATTTCAGTTACTAGAAAACAGCAAGTTCTTCGATAGAATACATTTCAGTTATTAGAAAACAATAAGTTCTTCAATAGAATGCATTTCAGAACAGTTTTCAGTAATAAACTTTGGTCTATGTCGTCGATTTTAGTTACTTGCGGAGAAACGAATGGCGAATTGAAACAGTTGCAGGAATTTCCCACAATATTTTATCTTATAACTAGAGAAAGGCGTTGTACGAAGGATGTTTCCAAAATTCTAGGAATTTGGCTATAACTTTCTTATTATCTCAATGTGAAGTCAATTGTTTTTGAACCGCCCTCAAAGTACTTTTTCAGAGTCACTGCAATCCACGCCTATTCATAGCAAGTTTTACCTCATTTAAAGTTTCAAATGGACCACCACGTAAGTGGTTCTTCCGAATTTAGGGGCAGGCTCTTTCCCGCGCGGAAGAAGGTCTTTTGTAAGATAGCAACATTTTGATATCGTAGTCAGTTCGGCAATTAAAAGATTTCTCAAAATCCAAAAAAAGTGGTAGTTGCTATTTAAAAAGATATTATGACTTTATTGCTCGAAAACAACTGTCATGTAAACATGTGTATTTTTATAAAATGAAATCGATCTGTTCAAGGATTTCTTCCGATAAAATTTTACTTCGTCTTTTACTGAATTTTTTCATACTTTAAGGCGCGCACTGTAGATATGTAGTTATATTTTCACTGATTTATATGAAACCGTTATTTATTAACGTTCTGAAAATGCAGCTATTAACTTCCAGTTGATGTTCAATTTGATACATGGATGGATACGTCTGTATCAGTGAACTAGCTGAAGTATACTAAACAATATTGCACGGGATAGCTGCGTGAACGTGTCAGAACTTGTTTTAATTAGGACATTTGAAATACCCCTCGTATAGAATACATATCTTTAAGAGTCGATCACGATGTTAACGTTAGATATTTACCTCCCCATTCCGTTGTAGCAATTAACATTTCACAACTGCGACGAGAGAAAGACTCATCACTAATTCAGTCCGCGCCGCATAAGCCTTTGACTTTCTGACTAAGAGACAATGCGTAAATTACAAGTCCATAAAGCATCTTGCATTAGGGACTACACACATATTCCCATATTAATTACTCCATATAAGGAGGAAGGCTAGAGACGCAAATTCGCCGAGACTTAGGTATAACAATCGCTAATGTTCATACAGGTAATCCAATTATCTGTGCCGTTAAGGTACGCATGCGTATCTCCTCGGAAACATCAAGGTATATAGCGTGTGCGGTCCGTGTGCGGCACACCTTAATTTACGACCTCTTTGACACCGGCTTTTGTCTATACAAAACCTACGGAGAAATAATTGACGCGAGAACTTTACGGCCACCTAGACGTTGAACTGAAATGAGTTGATTAGGGCGACTTGTTTCGATAATCGTTCGACCGGGTCGAAACGGCGTAGGTACGAAAACAACTGTCGGGAATTTTGTCGGGTAGTGGTGTTGGCGTACGGGTAGACCACGGCGGACGACGATCGTTTTAATTAAGCTTTATTTCTTTTAATTTCGTACCTTTCTCGCTTTGCTTTTTCTAATCTTCGATTGTAAATAAACGAGGGAACCGCTAATTTAGCGCGATGGGGAAAACGTAGGAAGCTTTTTGTAGCGATTCTTTCGAGGAATTCTTCATTATGGAACGACGTACAGATTTATTTCTCGGTTGATCGGAAATGTTTATAGCCGGAATTTTTGAACGTGAAAGAAAAATAATGGGTTACACCCAAGAATACAAATCTGTTTCAACACTCGACCCAGTAAAATTTTTTAAATTTCGCCAACAGTTTAAGTTGGTAGTTCCGGCAATAGTGGACATACTCACCAATTTCTAAGCACAATGTATGCGAATATGTTCACTATTTCCGGAACTGCCAACTTAAATTATCCTCGAAATTTAAAAAATGTTTACTGGGTTGAGTGTTGAAGCTGGGAATTATTATATTATACTGACTTCCTGAATAAAGTCCATTATTATTATTATTATTATTATTATTATTATAGTATTTATTCTAATAACAAGGCAATTACGTTATGGGGGATGACTTCGGTCCTGCCAACCTTGTATATCTATTAGAACTATTGAACAAAGTGAATTTAAACAAATCCAAATCGAATTTAAATGTTGTTGCCACTGCAAAGAACATGTCCAGTCTTCGATGTTGGTGCCACTTAAACGAGTATGTCCGGTGTTGCCTTGTTTAATATATTCGGTATTTTGCGATTATTTCTGTCAGCTACGTTGGAAGTAAACCATTGACATATTAAACGTGTAACATGTCAGCGAGCAAACCTCAGACCAGACATAACCTCTAATGAGAAGTGACAGAGACATAGCATTTTTATCGCAACGAGACAGTTACGTCATTAGGGAAACTTTGATAGTACCAACCTTCTATGTCCATTAGAATTATTTAACGAAGAGACGTCTAGCAAATCTATATCGAATTTATGTTGGTGCTGCTGAAGCGAGTTTGTGGAGTGTTGCCTTGACTAGTATTCGGTATTTTGTGGTTATTTCAGGTAGCTATGTTTGAAGTAAGCCATTGACATATTAAACGTGTAAGATGTCAACGAGATAACCTCACACATAACCTCTAAATGGGAAATGACAGACATTGAGGATTTTTATCGCAGTGAGTTGGCATTTACGTGATAGGAGTAATAACTTCAGTCGTGCCAACCTTTATGTTTATGAGAGCTGTTTAACAAAGTGAATTGAAGTAAATCTACATCGAATTTATGTTGATACCACTGAAACGAGCTTGTCCAGTGTTACCTTAATTAATATATTCGGATTTTTAGGTTATTTCTATCAGCTCCGTTTGAAGCAAGCCGTTGATATATTGGACGTGTAATATATCAACGAAGTAACCTCCCACATAACCTCTAATGGGAAGTGATAGACATATAGTTTTTTTTCTATTGGAACCAAACAGTTACATCACTGGGGATGACTCGGTAATGCCAACCTTTATGTTTATTAGAGCTGTTTAACAAAGTGAATTCAAGCAAATTTGCTCCATAGTTATGGTGGTGCCACTGAAACAAAATATCCAGTGTTGTCTTGAACAATATATTCGGTATTTTGAGGTTATTTCTATCATCTTTAACGTGCCAGATTAAACGTATAAGCTGCCAGTGAGCTAAGCTGACACATAACCTCTAATAGAAAGTGGCAGACATATAAAGTATGATATGGCTACATGCGAAGTACGTCACTAATGACGTAACTGTCTTATGAAGATAAAAACCTTTTATTACAAAATTTTTATTCTAACAAGACAGTTATATCATTAGGGATAATTTCGGCCATTGAACTTTGTATGTTTATTAGAGCTATTTAACAAATTTACATCATATTTATGTTGGTGCCACTAAAACGAGCGTATCCAATGTTGCCTTGTTTAGTGTATTCGGTATTTTGAGTTTATTTCTGTTGGCTACGTTTAAAGTAAGTCATTGACATATTAAACGTGTAAGATGTCAATCAATGAGGTAACCATTGAAATAGATATAGTTAACCTTATAGTTCATTGGAGCTAACCTACCACATAACCTCCAATTACAAAATTTTGATCTTCTCTTGCCATCCGTAGACGTACGTTTCGCGGTTATACCGCTCGTCAGTACGGCTTTGCAAGAGCTGTAATTTCGTATACAAATTTTATGTATATATCGTCTGAACATTGATGTTTGTACATGTACAAACATCATAACCTCTAATGGGAAGTGATGGACATACCGTATTTTTATCGCAACAAAACAATTATGTCATTACTCATTAGGGATAACTTCAGTAGTGCCAACCTTCTATGTCTATTGGAAAAATTTTACAAACAAATTTATGTTGGTGCTACTGAAGCGAGCTTGTGCAGTATTGCCGTGCCTAATTTGATCGGTGTTGGTACCACTGCAGCAAACAGCGTTGCCCTGTTTACTATACCGGTATTTTGAGGTTATTTCTATCTGCTTTGAAGTGACATATTAAAATATAAGCTGTCAATAAGCTAAGCTGACACATCACCTCTGATAACATTTAATACCTCTACACTTTGCCTACATACTTAGAGTTTTTACCTACGTCATCAATTTTTGACCGTAGATCTGTGCCTGTGGGACAAACGCAAATCGTGCTTCTTTCTTCACCGGTAGCGCTTGAGAAAGATAGTCAAATTAACAGATTATCTTTACTCTTACGACAAAACAATGACGTAGGTAAACACTTAAAGTAGACAAAATGTAAAAAACAAATTCAGATTTTTAAGTTGTTAAAAATGTCCTTCTTCAACCTGAACACACATCTTCCATCGATGATGAGTCAAAGTATCTGTTACCCGACGATGTGATGTTCGGGTTATTTTTTATAGGCTCTGGGACATTTCGATCCAACATGTTAAACCATGTAACGTTCTAACCAGCACGAGAACGAGCAGTGTTGATTTAACATTCTTTTGCTTAAGATGGCGTCTATTTTCATCTGGCAAAGTTTGTCATGGAACCAATAAATCACCTTGTTGGTTCTAATACATAATTTATTTAATTTTCATGTAAAGGGTATGGATGTAATATAAGCTAGTAGGGTAGTTTCGTTTCAGCAATTCATTAATCTTGTTAATTGACAGTTGAAGGTATCGCCTTGTTGCTTTGTAGATTGTATTCGATTGAACAGATATGCAAGCACTCGTTGTTGTTTGGGTAACTTGGGTAAATTGGAAATGACTTGCATTTATAAGGTATTCAGATCCAAATCGAGCAATTGATTTTGTTTCGTACTGATTGGGTAATTCATGTGACTAATAATAATAATAATAATAATAATAATAATAATAATAACCATCTTTATTTGTCCAACAGCCACAGACCAATTACAGGACAATTTACAGTAGTAGCTATGTCAAACAAATAAAAAGAAAAATAAAAGCAAAAATAAACATGACTTTCAGAAAAAAAAGTGAAGATGTTCTAAGTTAGACGAAACTTGGTGCATATAGGTTTTCGAAGGCGGAGAGTGCGATTCCGACGTCGAAATCGATGAAATTTGCTTTGTTTGGATTTTGAAGTGTACAGAAGCGTTTTGACCGGAACCACGTTTCACGTTCTCATCGAATGTTTTCTTAATAACACATCTCTCGTTGCGGAAATTATTTTAGCCGCAATTTGCACGAAGAGAGCTTTAATTTGATGTGTAATAAGTCATACTTCGAACCATTTCGATTTTCTTCGAAATCTCCAAGGGGTACCCCTTTGGAAATTCAGAAAAAGTTGAAGATGTTCTAAATTAGACGAAACTTGGTGCATATACGTTTTCGAAGGCGTAGAATGCGATTCTGACGTCGAAATCGATGGGATTTGCTCCGTTTGGATCTTGGAGCGTACAGAAGCGTTTGGACCGGAACCACGTTTCCCGTTTTCATCGAATATTTTCTTAATAACACGTCTCTCGTCCCGGAAATTGTTATAACCGAAATCTGCACGGAAAAAGCTTTAACTTGATGTGTAATAAGTCATATTTGGGACCATTTCGATTTTCTTCGAAATCTCCAAGGGGTACCCCTTTGGAAATTCAGAAAAAATTGAAGATGTTCTAAATTAGATGAAACTCGGTGCATATACGTTTTCGAAGGCGTAGAATGCGATTCTGACGTCGAAATCTATGAGATTTGCTTCGTTTGGATCTTGGAGCGTACAGAAGCGTTTGGACCGGAACCACGTTTCCCGTTTTCATCGAATATTTTCTTAATAACACGTCTCTCGTTCCGGAAATTGTTATAACCGAAATCTGCACGGAAAAAGCTTTAATTTGATGTGTAATAAGTCATATTTGGGACCATTTCGATTTTCTTCGAAATCTCCAAGGGGTACCCCTTTGGAAATTCAGAAGAAATTGAAGATGTTCTAAATTAGATGAAACTCGGTGCATATACGTTTTCGAAGGCGTAGAATGCGATTTCGACGTCGAAATCGATGAGATTTGCTTCGTTTGGATCTTGGAGCGTACAGAAGCGTTTCGACCAGAAACTTAATAACATGTCCCTATACTAAAACTATAAAAAGCATTTAAAAATATGCGTTGAGGGTCATGATTATTGGTGTGTGGTGCGAGGTGTACCGATACAGTGAGTCGTCAATAAATAACCATTATTAAATTTAACCTTTATGCCAAATATACTTTACCACTTTGTCTTCCGGAATTGTATGCAACATTGTATTTCTTTCGATGGATTTTTGAACGATGAAACACAACAAAATACCATATTTGTAATCTTACCACACGTTTGTTGACAACACCCTTACGGATAGGAATATAATGAAGTAATGGGGGACGCTACAAACTTGTACCTACACAGTTCCCACAAGAACTAAATCAAAATAAATTGGCGCCAACTTTTAAATTGTAAAACTAGCGCCACAGGCGATGAGACTTTACATTATTCATCAGGAATAATGTATAATAGATACCAGCCCGTACGTTTCATGTTGAATGGGGAAATTTCATAATGACGTAGATATTTCACGAACCGGTTGATTTTGAACTTTTTTTCTTGTTTAGTACATGTCCACCATCTTCTATTTGGGTAAACGAATGCGCTTATTCCAATGATGGAGAAAAACCACAACGATTAGGGCGCGAATTACGATGGAAAGTTGCAGTTTGTAAAGACCGACGAAGCACATTACGTTTTATGACATCCATCGTGAACAACGCACGCAAATGTATTATTATTATTATTGCATGTATAAGTACATTTAACCAACCCCACACAAACACATTTGTATATTTAACCCGTAATCGCTTCTTAAGGAAGAAGGAAACATGTGGCCCTTTATAAGTAGAACGTGCGCTTGTAAAATTTCAATTTGAATGCGCGTACCCATCTTATACGTTATCGTGTAGTGTACGTCGTATGAGGTACTTACAAGCCGAGCACCTGAATAGAGGAAAATACGACGTAGCAGAAGGAGACAAGTCTCGCGTCTTAGATCACGGTAAGATAGGGGACTTAATTTATTTCGTTGTGTTGCGATGGCTACCTGGGAGACTTTAGTCGTTGTGTGTTGTTTACCATCTGATAAGCGTTTTATGTGAAGGACAAAAAGCCACCGTTCTACCACCACAAAGAGAAATATCATCAATTAAGTAAGTATCTCATTTGGTATATCAATCGCGACTGACGTATTGTTACGTCTGTGTTGTTTCCCTTTTGGGGCTGTGCTTTTTCAGCTTACAGGTAAGATTTCTGGAGTTCTTTATCGTTTTCGCGAATGGTTCAGCAAATTTTTTTGTAGACGTTACAATTTTTTGATTTTGCAAGAATAATTCTGAATAGAGTTCTGCGTAGATAACGTTTTTCCATAAAGTTGAAAATTCAACAAATTCGAACCAGTGTGCTATGTGCCGAAAAAACATTCGCACAGGAGTTCTGGGCAGCGCTCTAATCGTTTCATTGTTGAAATCAGAAAATAGATACCCAATTGAAAAGTATTTGACGTTTTTAAAAAAAATTCAAGTTTATTTGTCTTTCAGAACTCTAAGAACTAGATTTTTTTTTTTTTTGAAAATTCGGGCGCCAACTTCAGAGGAGTTGTTTTTCCTCCACAGCTGTTTGTGTTTTTATACTCGAACGATCCTCGTAATTACATATTTCAATGTAAAATCCATGTCACAAATATGTTATTTCATCTAACAACAGTTCTTTTTGTTTTCCTTTATAAACAGTTGAAGGATTTATATCGCACTTTTGTTCGGTAGTAGGATTTTGTTTGACTAAAAATTTTTATTTTTACTTTGACCGTGGATTTATTAAACCCCTTGACATCTGAAAGCTACAGTTACCAACACAAAATACGTACAATGGACGTATCTACACTAGACACAATCGCACATTAAGCAAAAAAATTGCATATTCGGATACCGAACGAACAGTTTTCGATAGCACAATTATTCGGTGCGGGATCACGGATAAAGACTTGCGACTGTAACGAGTATAGACAAATTAAATTTTCGTACTGCCCGGATACGGATACGAATTCATAAAAGGATAAGTAGCTACGTGCAGGATTCGCTATTTTGTATCTTGGATGTCGGTAATTTTCCAAATACGGCGATTGTTGTCCTCCCCTTTGAAGTGGAAAACTCCGTTTTAATCCGGATCGTTCGCCGGGCAAAACGAGAAATGCTCTCGAACGCTTTATATCTAGTTCATCTGAAACGAAATTGCTAAAGCTTCGCGATCCTCGTACAGTTATAATTGTTTGATGGATTTGTGCGGGATAAAGTAGGTGCAGAATTCGTTTCGGCGCGGAGCAAATACCAAAAAAGAGAAAAAAGGAAAAAGGAAACGAATCGGTATCGTGTAGATTGTACGCGAAAAGGGAATTTTAAAGTTGAGTATATTCCTGAGTTTATTAAGAATATAGATCAAAGATGTATCGTTGATTAAATGCGTTGGACGCGGAAAATAAGTATGTACTTAGCATTATTAATTATAAAAACGTCTAAGACAACTATGATTAATTCGAGCAGTTGCATGTTGTACCTACTGAGAATTTAGTTTAATTTCTTAAACAAAATTGCGCCGGTCTACCTCTTAATTAATGATATAAAAAGCATACATTATAACAAATTATATTTATAAATTTTGAGAAATATTTAATATAAAATCAAGATAATTACCTAGTGTGGTGTGTGTGTGAGTGTAATTTCTTTTTCGATAATGGTTCTTCCTATATCTCCTCTCCTAACTTCTATTCTCGATGCACCTTTAATTTCTGTGGATCCTTCCCCTTCTTAGATTCTATCTTCCCCGGTATAGTGAAGTTCTTTTATTCCCTGGTACTTCTTCTTAAAACCCTTTTATTCCAAATATATTTATTGACTTATTTGTTGACTATCTTGTCAATTTTCTTCGTCGTTCACCAAACAAACTTTTCATTTCTTTTGGAAACCAGGATTTGACTCCAGTTCATCCAGGTATATCGTTGTTATAGAAACCTGTATTGAATGTCGATGTATCCTTGATTATTTCCAGTAACTTTTTTATGAATTCTTGTAATGTAAGAGTGTTGTATGTACGTGTGTGAATGTTAACAATGCTTTTCTGTCTATTTACCGATGCTTTTGATAATAATTAATAATTTTATTTGTAGTGACATTAGTTTCTCCCATTAAACGTCTCTGTCTGGAGTTAAAATAAGAAGCTAACACCCGTAGGGTAATAAAATGCTCAAAAGGTGGTAGGGGTGGTGTCGAAAAGGTATAAATAGAACCCCAAAATAAACCGTATGACAATTGATGACTATAACCCAACATTAACTGTGTATTTGATATCTTGAATTATAATAAATGCTGAATCTTCTAATGGTAATTAACCATTCGGGTATTACTACACTACAATATACCTAACAATTGTCCTTTGCTTATCGTTTAATTTAGTAAATGGAATTTCTAACCTAGACACCGTTTTTAGCAACTTAGGGTGTGTCTTTGTGATGTTTTTCGTACGAAACTTCTTTGCTAATTAGCTAGTTGCAAATATTTTGTTTTTAACTCTCAAGCACCTTTGCTTTTGATTTTTGGACAACATTCGTACTTTCGTGGGGAAAATTTTTTACTCCATCACAATTTTTTATATTGGACAAAATAACACATAGCTAAAACAGTGATTTTTGTAATTATACAAATAATATCTCTCTTCAGAATATACTTTATTCAAAATATTTCTTTTAACAAAAATGTAAAAATAAGAACGGTGAAACAGTTAAAGTTATGGACGAAAATCTGAGATGTGGTTTGAATTAAAAATTTACCCCACGAATGTAGTTGGTTAAGGTTTGATATTATTTTTTATAATAAATAATAATTTCTATTTCCGAAATAAATATAGGCGAAGTAGGGTACCTATACACGGTAGGAAACTACGGATCAATACAAAAGGCAAATACATTAGGCGTTAGATCGTTAAAATATTATATGTAAGGAATTGGAACATGCATCACAGTATTAACAACAATTTCATTCATTTCAGTAACTGACCCTTGCAGGATTGTTCTATCGCTTTTGCGGTCGTCATACGGCTCTAAAAGTAACTCCACTTAAATAAACGTAGGGCTTCTCGTTCCGCTTATCGTCGTAATTATGCAAAATAATTACATACGGCATAAATTTATACCCTATCAGTTAGAAACGGCGGGGCCTCTTATCCCGTACCCTGATAAAGCTCTAACTTCTGTAATTACGAGCTGGCGTAGTATAATAAATTAAAGAGTTAATGACAAAAGAATTATCTCTTTCGTGGCATGTCGCTGCGCTGATTATAATCAACCGCTAAATATCGTTATTTTAAGATTTCGCGCGGGGTGGAGTTTCCAACTTGAGCATTTGCTAAACACAAGTTAAGTAGGTACCTATGTAGACACCGTAAATAACTTCTGTTTACTTTCGGTGTGCTATACTGATGTATTGATCGGGAAATGTGCGTGCTATAGTTAAGTTCCATGCGTAGGTAGAAGCACCACGTACCACAGTACACCGTTATAAATATTATTTAGGAAAAATTACCTAGTATCCTCGAGAACGAATAATAACGGTGAAATTGGGCAGAAAAGTATGTAGATAGTGAACTATTTTCGAGAGCCAAAATTTTAGTTAAATAAAATGTAGAGGACTCTCTATAAACGACCTAATAATAAAATTAGCTTCGTTAATGGGTAGTTAAGAAGTAACCGTTCAAAAGCTTACAAAGTAAGCACAATTTCCATATGTCAATAATCCTGAAGGAAATTTTGACTATGTCAATCGCAAAACGCAACTGCAGTTATTTTGCACGGTTACTCGTTAACTGCCCATTAACGAACCTAATGCCTCTAAATTATAGATGGGCAACCTCCGGTCCGCGGGCCACATGCGGCCTCGAGTAAGATTTGCCCGGCCCGCTACTGAATTCTTTCATTTGCATATTAGCACGGCCCGTCTAAACTTAATTCATAATGAATCATAAGGATACCACAAAAATGTATATTTTTCAAGATTACTCGCAGCATAAAACTTCTACAAAAAATGTTCGTAGGCCTCCAAACAGCGATTGGAACTCTAAGTACACCACAATGACCATCAAACACGGAGGAGGAAATGTGATGGTGTAGGGATGCATGTCTTGGAGAGGTGTTTGACCTAATTATCGGATCGAAGGTATAATGGACCAATATCAGTACATCCATATATTGCCCTATGCTGACGAAAATTTGCCAATTACTTGGAAACTGGTTCACGACAATGACCCAAAACATACGGCAAGGAGCGTTAAAGATACCATAATAGCTAATTCTATTTCGGTTATTAAGTGACCGGCGTGTAGTCGCGATCTCAATCCAATTGAGAATTTGTTGTACGCCGTGAAGAAGAAGGTGGGTGAGAACCATTATTCAAGGTTGGATAAGCTTTACGAGGCAATTGAATTAGCATGGTATTCGACTCCACTAGAGTTCTGTAGAACGCCTGTAGAATCCTTGAACAAGCATTGTCGAGCGGTAATTGATAGTAAGGGATTTCCAACAAAATATTAAAAAATTGTATTACTCAAAATTCAAAATAAAGACCGTTTTAATTACTAAAACATAAGTGTTGTTAATTATTTGTCCCCTTCAATAAATTCTAAAACAGATTAGATGACTGAGAAGGCGTGAATATAAAGTAAATATAAGTACAAAATTTTGATCTTCTCTTGCCATCCGTAGACGTACGTTTCGGGGTTATACCGCTCGTCAGTACGGCTTTGCAAGAGCTGTAATTTCGTATACAAATTTTATGTATATATCGTCTGAACATTGATGTTTGTTGATGTGAGAGGGATTCGATATAAATTCTCTCACAATGCACGTATTACGCATTTTTACAGTTTTCTACAGAAGTGGACAACTTGCCTTGTCACAGCCTCCTGCAGTAATTTGCAATTTTCCCCCGGCGGGTAGCCGAAGAGCGCGACTGCAGTTACTGCAGGAGGCTGTGGCAACGCAAGTTGTCCACTTCTGTAGAAAAATAACTGTAAAAAATGCGTAATACGTACATTGTGAGAGAATTCATATCGAATCCCTCTCACATCAACAAACATCAAAGTAAATATAAGTACAATTAATGGTGTTAAACGCAAAATGTATAAACAAGTACTTAAATTTACCGCTATACACATTTTCTATTACTGAGGTGAAATAATTTCAAAAAATACAAATTTTATACTCGTTGCTAATTACATGGCCGCCACTGTACATACACTCCCAGTCACGGTAGTTGGGACACCTCGTTAAATTTAGGATATTGTGCAATAAAAATTCGCAATCTTACACAATACTGAGAATTTTACTACGTAGTAATTATTACTGGTTAGTGGATCATACAGCATTATTAGTAATGCTGCACTAATGGAATTTACAATAGAACTTAATCTTAATTACAATAATCCCTAATAATCGCAATATAATAATTTGATAGTATTACCGAAAGAAATATTCAAGTAGTATTACAATGCTTTATATATCATAAACATTTAGAAGGGTATTTCCAAGAACGATTTAATGCTCATTAAGGTATTATCTTGTCCCTCTAGTACCTCGGGCCATTCAGTTTACTTCTAAACGTCTCCGTGTACGCGCGAAGTGCAAGTGGGCAAATTTTGAAAGTATTAACAGTGAAAATGCCGCGTGGAAAACCGATCAGTGTTGAAAAGCGATCGTCCGTGATCACACTCGATAAAGAAGGGTATTCTGTTCGACAAATTAGCGAAAAAGTGCATCTAGCAAAATCTAGTGTAGCCAATATTATGAAACTGTACCGTACAACGGAAAGTTTAAATGACCGTGATCGACCAGGTCCGTCTCGTATTACGACCAACGTTGATGATCAGCGAATCGTTTTAATTAGTAAACGAAATAGAAGACTGACAGCACCACAAATAGCACCAGAATCCAATCGCGATCGTCAAAACGCGGTGTCAGTGAGCACTATTCAAGGTCGCTTGCGAGAGGCAAACCTATTCGGACGAATTGCTGTACGAAAACCACTACTAAGGCGAACCAATCGTTTAAAACGATTACAGTGGGCCCAACGACATCGAGATTGGACGGTGGAGGAGTGGAAAAATGTGCTTTGGACCGACGAATCCAAGTTTGAAGTGTTTGGACAAAAGAGAAGAGTTTATGTTCGGAGATCAAAGACAGAAAAACCGCTTCGCGAATGTCTAGCATCCACTGTAAAACATGGTGGTGGCTCAGTTATGGTGTGGGGTTGTTTTTCGTACGCAGGAGTAGGAGATCTCGTTCGGATAGAAGGTATTATGAGAAAAGAACGGTACAGAAATATTCTAGAGCATAATGCTGTACCCTCTGGCCAGCGATTGATAGGGGAGAATGTCACCTTCATGCAAGATAATGATCCTAAACATACGGCGTTAGTATGTAGGGATTATTTGAATACACAACAAACATGAAATACCTTGCAAATAATGTCATGGCCTCTACAGAGTCCCGATCTTAACCCGATCGAACTCTTGTGGGATGAGCTGGATAGACAGGTACGAAAAGTGGCTCCAACTTCGAAACAACACCTTTGGGAAGTTTTACAAGAACAATGGAACAGTTTACCACGCAACACACTTACAAAACTTATCGAAAGAATCCCCAGAGTTGTTCGAGCCGTATGAATGCAAAAGGAGGATTCTTCGACGAGAAGAAAGTTTAATGATTGTATTTGATAAATATTATTATTTGCTATCATTTTGTCATAATAAACCAATATTTTGTTATATATAACTGATTTTGTGTTTTATTTTTATTTTTGTGCAAGTTAAATACTTATATTGAAAAAATATTAACTGTCCCAACTTCCGTGACTGGGAGTGCATATGAGAGCTGGCATTGCCATGATGCAGAGTGATGGGAAGGTTACGGTTGTTTTCGCTGATTTCGTCGATAACTTTCGGCAAAGAAATTATTGTATACCATTCAGCATTAACCCATTAGTCCGCGGTCCTCATTTTAGTACGGTAAACTGTATCCAAACGAGTACAGCGGGTACTAATGGGTTAATTCGATCCTCCAAGAAATGGTTGCGCACTTTGGAAATATCGCCCGTATGTAGGATCTACAACGTACATAAAGATAATCAAAACGCAATTTTTTGATGTGAAACTTTTTCATGCGAAAATTTAATTCATCCTATTTTTGCTTTATACCGAAATTTTCTGTCCGAAAGATGTAAGGGAGATTATTCCGACGCCGACGCGCCAAAGCTTCTCAATGGAATAATAGAAATACGAAACGTGCGCAATTAGTTTACGGTGCCGGTGGAATGTCGACCATATTAAATACTATACATTCTTTCCTTCTCATTTAGTTTTCGTCTCTGTGTATAGAAATATTCGCGCCGTATAATTAACGGAGCCGCCACCTTCCCACCGAAAATTCCACGCCCTTGTTTCGTAAGAAGATACGCGCCCGTCGCGTTTCGTTTTATCATTTGATAAGGTTTTACGCCCGTCCTCTCCGGGCAATGTAACATAATTACGTCGAATGAAACAAGGCGATACCGAAAACTGTACGTACGCGAAATAAGGGGAATACGAAATTACGAAACCTTTTTAGTATTGCGCCGGGGCTTTATTGTTGTTTCGTTTCCTCGTTTTTCGCAGAAGGCGAAATAGAAACGAAATTTCGTTCGGCGTGTAATTTTACCGTTAATTAAATTACTTTGATGTCGATGTCGCGGATCTCTAATGTAACTTAACGCGTTCGAAATTCGAAAAAGATGCATAAATTACGGAGGACAAAGGGCCCGCGTCTCCTGCTCGCGTACACACAACATTCCATTTTTCAGATGACGCACGAAATCCCCGGGAAAAGGTTCATCGCCGAAAATTTGAACGTTACCCGTTGCCGCCGCCGCCGCCGCCGCCGCTTTTATGCCCGAGAGTTTTATGTTTCGGATCCTTCGCTTTATACGGTGAATATTTTGCCGTTAAAGAGATACTCTAGCGTCATAAAAACTTCCAACTTAAAAGCACTAAAGCATTTAACTACAAATTGCAACGGAGCTTCCGCGACTTAATGCCTTCGCTTCGATTTTCGTTCGTTCTAAGGAATCATATCTCACATCTAAGACATTGTTCGTGTGTTTCGTTTTAATGGTACTTTTAAGGATGGGATGTATTCTTTTGTTTCATTGTTTTTCAGTTATATGAACTACTACCGTACGTACGGGAAGCACTTTACGCCCGTTTAATAATCCTAACGTACTTTTAGCGTTGCAAAAATTGTTGTAAAAGTACGAAGGTGAGCTAGTAATAGTAGTAGTAATAATCACAATAATAATTTATTTATTTATATATTGAGACTGGCAATAAGGGAACTAACCCAACAATAGTGTACACATACAATTACAATGGATTGTGAGTAACAATATCATCGTAATATAGTGAAGATACTAGAAAAACATAATAAGAAAATACAAAAATTAAATTAAATTTATGCTACAAAAATTTACAATAAAAAACAGGCAACAGTGACAATGATTGTATAACGAGGGCGTTAGAGATAAAATATATCATAACACTTAAATTTGTAAATAATGTGATTAATTTATATGTTTGAATCAATAAAATTGTTGATCACAGTTTGCTTAAATCTATTGAAAATAAAATGAAGGACATCCAAGTTATTTGAATATCGCAATTGGTCATTGTAGAGATGCATAAATCTTGTCATTGACGAATTATGAAAAGAATAAGTATAACGACGTAAAAAACTAAACGGTCCCGAGTGTAACACGGGAACCAACAACAAATAATAGTAAGTCTAATCTATATAATATACTAGCTGCCCCGGCGAACTTCGTACCACCGAATTAATAAATGTTGTCTTAAGTTTACTACCTGAGTTTTATCAACTTGTTAATGTTAAGATAAAATTAATTAAGTTGAATAAAAGTTTGAAAAGTACTAAATTCACGTGGGAGCAAAGCATTTGCTTTATTGAATGTAAACCAAATGATTCGCATGTCGTTGTAACACAACTTTCTATTAAACTATTTGCTGAATGTGTTGCACTCGTGTCGATTATCTTTATTAAAACACGTTGTGATATACTATATTTTGCGACTTTATCTATTTTTCTTGCGACTCGACGTTGTTGATCCCTGCGTTCTGCTCGACGATTTCTCATTGCCAACCGAGCCGTTTTACGTATGGCGTCTCTTTGTTCTTGTGTTTGTCAAGCACGAAGTTGGGCCGTACTAACACGGCGCCCTTCTCTCGTGCGATTTCTTCTTCATCTGCCGTGTATTGATTCGCAATATTCCGCAGTCTAATTGCATTACGGCTTCGTTGTGAAAGATTCGATCTTCTCGCTCGCGGCATTGTAAATAAGACTGTGATGGATATTGCTGACTTTGCTTCTATTATGGCATAACAATTATTCATGCGCGCACAATCACAACTGTCATAACCTTAACTGTCTTTGCGCGCACCATGACAACTGTCATAACCTAACCCACCAAACGTCGTCAATTTGTTTAATCTCTAATTTTTTCTTAATTTTCAAATGTGCCGGGCTGATTTGTGAATCTAAACTATCCAGGGCGCCACCCAAACGCATGCAAAAGAATTCATTCAAATCGGTCAAGCCGTTTAGGAGGAGTTCAGTGACAAACACACGTACAGTAGAATTATATATATAAAGATAAGTATAATAATAATGATAATAGTAATAATGTGTTAGAACAATTATGTTCACCAAAAGCCATATAATTCGAACAGAAAGAAGAAGAAGAATCTAAACGATACTCTGAAAATCGATCTACGAGTTGAGGTGCTTTTGTTAGACAGCTCTCCAAGAAAGCTGTGCAATTATTTAGTTTCGTCCTTATTAGAACTCATCAGTACAATATAGCCAATCGTCGATTGACACAACAATTTTCCTCAGCTAGTTATTAACTATTCGTGGCAACATTTTGCCAAACGAGTGGCTCCATCTGACGAGCTGAAGTGATATGGACCTACTCATAGATAGAGGCAGAATTTTTAACAAGAGCCCCTATAATTTAAACAAAAAAGAAGAAGATGAATTTAAAAGATCATCCGAATAAACGACTAATTGCACTATGTTTGTTAGGCAACTCTCCAAGAAAGCTGTGCAATTGGCCTGCAAAGCAGGCACAAACTGCAAATATCAATATTATCACAAATTGAATTAGGCTTCGTTAATCACAGACCGCAACCGTAGACTAGCTTCGTTTTCGTTCTCGTCAGCTGTGTCCCAGTTGCATATTAATCGTGGCAATAGATTTTACCACACGGGTGGCTCCATCTGACGAATTGAATAGATACTTGCATATTCAGATCCATCACAACTTGCGACGATTGATAATAGAGGGAGTATTTTCAAGGAGGGCCCTGTAATTCAAACGAAAAGAGGAAAAGGAGTCTAAAAGAACCATCAGAAAGCGACTTACTAATTCAGTTGCGATTGCTAGGCAGCTCTGCAAGAAAGCTGTGAAATTACCTTGCACAACAGGCACAAATTGCATATGCCAATATTATCACGGACAGAATCGTGCTTTATCCATCAGAGACCGCAACCGTAGACTAGTTTCGTCCTTGTTAGAATCAGTACGCTATAGATAGTCCTCGAATAACAAAACTCTCTCTCTCTCTCAGTCTCTCTCGTAGAACTTTCGCGAGGTACGCTTCTTTGCGTCTAAATAGCCTTAAACCTCTTTGTCGTCGCTCTTTTGCGGGTGTATTTCTTCCATTTCTTCCTCTGCTTTCTGTATATTCAATCAATTTCCCGTGGAAATGCAAATCATGGATTAGGGACAAATTTCTGAGAAAATCATGAGCTTGGGCTGGCTGTCACAGTTCGAGAAAACAAAGCAATGTAAATCGCAGCTAGCTGTTAACAACGGTTCATGCCAATAGATTTCACTAAACGAGTGGCTCCATCCGAGGAACGGAGATTGTATCGACGTTCCGAGATGCATCGTAACTTGCAACGAATGACAATAGGGGGAGTTGTTTCCAAAGGGAGCCAAGTTTCTTCAAGGCACCCTAACAACCTTTCTTTTCGTTTGAATTATACGGTTCTCGTCGAGAATACTCCTTCTATTGTCAATCGTTACAAACTGCGAAGCATCCGGGTATGTCAGTATGGCTTTAATTCGCCAGATGGAGCCACTCTTTCGTTGAAATCTATTAGTGCGAATTGACATATGTAATTTGCGCCTGCTCTGCAGGCTAATTGCACATTAGCGACGACAACTTAATAAAATAGACGCAAAATAGACGTTTACTAGTCCCCATTTTAGTTTACCTAATGAACTAAATTTCTCATCATTCACAAGACTGCGTGATGGCGGCTGTCTTTTCTTTGAGATAGGAGGGTGCAAGGCGGTTTTCGCTCACTCTAGTAATTGAATTGAAGTTTCATGCTAATTGCGCAGCTCCCTTGGAAAGCTGTTCTACAAACGCGTCTCTTAGTAGGACTATAAAAGTTACACTAAGGACACAAAATGACATAAAATTTAAAGCATTCAATAGATCCGTAAAGGCTTTCGTAAAGTCACTTCATTTTTCACTAGAAGAAACTCCATCAGTAGAAGGGGCGCAATAAATTAGTAGATCACCTCAATGCCGCAAAATTCAGTGATTTTTATTATAAACGTATATTTTAGCTTATATAGTCACTCTATTAGCTCTGGTAGAATAATTTGCAGTAACCAATATGTCAATTTTTTTAATATCGTGGAAACGAAGAATCAAAAAGTGATACCACTAACCACCTTCGATTGACGCAGTTACTTTCGTATTATTTTGATTTTTGTTACGGTTTTGCAATGTTTCCACTTAACCCCAAGGTCACAGCAATAACAATCGGGCCAAAAAGTCGATATAAAATTGCAAAATGGTCAAACTGACCGGTGGTTAGTTCAAACAACAGAAAAACTGATTACGTAAAAACCTCCAACGTACGACAAATAAAAAGAAACTGCATAATCTTATTACGCGCCGTTCATGTGTTGTATATGCGCGTGTAATTTCAACCTTTTGGGAGTTCCTACTTTTAAACAACCGGTCTAAACGATTTCGATCTGTTGACGAAAATTCTGTGATTTTGGGGGACGTGCACGCCAAATTGACATTCACAGATACAGCGCAATGGGGAGTTCTAATTCTAACGAAATAACAATAGTGCAGTCGCCGAATTAAGCTTAATTCAACGCTGACCTCCTTTCCGATTAAACATTGTCGAGCTTTACGACGATACTTTTTCACGACACTCTACTCGGCGCATTCCCCGCTCTGATTGTAGTACTCAGTTCGTGGCGTACTAATTAAACCGTTTGTACTTGCGAGCGATTCGCTCTCTCCGCGTCGTATATAAATCCGAGAACGACGAAACGTCGTCGTCGCGTTTCGATTCGGTATTTCTGCTGCGCGGTCCGCAAGCACACCTTGCCCGGGGATCAAGTTTTCCGTCTTGACGTGTGTAGCGCGCTCGCGAGAGTCGTACGAGACGCCATTCCGACACCGTTAATGTCGCGGTTTCTAAACTATAATTCGAGTATCTCTAAGTTCTGATATTCATTACGTTTGAAATTTCGACCTCCGTTGCTCCGGTTTTAGAGATATTTATAAGGACGTACGAAGTTACATCAATACTGTTTAATTTCCGGTACAACTTTGAATTATGTTGTCGAAAATCAAATAATGTTCAAAATGGAAAATCTAGATTATAGTTTGTTTCCACCTTATTATGCAGTACAGATCTTGCGAGCATAGTCCGCGTTGTTATCTAAATCTTTAAAAAATTATATCGCAACAAATTTAAGATATACATATCCTCACTTATTATTTAGCCGTTCGTATGCTCAAAACATAATGAAAACATTTACCCAAAAAATAGCTTATGCTGCGCATCTTTTCCATCATACACATTTTGTCTTTTGATCTTAATGGCCTTCTGATCTTAATAAGACTCCAGAATTAATTGACATCTTTGTTGTCAAGAATATATCATCAAATTACATTAAAATTAAAAATGGCACTGACCATTCTCCAATATGCCTAACAGTTAATGTCAAAAATTATTACCAATGACCAAAATTTAACTCTGCTCAAGCATAAAGATTGGGATTACTTTAATCACTTACAAAATGAGATCAACCTGTCAGCATCTCTTAAAACAACGGAGCTACTCGAAGAAGAATTAAACGATCTTACAATTGCCATTCGGGAAGTATACCTAGTATTTAAACGAAAGCTGAAGGACATAAATGTTCCGAAAACGAAATTAGGGACCTAATTGCTGAGAAACGCAAACTTAGAAGAGGATGGCCCCCAATCAAGAAGCGCACGCGACAAAACCTTACTCAACAGTTAACTACGGACATTGAAAACATCAAATAATCATCAGCCAGTAAATTCCTCAAAGAACTCACTGCGGATAGTAGCACTGAATATTCGGTCTTGAAAGCTACTAAATATCTTAAACGTCCGATGCGTACAAGTACCTCCTATCAGAAGACCGGATGGGAAATGGACTCGTAACAATCCTGAAAAGGCAAATCAATTTGCAAAACACCTTGAAACAAGATTTGATCCAAACGAAGGAAATAACGCGTTATCACGCCTCAACTCTAATGGTTACCTCGACAAAATCCCACTGTTAACTTCTAAAGGAAGTGGCTGAAGAAATTGAACACAATTTTAACCCGAAAAAAGTGACAAGGTCATGGCCTTTTAACGGGTGAGATCGCGAAACAAGCACTTGGTTAAACTAACTAACTTGATTAAAACTTGTATTCGGCTGAACTATGTCCCAGACGCGTGGAAAACAGCGGAAGATATTATGGGATGAAATCCCGGTAAAAATCGATGTGAAGTAGACTCATATCGGCCTATCTCATTGTTACCAATCATGTCCAAACTGTTTGAGAAATTGATCCTGAAACGCCTCAAACCTATTCTCGATCAAGGAAACCAAATACAATTCGAATTACTGATGAAAATGAAAAAACACTAGAAAACGAAGGTGTGTGCTCTGCCATCTTCCTTGATGTTGCACAGGCTTTTGATAGAGTACTGCATGAAGGCTTGCTAAAGAATGAGCAATTCTACCAACTTTTAAACCTTATTTGACTAATTTATACTTTCGTGTTAAACATGAAGACTCATATTCCGAACTAAAACTGATAAGGGCTGATGTACAACAGAGAAGTGTGTTGGGACCAGTTCTGTTAAGCATGTTCCCACAACATCATATCTCGACTTAACGAATCAAAATCGACAAACATAAACTTTACAAATACGAGGATCATACCACAATCGATCTTCATTAGCGCCACCCAACTTCCATATGCCAGTACAGCAAAGTATCTTGGTATCACTCTGAACGGCAAGCTTCCGTGGAAAGAGCATATGGGGAAGAAATGCGATGATCTAAAAATCAAATTCCGCTGAATATCTTTCAGGTTTTGTCGTATTTGTCGCATTGTGTTACTTGACATTTTGCTAATGACGCTGTGGTCGGCTTCCTCAGAAGTTTTCTAACTGAAATCTTTAGAAAACTTCACAAACGGAATGATAAGCGAAACGTCAAGTAACACAGCGCGACAAACACGGCAGAAGCCGGAAAATATCACTTCAATGAAGATACTTCGTAAACAGAAGGACTGATAATATTAAGGAGCTCTGCGATCCAAGCAATTCCACAATCGATACCGTAATTTTTGGTGATGATGTAGAATCATTGTCTGTGGATGTCAGTGGATTTGTTGCCAAAAGATTACGTCACGAATTGGATTGGGTAACGCAAGGCTAATCTAAAATTTCGACTTCAGATGTGCCATACGATGCCTTAATTTGTTGAAAAGGAATGCAATGTTAATGTCGAAAAGCTATCTCTAATTGTGGATGTTCGTATTTACAAAAAAAAGGAAATAGCTGAAATAACAGAATACTTATTTTTCAGTAGTTACACTGCAAGAATACAAAACAAGCCTCGCTTTAGTCAAGGTGATCCTATATTTATGAAATTTTGCATTGAGTAATAATTTCGTATTCTGTACAACTTTTCTCAATAATATTTTGCCGTGTTTCTGATCGAAATGGCTCTTTATTTCAACGGAAACTGTTCTTTTCAGAATTATTATGAGTTATCTTGAGTTATGTTAAAATTGTGCTTGAAGCAAGGTGGCATTCCGATACACTAAAATGAACTTCAAAGAATTCTTTAGCAATTACGATTATAGTGAAGTCAATCCGGGGACATACTGTACGTAATATATACGTTAAACTGTTGTTAAGCCAAGAACGGAGTTACTTGTAAGCTAACAAATTTGTCCAGTAGTTTGTAAATAAATAATCCGATAACGCGTTTTAAAATTCCCGCCGTTTATGTTATTGGCGCCATCTTTTGCACCTTTTTTCTCCTATGGACCAGAGTAATACATACTGCGATCAAAAATTGAATGTTGAGTTGCACATCTCGTTTATTAAAGTAATTTCGTTCCTAAAGTTTAACAGAACCAAATATAAACTGCTGTACATCTGGTTGTCGATAGTCTACCACTATCTCAGTCTTACCACTAACGAAGAACTCGCAATGTACAGGACGGATATAAAGATAGTTGTATTGGCCAATCTTTACAGATAGTGAAAGAGAGACATATGTATGTACATATATCCTATTTAAGTAAATACTGCATAAAAAGTTAAGACAGAGAAATTAGAAACACACTAACATTTCTTTTTGTAATACTCATATCAATTGGTTATATGTAAGATATTTGAGCAAAGTGAATTTGACTAAAATGTAATTGAACATATATATATATGCGTATTTCCGTTATTTAACTTCCGCTGTATTTTACAAAAATTTGTGAATGCCACACTTTCTTTCGCCGTTCTTGAAAGATACGACTTTTTCCCAAATTGTTAAATTAATCGTTTATTTACAAAACCACGATCAAGATCGATCCATTGTTTGCTTATAGGAAGCCACAACGATGAAATATTTTCGGCAGTTGTCTGTATAATTAAAATTTTACTCCTATCCAACGCCCTACTCCGACGCAAGGACACCTGCTGAGCGTTAGTAGACGCGCAATCAATCACCAACACTATCGACTGTCAAACGTCTATTATTGTGAACTGCAAAAGCCGTTAACTGTGGCCTTTTCTATAGGCACCCCGCGAGCAACCACCCACGATCGGTAGTCGGTAACATCTTCATAAAGCTACATTGAAAAAGCATTCCGAACGTGGGTATATATTTTACAGCCGAAGAAACTTTAGCAATATTTCATAAGTTATTACCAGGAATTTACGAAAACTGATCGTACATCGTTGATGATACAGAATTCGTCCACGATGTACGATAAATCTTTGCGCAATTAGTCGGTAGTAGTTAGATCCACATAAGCAATTAAAGATAGGACCAGTAAGTACAACAATCACTTTTTAAACTTGGACGCTCCATAATCAGTTGGGATGTATTTACTAGTATGTACAAAGGGTACTAAGAAAGTTTTGCAATACTGTTTTAATTATTTAATTTTTTTTTCAAAATAATTACCACCACATTCAATACATTTCTCCATCTTGTCTAAGAAAAAAAAAAAGGACAGAGTAAAATTAGGGAAGGACTTATCAACCGTATTGAAATTTATTCTCCATCGCTTTACAATCAATATCTCATCGGAACGGGTCGTATATGTAGTACAGCATTACGATATTTAGTTGTAATAA
This sequence comes from Chrysina gloriosa, assembly GCA_038088585.1. Taxonomy (NCBI): domain Eukaryota; kingdom Metazoa; phylum Arthropoda; class Insecta; order Coleoptera; family Scarabaeidae; genus Chrysina; species Chrysina gloriosa. The sequence continues at coordinate 1,218,315 of CM076089.1, read as the reverse complement.
ACGGCTGCAGTATTCAACTAATTTGCAACAACAACTTTGGTATTTCTTGCTAAAACACCGAAATTTGCGAATACCTAGAACCTGGAACGTACAAATCATTTTGTTAGGTATACAAAGTACGAACTCGGGAAAGCTGCAGAGCTTAGCCGACGAACATGGTAAAGTGGTGGGCTATTAGTATGCACTGCACATGTTTTAACGATTAATAGGGAAAGTTGTAAGGGACCGGCTGACTATTAGGGGGTTATTATGCATTAAAATGGATCATATCGGAAATTTCTCCAATTAATTACGGATTCGGTACGTGCATTTACCAAAGGCGGCAAAGGCAGCGCAAAATCAGATTGAATAGAAGGAGTGGGAACCCAACGGCATACATTTACATTTTTGTAGTCGATGTTGGGTAAACATTGTCAATTAAAACTTTATATATATATACTTAAATTACGACAATATCTTTTATTCTGTGATGATGCTGATGATGATGATGACTTAACCAGGTCGTACAATTTCGGGAACGCTCGGTTCAGAACCAGGAAATGCAACATAAAACCACGTTTTATGATATCTTTAATACCTTTCTTTTTATCGACGTATCAATTATCTTAGCTATTGTAATTTCGTGGTAACCTACAAAGTCTATCATTAAATAGTTCTAACGCTTCGAGTAAACTCGTGTCGTAATGCCAAAACTTTGCTGATCGGCCACGAGTAAACTTGTGATCCTTTGTGTGTCTTTGTTTAGCATCAGCTTCATTTGGTCAGTGCATTCTTGGAGATCATAAAATATAATTGTCGTTCATCGTACCGCAAGTTTTTTAGTTTAATAGAATCCGTCAAGTTGTGCCCTCCTTGCTATGAAAAAAAAATTTGACCATGACGGAACGTAACGATGAAAAGTCGTCGATGAAAAGTCCAGTGCGCGATACGATTTATTTGATTGTCCTAGTGATTTTGAAATAAATGATACTTTATGAGAAGACAGACGCCAAAACGACGAAGAAGAAATGTAATAGAATCTGATAGTGACGATGATTCGAAAGAAGAACGGATCGAGGATAATATAATACCAAATAATTAATTGATGCGGGAATCACTTGTTGAAACTCCATAACGAAATTTATGATAAATCAATAAGACTTGTAAGTTTCAAACTATTTAATGATAGTACCACCAGAATTATAATTCCGTGTACAATTGTAGTGATACTATCCTTATATATTTTGAAACTTACGAGAGTATTTTTGATTCATCATAAATATAACACCAACCTTAGAGGGTTATTTAAACATTCCTGGTGTAACTGTTCAACTTGTTCATGCGCCCAGTATCAGTGAGGTAACGATTATTCTTTTTGATAGTGTTTTTTTTTAATTTAATTATTCCACTCCCAAATGAAGAATTCCGTAAACACTTTGTAATAGAAAAGTCTGCACACGTATTGCTTGTACTATACGCAAGTTGTCGTTCATGATTTCAAAAATCTTTGCTGCAATCAATACCTCGTTATATATATATATATATATATATATGTATAGAGTAGAATATATAAAATCGAGCGAAAAACTCTATTGGGGTGGTCGGTCCGTGAAATAAAAGTCTCATTTGTTCAACCTCTATATTTCGTCACCGTTTGGTAACTTCATCAGGAGTATGCTGAAAAATGTGCTATCACAATGTTGCAACTTAAGGATTAAACTAAGACTTACAACTAGAGTAGATCACTAGCCCTCAGATACATATTAACGTGGTATCAGACCATCAGATTTTGTACGTGTAATCACATGAACGCGTGGAATATGTATGAGTATTTGTTAAAATTGCAACGACAAGTATACATGTTAAGCGCAAGAGAGACAAGAACAAGTTTGTTTTTATTGACGTGTAAATATTTTTATGTACAAGATGCATAAACTAAAATGTATACACAGTTCATCCCGAAAACCACAAAAATTGGCAAGGTTACAAGCACATCAAAGATTTAGCAATTCAGTATATATTATGCTCAATTGATTGACATCTGTCTTAAAGTTGATGGCCCTATTGTTTTTTTGAATGTGTATCATTTCCAACAACAATCTTGTTTTGTAGTTGCTTTCCTATCCAAAATCTTGACACTGTCATAATCAAGAAGAGAAGAGATTGCTGAGAATGAACAGCCAACGCACACGAACCCTTTTTCACCCTGCAGTCGCTCTTATGTTGTGTTAATCTTTGTTTTAGCAACTGTGATGTCTGCCCAACATATGTAGACTCACAATCACCACATGGAACTGCATAAACGACATCTTTTGGTTGAGCAAAGGTGTTGTGTCTTTAGTTCTTGTGAGTATGCTACCAATATTGAAAGGATTGTATTTAGCTATTTTAATATTAGGGAACTGTTTAAAATGTTTTATTATTTGATCTGTTAAATTGGATATATATGGAATTTTTTTATAAGCTATTGATTGTTCATTAAATGTGGTTTCTGTGGGTCCATCAAAAGCATTAGAATTATAAATTAATTTGTTTAATATGTGTTTGGGATATCCATTGTTTCGGAAAATTTTGTGCAATTGCTTCAAATTAACATGTATAAAGGAGCTATGGCAGATATGCGTGATTCTGTTTTTCATTGCTATTACTGTATTATATTTTTGTGCAAGTGGGTGACCGGAATTGTAGTTGATGAATCTATCCGAAGCCGTGGGTTTTTGATACCAATTCAATATCAATCTACCAATAAAAACAAACTTGTTCTTGTCTCTCTTGCGCTTAACATGTATACTTGTCGTTGCAATTTTAACAAATACTCATACATATTCCACGCGTTCATGTGATTACACGTACAAAATCTGATGGTCTGATACCACGTTAATATGTATCTGAGGGCTAGTGATATACTCTAGTTGTAAGTCTTAGTTTAATCCTTAAGTTGCAACATTGTGATAGCACATTTTTCAGCATACTCCTGATGAAGTTACCAAACGGTAACGAAATATAGAGGTTGAACAAATGAGACTTTTTATTTCACGCACCGACCACCCCAATAGAGTTTTTCGCTCGATTTTATATATTCTACTCTATACAGTACGGTCGAAATACATTTTTACTATATATGTATATATATATGTATATATATGTATATATATATATATATATATATACATATATACAGGTATCCCGGGACTGACTTTAATTTTTTGTTCTCAGTTACATTTTGCCGTATTATTGACCGAAATGGCACTTTACTTCAATAGAAAATGTTTTTCTTTCTCAATTATCATGACGGTCTAGATCTTTAAAAAGTGGAAACGTGTTTGAAATTATTTTTAAACCAAGCAGGGTGGTTTCCCAAAATATTAGAACGAGATTCAAAATGTTTTGATCAGTTATACCTATAGTGAAGTCAATCCGGAGACACACTGTATATATATATTAAAACGAGATTCAAATTTTTTGATCAGTTACACCTATAGTGAAGTCAATCCGGAAGCACACTCTATATAGTCGTTATCCGAGTTTGGATTTTAAAAAAGCAATATTCTGTGGGAATATGTACAGTGTGGGATTAAAGTATGGGATATTAAAGGGAAAAGGCGAATTTAAACCGGTTTCTTTAAAAATACAGGAACACGTCGGTTTTAGTTTTTAAGAATACACATCGATATGTGCGATTCACCTTCCGACCTTCATTTGTACTTAGTAGGAAATGATTCTAAATTGGATTAAAATACTACAACATACAATTAGATTAAATGTTAGTATTATCCAAGATAGCACATAACTAAGACCATGGGCAGAACGTAAATTGCTTGTTGAAGTACCTTTCGTTTTTATCTTACAATCTTTGTAGCCTGCGGAATAATCGTGATACCGTGATAAACATTTTAAATCTATCGAACTGATTCGTATAAGCATTCTGTCCATCTTCAACGCTCTCGACATAATTATTGTAGTTTGTTGCAGAATTCTATTAATACTCTACTAAATTATCATGGCTAATTTAATAATAACGCAACGTATAGTAATGTCAATTTATCTTGGATGTGGAAGATTCCAACAAGAAGCGTGTGATATGTTTAATGCTAAATATCCAAATCGCTCTGTTACGCAATCAAAAGTTAACAAAACCAAAAATGAATCCGGGGATACGGAAGATATTAAGAATATTTCAAAAGGCGGTTACATTGCACATTCTTGTACGATTGGACGAAAATGCTCGCTGTTCTTCTAGAAACTTAGTAACACGTAATAGTTAATAAGTTCACAGCACTTAATGAGAAAGGATATTGCCGTTTAGGTTGGGAGGAGATGATGATACCAGTAATAAAAAAGTTTTCTTCGATTACCGATACTGATCGGCCAAATCAAAAAAATCGCATTGTAGAGATTATTTTTCAACGAATCCTTTGGTTGAAACACCAATATTTCGTAAAACATGTCCAGAATGAGATTTGACCAAATTCTCAAATGTTTTCCATCTAGATTTGAATTATATTATTCCTAAATTCCAATGCCCTATACATACCCGAAAAGGAGCTGGCTCTAGACGAAGCAATGGTACCGTACACAAGACGCCTTAGCTTCAGGACGTATCATCCGGCAAAGATCATAGAATATGGAATTTTAGTTTGAGTGCTTTGTGAAAATGAGGGTGAGTACATATGTAACTTGGAAGTCTATTCGGGAAAAGGATAGAAGTTGCAAAAAATGATATTGTCTATATTGGAGTCATACTTTGGTCATTACCATCGCATATATCAAGACAATCATTATAACGGCGTTTCTACAGCCGGAGTATTACTAAGAAACCATGGTACCATACTGGAAAGCTGAGGCTTGCTAAAAGTTCTAAAAGTCCAAAAGTCCAAAAGTCTAAAGGAGAAATGACTTTCGTACGGAAAGCACCTATTGTTCTTATCGCGTGGACGGATAAAGGACTAGCAGCATGATAACAACTATTCATGATGGTTCCTTGAAGTCAAATGGCAAGCGAAAAAGAAATTCTATGGATGATAGATGATAGGGTTAAATCTACGTACATATTACAATACAGGAAACAAAATGAAAGAAGTCGATCGCCCAGATCAGTATTTTATAGTGGACAGTAGAATCTTATGAAAATGTGGTCAAAATGTTCAATGTATTCAAAATTGAATGTAACTATCAGTCACAAAATAAACTAATTGTAAGATAAAAGAAATTCTACTGGAAGTAGCTAGGGTATAATTAACTGTAAATTCCAATAAATGAAGTATAGTACATGAGGCTTCCTCTAGTATTCCCGCAATGGCTTCTTACAATGATCCAACCAACAGACTTTCCGGACAGCTAAGAGACCACGTTTTAGAAAAAATAGTCACTGGTAGAAAACAATCCAATTAGACCGTGTGACGTATGCCCTTCAAAAGGAAAACGAACAAGATTTCTAAAACGTAGTGTGTACCATTGCACGTGGGTGATGGCTACACCGCTTATCATACCAAAATGAAATATTAAATAAAATTCATTTACTATATTAAATCAGTATAAAAAGTATATTTACACTGTTTCACTTCCACATCCAATTCCAAAATAATAGCCGGTGACATGAGGTAAACTCTGAGAAAAACTACCAATCAACGATGTCTTAAGAGAAAGAAGTCCATTTCAATACAAAACAGTTCTTATGAAATTAAAGACTTTTATGCTTCGAACTCAACCAACGAATTAGTACGTTTTATGTATATTTTTAGATTGTAACGTTGTGTCCACTTTAGTGTAATATAGAAAAAACATATTAAGTTATGTTATGTTATTTTATTACTATTTACCACTTTTACTTTATTTTCATTTCTACGCGATTGCTCCTCGAATTATTTCCAACCTGCCCCCATTAGTTACGGCTTTATCGACAGGTGTTAACCCGCGTTATTTTTTACGACTTCGATACATGACCGTCTCTTCCTCAGAACTAGTTAACATTTTCGCTTTAACACATATTTAAGCTGTCCTTCTTCATAATCTCCCATACCCCATAAAGTTCACCCTTAAGACCTTTTAATTCCTCCAAATATGAACGGCATTAGGGCCACGCCGCCGCCTTAATAAGGAAGTCGCTGTTAAGCGCGAGCATATGTGGGATATATTTACGGTCTCGCTCGTTAATATTAACGTCCTAGCTTAAACGGCGAACGTCGTCGTGATCTTCGCCTTTCCTCTTCGGTTTAGTGAGCGGAGATTCCGTTTACGAAATTTGTACAATTTCGTTCCCATGCACATAAACCCCCTACTACATACATACATGGATATAGATACGTGTGAAATTGAAGTGGAAATTCTTGTTTCAGGATCGTCACGTTAAGTCGTCGTCGAGCGGAAACGCGGCCAGTACGGAACCGGAAGTGGATCCGAGTCAGGATTATCAACTATTGCTCGGTTACGAAAATAATACGCATACGGTTCTACGTTTTAGTAGACGGCTGGATACCTGCGATCATCACGACGTACCCATCACGGTAAGAAAAATTCTATCCAAAACTGCAGGTTACCAACTCGATTTTGGTACCTTACTTCGCACGCGGACGATCGATTTTTGTAGTTCAACAGTTACGTTGCCCAAACGCCGGGACTCGCGATTGCAACTATTGCACGTGGACGAACCACATTTTGTCGGCCGAAATTATCAGTTTAATTGAAAAATGGATTTAGTTGAGTTACCAGACATATATAGCAATTGTTCACGTGCGACGTCGAAAGGAGTTTCAACAAACACGATAACGAGTGCGTCCTATATTAAGCCAATGGTTATTGGGAAGGACGGCTGCATAAAATTTACCTAGATTTGAGAAATTGTTCAGAGATTATTATTTGTATCAAAATTTTACGCTTTCGTGTCATCTCTCGGACACTTCGAGATAGTATTATCCAAAGGAGGAGAGCGTATGTGGCAATTTCATTCGGAATCTTGGTGGTCTCGATCTCATTCTTGTAAGCGACGGAGTAGAAACGCTGAACATTCCCTACCAATCATCAGTGTCCTTTGAAGTTAAAATTCTCACACCATTACCCGGTGCTTTTAACACCGTTTTATCATTATACTACTCCACGACCCTACGCTGCAGGTAGCCATATTCGATTCTGCGTCTCACCAATTACCCCTGAAATATTTTGACAACCACCTCCTTCCTGGTCGCCGTGCTTCTTCCTTAGCATAATCTTCAGGGGTCTTAAACACGCACTTTATTTGTTTCTAGGTATTTTCACTTGTGTAACACAGAGGACACGAGGAAACAACTTCTCCATTACTTAGGATTCCTTTACCTTCTCGATATTTTTCTCTGATAATTATTCTACTAATATCCATTTCCGGATAGATCTCATACAGAGTGGCCTAAACGTCAGTAGTCTATTTTAGACTGAAATAACTCTGTTACCTGAAAAGCAAATTATTTCTATTTGCAAATTAAAGAAATTTATTCTTTGGAAAAACTATCCCCTATTTGTGGAAAATTAGTGAGATTAGTCCACCATTGATTTGCTCGCAATGGTGAGCATTTTCTAAAGCGTGTAGCATCAATCGTTGTAGCGTTTCCTTACGTATACGATCAGTTTCATCAATGACGTTTGCCCTTAGCTACAGGATTGTTGCTGTATATTCTATCTTTGAGATACCAACAGAGGAAACAGTCTGGGGTAGTTAGAGCATATGAGTCGATCTAGCACAGCTCCAGGCTCTTTATAAGAGAAACAATATCTCTCCTAAGATATTCTTACAAATATCTTACGAAAGAGGCAAGGTATGTATCTTATAAAAATACTCTTTCTAAAGGTAAATTACCATCCCCGATGTTATATGACCTGCTTCGAGCGCTACGTCTGCTTCATTTCAGATTCTAAAGGTTTCATGTAATACATTTTTCATCTATTTATAATATTTTGTTATCTTGCGTTCATATGCGTCCTTTTAATGTTGTTTTCTCCTTCCTCAAGTTTATCCAAAGATCCGTATGAAAACTTGCTACTTCCAGTAGAATTTTCCACTACCAAATACTGATCTGGGCGATCGACTTCTTTCATTTTGTTTCCTGTATTCCTATCATCTATCATCCATAGAATTTCTTTTTCGCTTACCATTTGACTTCAAGGAACCATCATGAATAGTTGTTATCATGCTCCTAGTCCTTTATCCTTCCACGCGATAGGAAAAATAGGTGCTTTCCGTACAAAAGTCATTTCTCCTTTGGACTTTTGGACTTTTAAAAATTTTAACAAGCCTCAGCTTTCCAGTGTGGTACCATGGTTTCTTAGTAAAACTGCGGCTGTAGAAACGCCGTTATAATGATTGTCTTGATATATGCGATGGTAATGACCAAAGTATGACTCCAATATAGACAATATCATTTTTTGCAACTTTCCCTTGTAGTCCCTTTTACAAGTCGTCTCCGTACTCTTCTCGTGTTCCTATTTAAGCTTTCTTTAGGACGAACTAGACCATAAGGTAAAATCTATGAATTCGATGAATACAAATGACTCGTAGGGAGAACTGCAACGAACTTGGCGAGCTATTCCTCCAGAATTACTAAGTTCTTAGATGGAAAGAATGCCAAGAAAATTTCCGCTCCCGTTATTGAGGGAAAAAACGGACGTTTCGACCGAGAACTAAAACTTTTAGAGAATTGGTTTTAGTGTAACAACTTTGCAATCATTCCCATGATAATACATCATTGAAGCATGTACTTTCCATTATTCTTTCCCTATATGTTGATTTTCTCACATTTTCTTCTATATTTTCCACATATATGACGGGAAGTATATCATCATCGTGTTAAGATGAACATTGAGGACAGCTTAACATGCAAAACCTGTAAGACGATATTTTCAAGGGCGGCAAAAAGGCCAACGCAAAACATTCTCTACAGATTACGTGCTCGTTTGACGGTTGGTCGGCTCGTTCCTCGTCAAGTCGTATTCTCGAAACAGTTGTTTGAAGTATTATCCCCCTCCTCCCTCCCGCGCGCCCGTCAACTTAAATACATCTTTAATCACCCCGCACTAATAGCTCGCAAATTCATCATCGTGACTGGTAGATGTTTAGTAAACCGTAACCAGCTCGAAGAGGAAGAGAAAATAAAGGAGGTGCCAGAAAAACGGTGACAGTTTAATGGACGGTTTTGCGCGCCCGAAACATATGGTTAAAAGCTGAACAAGTCCCCGTTGCCCGTACCGACCCCGTACTAGAATACTACCCTCTTGAAACGTCACTCGTAAATAGGTAGGGTTGTTGCTGCTTTGTACGGCTAGGCCGTACGTAGTACGTTGTATACGTGCTATGTGTGCCCCGCTTTCGCCGAATTACCGAATGTTTGCGATTCGCCGGTGCTTACCTTCACCCTAACACAATCAATAATAATCACGTAAATCAGGGAGGACTGCCGGCATAAATAAATATTTGAGTTGAATTTGTAGTTTCGATGCGTTTGCCCCGCCACCGACCGTCCTGTGTCGCAACGAAGGTGACACATTCCGTATTTGAATGCTGATTTTAACAATTACAACTAAAAGCAAAGATTAATTAGTGTTGATCTCAATTCTACACATTGATCTAAAAAAGAGAACCTTAATGATTACCGTTAAGGTGTGAAGCCATAAAACTCAATTAGACTTCATTCCATTAATCATAAAATTCCATTTCGTGATCTTTATAAATACTTATCTCATACGATAGTTTTCTACCACAATTAGGTCAATTAAACAAGAGCGATTGAAATGATATATGTGTATTATATTCTCAGAACGTTTACAAACGTTTTCGGAACAAGCGGACATTCGCTATTGTAAAACCGGCTTAGAAATTGACCGAGTACAGTGTTTACGGTGACCGGTGAAAAAAGCAGTGTTGTGAATAGAAACTCGTTTCACTTGATGTAAGGAGATGCCCAAAAAAATTCGATCTATGTCAGGCCCCCAAAAGGAAAAGTAATCGTAAAATTTCAGAACATCCAGCAACATCGCCAAAAATTTCTTGATCGTCTCTTTTATCGTATTCTTCCCCATCTTCTTATCTCTCGCGTTGCTTATCGTTAGCCATCGGGAACTACTCTACTTCAGAATAATACGAAGTAGATCCAACCGCGAGATGAATAGGTTAGGTAACCAAAAAAAAATGTTAATTGCTGAATCTTCCGAAGAAATTGGGCAAAATAAACTTCTGCGTGAGCCCAGTGGAAGCCGCAACATGTTCACGCTAACGCTGCTGCGGAGGGGAGTAAACGGGGCATTTGCCATCCTCTGGAATCTAGTAAAAATTCAACAAATTGTAGTGGTGTAGCGATGAAAAGTAAGATTCTTGCACTCTTAACCATGACACGGAATTTTATTGCGAATGTGTAACAATTTGGCTAGATTTTTCTTCTGAAAAATCTGTACGTATGTATCGATTTGTGTTCGTACTGTACGGAACACCAATTATATATTATTATTATTATTATTATCATTATTGTGTTTCTTCTTATTAGTAGGGGACATTGGGGAGTTGTGAGACAACAAATTTGGGGAGTTGTGAGACACTATTTTTTGACGTTTTTACGCATCTTTTATATGTATTTTCCAATGTTTAAGCACTTTTCAAATATTGTATGGAATTTTAGGGTAAATTTGACAGTTTTAATGGATTCTTCGGTTTTTTTTTTGTAGATTTTATATTTACAATAGCAAATCTGGTGGTAAAACGGTTCGTTCATGTTATTTACATTTTATTTCTATAATTTTTGCCTCGGCTTTTGTTAAATCTTTTCTCTTCGTGTAGATCTTTAGCGCAGAGCAAGAAAAAGAATTAATGAATCATCTTTTGAAAGCAAGCAAAATTTACTATGGCTTAAGCACAGATGAGTTAAAAAATTTGTCGTATGAGTTGGCGAAAAAACTTGGCGTGAATTATCCTGTGGTATGGGACATCCATCAAAAAGCGTCGTATGACTGGTACTACGGGTTTATGCATCGCCATTCACATTTATCATTAAGAACACCGAAACAGATCAGCGCCAATCGAGCAAAGGCCTTTTCCGAAGCCAATGTAAATGCTTTCTTCGCTAATCTCAGCACTGTTCTCGATCAACACACATTCGAGCCACACCGTATTTGGAATGTTGATGAAACAGGGTGTCCAACAGTGTCCACGAAATCGGTCAAAGTAGTAGCACAAAAGGGATCACGCCGAATCGGACAAAAGACATCTGGCGAAAGAGGCACCAATGTGTCTTTAACATTTGCCGTAAGTACCACTGGTCAATCGATACCGCCATTTTATATTTTTCCACGGAAGAACATGCAAAAGATTTTTATGGATAAGGCGACGACAGCTGGTGCAGTTGGTTACGCCAATGGATCTGGATGGATGACTGCCACAGAATTTGTAAAGTTCATGTCACATTTTATAGAGCATGCGAATGCATCCATTAATTCACCGATTCTACTGTTTCTGATTAACCACACTTCCCATCTCAGTATCGAGGCTACAGATATGGCAATTGCTGATGGTATCACGATGGTTTCGGTCCCCCCTCTATTGTGCACATAGCATTCAAATTAGATGTGAGCATGTTCGGCCCATTTGAAACCATGTTTCACAACCAATGCCAAGCTTGGATGAAATCTCATATCGGTCGAATTTTAGAAATACATCAAGTGCCGCCTATCGCTGCTAAATGTCTTGATGCGATTGCAACGCCCAGCAATATTAAATCTGGTTTCCGGGCAGCAGGTATTTTTCCATTTGATCCGAATGTGTTTACAGCTGAAGATTTTCTGGCGGCCGACTTGAGTGGGGAAAATCAGTGCACTGAAAATGGAGATGACGACCCTGATGATCGTCGAATTATAATGGTTCGTTCTGATGTCATAGAGACAGCCGCACGTAAAGAAGCGACGATATCCGAATCAATAGTGGCCAGCAGATCATCTATGCCGAGCACATCAGGTGCATCCATTCATAGTGCATTTGGAGAGGTCAGTCTCCTCAAACGTAGTTCTCCGGTGAAAAATCCAATCGTGGCCGAAAGTCAATGCAAACCACCATTTTGACATCGCCAGAGAATGTTGACACTCTACGTCAAAAAAACGAGACCAAACGTTTGAAGGAAGCGAGAGAGAAAGAGAAGAGAAAAAACAGCCGAAATTCCACCGAAGAAGCACTGTCGTCGTGCACTTTCCACATCAACAGCAATGATTCTAAGTGCATCGGATTTTGAAGACGAAGACTTCTGCATCATCTGCAAAGGTGTAATGCCGAAAAAGTTGAACAGAAACACCTCTATTCATTGCAATGTATGCGAGCGAGCTGTGCACTTGAAGTGTACCAATTTACAAGCTGAATATTATACATGTGTTCATTATGAATTAGATTAATTGTATTGCATTTTCATAAGATTTTTTCATTAAAATTGTCTTATGTTTCTTATTTTCCATCTTGAATTAAAAAATACCAAAATACGTCATTTTTATTGATTTCAAGTAGTGTCTCACAACTCCCCAAAATTTTCGAATGTTTTTTTCGTGCAATTTAAATGTTGACAAAAACTATTATTTTCGAAGAAAAATTTTACCAATAGCTGCCATTAGTGTCGAAATAAAGTTTAAAGCTTTCAGATATGCAAAATATTATGATTTTGGAGTAGTTTAAGTACAAAAACAAAATCCGTCTCACAACTTCCCAATCTCCCCTGTTATTATTTAGCGGTTTCGGCTATCAGCAGCATTACAACTGCACTGCTGTTACTAAAATACTTTGCGAGTAATCTTAGATGACAAAACTGCAGATATTGCTGGAATAGAGCAGATTTCACTCAGTATTAGATTTGTTGTTGTTTGTTAAAAATTAAACGAAGATTTCTTAGGATTTATGAAACTGTATGATACGGATGGGAAAAGTATTAGTTCTGCCAGTTTCATGTTAGGGCCCGAGTAGAAGATATATATTCAAAAGCCGCTTACGTACATTGGGCTTCGTACGTATGTATTAAGTGTGAATGATTTAAATATTCTACCAGAAGTTCGGCAAACAACAATAATAATAATAATAATAATATTTTTGTTGTTCTTGAGATGAGGTGCAATGATATAGAACATGTTACATAATACAAATAACGAAAGACATATAATGATAAAATACAAATTCATATATATATACGTAATAATAATAATAATAATAATAATGGTAGATCTTTATTCATTCTGCACATGCGTAGAACGCGTCATTATGAAGGGATGATTTAAAGAAAAGAAAAAAATACATAGAATCGCAAATGATGCTTATAACAAAGAAATGGACTTAACAACAACAAAAAAGATTTTCAATATACTTTTTATACGTTTTATATACACATGGCAACTGATTAGAGATCAATATCATTCGTATAACTACTATTTTGTCTGTGGATATAATAGGGATTCTTAAATCTGTAGTATTTTTGTGCCAATTCCTTTACTTTCAGAAACTTAATAGACTTCAAAATATCAAAGTAAATATTTCGGTCTTTTCCAAATGATATTCAATTCATTTTTAAAATCCATTAGAAGAAATGTCAATGAATTGAACAGGATCAATACATCAAGAAGTGCATCACTTGCTAACATTATGGAATATTCCAATGTTTATTACATTGTTAACCATAATATCGAAATATTCCGTTAGTCTCCAATCAAAATCGCAAAAATTACAGGGCGTAGATGTAGATTTATTAGCCGTTTACCAACATATTGAAGACTTACTTCAAATATTCACACTTCGTAGAGAAAAATTTAACAGAAATTTAAAGAAGAAATGTAGAGGCAATCATCTTGGAATTACACCTGAAGAGTATTATCGACAACCAGTCTTCTTCCCATACTTAGATTCTTTAATTTCATCTTTAACATCAAAATTTTCATCAGATAGCGCATTTAAATATTTCAGTTTTATCCCAAGAATATTCACAAAATGGATAGAATAGGTCCCAAGGGAGGTCAAACAAAAAGATAAGCGCACAAAAAACTATTTGGAATATCTGGAAATAGAGGCCGCTGGTGGTATGAGAAATGGACAAGTTTTTCTTCGACTGATATTCTCCAAATTTTATTAGAAGTGTTAGAGCAGTGGAAATATTTGCCTTCTATTAGTTCTGCAGTACAAAGATTGGTATGACATTACTTGTTACAACGTGCACTGTTGAAAGAAGGATCAGCTGTCTTGAACATGTAAAAACATAGCTAACGTCTAACTTGGTTTCCGGGTTGGAACCGCGTCTGGTTTGGCGTGAGTGTCGACGTTTCGTCCACTATTGCAAGGGACATCTTCAGGGCTGCTTGCCGATGTTAATCGTATTGCTGTCACTTGAAGAGCAACGTGACCAGACGCGGTTCCAACCCGGAAACCAAGCTAGACATTGTGATTTCGACCGCGGAAGCCTACACCCTGAAATTAACATAGCTAACGTCCATTATTTCAGAAACGCGTTTGTCAGGTTTATGTATGTTATACTTAGTGTGCTCAGAAAGACAATAGAGGAGGATGAAGCAAAGAAGAACGTCGAATTCGATTCTTGCAGGATTAGTAACTATTGAATATATCGAAGTTATTATTATTATTAATTTTATTTTTTGAAACTAGCTAATTTAGGTACTTATATGCTTCTGTATTGATGCCGTATTTTATAGTAAAATTTCGAAAAGAAAACTACATACATGATTGAATGTAATTATTTGTCCCAAGGCTTTGCCCACGTCTAGAAAATATTCTGCGGACGCGCACGTCTCCAGTTGTGTGGTTCGTATTTCCTTACAAGAAAATCAAAGATATCCTCTTTATGAAAATTTATTATCAAATTATTATTATTACATTAATTAAATTTCACGTGCTGACCTATGACAGGACGTATGAGGGGAGGCGTTGATCATCGAGAAAATCGTGCTTGCTTCATCGTCTTTGAATCATCGTCAAAGTGTTTTCGTTAAAGCCAAGAAAAACTTCTTCGACAAAAAACAGCATGAATAACCACATACTGAATTTTTGGAAAGATTGACTCCATCCTATGTTACTTCAAGGATCTTCCCTAAAAGCATATTCCTAATGCGTTAAAAATTGCAACGAAGATATCACCTAAGGATTTCTTTCAAGAATATCCCGTAAAAAATGCGTGTAAAGCGATTTTCTGCCGCTCAAGAATCTGTCAAAACCTTCAAAAAAACAATGTTTTTTTCTGAGATGGCAGCTTCAGAGTGGAAACGATGTTTCGAAAACTGGTTCGAACGAGGTTTAAAGACGAATATTTTTAAAAGTTTGTTCCAAAGACGTTTTGTTCGTTCCCTCCTTTTGTAGCAACTTGCCTGCAATATCAGACAAGTTCAGCCGATAACATTAAAACTCGAATACTCAAATATATACGGACCAAAATACTAAACGAGGTAAACATCTGCGAGCTCGAACAACGTAATAACGTCGAATATGTTCTGTTCGTATTACGTGCGTAATATTCTACGAATATATATATATATATATATATATATATATATATATATGTGTGTGTGTGTGTATATTTTATGTTTCCCACCGTATAAATCTAAGTTCTAGATTAAGCCGTGGCATGGAGCAAGTCTTTCGCCCCGGTAGCGTATAATTTTCCTTTTAACCGGGATTTTCAGTATATACCGCAAGTGTCTGTATATGAAGGATGACGTATATACGTATACATAATCGATTACATCGTTCCGAGTTAAACATAGAAGAAGCTCGTTATTTATAGAGCAAACTCGGGGTTGTGGTGTCATCTCTTAATTATTCACGCAACACTCCATCCATTTCTTCCAGCAAATGAGTCATTATCACGCACACGCATACGTACACGTATATACTTACGTGCACGCAGGCTTTTATACGCGCGCGCGCACGCACACACACGTCGACGCAGGTTTCGTGAAAATATAACGATGTAAGGCTGCGACCCCCATGAAGTCGTGCCCGCTTTAGATAAATGTTACATTAAATTGTATTTTTAGGTAAATTATAATCCGGTCTGAAGTTTGCGATAATTTGTCGAAATGATATACGCGCATACAAACGAATACGCACAATCGCTCGATTTTAATTTCAAATTTCCTTCGCCGTACGAGCGATAGAGTCTACACTCTATTGTGACCGTGCGTATTAATTATAAAATCAAGATATGCATCGAATAATGGAAATTTTTCCCCTTAACGTACAACAAGCCAGCCGGTTGTAGTTAGAAATGTTCGGTTTACTACGATTATCGGACAGATATGTACGAGGGATGTCCCAATTTGTTCGAGTTTCTCGTTAAAATTAACAGTTACAGATTTCTTTTCTCATTTAACCCTCTAACTGAACTACTCTCCCTGTTTTTAGGGCGATTATTAATTATTGCGTCCACCAGCAGAGGCGACAGTCGCTTAAAACGTTTGTTATGATTAGTAAGTCATTACACCGCAAACAGGACTTTTATTTGGCGATACGTACCTTCGATCATTTTTTATTTCTTCTACCATCATTGACATACTTTTACCACGTACAATCGTCTACGTTAATTTGACGCGTAATAAAATTGTTTACAACTGACGTATCGAATTAGAACAGAAAAGAAGTTGACAAGAAATACAAAGAAAAATTGGAAGAAAATTGTTGTATTATCATAGGAAAGCCGGAAAAACAGAGGAGAGGAGCTATCAGCTTGCGCAGAAAGGGCTTTGAAACAGACGACGAAACGGTTTCATAATAACAAATTACATCTGAATAAGAGAAAACAATATCAGAATCAATGGTTCCTGTGCGTTATTAGACTCTTGAGGATTGAACCTAGATTCCTGAGAAAATAATCAAGATTCCTGAGGATCGAACCTCAATTCCGGAAAATAGAACTTCAATTCCGGAGAACAGAACCGAGATTCCCTAGAATAGAACCCAAATTCTTGAGAATAGAACCGAGATTTCTTAGAATGCAACCTAGATTCCTGAGGATAGAATCTTGATTTCTGAGAATAGAACAAATTTCTGAGAATGTAACCGGGATTCCTGAGGATATATCTTAGATTGGCGAAAATAGAATCTAAATTCCTGGGGATAGAACATAAATTCCTGAGAACAGAACCTAGATCCTGAGAATAGATCCTAGATTCATGAGAATAGAATCTACATTCCTGGATATAGATCGGAGAATCCTGACCATAGAACCTAGATTTATGTGGATTGAATCTAGATTCTTAATGCTAGAAGTTAGATTGCTGAGGATCGAATCTAAATTTTTCAGGATTGAAAATATATTCGTGTGGATAGAATTTAGATTCCTGGGGATAGAACATAAATTCCTGAGAATAGGTCCTAGATTGCTGAAAATAAAATCTAGATTCCTGGAAATAGATCCTAGATTCCGGAGAATAGAATCTAGACTCCTGGAAATAGATCCTAGATTCCTGGGAATAGAATCTAGTTTCCTGGGGATATATCTGAGAATCCTGAGCATAGAATCTTGATTTCTGAGGATAGTACATACATTTCTGAGAATAGAACCCAGATTCCTGAGAATATAACCTAGATTCCTAAGGATAGAACCTAGATTTCCGAGGATCGAACCTAGATTTCTAAGGATAGAATTTAGATTCCTGACGATAGAACCGAAATTCCTAGAGATACAACATAAATTCTCGAGGATAGAACCTAGATTCCTGAGAATAGATCCTAGATTCCTGAGAATAGATCCTAGATTCCTGAGAATATAATGTAGACTCCTGGAAATAGATCCTCAGATTCCTGAAAATAGAATCTAGACTCCTGAAAATAGATCCTCAGATTCCTGAGAATAGAATCTTGGTTTCTGAGGATAGTACGTAAATGTCTGAGAATAGAACCTAGATTCCTGAGGGTAGAACCTAGATTCTTAAGGATAGAACCTAGATTTCCGAGGATCGAACCTAGATTTCTAAGGATAGAATTTAGATTCCCGAGGATAGAACCGAAATTCCTAGGGATACAACATAAATTCTCGAGAATAGAACCGAGATTCCTGAGAATATAATCTGGACTCCTGGAAATAGATCCTAGATTCCTAAGAATAGAATCTAGGCTTCTGGAAATAGATCCTAGGTTCCTGAGAATAGAATCTCGACTCCTGGAAATAGATCCTAGATTCCTCAGAATAGAATCTGGATTCTGGAAGATAGGTCCGAGATTCCTGAGAACAGAATCTTGATTTCTGAGGATAGAACATAAATTCCTGAGAATAGAACCAAGATTCGTGAAGATAGACCTTAGATTTCTGAGCATAGAACCCAGATTTCAGAGAATATAACCTAGATTCCTGAGGATAGAATTGGACAATGTACTTACGTGGCAATCTCATAATCGCAGGATTGGTCCCAAAATTATCAAGCGCAAGACTATACAAGCACGAGACTTGGCACAATTGCTACTATACCAATTTCCAGAACAGTTTGAAAGTGCAGTAACCGAGGTGGACGGAATTGCAGGAAATAGCTACACAATCTGAAACCTGTAGTTTCTATCGTAAGATTCGGATTTGTTTGGACACGAAGTTTAGGCAAATATCTCCTCCCGATTGTTCTGTGATTGATATTTTCCAAAGGAATACTCACATCGTACACGCGTTTGTGATACCATTTATGTCCGGCAACAGACTCGTTAAATCTGATAAAATTCCCGAATGGAGGGTCTCTTCTATGTGCGACGCATTTCGCCAATACTAATCAGATAAAGGACGCGAAAAGGCATCGCCGGTCTTGTTACATTACGTTGAAATCTATCAATCAGTCGTATCGGATTGTCAAAGGCATGACGCGCAAACATCTGGCCGCAGGAACTGACCATAGCGAGAGAGAGAGAGAGAGAGAGTATAGTATATGGTGGATACGTTTCTCTGCCTCCTTCGTAATGGTGTTATTTTAACGAAGGGGAACCATCCATTGACATCTCGAATATATGTTATCGACAACGTGGTCGTCTGCCAAAGAGCCCGTTTTGGATGCAGTACTTACTATTATGCGTATATATGTTAGTGTTTCCACGGCGATCGATGATGGTCTTTTGAAAATGATTGGCATATGCGCGCCGGGAGAGTGCATTCTTCGGGCGTGATTCGTTAGCTTTGGGAATAAAATCCATTATCTGTTACTTCGACCGGGAGATGCAACATACAACGTACAAACATACAATGCGCCGCATTCACTTTGATTAACGTAATAGATAGATGAGAGCGCGTTCAAAGGCCCCGTTGTAGTTTAATGTGCTTAAACTATGTCTTCGTGCATATATGTACGTTTATATCTCTTTATGGGTATAGCATCAACATTAATGGGAATTTAACATAGAATGAATAAACCCGTGTTTGAATTACTAACGCAGACCTGCGAGGATCAGTTGCATGAACGACAATAGGCGAATCGCAGAAATTGTGTGATACGTCAGGGTTTGCCGTAACTTTTGGTTAAACGGTCAAGAAATGTGCATTTTGGACAAAAAGTTGACTTTATTGTGAAGGAACGGATGTTTTATTCATATTTGTCACTGTACGGTCTTCTTTCAACTTGGGAAATTGTCAATCAGCATATTGCACCGGGAAAAAAGGAAAGAAAGTTTTAATTTGGATACCTCTAAAGATAATTATGTCGACAAAAAGATCTATTAAATGACATAAACAATTATTTAGGAAACGTAACCACAGATTACCTATAGATACCCGACTCAACGCTAGAAAGTTATCCGATGAGATAGATAGACGTATATCTATGTCACACAGCAAGATTTGAAGGTATCAAAGAGGGCGCTAGATATCAACTAGCCGCGAAATTTAAAATTATTGGCGGCAATTTTAAATTTATGTTAAGTGTGCTTATCGTCGGTTTGAAGGTAGGACTCGCTAAGTTACATTTTAATCCAAAATAAATTATTAACACGTAAATGCTTGCTAGTATGTATTTTACAAGTGTTTACGTGTTTAATAATTTATTTTGGATTAAAATGTGGGTCTTCAAATCGCCGATATATGTAGGTATAATAGGTACAAGAAGACAACAAAAATTTGAGAAGAAAACTTTTTTCCTTTCCTCAATGCGAGCCAGCGTGTGTCTGGTATTATCTACTACTCTTATGAATAATTACGAATTGTATTTACCATTGTATTTCAGTTTATATTGATCTGCTGTTATATACTTTGCATTGTTTAATTTATTTTCACATTTTGATATCTTTCATTTTATTTTGATGTATACGCTTCGTGGCATACATTCCGCACTTTATGAATATTCATATGTGGAAATTGTAATAGAATATTGCTTGTGTTACCTTTACTTTCTGTATAATTATTGTACATTTACATTTTCGCATGGAATATTTGTATCATCACCGTTGTTATTGATACCGTTTCATCTGTAAACCTTATGTGATTTTTCACTTGGGAATATTTTGGCTAGTTGTGATAAATATTATTTAATTAAACGTTTATTTGATTATTGGCGGGTCTTCACTTGGAGTCACCGACTTCACTACCCAGAAGTTTGGAAGAAATAAATCGGCTTCTTTTTCTATCATTTATTGTGTCGTGTTTGATTAATATTATTTGTTTCGAACGCTGTAAATCTGGCGCCCGAGGTGAAAAATAATCGACCATACCGACTTGCACATGTACTATTCATCTACAGTCCAGTTTAAGATTAAAAGTTCCAAACTGACCGTCTGATAAGCGAGCAAAGGAAATACGTTTGTTTTGGACGTAGTTGGCAACAGTTTCGTTTATCAAACTTCTCTTCCAACTGTGAGGGATCCGCTGGGACTCTCAAACCTCTTTAATTCATTATCTTCCTCTTTCGCTCATCCATTTGATCATCTCTGGTGTTATTCACATCTTTCCGCCCGGCTTCCTATGAGCCCTAGGAACCCTATGCCTCTTTGTTATCCATTTCTCTGAATTCCTCTGATATTTCTCCTCCCTTTCTTTTTGCTCCAGACTCTCTGTTCCAGCATAGTATTCATTCCAGGTTCGTAATATTCCCTTTTTATCCCGTCTTTATTCGATTCCATTCATTTCGTATCGATCTACCTTATTTTCTCCGATTTCCCTTCAAACTTTTGATTTTTGTCCAGAATTTTCCGTTTACCCTATGTTCTTCCCTTGCGAATTCTATCCAGGACGCTCTCTTTGTACTCCTTACTTCTTGTTTTACTTCCTTCCGATGTCTTCGCGTATTTGCCGGTAAGGGACTTTCCCGTGCCACTTTGTTTTATTTCACTTGATACGTAACTTCATTGTTCCACCATTGCTTCCATTTTAGCCAGCTTATTGTGCCTTCTTCTTTAGGATACCACTTCCGTTGTTTTTAAATAACGTTTCTCCATGCTTTTCCCATCTTTCCTTCATGTTCCATATATGGTTCTTGTCTTCAAATAAAATTTGGTTATCCGGTATAAGGAAAAGATTGGATAATCGACCCTATAAGGATGTTTTCCAAATAATGTGATTTTTTTGTTTATCCCTTGTTAGTATTTCTTTTGCAGCTCTTCGTTTCTTGACTTAACCCCTCATCCTAGTTCCTAGTTCGGAACCGATTTTCTCTTTCAATTCGTATCAGCGTAATTTCCCATCGGTTTGTGACCCATCCTCCCAATTTTCGCAAAGCAGGTTTTCAGCTGCTTTATAACTCGCGTTCTCTCTCGAACGATTGGTCTTTTCTTCTACATTTTAACGACGTCAACGCAACACTTGATGAGTACTGCCGGAAAAACGCGATCAGAACTCTCCAACGAACAAATTACGGCGCTAGCCCTGAAACATGATGGTTGCTTCCTTTTTTGGTAATTTTGCACAAGTATTGAAAATTATATGCACGAACTCGAGAACTGTACTTATTTATCTCAGAGCTCTTTTCGAACATCCGGGCGCCAACTTCAAAGGAGTTTTGGGCACTCGTGGACTGGTCGATGTTATCTGATATGTCTAAGGATTTGACGGATCATTCAATACTGTTCCATAAACTTAATTCGTACGGTTTATCACCTAAATTTATTGAACGTATAAAATCATACTTGCTTAATAGAAATTGTTGCGTGTGTCAGGTGTACCAGAGGGCTTATATCTTGGCCCGTTACTTTCCAATCTGTTTATAAATGATCTGTTAATATCGTTATCTTGTCCATCATTGGCGTATGCGGATGATCTTAACCTTCCTATACTCACGTCAAAATGAAAAACGTATACTATACTATATAAGTCGGTCTCACAGACCGTAAGCGTGAGTATAGGAAGGTTAAAGATTACAGCAGAATATGTAATTGAGATGAGACGTTGCCTTGCGGCAACATAATTTGGATTTGATTGGGATGTGCGAGATGCGAGTAACCGGCTCAACTTAAACATCGCTAAATGCTGCAACGTTAATCTTACGAGGAGAGAATCTCCTATTATCAATGCTTATACCATATCTGATGTGCCACATCAAAGACGTCTGTAGTTCTGCCCCTAAGGCGTTGGGCTTTATTTCGAGATGTACCAAAAAGTTTATGGATGTGAACTTAATTAGATGTTTTATTTTGCATTTGTTGTTAGCATAATATTTGGATGATATTTACTTTTTCCTCGAGCTGTAGCGTTATATTTAGTATTCTTGAGATTATTGCTGAGACTTATAATATCTTTTCCTCTATTTCTTTGTGAATATGGCGCGTAATAATTTATATGTGCGCATACCGATCTAATGATTTATTCGTTTCAGAATGACACGATGAGAATTTTGTGGATGTTCCACCAGCTGGAGCCCGTAGGCGGCGCCGTCGGTCCCGGGTCTCTTCCGCTGCACGATTTAGAATCCCGCGGGATCCAATCACTATATCTAGTCCAACGTGCCGATCAAGACGCTCCCAGCCCAGAAGAAGCCGTACGTGTCTGGGAAATCCGTAACCCGGCGACCGTACCGCCGGCTCCAGGCGACACGCTTTATTGGTGCCGTATTGTTAGATTACCGACTCTGACAGACAAGCATCATCTCATCCGGGTACGTCGAAAAGCCTTATAATTTTACGCGTCGCGGCTTTACGAATGGAAAGGTTCGCTTACGTTTTGCGCGTTTTTGTTTCTGTACCGCCGATGACGACGACGACGACGACGACGACACACCGACGGGAATCAGTCGTCTCGATTTGTCTTTTCTTTGATGTAGCTAACGAGACGTGACATCAAAGAAAATTGATCAGGAAGCTGGATGGGTGCGCGCGGTGTGCGTTAACGAAAAAAAGAAAATTTGTGTGTGTGTGTGTTACTGTGTG
The DNA here is from genome assembly GCA_038088585.1 of Chrysina gloriosa. Taxonomy (NCBI): domain Eukaryota; kingdom Metazoa; phylum Arthropoda; class Insecta; order Coleoptera; family Scarabaeidae; genus Chrysina; species Chrysina gloriosa. The sequence continues at coordinate 1,195,037 of CM076089.1, read as the reverse complement.
TGTATTTGCTTGTCATATTCTCTCGTATATCTCGGGTATTTCGATGGCGTTATTTGTTTTAAGTTCGGTATTCCTTTTAGCTTCGGCGAATAAATCCCGTTAAACGAAAATCCCTTTGCCGTCTAACCGAGCGTCCTCGAATAAATAGATAATAAATATAAACCGCTCTGCGTGTTCCGACGTATCGAAATTCTATTGAGTTATGTTATACGCGCGGATCTTTATTATTCCTTCTTCTATTTCATGTTATACTTCGTAAAGATGTCTCTTCTTTTATCCCCCGGATAGAAATCTGTTTAGAATCGATGGAAATATATATAAGATGTACCAATCGTAACTTAACTCAAAACTAGAATTCTTCAGTAGGGAAGCAATTTGGAATTTGCAAATTAGAAAGTAATTTCGTTTTTGTTTTTATGAAAATGAAAGGCGATATTCTTACAGTGAATAAATTTTATTGAATTATATATTGTCAATTCAGGTCCAATACCTTCTTTCCATCTTTCTGGCAACAACTTAATTTCATGCTGGAAAAAGGATGATCCAGGTGATTTTGACCTACTCATTTCAACTAAAGGTTTTACCGTCTAAAAGAATTTGTAGAAACCGGAACAAGTCATAATCAGAAGGTGCCAGATCTGGAGAACATGGTGGGAGTGAGGTAATGCATCCCATCCAATCTGCAAAAGTTTTTGGCGAGTTACCAAACTGGTACGAAGTCTCGCATTATCTTGGTGGAACACTACCCCTTTCCTATTGATGAATTCCGGCCTTTTTCCTTTGAGCGAGTCATTCAATTTGTGCAGCACTTCAGAATTGATCGTTGTGTTGTCTGGTAGAAACTCAAAAAAAAAAAAAGAAACGATTCCACTTGAAATCCCACCAAACAGGCAGCATCACCTTTTTCTGACGTATATCGGCGTTCAAAATATGTTGCACATATTTCGGTCGAAGGAGCTAGGCCTACAGATATGTCTAAAAATTACTTTTCGAATCTTTTACTTACATATTTAATCGACAAGAGCCTATCTATGTTTCGGTGTAAAGGTGAGTACGTATTAGAACGAATCCGAAATATTTTCCTGCGAATTCCACAAAATTCATTTTCGTTTAATTCTGCAGTTCGTATTAGTAGAGGGAGATGGCCGATTATGGACGCTCCTCCCCTCCTCCAGCAAGGTAGGCAACACCCCGAGCGTGTATACTGGAAGATAGTCACAAACGCGAGCACGCGTGTTTGGCGGGTGGACACAACCCCGGTTTGGAGGGTTAAAATGGGCGATGACGCCCATTGCAAAAATCGTTCTAATATGTACTCGACTTTAGGCTTGGGGCATCGAGCATCGGACATTCTGTGCTTCTTTCGCGTTTCTTCCAATTCGATTTTATTTTTCCAGATTTCTTTCCACGGTCTTCTATCTTTGGGGCTATTTTGGGATATCTTCTGCTTCCACCCCTCTTTTTTCTGCTGCTCATTCAACTTCCTCCCTCCAGGTCTTTTTCGGTCTACCTCCTTTTCTTTTCCTCATTTCCTAAGCTTCATATATATATATTGTCTTTATTAGCCTTTTTTGCTCCATTCTTTGTATATGTTCCGAGTATCTGAATTGTCCCTGTTCTATGTTTGTCTCTAATGGCATGATATTCTGTTGTTCTCTATATACTTACATATATATATTCCTGGTCCTGTCTCTTCTGGTTTTGCCTTGTATTTTTTGCAGAAATCTGATCTCTCCACTCGTTAACTTACTTCTTTTTCTATCCGTTGTACTTTCTCAGTTAAAAGTTTTACTATTTTCTTGACTAGTTCCGCCTTTGACTACTGCTGGAATTTCTTTCTTATTTAAGAAGTTATATTTTATAGCATTGGATAATCGACGTGCTTTAGCTACTCTTTTCCATCTATTTCGTCATTTAAGGCTCCCAGGTATCTAAGTCTGTCTATTTGCTCAATCCTATTGCGTGTTACCTGGCCCTATAATGATTCTCTTTGTTCTATCCATGTTCACTTTCATCTTGTATTCTTTCCAGTTCCTGTACGTATACGTTTATGTTATGTTGAAGCTCGTCACCATTCTTACCTAAAATTATCATCACATCCACGTAGCATAATTCTAACATCTCTATCGCCTCAAATTTCAAATTTCTCATGTACACCTTCTTGCGTTTATCTGTATAATTTTTCACCACTTCATCCGGTACTGTGTTGAACAACATCGGGCTTAAAGTGCACCCTTGTGTTAATCTCGTTTCATTTGGAAATGATCGAGATTTCTCGTTCCTGGTTTCCCATAGAACTCACATTGTTCTTGTGAAGACTTTCGACGTTTTCTATGAGGTTTTGATCTATTGCCTTTCTTTCTTAATGTGTTCCATACATTCTCCCTTCTTGTGCGATCGAACACTCTTTTCAGGTCTATTAAACATACATGTCACTGTCAATTGACTTTTTACTCAGTTGTCTTAAGATAAGTATTTGACCGTGTATCCCTCGTCCTTTTCTAAATCCTAATTATGTTTCTTCCAGATGATAAGAGATCGTTGTCTATGCTTTCTCCCATTCTGTTTTGTCGAATTCTTGCGAAGAGTTGATCCACAATTTTTGTTAGTAGTTATTACATTCCCTTCTGTCACCATTCTTAAAATGAGACACGCGTTATCCCCACTCCATCGTCTTAGGTGCTAGCTTTGCCATTCTCACTAGATTGAGCGGATCTAACAATTCGTCAGTTCCCTTCTTATTGGAGAAATTTGATCATTGCTCTTGTTATTTGATCTGCCCCCGGGGCTTTTCCTATTTTTACTTTTTTTTGCAAACCGTCGCCTACTTCTTCTCGTATTATCTCCTTTTCCTCTCTTCTTATTGGCTGCTCTATTACTCTGTTTCCCTCTAACCTTGTCTAACTCTTCAAAATATTTCTTCCGCCTCCCCATAATATCCTATTGTTTAGTAGAGAATTTTTCCGCTTTTGTTTTTTATGTTTTTTTAGTATCGCTGGTTTCGGGTTTCTCATCCGCCTCAAGTTACCATAGGAGAGTTTTCGATTCTTGCGCTTTTGCTAATTTTAGTCCAAACTTCACCCGTAATTTCAGCCTTTTCGCGTTCAAACGAGTCCATCTTGATTCCAGGTCTGTATTCAGCTTGTTTCATTTAATTTCCGCTAGTTCATTCTGATGTTTTCTTTCATCTCTCAGTTTATATATCCTAATTTACTTCTTTACTACGGCTTTGACTAGACCTTTAACAAGTATTCTTCTTTTTTTGTAAATTTCATAATTTTCTTGCTTCCTCGTCGATGGGTACTTTTTGCAAAATCCTTTTTTATTCCAATTGCCATTTGAATTGTTTAATTCCGTCTATTGCTGTTCCCTTTGAGTTGCTTTCGTTGTTTATTCTCATCGATCCGCATATTCTTTCTGTAGCTGATGATGTGTCTATCTTGACTCCACGTCTGTATTCTGCTTGTTTCGTTTAATTTTTGCTCTACGAAATTTCACCTACACACAGGCGACGCTTCGGCTAACAAAGTTATATTGAGCGTCGAAAAGGTACATATACGTATGAATACGTAAGTAAAGGGGATCCCCGAAATCGAAAACTTCCAACTGCTTACCGGTAAAAAATACCGGTCGTCTCTAGTTAAGGGTTAACGAGGAAATGCCTCCACAGCGCATCAATTGTTTCGTAAAATCCATGCGTGCGCGTGAACTACGAGTATCTAAAGGGTATTAATTTAAAAGTAATTTATTTCTTTGTTTCCAGTACGAACCGCTACGAGAGGTCGGCAACGAAGCGGGCGGACTTCAACATGTCGTCCTGTACGAATGTCAGGACACGGCCGCCGTAATAAAGCTCTCGGAGAACGCCGGTAGGCAATGTTTCGATTCGGATTTCGAACCGTTAGCTTGCAGCACGGTCGTGGCGAGCTGGGCGCGGGGTTCGGAAGGCTTCAGCTTTCCACCGGAGGCCGGATATCCCCTCGAGCCGAGCAAATCGCGTTACTATCTTTTAGAGACCCATTACGTCGGTCCGACGGACGGCAGTCTCGGTACCCTCGACGGATCGGGCTTGAGACTTTATTATACGCCTACGTTAAGGAGACACGACGCCGGCGTAATTTCTATCGGAATGGATCCTAATTGGCGACATATTATACCGCCCGGTCAGCAGAGAGTAGTTTCGTCCGGACATTGCGTCTCGGAATGCACCAGACACGCTTTTCCCGCCGTCGGAATTAATATGTTCGCAGTGGTGATGAAAACGCATAAAATCGGAAGACAAGTGGCTTTGAAGCACGTCAGGGGCAACGTCGAACAGCCGCCTATCGCCTACGACGATAATCTCGATTCGGATTATCAGGAGTACCGAAAGCTCGGAACTCCCGTTAAAATACTCCCCGGTGACCACTTGATAACGGAGTGCACGTATAACAGTTCCGGAAGATCGGCGATCACTCTCGGCGGCTATACGAATCGTCAGGAAACTTGTCTCGTGATGGGATTGTATTATCCTAGACAAAGAAGTCTGACCTCCTGTCACAGCTTACCCAGCCTACCTACCGTTTTGCACTCCCTCGGAATCCAAGAGCTTAGCGCGTAAGTATCTTTTGTTATACAGTCGTAACAATGTTATAGCCGCATGTAATGGGCTATATGGGAGAGATGTAATAAAAAAACGCGCTTGACGTACTACCTACAAACGTATTGTGTTTCCGTTTATATTAAGATTAATGCTTCGCGTACTTACGCCGCAATAAAAATCTGCGGGTGGATACGAGAATTATGTGTTATTTTATGCGACGTTCGCGAATATTTTCGCGACGGTTTATTACGTCCGAAACTAACGTTGAGTTTGTCTCGTTTCCGGTTCTTTTCATTACGTTAACGTCACGTTTCGAGCGTTTCAAAGTAAAAAAAGGATTAACGGGTAAATCCGCAGGAAGAGTTGCAGTCGTACGCACGTGTTTCGAACTCGTTGATTCTCATCAGTGCGGCGAAACGAAGACCGATCACAATTCTGTGGCTTGTAATGAAAAGGGCGTGCGTCCCTTTTTGTCGTTTGGAGAAAAGTAACATTTTAGTAGTAGATCGAATATTTTTCGCAATATAATTTGTATTACATTGTATTAAGATTCGAATAGACCGCCAGATATTTCTTATTTGTATGACAGCCAGAATAATAACTTGTATGTACTGGAAAAGAAGTCATATGTTGTATGACCTGTCCAATTTTTGCTGAGAATTATTATTTATTATTGATAGAACAACAACAACAACTTAGCCAAAGAGCCATAAGTATATCCGTATTAAGAATTTATCTAATATATAAAATTATCGTGTCACAGTGTTTATAACAAAACTCCTCCGAAACGGCTTGACCGATTCTTATGAAATTTTGTGTGTATATTCAGTAGTTCTGAGAATAGGGCGCAACCTATTTTTCATATCCCTAAGTGATAAGGGTGGTCCACCCCAAAAATTCTTTTAATTTTTGAACAAAATTTTTATTCTAATTTTTTTATGATTCAGCATTAGAAAATACATACAACCCTAGATTTTCACCCTTTTACCACCAACCCCTTTTTTAAATAGCGATATTAGTACTTAATAATTTTCTACTCTCGGCGGTCGATAACTGATCAGTTACCACTCGATCAGTTATTCCCGCCAGGCGTCTACCGATGTCACTTCTCACCCCGTAAACACCACAGAGTAGGGATGAGAACGAAGCCGGTCTCCTGTCTTTCTCACACAATAAGCTTTCTCTCACTCACTAAAGTTTAGGGGCTAAACCGTTTTCGGCCATTATTATTGATTGTGCGTCGATCGTAGCAGTGACGCTTATACTTATCATTTTACTTTCTCAATGCAACTCTCATGCACAGAATAGACAGAAGCGACAAAGTTAGAAAATCTTGTGGTAAATTCTGTATGCGCATGGGCGGGAACCATGTTCTAAATACGACGACACTGTTATATTTGGCTAACTTCATTAATGTTATTATTCTGGGATGGTGTGTGTATATTAAAATTAAAACATACGATCATTGTTGTGTTTCATTGATTTAACTTTTTCAGCAAATACTATGCTTTTAACATATCCAAAACTCTAACATTTTTCAATTAATAGGAAGAAATGTGCACCTTTCGTATTTTCAAAATGGCGTTAGCTAACTTCTGAGCTATTTCGAGTACAATCAGATCGACCACATGAACATCAAAGCTGCCGACACACCTTGTCGCTTCTGTCTATTCTGTGTCTCATGTTAGTAAATGTATTATCAATTTACAGTGACCGGATCCCCAGGATCAAACCTGCTCAATTACCAGCGGTGAGATTGTGGCCGCCAAAATAAGGACTAGGGGGCAGGGTGGCTTCTGTCTCGGCCCCAGCTCAGAAAGTCGATCTCCGAAAATGAAAGGCTTAGAAAATTACATATGTACTATAACAAACCCTGAAACCTTTAAATTGGTGATAAGTTTCAAATGATTCCATTAATTAATTGTGCTTTTGTTCGGTTTAATGGGATAAAATACTTTTATGGCGCGAATATTCCACTTGTCCATCAAATTCCTTTGCATTTGTTTAACATAAAAATTATATGCTGCCCCTCTACCCATAAACTCCACAATTTTCTCGGATACGATCGCAAGGACAGCCGTATTTTTGCCAATGCAAAATAATGGCACAATTTTCAAATATAATATTTTGGTCAGTATGTGGTTTTTACCAGTATTTAATACCATTATCCTAAAGGCATAATTATGCCAATCAACTGACAAATTTCGCCCTTTTCACTTAGGCAAAAAGAAACTACTTCTGACTAATTGAAAAGGGCAAAATTATTAAATATTGATGGTATAGCTGGAGTTGATTTCGAAGATAACTTAGTATCTGATTATATTAAATGTATATATATATATATATTTCGTGACCTTTTATACTTATCTTATATGATAGAGATCTACCACTAATAGGTCAATAAAACAAGGCTGGTTTGAACGATAGTTATATTTTCAGAACGTTTACAAACGTTTTCGGAACACCTTCTTCACTGAAAATATAACTAGTTATATAAATATAACTATCGTTCAAACCAGCCTTGTTTTATTGACCTATTAGTGGTAGATCTCTATCATATAAGATATCTGATTATTACAATAATTTTCTAATTTTCCCAATAATACGAACCAGATGCGATTAAATATTGTACTTAGTAGTACTTAGCAAGGTTATTCAAATGTATGAGCAAAATTTTTGTTTTCTTTCTTCGTATTCTTACCCAATCTGGAGATATCAGTCGCCTAGGATTGATTTATGGCGTAGGTATATAGATGATTGTGTACCATACGTTGCATAACAATATCCTATTTCTAAACACACCGCGATCCTGCAGAATGTTACATTCAAATAGAAGTACAGTATATGTAAATATTGATTGATGCGGACTCTGGAAAGTAGTATGGGATCAATACAAGCAATACACTATAGTAAAAAAAATTACCCATAGCACACCTTCCGGAAATAATTCCAGATACGTATTTCAACAACTAAGTTGCCATCATCAGTGGAAAACCGGGAGGGAGGGGGTTAAATCTACGGCTACAACTAGTTGTAGATACAAACTTTTCGACGGACGATATTTTCCGACTCATATCGCTTCGTGGCCTTAATAATAAATCGGAGATTACTGGAAACGGACGGTGGGCGAATAAATTATTCGTTCCTAATTGAACAATCAAATTTCGAGGCGCCATGCTTTATGCATGCAAAGTCAATATTGATCGGGGCATGACACATTTCATTTTTAATTTAGAATTCACGCTATCGACGCGCCGCACGAGGGCACCGAAATACTCTATTAGAGGGACTCGGGTTTCCCCGATAAAAGCGTCATAGATTACTTTCTATGGGACGGGCGGGAGGGTGCGTGAAAGAATGTGTTCGGCGAAACGTGCATCGCGCAAGGAACGGAAATTCGAAATTAGAGTCGCATTCAGCGCTAATTGCGGGATTCAGTAACGTTGAATAAAACGCCGCACGTCGACGGTTTTATGTACGCGACGTTTTCTACTCGTCTAACCGTAGTCCGATCTCACCCGCCTAGCATAACTCGAAAGTAATAAGGAAAGAATATGCGTCGTAGATTGTTCGTCGAAGAATTAATCACAATGCTCTAGCTCTCTCCTTTCCAAAGATATATAACGTAGGAATGAGAGTAAAACAAAAAAAAGCTCTATGATAATATTCGTTGAAAATATAAATATATTTTTCAGCACATTGTATATAAATGTGTTCGCCGCTTTCATCATAGAAAGAACCGCGCGCTCGGAGGAACTCGATGAAAAACGTAAGGAACACAAATAACTTGCGCTTGTCAACACTTCATTGCTTGTCTTACACTTCGTTATAATAATGGAAGGGGCCTAACGTTTGAAACCTTCGCTCTGCTGCTCTGAGCGTATGCACACTAGAAAGTCGTAGAGTACAGTAATTTATGAAACTTTTAGTAACTTCATTTAGCTATCCTTGTGTCCCTATAAGGGCTAGTTAAATTGGTTTCTAGTGTGCTTTTAAATAAATAAAGCGAGCATCTTCATTCGCCGTCATAAAATACGACGTAGGCAGTTAATTGTATTGTTGATGATACCTCACACTGCATTATTGTTGTTACCGTCCTAATTTCATTATTTTTCTTATACGGCGTGGGCCATAAATTTCTGCACTTTTGAATTCTCTCTGGCGAGGTGGAGGATTGGGCCGGCCCACGTAGGACCTCGGTTTTTTGGAAATTTTGTCACAATGGTTCACTTCGCAAGAGAACAACACGCGTCCTGTGTTAAACATTTTTTATTGGACGAAGCCTGAATGAGCATGTAAATAAGCAAAATCGCAGGTTCTAAAGCAGGAAAATCCAGCCTAATTAAAACAACAAAGGCATTCGCATGATCCAAAAAGTAACGCTTTGGATGGCTATGCCCTCAAAGGGCATTATCGACCTATACTTCTTTGAAAAACGTACGTGATAATTCCATCCCAGTTGATACCGCAGAATACCCATGTGAAGATGTTGAGAGAATTTCTCCAACCACAGTTGCAGCCGTTTCCTGGGTACAAAAATACGTGAGACTTGGATGCTCCTGATTGTTTTCTATGAGGTCGCCTCAAAAGTCGGATTTAGTGAAATAAATCAGCGACAATACACCCAATTTAAGGAGAATATTCGTCAAGAAATTGTCAGTCATAAATACCGCACGCTTTGTGTTGAGAAATTTTTGAAGTTGAAAATTTTAGTCCTAGATTTGAGGAATACCAGCGGCGAGTTTGCGAACACTTAAGCGATATAATATTTAAGATGTGATTTTCCAATTCGTCCATTTTCGTATAAATATACCTTTAATTTAATAGAATTTCTAGTTTCTTTCCCAAAGCATTTTCAAAAGTTGTGCAAAAATTTATAGCCGCGCCTGTATAATCTCGAATATTTACATATTTACATATTTACATACATCATCTGGTCATTTTGATGACAAATGACCTCGGCAGACGAATAATGTTTGTTTGCTACTTTGTGGGAAAGCATGGAACGTAACAAGCTGACATTTCACTGCATCCACGCTCATGGGAAATGGTTTCGTGGGCATTTTCAAAATTAATTCCAAATTCAGCAATAGCGCTGATATGCAACGATTTATATGTAATCTTGCGAGCTGCATCCGAATGTGCTATCAAAATTTATCCATAATCCATCCTTTTATTGTGATTGTATGTTAAAATTAAGTTAATAAAATAAAATCTGGAAGACTCTCTATATAGCGACCTAATTAAATTAGGTGCGACAATGAACAGCCATCAAGTAACTGTGCAAAGCTCACAAAGTAAGCGCAATTTGCATATGACAATAATCCGTTTTTGCAATCTGCGATTTACAAAGCTTAATTCTCCCGCAGGTTTATTGGCATATGCAAATTGTGTTTACTTTGTAAGCCTTTGCGCATTTACTCGATACCTGCGCGTTATCGTACCTAATTCATTAAATCGTTATATAGAGAGTCCTCCAGATTTTATTTTATTAAGATTTTGGCTCTCAAACGTAGTTCCAAATTAACTGTTACGTTATTTTTGACCGCACTTGTATTTCGTTAGCTTTGACCGCGCCTGTATGGACGTTTCGTTCCGTAATTGTACATGCAGCGATCCACAATCAACGGTGGCGGATCTTCGAACTAAACACGTTTAATTTCAAGCTCATTAATTCCTAACTTTACCGTGTTCTCAATATCGTTTCTTTGCGCAGTATCCTTTCTCGTTCTATCTAGTTAATTGCAGTGAATTTAGTTGCTTCAGATTTTGCGTCGTTACTGGGTATTTCGTTAATAAAGGTTTAAACACATTCCATTTGTACTTCCGCGTTGGAAAATCTCCAGAGGAGGGTACGAGTTCTGTTTCTTAACGGGGCTTTTAGCTTGCAATGAGACGTTGTATCGTCCATTTTGAATTCTACGTTCCCGTAGAACATCTGGTTCCGGTAGCTCTTCGGGGAAGTACATCTTTTAAGATATCGAAATACCGTTTTTTACGAGGAATACCCCTTTTACCAATACTTCAGGGAACACCGCTTTACGAACACTTCTAGGAATATTTTTGGAGAAACCCTTTTTCTTGAGGTGCACCTCTTGAGATAGCGTTTCTGGGAGTACCGTCTTTGAGGAAGACCGTTTTTACGAATACTTCAAGGAACACCGCTTTACGAGTACCTTTTTTTTGGGAACTACCGGCCTGAATACCTGTTAGAAATACCGGTTGAGTGACGTTCTGTTTGTGGGTTGGAACAATCTTTCTTTTACCTTTTCAGTCAGGAATGCGATCTAACCTCAAAAATAGTCAATCTTCGTGATGGGCAAATACCTTTGAGGGGTAATTGGCAATTGTTTCCTAAAGAATCTGCAACTGTTACAATATTTAATTTCTTGTGGCATATCGTTGTACATTTTTGGTCCTCTCAAAAATATTGTATTTTCTGTTCCTTCTTTATTGATAGATTATATATATATATATAAATATTATTTCTGGTGGTATATATGAATCTCTTGCACTAGATACTTTAAAGCGTAAACATTAAAGTATAAAACCGGAATACAAACTGTAAATCTGAAGTTTGCTCTTTATTTGACCTTGAAAGTGGTGAATGTGGTCGCAAATATAAACTACCCCATTTGGTCTAGAAACGAAAGTAACTAATCAAGAGCATTTTAAGCTCGCATATTTAATTTTTCAAGCAAGCACAGAAAAGATTTCTTTGATGTGATCTTTACGTAGTGGGAATTTATTACCACCCAGAAACTGCACGTGTAACATTCAATTTTCCCTCCGTTCGTATCAGAAATTTCGGGCGAAATTCTGCCGAAACTGGAATCGTCTCGCGAGTTGCTTCGTACAGTAGTATATATGGAAGTCATAACAGTTTCGTACTAACTTAATGTTTTAATCTTACAGGGGCTCGAACCCGGTGCGGATAGCTGCTCCGCCGGAATTAGCCGGTATGACGCTGGAATCGAGGCTCGTCTCTTACGACTGGGACAATCACTTCCACAGTTTTCAAGAAGCGACGATGAAAGGATCGTTTAAACCAATTTGCAGGACAGCTCAGTCTAAATTATTGCCGGTAAGGTTTACCCCTAATATCATTGTCGTGCGAAAATCAAATTAAACTTCGCGTGACACGACGAAATTATCCTCGTGCGGAATTGCACCGCCGCTGCTGCTGCTGCTGGTAATTTACATTCGTATTCGGTATGCTGGGGATTTTATAAATATCAATTGGGAAACGATCGTTTAATATATATATATGCATACATATATGCATACATATATGTTGCTTTTTCTTCCATTATGCTATTTTTAGATATCTTGTTTGATGATTATCCTAGAGCCTATATATATATATATATATATATATATACAGTAGACCCCCTGTAACACGGTAGATACGTTGAATCCGTGCTGTACGAGTCATTTAGATTATACAAATACATGAGCCGTTTGCGGCCCAAGGCGCAGAGCTTACTTGTTATATTTAAAATAATTCTTTCTTAATAATCAGGCGTAAGACTCTATATAACAACAATTTTTGGCTGTTGCATAATAAATGTGTTTTTCCACAAGAAATGTGTAAAACTTTATCAATACACATTTTTCTTTATGGACTTTTAATTAATTGCTGTGAAAAATTGTAGTTTTTCATGTTTCATTGGTTATTTCGTTTGTCCATGCTCCATTTCAATTGTCTAGTGAATAATATATGAAAGTTGAAGAAAAACTTTTTGTTCAAATAAATAATTTTTCGCGAGTGGGTAAACGAAAAGTTTTGCTAGACAATTCTGGACTAACGTTGGATAAACGAATTAGCGTGATAAAAGCGCAAAGTAACTTTTCCCTAATTTCCCGTAAAAAATTTTTTTCTAAATAACTTTCCAATGGGTGGTCAAACAAAAATCTTTCATGGACAAACGAATGAATTGTTTTTCCAAAAATTCCCATTTTGAGGTTCCAACTTCACAGAGCTCCTTTCCTTTCTTTAATTTAGGTTCTATTAAAACAACTTTTATGCCATCTAAACACTAATCGGTACATTACCCATAAAGAAGGTTTACTTACTATAAATATTAACCGTCCGTCCATTAGTCCGATATTCCACTGAAGACAATATTAGCACTGCTTGTCCCGCAATCTACATGAATATTCGACTAGCAATCATCGGAGAAAATCTAAATTATTCCCGTATTTCTAATGTTACCGGTTCATTTTTCCCAACCTCTTACTTTCCTATATAATCCGAAATTATAGAAATTACGTGCAATTTAATAGTTTACGTTATTATTTTAACTGCACCGAAAACCTTCGGGAATAATCACGTTAAAACGTCCGTGACGATAGGCCCATCCCCCTAATTGCGGGAAGGATAAAAAATTAAAACGAAAATATTACGGTGAATTATATAATGTGTTGTGAAGAAGTACATAATGAATAGCTTGAAAACGAGGACGAGACGTTCTTGGGAGGGGGGAGATAATCGGCGCGGCCTTTTTACCTGGGATACGTTTTATTTTGGTAAACGACATAAAAGCTCGATAAACATTCTTTCTGGAGGAATCATTTATCCCGAAAAATAGACAAAAGTAAGCATGTTTTTCGTAGGAGATGAAAGTATTAAGCAAACACTTTTTAATACAATTTTCCCTTTTTTTAAACGTTGAGGATGATGTCGCTATACGGGGTGTAATCAAAAAATATGACGGTTAATTATATGACGAAGTAAGAAGTTTACGTCAAATTTTAATTAATCTCTTTCATAGTATCCTTTTCGACTAGCGATGCCCCCATCTCAAAGTTGATTTCGCGATTGGAAAGCTTCTTTTGAAAAGCGCTTCAGTTGCGCCGTCGTGACCGTTTCAATGTCGAGAATCGTGTGAAAACGTTTTCCTTTAAGCCCGGTTTTCATTTTAGGAACGACCCGGAAGTCGCCTGATGCTAAATTCGGAGAATAAAGCGGATGTAGACGGACGAGAAAAATTTTTCGTCCAAAAACTGGCGGATCTAAAGCTCGTGGTCGTGATGATGGAGGCAGCCATTGACTCATTGTTTTCCTTCACCGTACATCGTTTTGCAAACGTTACAGTACGCCCTTGTAATATATGGTGTTTACAGTTGTCCTCTTTTTGGCAAAAAGCATCCAAAAGAAAAACAATGAACATGACCTTAACGTTCCATTTTGACTGACGTGCCTGCTTAGGACGGGGAGAGCAACTGGTTTTCCATTGGTGTCTCAAGGTCGTGATCATACACCTGATTTTCATCTTCAGTTATAATTTTTGCCATGATCAATCCGAATCTGCAGCAATTCCGTGCAAACTGACACCCGATATGATTCCTGTTCGTCAGTCGAAAGTCTCTGGGAACAAATTTTGCCCTTACTCGTCGTCTTATATGCGAATTATCGGTTAAAATGCGGTTGAAAGGACCCGTACAAGATAATGGTAATAATAATAATAATAATAATATTTATTTACCCAACAGGTCACCCTATTAACAGGGCAAAAGTTACAATATAAATACATGTACAGAAAAAATGCGAAAAAGCACGAGATGCTTAGTTCTTCGGAAAGCTCTCGAATTGTCAATCGCCCGTTCAAACGAACCGTTTTTGCCACCTTTTTGTCACGTTTTCGTCTGTTTTTGAAATCGACTCATTTCCGCTCTTAAATCGCTTATACCGCTAAAGTAAAAAATCTACAAAATCACCACGTTATATATATGTATATTGCAACTAAATGGGAATTTAATTCAATTTAATTTCTTCATATTTAAAAGAAATAAGAATCCTATTATTAAAAGGAATCAAGAGCTGAAAATATGCGAAAAAGAATACTATTGCGAGGCGCAGCAGAAAACTGCTGTGGCACAAAATTAATAAACAGAGATGTAAACGGAACACAAAGGAGTGGTTAGATAAAGGCAAAAGGCATACAATACATTACTGGAATGAATATTTAACAGTAACAAAGATAACACACATAGCGATGAGAAATATCAACGAAGTAGAGGACAATTGAAAAGAACGATGGTGGAGGCGTCGAAAGAAATTGATTTCCGACGAAAACTGATAAATACCTAAGTTATTTTGACATGCCTATAGAGTAAAATAAAGGCGTATGTTTACTGTTTAAACTGAATAGACAAGATTTCATCATTTTTTGCTTATAAAACCTAATTTTTTCCTTTCTTATCAGTATTACAGCTTCCGGTTTTGCGTTTTCGACTTTACCTATTCCGAACAAAAATATCTAATACTAATCTGGTAGTTTAATCGTTTTCTTTTCGATCTTCGTTGTGCCATATTGAAATCCTTTAATTTTAGGGTAAATTCTTCTTCTTTTTGTATTAGAAACTATGTTATAACGCCGGAGCGCTAGATAAGAGATCGGGCGAAAAAAAGAAAGGGGAGTCATTGATCTAGGTGTATCCGTATATTGACCCAATAACAAAGCAAATCAAACAATACCAAACAAAACGAATCAAAAATACAATTAAGTGCACAACGACGCCTGTGTGAGTACCTTGCTGATCACCCGGTATGTGATGTGGTTCGCATAAACAGGCGGTCTTGAGTTGTTGCTGATGCCGGAGAAATATTGAAATCCGACAGGATACCGATGGAAAAGGAGGAGTATGGGCGACAAGTTACTCATGGACAAGAAGATTACGACTAAATTACAATCGACGAACTACTTCGCCGCGGCGTACGCTTACTAATATCATCGCTGAAGACGGATAGGTTAGGAATGCCGAGCTGAAGGCTCTATTGTAAGATGGAGAAATAAAATATATTTATCTGTGTTGGAGATCTCCCTCGATGTACTCGGTCGGAGCTGGTGCGGCAGCCAGGTGTTCGGGCTCGTTTCCGTAGCGTGATGATATATCCGGAATCATCCGTTTTGTCTCTCCCCTTTTCATGGATAGAACATTCGAATTCCCACGCGGGATCAGCAACGGGGGATGACACGCGATATATTTCGATGATCCTCTACTATAAGAGATAATTCCTGGAATTTTCTCGAACATATCCGTGATCACTGCTACGTTGAGTCGACTAGTCTCCCTCTGCGCACGTCACACTTTTCCTTTTATATGATCCCCCTCCCGCGGGCAGCGTCGGACCATTTGTTACAACTTCACTCAAAACGTCCACAACTGACAACATTACAAAATAAACAAAATAATGTGACGACATTACATCTATTACAATTACATATTTTCAAACACTCAATATAGCATTTTTAATACGGTAATATAGAAAACATAATAGCTAAATCGGTAATTTTAATGTAGCGCCCTCTGTGAGAGAGCTGCACTTATCGAATGACAATAACATAGAGTGGGGTATTCGCTTATAACTAAACACAATATACAATTATCATAGAATACAAATTTAGGAAATAAGAGAAAACAAAAAAGGTGCAACAACTATTCTAAATTCCTTGTCTAGGTAGTTGATCTGTTTCTTCCTTATTTCCACTTCTATCTTTATTCGCTTTTTCATTAAAATTGTTTCGTTCTTATTTTCCATTTTAGCTATTTTTGTTTTCTCTTTCTCCTTTATTCCAGACCTTATTCTTTGCCCATTTCATGTTATCGTTAATTCCTACTGTAAAAGCGTCTACATAGTTTGTTTAATTTTTTTTTATGTCAATTAAGGTTTCTTCGGTTCATATTGAATTGTTAAACTATTCCGTTAATAACTAACTTCTTATAGCCGAGCTTGACCTCGATGTCCTTTTGCACTTCGTGCTTTGGCATGTTTCCTAATTTCACTGTATATCTCTTTCTTTTTCATTCTTTAATCCGATTCTATAAACAGTTAAACAGTTAATAATCAACTTCTTACAACCGGCTTTGACCTGATTTCCTTCTGTCCTTTGTTCTTTGGCACGTTTCCTGATTTCTCTCTGTGTACTCCTTACTTTTATTGTCAAATCCGATTCTATATTCAACTTCTTATTAGCAGACCTTGACGTCGATATCCTTTTGTTCCTTGTTCTTGGCCATATTTCCTGATTTCACTCTGTATATCTCTTTCCTTCATTGTTAAATACGATTTACGATTGTAAAAAGCAACCTATAATTCACAATACTCGATGCTTCTCCGTTAATAATCGACTTCTTATAGCCCGGCTTTGACCTGATTTCCTTTGTCTTTTGTTGTTTGGCCTATTTCCCGATTTCTCTCTGTATACTCCTTACTTTTATTGTCAAATCCGATTCTATATTCAAGTTGTTATTAGCAGGCCTTGATCTCGATATCATTTTGTTCTTTGTTCTTCGGCATATGTTCTGATTTCACCCTGTATATCTCCTTCTTTAGTTGTTAAATCCGATTCTATAAACACCCTCTGAGTCATTTGGACGTTTCATTTTCAAGAACATTGATTTTTCGGATAGCTAGAACAGATTTGACGGTTTGACGTTTCGTTTGATGAATTTATCAGCGAGAGCAAGGTGGAGAGAAATTACAAATAGAAACGAGAGAAAAAGTACGAATAAAGGAAATACGAAAACAATGTCTAATTTTAAACATCGATTGGAATTGCATTTGATTATCTTAGGAACGCTTTCGTAACGCACATTTTCCAAATTACTAAGGAAGGAGAGGAAAACGATGAGTTTACCGTAAACGCTTGAATTTATTTGACTTAAAATTTAGAACATGGAAATCGGATAGTGCCATCGGTTTATATGTAGCAATACATTGATCCCCTTCTTACGTCATTCGCTAGTATTTGATCGACTTTTGCGCAACTTGCAGGTGATGAAACTTCGTTACGTAACAAACGAACGTATCGAAATCCGTTTCATTTTCTCTCCGGACGAAACGTATTTCGTTACCACCGCACACCTGACACATAGCGAAAAACCTGTCGACGCGCGACGACGCGGCGTCCGAAGATAAATTTGTCCGGAAAAATCCGTGAGTTTTATCGTCGATCGGCGATTTCTTTTATCGCGTGAAACGCGGGGTTTTGAATTTAATCGCGTCGGTGGTAACCGTTGACGCCCGGCACCCGTAATTACGTTAAATTTCTCGATGGTCAATCTTCATTTTAATCAACTTCACAACGGTCGGTCGTTGAAGTTCAATGTACCCCCACAGTACCAACCGCCGCGCCGGTATGTATGTATATTGTACCTATATGTACACAACGGTTAGGAAGTAAGCGGACGAAATCGGTTCTGAGCATCCTACCCCTATCCCTTTCCGGTTTGTGCTGGATTTACGAGAGAGAGAGAGAGGTTATATCCGCCGTACTTTCTGTCCGGATATTTTTTAACGCTTGTGTACGGTTTTATGTATGTAACTGGTGACGGCGTCATATCCGATTGTACGATGAATACGGAACCTTTTCATCGTTCAGACGGGGATAATCAATTGACGCGTCCTTTCCAAATTGACGTTTAATTCCAGAATTGTCTGTTATTGTTTCGAACGGAGATTACCTACCCGCCGGCGTTGTCCCGGGGTAGAGTGTTTTGTTCGATATTTTTTGACGTGCTTCGCGATTCCATTATCTCCTTTTTTTCATGAATTGTACGCGAACGTATATTTCGTTTGTGATTGACATCATGCTCTTCCGATCACTCGCTTATTTAAATGTATCACACTTTTATCACTCGTTCAATTATTTATTTGTCTGAAATTTTATGTGAAGGTGATTGCAAGGATTATGGTGTAATTTACTGACACAAATATCACATCGGTAAACTCCTCACCACACAATTATTTAATAATAAAGTTCGGGGACACATGTTTCGCTAGCTCGAGGCAAGCATTATCACAATCGTCTAAACTATAGATGGGCAACCTCCGGCTCGCGGGCCACATGCGGCCCTCGAGTAACGTTTGTCCGGCCCGCTACTGAATTCTTTCGTTGCATATTAGCATGGCCCGTCTAAACTTAATTCATAATGAATCATAAGGATACTACAAAAATGTATATTTTTCAATATTACTCGCAGCATAAAACTTCTACAAAAAAGGTTGCCCATGCCTGGTCTAAACCAAACCAAACGAGAGCACAAACAGAGAAGAAAATATAGTACTAAATCACGAGATTTCCAATGTAGTGACAACTGGCAGAAAGACTCCTTACCACGTTTAATCGGACAATACGATAAAAACAACATTCTCAACATCGGGACTTAATTTAAAAGATGGAAAATTTAATGGGGAGTGCAGCCTTGGTAGGCAATCCCCATTAAATTTTCTATCTTAAATTCAATCCGAACGAGTACAGCCAGTACTTCTGTTCAATTCTCAACATTCTCTTTGTTTAATGCGTAGTCAACAAAACCGTATCATTTAAAGGTCGAAAATGTTATGATGAATGATAGAAAAAGCAGTACGAAGAGAGCTACGGTTGAGTGGAATTGAAAAGTTGAAATTGCCTGTTATTGGCAAAGCAAAAAACCGACGTTGTTTCAAGCATATAAAATCACTTGCACCCGTAATCGACGAGTAGAACAAAAAAGGAGTAAACGACAGCCGAAATTTATGGGATATGGCGCTTAAAGCTAGAAAGTTAGCTGTTCAAAAAATTCTTCTCTTTGTTAACAACTGTCCAGCACATTGTAAGAATATTGAAACCAAAATTAAACATCAAACTGTAATATTTTCCTCTTTCTTTT
Organism: Chrysina gloriosa; assembly: GCA_038088585.1. Classification (NCBI taxonomy): domain Eukaryota; kingdom Metazoa; phylum Arthropoda; class Insecta; order Coleoptera; family Scarabaeidae; genus Chrysina; species Chrysina gloriosa. Next base: position 1,175,797 of record CM076089.1, on the reverse strand, counting down.
GTCTGTTCTTTTACAAGCAATGGAACGGGGATATTATAAAGAACGTCCAGGAACATTACAGAAAAAGGATTGTAATGTAAAATTTTAGCTCTAACCATTGTGTTACTGCTTAACGCAATTAGAGGGACTTGAATAAAACGTGGCTCCTCGACGTAAGATCTCAAAAATTGCCGAAAGCTTCAAAAAAGCAGGCTTTACTAAAGATGAATTGGTGAAGGAAGCTGATAACTGGGGTGACCAAGATGACCGTCCATTGTCTGGATCGAAAAGAATTTGTGTGTGTGTGTGTTTTAGCCATGTCTAAAGTGATTACGTCCGCTCGCATGTCGTACTCCCTCTCTGTCTCTCCTTCTGTTTCAGACGAAGTAAGCACGCACGTATCCTTTCTCTCGCTCATCGCCACTCGCTCGCATATCATACTCTCTGTTTTCTCTGTCTTTCGCACGAAGCGAAGCTCCGCCCAAATTTAACGCTCTAACATTTACGCTTACGGTTACGTATTGACTTCAAAAAGTTTTGGCCCTCATACCAAAACGGCAATCAAAATGAATGGAGTAACATTTCGCGATTAAGTCAATGTTGATGATGCCCAACAGAGGAAGACATTGCAGAAAGCGTTACAGGAAATCTGGTTTCTGATGAAAAGAACTAAGTTTGAGCTAGCATCTGGCAAAGTGCAATAATTATTTTTGGCAAAGATAAAAGTACAGACAGGCTTATGTATTGTTTCAGACTCAGGCGAGGATAAAGATGAAGTAGCCGTTGTCATTCTTACATTTGACCAAGCGGGTTCTGCTATTGAAACCCCAAGAAATGTTTAAGTGTTGATCGAAATTCGTGGGGATTGCACCTTAATTTCCATAAACACTTAAGTCCTAGCAGCCAGTACTTCTGCTCAATACTAAGAAATATTGTTTTATTCAGAGAAAATGTTCCAAATCTAATACACAGCTCCTTAAATTTAATGGAGGAATTTGTAGACAAAGAGAAATGGTCCGATTTAACCCAAAGAAAGATACTGCGAATTTATGTAATTTTTGGACGTTTTGTATTTGTTGCATCTAAATAACTCAAAGTTTACTTCCTGTCCCGTAATAATAACAATGAATTTTATTCTACATAATTAAATGTATATATATATATATATATATTTCGTGACCTTTTATACTTATCTTATATAATAGATCTCTACCACTAATAGGTCAATAAAACAAGGCTGGTTTGAACGATAGTTAACCAAGCCTTGTTTTATTGACCTATTAGTGGTAGAGATCTATCATATAAGATATTCTACATAATAAAAATATTACTAGAAAGTCAAAAGATATGAAAACTATATGAATATATAGGACTAGCGCGTCGGACTGTAGCTCCTAAACTAATAATTCCTTTTGTAATGTCTTTTGACCGGATGGTGTATGTTTATAAAGGTCATAATTAAATAATATAATTTATACAGGATTCCCAAAAAACGTGCCAAATGTCAGTCTCAAATATTATGTTTTTTTAATGGAACCGTATATATTTTTGAATTTTTCGAATTCCATAGAAAAAATAAAGGTGAGTTACTTCAATGCTCCAGATCCCTATCGTTTTCCGTTTTCAAAGTATTTGAGGATTATCGAAAAAGTATGACGTTTTGTAAATGGACATAGCCGACATAACTAATTGAAATGTTTTTTAGCCTTGATTCGGCACATTTTGGACAACTTATTTTTAGGGTATAAGTATACGGCTATACCAGGTTTATTCCAGCATTGTAAAACCGGTCCTACATGACGATATTTTCTAATTATGGCTTTTATAAACATACACCGTCGTGTCAAAAGAGGTTTTAAAAAGTATATTAGTTTGGAAGCTATAGTTTGGCGCGCTAGTTGTGAGCCACCCGGTATATACCAATACAAACACATATACTAATAAACAAGCAAATACTATAAATAAAAAAATAATAATTTAATGGCTCTATTCAAAATTCAAAAATTCGTTTATGGAATAAATGCAATTATCCAACGAAAGTTGTTTCACTTTTCGGATTGGGATATTCAAATTGAACTCTAAGAACTTTCCTTGTAGATTCGAGTTGGGTAAGTTTCACTGTAAATTCTTCCTTCTAGTAACAAATCGATCTTTTAACTCCATCGATTTCCCGGGGTATCCTCGAACGTTATGCTAGAAATTTACGGCGCTTAACTCACGTAATTGCTTGTTGCAGGACACCGATTCGCTGGAGTCCCATTATCCTAACATCACAAGGCCGTATTTGCGAAGCGGCGCGGATCAATGCAGTTACAGAAGGTACAGCACGGAAGGTTGGCCCGGAGGAACTCCTTTGCTGGAATTAGATAGCAATCACATAGAAGGAGCCGCTCGCAGTAAAGTTTCGAGAAGTAGTAGTAGCGCGTCCGTCGAGGAATCCTTAGGCCTCAGTCGGATCAATTCGGCGTCTCACGCGAGCGTAACAAACTCTCTGCTGCTAATAACGGCGCTCGCGCTAGCTGCTCTACCTTGGGCGTCCTTCTCGTTATTAGAGCGTTGAGCGTCGATCCGCCGAACCGAATCAATGAACCGTTTAAATATTTCATCGAGTCGCGGTTACGAGGCCTGCTGTGAAGATAATCAACGGTGGTAGAGTGCGGTTTACACGTGGATAATCCTATTACTAATAATATAAATAGCGAGTGAATTTCGAGCCGTTAATATCGGTATGAAGGTGCGGACAAACGACGCTGTGCGTGTGTGCGCGCCCCCGCGACGCTCTAATAAAACTTGACATACACCGTATATGCGAGAAAGATCCTCCTTCTGTCCGGAATTAGCGCTTTTCGGTTCCGGTTTTTCCTTGGATTTAGTGTCGTGTATCGGGTACTATTTTACCGTTTTTCGTTTGATGGTGTTGTTGTTAGTGGCACAAAAGAAAAGGGAAAATCGCCGCGTGCGTCGCCCGTTTCGCGGATGATTCCCAACGTACATTTACGTAATTTCCATCTGTTGTTACGATGTTACCCCCGTCCCCCTATCCCCCTCCCGCGGAAGGAGTAATTAATATATCCTTTTACTTTTCTATTCTGCGACGTGGACTACGAATCCGCCATTTGCGCCGCCGTCTGAAGCTGTGATGCAAGTAGAATAAGCACTTAGCCCTCCCCCGCCCTCCCTTTGTTTCTTTTCTCTGCGTATTCCGTTTAGTTGCTTATTAATTGTTAACATTCGTCACCACTTGTTACCTTCGCTCTCGTAGAAGAGCGAGTTTTTGTAATTATTATATATGTATGTATGATTATTTCTATTGTACAGAGTTTTATCGGAGAGACACTCAATATTTTTTTAAATTGAGCCATTGCACGGCGAAATATCAACGTAAATTTTGAGCGAAATTTATGTAGAGTTGAAATTAAGAGCAGGATTTATTTCTCATTTCCGATTATGAAATTTGGGATTCGCGTTCCAGGATGGGAGAGCAGAAGTAATACAACAATGTACATAATTTGTTTTCTTTTTGCTATCAACAAAAGTTCATTCGTTAACTCCTTTAGGGTTGGTCACCACTAGACCAGGTACTTGAGCACTTATGCTCTTTGTACCGTTTCCCCCAATAACACTCTTTCACAAAGGTAACTTACATTGCTCGAGAGAAGTCTGGATATTGTCGTGGGTTCTTTTCTCGCTTCTTGTGGTTAATAATAATAATAATAATAATAATTTATTTCGATCCTTTGGACTATAACAGATTATTTTACTGCACAGTCCGTAGATATCAGCTCCTGAGCCCCCAAAAAAAGTTATTTGTCATAATTTCCTGTACGATATTTATTTACTCGCCCATTTAATTTTAAAATATATTTGTATTCGGGATATTGTTTCGATTAATATGGAAAAAAATTCGTCTACTTTTTCTTCGCTTTTATGCAACAAAATATCTGCTGAATTTCAAAAAGTATAGGTATAAAATATGTACGTCAGGAAAGACTCGGTTCTTTAGATAAACATGCCATCAAGAGAGCACGAAAATTATGTCTAAACAGCTTACTTTCGCTGAAAATACAACACAGAAGTGGAGGGGGTCTCTGGAGCAGAAATCGAAATTCTGGTTAATTCGTACACGAACTCTGACGATGATAGCAACGAAGGCGACAATTGTCCGCTCCAACCAGCATCCAGAAAAAACTCAAAGGACATAGTTGAACCGCTATCTTGCGTGTTTCATGTCATATGTCATTAAATTTCTTGAATAAACAAACGACAAACAAACTACTTGAACTAGATTCTAATTACATTGTGAAAATTGGGCCAAAACGCAGCAAAAATGTAGCGAAAATGTACCAAAAGTATGCCAAAAGGAACATTTTGAACTATTAGAGCGGTCAGGCAATGAGGATATTTTAATTTTTCAAGTTCGAAATATTGAATTCTGCTTGTTTCGTTCATACGTTGATCAATTTTATTGACTTACACATCGCAGAAAGTCGAAAAATTGGCCTAAAAATACGTCAACTTCAAGACTGCGTTTACAAGACAAGAAAGTAGGAACTTGAACATTCAAAAAAATGGCGTATGTTATAAATTAACTGGGCAAATATACGGTATGATGAGTCACCTGTCGTTTTCACAATGTAATATTATATTACAGAAGACAAAGGACAGATGACTCATCATACCGCATATTTGCCTAGTTTAATGATAAAAACACATAACCGAAGTGAAATCACGAATGCGTTCAGCAACTTCGTAAATTAGAAAAAGCAACGACAATACCTACAATTAAACATTGCAACGAATGTCAAAATAAAAAACAAATAATTCGTCAAATGACACGTTTCAACGTACAACGTCGGTTATGTCGTTTCATGACGCAAAATGGCACATTATGGCTTTAAATGAATGCAATAAAAAACACTATGACCTTGACTTTTTACTGTCGAAACACTTATTTTCATGACTTTGAGGAATGCTCGTACGCATAAATTCTCGATGATTGATAAATAATTAGTGATTCCCAATGATTCCGTCTGTTTGAACTCGACCACAACACGGGAATCGAGTATATTGTAGTATGAATTTTATAGAAAGCAAAATTATTACAAATAATAATTTATAAAATTTTAGTATTATATTAACAAATTATGAACAATACAATCAAAATATATTACCTAGTGTGTATAAGTGTAATTTCTTTTCTAATCCTTAACTTCTCCCTCCCTCTTGAATTCTTTCTTCACTTCTTTTCTTTGGTCTTTTCCTTTTATTGTACTTCTTTTTCTTTGGTCTGTACGACGTTTGTAAACAACAACTTCGTTTTTGATGTGGTCTGCTTCTTTTCAACTCTGGCATTTTATATAACTTTTTATCTAACTTTTTCGTCGACCATCCCATACCGTCGTCATAAACAAACTTCATTTTTTCGGCACGTCGTTATAGCAATTTGGAATTCTAGATTTTTAATGTTTCAAGTGTATGTGTGTGGTATATGTTTACAACGCTTTTCTGTTTCTTAAAGAATGCTTTCTATAAAATTTACATCTTTTTATTGATAATTTTACTAATGGAGTATTACCATACTACAATATACACCAATGGCAACCACCGGTAACGAGGTCATCTTTCAACCCCCCTCTCCCCAATCACACTTTCGTCGTCACTCACGCCCGTTTCGGCCAGCAACTGGTCATCCTCAGTGGAGAAGACGAAGGAAATACGTTTTTCGTGCTTTCCAAAGAATGCATGCCCAGGCTAAAAAGCTAGCTTATTCTTAATTCATTTATTATGAAAAATTTACGTGTCTTTCACAGGGTGGGACAGTAACGACGCACCTTTTAAACACGTACAAAATCATTGATTTCTGCATTTATTAATTTCTTAAATTTTCTCTACCAATTTTAGGTTAATTAAACAAAAAATTGGAAACCGACAACTATATTTTCGGAACGTTAATAAATAACGTTTACGTATAATTGAATTTGTTGTATAATTGGCGTAAAAGTCATAGAGAATATTGAAAAAATCAATGAATGCAGAAATGAATGATTTTGTACGTGTTTTTAATACCTATAAAAGATGCAATGTCACTGTATCATGCTGTGAAAGACACGTAAATTTAGCGAGAAGATTTGAGATAATTATCTGTTCTGTGCGCTTTACTTTTAATTCCATTTCTATCTTTGTGTAAGTTTGATTTCTGCATCATTTCATGTTCTAAAATGGTTTCATATAATACTTTCTTCGTCTGTTTAACATTACGTTGTAGTTCTTGTGCTCATATGTGACCCTTACATTTAACATTTTTTAACTGTTTTGTTACCCTTTCCTAAGTTTTAAAGTCTATAAAATTGTGCAGTTTCATTCCAAATTATTTCCAAATACCGCTTTTAGATCAAACAAACAAATACGAAATCAACAGCTGTATTTACAAAAAAATGTTAATAAACAAGGTTTTCGCATTATCTACGTCAGTCAAAATATAACAAATGTATATAAACAAACAATTCGTTGTTATTTAGGGAATAGCAACAAAATAACTAAGTACTAGCATTTCTTGATGTGTATGATCTGCATTAATATATACTTTTAACATTAATTTAAATTTAATTAATTAAAAAGAAAATAAATTTCCATATAAAAGAAATCTTTATCGAAACGTTAACAATTCCGTGGAAAAAGTGATAGATATATTTAAAAAGATAAATACAAAAACGGATCACGATACACATACATTTTGCATTTACTGCAACCAATGCTAAGGACACAAATGGGAGTTAGCGTGGGAACAAAAAAGTTTTGACTTTTCTGAATATCACGCGAGTAAGATGGCGATCATCACTTGGCTCGTATGGTTTGAGTTTTATACGGAAATTACGCCAAGAAAATGGCGATCATCTTTTCGTTTAAACCTTTTGATAGTTTTATACGGAAATTAAAATAAAAGGTGCGGGTTTACTGTCCCACCCTGTATATGTCCGATTATATCTCAGATTTTATACCACTTGATAGCCTCAAATTATTTTTATCTATCCGAAATTTGACCTTTAGATAGTCGAATTAGTTGCTAGTGAAGTCTGGAACAGACCTAGAATACTAATTTTTCTGATTCATATTTGAATATGTCGTCGTGCAATGCCTCCAGATAAATCGTTTATTGTTATACGTATATGTGATACACTTGAATCTTTTGTAAATTTTATATAATCACGTCGCATAGGTGTTTCTAACGAATATATATATGTATATAAATACAAAAGAAAATATTACAAAAAAAAAAAGAAGCAAACAAAACAGATTTCGGATTTTTATCTGTAAATACACCGGCCCGTTCGATTTTTTCCCTGAAGATGCGCTACGCGTCTCGAAACCGACGATGCTGCATAGTAAGGTACCGTTCAAGCGCTAAAACGTTCCCTAAAACAAGAACAAGATATTTACAGGCAATATTACCGATTAATTCATAGAAACAAATGCTGTGATAAAATAAATTTGTACATAAACAAAACACTATTTCCACTATTATCAGAAAAGATAGGATATCCGTATTCAGACTTGTGATAAATGTGCTAAAAAAAGGAAGACGTTTCTGCCGATTATTATCCTAGAGATTCTAGTAGATGTTCACATCCGATCGTACTTTGCCTTATTACCATATTTCCGCTTTAGAGATTAACGTGTGTAATAGTAAGTATTAGGTTGCTTTCCTCCATATACCTTTTAGACAATCACTTGCAGATAAAAATTTGACATCGGTATAACTATATTTGTATTTTTCATATATAATATATATATATCTTTATATAACTGTAGTAATATACATTATATACGCATCGACATGGTTGGTTTCAGTATTTTCATATATCGATTCGGATATACATATTAATGTAATCCCATAGCTGTCAGTTGAGTGTCTTTTTGGTAGAGTGCCCTTTTAGATGATATTCGTATGTTATAGTCTCGACTGGTGCTATATAATTTAAATTTTCGTCTCTGTACGTAACGTATTTTATTTATTATCATTGACTGTTAGTGAAAAAGAAATCCTGTACAGTGTAGATACTTGTGTAATATATTTTATAAATAAATATCGGTGAACAAATATATAGCAATAAAATGAAAACTTGTGTATAATTTGAAGGGATTTTTTTAATTTTGCATCAACTCCTTTCCCGAAGAAAAAAAGAAAGAAGAAGAAGGAACTAACTAGTTGCAGGCTGAAGCAAAGGTAAGCCAAAATCGAAGAAAATAACTTAAATTTTATTAAATTGCGAAGAGAATTGAAATGGTCGGAAATGCGACTTATTACACATCAAATTAAAGCTCTTCTCGTGCAGATTAGGGATACAATAATTTCGGGCACGGAAGACGTTTCGTTGAGGAAATATTCAATGAAATAGTGAAAAGTGGTTCTTGACGAATCGTTCTGGTACGGTCTAACACCCAAACGAAGCAAATTTCACGAGTTTTGACGTCAAAATTGTATTTTACACCTTAGAAAACATCTATACACAGAATTTCGTCTAATTTAGAACATATTAATTTTTTCTGAATTTTCAAAGGGGTACCCCTTGAGATTTTGAAGAAAATCGAAATGGTCCGAAGTGCGACTTATTACACCTCAAATTAAAGGTCTTCTCGTGCAGATTACAGATAAAATAATTTCGGGTACGAGAGACGGTTCATTGAGGAAATATTCAATGAGAAAGTGATAAGTGGTTCTGGACGAATCGCTCTGGTAGGCTGTAGCGCCCAAACGAAGCAAGATTCACGAGTTTTGACGTCAAAGCCGTATTCTACACCTTAGAAAACATCTGTACACGGAATTTCGTCTAATTTCGAACATATTAATTTTTCTGAAATTTCAAAGGGATACCCCTTGAGATTTTGAAGAAAATCGAAATGGTCCGAAGTGCGACTTATTACACCTCAAATTAAAGGTCTTCTCGTGCAGATTACAGATAAAATAATTTCGGGTACTAGAAACGGTTCGTTGAGGAAATATTCAACGAGAAAGTGATAAGTGGTTCTGGACGAATCGCTCAGCTAGACTCTAGCGCCCAAACGAAACAAATTTCACGAGTTTTGACGTCAAAATTGTATTTTACACCTTAGAAAACATCTGTACACGAAATTTCGTCTAATTTAGAACATATTAATTTTTTCTGAATTTTCAAAGGGGTACCCCTTGAGATTTTGAAGAAAATCGAAATGGTCCGAAGTGCGACTTATTACACATCAAATTAAATAGTTAAATTATATCAATTAAATCAATTAAAATTTCCGCGTCAATTCGAAACAGCAACATTCGAGACAACAACAACCTTTTTAAATAATCGAGTAGGTAATCTTCAACAAGAGTTTATAATCTTAAAATCTACGACGACTACGCCACCAAAGTTTCTAAAATGATCCCCGCTAATGCCTTTATTGCTTGGATACCAGCTATAAGAAGAACGAACGGGTATGGGCATCGCACCAACCAGCCGTCGGATGCCGCCATCAACGAGATCAAATTAGGTGTAATCTCCCGCTACGGACATCGACGGAGATTAAGCTTATCTTCGTAGCATCGAAACCACACACACATGAATTTAATGGCGCAATACCCGTACATACTACGTAGCAGGGCGCGTAGTGCGAGGAGCAAGATGACCGGAGTTGTTGATGAGTAGCAGGTCGAGAGCTGCTGGCACGGCGGAATTCGCTGCCGGCAAAATTTCAACACCTCCCAGATACTACTAATATCGCAACCTCTTAATTTACCCAATAGCTCCGACGGGCGGTTACGCATCTAATGAGCGTCGTTAAGCTCTTAATTGTTTATGCTAATGTGACCACATCTGCGGTTGCTTTCCGGTATCGTTCCGTTATTGGACAAAATTGTCGCGTCGTATCAATTCCGTGCGAGGACGGAGGAAGAGCGCTTAGATCGATGGCTTATCGCTAGACGTTTAGGCAGTTGAACTTTCCCGTTTGCTACAGTAGATTCGGTTTAATCGCTTGGACCCCGCATTTAGGAAATATATATGTGTATCTGGATTTGATCTGATATTTCTATGAAAATCTTAGAAAGAAAGATCGACCAGTAGGGGGAAATGGGTTGATATTATCTAAAATCAAACACTTCGGTCTCAGCAATCCTTTGGTTAACTTTTTCGTATCTTATTTCATTAATAGACCACAATATGTGCTTTATAATGGATATTCTTCTGGTGAGCATACAGCATCATCTGGAGTTGCACAGGGATCTAACTTGGGGCCTGTAATTTCTAGTTCTGTTTTCATTATTAACGATATCTTTGATGGTATCTTTTCTAATGGCTGATTATTTTGTTTGAGCTAAAAAAGTCGTAGAAATTAATCACAAAAGATTTCATATAAGAAGTGGTAGAGGCAACTCGAAAGATAATCTATTAATTAATAATATAACAGTATAATTATACATGCTGGATGGAAAAGTTCCTTTCCGATCGAAAGAAGTCATAATTTTTTATTTGTGAATATTTGTTTGTTTTATTTCAGACACTAAACCTGGGAGAGTAGAATATGGAACAATATACAGCGAACGACCACACTACACGAGTAACACATCATGTTAAATGGGCATTAAGTTTTGAAGGTTTCTACCTGAGAATTTGGATATTTTAGAAACTTGCAGGGAGTCAGCTTATAAATTTTGAGACCTTGGAATCTATATGGTCATTCAGTGATATCCCTACATCTCGTGACCTTCGAACCATCATGTTAAATGAGCATAAAAAATTGAGGGATTCAACACATTAGGCTGACATCCAAAGAATTTGGAAATTGATAAACAAGCAGGAAACCAGCTCGAAATTTTCAGACCTTGAAACGTTCATAGTGATCGAGTGACATCCTGATATCTTGTGATTTTCGACTTACGATTTTAAATAAGCGTAAAGATTTGAAGAATTCAAAAATTCAGGCTGGCATTTTTTAGTTTTATAAACTTGTAGGAAATTAGCTTAAAAATTTTGAGACCTTGAAACGTTTAGGCTCATTAAATGACATTCTAAAACCTGAAACTTACGATCTTCAAACCGTCATGTTAAATGAGTATTAAGTTTTGAAGCTTTCTACCTGAGAATTTGGAAATTTTACAAACTTGCAAGTCAGCTTAAAAGTTTTGAAACCTTGGAATGTTTATGCTGATTCAGTCATATCCGTAAATCTTGTCACCTTCGAACCATCACATTAAATGAGCATAAAGATTTGACACATTCAAAATTTCAGGCTAACAACTTGAGTTTTTTTTTTTTTTCAATTTTATAAACTTGCAGGAAGTCTACTTGAAATATTGGATCTTTGGAACGTTTATGCCCATTCAGCGACAGCTCTGAATCTTGTGACCTCATCAGTGATATCCGTAAATCTTGAGGTCTTCGAACTATCATTTTAAATCAGCATTAAGTTTTGAAGATTTCAACCTGAGAATTTGGAAATTTTACAAACTTGCGGGACGTCAGCTTAAAAACTTTAAGATCTTGGACTGTTTATGCTCATTCAATGATATCCCCAAATCTTGTGACCTTCGAACCATCATTTTAAATGAGGGTTAAATTTTTAAGATTTCTACCTGAGAATTTGGAAAGTTTGCACACTTGCAGGAAGTCAGCTTAAAATTTTTGATCCTTGGAACGTTTATGTCCATTTAGTAAATCTTGGGAGCTTCAAGCCATCATGTTAAATAAACAAAGATTTGGAGGGTTTCAACGTTTTAGACCGACATCCTGAGCATTTAGAAATTGACAAATTTGTATAAAATCCGTTTGAAATGTTGAGATCTTGGGACGCTTATACTCAAACTAGCATATTAAATAAGCATAAGACTGACATCTTGACATTTTTTAATTTTATAAACTTGGAGGAAGTCAGCTTGAAACTTTTAGACCTTGAAACGTTTATCCTCATTCATTGACTTCAAATCTTGCGACCTTCGACTACCATATTAAATGACCTAGAAGATTTCAAAATCTAAGGCTAAAATGCCGAAACTTTTGGAGATTTTACGAGTTTTCAAAAGGTAAGCTTGAAATTTTGGAATTTTTACCATCTTTTCACGGTGTCAACTTGATACTTTGGAGCCTTCACTAGATTTAGGAGTGTCAGCCCGGAACCTTCGAACCTTCAAACCTTTACGGTCTCTTATTGACATCCCGAAGTTTTATGAACTTCAAACCTTCATGTTCATTCAAATATTAGGGACTTGTAAACCTTCAAGCTTCTTCTCCATAGCGCAAGAATCAATCGAGATCTTGGATATATCGGTATGAAACTCGTATGGTTGTAGATGTTTGTGCGTGCAAAAGAGGGTATTGAGGATGACAACTTATTTCCGAAAATAGTTTATTTTAGTATTCTTTACCTTTACTCCAGGCCGGTCCCACCTAACCCTGATCCTAGCCAAACTATACGGAGAATTCTTGCGTATTCTTTGGGGCCCAGTTTATAGATTCGTTCTTATGACCTGAACTTGATGCATAAATTTTAGCTATGTAGGTACTTGACACATCAATGCATTTTTTTACTTTTATACGTATGTATATCCTATTCACATAAGAAAATTTAGCCTCTCACGGCTACTAATTACATTTAACCTTCCTATACTCACGCATACGGTCTGTGAGACCGATTTATATAGTATAGTATACGTCTTTCATTTTGACGTGAGTATAGGAAGGTTAACAAAGCTACCAACTTAACGAAAATTGTATAACGAAGGAAATCAGCGCAATAAAATTTACAATTTTCTGCGGGAAAGAGTCGCTCCAACAGTCATTTTATCGGTTTTCACCGATTTGTGCAAATTTCTGATACGAACTGATTCAATGTGTGTGTGTGTGCTCAGACGGAGTGATATGTTAACGTCAGCCGCGCCTTCTGTATCTGTGTTTAATAGATAAACGCCATCAATCTCTATCTGACACCTCCAGTCATGCCAGTGGATTTCTAAACCTTATAATTTGTCAATAAAGATGTTATCCGATGTTATTGTTTCGCCTGAAGAAAAAGCAGGAGGAGGAACAAGGGCGTATGTGTGAAGTCTCAATAGCAGTTGCTTCTCCTATTATTGTTTCTTGGGCGTTTATCTAGTTAGAGTAGTAACACTCGTAGGTCGATTTAACACTAGATTTACCACACCAGTCAAAATGATTGGTTTCACAATTTTATTTTCAAATTCCTACTTCACCTTAATTTTTGCTTTTTCTTTTTTTTTTTTTTTTGGAAACGATGTCATGACATTTGTAGCGATAATTAAAGGAACGATATTAGGCGGTTAGTTTTATTTTTTTATTCAAAACCAAAACATTTTTGTTTATCATTGGTTAGTATGTACTGTTCGCTTTTTCTTTGAGTTTCAGCCATTATTATTCTAAAGACGAAAATAGGGAAGTTCGCGCTTTCTGACGCAATAACGCGGAAAGCATTGATGTTGATGGTTCGGATAAAAAGTTAGAAAATCCAATTTATGAGGAAAACTGTCTCCATGATGTTTCATGTAATGTAGACCGTGCTCGAGATATCGAATTAAACGCGTTACTCGCGATAGTGGCTCTGCCGACACTCGGGAACCCCTCAAATCTACAATTATGCTCAAAATACATCTCTTCAACTAATTATAATATCGAGAAAATTACTATATCTCATGTAGATTGATTCACCAACTTACTGGTCGAAAATTAACCTATTGTTTGCGAGTATCGTTTTGTCGGCAATCTTCCGGAATGTACTTACAATAACTAGCCGAGATGTAGCACCTGAAACGGTTTATCTCGTACAGCGGGCGCCTTTCGGTGTCTATTTATTAAAGCGTGCTTAATTATTACGCGGGTATTTTCTCCCTCCTCGTCGACGACGAGCGCTTAAAACGGAATCCTGCGTTGCGTTCTGTAAGTCACCGGGCCCTGTTTATCGTTCAACGTATTCATTCCGAATCCATTTAAAACTTTATCCGAAATGTTTGCCAAGTCGTTGAACAGCCGAGTAAGCAGGCAGGTAGGTAGGTAAAGGTATCGGTCGCGTTTTAATTACAGTTTACGCGTAAGTGGTTTTCGTAATAAATAACCACCCAAGAGGACCGTAATATTCCCGGTATTTATACTTTTAATACGCTTAAGCTTCCGATTTACGCGCGCCGCAATAATACGAAACCGCCTAAATATTTGACCAGCCGGCAATTAGTGCATTTATTAAGTGAAATATGTGCGGTCGGTCTGGGTGGCGTGCTTTACAAATCGCCGGCCGCTTACGGTTTGTGTTTTCGAATTTGCCGAGCAAATATTTTATCGTCGAGTCGTCATGTTTGTATCCTCGTTTAGTTACCACGGCTGATCTGATATGTCATAAGTCAGAAAAGTAAATACGAAAGTGGTTGAGAGCGTTTACGCGATTTCTAACTATATTTATCGTCGATAATTTAATTACTTAACTAAATATGATCCGTGGCTATACATACAGGTACTTTATTCGATTGTACGATACTTAATCCAAATTTAAAGTACACAGTCAGGAATCGATGATATTTACTAATACTGCTAGGGGCTTCCTTTCACGCATCATTTATACATTCATTTATTTGTCAGACATACAGTGAGTGTCAATTAAAACCGTACAACGAGCGATAAAGGAAACAATACTATTGCATTTAGGTTAATATACATACATTTATTCAAAATGTTATTGGTTTTTTAAATAGTGTCATGTTTTCCACAATTTCTGACGTGTTAGCCCTTTTCGGACGTCCTGAACGCGTAGTTCATCACTTGTATGTGTACCGCCACGATTAAATTCCAAAACCACAAAAACTCACCGTGGAAAATGAAGGTGATTAATCCTCGAGAACGGCATCTAACCTTGATGCGATTTCCGTTGCGGTTTTCGCATCCAAATAGAAACATTTGATGACCGCTCGAACTTTGTTTTTATCCACAATTGAAAGCACAAGAAGGTACTTGACTTAAATGCTTGCCAAAACCAGATTATTTTACAGATCGATGTAACATTTATCGTCAATTGATATGAAAGAGTTGCCAACACAACACGACTTAAAGTATTTGGCAAAATAGCAACCCCCTAGCAACGACTCCGCGAACTTGTTAAATCTACCTTCGTATATTAAGCGTGGACCATTGCAATAAAACTTCATCTGTCTGGCACATCTTTCTATTAAATTGTCGTTAAGGTTCAACAAACGAGTACACGATAAGTTCATCATTAACAATTACTAGTGTAAACAGTACTCATTCTGTCACTCCACCGCTTGTCTCCACTTGCGTGCAAGTCGCGAAATTAAAATTTGGAGAAGTGACAGCATCAGTCCCGTTTACAGCAACTTATCACGCACTCGTTTGTCGAGCCTTGGTTACCGCTAACTTCCTCTCAACTTTCGACACAGAAGTTTGGTGAATCTGCATGCATATCCCGAAAATATTTTCATCTATCGTTCATCATTCTACACCCAAAATACATGAAAAATTTGAGGTGAAAATGGCCATTTTAAAAATTGGAGGGTAATGTGGAACCCCCAGGTGGGTAATGTGGAATGCTATTCCACATTACCAGAAACAAAATAATAATATAAAAACAAATTCAATTAAGTAGAAATTTTTTTATTTAAATTAATTTTAAACATAAGAATGCCTCCTTGGCATCTGAAAATAATACATACAAACATAAGTATCTTATATGATAGATCTCTACCACTAATAGGTCAATAAAACAAGGCTGGTTTGAACGATAGTTATATTTTCAGAACGTTTACAAACGTTTTCGGAACACCTTCTTCACTGAAAATATAACTAGTTATATAAATATAACTATCGTTCAAACCAGCCTTGTTTTATTGACCTATGTATTAGTGGTAGAGATCTATCATAGAAGATAAGTATAAAAAGGTCACGAAATATATATATATATATATATATATATATACATTTATACAAACATAAGTACATATGTAAATAAAAATATATTCCCTAGCCTTCACGGATGCTGGTTTGAGTATATAAATGAGGACAAATTTATGCATTTAAACAGGACTCGCACATGAAAATTGCTTGTTGTATTGGCAGGCATTCCTCATGTGCCCAAATCATATCGCACTGTAAGCGCTGTGTCCATTTTTAGGAGAACGATCTTCGTTAAAGGAAATGTTGCAAAATATGCATTTGGTATCTCGATTTGTCGGAATATCAGGGAAAAGTTCATCACCATCGGAGTCATGTAAAATTAAACCCGTATCCGAATCACTTGAGGATGATATTGTGACCCTACGCGGTTGCCTTCTTTTTGTAGCCTTTTTAGAAATTTCCTCTTTAACCGTTTTTTACTTTCTCCTTTCGTTGTTTAATTGAATCCACACTTTTTTGCAATTCATTTTTATAAGGGGATGTAGTAAGGACTGTCGGTTTTGTTTTTCTTCCTTGGCGACTCGTTGATGGGTGTTGTATTTTTGGAGGGGACGATATCTGCCAAGGAGTAATGCAGTGATTTACATCTGGGATGGAAGTAATGAACATACATTTTTTACAAGAAAAACGCTTTCGTTTATATTTACTTCCTTAGAATCAGAATTTTATTAAATGGAATGCATATAGGTACGATATATATCAGTAACTATTTAAGTACAGTATAACATTTTGAATAAATGTATATATTACCCGAAATGCGATAATATTGTTTTCCTTATCGTTCGTTGTACGATTTTAACCGATACTCGTTTTCGCAATGAGAGTAAAAACAGAATAAAACAGATTCAAGTTATATTTAGTTTCTCAATCGCAACAGACCTCGTCTGACGGTTCTTTAGTTTCTCGATTTCCTTCCGGGACTCGCTTTCTTCGAGGTTCCCAAAATAATCGTTTATGCCCTCTATCAGGTCTTCATTTCACGCAAACTTCTTTCCACCCGAAAATGTTTCGAGTTTCGGGAACAGGTGGAATTCTAACAGAGCCAAATCAGGCGAATACGGCGGATGTGGATGAATTTCTTCTTCTTCTTCTTCTCGTTAATCCTTATGCCTTTCAGCGTCGGATTATTTTTGGATCTTACGACGATTTAATCCATTCCTTCCATCGTATCCGGTCTGTACTCATTCTTCTCATTTCTGCGATGGTCGATGGTCTTCCCTCGCTTTCGTCCTAATTCGTTGATTCTGTCAATCCATTTTTTCCTTGGTCTTCCCTTTTTTCTTCTTCTGTTATTTTTGGCTTCTATTATTTTCTTTGTTAGACTCTTCTGTTCCATTCTAATTATGTGGCCGTACCAATTCAGTTGACATTTTTCAAATCTTTCTAGTATATCTTCTTGATTTATCATATTCCTTATCTGTTCGTTTTCTATTCTGTCCATTTTTGTTTTCCCCACGATCTTTCTCAAAAATTTCATTTCCATAGCTGTTATTTTGCTTTCGTGTTTTTGCTGTATTGTCCAGGACTCACTTGCGTACATTATTGTAGGGGCTACTACTGCATTGTATACTATCTGTTTGATCTTGGGTTCTATTTCTTTTTTCCAAAGATGGGTTGATTCAGACCGTAGTATATGTTTGTGGCTTTCCGTCCTCTTTTTGCTATGTTCACCCGAAAATGTTTCGAGTTTCGGGAACAGGTGGAATTCTAACACAGCCAAATCAGGCGAATACGGCGGATGTGGATGGATTTCGAACTTCAATTCCGTTAATCTTTGCTGAACGATTACACTTGAATCAGCGGATGCATTGCCGTGGTGGAACAACACTTTCCTTCTTAACCATTCCCGGCTGTTTTTCCTGCATTGCTGCAATTTATCCAAAAGTATTATGTATAATTGATCAGTAACAGTTTTGCCTTTCTCAAGATAACTGACTACCAAGATTCCTTGTGCATCCAACAAGAAACCGATGCAATTCACTGTTTCGATTGCACTTTGCTTTCGGTGTGTAGTGATGAATCCAGGTCTCATCCGTAGTCACGAATCGTCTCCTGAAATCCGTTGGATTCCTCGTAAACATATCCGAACAATCGGTTGAGGTTCGAGCTCGAATGCGGTTTTTTGCTCCGAATTGAGCAAACTCGACAGAAAGCAGAAAGCTTTTTAAACCCGATTTATTTAAAATACGCACTACTCGTTTGTAACAGATGCTCGCTGTTTCCTCAATTTCCCGCACTTTTATTCGGCGATTCGACAAAATCGTGTCATATTTTCCACAATTTCTGACGTGTTAGCCCTTTTCGGACGTCCTGAACGCGTAGTTCATCACTTGTATGTGTACCGCCACGATTAAATTCCAAAACCACAAAAACTCACCGTGGAAAATGAAGGTGATTAATCCTCGAGAACGGCATCTAACCTTGACGCGATTTCCGTTGCGGTTTTCGCTTCCAAATAGAAACATTTGATGACCGCTCGAACTTTGTTTTTATCCATAATTGAATGCACAAGAAGGTACTTGACTTAAATGCTTGCCAGAACCAGATTATTTTACAGATCGATGTAACATTTATCGTCAATTGATATGAAAGAGTTGCCAACACAACACGACTTAAAGTATTTGGCAAAATAGCAACCCCCTAGCAACGGCTCCGCGAACTTGTTAAATCTACCTTCGTATATTAAGCGTGGACCATTGCAATAAAACTTCATCTGTCTGACACATCTTTCTATTAAATTGTCGTTAAGGTTCAACAAACGAGTACACGATAAGTTCATCATTAACAATTACTAGTGTAAACCGAACTCACTCTGTCACTCCACCGCTTGTCTCCACTTGCGTGCAAGTCGCGAAATTAAAATTTGGAGAAGTGACAGCATCAGTCCCGTTTACAGCAACTTATCACGCACTCGTTTGTCGAGCCTTGGTTACCGCTAACTTCCTCTCAACTTTCGACACAGAAGTTTGGTGAATCTGCATGCATATCGCGAAAATATTTTCATCTATCGTTCATCATTGTACACCCAAAAAGTGATTTTTCTTTACATCTTTTTTACTACTACATCAATTTAATTTTTTGAGGTCACGATCACAGGTAGTCAATGATGGTTTCTGATCGGGATAAAGCTATCATCTACCACACAACAAAATTAAGGTTACAACGAATTTTTATTCGTAGAAAAAGTGGGAATTTACTCAGAATGAAATTGTACCTAAAAGTATTTAACCGGAAGTAATATAGACGCCATCTTAGGATACCAGGGAAAACTCACTCACCCTTCGGATGCAGACGCTTCGTTAGGATCGCAGACTTCACGGAAAAAGTTTATATATTGTTTGAGTGCATTATAAGTCATTATTCGTGTACTAACGTTAGGGTAGGAATCGCTGCAAAATTCGCTGTTTTCCAAAATTGTAACTTGATTGTAATAATTACTGATTGAATGGTCTAAATAAAATTTCTTTTTAAAAAAACATTAATAGACAGAGACGTATATAATTTCGTTTTTCATATCACATATTTACTCCAAAATATTGAGTACAAACTATATTACGGTATAGGCTTTAATTCATACCAGCTGTTATACATACAAACATATATGGGACAGTAAAACATATAAAATCGAGTCTATCCCAGATTAAAAGAGATTTAGTTCGGAATTACATAAATGCGATTTAGCATCGAAACCGGCAGCTTCTGCATCGACGGAGTATATGCATACGCCCCCGACATTGTTCCCGTTCCCGGAGGTTTACCATATGCAAAAATCTAGGCCAAACACACAATATTCGGACGTTCTATAATCGGTATCGATTCGGAGACTTCACCCGTTGAATGGCAATACGCTAGCCACGTTGCGGTCATATTATCGACATTACTTGAAAGCTGCCAATTTTATAAGTACGTGCCGTTCTTCCTCGGAGGATAAAACGTTGAAGGCAGAATCTGCTCCATAAATAGTTTATGCCGAAGCGTATAATAGAACAGAAGTGGCTTAACAGGTAACGCAGACATTTCGATTTTATTATTTAACTATTCTATGCTATGTATACTGAAATATTCGTATCTATAACCACCGCCCGGGGTGTATTCTTTCCCGTGGACCTAGTTAAGGCTGTAAGGTACTTCAAAATCGTTTAAAGTTAATTTTTTCTTTTTTTGGTCGGTTCGAAAACTATTTCGAAAACTGTATATTTTAGCTCTAAAAGAAGTATGTGTAACGATAAAACACTAATTGTTTACAATTCTAAATGCTCAGGCTGCTCTAATCTTTAGAACCAGCAGGTTTGTAAGCCTGAAATTTTGAATACCACATACTCGATACGGTAGTTAAGAGCATTTTTGTAAATTCCTTTGTTATCGTTGCTTTCTTGAAGTCCAAAAATCACGATAAGCCCATGGTCATTTTTCTATTCTTTAATTGAGGGTAAATCCAACAACAAACCAGGAATTTCCAAAGAACCACCTCGATAAGTCGTAGCTATCGTCACAAGTACACGCTATACAAAATTTCGAGCCGGTAAACTTATTGATTCTTCACTTATTACTAATAAAAAATTAAAACCGTAGAAACTCCTAACATTGTGATAAAAACTGGTATTTTATCGTTTCACATACTACTTTTAAAGCTCAGATATACAATTTTCAAACTGGGTTTGGAACCAATACAAAAATTTTAAGTTTAACCGATCTTGAAAGACAGCATACCTTAGAACTTTCGGTGGTACACAACATATTGACGAAACAGATTTATTTACAATTTTTTAAAGTAGTATCCTTTACAGTTACTGCATGTGAAAATCAATCCGCAAAACAAATTTACCGCGTGAGATTGTTTATTTGAACTTTAAACGCGCCCATCGCTTCTTAAAATTATTTAAATATATTTATTAACTATTACAGTCATTAAACACGTACTATTGCGGCAACAAAAATCCGGACTGGTCTTATAAGTTAGCTTGACTATTTTTGAGCAGCACAAGCCGGGCGTTTGTCATGTTGATGTCAATTTTGGTGTATCCATTATTTTCAAGATTGTGAATAGTGCTTTTGGACACCTTCAAAGTATTACCTAAGGTTTGTTTGAACCCCAAGTTCTAATCAATTCTAGAACTAATGTGCACGTGCAGTTAACTTAAGTTGTTCGGAACTAGCAATTCTAGAATTATAAATGTTTGGACCATTGCCTACAGTTAATTCCGGAACGGGTCAATCAGTTCTTGCTCCAGAACAACTGTTTGAAATTCCAGTTTAATGGGATTTGCGCAATAAGTTATTGGATTGGCACTTATTCAGTCATTTCGGGCATTTCATTACCAATCTAAATTATAATCATGTAATATGTACCTTTGGTAATATCTCCCGTAGTATTTTTATTCGGAAATATTTTAATTTTCCTCCCCATATTAACTTAACTTGTAATTGGAAGAGGCATTTATTCTTATAAGTAAGCAAATGTTGTTTAACATAAAAACGTATATTAGTGGTGAAAATGTTTCTTTTTCTAGTAAAATACGCCTTACCGGATGTTACCAACTGTGTAAATTATGTTGGCTGTCTGCATGTTTTCCGTCCTCCATCTATTATTTAATTCTGTTCGAACCGTTGCAAATTCGAACCAATTCGAAATTGGATAAGAATCCGCCGTGCACTGTCCTATTTTCTGGAACTACCTGGAACCTGCAGGTTCGAACAAACCTCTAGTCTTCTTATGGATCATCCCCGAATAATGCAATTATTTTAATTTTTTCAGCAATCATTTTAAAATGCAATAACATTGGACAAGGCAAAAGACAGATTTAAACTGAATTGTCCTAAGTGTTCCATATTTTTGTTGGCGCAGAATTGCTAATAACTATTATTGAAAAGTATGACCTTCTAAAGAGGCTCAGCAGGAAGAGGAATTCCCTGGTATATTGTATTGTATTTTTAGTGTTAATTCGTAAATATTTTACAATGGTCCTTAAAGCAGTGTTAATCAAATTTCGTCGATAAACTGATTTTATTTCCGTAATGAAAACGTGCAAATCCTTTCTGTATATAATTGCATACACACACGTTCCTACGGAACTGTAACGAAGGGCATCGCAATACCTCATGAATATGTATCCCGACTCCACTATCATAGTGTAACTAATTATACTAAAGCACTACTATAGTGCAAAATGTCAGGTTTAAATGCCGGCGTAATAAATATTAACAAACTATCCGAGGTAGCTGGCATATTTATTATTAAACTAACTATTCATTAGCGAAATTGATTGCCATCGTTTATCATAGTTCTAATTTACCTTGTTTACACGTTGTACAAGGTACGAAATTTGCTAAATTTGTTGTACTTGATTAACTCGCTTGATATTTACGTTATCGAATCGATACCTATGCTAAACTAATATGGATAATGGAATATGTGATGCCTCACTCTAACAATAAGAAGAACAGATTCTCATATAACGAACAATGTTATTTTACTGTTTTACTGCTTCTTATTGCCTTGTATGAATCCAATACCTATTTAAATATCCCATTATCGTAGTGCAAATTTAAATGCAGATGATTCTGAAGTTGGAGTCAGTAATTTATACAGCAGTTTTCTGATGTAGAATTCAATCGTAACAATTTTGTTTATCATAAACATAATATTATTAGAAAGTTTGAAGAAAAAATGCATTTGTAAGGGGAAAGTCCAAAAAGGGATGATATTCAACATCATATGACAACAGCCCGAAAAGATCTTTAAGAAAATTATCAGTTCAGACAGCTACAATACACTAAACATTTATAATGTAATATTTGTTACCATAAATAATTTTGGGACTGTCCCTTAGCATTCTTCATACAGCTTGGAAAAGCAAACTTCATTTGCATCCGTATCAAAATTTGTGCTGTACCCGGATTTTGTATACTGAACGAGATACCGTGAATGGTTTAATGAAAATTTGGTACACGATAATAATCTTCTGCATTTAACACTTCTTACGGCTGAAGCACGGATTCATTTAACTGGGCTATATTAATTCACAAATCTTCCGTAATTGGGCAGGCTGAAGATCCACACGAATTTATTAAAACTCCTCTATATCCTCAGAAAATTGGAGTTTGGATTACAATATCAAGAAGACATATAATAGGGCTCGTCTTCTTTCAAGAAACTGACTAGCAGCCGAAAGATATCGAACCAATATTTTCTAAAAAATTTAAGCACAAGTAAATGACGATGAATTACAAAATGGCTTCCTTCAACAAGACAATGCTCCAGCACTTACAACACATACAGCACATACAGCACATGCAACAAGACAAACGATAACATATCTTGAGGAATTTTATGAGAACAGAATCAAATCAGTCAAGGTTTTTGACCTTCGTGACGACCTGATTTAACAGCTCCGAATCTTTATTTCTTTGGTCGACTTAAAAGTAATATATTCAGGGACGGGCCTCATACTCTACAAGAAATCTACACGAAGCAATAACAAATGAAATTCAGCAAATAACAGTAACGGAGGGACTTCAAAGAGTTTTGGAAAATATGGAACGAAGGGTGAATGCACGCTTATACAACGAGGCCCAGCATTTTCAGCACATGTTATAAATCTTCTAAGTAACAATTTTAAAATAAATTTGGAGTTTGAGGTTTATTGTTACATTTTTAATAATTCATAGGACGAAGGTGTAATATATAATTAATCTAGGGAATTTATGTTGAATAGATACTAATAGTGTACGTCTGGTTGCCTATGTTTTCAAAATTGGGCATTTACAGCAATTTAAAGTCGTCCTGAGTATATCTAGATTTAATGTAAATTTAATATTTTTTTACGATTGAATTGATTATTTTGTCTAGCTTTAATAATCGATCCCTCCCATTATTAGATTTTATCACGTTAGTAATCTTTGAAAACACGATCCTTACAGTTTGTTCTTTAATTAGGAAATATTGAACCGGAGATAGATATAATTCTACGCCGGTTAAAGTATTTACGTCATCCCAGCCCATTAAAGTATATCAATCATTCATAATAAGAACTTATGTTTGTGACGTAGATGGCAGTTCTGACATTAGCATCCAATGATATACACGCTCTTCGAAGTTGTACGTTTCCTTTAATTAGTTTGTTAAATGAGCTTTCGGCGGAAGCGGGGAAAAGTTTCCTTTCCACGACGTTAGTAAAAAAGTTTGTTTTGAGATAAATTTTCTCGAGGCATCCATCCCCCTTCGTCTCCTTACTTACTTATAATATTATCTCAGAAACTATAACGAACTAGATCTACTACCACGGGATTTTCAAAATTTATTGTTTTATCGTACATTTTAAATTAATCAACTTCATGAACTCCGTTTTGTCGTTTGTAATTTGTGTCCCTATTTCCTATGTTATCTGCCATACGTTGCCTATGTCTAAACTTATGAAATTAAAATGGAAAAGAATACTACAGAATACTAATAGTAATAATTATTATTACTACTATTGTGGCACATCAGCCCGTCGAAGAACAGTTCAACCGTTTCACTTCCTTTGTACTTCTGAATATTCTAAATATTCAAAAGCGGAAATTTGAGGTTACCAAGCAATTTCGTACCAATTACATGCACTATTTATAATGTCTTCATATCGATATTGGTAGACCTGATACCTGAATCTATTATTCCAATATAAAGTAAGATTCTAATCAGTTCTCTTTAAGGTTGCTGGTTATATAGTTTTTAAGTTGGTAGCTTTTAAAATGGTAGTTAAGATATTATAATGTATGTATGTACTAGTCAAACAATAAACCCAAACGATACATGGTGATAGAAGTAAAAGGAAATAGAAAAAGGAAAAAAATAAGAATGGAGCGAAAGAAGCAAAATGGAAGATACAATAATTTACGTTTGCCTGATCCGATTAATACAAGTAGTGCCAATTTGGATGAAGATTGAAATAATTTGGAAGAAAAATTTACGTTGTATTTGGTGACATCAGACAACGAAAATGCAAGTGATACAAAAAAGTGTCGAATATAATAGGTAGTAATGGATGAAAAGTGTATAATACGTTCAAGATTGAAACGGAGGAAATGAATAAATACGGCATTTTATTAAAGAAATTCGAAATAGTTCAAACTGATCATAAGCCCTGTTACAGACAATATTCTGTATAGATTTAGATAAGATTTGCAGGCGATAACAAGGAATGATGTTAAAGGTTATAGGATATAATTTAGAGATTCATGTACTCCTGGAAAATGACTATACATTGCAGATCTACTGGGTGGAGATTATTCGGAAAATAATACGGAAAATTGAAGTTTAGAGTGTAGCAAATCATTTACCGATGACTGAAACTAAAAAAAGCAGAATTTAGGAAAGCCATAGAAAATGATTGCGATTTAAAAACAAATTGTAGATTTTACAAAAAAATCAATTGCTTAAAAGTTGAAGAGGCCTAAACTCGGAATTAAAACATTATTTTCCACGAAAGGATTTTATTTCATATGATCAGGGTTTATTATTTTTTGAAGATAAAATTATAATGCCTACATCTTTAAAAAGGATATGTTACAGTTAATACACGAAGGTCATTTAGGAATTACAAAGTTGAAACAAAAAGCTCTTGTTTGTACTGGGAGAATATGTCTACTGATATTGAACAGTTGGGAAAACGGTGCAAAACGTGGAAAAAATTTCAAAATAATCAAGCAAGAGAGGAGTTAATGTTATATCCAAATCCACAAAGACCGTGGCGAAAAGTCTCAACAGACATGTTCACATTTGCTAATGGAGATTACCTAATTATAGTTGATTCATTTGTTAACTGGATAGAAATGTCTACATTAAAAAGAACAACAGCCAAGGAGGTAAATGAAATAATAAAAGCAGTTTTTACCAGATTCGGTATACCCGACCAAGTTGTAACAGATAATGTTCAATTTAATAGTTTCCAATACAAAATGTTTGCAAACCAATGGGGTTTTGAACCAATTCTTACGAGTGCTTGGTTTAGCAGAAAAAGGTGTTAATATATGCAAAAACTTACTTAAGAAAGCTTTTCGTAATTACAGAAACACTTCATTGCACAATGTGGGGATCTCACCAGCACAACTATTGATGAGGAGGGCAATCAAAACAAAATTCCAGGTGCACATCAAACATTTTAGTACCTAAGTTAAATGAAAATGTAAAACAAAAGTTCGAAAGAAAGGCAAATAAATATTTAAAAAAATTATAACAAGAATGTAATAAATTTATCAGAATTACAAATTGGAGATAATAATGACGTATGGGAAAAGTGTGTAGTGGTGAAGAAATGTAAGAAACCGCGTTCCTAAGTTGTCAAAGATTTAGAAGAACAATATTTTTGTGGAAATCGTAAATTTTAAAGAAAATTTTAGCAGAAGTACTGGCTGTACAACGTTAGGACTTCAATTAAAAAATGGAAAACTATTGGGGATTGCAGCCAAGGAATTCATTTGATCCTTCATCGGAGAGTTATTCATGAGAGTTGAGAAAACAGCTTGTCAGCAACTGAACAGGATGATGTCAAGATCAGACAATATCGCAATATATTTAAAATTGAAATAAGTTAGAATTTAAAGTATTTTTGAAATTTACATGCAATTAAATAAAATTTTATTTATTTTCAGTTTTTACTTACATTTTTACTGTAAATTTTAACTTATCCCAATTTTAAACATATTGCGATGTAGTGTGATCTTGACATCATCCTGTTCACTTGCTGACAAGCTGTTTTCTCCGCTCTCATGGAAACTGAAAGAGATACTTTTATTTCAACTCATCCTTGGCTGCAATTTCCAATAGTTTTCCATCTTAAAATTTCAGTTTTAAAGAAAATTGTTATAATCATCAACGGTAGTGATATTGCTCCAATTTGGTAACATAGAAAAACTAATAAAGATTCTATTGAAAATAAGAATAGTAAAATTGTTAATAGTAATAAACAACCTATTAAAATCCCCAAAAATATTGAAAGAAATACAGAAAACAGAGAATCCCTTTGGCAGAAAAGATTAAGTTGAGACAGAAATGAGCTGAGGTGCCAAGCAGGTTAAGCTGATTAAAGAGGGAGGATGTAGGGTTGGTAGTTATATGGCTTTTACGTTGGTAGTTAAGACATTATTATATATGTACTAGACGATACACTTTCTTCGTTGTGCTCTGATACGATTCGTTGCATTTTACATCATCTTGATTTCCTGAAGTATCATTTTCTTCTTCGCATGGAACTTTATTTTCGTCATCTGAACTCGATGAAGAGGAAATGCTCCTCTTTGGATGGCTTCTTTCTTTAGGAATCAGAAAATTTCTGCTTTGCGATCTTGCTGCGTAAAGCCGAAATATTTTCCGGATATGTCAACGCAGTATCTAAGCTGTTTACTATTTTCTTCGGTTTTGCATCCTTTTAAAAACATTTCAATGCAAAGTCATCTTTGAATACACAGACATCTTTTTGTTTTCAGCTTTTAACAATCTAACAAGCAACACCTAAATAGTTGCGGCTTCGTCGTACCTTCAGTCGGTGAAAAATACCATAATTCAGCTCTTTATTATAATAGCAACTGAAGCGACGAGTAATTTAGTAGACCGCAGACTGATATCAGTCGGTTACAGCCAAATGATAGCGATTATACTTTACTGTCGGAAATTATTTATTCAGAACACAATTTTCCGACTCTCTTTGATTAAGTATTCTCTATATTTATTAAAATCTATTCCCTTTTCGGTCCGTAACCGCAAATAGCGGAGCGCATGAAAGATTTATATGCAATAGCGACTACGTAATTCATCTATCCGAAGCATATGATTACATTCTAAATTCGTATTGATATTTCGAACAACGTCAATCGTCGTCGTATAGTGTCACATTCGATCATGTTGAAATTGTTGAACAAACTGATACTATAAGAGAAAATAAGAGAGACCAAGAGGACAATAATATGCAACTATTTCCGCTACAAAAGGATTGACGGTAAAGTCCGGAAGAAAACAAAGACAATAGGTTTGAAAATATTCATATGAACGAAGACGACGACGACGGTAACATGCTCACACGGCAATCCCGCACCGACTAAATTTACCTAATATATATGTCGGAGTTATTATATTTGTATATCGTTGTAGATTTGCATGGCAGGCACATTTCCAGTTGGTAGATTTCACTTGCATTCTACTCCCTTTATACTTGTCCGAAATAAATGGCACGTTCGCGTAAAATCAACGCTACAACGTGCTTCGCACGGGCTCCGCTTAAAATTTTGTTTGCCAATTACACAACTCGGTCAAAATTTGTGCTTGAATATTTAATGCGTATATAGGAGATAGGTAAGCAGTAGGTAGGTATTATTCGAATATATTACACTTTGCCGAGTCGGCGTAAAACTTCTTCCCGAAACGGTCGATTTTCGTTTCTCGGTTCGCGAAGAAGATCCGATCGTGTTTACAATTCATTTGCGAAGCTTTCGTTTTAAGTAAATGACTGCGAAAAATAGAATATGTTTGCAGGTTGGTTGAAACATTTTTGCAGGAAATTGCAAATCATTTGCCTGATTGCAATTTGCAATCTATATTTGAAATTAGAGCAACAAAATTCTAAGTCAAGTTGGCTTCAATACAACTTGGCATAGGAGAACGAAGAATGTGGGAGATTGTGAGAGAAATGGATACTTCCGGAATTATTATTTCACCTGCTGGAAAACGTCTTCGTGAACTAACTTATCATCGTTTGGACGAAGCGCAGAAATCCGCTATTCGAAGACATGTACATTCGTTTTTTCTTAAATAATGAATTGCCTACGTGTACAAAAATATTAAGAGGAACTATAAAAGTAATTTTATATTTAAACCTATTCACCAAAGTATTGTAGGCTATTAGTACAGATGATACTTTCCTTGAGTTAAAGCGAACAACACTTTAGAAAATCTTAAGAAAATCGGCGTTAAAGTGGGAGAAGCGCAGCCGGATTAATGTGTTATTAGAACGACAAGACATTATTTTATGGAGACGTTGCTATCTTACCAATTAGCAAGTTTCGTGAACAAGGTAGAAAATATACTACTTACATAGATGAAACATGGGTTAATGTTGGTCACACCAAGGAAAATGTATGGAAAGATATAACAATACTTACTGCAAGACAAGCACTTCTTGACGCAGTATCAACAGGATTAAAAATCCTCTTGGTAAAGGGAAACGGTTAATTATTGTACATATTGCTAGTGAAGGTGTTTTTGTTGAAAATGGTCTACTCGTTTTTCAATCAAAAAAAAGTGGAGACTTTCATGAAGATATGAATGGTGAAGTGTTTGCAATGTGGATGACAAACATTCTCTCATATCTTGAACCTAATAGTGCTATTGTAATGAATAATGCACCTTACCATTCTGTCAAGGCCGGAAAACAACTTACCAGAGCATGGAAAAAGATACACTAATTCCATTGGCTTTCCTCCAAAGGAATTATCGTAAACAGCTCCCTTTTAAAAGTTGAAATTTTTGAGCTTGTGATTATTTACGTGCTAATCCAATACCGTACGTAATTGACCAGCTGGTAACAGAGAATGGTCGTACAGTTCCACGATTGCCCCCATATAAAATCTGTAACGATAAAGTTATCACATGTTAAACTCTCCTATTTACCATGAATACTTTTGTAAATAACGGTGAGAGTTCTGAACGGAACGTCCGATAAAAGTGTTGAATATTTCGATTGCATAAAAATAGCACAAAATACCATCAAATAGTTTGCCAATTTATAATAGCTTTGGCGGAAACAATTTGACCAGCTTTATAAATGAAAAATTCTGAACAAAAAGCAATGTAAATTTGTCAACCGGGCGAGTGTTAGAACGTGCTTACCCTAGACAATTTCTTTACAATAATAAAGTAAGTATACAGCCCTACGGAGCCCGGGCTGCACCCTTAAAGTGAATGAAGTATACAGTGGACAAGTAATAATCTAAATTCACTGCTGACTAACCGTGTTTTCCGCTTATCCGGCATTGTAAGACCGGATAACCGGCAATCTACTGTACTTCGAAAAATTAGAAATAAACGTGTTTGCCCAATATATCTTTCTAGTACTTGCCCAAACTCACGTTTGGAGCGAAACACCCGTCGTAAATCAGAAATGGCTGATAATAACTACAGCGGAAATTAACATATTTTGTCGGATAATAATATGCTGTTCACGTACGTTAATTGGCAAATTAATGCATTTTCCTACGGTTATATTAGCCGTGCCGTTGTCCACATATGCGCGTTTCGTTATATGCATACATACATAAAATACGTACAAATCTTCCGTAAAGCTCATGGCGTGCTGTTTTCAAACGCGTAAAAGAGAAGGGTAGATGCACGTAATTAATTTGCTGATATAGAGCATTAGCATACCTAATTCATTCTGCATTATGATTACAAATCGTAGCAACTGTACATACGTACAGTACGCGTATATCCAGCATAAACGTTAGCTATCTACCACAATATTTACGCGCTGTGCCTAACCCAAATTAAGCCACATCGCAACCTCCTACTGTATATATATGCAGACAAACGTGCATTTACTGTTTACACTGCTAAATTGCGTCGAGATTCAACGGCCAAATTTTAATATATTAATTTGTCTAGCGTAAACGTAAATAAACCGGTCCTGGAAGTTAATAAACAGTTTCGGGGGTATATCGTATCTGCTGTATTTTGCTAAGTCGATGGATGTTTCCAAGAGGAATTTAACCATGATACGAGGGGCGCCTTTATGTTTTCCCCAACTACCACTTTTAGTTTCATTACTGCTTTCGTGAAATTTGATATTTATTATTGCAAAAATAGTTTGTTCCAAAAATGTTTTTCCTTCCAAGTTTTTGTACCAACTTAGGCATCCCTCATACACATGTACCTAGCAATTGATTTAGGTCAAAAGAAATTGGAAAACATTTTGACATTCCGAAACGATCATCATATAAGTACTAGTACTTTTCAAGTCAAGTGTTACAAAAAGTTAAACCGATCAAATGTTTAGAGATCTTACGTAATTAATCTTCATATAACGTGAATGAGGTAATCATTTGTCTCAACATGATTATGTTCCTATGTCATGTTTCTAAGATGGATGGTACACCGATTCGTTATAATTCGTTTTAAAATTTTGTCTGATTGGACGTATGCTATGTTTGTAAAGGTAGTGCCTCTACAGAAAAGACGCTTCAAATTATGTAAATGTGGCATTCCTTAGCGATGCAAACGTAAATGTAAATAGTACACAAATTACGTTTCTCTCTCACTCGGAAACAGAATAAAATATGTATGTGTAGCTACGTATATACATATGTAAATTGTGAATTCACCCGAGATTTTTATTTAAAACATTTCGTAATCGCTCGTTTCAGGATTCAGCAATTATATACGTCTCCGCACATACATACATAATTGCTCGTAATATTGAACTACTTTGAGCGCGCTGTAAGTACGAGATTCATTCCTCATGTGTATGTATTTAGTGCGAAATACGTTAAGAAATGAAAAGTCACACCGATACGGGATAGCTCGTCGTGTACTAGCGTACACACACACACACACACCATAAATCTCTTCACTTCTCTTTTACCGTATTAATCCTTTTTAGGTTAGCGAAACATCTAATCCACTCCGTTCAATCTACTAAATCACATTTCGTTAGAAAGGAGCCAATTCGGAAAGTAGCCGAAAATTGATATAACCGCATTAGTGTAATTGAAATAAATAAAGGTCGTTTAAAAGTTAATTTGTCAAATAAGAACGTCCGGACAGCTGTGACGCTTACGAAATCGATTTAAGTCTTTGATAAATCAACGAAAGCGAAAGTGATGTTTCGTATATAAGGTATATAAGGTCCTTTTCGTGATGCCCGAAGGATCTATCCCTCGACGACCAAGAAACTCACACATTTAGCGATGACAAATAAATAAATAATTTTACATAAAAGGATGTTTTTCACTTATTTAATTTACATAGTAAAACTAAATTATCATCACCACTCCCAGAACTACGCGATTGCAGCAGCCTATTCGTTGAGATAGGAGGGTTTAAGGCGTTTTCCGCTGACTCTAAATTCGAATTGAAGTTCCATGAACTAGAAGAATCTAATCTCGACCTTAAAGCTATAAGCGGTACTTTCTTTCAAGATTGCTTAAACTTACAATTTTGCTTGATTCCAAAACTATTTTGCAAGCTGTATATCTTATTAGTTTTAAAAGCAGTATGTGTAACGATCAAATACTAGCCTTTTACAATGATAGGAGCTTCCAATTGTAAACTTTAACTCATTTGTCAATCATAAGTGAAGAACACGTTTATGGGTGCAATCCATTGTGCATTTCACAGATATCGATGGGACAGTTGGAAATTCCTTATTTCCTGTTGAATTTAACCTCAATTAAGGAATAGAAAAAAGGGCCATTGACTGACCGTAATTTTTTAATTTCAAAATGGCAATTGATTTACAAAAATGCTCTTTGACAAGTTTCAACTACCGCATCGAATGCACGGTATTTAAAACTTTAAGCCTACAAACCAGCTGGTTCTTGACTTATTATTGACAATAAATTAAACCTGTCCGAACTCCTAAAATTGTTAGAAAATTTTATCGTTACGAATACATCTTTTAGAGTTAAGACAGACAGATTTGAAAATATTTTCCGAACCAACCAGAAAAATTAGCTTCAAAACGATTTTCAAAATTGGTGTCTTATAACCTTAAATATCTTTCGTCCTCACCTCGTATTTCTTTTTCTTCAATACACTCCGAGTTTGTGAAACTTTATTCCGTTATTTCCGTTCGTTTTGAACAATACTCTTTCAGCCTGTCTCTCTTAAGCCAAACCTGGTTCAGAATATTTGGCCACCATTATGCTGATTACACAATTAATTAAGCAAAATCAAATATTTGTATCTACGTTGCCTAAATGAAAAATACCGGAATTAATCTCAAATAAATTGCAATGATTTAGAATGATTTTTCGTCTTACCGTGAAAACGGCTGGAGATAACTTAAGTGATACAGCGTCGAGGATGATATATTCGGAATCTACTGGCCAAAATCTATCAGATATCTACACACCATATCCAAAAAAGTTCTTTTTCGAAAAAAAAAAATTCTACTTCCAGGCATACATGTTTTCAATTTTTCAAGATAGTATACGTTAAATAGTTCGACGGCGGGTTCAAACTAAAAGTACTCTTTGTCCATTTACTTAATTTTTATCTACGTCGTCAATTTTTGTCCATAGATCTTTGTCTGTAAGACAAGCGCAAATTGGTCTCCTTTTTTCACCGGCAACACTTGAGAAAGAGTCAAAAGTCAAATGAATAGGTTGTCTTTACTCGTACGACAAAACAATGACGTAGGTAAAAACTTAAAATAGACAGTATGTATATACAATAATTATATACAAAATTTCGGTCTTTGGTTCGTATTCTAATTTCGAAGTTACTTTGCGTTAAATTTGTTTTAGGCGTCCAGCAATTACGCATTTCTCATCGGTTATGAATGGACGAGGACAAGAAGAAGAAGAAGAGGAAGAAGAAGAAGAAGAAAGGAGTGAAGCAACTGCATCTCGAGAATGGGGAAGATAGACTTATTAGTAGTCTGGATATACACGGAATTACTCGCATACAGCGTACTGACTAGAGTGGGGAGTCGACGATGCTGTTGTAACTTATTTCGTAAATGTACGTTGTCACCGTTGTTTGCCCAGACTACTTATTAGGATTGTCAGAGGCGAATTACCGGTGTGGAAGAGAAAACAAGGCAGACTCGCCGATAGATGGCAGAGGAATGCACGTAAATTTGGAACGTAGGGACACATATGCCTATAAGAAAATAGGAAGAAGAAGAAGAAGAAGAAGAAGAAGACATCAGTTATAACGTAGAACGCATAGGTTTCGACGAGACGACCTCCGAAAGTCAGATGAAAACGCGTAAAATAGAGCATATGTACTCGTATGTATAGCAGCCACACTTTCAGAAGTACATATTACGTCATCAACGCAATGGACCAAATTGCATATTATGTCTTTATTAATTTATCTACGCTTCTGCCATTTCGTTCGCGCAGGTTTATATGACGTAATATGTACTTCCAAAAGTATGGCTGTTATACGTCTTGTACACCGTCCCTCGTTTCGATTTCGTAATTAATCTACGAGAAAAAAATTTTTACGATGTTCATTATTCGCCCTAGAGCTTTCCCGGATGCGCTCGATAAGGTCGAAACGTTCAGTTTTTCGTGCGAGTGGTCCTTACTTTACACGAAAATGCGCCTAGGCCTAGTTTTTATAATTCGAAAAATACACAAACCAAACTAAACCTAAAGTATAAACAACGGAAAGTCGATCAGGGGGTGATCCCGAAAAACCACCTCTTTGGAACGGTATAGGAATGAATTTCGTCGAGTCCTCGCGTAGGTATTTATACAGTACCCGGTACATCGATGTTCTAAATTTGTTGGGACTTCATCGTCGTTTAAGTACTAAACATAATTTATGCCCTCTTCAGCTGTTGCAGAATATTTATAATACTACCATTTTATGATTCCCAAAGTAGATTTAAACTTTATTTTCGAGTAGTTTGGCGTATATCCACTATTTTCACAGGACGGAGGATATTTCTCGAGAAAGAAGCGTGTTGCATCTTTCGAAGCAACGGACATATGTACATAAATTATAATCCGAGTGCGTGTAATGTTACCCGAACTTTTTCAATATTGCATCGTCCATTATAAAAGCGTTAGTCACGACTAACATCGCAACGAACTTTAATGCACCAGATGCGTGCATATTGTGCAGTAAACAGATCGGATATAATAGAATCTGATTTAACGGGACAGGACTACCTAATAGATTGATGCAACGTCGCGAGTAGACGAGACGTTTCTCTTGGGGTAAAAACTGCAAGTAATAAATATATGCACTTTCCGCCAATTGTTGCACAAACGAGTAGATGTTATATTAACCATTATCCTATATGACAGACGGTTAGGATAATGATGTTTTCGTTAGGGAAGGGCAAGGCAAGCTGTCACAACACCCCGCCCGTTTCGTCTATTATTAAATTTTTTTAAGCAATCCGTCCGGAAGCGACTTCCGTCGCAATTCACTAGAACCACGGACCAGGAAGGAAATTTGCCAATTTGAAATATTCTACTGCAGGTGCTGGAGAAACTATACATTAATGAATACTGCAAGACAACGTTCGATAGATATATACGAGGGACGTTTTCAAAGTTCTGTGATTTCGGCTTCAGAATTTTTTATGTTATCAATCTTCATCGGAGTTAAAAGTCCGCATAAAATTAAATGCACTTATCCCAAATATGAAACTATTTTTTAAATCGTTCTTAACGGAATTTTTTCGAAGTCTGCACAATGCATCTCTTGATTAACCTTCCTATACTCACGTCAAAATGAAAGACGTATACTATACTATATAAATCGGTCTCACAGACCGTATGCGTGAGTATAGGAAGGTTAAAGCAAGTTTTACATCATTCAAAGTCTCAAATCGAACACCGCGCGTTGGTTCTTTCAAACTGGGGAACAGATGAAAATTACTGGGAGCCAAATCCGGCAAATCGGTTTATTAATATTACGCTCGCTGATTTCAAATCATAACAAAACATTTCCCAGGAATTTGGTTTTCTGAATGTACTTGAATTTGTCTTCTGGTGCTTCGTGACTTGCAGACTCAAAATAATGTTTTGGTTGTCATTCGTTACCATCCACAGTGAAATTGCTCTCGTCGTTCACCACACAAATATGTGAAGAGTTTGTCGCGAAGTTTTTTCCCAGACAACGTTTGCAACCTAGATTCGATCATTTTTTTTCTAATTTATCTATACATAGTAACTGGCTTGATTTCGTTGGTCTTAAGTTGCACAACCATAGACGCCAATTACGTCTTTTATAGTATTTTTATTCACTTTATACTTCATTTCCAACCGCCGGTAAAATTTTGCACTCCGACACACTGTATCTGCTTTCAGCACAATTTTTACCCGAACCCTTTTTTTCCTTTTATGTCCTTTTTATTTCTAAATGGTTCAATTGTATTATATGCTGTCGATTTGTCGTATTCCTCGTCTTTAAGATGGTGAAAAAATTTCATTTTTATTGCGATTATCTTCACAAATTTTACAAATGACTTTTCGACGCTGCAACTGGTTTAAAAACATTTTTACGACTAAATGTAAAAACATTACACCGATCTTACGCCCCGTCAACAACGAAATTTCCCATTACTTTTCCACATGAAATGTTTTTACTGCCGTTGTTTAGCAGTACTTTTATTTTGTGCTAAACGCATTTGTCCAGATTTCATTCACCATACGTTATGCAACCTCCCAAAGCGTTTCTTACACGGCGCCTGTCCCAATGGACCAGATAAACGATTAGAATGATATTCTACGTTAGTTGTAGCATTTTTCGGTGGATAATCCATAGAGATAACGACCTCGCAATCGCAGGATACAGCAAGCATTACTTTTTCAATCGACGTAAGTCGACGTGTTTTAAGCGGAAACGATTTTGCGCCTTCTTCTGATTTTGTGCCATTCTTTCGAGCGCGGTTTGCGATCTTAGGATTAAAGTAAGATATGCGTATTTCATCAATCAATCACGTTATTATCCATTGGTGTACTGGAAGCTCTTGAAGTTGTCGACACGTTTCGGATCTGTTGAGTTTCTTTTCCGGTCCCAACAACCTTGACCGAAACCTTGTTGACTTCCAAACGTTCGTGTGCTTACTACGTAGTAAGTCGTCGCTCGATTCTCGTTCTTTAAATAAAAAGTGAATGACACACCTCTTTGTGATTTGATGTGCCTGTGTACTTAACCTATCAAGGACGGAGGTTCTTAAAAATTGGAACAAATGGTTTCGATTTTAAGGACGGAGAAACTAAGAGCTTCTTGTGAAAAACCGCTGTTTTTACTTTACTACAACTTCAATGAGGCACGTGTTAACATTATCAGATTGGGCTGAAACTTTGCCAATCACATTTTCTAGCCTATTGGCGCGTTTTAGGCCGGTGTCCCGATGGGAAATCCAAAATTGATTGCTTGTAACCATCCTAATGTAGCATACACGTACTATACAGGGCAACTTCGATAATAGCAATATTTCTACATGACACGCACGATTATCATTTTGCAAGCAGCTAGCGTAGTTGAGCAAGCTTCCCCGAAAATATAAAATCGTGCTATTTTACTGAATTTCCCTTTCGCTTATTATCATGGTTCGGTGAAGGCAATTGTGCCAAACTACCAACGCAACGGGTAGGTACGCGAGACCGCGCAGGCCTATTAAATTCATATACACTCGCCGGTTGTACGAAATAATTTAAATAGAAATTGTCGAAGTTTCAGATTAACATCGCAATCCGAAATTGTAATTGAAAGTTTGCGGGGACGCGGATTTCGCGTGTCAGTATTGGCGACGTCACCGCCGGTTTGTATTAACAGGGGTCGTTAGTAGATCTCTCGGCGAGGTAGCGGTTAACGGAGTTACCGTGGGCGGTTTATAATGGAATCGAATGAGTTCGAATGAATCTATAAACAGCTCGTGCGCCCGAACCTACCGTAGCGCCCTGTCCACTAATACAATTATCTCGACTCGGCGTCTCTATGCAGATATACACACATATACAATACGTGTAGGTACGTAGCAAGTTTCCGTTCCTCCTTAACGCTAATTAAACGTCAATGTGGAACGTGTGCAACACCAACGCCTCGGTCGAAGCGTCTTCCTTACCAAAAATATGTTGTTTCGTTTATTTCAAATTTCATTTTCGTCACCATTTCAGAAATTATAGGTACGTAAAGTTACAGTGGAAAGCTCCAATATTGATTTAAATACTTTGAATACTACGTCTATTCGCTTTTAATGTCAACTAAGAGACTAATATATGAAACGATTGCTTTAAAGCATAGAACATCCACAAACGAAATTTCGAGCGAAAACTTTGATCTTCCGCCTTGAAATTCAATCATCTTCAGGGTTTTTCTTGGATGGTACGTTAAGCGGCAATTCATACATAATAAACAATGACACGCCTAAAAAGTGAACGTCAAACTACATAAATATAAACTGTATATTATGATCTGTAGTCAAGATAAGGTGAGATAAGATTACTTGAGGTGGCAATAATGCCTGTTCCACTGCGAATTCGGTGGTCAAAGGTAAACATACCATGAAGAAGATGGCGACTTCATTTTCGCGCGGAAAACCGAATTACGGTTTTGGATAATCTGCGTTTTAGGTTAAAGAACATTAAAGAACTGCCCTCTCTCTGATTAGCCCAGGTAGCCATCTTTTGGAGACATTGGTGACTGCTGTTGCGTATACAATTTTTCTAAATTATTCTGTAATTTAATAACAAAATTCGTATTTTATTTGTCGCAAACAAACGAAATAAAAACTAAGACTAATATTAATATTATATTTTATTTAACCCTCTAACCGGCGAGCCTGCCTTTAAACGGTGTACAATAAATACGTTGCTATGCAGCTCTATTTCTTAAAAGCTCTGTTCTAACGATAAATGTCAGCAGAGAAACAAACAATTCTCTTATTGAGGCAAATAGCAGCAAGCATTTGTCATTTCATTGCAAACTGTTGAGCGTTTAAGTCATTTTTGACAAAGTGTGTAAAATAATTATTTTTGTGTCAAGTGGAATTTTGAAGAAAGTACAAAATCCTGAAAATTATTTTCGTACAGGTAAATACATATTCTTTTGTGTTCAGTGTTTTTAATATCAGGTTTTTAGCAAAACTTAGCTTTCAGCCGGTGGAAATTGAAAATCGATAAGCTATTGGCTTCCAGTATTTTAAAATCAAGATACTGCAATATTTTTCTTGTATTATCACCTAAATCTTTTCTGTCTGATCTGTACTGAATCCACGCATTAGCAACGGTCATGTCAAGTAAGTGAATAATACATTGAACTGTCAATTTCTTTTGTGCTTATATTCATCCGGTAGTAGCTTATCATTCGATCTATTAAATCTATTCCTCCCATGTTGAAATTATATTCTCCAACTATTCGCGGCCTTGCAATTTGAACGTATTTGGAGTCCTTTTGACCACCTCCTACATTGATCCTGTGGAACCACATTTATTTTATTGTCAGATCGAGTTGACTGCTCGGACGAACCTCTGCCCAACCGTGCCATTATTTTCTCTGACGTTACCTGAACACGTAGTTCCTGTTACTAAGATCTTTTTTCCAAAATGTATTCCAGAAGTTGAATTGTAGTAAAGTACATGTCAACGAAAATATGTGTTCCTTCTAGTAATGTTTGAGACAATCGAATAACGGCAGATAGACCAACACCAAGTTTTTTAACACTCTCTTCAAGGAATGTATTCTTGCCTTGATAAATTTCGAAATCCAAGATGAGACCATTTGGCGTGGCACAGACGAAGTTTTTAAGATCTTCAGGGTTTGCTTTTCCTCGCACAAATTGCTTCATTTTGCACGAACCAGTGAAGGGTATCATTTGTTCGTCGATTGCAACTTTCTTATGCTTTGGTAATGATAAACAGTCGCTCCTGACACGCTCAATTAAGGGACGGATTTTGTAAAATCGAGCAGATATTTTAGTTCGCTCTGACACATTTGTCTCAATAACCACTTTTAAATTATTTCTTATTGAAAAGAATCTGTCCCTTGTCATTGCATTTGAACCAGCATCTACTTTGGTAGTTTTAGCCCAATACATTTTAACGTGAGGATATTTTAAACAACACATCAGAATTGATATTCGAAGAAACTTTTTCACTTTATTGGATGTAAGATTCATATGTTTACCTTTAATTGCAAAATATCTTACGTTGGTACAATCGCTAATGTTTTGGATGTCGCTTTCATCAAAATACGTTTTAATGTAATCTTTGATTTCCCAATCTCTTCTGCTGTCCAACAAGTCAACGTCTTCCGAATCAAAACTTGGGTAAAGTTTTCGGATTTTTTCCACACCATACGACGACGAGACGTGCAGGTAGCTTCTCTCTCAGTGTCGGCCCTGTTCTTGAGATTAATCAGTAGTTCATCATCGGAATCGGAATAAACGGTAGTCTCTTGATCTCCACCGGGAATTTCAACACTCTGAAAATTAGATGGATTTTCCAAAATTTCTGCTTCATATTGATCCTCATCTTCGTCGTCAGAAATATTTTCAAGGTCAGAACATTCGGCATCAAACAACTGTTCCGATAGATCGTCGTCTTCACCTGCTTTCAAATGACAAAAATATCACATCGGTAAACTCCTCACCACACAATTGTTTAAAATAAAATCGGTGACACGTGTTTCGCTAGCTCGAGTCAAGCATCTTTATACGGTTGTTGAAGATGCTTGCACGTATCACCGATTTTATTATAGACAATTGTGTGGTGAGGAGTTTACCGATGTGATATTTTTGCCAGTAAATTACACCACAGTCCTTGCAATGACCTTTACTGGTTTCAAATATTTTTATTGCTAAAAATGTCTATAAAAATAGCAACAACATAGAATTAAAAAACAAGGTGAACGCAGTTCCTAGGTATAATATTCAAGCCGCATGACCTACCGTCCATTTAAATGGACCGACGTATTTTCTTCTCTAAGCACCACAAAGGATACTTTTACGAAGTTGAATTTTGATTGTAAATGTGTACAAGCACTTGAGTAATTAGAACATAAACACAATGCTGTTTTATAGCCAATAGAAACATTGTAATTACCTTTAACAGTAGCACATCTAGAAGACCCGATGTCAGTGAACTATACAAACACTACAAATAACCTAAAGTACTTTTAAATTACCCGTAAACCATATGGACGCAGGCGCATAAGTGTCTATTTTCGTGGACAATTGGTTTGAGCTCATAAATGTAAATATTAAGTGAAATATGGGTAGAAACTTGATTGTCCATTTATATGGACATTGGGTCTCAGGAGGATATACATTATGTACTTAAAATCTGAACATCGGTGCTGAAATTAATAGTTTTAGTATCGTTCTGTATACAGTGGAATCTCCCATTGTGGACACTTCCCTTAAGAGGACACCCCCTTTGGACGGACACTGTTGGCCGGTCCCGGCAACGTCCTATAAGAAAAGCATTGCAATCGCTCCCCATTGAACGGACTCTCTCATGAGCGGACGCGGACACACGCTTGACATAAAAATTCTGCTGGACGGACATTTCGTTTGTTTTTGTCCGATTTTTTTCATGTCATAATTTACAAATAAGCTTGTGAAGTCTCTTTTAACTTGGCCGCTTTAACAACAACGATCGCTTTGTCAGCAGAGCCATATATTTACTACATCACATAACATACTT
Source organism: Chrysina gloriosa (assembly GCA_038088585.1). Taxonomy (NCBI): domain Eukaryota; kingdom Metazoa; phylum Arthropoda; class Insecta; order Coleoptera; family Scarabaeidae; genus Chrysina; species Chrysina gloriosa. The sequence continues at coordinate 1,134,527 of CM076089.1, read as the reverse complement.
AAATGTGGGTATGGTAAATCGTTTTTCTCTCATATAATGTTTTCAACCTAACGTCTTTTTACCACAACTTTTATCTTTTTTAAGTTTTTATACAATTTTCGCTTCTGCTTCGGAGAGTTGACAATACTAATTCTTGCAATCTTCATGGTGCGTACGTGTGGTGTACAAACTTATTTGACTAACAGTTTGTAATCTATGCCATTATTTACGAGATTTAGGGGATTCCCCAAACAACAGATGTGATGTGTAGTTTGGAAAGCAGTGTTCATTGGTTTGTATACATTAGTGCGCGCGTGACGTTTGAAAATGGATAAAAGAGGTCTGTATTAACACTGAAACAACAAATAGAAGTGATTGAAGTGTACAATAAAGAAAAATAAAGTGTGAGAAATTTATCGAAGCGATTTAGCATTAGTAAAACTCAAGCTTCTAACATTATAAAGAAAAGAGAATTGCTAATAAAAAAATTGCACTCAAATGCAAATTTAAATGAAAAAGAAGCTTTTTTAATGCTGAAGGACTGACAATTGATCAGTTGTCCTACGAATGGTTTGTTGCAGCACGCAATAAAGGAATTCCATTAACTGGTAAGTAAATTAGGTTTTGTAATTCTATGCAAAAGATTTGCAACAGGTTGATTCTTATTATCATTAATTTACTTAATGGACGCTGATTGACTGATATGTTTTATTCCAATAATTTTACTTTCCTCCTTAGGTCCATTGATACCAAGCAAAGCTAAAGAAATAGCTGAATCCTTGGGTAACAACACTTTCAATGCCTCGTCCGGTAGGCTTAACAAGTTTAAAATTCGTCACAATATTACGTTCAAAGCGATATGTGGCGAAGCCGCCTTTGTTAATCCTAAGGATGTAGCATCATTCATGGCAAAACTGCCTTCTCTATTAAAAGGGTACCTAGCAAGAGATATTTACAATGCTGACGAAACTGGGCTTTATTTTAGAGCATTACCAAACAAGACCATGACCTTAAAAGATAAAAACTGTGTGGGAGGAAAATTGTCTAAGGAAAGGATAACAATATTGCACTGTGCGAACATGGCTGGAGATAAAGAAAAGCTGCTGGCTATTGGCAAGGCATCTAGACCAAGAGCTTTTAAAAATTTAACAAAAGATAAATTACCGGTGACATGGAAATCAAACGCCAAATCGTCGATGACGTGTGAAATTATGAGTGAATGGCTAGAAAATTTCGATCGAGAAATGGGGAGCACAAAACAGGCAAATTTTACTCTTTTTGGACAATGCGGGATCGCATCCAAAAAACAGCAATTTTAAAAACATTAAAATACATTTTTTGCCGCCTAATTGTACTTCAATCAGCCACCCACTAGATCAGGGTGTTATTAAAAATTTTAAGCATAATTACAGAACTTTGATACTGAAGCACTTACTAGCAAACATTGAAATTTCTAACACAGCCCATGATTTAGTGAAACGTATAAACTTATTGGATGCAGTTTATTTTGCTAAAAGTACGTGGGACCAAGTTACTTCTGAAACAGTGCAAAATTGTTTCCGTAAGGCAGGGTTTACGTTTGAAAGCCAAGAATTTCCGTCAGCATTTGATGTAGAGTTTGAGCCTGAAGATGAGTTGCCATTAAACCTACTTGCCGAAATTCAGAAAAAATGTCTTGCAGGGGTTAGTGAGCAAAGCTTAAATGAGTTTTATCATGTCGATGATGATTTACCAGTTGAGGGATCACCTTTGGACTTATGGATACCATTACAAGAACGAATTTCTGAAGTTCAAAAAATTTCTGATGACTCAACAGACGAAATTGAATCTGTAGATTTTCAAAATGCAAGAAACAGCATCTTAACATATAAAGAGGCTTTGGCTAAAGCGCATGATCTTATAGCGTTTGTGAAATGCCAAGGTGATACAGAAGCTATGAATGTACTTTCATCGCTTGACTTACATTTTCAAGATATTATTGCCAAGACCAAAAGACGCCAAACTAGGATGGAGGAATACTTATTGAAATAATATAGTACCTATAAAACATTTTATACTTTTATTACAGATGGAGATACATATTAATGATTTTGTTATTAAAACCAATTGCGTTGTTTATTTTTTTAATAAAAGTATTTTTCAAAAAAACTAACCATCTTTGACAAATTTTACTGATTTAAATTTGTAGTTTTCTCTTGACCGGACAACCCCCTTGTACGGACACATTTCAGTGGTCCCTTCGGTGTCCGCTCAAGAAAGATTCCACTGTATTTATCATTTCGTATATTAGTCTTTTCTTATAATTATTTGCTGCTTTTTTTTAATATAATTGTGTTTTCAAAATCAAATACCCCAGAATCGTTGTCTCGACTATACCTCTTTTTGATCTCCACGTGAAGCATATCATGAAAAGATGGAATTTCCCTCTTAAAGGTTTTGCTAATAGTTCATTTACTTTTAGACCAACTGGAAAAATTAAGTAAATCGTACGGAACTTCAGCGAATCGCAGGAAAGGAAGCTTCCGAGACGAAAATAATGGTTATGGCGTAGTATCAGAAACACTTCGCATACCAACTTATACATATAAATTTGTTAAATTCCAGCCCCAAAACAATATCGATCGATAAATCGAAAATTCAATTATTCCTCCGTTGACAGATGTATTGCGTTGATAGAACATTTGTGAGTTCTTTCCCCCAACAAACCTGAATACGTACGCGTTCGCTTTATCGGTACACATATTAAATTTCGTGATATCCTATCTATAATAGTATCGACTCTCTGCTACATGCGAACACCAAAGGAAAAATATCAAATCAATTCCACTATCTGAAATTAGTCCGTTTGCGGCGGCGGCGGCGGCGGCAAAAAAGTCAGTCCGTGGGGTGAATATATTTTTTATCGTTTCCATAATTCTCGGGCGAGCGCATTGGGTGTCCGAATATAACCAATAAAGCTACGGGGAGACGACGAGATACATAGAAATCTACTTGAATAATACATCAATATCGTGTTTAGGAAATAAATCCCTAGAGACGAAATGCCGCCTAACTGTGTATGTTTGTGTGTACGTGCCTCTTATTATCACGCCCGAAACGATATTCGCGTCCGTTAACTCCGTACGTAGGTCATATTTATCATGGTACGCCGTTAATCCTATCCCCCTTTATGGATAATCGTATCTGAAGAGCTTTAAGTACAACAACGTACAACTCTTAACGCACTTCCAGAAAGTATTTTAAGACTTTTTGCTTTCGTCCTTTTTTATTCATCCGCTTAATGGGAGTGTATTTTAGAAGATTAAGGATAAGTAAGACATACGATTGTAATTTCTTGTAATATATTTTACTTAACACAACAAATTTTACGGTCGACTTCGGTGATATGGCTAATGGAATTTTTATTTCATTTTTAATGCTTGCCAGAAGATAAATTCGGGCAGTGCTTTAAAGATACCTCTTACTAACAATATTTAAAAGTCACCACTTACGGTTATATACGCCCGATTTTATGCGTGGAGTGTTTGACAGAAAAACATGTTACGTCACGAATATTTACTTACTAACAGAAAACTTCGTCGAACAGTGGGGATTACTGATTACATTAGCTTCGAGTTATCGAAGACTACATCACCGTTTCTTTACTTTCATATGATATTCCTTTTGCTCTCAGCGGATCATACCGCACTATGAGTGCAATACTATCATAACTTCAAAATTGTCACTTTTAAATAAATGCAACTTGCAAATTACCGAAACATATTTTTTAAGTGAATACTTATTAATCGAGGAATGGAGAACTGCTGGGGTCTGCAAGCGAAATTAACGGAAGATGGAGACAGTACTTCGAAGTGCTACACAATGGGAAGAACCAGGAGGAGGAAGACGACGTAAAGAATCAAAGAAAAAGTGCGGAAGCGAGGCAAAACGACCAAAATACCGAAGGAACCGAAGAGCCGTCAATAATAGAAATAGAAGAAATAGTAAACTCAATGAAGAACAACAAGAGTCCAGGAGAAAACGAGATGACAGCAGAAAATATTAAATACGGGGGTGAAGTGCTAATTCTAAAGATATATGAACTGGTTAAGGAAATCTGGAACACAGAGGTAATGCCGCAGCAATGGAATAGAGCTGTCATAATCCCGCTATTCAGGAAAGGAGACTGAACCGAGTGCAGCAACTATAGGGGAATAGCCTTATTGGACACCGTATACAAAGTCCTGGCCACGCTGATTAAGAAACGGCTGGAAATGTTTATAGAACCTGTTCTCGGAGAGTACCAGGCTGGTTTCCGGAAAAACAGATCAACAACGGATCAACTTTTCACGCTGAAACAAATCCTCATAGGAATGTATGAATACGAAATTCCGACTTACATGCTATTTATCGATTTTAAAGCAGCATACGATTCAGTCAACAGAGGAGGGCTTTTCGACGCATTGAGAATACTGAATGTTCCGGACAAACTAATTGCACTGGTAAAGATGACACTGCAGAACACAATATGCGCAGTTAAAGTAAACGGAAAGACATCAGAAAGTTTCAAAGTGAAGAACGGGGTAAGACAAGGAGACCCGCTTTCTACCCTGCTATTTAACGCAGTGTTGGAAGTGATGATCAGAAATAGCAACATAAACAGAAAAGGAACACTCTTCAATAAGAGTCACCAGTGTCTTGCATATGCTGATGACATATTGCTGCTGACCAGAAATAAGAAACTCCTAGAGGAACTAACAAAAAACCTAATAACTGCGGCAAGTAGAATGGGACTGGAGATTAGTGAGAGCAAAACTAAATATATGGAACTAAGGAACAACAACAGGTTAAACGGAAAACAGAAACTACGCGTCCAAACTAGAGATAGGGAGTTATACGAATTTGAGGAAGTGGAAGAATATATGTACCTAGGAACTTTGATAGACAACAAATGCAAAGAAGAAACGGAAATAAACTTAAGGATAGCTAAGAGCAACAGATGCGCGGGGGAATCTCAAACATATTAAAATCCAAGAATATATCAACGAGATCGAAATTACAACTGTATAAGACCGTTTTGAGACCGACATTGCTATATGGTTGCGAAACATGGTCGTTGACAAAAAGCTCACAAACAAAGTTAGAGATATGGGAGAGGAAAATACTTCGAAGGATCTTCGGAGGGAAGAAGGTGGACGGCATGTGGGAGAGACGCACCAATGATGATATCTATGCACTATACAACGAACCATGTATAACACAAGCAATTAAAGCCCGAAGAATGCAGTGGGCGGGTCATATGGAGAGAATGCAGGAGGACAGAATAGTGAAAGATATAGGATGGAGAGACCCGGAGGGAAAGAGAAGGAGGGGAGACCGAGGAAAAAATGGAGAGAAGCAGTGAGTGAAGACTTGGCAGAGAAAGGATCCGCGAACTGGAGAATAATTGCAAGGAACAGGGAAAAATGGAAACATTTTACAAGGCAATGGGCCTAGAAGGCCTGTGAACGCTGCTATATATATATATATACTTATTAATGGACATTGGACCAGCTTGAGCGTAAGCGTAAGAACGTAAGCGTTGGATTTCGAGAGAGAGTATGATGCGCGAGCGAGCGGCTACGAGACAGAGGAAGGATACGCGCCTGCATGCTTCGTCTGAAACAGGAGAGACACAGAGAGTATGATGTGCGAGCGAAAGGCAACGGTTTTATACAAAATGCTGACAGGACGCTACTTTTTGACTTATAAAATTTTCATTTGGAACTAGTTTCCATCAGAACTCAAGGAACAGTTTGTTCCCATCTCAGAACTTAATGTTTTCATATAAAAATACCGCTCCATCACACTTCGTGTACCACGTACGGATTTCCAGATTTCTTTGCCAGTGCTGGGTAGAGTGGTATTTGTTGCTTCGGTTTCTTATTTTCAGGCCAATATTAAAAATTTTCTATAATGTTGGATTTTTCAAACTATTTATTTACCATTTATGTTGAAATATATAATTATGAATTATCGTTTCTTTCCCTCTACACCATCATTGGCAAGGTAGTTCACGTTTTAACACAATGCAATCATCTTTCTCACTGTACTCCTTTAAGATCTATAATTATAATAATACCTGAAGATTTTAACATCAATTCGGGCATGGTCAATCTATTGCATTGTATAATTAGCACAAAACCAAAGTGAAAGGGGGGTATTTCCGAGACTTCGGTGAAGACGCACGCGAATGCAATACGGGGAAGCACCGTCGAAAGCTGCTTGCCGATTTACATTTTATCTTTATCAGTCAAAGCCGCAACGAATTCAGTTGAGTATTTCCGTGGATTATAAATTAAATTTTGGGCGGAATCTCATCGCGAAATTTTATTAAAAATAATAATTAATTTCTCTCCGGCGGCGGCGGCGCGCGGGTCTCTAACATTTTTCGAATTTATAATTTCGTGCGCCGCGGCAAAATCGAGTTCCTCGCGAATACGACGCAGATAAATTAAATCTTTTGCCCTTAAGAAGTTAAATCGGCTCAATAAGTATCACTAAATTAATTGTAATTAAACGTTATACGGGAGACGTTCCTTTTATGTTTTATTAAACGATTCGAAATATGAAAATCCGTGACTTTTATTCTGTGAAATGATGTCGGCATGATTTAGAATTACACGATATTTTAGGATGTGTGTATGCATTTGTGGTTAAAAATTTACTAACGATAAGTTAAAGATGCTTTTAATTGTCAATGGGTGTATGTATTTAAGTTATTCGTATAAAGAAGGGCGTAGAAATGATGATAATGATTTATTGATACATTGAAATCAAATACCGTGTCTTCAAATACGTTTGAAAGAAAAACTTTCTTATAACCCTAATATCAACTCACCAATATTCAGTTTTCCGCTATTTCTTTTACCATTAGAAGCTTCAACCGTGTTCAATCAATGTAAGGTGGAATCAATTGTCATTAATACCCAAAAATTCCAAGGTATTACATATCTTATGTATGGGCAACCTCCGGCCCGCGGGCCACATGCGGCCCTCGAGTAAGATTTGCCCGGCCCGCTACTGAATTCTTTCGTTGCATATTAGCACGGCCCGTCTAAACTTAATTCATAATGAATCATAAGGATACCACAAAAATGTATATTTTTCAAGATTACTCGCAGCATAAAACTTCTACAAAAAAGGTTGCCCATGCCTGACATATCTATTGAAATTTACACTTTATTCCATGACACGTTAAAGTCAAATATCAGCAAATGCAGGAAAGATTCGGACTCACGCTACAGTTGCAGTGTATCTTCGTCCATCTATGTACATTTTAGACATTGCCGTTTGCTTCAGTTTACTGCATACATATGTAACATACATACGTAGGAAACATATAGGCACAGATGGTACAGATTGCAGAATCTGACACGTCGGCATTATGCAGAAGCTTAACCTTCAATTTTCCGCAGCTCCTGCGCGAATATATTGGAAGTTTGTACAACAATATGTAAATATTTGTAATTGTAATGCTCGACGTGTATATGTATGTATGTACATAACACACATAACACGCTGCTGTCAATGTGGATTCGAAGTGCCTATTTGCAAATTGTTATGCATACATATGATAAGTGTCGTGCGAAATACTATTTATTTAGGATTTCGGTACGTATTGAATGCCCGAATGTTATACGAGCAGTAACTCGATATATATAATCGGTATTTTCAGAAGGATAAAAGTTTTCCGTCCGGATAGCAAGTGGATAAAAGTCGTCCGATCGTCACGTATAAAAGTGCATTCGTCGATTGCACTTTGGAACCTTTTCTTCTTTCGCCAATATGCAATGTATGTATATGAGAAATGTTTATATCTACGTACATTCATATATTTGTACAGCGTGGTGTAAGATACGTGCATGATGATTGTACTAGATCAGGTATGGGCAACCTCCGGCCCGCGGGCCACATGCGGCCCTCGAGTAAGGTTTGTCCGGCCCGCTACTGAATTCTTTCGTTGCATATTAGCACGGCCCGTCTAAACTTAATTCATAATGAATCCTAAGGATACTACAAAAATGTATATTATTCAAGATTACTCACAGCATAAAACTTCTACAAAAAAGGTTGCCCATGCCTGACTAGACCATTATTAACCTTCCTATACTCACGTCAAAATGAAAGACGTATACTATACTATATAAACCGGTCTCACAGACCGTATGCGTGAGTATAAGAAGGTTAAACAGTTAATTTTCTAGTACCTTCTTGTCTTCTATAATGAACAACTATTCTTACATGTGATTATTTTACATTACAGATGCATTACATCAGACGCTTTATAATCTTAAGTATTGCCAACATATAAGAGAACATTATAAATATAATATTCTTAATATAGTATATGCCCAGATAGATTGAACAAGCGGGAAAAAAAGGAATTATTTGTAATCTTACGAAAAATTGTCGTTCTTTAATAATAATAATAATAATAATAATAATATTTTATTTCGTGCCCAACAGTACAAAACCACAACGGACACATACAATCAAACTAAATACACTAAGCAAAGAACAATATGCAACAATTGAACGAAGAGATACACCCGTCCTCATATTAAAGTATTTCTATAACTATACATAGGTACATACATATATGTGCTACCTTATATATATATATATATATATATATATATATATATATATACGTAATATTAAACTAACTCCCCACAAAAATGTCTTTATATAACATATCACCACAACGACACAGACGTGTTATGGGCGCTAGGTACATGACGTTTGTTCTTATAGAATCCAAGTAAAATGAACATATATTTCGCGACTTTTTGGCAGGCACATAAAAAGGTACGCAAGAAAGCAACTCAGAACAGTCAATCCTGTTGTTAATGAGTCTGTAAAGAAACACCGCACTAGTGCGTTGATAGCGCATATGAAGTGATGACAATTCGTGTGACAGAAGCAGTTGTGCATGATCGTAGTTCCTCCTCGGATAGTCACCAGTCTCCTTGAATGTTAAAAATTTTAAGAAACGTCGCTGCACTGGCTCAAGTCGAAGTTGGTGAGATGTATAGTGAGGATACCATATGATCGCTGCATATTCTAACTTACTCCGAACTAATCCATAATAAAGAGTTTTAATAGCAGCGCAATCAGTAAATGTTCGTGTGTTACGAAGAATGAAACCGAGAAGTTTGTACGCACTATTACACACTGATGTAACTTGTTGACCAAAACAAAGTTTATCATCAAACAATACTCCAAGATCTCTTACAGTATCCGATGAGGACAGGAGTTGGCAATGGAGACTGTAGTCATAGATAATCTGCGATACTTTCCGGGTATACCTGACGACGCAGCATTTATCAACATTAAGGTGAAGTTTATTGTGGATACACCAACCGCTAATAATTGCTAGATTCTCTTGTAGAAGGCTGGCATCATGAAGGGATTCAATTTTATGAAATATTTTTAAATCATCTGCAAACGCTACATAACGGCACGTCAATGTTTGCAAGAGGTCATCCATAAATACCAAAAACAGCAGCGGCCCTAAATTGGAGCCCTGCGGGACGCCAGATGTTGTTAAATATTGCTTGGAGGAGAAGCCGTTGTAAGTTACATAGTTGATTCTGCCAGTAAGGTAAGATGCCATTAATTGCAGCAATGAAGCGGAAAAGCCGATAGCACTCAACTTCTGAATCAATAAGGAAAAATCAATAGAATCAAAGGCTCTCGTGAAGTCGGTATAGATGACATCCAACTGTGAGCGCTGATCAATAGTCTCGCAAATCGTTTGTGTTACGCAAGCTAGATTAGTAACCGTTGACCTACCCTTCATATAACCATGTTGGTGCCAAGACAATTTGATTTTGATACTACTGTAAATGGAATCATATAAAATTTGTTCAAAAACCTTTGAGAAATTACTCAGTACAGAAATTGGTCGATAGTTGGTGATCATCTCTGGTTTGCCTTTTTGAAAACTGGCGTAATTCTAGCAATCTTCCAAACCATTGGAAAGACACCGGATTTTATACATAAGTTATAGATAGCGCATAGCGGGATAGCTAGAACCATACGACAGTCTCTTAGGAAGAATGAAGAAATTTGATCCTCATCGGCAATAGAACCACTTTTAAGTTTAACGATGCTGTTAACAACCTCTGTCTGAGTAATAGTTTGTATACAAAAAGAATCGTGAGGGGAGCAAGTATCAGAAATACGGATCTCGTTGCTAGGTATAAAATTTTTAGCAAATGCTCGGCAAATGCATCAACTATAGTTTGTGGTTCGCTGAACTTTGTATCACCATGAAACAACTGCCCTGGAATGCGTGACTGACTCTTTTTGTATTGATATACTGCCAAAATGCTTTAGGGTCAGACCGCAGATTAGTTTGAATTTTATTGAGATAGGCTGCGTGACAGATGCTTATTTCTTGTTTCTGTAATCTTACGTAATCGCGCAAAATCATCATAAAACCTAGGGCTACCAATAGTTACCCACTTTCGGTGATAGTAGCTCTTTATTTTAAGTTTATTAATTAGAGGCTTGCTGAACCAAGGAGGATAAGAAGTAGGCCTATACTGAGAGGTCGGAACAGATTTACTCACTACTCTGTACAATGTTTGATAAAACCGGTCGACAGCTGTATTCACATCCTCCGCGCTCAAAACAGAGTTCCAGTCGGCATCGAACTTGTCACTGTAGAGAAAGGGAAAAAGGACTAGGCCGGCAAACTTAACTTCGTTTTGCCCAAAATTGTTTTCGACTTTTCTTTTTCCTAAACCTTCGCGTAGCAATTACGAACGAACTCGCAGAAAGAAGTATCCAATTTGGTCCAGTCGTTTTCAAGTTTTAAGCATCCGAACAAACCACGATCCATTTTTATATATACGGATTTTGTTCGTCTCAAAACCACCAATTCCGAAACAAAATTTAGATATCCCTTTTAACAGCTGAGAAAATTTTAAATGGTTACCGGAATATTTCTGAAGGGGTAGGCCTTGAAAGTGGTGGAGGTAACCCGAAAGATATTTTCAACGTTAAATTCGGTTGAATGAATTACATTGCTTTCCGTGTAGGATGTACAATATTTTCCCAGTACATTTATTCTATTACGATTACCAAAGTTTCGTTTAATTATCGGACGGCATTTGTATTTTCGCGGTATTATCTGCTGCATTAATAATCGAAATTTCGGAAATAAAAGCGAATTGCTCCTGTAAAATTTGCCTTTTTATATACACATCGTGCATTTATTACACTGCGAATTGTTTTACATGAAATAATTTACAAATAATTATGTACATTCGATATTTGCATGTTTGTTTCTAATTACACGACGCGGTTCCTATTAGGGGTGATATTTGTTTTGCAGGCGCAAGTTGCAATTGCGATATTCCGTGCACAAAATGAATTATTATTGTATATGACTAAATTATCATTTAAATAAAAATAAACGATAAAAAATATGAAATTAGTTTGGCGATTAAATGCAAGTATAAGGTGAGAATATGAGCATTTAACGGCAGGTTATTGTAACTGTCTAACGCATGTTACATGCGGATAATTGCATAAAATCTGATATGTTGCTTTCAGTAAAGGAACCAAATTTTATTTCTTCTTTTTTCCGCGCCTTTCCCAAGATATCATTGAATATTCTATTTCGACATATGTACGTATGTATTCCTTTAGTTTATTCAATTTCACCCATTGGAGAAATATTTCTGCTCTCGCGTGATATACGCATATATTATTAACATAACGTTCTCCCATCGTGGCCGGCCGAGAAAGAAAAATAAAACACCCCCGGATAAACGAGAAAGACGAAAACATTTAGACTCTGTGTGCGTGTGTGTGAGTATGTGCGTTTTTTTCTTTTTCTTTTTACGTTTCGAGTAAAACTGAAATCTTATACGTGCGGGCGTAAAAGCGCCACCGGAATACCTGACCGTTTTTTCAATAAGCTTCGGCCACATTATAAATGGCTCCGGTAGCTCAAGGAGATGTGCGAACATTTGAGAGCATCAAAGACACATTTTTTACACGTCGCCGTCTCTCCCCGAAAGAACTATATATATATGCCCCGTTGCAAATGTTCTCTTCGACAGTCATTTGGTGCCCACCAAGCATCTATCATTTAGATGTGATCGCCGTGCGACGGGTTTTTCTCGATCTCAATGATACTTCCTTTTAATTTCTTCATCTGCTACCGCTTAGGTAACTCTTCCATGACATGGATGGATTAGGACACGATTGTTAATTTTAGTACGATTAACGTTAATAAAATTAGGAACAAAAAATGTCTTTTTTAAGAAACAACCTTTTCTCTAATTATTCAGATTGTTTCTGATGTAATAATACTACATATTCATTATACGAGGGAGGCCCTGTAAGTTGTTACAAAACTTAAGAATGGAAAATTGTTTTTTTTTTTTTTGGAACACAGTGTCTTATTGGTTTTCTAAATATTCGTCCATTTTCTCACTTTGAAGTGGTATCGCAAAAGCATGGTTTCTGTGGGCTTCGACAGCTTCTCGAGGTGTTGAAAATCGTCGTCCACGCAATTTTCATTAGGCATTCGGGAAACGGAAAAAAAAATCGTTAGGCGATAAATCAGCCGAATATAGGACATTAATTCGATGTTTTCCTCCTTGAAATAATCAATTGTTTGACGTTCTCTGTGAGAAATGGCATTCCCATGATGCAGAATTATGCGACGTTTTCGATTTGTTTTTCCTGATTGTATCGATGACTTCTGGCAAATAAATTATTGTATTACCATGCAACATTAACTGTTCTTCGATCCTCTGATACGGGCGTCTCCAAGACCAACACCGACTCGCAAGCACCACCAATACCCCCTCCTACCGCTACCCTTTATTTTGATTATGACATCTTAAAACTTACATTGTGAAAGTTGCGATGGAAGGAAATCAGCTAAAATTGATACAACTGATCAGACTGTTTGAACGAAAAACATAAAATTCCAGCAATGACGAGTTTAAATATTTTTCTTTAAAACTATCGCTACGCTGCAAATCAATCACTTCTAAGGTTTGATAAAAGAGTGGATGTCGTGTTATCATTAACTAGTGTCAATCGGACTGAGATCCTTACTTCTCCGAATTTGAATGTCGCGCCTTGCACGTAAACGCACGTACTTAATGATAATACGTCATCCACTCCTTTATCAAACTTTAATCATTTCTATTTGAAGTTTTAGTGCAAGAGTTTCTATGTCGGCCTTAAAAGGGTTTGGAAAAATCTTGATGTCGTTTGCAATTGCATCAAAATTCGAAAAACGAGACTCAAAATTTATTTTGAAAGCATCCAAAGCAGCATCAATTACCCCATCTACCGGAAATGAAGTCAGTTTGCTGACTGAATGTTTGGCACGTATTAAAATGCATGAAACGTTTTTCTGTTCAATTGGGATTGAAACAAAACATTCTTTTATGGAATAGACTTCATATGAGTGTATAAATATTGTAATTTTAAATTAAGACTATCCATATGCTTAGTTAAATCTGTATAAGATAACTTCCATAGCCACTCATTGTGTTGTTACTCGGCCGGAGGACGACGAAATTTCTGAAAAAATCGCGTTAGAACTTTTCCGCAGCTAAGCCAGCGTAGTGTAGTATAATAATGTGCAGACTGGGCAAATGTCCGCTATGAAGAGTGATCTGCCTTTATTCCCTGTAATATAATATTACGTTGTGAAAAGGACAGATGACCTATTATACCGCATACTTGTCCAATCTAATGATATGGTAATTTTCTTCAATTTCTTCGATGAACTTTGGGAATTGACGACGATTTTGCGCATGTCATCCGATGTTATTATTATTAGTAGTATTATTTCTTTTGGTGGTGGACTTGTTAAATACATATTTCATGTACTTTTAATAAATAAAATTATTATTATTATATTTCACAGCTGACACGAATAGTTTTAAAACTTCTAACGTTTTCAAGCATTTTTCACACAAATACCATTGATAAGTGATGCAATGTACGATTAATTTGAACCACCGTCATTTTCTATAGCCTTTGATACGGGACCAACGATACTTTGATTTTTTCCCACACGTTTCTATCACCATCATCAATAAGTGATACACTTCATGTTTTTCTATTAACCTTCCTATACTCACGAATACGGTCTGTGAGACCGACTTATATAGTATAGTATACGTCTTTCATTTTGACGTGAGTATAGGAAGGTTAAAGAACGTTTTCCTGAACATCAACGCCTTTAAAATTTATTTGTTCCAGTGGCTGTACCGTAAATGCTATGAACTTCGAGACGCTGGTCATACACCTGAGCAGTATCTGGAACATCTGTTGACTCATCCAGGACCAAATAGAATCACTCTAGTGTTTCCATTTTTGTCAGATAATTGAGTCAGTATATTTTCTGCAATATCGTCTACTCTTCAAGCCACAGTCTTTTTCTTTTTTTAAATAAAATAGCCTTATCAGGACACACTTCTTTCGCCGCTGCAATCGTGTAATCTTTGATTAATTCGCCGTCAATCTTTCGCTATTGAATGCGCCACGCAGAAATTAGTACGAGTTTGCAGCTTCTTCTTCAGCATTTACTGTCCTAAACAACTTGGGATTTCCATCCGCGTTTGAAAGATTCATACTTTTTCTAACCGCAAATTTGGCGTAATTCTGAGAATGTTTAGTACCTCATAATGACGTTTTATATTGTATTCTTTGAGGATTGATATTCTTTCACTAGCTGTTAAATCTGTCCCTGTAAGGAAGAAAAAGTAAATATAAGCTAAAATGTTAAAAAATTGAATTTTGCCACGTCCCTTTTTCGTCTTAATTCTCCGCCCACAGGCCAAAAATCAAAAATCCGGCTACGTTAGGATTTGGCCTAGGCGTTTTACTATATGCATGCCAATTTTTAGCTTTCTATCCCATCAGTGGGCTTCAAAAAGCTCTGGATAGACAAAAAAGAGGAACACACAAATAAGGAAATTATACATATAGACTACAATTTATACACACTGCCTTATTACTTGATTCCATCACAAAATATTGATATCCCCATTGCTCTTTAAACGTTCTGCACTCGCCCTATCTTTCGTTCCTTTTCCATATCCATACAAATCTAGACGAAAGGCGGCACGCAACTTCAAATCAAAATAATGCTTACAATTAGTCCGGACAAACAGCGGTCATTACGAAATAAGTTGCGACAATCTACATATACATCAATTTAGTACCGGATTAGAGTGGGGAGTCGGCGATGCTATCGTAACCTATTTCGTAATTATACGCTGTTATCGCTGTTTGCCTAGACTATAGATGGGCAACCTCCGGCACGCGGGCCACATGCGGCCCTCGAGTAAGATTTGCCCGGGCCCGCTACTGAATTTTTCGCTGCATATTAGCACGGCCCGTCTAAACTTAATTCATAATTAATCATTAGGATACCACAAAAATATATATTTTTCAAGATTACTCGCAGCATAAAACTTCTACAAAAAAGGTTGCCCATGCCTGACCTAGACCAATAATGCCAGTTCATACTATTACGATCTAGAGTTCCGGATAAATAAAGTGTTGTATTTTCACTAAGAAACTATATTCACAAAGCACACTACACATTTAGCGTGGGTTTCTCTGATGGTGCTTTTTCACTGAATATTGCACAAAGCGATTCGATGCATTGTTGTTGAGTTAGGCCCTTACTGAAATCGAAACCAACGAAAACCTGCACCGGTAAAATGTGCATTCTTTCAAAAAATCGCTGTTCTTAAGCGTTCAGCGATCAATTTCTAAACCATCACTGTTTTCACGATAATTTGTGTTAAACTTTGCGAAAATGAGTGTGATTACTTTAGTGAACTTTTGGTGCATTTCTGGTTCGTGGCTTTTATACATTTTCCATCAAAAATCGCACGAACTTTCTTGTAACCTGATATCGCTCGTATTTGGATACGTCACGAAACGAAAGTGTTCATTAATTTAGCAACGCAACGTGAAGAATTTAATATAGACATAAATAACGTCTCCGGTATGCAAATCAGCAATTTGCATCGAAAAAAAGTTGAGATTTTTAACTTCTAAGATCCGACCGCATAAGTACCCATATATCTTCCAAGTTTTAATTACATTTCCATATAATCGTAAATATTTTATTTAATGCGTTGTCAAGACTCGAGAATTATGTTTCGTAATTACGGCATATGTGCGCGCGATATACGTTTAAGTGTGCGTATAAGCATCGACATTTTAATACATACATACGTATATGTACATAAACACGTACACAAAAAGAGGACAATGTTGAACGATTAATTAAATTTTTATGCCTTCTAGCAGAATGCCAGGTCGTCCAACAAAGAAAAGAGCGTTAAGCCGTAAAATGCTATAACAATGGCGCGATGTCTAGCGCACTTTATATATAATTTATCGTGCATTAAGACTTCACAAACCCTTTCATACGTACGTTTCGCTAAATCATTCCGTCCATCGAGATCGGAACCTGAGGATATTCACCCTGTTGATGAAAATTTTACAATCCGTCGAAGCGGGACGTACGGGCGTTTAGACAGGTTTACACCAAGAAACGTATAATAAGTCACAATTTTATCCTGTTTTACAATTATACTAACTCCAAAATTATAGTAAACTATTTTTGGGAGCCAAAACCTTAATAGAATAAAATCTGGAGCAGAGTCCTCCAGATTTGTAATCACCTAATGAATTAGGTGCGTTAATGGGCAGGTAACGAGTAACTGTGCGAGAGATTACAAGCTTTAAATGATACGAGCTTAATTCTCCTTACGGTCTATTGTCATTTACGAGGGCGGATTGATAATGAAGCTACCTAGCGCTACATGGCAGCACAAACACAAAAACTTTTTTCTTGGAAATTGCGATCTGTCAAACGTCAGCTGTTAAAATTTCACCCAAATTCATCTATTAGTTTAGTTGTTGTAGTCGTTTGAAGTAAGCAACTTTTGTGGTTCTTGAAAAATGGAAAAAAGTGAATTTCGTGCAGTGATTAAACACTATTATTTGAAAGGGTAAACGGCGAAAGAGACAAAAGAAAAGCTCGATACACATTACGGTGAGTCTGCCCCGTCAGATTACATGGTAAAATATTGGATTGCCGAATTTAAACGCGGCCGAACAACCACTGCAACAATACCATCAACAGGAAGGCCAAAAGAGGTGGTTACTGAAGAAAATATCAAGAAAATCCTCGATATCGTTATGAATGATCGCCGAGTCAAGTTACGTGAGATTGTTGAAATGGTAAACATATCATATGAACGTGTGTTCAACATTTTGCATGAACATTTGCATATGAAAAAGCTATCGGCAAGATGGGTGCCGCGTTTGTTGAGTGTCGAACAAAAACGAGTTCGACAGACCACTTCACAGCGGTGTTTGGACATGATAAAGCGTAATCCTGTTGATTTTTGGCGTCGATTAATAACTGTTGATGAAACGTGGGTCCACTACTACACACCTGAAACCAAAAATCAATCGAAACAATGGGTGGAAGCTGGTGGAAGTGCTCCGAAGAAGGCGAAGACAGTGAAATCGGCTGGCAAGGTTATGGCCACTGTATTTTGGGATGCGCACGGAATATTGCTCATCGATTACCTTGGAAAAGGATCCACAATCACAGGAAAGTATTATCGTGCATTATTGGATCAATTGATTGACGCAATCAAGAAAAAGCGACCACATTTAAAGAAGAAAAAGTGCTCTTTCTTCAAGACAACGCACCGGTTCACACAGCATTAGATACGATGCTAAAATTACGTGAAATACACTTCGAATTGGTTGATCATCCACCTTATAGTCCAGATCTAGCTCCTAGTGACTTTTTCCTGTTTCCAAACTTGAAAAAATGGCTCGCAGGAAAAGGATTCATCTCAAACGAAGAAGTGATTACTGAAACTAACGCGTATTTTGAGGGGTTCTCAAAATCGTATTATTCAGATGGTATAAAAAGTTGGAATATCGTCTTACTAAGTGTATTGAGCTAAAAGGAGACTATGTTGAGAAATAAATGGTTTTCGAAAAAAAAATGTTTTTCTCCTACTTAGGTAGCTTCAATATCAATCCGCCCTCGTATGTACATACATATGTCATCCTAAACGGCTGCGTTCAAGCTTCACTTTTATTTAGGAAAACTTTCCGTCAATTTTATCAACGTGTCGAATAGAAAACTAGTTAGTTAAAGAGATCCTTGAGAGAGTAAAAATCATAAACTACACTCCTTTGGAGAGTTAGGCAGATGTTCTACTTCGTTTATTTAATTTATTAATATGAATTAATTTGAGATTGGGGGACTGCACGAGCGCTTTTATCTAAAGCAATATTAACTTTCATACAATCGAAAAACCGAACAAAAGGGGGATATTTAAGATCATCACATGGAAATAGAGTCGATTTTGATCGTTTTCGAATTTCCTCGCAACGTAGAGAAATTGATTATTTTCTCTTCAAATTCATCGCGTCTGCTTTAACAAATTACAAGAGATTTGGCCTAGTTCAACCCGAACGGATAACTATTTTCGAACTGGTCGGAGGAGACCGACCGCAGCAAAGGTTGGCGCAGGTATCTACATACATTAATTTTAAGTTCCAACGGAGCCGTTCCCTCTTTGGTTACTAGACAAACGCAATTAATTTCAATTTTTATTCCGAGTAAATTAATAGGGAGACGGACGCCACGCGAAATTAGTTTCTCGGCCGAAATAACGGCGTTTTGCAATATTTCGTGTTACACGCTATTTCGTAATTCGCACTTTTAATAATTTTTTTAAATAACCTCTCCTCTATCACTTTTGCTCGGCCGAAATAACAGCGTTTTGGAATATTTCGTGTATATTATGTTATTTTCTAATCCGAACTTTTAATAATTTTTTTAAATAACTTCTCCTCTATCACTTTTAGATCAATCAAACTATAAATCCGGAATTGATTGTTCTGAAAGTGATAGAGGAGGGACTATAAAAGATGAATACATCGGCCGTGAAACATATACATATATATGTATATATTTAGATATAATATAACGGATACCCGCCCCCTCTTAAATAAACTCATTTATAATTCTAACTGTTTTGATCGACCCACAGGTGATGTCAAAGTGGAGTATAAATTCAAAAGACTTCCATTCATTAACAATTTAACTGATAAAATCACTCAATTTTGAGCCCTTTCCAGAAATCAACATTGCTTAAAATATAATTCTGTCACAATTAAAAATATTTCTTCCAAGATTAATGACAAAACTCGGTTTATATTGAAATTCCAACACCATTTATAAAGTGCCTTGTTTGAATTCAGTCAGTTGGTCAGTCCTTACAATGGTTGAAACAAAGAGAACCATAAAACACACAAGCGATTGCCGTATTAATAAGAGATCTTGTGCTTTGATCGCTCATAAACAAGATACTGCTCACTCCTTTGATTTTGACAACATAAAAATCTTACAAATTGAAAATAAGTACATTAATAGCCTTTTTTAAAGATATTTCATAACGAACGGACCATGGAAAATTTTAAATCAGACACCAACCAATTAAGTAATATTTATTGTAATATTTTAAGTCGAGGTAAATAACGTTTAACCAAATTATTGTTTTGTTTTATTGTTACATATCCCACCTGTATATTTTAATTTATAGTTTTTTCCCTTGTGACATTTTATATGACAGATAGTCCGATTTAACAACAATTCAATTACATCCTTACCTTTTGAACGTTTGTATCTGTTTTGAAGTGATTTTGTGTTAAACGTAATTAATTTTTATAATTTTCAATTTTTTAAATTGAAAAAAAAAGTGTTAAATGGTTGGGTATGGGAGAAGTTTGCTCGTTTTTCTTGCTCAACTTTTGTTATAAGTATTTGTTAACTTACTGAGTATGAGTTTTCGCAATCAATGTGTAGCATCTGCTACGACGAAATATTAAGAATTGAACGAAAGAATTTGATTTAATTCGACCTAACAACAGGCGGCATACCCGACCATTTCTTCGGTTCTTCCTTATTTAGATAGATTTATAATAATACAAATCAACAACAACCCGGTGATCCGCCAAGAGATCTCAGAATCATTTGAACTTTGCAGAAACGAAAACTACGGCCAGTATAATAATCAATTCTTCAAACAAAGAAAAAGCGCTATAGTCGAACCAAGTAAATGTGGCGAACCGCGCAGCACCGTCGCGTTACAAAGTACACTCGTGAAAACAATTTTAACGCGCGCACTATGAATGTGAATATCTCTATAAATGTTATAATTTCTCAGTATAACTTGTTTTTTGGGTTATTGCTCAAATTAAATACTACTATGAATACTATTGAAAATATGTATACACTGCTATGGACCAATGTTTATGTTTCATTTCATTTGCAGTTTTAATGTAATGAAAATTATAATGTAACAATTTGAAAGCATTCAATACTTGCCAATATCTTATTTGTTATCTGTTTAAAATAATATAATTTTAAGTAAATATGCTCCAAAATACTGATTTTATTCACGTCCAACTGTTTATTTACAAACTTACTACAATGAAAATATACATTAATTCAAAAAATTAATACATATGTTTTGTTTCCTAAAATGCTGCAATTACTTAATGCTATACAGAAAGAAGTTTTTAATCATCTGATAATTCACTCCATTCTGATTCCGTATCAGAATTGATTTACTTGAATAATAATTGTTTCCTCTTCTTCATCTAGAATCTCATCTCTTTCCACATATCGCTGTTGAATATTTTTAACATGGTTGCATTCGGCTTGCCATATTTCTGGAGTAATACTGTCGAATGCTGCTCTAATTAAGGCTTCCATGTTACTAAGGTTATCAACATTGTGTGCTGCAATATTTCTTTTACTATGCTCCATATCATTTCTATCGGATTTAAGTCACAATGGTATGGGGGTAATCTTACAACAGTGTGACCACAAGCTATCGCATAGTCATCGATGGCATACCGAGGTGCAGGTTTATATTTCTTTACAAGTTCTAACAATTCTGGCTTTAACATCGCAGGACGGTAAGCAATATTCATACTTTGTAGCCAATACATAATTTCAGCCTTTTTGGTTGCAGCTGTTGGTGGTTTATTTATTTGCACGGACTGATATGGAGCGTTGTCCATAACGATGATGGAATCTGGTGGTAACTGTGGTATAAGTACAGTTTGAAACCATCTTGAAAAATTGTCATAATTCATGTCATCATGATAGTCCCCGCTTTTTGTCTTTGATTTAAACAAAAGCAAAGCATTTGGAATAAATCCCATACTACCTCCAGCATGACACAATACCCATCTTTGGCCAGCACTGTCCTTCCTTAGCACACCTTCCTCAGTAGAGCTTTGCCAACGAGTTACAGTATAATTTTTGTGCACATATGTTTCATCAATATATACAACAGGTCTACTATATTCTGCCTCTTCATTTGATTTCATAAACCTCAAATATCGAGCTCTCCAAGCAACAATATCATAACGTTCCATTAAACGTTTCCTGTTTGACTGACACTTCATAAATTTATAATCCATACCCAATAATATTTTCCCTAAAAGTTTCTTTACAGCCCTTAAAACTAGTTTCTTTTGTCATATGCTGATGTAAGAGTTTTAAAGTAGGTACAGTTTTCTCTACCACATACATAGAATGTATTTTTGACGTAGAATACACCTGTAAATTACAGAGATCATATATACAGAGACAATTAGAAACCAAATTTGAAGTGTAGTATTACCTATCCATATCATCTATAGATAATTTGCGTGCTTTCTGAATTATTTCTCCAGGTTTGTTTAAAATATCAGTGGTTGTTGATGGTTGTGATTGATTCATATCAGATTCACGTACTTTGGCCTTGATCCGATCAATTGTTCTAGCTGATATACCAGTCATAGCTGCTACTCTTGCTCTCACTTGATCTACGGTAAACGAATATTTACCAGCATTTTTTCTTCTTCGCAAAATTTAATAATATTTTGCACAAGAATTGTCATATCATCCTTGGACTTCCTTTTGGCATTTTGAAAATAGAAGCTGCAAATTATGATGTTTTTAGTATTATATACAAATAATTGTATTTGTCCTATTTTCTCCACTTAATTAATAATATATATAATAGAGGTTATGTTGACTATGTACCTTAAAAACTTCTGAATACTTCTCTAGTTTCGAAAAAAGGTATGAAATAATGATAAGGAAGGAACACGACTGATAAAAGAAATAAAATAACACTAATGGAAATTCAAAACATAAACAAATTTACTCGGACTGTACTAGTATAATATTAGGGATAGGGAAGCGCGCTGTAAGGAAAGGAAGCGTTAGTTCGCATATTTTCCGTTCGCCAGATCGAGATGATCCGACTATAGCTATAGGCTCACCTTTAAGTTCTCCCTTAACAGGAATTTTTTAAAATTTAGAAACGAAGTGCCTTAAAACTCGGTCCTCCAATAAAATTCTGGTACAGGTACGTGGATGATACTCTAGTATGTGTCGGAGGTAACAATGAAGAGCTAGGATACAGCCTAAATCGTCTTAACAACCTCCGCCCAAAAATTAAATTCACGCTAGAAAAAGAAGTTGAGGGGAGCATAAACTTGTTGGATATCACTACCAAAAGAGTTACGAAGAGTACGAAAAACTGATTTTTGCTGTTTACAAAAAAACTTACTTTCACGACTTTCACTATCTCAAACAACTCTTGTCACCATATCCAGCATAAATTGGAGCAAGTAATGGTTGCAGCTAGCACACCACTAGATCTCTAATTATATAAAATAAAAATAACTGGTAATCAAACTAATCTACCTAAATATAGAAAAAGTATACAAGAAATACGCCACCCTAACACGCTTTGGACTAATTTCGGACCAATTATCTTATATCCTATTAAAAAATAATCTCCAAGTAGTCTTTAAACCACACCAGAAACTCTCTAATTTTTCATTTAATACCAAAGAAAATATACCACCAAATGTACCGTAATTGAAATAATTTTTTACGATAGTTTAATTAGAATGTAAATATAAATAATACATATGTCCAAATAAGTCTGCTGTATAATATTGAAAAATATGCCATTTCGTATGAAATTTTCGTATCTAGAAAGATTTAAATAGAGACAAATTTTTGATACAAAACTAACTTCGTTCATAGAGATATAAATGATACAAAATTCAGATCCTAAACAGTAACAGTAAGTTTAAGAATATGTTTAATAAATTTGCCGATATTCGTTTTGATAAAGTGATGTAGATATAAAATATTACATACAGAACATTAAAGTTTTAAAGGACAAATTTATTGAATTTATAATTATAAAACAATTGGTTGAGGAGTTTCCCGATGTGATATAGCGTCGATAAATCTGTTGATTTCATCGCTAAACCGAGTAAATGATTTTATTTAAATTAAAACAACCTAACCAACTGAATGTAAGGAGAACTGAATCAGACAATTATGTCTGTATAAGTGTATATGCACGTATCAAAATAATACAATTTTGGAATGGATGATGATAAGAATAAATGACCTACTAATTAAATAGTATATTATTTCATTTATCGTTTTGCTTTTAACATGTCACAAACTATTTTTGTAACACAAATTAAACAATAACATTTTCTACTTTAAACAACTGTTTCCTATCGACCAATCGATACCAACCTCGCAGGTTTTGGGACGGGCGTTTAGACTGTGACAATCGTGACGTATGCGCTTAAAAGGGCGGACATTTACGGTTTCCACGAGTGTACGTAGTAACGAACAATTACCAAACATTATAATAGCGAGTTTAAAGCGGATGCTTTTAAAACTATTATTAAGAGATAAATATCAAAATCGAATCGTTTACGGTTTATCCATTCATTATTCGCAGGAATCACAATTTGGGTAAAATTTATAGCGGCTCCGCATTCAATACAACTTTAAAATCGGGCGCATTAAAATTTGATTTAGGGTAATCGGTACTAAAATATTATTAACTTTATTGCTTTTATCTTTAACATCTACATTTAGTACCGAATCGATTAGTCGAAAATTGTATAGTAAACGAACATGGAAATGAGCTTCCATCATGAAAATGACATTTCTATCCCGGACGACGACGACGACGACGACTTTGTTAGCCGGAACGTAATTGCGCGATCGGAACGGAAGTTATTGGCCAAGAATTCGTATTTCCCTAGATTCAATTTGCTTTGTTTGAGACACGAAATAATAAATATCGGTAACACGTGTGCGCTACGAATTTCGACATAAATGTATAAAAAGGAACATGAGGACCGGGGAGTAAGGTAAATAAATTTTCAATCGCTCGCAATTTCGGAGTAAAACGTCTATCGCTACCCGTACCTGCACCGCGGCAAATTATTGCTATAAATTTCGTCGAGGGAAAGCTTCGGTTCCTTCATTACCGGCGAACAACATAAAGAATAAAATCGAGATGATTATAAACATTTCGATTCTATTTATATGTAAATTCCCCTCGAATACTTTTTCTTATTTTCATTATTACGTCCCGCCTTTAATATTTGCCGCCCCGGCAATTTCGGTTTATTATACTAATAAAGTTCAAAGCGATAAAAAAATATATAATTTTATCATCAAGACCAAATTTTCGTCGCTTTTATCTCGAGGCGGATGACGCTTTTAAATGTTCGCGTTTTTACCGATATTGTTATTGTTGTCTTTTCTTTCCTTATCTGAATACGAAAGATGTATTTTTCCGGTTATTATTTAGATAAAAGTTAACGTAAAACACGGATGACGCTCTCTCTGTTCGTGTTCCACCATTATACGAAACGTAAGTTTCCACCTTAAAAGGAAACATTTTTGTACGAAGGAGCGTCTACATTAGAATCTATAATTTTGTTTTCCACATGAATATAGAGCCGGAACATGAAGCATGTGTTGGATGCTTTTGTGACGAATAGACATTTATAGAGCCCAAACAAAAGTACTTTCTACCCTCTGAGAAATGAAAATTTGGTGATGACAATTCGGTTTCTTCAAAGCATCGGAGTAGGTTTTGTGTGCCCTGGAAGCCTTCCAGTGGAAGGACGAGAACAACACACCTTCCTTCGCAATTCCACGACGCCGAGCCGATCGAAAATGCGTGGTTGCCATTGAAGAATAAACTACGTAATAAACGTATTTTAAAACTAATTACAATTAAATTGAAATTGCTACGTCGTAAAACGAAGAAGATATGGCGGTCATAATCCGTCGATTATGCGGAGAAACTGGTGCTTCAAAGATGTGAATGTATGAAGTAATGAATTATGGCGACTGGACATCTTATGACGTACTTACTTACTTACCAATTATAAACGTATTAGATCTTCATCTGGTTTGCTCATAAAAAAATTTCTTCATTTGTTATTCATGTGTTATTTCCAATAAGTTCTCGTGTTACTTACTTTGTGAGCGTTCTTCAGAATTTACTTTGTTTTATGGAGATCGTCAGACTGAGATAAAATCGATAATAAAGCGAACGTTTGCCATCACATATACCTACTACATTCGACGTTATATCCGAGTTTAGATTTGTCGTATCCGATGCAACAAAAGTAGAACTCTTATAGGAAAAATGAAGGTTATATATTCCGCTACAATACGAATCCTAAACAAGATATCATTTCGCTTGGACACTATTAATATTGGAAAGTTTGTTTGAAAACTTGATATATCAAGATCTCATAGTCTCCATTTCTTCTGTGGCGTATGTATCAGATCGGATTAACACCAACAATATGTCTTTTTATAAATAAAAATAACCTTTGTTTAGATCTGTCACTGCTAGGTTATTAATAAATATTTATATTATTAGTATTATTATTATTATTATTAAGTTCCAATCCCTTTATTTTCATTTTACGTTTTAGATAACACTTAAGTGTTGGCAAAAATTAATGGGGATTGCAGCCAAAGATGACATGAGAAATAAAAAACTCTCTTTTAGTAACTCTAAGCTTTCGAATTGTTTTAATTCTTCATCGGAGAGTTCTCTCTAATAAGGACAATAACAATCATTAGCACCAACAGCATCAATCACCGAAGATGACTTACATGAGAGCTGAGAGAGCGGGCAAGCTGTTTTCTCAGCTCTCATGTAAGTCATCTTCTATGATTAGTGCTGCTATTGAAAATAATTATTACTGTCCTTATTAGCGAGTCCCAACACTTAAGTCCTAAGGTGTACAGCCAGTACTTCTGCTCAATGTTTTAGGTAACTTTTAAATTATTCTGAAAACTTAATACACAAACATAATAAGTACACATAACTATACGTTTGTTATGCTGACTTTTCCATTTGACCGATTGTATTTGCCTGACATTTATTTTATTTTATTTTAATTGCATCAACACAGCAACACCTTTCATAGTGGAAAAGATAACGGGGGAAATCCCCGAATTTTCACTTTCGTGTGTGTTTTGGTGTTAAGTGCACAATTCGGTCGGTTAAAATAATAAATATATTCACGTATCTCAAAAATCCGGGCAAGTTTTACAGGCTATTTAGACTGTTTCTTAACAGTATAAACCAATCGTTTGTCACGTTCATGCCAATTTTGATGTAGCCATTTCTTTTTAATGTTGTGAATAGTACCTTTGGGCACTCCAAATCTATTAGCTACTCTCCTTATCGATCATTCTTCCCCGAGTAAGGGAATTACTCTCATAACATTTGCACAGGGCAAAAGTCAAATTTAAGCCACATTATTTTAAGTTTCCGATTTTTTGTTGCCGCAGTAGTACGTTGTTATATCTCGGCTTTTATTTACTAAGGGCTAAATAGAGCAAAAACCAACTTCCTAGATGGACCCAAATAATCAGTGTACGTCTGAAGAGAGGAGGAATAGTACCGACATTGAGAAATGATGGCTAAAACCTCGTTACGTTATTTTCGACCGAGCCTGTATTTCGTTAGTTTTGACCGCGCCTGTATGGACGTCTCGTTTCGTAATTGTACATGCAGCGATCCACTTTTGGATGGTGGCAGATCCACGAACTACACACTTGTAATTTCATAAATTATAAATGCATTAGTTCCTAACTTTACCGTGTATTCGTAATATCGTTTCTTCGCACGACATCGTTCCTCGTTCTATCTAGTTGAGTGCGGTGAATTGAGTTGCTTCAGATTTTGCGTTCTTACTTGGGTATTTCCTTAATGAAAGTCACGATTTTAAACACATTCCGGTTGAACTCACTTCCCCTTTGTTGGTTGTGTTAACTATTCGGCTTTCTTTGGAAACCTATTTTTAATTTAGCACAAGTACTGGTTGTACACGTTGGGACTTTAAATTTAAAGATCGAAAAATTATTAGGGATGAGTTGAAATGAAACACTCTCTTTTGGTCACTCTAAGCTTTCGAATTGATTTAATTCTTCATCGGATAGTTTTTCCTAAAGACAATAACAATTATCAGCAACAGCAGCACCAATCACAGAAAATGGCTTACATAAAGTCTGAGGAAACAGCTTCTCAGCAATTGCACAGAACGATGTCAAGATCACACTATATATATTCAACATATTGAAGTAAGTTTAATTTTTTCTTTAAATTTTTTTTTAATTTAACTAAAAAAATTAAACTTTAACTTACTTCAATTTATTGCATACATATATTGCAATGTAGTGTGATCTTGACATCATTCTGCTGTTGCTGATGATCGTTATTGTTTTTAAGGAAAATTCTCCGATGAAGAATTAAATCCGAGTTACCGAAAGAGAGTCTTTTATTTCAACTCATCCTTGGCTGCAATTTCCAATAATTTTTCCATCTTGAAATTTAAGTCATTATGGAGGTTCTTCTTCTTCTATCAGCAATAATGATTTGAAGCATACTTCTAAATTGGTCAAAAACTGGTTTCAAGACAACGACGTGACCTTACTCGACTGGTCAAGTCAGTCACCGGACTTGAATCGAATTGAAAATCTTTGGAGAGAGTTAGAACGGATAGGCAAGGAAGCTTTTCAAAAATAAGGGCGATTTATGGTATTTTGTTAAAAACAAAACTTGGTATAAAAATCCGGTGGAAACCTATCGTATACTTACCTCGAGTATGCCTAGAAGAGTATCAAAAATAATTCAAAATAAGGGTGGATATACCGCCTACTAATTAAATCGACCAAATACCAAACGAAAACTGCTCCTGAGAGAAAATGGGAGTTTATTTCTCATTAATGTCCTCCAAGCATTCTTGACTTATTTTGTACTTTTTGAACAATACTGAAAGTATGATGTTTGTACATATGAAAATTAAATTAAGAAATTTCCCCAATCTGTACTTAAATGCGTATTTTTATTATTTACTCACAAAGTCGCACTGATGAGCGGTACAACCGCGAAACGCATCTGCGAATGGTGA
This sequence comes from Chrysina gloriosa, assembly GCA_038088585.1. NCBI lineage: Eukaryota > Metazoa > Arthropoda > Insecta > Coleoptera > Scarabaeidae > Chrysina > Chrysina gloriosa. The sequence goes on along the minus strand of CM076089.1, from coordinate 1,106,147 downwards.
AAGTAGTTTTCTAATTACACAATACAGAAAGTTGTTTTCGTTCTTATTTGATGTTTTACTTATTTGTTTAGTTTAATATGATCGTAGAAGATGTGGTAAATAAACATTTCCAGCTCGTTCAAACTTGTATATAAAATTGACTAGTAGTCATAAAAGAAATTATATAAACATGTACTTATTATTTTGGCCATGCGTAGCATCTTTTACTACCTGAATAACTTCCTAACAGTTGAATTGTTTCGTATGTACATAGTTCAAGTACGTATATATTTATGTACTTCTGTCTTCTTCAAGTCTGGCTCTATAAACTCGCTAGTGTTTAAAGGAATATGTATGCTGTACGTACCTATCGATCTTATTGGATTCACTTGCCGCCATCGTCGCCGGTAACTGCCTTTCAATTTTGCGTTTTAACGATTCCAAACTCGCTTAGTTGCTTCCGAGTCTTGTACTTTAAAATAGTTGAAAGGTGAACTGTAACAAGTTCTTGGTTGTACTTACAGTGCAGTATCTAGTTATAGTAAACGTTTGTACTTCTCGTTCCGTTCCGTTTTAGATGACAAACAAATAAACACATCAGCAACTTTAGTAACTTAAGCCCGTTTTACATTTACGTATTAAATTGTACGTAAAAATTGAATACTATTTTATAGTACAATATAAAGCACTGTACTATTTTTCTGTGAAATATCATTGTACGAAATTAGAACCTGCCACATTTTCATACTGTAAATGTTTTGACTTGCGCCTGCTCACTAGTCCGCATTGCACGTATTCCAATCTAACCTCATTTTCTTATGTTTACGTCTTATCCAGTCCTGTTACATTATAAAATAAACGTGGATTTATACATTATATTGTGGTCATTGTCAGCAAAATGTTTTTATCGAGCGTTTTACTAAAAGTGTTAGTGTTAGCAGCTAGGCATAAAATTAATCTTTTTGGAGGTTATGGGCAATATTTGTAAATACTGTGTGATACTGGTGTAAAATTTGACATGAGGATGTAGCATGGCACAAGATTATGAACGGAATTTTCGTACAAGTTCATAATACATATGTAATAGCCCTGACGAATGATGCGAGTCTAAATTCATACAATAATCTTGTACAAAAGACTGGTAAGGCGTTTTACACTGTACTATAAAATAGTATTTAATTGTTTGGTACAATTTAATGTGATAATGTTAAACGGGCGTTAGATTTGACCAAGTGGGAGTTGATTTAACACAGGAGATTATAAATTTCAACTAATTTTAATAGTGACTTTTTTTGTATACTTATATTTATCCTCGTTACAAATTAACGAAATATGTGTAGTACATAGGTTCCTAAGAAGTAATTGACTATTGAGGAATTAGTAATTAAATATGATACGTAAGATGTTGAGGGGGTTAATTGAGAAACCGCAGACGCATTAGCGCAGTTGTAGAAAAGTTAAGGGTTTGTCGATATAAGTGTAGACGCTTGAGAATCTAATTAAGTTTCTTATTTGTACGCTTCGTCAGTTTCGCACTTCTCCGACACGATGATCCGTAATTACCACTCGAAAATAAAAAGCAATAACTTGGAGTAATAGATTGGCGGTATGTTCATGCCAGTATATCGTTTGCTCGTCGGCATGAGAGGCGGCGGTTACGGTAGAAGCAATCAATTGAAGAGAAGAGGGAGCACACACGTAGCACGGCACAACGCTGCTGTTATACGCGTGAAGTTAATCACATTTAATTCTATTGTTTCCCTTGATTGCAATAAAACGAATTGTCCTGCGTGACGTTTTTTACAACTAAGAGGCCACCGATTATTATTTTATGGGTTTCCGTTTCTTCGGAGTAATCTCGTTCGTAGGATAGGTGTGACAATGTTCGAGCTTTCCAGACATTAACTATGTACAGCTTGTACCGTACTTGTTAAGCCAGATTTCTTTAAGAAACTTTAAGGCACAGCACTGCTTGGAAATAAAACAAAAATAAAATCGAGCAAATTGGGAAATGGGAAAGCAACGGTCAATCGTAACGTCACAGACAGATTGAAATGTGGATTGTTGAGAGGGCAAACAGCGAACTTGAAGGAGGGAAGGGCGAATGATTATTCTGTTTGCATTTAAGAAAGAGTTTTTACATTCCTGCCAATTCTTGAGAACAAAAGTTCGCCGAAAACTGCGTTAACTTGAGTTACCAATCGTGAAGGTCTCTACAATGTTACCATTTTATGAACTTAAAGTTGCATTCACACGGATATATTTCGTCCCTGTCGTTCTTCTTCTTATTATTATTACTAATTTTGCTCCATTTTATTCGATTATATTTTTTGGTCTAGTTTTGTTATTTCGCAACTTGTCAAACAGATCGGACAAGTACGACAACTTATGTGGTCCTAAATTCTAGAAAATTTACTTACCAAAACACTTATAAACAGCATACATTCTCACTGGGGTCTAAACATATACGACATAAACATTACGACAAAAAACACGATATCAAGCATGCTACAACCGTGCATTTAGAAGTTACTAAACTTAAAAGCGATTGCGATGAAATCATGATAACCATGAAAATAATAAAGATGATGAGCTTCGGGATTCATATGTATTAAAAGGATGTATTACGAATTAAATAAATAATACAAGAAGAAAAAGACACATAACTAGACACTTGGCACGTCTGAATTTGTGTTTCCAAAGGTTTCAGGATCAAACTTCCCGATCCATCCCGTATACGACCTCAAACGTGCCAAGCAGTACTTTACTAAACTCCAATACACCCTCTACATACAAAAGGAACAAAACAAACTAAAAAGTGTGTCAACAATTATATGTAGTCGCGGCAAATCCTCGCGTCGAGTGTAATTTATTTACAAGAAATGACGTAGCGACTTTCTAGGATTTTTGGCCCAACAAATATAGTACCGGCTGTAGGAGGCAACGCCTTTTAAGTAGGAAAAATAATTATTTTTCTGGAACAAACTGTTTTATTACTTTCCAAACAATTCGCTTTTAAGATTTATTCACTTTTACAAGCGCTCACACCAATTCTCGAAACATTTGTTCCGCACCATCACGTTTTGCCTCTGAAACCGTTGCTATGGTGTGAGCAGTTCTTTCGATTTCAATATTAAATCTATCTAACATTAAATCGACAAAATTTACCTTCGAGAATTTTCTGAGATGGTTTCTAGCTAAGATTTCATGGTATCGATGACTAAATGTTAATTTAACAAGTTGGATAGACAAAAGAAAACTTAACGAATTTATGTTACTTGGCAAACAATATGTTAAGTTCCTTATCTTTTCGGTGATCGATGAGTGGTTGGCTGTTGACTGTCTTTTGATGAGCTGCGAACTGATTGTTGACAGACTCTCGAATACGATTCAATTTGACAAGAGTTTATTCTGGGCCCATAACCTAAAAGGTGGATGCCTTCCCAGGAATAATGTCGAGGAGTAAATAATTAAAGACTTGTTTACTTGAGAATTTATTTACAGCAACGGAGAGACGCCCCTCATTAAAATAGGATGTTTTTAATCAATTCAACATAGTATCTACGTACGATCATTCCTAATCTGTTTCTGGCTTGCATATAACCTAAAAGTTGTGCGCCTCAGACGTGAGGAACTGACCTACTTGACTGACTAATATTCCCTATTTGGTTATACGAACTTTGAGAATAATTCGTAATTCATACGATAGATGGCATCGGCATCCAAGTTAAGAATATAGATAGTTCTCTACTTTAGCGACCGATTTCGTTTGTGAACAATACCTAAGAGTTATAGTTTGTTAAAAGGTGGATGACGTGTTATCATTGAGAGTGTACATCGAACTGAAGCTGTCACTCCTCCGAATTTTATTATTCAATGACAACTTATCATTGAATAATAAAATTTGGGTGACAACGTCAGTTCGATTTATACTACTTCATAATAACACGTCATCCACCTTTTAAGAAACTACTAACAATACCCTTCAACGTGTCATGAACGTGTCATGATAATTGTTACAAATAAAATTAACGTAGAATGATTTAAACCATCCGCTCCCATCACAAACAAACAATTTAGGGAAACTGGTATTATGTTCTGTAATCTGTAAAGGTGCGTTGGAAACCGTCCGTGCCCAAATTTTAATCGGATAATTAAGGTATAAGAATATCGTGGGATTCTAATCCTCGGACTCGTCATTCCAGCTATTAATCCCTTAACCGGTAGACCCGAATTAATTCGGGTGGCCGATGCTTCCTGTCAAGAAAACCGTACGTTACACTGTTAAATGTACTAATGTTAATCTTATCGATTTCCTCTTTACGAGAATCTTATGATTTTGCGATTACAGAAAATCTATCTTAACTGCGGTTACTGAAGGGTATCTCAAAACCGACTTAAATTTTTTCTTGGTGTAATAGGACGCGTATTCCAGTTGAATTTTTAGATGTGTCGATTTAAGTATAAAATCCAGATATGGAGGTTAGGTGTGGAATACAACGTTTGATAAATGCCGGGGATAAATCTCGTCAATAACTCGTTGAATTTCCGTTTTAAGCTCGACCGGAATTGTTTGTGTGTTGTTTCCGCACATTTTTCCGTTCAGGAAATCCGAAAAAATAAGTCCAATGGTGACCCAGATCACACGATCTTGATGGCCAATTCACTTCTTCCCGTCGCGACATAACACGTTGAGAAAATCTCGTCTGCAGTGACTGCATTGTTTCGGCTCAAAGATCATCAACAACCATTTCATCTAATGCGGGCCATAAAAAGTTGGTTAATAACTTGCGATGGCGAAGATCATTGACGGCAACTGCATTACCGACTGCGTTCTCAAAGAAGCCAGTTTCGGTCCTTCAAATTCGACAGTCAAATTGAAATTGAAATGATTTTCTTGGAAAGATCTCCATCGACTTGTCGACGTTCCAGCATGTCAAATCATCGACAAATGCTCGGCGCTGCGCTTGATCTTTTGGGTTTTAGATGTTGTGCAGGTTGAATCTTGTCAGCGTGCGTGTGCAGGTCTTTAGTCAAAATTGGATGCCGAGAGCTTTTGACGATCGTTGAGAGCGATGACGAATCGAGGTGGATGGACGTTCGCGTACATTTTCCCTGCAACGGCCAGCTTTGCTTCAACATCCTCAACTGGGCCAACAGTCTCAAATTTATCGATTAAGTTCTCGACAGTGAGCCGAGAGATGGCGCGTGATGATGATCGTCTCTGCAAAATTCGCTCCATTTCGATATAGGTGTAGTGAATTTTCACAATTTCCACGCGTTGCTCGATCGTAAAACGCTCCCCCATTTAACCTCGAAGTTTGCTAATGGTAAAGGCGAAATATCCGCTTTCCATGTTTGGCAGAACGAACATGATTTGAAATTCAACACTAAAGTAGGTTTTACACCTTTGATAAATATTTTCATATGATAGACAGTCACATAGCTTGCATTTGATCTACTTCATTTCGTTAATTTTTTTAATGTATAGGTAATAATTATCAGGTCAAATTAGAAAATTAAGAAATCAAACTATGCACAGATAAAATTTAAAAAAATAAAATCGTACGTATTCCCTGAGATTTGAATTTCATTGAGCCTGTACGGTTCGTAGCTTCTCTAGCAATGTACGCTGCTGGTCAGAGAAATTCTTTTAACCTTCCTATACTCACGTCAAAATGAAAGACGTATACTATACTATATAAATCGGTCTCACAGACCGTATGCGTGAGTATAGGAAGGTTAAATTAAATTCAGATTTACTTTTACTCGGGTAATAAATTTCAACTTAGAAGTTCCCGCCCCCTTTTTTATACCATTAAAATTCCGTACCTAGTAACTTGATGTAAAACAACCGCGTCAGGTATTTAAAATGTAGATACGCGCCGAAACAAATTGTTTCGAACAGGGCTTAGAAATTTGTTGTAGTATATTGAACCACGGTCGACTTACAAGCCCGGGGTTTAATGTGAATATAATCGAATCGAACTTTGCCGGGTCTAATTTACGTAGCTTTCGGTACGACTAAGTCTATGCCCAAAATAATCAATTCTCCGCCGATATAAGTGACGGGGGCGAGGGTAAAACTTCCAGGCGGAATTTAGTTTCCCTTCTAATATCGTGAGTATCTACGTAAAATAAATTAGAATAGTAACAGTTTATTAATACCTTGTAATTAGATAATCTACAGCATGTTTTATCAGCTTTGCACTCCTTTCGTGTTGTTTTGCATTGAGATATGAGAAATCGAGAACAGTAATTCCCAACTTGTCGGGGTGCCCCCTCTGGAGGGGGATGAAAATTTCATTCTTAAAATGTATGCCATTGAAACGAATATAAACAGCCATTTTATTAGGAGAGTGGATAAAATTCGTTGAAAGGTACTTTCGTATATTGAGCGCGAACAAAAAGTCCATTATTATAATGTAGTACGTAAACTGTCAACTTCTCCTCGCTGGATATATCGTTTGTTTTTACTCGCCCAGAGTATTTTATATCAGTTAATATACGACATGCTCTCTCAACATATTATACATACATTACCGCCCAAAAGTATTTATCCACCCATATTTTTTGGGATGTTACATATTTATGGGCAAATTAATTCTGTAAAATGAATTTTTACCAATTTTTTTTAATTGATACTCCAAGACTATCTATAGAAAATTTTTGTTAGTTTTGGTCGTCAGATTCACGGAATTTTTCGGTACAAGGGTGCATGATGCAAAAGTCATGTATAGCTTTCGGGTGGGATATCCCGAAGTAGATCTTTAACCTCCAAATATCTATATTATTCTTTTATTCTTAGAAAGCGATGATGCTCTATAATTAGGAATGCGTCGAATTTTTTGGTTTTTATCTTTAACTTTCGCTAAGGGGGAAACGTTATTTGAAATTTACGTTGTCTGCGACGTGACCTTCTTTATGAATTTTGTCGTGTGAATCGGAAATATGCCGAAAACGAAGGAAATGTGAATCGAAATGCGTACTACGATAATTGGTTATTCATAAAAGTGGGGAAAGTAATTTTCGGCAGTATAAGACGTTTGCACCACACCTCTAACTCAGTAGATAAATGTTATGTGATATTTATGAAATATCCTAGAATATTGGAAAGATAATAATTAAAAGATTTGCAACAAACTATTTATTTATATAGAAATAGGAACCAATTTAAGTACAATTCATACATTCGGATATATCCTACACAAAACTATACTTAACACGTTGTCACATTATTTAAGACAATTCGTTATAGCGAAACGAAGCCGCTTTTTCAAAATGGAATCGGCCAATGTTCTAGTTTTGGTATTTAATTAATATATTGTGCAAGAAAATTAAACGGCCCTTGTACTTTTTTGTTATCATTTTTGGTAAATTTACGCCATCTAGTTTAACATAAACATTTCTCGGGTTTTGGTTTAACATATAAATAAGTTGCAAAATATTAGGGTGCGGACAACGAAAGCTTTTATTAAATTGCGAATGCAACGATTCGCAGCAGTTTGTAGTTCTTTCTGAAGTAACTGAGGCGCTAACCCAAATCTTGGATGGAAAACGAGCATTCTCCTATATATAATTTTCTGCTAGATAACCTAGGAATGTTGTCAGTCGGCTATCATTAATATTTTCTGATAAAAGATCAAGTACGAGGCAGTCGGCAAACCTTAGAGCGAAAATCGGATTAAAAGAACTGGCCTATTTCTGAGTTCCGATTCATATATTCATATATTCTTCGAATCCAAGATTGAGATAAATTCAGATAAATCTGCGGCCAATTAGTTTCACATTTTTTGGCCACGTTTCCTTTACGGCTTCGTGAATTTCAATGTCAATAGTGGCCTGAAATGGACTCAACACATTGACTTAACATGTAGAAAGTTGTCATCTGCCTTTTTGCAGTTAGAAGAATCATGCATGTGGGTACTTATGATGCAGCACGTGTCACCTACTTTAGTTATTTTCATAACGTGGCGACGTATGGAATTTTGCTTTGGGGCCATTCTACAGCGGTAGATAAAATATTGCTCAAACAAAAGAAAGCCATTAGATTATTAAGTAACATCAATGACCAACGAACGAGCTGCAGAGGTCTATTTAAACAGCATGGAATACTCACGCTTGCGAGTGTGTACCATCACGGACTTTGGTAATGTCCGGTCTTTTGAGGTACAGCTTGTGCTCCTGTTATTGTATCGGTTTTGGCGTCAAGCAAATTTCGCACATACAAGGCCGGGTGTATGTGCGAAATTTGCTTGATGCTAAAACCGATACAGTAACAGGAGCACAGGCTTTACCTCAACAGACCGGACATAACCAAAGTCCAAAACCGATACAGTAACAGGAGCACAGGCTTTACCTCAACAGACCGGACATAACCAAAGTCCGTGATGGTACATACTTACCTGTGTACGGCGCGTATTAGAGAATAGGCACATGTACAATGAAGATGGTGATTGTCACGCGTACAACACCAGAAACAAAATCAAATTGTCAGTTCCTTATCACCGATTGAAGTGTGCGCAAGGGAGCAAAAATTACGCGGCCATCAAGATCTAAAATAAGGTGTTCCGTAAGATCGAGGGTTTGCCGGTGAAGAAAGCCATATCAGTGCTGCAAAATATTTTTATGGCAGGGGAATTTTATTCCATCCAGGAAGTTTTTAACATTTAATTTTTAACTGGGGAAACTGTGCCCATGTTTTTAAACTATATATATATATATATATATATATGTGTGTGTGTGTGTGTGTGTGTCTGTGTGTGTGTAAGTTGACATGTATATACCTATACGAATATGTTTAAGTTTTTACCTATTTTAAGTTTATTTTATCGTCCGAATAATATCACAAGTGTAATGTACAAGATTGTATGACCAGCACTAATTAAATGATTAAATGATTAAATTGATTCCTCAAAGTGTAGTTCAAAATTCAGATGAAGCATTTTTTTTCATTAATGTTAAATATTTTCGTATCCGACTCCTTGCCCTTGTTGGGTAACAAAAAAAAAATCAAAGGTACATAATGACCATTTTGTTATGCCATGTACGGTGAACATTTGCACAAAGTGCTTAAGAGCATCATCAAAAGTGCCATCCATGTACAGCGTCGAGCACGAATTCAAACATTCCAAGTTAATACGACAACCATTAATTTCATACTCAATTTGCCAACAATGAAAAACTTTCTTGCTATACATATCTGCGGATTGAATGCGTCTAATAGTCTTTGCACCGTAAAAATGTCTGCGTGAGTAATTTTGGAAACATAGATCTACGTTTACATCTTTGGTGTTAATCGTGTTCAACGCCATAGGCGACTCAGTTAGTCCTCGATTGATGATAGTCCATCGATGGCTTTTCCCTTCACAATATTTGGAAACTCTTGACTTTGTATAGATCCGCCTTAAAGGTGGTTGTGATTAATTTGTTGGTCTGTAACAATATGTTATTAGTTTACATTTACACAAAATACACTAATGATAAAATACGTATTTAAAATCAAGGTCACGGATGAAGCCCGTATACAATTTAAATTGGCACTTTTTATTAGTACACCTCCACTTTTCCGTGTTTCCGCAGTTTCGGAATATAAAATTTCCGAGAATAACGAGAATGTTGCCTAAAGTTCACTAAACATGTTCTCTATTATAGCGCGAAACTTTGTAAAGGGGTTAAATTAAAGATGGAAAAGTTATTGGGAATTGCAGTCAAGGATGAGTAGAAATAAAAGTCTCTTTTTCGGTAACTTTAAACTTGCGAATTCATTTAATCCTTCATCGGAGAGTTAACCATGAGAGCTGAGAAAACAGCTTTTCAGCAATTGAATAGAATGATGTGCAAAACTCCATCGTAATATATTTAAAATTGAAATAAGTTAAAATTCAAAGTATTTTCGAAATTTACATGTTAATTAGATAAAATTGAATTGCCGAAAAAAATAAAAAAATAAAAGACGTCTAAAGGGGTAATTAGAAATGGGTTACATTGATGAGTAAAAAATTTGATAAGAATATTGTTATTTCTAATGTTTTTTTTTTGGAAACTTTTTATTTACTTGAAATATACTATAAATACTACTCATCAGACGTTTTTAAATCTATTTGCTAACAATGAAGGTGATTGCAAGGCCTGTGGTGTAATTTACTGACACTAGATCACAACGGATAATTCCTCAACCCACACAATTGTTTCGGTTGTTGATGATGCTTGCCTCGAGCTAGCGAAACACGTGTCACCGAATTTTATTATTGAAACAATTGTATGGTGAGGAGTTTACCGATGTGATCTGGTGTCACGCTATTTTCTAACCTCCAAAAGAACGCAATTTTCTTGATGAGCAAATACTTTTGAGCGGTTGTGTAAGATACGTTCGCGTATATTCCCTTAGATATTTCCATTTATTCATCAACATTCTAAATGCATGTACGCCGAACCAGTCGATTAGATTTGCCGATTCTGACATCCAAGTGGAACGGCTTTTCATCAAGGAATTGAAAAACTCGGTTTTTTTTATCCTGCTTCTCTTTTTTTTGTAGATAAAATGCGAAATACGAGGGGAGTGTGAGGTTTTCGAAACTAACTGATATTTCAAAAGTGACATTTCCCAGTCGACACGTCGGTAATGCCTAGGGAGATCGAGGCGTCGTCGTCCCTCGTTACACCACTAGAAAGAACAATCAACTATTGTTAGCCTTATGCAGTGACAATAAGTATATTTAGTGCGCATTGTTAAAGTTTCTTCTTTGTGCGGACGCGTCGCGCACCGGCACGAGGCACGAGGTTTGTTTCTACGTGCGCTTATTTTTCGATAGACACACGGCGTCTTCGGAAGTTTGCGTACAATTTTCGTGTTCGATCGTCGCCTCCGAATAATAAATAAATTTTCGCTGCAAAGGGCAGATTTAATATATGTATTTGCATTCGGCGTTGACTCAAAAGTGTACATGCTGTAACTTTATACGACGGATGTTCTCTTTCCGTTGAACCTAATAGTAGTAAAGTAATACACAATATACAGTCTGGTCGTGTATAGGTTAGAACAAAATCAATCAAATCTGTAAATAGTCAAAGACAAAAAAGACACGTCAACCTTAATGCCGTTTAACGTCCTTTAAATGCGCAAATTTCTATAAAAACAATTTTGTGACGCCATAATTGTCGCCGGTATGACGTCACCCCCTTTTCTTGTAAAAGGTAATCCCAATTCTTGATAGTGGAAGAGAACGATGATTTCTGAAATAGGTTAGGTACATAACAAGATTTTTGAGAAAAGGTTTTTTAACCTTCCTATACTCACGCATACGGTCTGTGAGACCGATTTATATAGTATAGTATACGTCTTTCATTTTGACGCGAGTATAGGAAGGTTAATAAATAATTATAAATAAATAATAAATTTTATTCGACATAATAAAAAATTACACGAAAGTCAAAATATAAGAAAAATATATGAATATATATACAAATATAAATACTATATAAAAAGAATTTAATTTAATATTCTATTCAAAATTTCAAAATTCGTCTATAGAATAAAAACAATTATCCAACAGAAGTTATTTCACTTTTTTGGATTGATATTTCCAAATTTTACTCTAAGAGCGTCCTCCTTTTGTTATATATTTTTGGACCCCAGAAATTTACACTGCTCTGGCTTGTTCGCAAACGATGATATAGGATTTGCATCTCACACCTTATTCTTGTATTATGCTCGTGATGATCTCCGTTGGTCACGCAGTTTCCTCGGTGTTGGTGGACGTATATAAATGCATGCTAAAGTAAGTATCTTTTCTTTCTTGAAATACTAATCTGCAGCTGAAATTATATCCTAAGTTGCGAAGTGCCCACACTGCTTCTTTCTGAGCCCGACAAATTCTTTCTGCAGATGAACAAGTTCCCCAGAGCAAAATTCCATAACTTATTTTGCTATTAACCTTCCTATACTCACGTCAAAATGAAAGACGTATACTATACTATATAAATCGGTCTCACAGACCGTATGCGTAAGTATAGGAAGGTTAAAGCTAAGAAAAGTAAGCAGACAGTTCTCTGATTGATATACGCAATAACATCCAACTATCAGTGCTACAAACCGTTCTCAAACTATCCGAGAAACACTTGCTTGAACAAACCTATTGTCAGTCGGTGTCCTTAAAACCGTAACCCTAAAGAAATAGTTTCCTTGATAGCAAAGTTGATCCTTGTAAATATTATCGAAATATTTACAAGTTTCGTCCCGCAATTTAAGATAAAATCAGATATTAACTTTAATGCATTCCGGATTGGACATCGAAATAGAACAACGCACGTACGAGGATAGAAGCAATTTTCTTTTACGTCCGATCCGAGTAATAAATGGTTTTCATAGATAGAGTATCAAATTTCTATGAAAACGGATCTTGTTTGTCGGAAATATAGATATTCAATTTAGATATCTTCCAGATTTTTATACCGATTGCCAGAAACGGCCGGGATCGATAGCGGCGAAGACGGATATCTCTTGCGGATGCTTACGTACTTAAGACAATAAACAGGGAATCAGATAGAAGGACAAAAACGTTATTTATCTGCTCTTATTTACGGCCATTCCGGAGTACAAACAACTAATGGATGGTGGAAGAAAAAGAATGACGTTTTTACGACGGGATTAATTCAAAACAATGAATAGAAGTTTAGGTGTCTGAAACGAATATATCGTAGTGTATCTAGACCTGAAAATTTCTATTCTTTATTATTGTTTTTTTCTGCGGCGCTTTTATTCGCGTGTCCTCTAATTTTCAACCTTGCTATCTTTGTAATATATAAATCGCGGTTTTTTGGTTAAAATTCTTTTATTGGCACTCCTTAAACAACTGTCTTAGTTTTCTCTTATTTTGACAAATATGATTTACCACCCGCATGATGCATCGAACACGGTCCACTTGACCTTGCTAAAGATATGACCCAAATTTTACTTTATGTTAACATTTCTTCCTCTAAATTGCAAACATTCGATTTCATTTATCGTTCGGAACTCTTCGAAAAATATGATTTATCATCCGTACGATGCAACGAGCACGATCCATTTGACTTTCCTAACGATATGGCCCATCTTTTACTAGCATTTGCATTTTTTATTTTTTTCTCTAACATTCGCTTTTATGTATTGTACGAATAGGATCCGTTAAACCTCGTTCCAAATATGACCTGAACTTTACTAGCGTTTAGATTTCTAGGTCTAAATAATAAATATGGTAGTTGACTGCGTATTGTCAAAGACTCTCGAAATGTGCCTCAAAATCTTGCAGTACTTTAAAAATCAATTTTGGCTTTCCCGTGATAGTAGGAAAATACTTTCTCTTGCGAAATTTGTTTTACTTGTTACGAACTTTCTTTCTGTTTTAGTTTGAATGTTGTTAGTTAGTTGTGGAAAGTACTGTATATATTTAATACTTTCTTTGAAATTACGACACAATTTCTTATCTTCATTTTCTTTAGATAATTCGATGATGATAAGTAGTGATTTTATTTCAGGAGATTTTGAAAAAGTTGACGACGACCCGGCGTAGGTGGGGCTTGATGATAAAGCGTAGGAATGAAAGTATGCAGTTAAAAGGAGATTAATAGCATTCTGTCGGGAGAATCGTCTTGGCGGTTAACTTGCTAAACAGCCAATACCCCTTCAAATTTTTGCATGTAAAATACATGAAATTTTACATGTAAAAATTCACGTCAATGACCTTCACAAATCACTTCATGCAAAACTGCAATATTGCGTGTAAAAATGGATGTAGAAATGCACGAGGACAATACTCATTTAAATCCAAACTTTGTCTATAAATTCGTGAAAAATATATGTAATTTATGATAAGTGTACTGCAAGCTTTAATAAATAGGTGTGATGACTAGAAGACTTGTTAAAAAAGGTGGAAGGTGTTAAAAAAGGTGGAAGGTGTTCCTCTTTTCTTGTCTATCCAGAGCTTCTTGAAGCTCACTGAGAGGCTAGAAAGCTGAAAATTGGCATGCATATAGTAAGATGCCAAGGCCAATTCCTAACGTAGCCAGATTTTTGATTTTTGGCCTGTGGAAGGAGAATTAAGGCGAAAAAGGGGCGTAACAAAATTTAATTTTCTAACATTTTAGCTTATATTAAAGCCCCCTAATGACATAGGAAGTTGAAAATTGCCTAGCATATAGTCCTAACAATCCTGAAATGAAAAATATTTATAAAAGTTTGAAATACAACATTTCTGTACTATTTCGTTAATTAATTATTAAGTTCATTTGTATTGTACTTTTGTTTGGGTTATAAAATTTGCCTATTTGGAAAAAGAACTTCTTGATTTTATAAATAAATTTTGTGCTTTCTTTCTGCCAAGCCAAGATTTTCTTGTTCTTTCTGCCTGGCAGGGACAGGCTTAACAGCTAGTTGAGTAACAAAATTCGGAGGAGTATAACATGTCATCCACCTTTTTAACAAACTCTAGTGATCGCCAAGAGTCCCTAGAAACCTTGCTCATCTTGCAAGCATAGAACACCACCAATCACAATACCTTTGTTTTGAAAAAGATCAAACTTTTAAAAAATAATTAACGATATACATACATACATATGTATCGTCTAAAAATTATACAATTACAGTATCTAAGTATGTCTCGACAGTTTGAAGTTGTAAAGAGAATTTCACCTTTAAATACCATTTACTACGGCCGTAAATGTTCCATGAGCACATCATTATTAATTTATATTGCGCAACTTTTATACCGTGCGCGTCCGTTAATAAAAGTAAACAGAAAAGTTTCCTGTCCAAGCACGAGAATTTCTACTCAAGTTCGTCGCTTGAAAAATAAAGCACCGAAACTTTTCCTTTAATAAGTGATGGACTGCGGAAATTCGGTTTAGTCAAGTTAGATAACAATTTCATAGTTCCTAATTAAAACGAAGAAAAATTGAGTTTACCACGCCACTTTTCGAGTATCATTTACATTCTGCGAGTTAATAGTAATAATAATAATAATAAAGTTAGAAATGGAGGTGTTATGTAACACGCGTAAATACCATAGAGAACTTATTGTTAGTCCTATAACATAGATAGCCAGCTAACCGTACTCCGTCTTGTTAGACAGTAAAGCGTCATCTACGGAGGTTTTCACGTATTAATGTTGAATAGGACAAATTTCAAATATCGATCACAGCTACCAACATTTCGAATTAAAATTCGGAATATACTTATCATGCACTCGTTTGTCGAACCTTAATCTTAAGTTAATCCCCATATTGATGTGGGAATTGTGAACAGTAATGTAAGATCAGTACAAATAATTTAAAATCCGCCTTCATTATGACCGGAAAATATAAATTTGGACGTGGTAATTTTCAATTTGCATTCCGGCAGTACCACGAAAGGATCGCGCGTGCCCTAAAATAGCTTATTAGTATTTAATCCGGCTTTCTGTAAACAATTTAATCTTTCAAGCGTTCCTGATTTGATGGCGTTATTTTAAATGTTCCCAGTACGAACGCGTTGTGCGAAGAGCAGACGGACCATACCGAAATACAATTCACATTTCATGCATAATAAAATTCATGAATAATTAAAACGTGTTACGACACGCCGAGGTTCATATGTTCGGTTCGTTGCTTTGCGGCGAAACGAAAAACGATTAGAAATATAAATGGTGCTTCTTTGAACGTCGACAGAATAAATATGATATATGTATGTGGGAGGGATGGGAAGAAATGTTCCCGACATCGCAAGGAAAATCCGAAAATAATTAAATAAATTAACTTTATTTTTCTCATAATTTCCTTTTAAAAATATTCTTTATCCATCTCCTTTGTAAGCGCTTTCGCCTAAGCCTGTAAAATAAGCGTTCGTCGCTGCGACAATTTCGTAATTAAAAAATAAAAAATAGTATGCAACCTTGGTAGGACTTAAACGCTTTGAATACAGGCTAAGGAGTGATAAAAGAAATCTTTCTAATAAGATTCGGGGATAGAATAAATTAAAAGATTTAAGGCGATGAACAGTTAATCAAAATAAGTGTAAATCGAAATCACGTCGAGTCATCTTACATCGATACTCGAAGAAAATTGCAGCCTCAGAAACTACGTATTCCAACGTACATGAAGCGGTCGAATAATCACTGCACGTACACGTGCACAACAGTTACTACGGAATGGAAATAATACGAAGAAAGTAATATGGAAAATGTTCAAATAATGAAACAAAGCTACCTATTTTATCGTAGATTCTCGTAGTATCACTCCGATTCAATTAACGTTTGAAATAATAATAATAATAATATCAGCACTTTGAATAATTCTAACACAGCGTCGAAGGTGGAAAAGCCAAGAAAGAACGTCGGTGTAGAGACGATAGGTGAGCAAGAGGTAAAGGGGTCGCTTTTTGCAGGATTTTATGCTCATGGCTCGTAGACTACAAGGAAATGAAAGAACTAACGTAAAAGGATATCGTACATTGAGTGTTAGGATTTCTTTCGAATAGGCCGAGCGAAGCTTTGGGAACGATGTAAAATTTTATGGCTTCGAAATGATATTGAAAAGGGAAATCCAGCCGACTTTTAATAATAATGATAATAATAATAAATGTCTTTATTGCAGCAGAAACAGAAAGGAAAAAAAAAGGAAAAATACATTGTAGATACAAATAAAAATATATATGTATATGTACGCACAAAATTAATTGAATATTTAGAACTTAATTGAATTAATAAATTAAATTAATATGCCACAATCACAAGGCGAGATTCAGTGCGCGAGTCCCACCACTGCTCTTCCATCTAAACCTTGGCAGATAAGTACATCGTGATCAAGTGCAGCTGTCACGAAATTTTGTGGTGGCAACACTGAATTATTGGTCAACCTGGTTAAAATTGAACAAAGATGCAGTGCCGTTCCAACGGGCAATTACTTTCTTAATATCACACATTTACGCAGGCAGTTTGCGAGTGAAAATATACAAATTGCAATTATTTTGAATTTTGAGCACGTACTGCAATTAAATAGCATAATTTACGACGATTTGCATTTTTTTGGAGTATAGCTGTTAGATAGAAATAAATAATGCAAAATGTCAAATTTATTTAGGAATCAAATATAAGCTACAAACCACAACTGGATCTCTCAATGAATTAACTCTGAAAAGTGTTGATTTCTTTCAACGGTGTTAAATAAATCAAGGGGGCGATACTAGCAACGACAAGAAAATAATAAAATAACAAAAACGAACGGCGCTGGTATAGGTAATGAAGATAAGTATACTTGTGTGGTACCACTACAAATTGTTAATTAATTCCCGCCGAAATTTAAATCGTGACAGTTTCACTTGATCATCCGATACAAACTAATGCAGCGAATGCCTAATCTAGTGCCTTAAAATCTAGGAGAGAAAGAAGACAAAAAAAAGAGGAAAGAGAACTTTTAAGAAAGTAAAAAAAGGAATGAAAGAAAGAAAGAAAGAAGAAGGGAGAAAGAATCCATGATGTGCTCACCACAAATGACATACATAAGCAAGAAGTGTTATATATTTAGTTATTGTTATATAATTATGTTAAGTTGGTAACAAGCAGAGCTCTACATTACCGGCGGAGAGACATGCCGTAGAGAGTAACAGATGTAAGAGTAACAGTAATGTAGTCTTGTTTTGTAAGTAAAATATGTTCTAGTGCTCCCAAAATAAACTACTAAACTAACAGTAACTGGCGCATTATTAAAAGTAGTATAAACACAACGAGAAGTTCAACATGATTGATTCGCAAATAAGTACTCACGGTATATTCCTTTAACCTTCCTATACTCACGCATACGGTCTGTGAGACCGATTTATATAGTATAGTATACGTCTTTCATTTTGACGTGAGTATAAGAAGGTTAAAAGTAGTTGAGCCTAAAGACTTAAAGCTATTTCGCTCGCTTTGAACTCCTGAAGTTTAAAGGAGGATGATAGATGAGAAGCCTATTACGAATTTCAAGTAACCAACGGCGAGACTGATGACAGATCCGTTACACGTGATTCTCAAAAATTTCTCATTTAAAGAATTTCATAAAAACAAATTCTGGAACAGTTCACCACAAAAAATTGGTAGCTATATGAAGTGGGCGGTTGCAACAAGTTTAATAAAAAACGCCTAGAACACTATATCTAGTGCAAAGTACGTCGTGAGATTTGATGCGTGCATAACTTGAAAAAGCTTCACCGGACGTGAGCTTCCACCGTCTTTCCGAAATGGTGGGCGCTGCAGTAACAGAAATTTATGTATTGTATGTTTGTATGTGTGTAAGCGTCATTATCTCAAACGTCGAGTGTTTAGTATCTTCTGGAAACTGAAAACGATTCTGTTACCGCGCAGATGTTAAGATGTTCGTGGCGACATAGGCAGACCTTTGATCAAGATTTCCGGTCATTTTATTCGGATTAAAACCTCAGAAGTCGTGCGATATTTATCTGGTGCGCGCAAAGGAGAATACGAAGACCCGTGTAGGTACCTCTCGGCTCACGCTCTACCTTTTTCGTTTCGTTTTCCCTATTTTATCGTGGCCTAGAGCTTAAATAATTTTGCATGGGGATCTTGTGCTTTATGGCAACACATTTTACTATAAATTATTGACGATTACGTCGCGTACCTGCCGTCACACAGAACATGATATTTTAATGCGAATTGTGTTTCCCCTTCGAAATTAGTTTTTCCTCTTTTTGCATCCGAATTTGAACGTGAGATTTATTCAAGAGGCATAAACGCGAAATAATTTATTACTGTCCCGTTATAATACAAGTAGATACATTTAAAAATTACGTGAAACGGATTCAAGACTTTACCATCCCGAATGGTTTGATAATTTTTTGGAGTTATATGGGGGAATGACAAAACTCTCTACATATTGAGCCGTGAAAATGTCACAACTAGAAGTTACAATGTAAAGCGTCATCAATACAATAAAAATCTTGTTCCTTTAACATCGGAAGAAGAGAAATAATATTTTTAGAATACAACTCGCAAATCCTTAACTTTTGTACGAGGATGGACCAATAAGTCCGTGCCTTTTTGAATTTCCCGCCTCTTAACTGAAAGGACAACACTGCTCCTGTCAACAGGCAACTGTCAGTTAACTCCTGTCAAAATTTGTACAAGCTGCGTCATTTAGTTTGTGTTTGACAGCCATTGATAGCAGACTACCGCGTGAAATAGAAAAAAGTGAATTTCGTGTGCTCATTGGGTGAGCATTATTTTTTGCAGAAAAATATCGTCACTCAAACCGACGCTAAGCTTGATAAATACTATGGGGACTAAATACTATGGTGACTATTTCTCCTTCCCAAACCTGAAGAAATGGCTCGGCGGCAAGAGATTTAACTCCAACGATGAAATCATCTCACAAACAAATACCTATTTTGATGACCCCTACAAATCTTATTTTTTGGAAGGGATAAAAGCATTGGAGAAACGTTGGACAAAGTGTATAGAGCTCAGAGGAGATTACGTTGACAAATAAAATGATTTTTATCCAAAAACCTGTGTTTCATGGAAGTCATGGACTTATTGACCTGTTCTCGTAATATTTAATTTTGACGTACAATTTAATATGATAATGTAAAACGGGCTTTAAGCAAGTTAAATGGTCGCCATATTTGATTTTTAGGTTATTGGATTGAATTTTTATCCTCTTTTCAACGATATTAGATAACCTGTTGGTTTGGTATATACATAGGTACATATGTTATAGTGTTATTAAATGATAATTAATTACAATAACAACCTCTAACGCTGTCCCTGTGTGAGGGTAGACGGAATGTACTCGATAGGCAACAAATATTAATTTTATAACCGGTTCCAACGCGAAAATATCCTTTTTGGTCCATTTTAAAATTTGTGTGAATAATGTTAACTTTTCCAAGATTAAAAATGCAAATAATTGGTTATGTTAGAAATCAAATATTGGTCACCTGCTTTCATTCGTAAATTCAGTTGTGAACAAATATATTTTATACACACTAGATGACAGTACGTAGCAAAGGTCTTATCAAATTTAATCATAAATAAATATATATAAACAAGGATGTTAGCAAATACACTGGAGTCCTTGCAATCACCATCATTGAGCTTTTTAAGTTCAAAACCGAGCGTTTAGAATGCGATCGTATTCCATTCCTAAATATTTCACTTATACTTCCGGTCTTCCCCATCTATATCCTCCCATCGCTCTTACTTCCCATTCTACTTTAACCTGTCTGTCATCTCCCATTCCTTTATTTCCTTTTATTTTGTATTACCTTCTTCCTTGTTTTGGATTTTACGTAACAATCAATTGGATAAGCTAGCTCTTCGTGTTGTGGTATACTAAACGTATGCGTTTCTGCATTTCCCTCATTTACCTAGAATTCGATACATTCATCTATCGAAAGTACGCGGGAGTATCTCCGTCCCAAAATATCCCTTACTCCCATTCTCGCTTCGCTTTAGGGCGGCGATTTGCATGAAAACTATAGTTTCGAATTAATTTGCATAGAACATCTTGTAATAAAGCGGTTACCGTTGCTAGTTAATAATTAAATTTGTTGTTTTAGGAAATTTCTAATTAAATGAGGCTCTATGCTAAGATTTCCATAGATAAATTGTTAATTAAAGTGCTAATATACGGACGCAAATAACTGCGGCGGTCCTCAAATAGCAGCGAGTTTCCGTCAACTTGCGGTTTACCCTTCCTTCCTATTTCAGATTTATAATACGCGATTAGTTAATTGCTATATATATGCGTATGTGTATGTAGATTGTCTTAGACGTTATACGTATGTCGTCTTAAACGCCGTACGTTAAATATTTGTATAATTATGAAGACCTTACCTCACAGACAGAAGTGTTAATAAATGAGGATCAATTAACGTATCTATGTAGGCATCAGCGCCATATTTACGTCCTGAAGAATCCGTATTTCTTCCTTTTTCGCGGGGAAAGATCAAAGCGGTTCGGGGTTTGTTTGATTGAATAATTAGATGTTACTAACTTTTAGTATCGTCTTCAAAATAGAGTCGTAATTTTACGATGGTACGTAAACAAATTTTACAAAAGGAATCCACTCGTTTGTTGCCTATACATATAGTGATAGATGTTGAACTAGTTTTGTAGACAGAGTCATTAACACCTCGAGTTTGTGCATTAAGTTTGAAAGACAGTCCAAATGGTTTATACCGATGCTTACAGGCGCGCATTTACCTAACGTAATTCCCCCAGACGTAGTATATCCGTGACTTTCCCCAATATTTAAGCAGGAAAATACAACGCGGGCTAACGCGGCGTATTTTTGGAAATCCAAATAATACGCGCTCCACGTATATTTAACCTTTTCCACGGTCGCCAAAGAAAACATCCATTTATTTCGTGTTTTGATTTTTTGTCGTCGCTTAATGCCCCCTACTTAAGGAGTAAAACGGGGAATGAAATTAAATCGGGGTCCAGAAATTATACGAGAATTCGGTTCGAGGCTCTTTTACGAATTATAAATTTAAATGAATAAGTTTTATGTTCTCGCGATTTTATTTAAAAGTACCGGGGAAATTCAATTAATCCCGCTAAATTGCGAACTTGTCCGTTTTGTTACCGGCAGCATAAACTCTTTCCAAATTGCTCGCGATTTGTTCATTAAAAAATCTCGTTAAAAAAATTAGATCAATTAAGGCCTAAAAAGCTTTCAACGGATCGACTACGTTTAAACCGGAAGGTAATATTCATCTTATTTATATCCTCGTAACATTTCGTATTAATATTTGAGATTCAATTCGGCAATGTTCGCTTAAAATATTTTTATGTTACATCGTTGTAAATTAACAAAATCAATGAAATTCCGATGATGGGATTTGCTTCGTTTGGATCTTGGAGCATGCAGAAGCGTTTTAACCAGAATCACGTTTCCGGTTCTCATCGAATATTTTCTTAATAACACGTCCCTCGTCCCGGAAATCGCTTTAACCGAAATCTGCACGTAAGCAGCTTTAATTTGATGTGTAATAAGTCTTACTTCCAACCATTTCGATTTTCTTCGAAATCTCCAAGGACTACCCCTTTGGAAAAACAGGAAAAATTGGAGATGTTCTAAATTAGACGAAACTTGGTGCACATACGTTTTCGAAGGCGTAGAGTGCGATTCCGACGTCGAAATCGATGGGATTTGCTCCGTTTGGATCTTGGAGCGTACAGAAGCGGTTTAACCAGAATCACGTTTCCGGTTCTCATCGAATATTTTCTTAATAACACGTCCCTCGTCCCGGAAATTGTTTTAACCGCAATCTGCACGAGAAGAGCTTTAATTTGATGTGTAATAAGTCTTACTTCTAACCATTTCGATTTTCTTCGAAATCTCCAAGGACTACCCCTTTGGAAAAACAGGAAAAATTGAAGATGTTCTAAATTAGACGAAACTTGGTGCATATACGTTTTCGAAGGCGTAGAGTGCGATTCCGACGTCGAAATCGATGGGATTTGCTCCGTTTGGATCTTGGAGCGTACAGAAGCGTTTTGACCGGAAGCGCGTTTCCGGTTCTAATCGAATATTTTCTTAATAACACGTATCTCGTACCGGAAATCGTTTTAATCGCAATCTGCACGTAAAGAGCTTTAATTTGATGTGTAATAAGTCTTACTTCTAACCATTTCGATTTTCTTCGAAATCTCCAAGGGGTACCCCTTTGGAAAAACAGGAAAAAATGAAGATGTTCTAAATTAGACGAAACTCGGTGCATATACGTTTTCGAAGGCGTAGAATGGGATTCCGACGTCGAAATCGATGAGATTTGCTCCGTTTGGATCTTGGAGCGTACAGAAGCGTTTTGACCGGAACCGCGTTTCCGGTTCTAATCGAATATTTTCTTAATAACACGTCTCTCGTACCGGAAATCGTTTTAATCGCAATCTGCACGTAAAGAGCTTTAATTTGATGTATAATAAGTCATACTTCCAATCGTTTCGATTTTCTTCGAAATCTCCAAGGGGTACCCCTTCGGAAATTCAGGAAAAATCGAAGATGTTATACTCTCATCTCCACACCTTTTACGTGCTTTCACTCATGATTAAATTTTAAATGATTAAATGATTAAATATAGATACAAGTGAATTCTTTAAAGAGAAGGAAATAAATTCGTAAAATATCATATTAGTTTTACATAGCCTACACTAGCACTGCAGGGATTTAATGTAATTAACGATGATGACTGTCAAGTTATTTACGGTCGCAAACTAATGTCCCTTCTACGTCTGTCTGGTAACGTGCTTCCTAGCTATTATTATTAATGATCTATAAAGTATAAGCTTCGCTCACAGTTAGTTCGTGAAAAATCGGTTGTTAATTTAATACAATTTGTAGCGTTCTATGTCACGATTGTACGGTAATGGAATTCCGCTGTTCCGGATTATAGGTGGGAACCGTTTGAATATTTGTTGATGTGATTTAGATTTTGTTGTACCCGGCATTATTTTTAACTCATTTCGTCGCATTTCTTGAAATAACCGTTTAAATGATTTGCTCATTTAAGGAACGATGAAATACAAGAGCTAAATGTAAATATGGAAGAAATTACAAAGTATGAAATTGAAAATGTGCTAAGAAACCAAACAAAAATGGGAAAACTGCAGGGTATGATACCTTCCCAATCGATATACTAAAAGCGGATATCGAACAGACAGTAGAAATGTTACATTACAATTATATCTTATATGAAAGATCTCTACCACTAATAGGTCAATAAAACAAGGTTGAAAATATAACTATCGTTCAAACCAGCCTTGTTTTATTGACCTATTAGTGGTAGAGATCTTTCATATAAGATAAGTATAAAAAGGTCACGAAATATATATATATATACATTACAATTATCAAACTAAATCTAACTAAAAACTACATATTACTAATGCTTTCGATCAAACTGATATATGTACTTTAATTTCTAATTAAACACGCGACAGTTGTAAATTATAAAGTATTCTTTCCCTCGGGAGAAAAAGGAGAAGAAGGAGAATACAAAAGCTCGCTGTCCGAAGGACAGGGACACCTTATATTGCTATCGATAACAATTTAGAAAAGATTAGATTCCTCTCAGGTAGCTCCTTCACGTGAAGGACTTCAAAGCAATTTTCTGCTCAATAACATGCCGAGGAATTTAATTGGAGACCGTGAAAGGATATTTGATGATCCAATATATAAGCAAAAAGCGAAAATATGTGCTGCTCTCCATTATTTATGGTTCGAAAGCGCGATCGGGTCGGGAATCACATTTCTTTTTATTAGTGCGCAAATCGAATTATTCACCGGTTAATAGGCGGCGTTCGTAGGTAATAGCTGTCGTATTTAATTGCTTCAAACCGGTACCGAGGACTGTCAATACTCGGTGGGAAATTCATTACAAACAGAAACTCATCTTTACGTAATTATATATCACGAATACGCTCTAATTTCACTTGGAATCAATGTCGATATGTAGGTAAATGCATACGTGTGTAATTCTCGCCATGATAAGCAATATATTAACCAAAACTAATGTTGTCATAGATTTACTATAGCACTGGTCAACACATATTTTGATGCCGTCTTTTTTTTTTAACTGTGTTAGGCTTATTTAGATAAACCCTACTTTTTAAATAACCCCACAAGAAAAATCTAGTGGGTTTATATCGGGCGATCTAGCTGGTCATTCTATAAATCCACGCCTGCCGATCCATCTATTTTAGAAAACGTCGTTCAAATATTCTCGAACAGGAAGGGCGTAATGAGGAGTGGCATCATCAAATGGTGTTATTTGATAGAACTGGATCATCCTCGTTTGGAAATAGCACTGCTAATGACGAAATCGAACCGGAGAACATCTAGATATCGATGCCCATTCAGCGTTTGAGTAAAGAAGAAGGGTCCCAAAACTTTATCATCGACGATTTCTGCCCATACAGTAATCTTTTGTGGATGCTGAATATGCAATTCTTGCATCCAATGTGGATTCTGAGCCAACCAATAACGACAATTTTGTCGATTAAGTGAACCGTGCATACTAGAACTAGCCTCGTCTGAGAAAGTGATTCGTTGTACAAATGTAGGGTCATCCTGACACATGTTCATTAGTTTTTGGCAAAACTGTATTCTGCGGTCAAAATCGTCTTCCCCTAGTTCCTGTCATAATTTCACTTTGTACGGACGATATTTTGCCGTATGAAATGTTCTTAGGATCGTCATTTTACTAATGTTATAATTTAATTCGATTTCTCGACTTGATATATTTCGCAGTCAACAAAACGTTCAGTTGTTCTTCGTCTCCAATTGAAGGGCGGCCACTTCCAACACGATCTCTAGAATGCCCCAACTCTTCAAATTTTTGTACAATTTGACTTACAGTTGATTGAGTTATGGGTGGACGATCTGGGTATTTCTGATTAAATGAGTGACATGCTTCTTCTTGGGAACGGATTTTATCACCGACACCAACCATCATTAATATTGTAATTCTATGCCTTTCGTTTAGACACATTTCATTATGTTTCAAATTTAGAAGACACTTTCACATAAATGTAAGATTTATTTGTCTGTTCTCGTGGACTTAAACTAAACATTATTGTTTGGCAGTTCACAAATTCTTTCATTTCCAACGTCCGTTCGCCGATTTTGTACCCGCCACGGCCAACTAAGTGTCAGATGGGTTTTATCGTTTCTTTTTTACAAGAAAGTAGCAAATACAATATATAACTTTCTTTGTAATTATAGAATACGGAATGGACTGTTCTATCAAATGAAAGAAAAAGTACAGGTTACAATTAAAAAGAAAGTCGATGACGTCATAAATTCAACTAATATTATCAAACAAAATAGTATCTACTACTAAAATGTGCCTATTGCAAACAATCACTATACGTGTTCGAGTATTTTGATAAATAAAAAATTATCATCGATTTTATGAATTTTTCTCCATAGTTTAGGACTTCGCTGTATATAAAACAATTTATACAGTTTCTTTTTAAATAAGCAAACGGAAATCGCCGTCGGATCAGTTATTGCGTTCTAAAAACTTGCAACAAAACTAGACGTTATGGCCGGTACTGCGAGATGGAAGTATGAATCGGTCGTTTATGAAATTGCGTTCGCGACGTTGATCACACGCACGCAGATTGCGAGGGTGCTACATTTTGTTAAGCGCGAAATTGAGTTACATGAAACCCCTCCTATACCAATAATGGCATATAGAAAGCTCGCATCCCGCATAATAAATTTCGAAGATAGTCACTGGTCCGAAACGAGGACCGTACCTAGACCACCTCCGAAACGAAGGGTGTTTATACGTGTATTTTTTATACGCCACTTTATTTTAAGCGACTACCCGACCACTTCGTATACGATCGCCATCCGAATCAAATTTGACTACAGGCAATAACGATGTATTCAGTTTAAATAGAGAAGAATACTTCAAGAAGCTCCAGAAAATGATGGATATTTTTGTAAACTGGTGGTAAAAGAATGTGAAATGATGACCATGTCTGCGAGATACTGAAAAGACTCTAGCGACTTGTGGTAATTCCACGTATTATTGTTTCTCATATTTCTGTAATTATTGTTCCTTCGACTGGAATAAAAACTTAGAATGTTCATTCGCAATTTATATTCCCAAATTTTGAACGAAACACTAACATAATGACATAATAACTGAAACATTTCTTATTATTCGCAATACTGCGATGAGTGTTTCCAAACTTCTAGGAATTCTGCAATATTTTTTCATTTCATCAATTTTTTTCATCGTAATTACGACGTAGTGTTAGAATATAATTGTCCGTTAATTGAATGCACTTATTGCAACGTAAAACCGATTTTTTAAACAATCATCAGACATCAAATGTACAGGACTCTCTATAAACGACCTAATAATAAAATTAGGTTCGTTAATGGGCAATTAACAAGTAACCGTGCAATAGCTTACAAAGTAAGCATAATTTGCATATGCCAACAATTCTGTAAAATTTTGACTATGTCAATTGCAAAACGCAATTGCAGACTAATTAGTTTCGTCCTTATTAGGACTCGTCAGTACAGTATATCGTTCTGCTAGTGACAGTGAAAAATTCCAGGTGATACGCCGATATCTCGGTGAGATGGATATGGTCAAAATAATGACCCCAACTCCCGAGCAGAAGAAATATGTTATTTTATTAAAAGTTTGACGAATTTTCTCCATTTCTCTTTATTTTTCGCTAATTACCGGGCTTCTCTGTAGGTACAGTTTTTCCTTTTTTAAATATCTCCTTCATGTTTTGCTCCCATGTTTTTCTCTGTCTCCCTCTGTGCCTCTTCCTATCCACCCTTGCTTCCCAAATCATTTTTACTAGTTCTGGTTTTTCCATCCTTGTTATGTGCGCAGACTTTTTATACTACAGTACGTATCAGTACAAAACTAAATTACTTCGTTATTTTATACGACGAAAAATATGATTTCCCTCAATTTCATCGAAATGAAGTTTTTTTATCAGAAGAACTAAGCGCCTTCATTACGCACGACATAAACAATGAGCATATAAATTCGAATAATATATCAAATCTTTAATAATAATTCCATTATTCGAAAGCTGTAGGGCCGCGTAATAAACTATTAGTGCCAGCGTGCCTCGCCGAAGCTTGTTTCCTACCATTTCCTTTACAATTGTAAGTCTCGCAGCGTATCCCTTAAGGCGTAATGGTTTCTGTCTTGAGCAGTGGGTCTAATATTCATGGAAACCATAGAAGGGCGACAAAATTTAATATCACCGATAAATTATTAGGGGTTTTGTAATAACGGTTTCGGCAGAAAGTGATAATAATTCTCCCCTTATAGGATACGGGTTATAAACAAAAAAAAAAAAAAAAGACACGAGAGAATCGTCCATTTGCTAGCAGATATAGTTTGTCAATCTGAAGTGATACAATGACGGCTTTAAAGTGCCTTTAACTAAAGTCTACTTAAAGTTAAATTTGATTTTAAAGTAGACCTAAATTACGTGCCTTTTCATAATGACATTAGCAGTCACCTTTAGTTAAAGCCAGCTTAAGCGTCGTGTTGATAGGTTGACTCCATTGTATTTAGTGTATTGGTTAGCTTAACTCAACAGTTCGCGCACTTCTTTTACCGCTGTTATTTGTTTATGAGTACTTTAGTACTGTAATCGTGATATATTACTTTATTTTAAGAATAGAAGGATGTGTGACAAAATCAAATAAAAAATGAAGGAACCAACTTTAATAAGGAAGGAGAATTATTGCTGGTAGAAGAACTGAAAATGCAAAACACTTATCTCATGGGTTCAAGCACGTTTAAATACGCGGGAGGGATTATTAACAGCGAGGGGTCCTTAGAAGACGAAATAAACGAAAGAATATCAAAATCCGCAACAACACGATAAAAACTCAATTCTTAGACAAAAAGAAGTACCAGAAACAGTAAGGGCAGAAGTGATCTGCGATGTAGTGAATCCGGTACTCCCTCATGCGAATCATGGACTACAAACGGGAGACAAAGAAGCAGGATGAACAGCGTAGAAATGCGATTTCTAGGACGAATGAAAAATAAAACTAAATTGGATAGGATACGGGACGCAGTATACAGGGAGAAACTCAAGAGAGAGTCAATCGAAACAACAACACGACAAAGACAATTACGATGGCTTGGCCATATTATAAGAATGGGAGAAGAAAGGTTGGCAAGGAAAATATGTGAATCAAAAGAAGTAGGAAAAATGAGAAGAGGAAGACCAAGGAAAACATGGAAGCAAGAAGTAAAAAGTGCATACGAGGCGAGGGGATAGAAGTGAGAGGACATCAGAGGAAGATACAGGGGGAAAAAACGGAGAGAAATATGGAAGAGAGAGCCAAGAAACTCAATTCCACACAACACAGTCGAACGGGTTTCAGGATTAAGTGAGTAAGTATACAAATTTTCTGCAGCCGTTTCTGAGTGCAGCAATGGTGTCATAGGTAGAGTTAGTTGAAAAGGTGATTTTATTATTCTGTAATAAGTTGTCATTGATAAGTTATCATTGAATAATAAAACTCTTCGTATCCAGCCGATTTGCAGAATAAATCCGCCTTTAAATACGGTAAGATCCACAAAGAATATGGGTTGGCGAATACTTTTGTTACAATTCTAGCGCAGTAAGAATTACGAAACGTAATAGAACAAGACAGGCACAAATATTTATAGTACACCCTTTCTTTCGTATCACGTCATAAAAGCGAACTTCACCGAGGAATTCGATAAAGGTCCCGCGGTTGGAGGTAATTGGGCAGAGGAAACGGTTTGATCTACGAATGTTTCAATAGAATGCAATCGAGATCGAGACGACGCTCTTTTCCCTTTTAATTAATAGCTTCGCTTTGTTAGGCGCTCGACCGGATGATTTTTATACTATTCATTGTGCCCCGTTCAATTTAACGCGACTGCATTAAATGTTTTCGAAGCAGCTATTAAATTTTTAAGTGCTGTCGATGAATGAAGGCAAACTCGACTGAAAAACGGGAATTTCATTTCGTTTCATAACGGGGAAAAAATCGTCTTTGTTATATACACCATAGAAGGTATTTATACGATTTTGCGGATTTTTTCTTTTTTGGCTTTTCAACAATAAACTTTTTCTTTTAACATGTCACAAACTCTTTTTATAACACAAATTAAATAATAACATTTCCTACATAAAACCAACCGATAGTAACCTCGCAGGTATGCGATTTTGGAACGGGCATTTAGATTGTGACAATCGCGGCGTATGCGCTCAAAGAGACGGACATTCAGAGTTTCCACGAGTGTACATTGTACCACTTTACATATCCGCATTATTATAGCCTCCAAGCCCAAATTTCATTTTTATCCAGCTTCTCACCCTGTAACAAGTAGTAAGGATAGAATCGTCGATTGCAATTGCGATCGGGAGATCTTGCTTTCGTCCGTGATCCGTGTAATTCCCGCAGGAGAAGCGTTTTCCTTTATTACTTCGATATCTCCGGACGCGATAGAAACCGCTGAAATTAATCGCGTATAACATAAAAACTCCTCAAACAAAAACTAATTTGTTCGAAATCAGCGCTAAGAGTGTAGTAGCGGTAATTAATTTCGTCCGTCATAAAAAGTGCTGATATCGCTAGCGAAACACGATTAGATATCAAGCCAGACACGGGGCGAACAAGAACGCAAGAAGAAAGAAGGAACAAACAACCCTAGATATATATATATATATATATATATATGTGAGCGACGTCATTTCCACAAATATTTAATTAAGAGGAACTCGAAACGAGTAATATTTGCTACAGCTCGCTTGCTACTCCGTTTGGGTGGCTCAGTTAGAAGTGTTTATATTTGTTTTAAGTATGCTTAGAACACCATTCGTAGAATGTTCGTATTGTTTAGGGCTTTTCGCGAGTTTCCGTACACCGAATCGTGTTGCCGGTGAGTATCCGTAAAGTTATTTGTGCTTCCACGATTGACGTTTAATTGCATCCTCTTCGATTTTTTTGGACAAAACCATTTTCTGCGCCCAATCGCGTTCAAAATATATCTATCCGATATATTTTGGCCCGTAGAATCCAAATCTTCCATCCCGGACGCTGTATCTCTTACCGTGCTCTAGCTAAAGAAAAGTTCGTCCGATTGCGTTCGAAATATACCTATCGGATAGGTCTCGGCGAGGCATTATAAAGGCTGTAGCTCCAACACTTAGGGAGATATGAACGTCTTAAGTTTAACTTCGTCCAATCGCGCTCACTTTTACACCAATCAACGCGTCTTGACGCGCTGATTCCAACGGTATATGATTCGTTTAGATTATTTCAAACGGTTGCCGAGAAAATGCAAAAAACCGCAAAAAATCGCTAAAATCGCACACCCTTTTCGCTTATAATAATAATAATAATAATAATAATAATAATAATAATATTTATTGCATAATGTATGACAACAACAACAAATAGCAACACGTCAAATAGAACAAAACAAACTATATGTTCAGAAACTCATTAACATTGTATGGTTCGACATTACATAGAAGAGTGTGCACTTCTTTTTTAAATATAGAAAATAATGTTATATTCTTGATATTATTTGGTAAATTATTATAAAATTTTATGCAATTATAAACAATATTCTTTTCAGGTAGTGTAAGATGATGTCTAGGATAGCGGTAGTTCGCCCTATTGCGGGTTCGATGTTCATGTCTAAAACAATTTGTTTCAAAGAAAGCACGATTTTTGAATGCGAATTTTAAAATTTCCATTATGTAAATGCCGTATACAGTTAAAAGGTTGTGTTGTCTAAATAGACCTCTACAGGACTGGCGATAATCCAGACTAAACATTATTCGGACAATTTTTTCTGCATTACAAAAGTACGAGTTATATCGCTACCACTACCCCAGACAATAATGCCGTATTTGATGCGGGAGTAACAGCAACTAAAATACATTACACGAAGTACTTGTTCGCTTACGAGAGCCGACAGCCGTCGCATGGCGAAAGTAACAGTGCTTAAGTTAATGCATAGATCATCAATATGATCTTTCCATTTCAATTGGTCGTCGACTATCAGCCCCAGCAATCGAACCGAACGTTCTACAGGATATTCCCTATCATTAATTTCTAAGGTGGTGGGATATGGCTGATCTTTGGTTCTAAATAGAATTACTTTAGTTTTATCTCTATTAAGGTCCCATTCATTTTGATATAACCACGATTCAAGTTTAGTGATATAACGGGAAGTCCTGCTCACAATGGTGTCAATTGTGTCCCCCATTACAAGGAAGGATGTGTCGTCTGCATAATTCATTGTTACTAACTCGGTATCGTGTAAGATGTTTTGTATCGTGTAAATATCATTATAATAAATTAAGAAAAGCAAAGGTCCTAAAATGCTGCCCTGTGGTACCCCTGTTGATATAGATAATTTTCTCGATTTAACCACTCCGGCTTTGCTATGAATGTGGACTGATTGTGTCCTACCTATTAAGTATGTTTGAAACCAGTGTAGGGCGGATCCTCTAATGCCATAGCACTCCAGTTTGGCAATAAGTTTCTCGAGATTTATGTTATCAAATGCTTTCGATAGATCCAGAAAAAAACCGCAGGGAACTATTTTGTTCTCAAGAGCATCCAAAACAGTGCTAATTAAATCAAGTAAAGCCGTCTCAATACCCTTTCCCCTGACAAATCCGTGCTGGTGCCGACTAATAATCTCCCACTTAGTAACAAAGTTATAAAGGCGGTCGTACGCAGCTTTCTCAAATAACTTTGAGAAGCTTGTTAAAAGACTTACAGGTCTGTAGTTACTGAGATCATTCAGATTGCCTTTTTTGTGAATTGGCAGTACAGCAGATACCTTCAGGGAAGCTGGGAAACAACCTGTTACAAATGAATGATTTATAATGTGACACAAGGGTTTTACAAAGCTATCAATACATTTCTTGATGAAGAGTGGGGGACTTAGGACGCTCAATCCTACATCAATCGACGTGTCTTGACGAGACGAATTCAGCGGCGTAGGATTCTTTTAAATTTACTCCAACGTTTACCGAGAAAATCGCAAGAAACCGCGAAAAAGTCGCTGAAAATAGCTAAATTGCACCATCGGAATGGCTTTTTCTAGCTACCGCATTCTCTTCTACACCATTCGAAAGAGGGCGTTTTTCTGATTCAAAACCAGTCCCGCATCGGCTTTCTATCATTAATAGTTTAGGCGCTACGAGCGTTTCAAGTTATACTATTTTCGCCCTATACTCGCCCCTATTTCACGCCTTTTGCCACAACTTCGTAAGGCGTTTTCTCGAGAACTATGCGTTCCACGCCCGAACCGGTCCCATAAGTTACATTCTGGCGAAATTCGAGCATGAACTTTTCATCTCAACAGCGCCACCTAGTGGTCGTTTGAAAAAACGTAAAAAACGCTCCTCGTACATAGAATAAAAGATAACCCATTCTGCATTATTATATCGCTTAGTACCACCTACGGAAAAGTATAAAAATAAAAAGAAAGAAACTGTGAGATAATATAAATGTCCTGAAACCTTATACGTAGGTGCACGAATGCATATGTTGTGGCATTTAAACGCGCATATCGCGCAAAATACGATCTTTAGAACACGCCGGTGTTGCTATTTATTCTACTGTGTACGTTTTAATTTTACACGTTCGCGAATTTACCCGCCGCCGTACATGTTGTACTGCGCTAGGGAATACTGATAACGGACGTTTGCATGCGTGCGCTTCATATTTACCTCACGTTGGTCAGGTAGCTAGTTGTGTGCAGTCTGGCGATAGTAGTAGTGAGATTGACCGATAATCTAGCTGTAAAATAGAATTTTGCATGCCCGTGCTTTAATATAATTGAATACTTTAGCGTCGGCAAATTGATAATGTTATAGGAATTGGAATGATTACGTTGGTTTCTATTGGTTTTGGTGTCTCATAAGCGGAGACCGGATTATACGTTCGTTGCATATCGATAACTATCAACGGTACAATTGAACGCTTTAAGATCTACACGAATTAACGTAAATAAAAGCGATTAGCACTAATTTAATTTCACATATTTAGAATATTTTGGCCTTTTTCTACATATCTCGAATATTTTAACATATTCGAAATTATTCGATATATTTTTCCGTTTGAAAATCGCGTTGTTTTTATAAAAAAAAAAATATAGTAGACGATTTTCTGGAAAATCTACATCGTACGATTATCCACGTTTCGTTAAATGTAATAAAATGAATATTACTTAAATAGAGATTAATGCCTTTTCCAAGAAAATTATGTTTCTACATTTTTCTAAGACATTGTAAATTGCTTTTAAAAGTTTCAAACGAAATATCATGTTCAATACCGAAGAGCAAAGATTATTTTCTTACGGTTTCTATGAATAAAAATTGAAAATTAAACGACTAGAATTGGTCAATACTGGTCAACAACTGAAAGTTATATGTTCCAATTTAATTCACGTCACGTGTTTAGTACACGGTTTAAACAGAGTGGCGAAAAATATTAGAAATTCATTTCCTATAGTTAATAGTTTCATTAGTAACGTAAAAAAATATTTTTAAAATCTCCTGTGAGGAGTCAGTGTTACAGAGAAAAATCATCAAATACTCCTTTGCCACCGGAACCAATAATCACAAGATGGGAAATATGGTTGAAAGCTGCCAGTTTTTATGCAGAACATTTTGTCCCTATTAACGAACTTATTTCAAGTTTTGAAGAGGAAAATATTGGTGCAATTTCAAAGTGGGAACCAATTTTAGAAAATAATTCACTGCACCATGAACTTTGCTTCATTAAATCAAATTATGATTTTGTTCATAAAAATATTGTTATTCTCGAAACTGAATCATTCCCGTTACAAGAGCCTCTTCATTTGATTGATGAATTTAAGGAGAAACTTGAGACAGTTACTGGAAAAATAGGACAATTAATAAATGAAAGATTTAATGATATTTTAAAAAAGAAACAGACATTTAGATTTGTCGCAACAAGCAAACCAAATTCTCCGGTGGCGATTTTGATGTTGAAATTTATTGTGATTAGATTCCAATACTAGTATTACGATTAGATTATCACAATTACAATTAGATGCGAGGGGCATCGACTGAAATCGAATATAAAAACTAAACGTTTGATAGATCCGCAGCTGCCTTGCATCCGAAACGTGGATAAGAAGGGTTTGGTAAACAACGAAGGGTGGTCCGCCTCGGTGGTATTTTAATCCACTCGATTGAATGTAAGGGGTGCATTATTATATTATAGTTTGCCACAACAGACGTTAGGACGCTGAAATATTAATAAAGTCCATTCTTCCCTTCGCACTTACATGACTCATAATGAAATTCGAAACCGTTCTAATTTTTAGCGTATGTACTACGTCCGTAACCGGAGCGCAAAATTTGGATCGGAAGGTGCCGAAATTATTATTAAGTTAAAGTACATTTCGGTTTAAAAGTACTATATACCCACTACACCCGAATCTCCCCTAAGTCGACGCCTGCAAAACTCGAATTTCTCTCCAAGTTGAAGTCTTTTAAACTGCAAGTCTAATTTTTTATTTTTCTGAGTCGAATTCGCATTAAATCGATTCATTTTGTGGGGTACTCAATCGTGTGTTTACGATGCTTACTTTTCCATGTTTAACGATTCTTAACCCCTTGCACTACGCCGAAATTCACAATCAGCCGTGCCAAACTCGGGCGCCTGAGTGGTCCCGAAAAGAGTCGAAGCGGCGAAGACTGAGTGTCGGAACTTTGAACACATCTTACGACCATTCTTACGACTGACAATGAGTGCGAGATAGGCGTGCTCGTGTTGACTTCACGCGGTGGTGCTCTTGCAAAATTCAAAAGACAACAATATATAAAATACCCATTCATTCAAGAAAAGGAAAAAGAGATAAGACCTCATTCAGGCGTTCCTGATGGCCCGAGATTAAGACCACGAGCACGGCTCGTGATATTCATGTTTGGCCCGAAATGTCGATTACGAGCCTGACTCGTGATATCCACGTTTGCCGTGAAATTGAACAACGAGCCTGACTCGTGATATTCAAGTTTGGCCTAAAATTTTCATCACGAGTCAGACTCGTGAAAATAGTGCAAGGGGTTAACCTGACAAGGTTTCTTGAATTCCCTCGAGGACATCTAATTAATACCACTTGTCTGCAACGAAATCGTTCTTCAAATAAAAATATTATAAATCGCTGCATTGGTTTAATATCCTAAAGTTACAATACCTTCTCCTTCTGGTGTACACTCTTCTCCTTCAGCTTCTGTTGCTTCTAACGTTTCTTCCTTTGTGGGCGCATATACAAATTCTAGGGAACGTGATCTGCGCGGTTGCAAATTTATCGAATTGTAGCAGTTTCCAGTAAAAGCGATGTGTCCCTTTGAGGATCGAAAAGGGTATTTTTATTACATCGTGCAATTCGATTGCGTTGGTCTTCACAAGGAGCCCATTATTATTATCGGCAACTTCGAATGTTACCATCAGTAAATTACATTTATCATACTTATAGCGATCATTTTCAACACTACAGCTCTGCTATGTAACCAACCAATAACTATTATTGATCTCAAGTTTGATGAGTTATATATACTACTTGCATATCTCATTCAGCCCATTTTCTTTACTATGTTTACTATTTACTGGTCTAATGTAGCTTCCTTCGATAACCTACAACTTTTAAATAGAAATAAACAAATTTTGTAACTCTGTGTATACCATTTTATTTAAATCACACAGTCACTGCAGTTTCAATCGAGAACGGTCATTTTCAAACTGTACAATACATCAATTTTACAAGCTTCTCTATACCATCTGTAGAACACGTACACTCTAAGAGTGCACGTTTATTTCTATGCATAACGAAATACTACAAAGTAACGGCTGAAATTATTAATTTTCTACAACTTTTAGATAGGAAACAATTTAATCTAATGCAAAAAAGACAGGAAATATTTTTGTGTTAGTTCGAAAAATATGTCACATCACGAAATATTGATGCTACATCTACTGAAGGTAAAATAAATGCCTTCCTAGTAGGAGCTTATAATTCGATGGTCTCCATATTCTTAATTGTAAGAACTTCTTCTAAGTTCCGAAATGCAACATATTTTTAAAATAATCGTTCTTTTTGGACTTGGCCTTAGATTTCTTTCCCGATGTGAAAGGTTTCATGAAGATATACTGCACATACAGAGACGATTAAACGGGAAATGATTAGAGGCAATGTTTGCAGATTTTCTCGGCCAATTCGCTACGAAACTCCAATGGAGAACATGAAAAGGGAGAAGACTACAAAGCGAAATTAGTATATTATTATTCTATAAGTACTTAGATTGTTTTAATGATTTTAATGTTCTGGAATGAATTATAACTCCTTCTTTTTTCTTGTAAATATTGTCGTAATTATTAAGTGTACGGTTATAATTTTTAAGCAAGAAAGCGTTTTAATGGAAAAATCCATTCCAAAAAGAAGGTATGTGCGATGAATATTTTTTATTATTATATTTCGATTCAGAAGCATCAAATCTATAATAATCATGCATAATAATTAGTCTGGACAAAGAGCAGTAATTACGAAATAAGTTGCGACAGCCTACATATTGTAGCATAGTAATACTCGAATGGTTAATTACCATTAAAAAATTGGTCTTTTATTACAATTCAATATATCGAAATTTACCGTTAATGTTGGGGTTATAGTTTCCAATTGTCATTCGCTTTATTTTGGGGTTCTATTTATACCTTTCCGACACCACGCCCACCACCTTTTGAGCATTTTATTACCCTATGGGCGTTACCTTCCCATTTTAACTCCAGCCAGAGACGTTTAATGGGAGAAACAAATGTAACTAGAAATACAATTAATAATTATTATAAAAACCATATATTAATGGATAGAAAAAGCATTGTCAACATTCATACACATACATACAACACTTTTACATTGCAAGAATACATAAAAAATTACTGGAAATAACCAAGGATACATCGACATTCAATACAGGTTTCTATAACAGCGATATGCCTGGATGAACTGGTGTCGAGGAGAGTTGAAGTTTTCGTTTCGTAGACATCGAAGAAATAAAGCACTGTGGTCCTGGTTTCCAAAAATAAATAAAAAGTTTTTGGTGAACGATGAAAAAAATTGAGAAGATAGATAAGTCAAGAAATAAGTCTATAAATATATTTCGAATAAGAGGGTTTTAAGAAGAAGTACCAGTGAATAAAAGAACCTCACCACACCGAAGAAGAAAGAATTTAAGAAAAGGGAGAAGGAATTTAACGGAGGGGACATAGGAAGAACCATCATCGAATGAAACTCACACACACACAACACTAGGTAATTATCTTGATTTTATGTTAAATATTTCTCAAAATTTATAAATATAATTTGTTATAATTGATGGTTTTTATATCATTAATTAAGAGCTAGACCGGTGCAATTTTGTTTAAGAAATTTAACTAAATTCTCAGTACAATATACACAGAACTAGTCGCGTACAGCTACATAAGGCGATGGGGAGTGGGCGATGCTGTCGTAACTTATTTCGTAATTGTGCGTTGTTACCGCTGCGCCCTCGGACTAATAATAATGAGAAGGGGGAAAGTTTTACATATTTTGCAGACAAATGTAATTTATACATCTTTTGTTCTTCCCTTCGTAAATGCAATCGACTTAACTAAGTACTAGGTTGTAGCAATAAGAAGACAACAGACCAATTATAGTTACGAGAATCAAGAATCCGTTTGACGGAGAATCGTATCGCATTTAAGTGATATTTCCCCAAAGCCACCACGTACGTATCGCATCGTACGTACCCTCGAGAAAAATTTATATCAATGATAAGTCAGGCGGAGTGTGCAGCACCAGCAATAACAAAATTAGGTGTGTGCAAACCATCACACCACACCACCACCACCACCACACACACGCACGCACGTTCGAAATAAGCACTTTATTTTGATTGATGATAAGACTACGTATTAGGTTAGTGTTTATATGATTAACAATGTGGGATTGAGTGCGTTATGGATTCTCCGGGGAATCGGCACGAAAGATTTATTAGGGGGTACGGGCTGTACGACTGTGACTAATGTCAATTGGGGATTTTTATTTTTCTTCCGGTTTAATTTTTTGATTTATTTATTCCATTTAGTTTGACGACTGAAAGGTGAAATGGATTGCTTTTTAACTTTTTGATGAATCGATCGGCGGAAAAGACGGAGCTCGTCCGGAACGAAATAACGCAACGAATCCGACATACATACGTAGTACGTAACATATCGTTCAATAAGTTCGTAGGATGACTAATAAAACAACAACTTTTTGGCCAAAATTCGACTTTCACTCATTAGCGTAGAGTGATTCACATTCTTTCCAACATTCCTCAACATTTCGATGCCTTCTTTCGTGGAACGATTTATCGTTGGCCTCGAAATACTCTTCAGTTGCGGCAATCGCTTCTTCATTGGAGCCAAATCTCTTTCGCTTAGAGCGTTCTTTTTAGGTCAACAAACAGGAAGTAATCGTTGGGAACTAGATCCGGAAAATACGATGGATGGGGAAGCAATTCGCGCAATCATGGTATTCTTGCGACGGTGCCTTGGCTTGGGAAAAGAGCACTTTTTCTTTTCTTCATTTGAAGTGGTTTTTGCGCCATTTCTTCCTGCAAACGCGCCAATAACGCTACACAATATTCACTATTGATGATTACTCCTTTTTCCAGGTAATCGATGAATACAGTACCTTGCACATCCCAAAATACGGAGGCCAAAACATTACCAGCTGACGTTTGCCTTTTTGGTCACTTTGGACGATTTTCATCGTTTACTGTTCACTCAGTTGACTGTCGATTTGACTCTGGAATGTAGTGCTGGATCCGTGTTTCATCCATTGTCACATACCCCATGAAGAAATTATTTGTATTGCGCTGAAACAACACCAAACAACGCTTTGAATCCTCGACGCGTTGTTGGCTTTGAGCGACTGTGAGCAAACGCCGCACCCGTTTCCTCAATGGCTCAGATGTTTATGCAAAACGGTGAGTACTCTGCCTTCTGAGATCTTTAAGGCGTCAGCTATCGTAGGCAATTCCAATTTACGATCGGCCAAAAGCATTTTGTGGATCTTTTCTTATATTTTCTGGAACAACTGCCGAATTTCGGGGTTTGTACGGCCGTGTTTAAAATCAGCAAAACCACTTCTCTCCCATTTTTCTCTCGATAGAATAACACTTCTCAAGCCATTGCTTTGCTTGAACCGTATTTTTCCATTGTTTGAAGAATTACAAAAGTAGCGTCACGAATATCATTGTAACTTGTGAACTGAACGTCAGATTATCATAAAGTCATATGAATTTGTCAATTATGTGTCATCCTACAAACTTATTGAGTGACGTGTTATGTACCATCACGGACTTTGGTTGTGTCCGCTCTTTTGAGGTACAGCCTCTGCTCCTGTTATTGTATCGGTTTTAGCGTCAAGCAAATTTCGCACATACACACGGCCTTGTATGTGCAGAATTTGCTTGACGCTAAAACCGATACAGGAACAGGAGCACAGGCCGTACCTTCAAAGACCGGACATAACCAAAGTCCGTGATGGTACATACGTAGATCACCGCGCTTGATTTAATAAATAACTTGCGATACAGGATTACAATATTCTTAATTAACCTTCCTATACTCACGCATACGGTCTGTGAGACCAACTTATATAGTATAGTATACGTCTTTCATTTTGACGTGAGTATAGGAAGGTTAATATGTTGTTTAAAAAATTACCGGATAGCAACATACGAGGGGTCCAAGGGAAGTGGCAATTTTTCGACGAAACAATTACGAGGCTAATGCCCCACAATACGACTTTTTCATCATTTTTCCCTGCACACCAATTAGCGAGTAAAAAGTCGGATTTTGGTCGATTTTGAAGTGCCAATATCAGTCGACCATTTTGTAAAAGGTGAAATTAACGTTAGATCCCTGATAACTTATACTTATTGAATTGTACCATATTTTATCAACGTGATGAATTTTAGAGTAACTTGTTTACACACTCCGTTAATAATTTGCATAAATTTACATTAATTTAGAATTACGTACATATATACAAATATATGTACGGCCTCTAATTACGGAAATCATCTAATTACCGTAGGCGATAACAGCACTTCCTTTATTACACTGTCAATCCGTTTGATTTATATAGCTCAAGAGACGCATTTCGGATATAATAACACGCATGCGGTAATGTCTGTCCGGAAAATTATTTCGCCATATTCAAGGGAGAAATTTGTTTTAGAAACAGAGAAAATAAAATTGACACTATATCACATCGGTAAACTCCTCACTACGCAATTAATTAATTTTCGTTTGAATATTCGCTCCTCTACTACTCTCAGGTTAATCAAACCATAAATCGGGAGTCAAAGCTATATTTTCAGAACGTTAATGTGCAAGTGCACATTTATGCAAACCATAGAAACAAAGAACACGCTTAAATCAAAACAATAATGGTGAGAGACGAACGCCCCATCAAGGAGCAAAACGTGCAAAGCGAAATGCCAAAGACATCGTTAATCTGCGCTCTTACACCCGGTTGCAACGTACCAATCCATTCATTAGATGTAATGTAATGGAGTGGGGTCTGGCCCAAAGTGGCCCTTTGCACTGCGACCACGTTGATCTATTGTGCTTCCCCTTGTTTTTTATTTATTTAATACGTCTAGGAACAGGATCAGCTCCTTCAAAGGGAGTGTTAATAGGTCCTCTTCACTCGGCGTATATGCATGTAGTATTCTGTATCTCCTGTGGCCTAGTGCCCCACAGTTAGTGATCAAGTGTTCCATTGACTCCTCTTCTTCAGAATCTGCAAGCGTCCGTGTTGGATAAGCCCATTTTGTGTAGGTGCTTGTTACAGGTATAGAGGCTTGTGAGTGCCCCCGCCAGTGTCTTTAAGCTTCTCCTGTCCAGTTTTAGGGCGAGGTCCGCCCTCCTAGCGTCGTAGTTCAGAAACTTTTTGGAATGTTCCAACCCAATGGTATCATTCCGGTGTTTTGTTGTGATGGATGCTGTCCGTTTCATTATCTCCCCTGTAAGGAGATCTTTATTCAACCCAAAAGATGGGGTAGGTCCAGTAAAGTTCCTCTCAGCCCCTTTTCTTGCGTAGATGTCTGCCATCTCATTAGATAATCGTATTGCTAATGTATAGGTGACTCAAATGTTTAGTTCTTATAACTAGAGTTGCTCAATCTGCGCCAATAGTACTACAACTATCCGAAACGACCGTAGTTTCAGTTTCAATTTATAGTATGAAGCCTCATCTGTATTCGTATAGCGCAATGCTATTTTATTGTGGTACAGCCGTTTCAGATAGTTGTAATATACTATTGGCGCGAATTGAGCAACCCTATCCATAACGCATTTTGCGCTTATTCAATGCATTTATTTTTCTCAGTGTATCTAAACTAGACAGCTCTTACAGTCTGCAACGTTGTTCTCCTCAAATTTCATAATCGACGTAGTAACTGCATGAAATTCTTCTTCCTCTTCCCCGTTTTAACCGAAGTCATTTTCATATATATTTGTACACTTGGTAGGTATCGGGGATAATAAGCGACTTCTTTTTGAGGTAAGTGGTTAATTTAGTCGTTTCGCTTACATAATAATGTAGTGTGTAGTTCTCCATGATATCACTTCCAGGAATTTCCGAAATTAAAAATTGTATGTGCTGTCGGCGAGGCACTTAATGAGCAACCATATAAACATGTACGTGTACGTTTGTGTGTGTGTATGTGCGCGTACACCATCAGACAGATGCGCTACTGTATTGTCGTTAATTATTTCGAACGAGTTGTGTGGCTGTGGCTGTTTAATTTGTGTGGCCTACGGAGCATTTTAGAACGGGATCCGATTCCACAGTCGATGTATCCGTAACGCTGTTTATCACACGAAATTATAAAATTCCTTTGATGCTTACTCATGGATGAGCTTTTAGGTGAATATTTAACACCGTATTTGATATGGTTACGTGTAGTATACAATTCGCACTTTTACGCATGATATCGTAATTGAGATTGTTGTCATCATCATCGTAATATACCTCTGACATTCGTTAACGTGCTATTCTATTCGTACTTTCTACATATATGTATATACGTGAAAGATAAGTATAAAGAAATTACGATTATTTGCTTTCAAGCAGAAAAATCATAATTTAGCAACTAATCCTGTACGTTACAATGTGATATGGTTTGTAAATAAAGTAAGGAATAATATCTAATATTTTTTCTTCCCAAAGGAGGAAACCAAAAAATTAAATTAACGTGAAATATTCAATAGAAGAAGGAGATACATGTTGAAACTCCATTATAAGAGATAAAGACACGGAAAATGTTAAGAGTTTGAAATATTTATTGTAATAAACCACAACAATATTGCTTCGCTCTATTCTATAACTACATCAGGTGAATGATGGCTTAGAATCTAAAGTTTTTACATTTATACAACAATTTTTAGTCTAAAAGGTGTGGGGGTTTATAGGTCTAAATTTAGGAGGAGGGAGTTATTCACATCTAATTAGTCGTTTAAGTCTTTCCCTAATTTGTTATGCATATAAATTAATTTGCAGATTCTCTAATAAATTAAGTTTTTGGCTTTGTCTTGAACATGTCAAATTTTAATGTCAATGTTAAATTTATGATTCATTCCTAAACAATGGTTAGCAAAAGTCGAAACTGTCTTATATCTGTAACTTCTGTCGTATTCTTCCATGCGATTCGACTTTTGCTAACCATTGTTTAGAAATGAATCATAAATTTAACATTAACTTTGTAAATTTACACGTTCAAGACAAAGGCAAAAACTTAATTTATTATGGAATCCGGAAATTAATATATACCGAATGACATAGAAATTGCAACACCAAGAAGGAGTAGGACATTTTTATTGAAACTTGATAGATTTGTTGGACTATCATTAAATAGTAATTGATTAACTTCTGAGATGAAGTGATAATGTAATAACGTCACATTTGACAGTTATTATTAATTTTTTGCTAGCTTTTTCGATCTGTATTTATCGTTCGATTAGTTGTTTTTTTTTCATTGTTGATTAACATTATTTCGATTGCTATTCAGTTGTTTACGTGTT
This sequence comes from Chrysina gloriosa, assembly GCA_038088585.1. Classification (NCBI taxonomy): domain Eukaryota; kingdom Metazoa; phylum Arthropoda; class Insecta; order Coleoptera; family Scarabaeidae; genus Chrysina; species Chrysina gloriosa. The sequence continues at coordinate 1,062,497 of CM076089.1, read as the reverse complement.
TTATTCGTTTCATCATGGATAGAGTACGGCAACGAGTCAATTACCATCAATTAAGCGAATTCGAGGTCGAATTATTGGTTTGCGCGAAGCCGGTTTTTCATTTGGGGAGATTGCTAACCGTGTAAATCGAAACCGGTCTACTGTAATGCGAGTGCGTCGTGCATGGTTTGAAGATGGTCAGGAACGTCGTAAAAGGGGAACCGGTGCTTCAAAAAACGAATGAGCGTCAAGATCGTCGCTCAAGATAACTGTCATTTAGAGATCGATTTCCTCTACTCGGGCAATTAGTGACCAATGGTTTGGTGAAAAAGGGCGCCGTGTATCACTTAGAACAGGTTATCGCCTAATCCGAAGTTTTGGGTTAAGATTAGATCGTCCGCAACTTCTGCTTCCTTTGACTGCGGAACATTGTCAGCAACAGTTACAATGGTGCAACGAAAGATCTCATTGGAATATTGAATGGCGTGGTGTTGTCTTTAGTGACGAATCTAGATTTTGTTTAGGCATGCACGACGGTCGTAAGAGAGTCAGAAGAAGACGGGATGAACGATAGAATCTTCCATTTACAGTTGGGAGACGCGTACACGGCGCCGTGGGTGTTATGGTTTGGCGTGCGATTACTTTCGGTAGCAGCTCTCCCTTGGTGTTCATTCGAGGCAATATGACAGGGCAACGATATATTGCGGAGGTGGTTGAAGCACATCTTCTGCCATACTTACAAGAGCTCGAAAATCCATTATTCCAGCAGGACCATGCACGTCCTCATGTAGCAAGGATTTCCTTGAACTTCTTTGAACAGGTCCAGATTAATCTTTTGCCCTGGCCTCCAAGATCTTCAGATCTTTCAGTCATTGAACATGTTTGGGACATAATTGGTAGAGGGTTGCAAAATTTGCAACGCCCTCCTTTGACTTTAGAGGCTTTGAGACATGAGGTGCAACTTGCATGGGACGTAATACCCCAAGACGAAATAAACCACCTTATTCAATCAATGCCACGACGTGTAAATGAATGTATAAATCAGAGAGGCCGCTCCACACATTATTAACAATAATTATTAAATTTTGTTTAACTAATAAAGATTCTCCTCCCAAACTTTGATCATTTATTACTATAATATAGGTGAATATTTCAACCAAATTACATGCAGAAATTCCAACGCCTTCCTGGTGTTGCAATTTCTATGTCACTCAGTATATATGTATAACAATTAGGGAAAGCGTTAAAAGACCAACTAGATATGAATAACCCCCTCTCCCCCACCTCAAGTTAAACCTGTAAACCGCCACACTTTTCAGACTAAAATTTTTTGTATAAGTGTAAAAACTTTAGATTCTAAGTTGTAGTATAGCGAAACAATATCGTTGTGATTTATTGCAATAAATACTTGAAACTTTTAACATTTTACGTGTATTTATCTCTTCAAATTAACGTCCGTCAAATCCGGAGGAAAAAATTAAACCCACATATCCGAGCGTCTCTTCCAAACACCGATAATAATAAAACAATACAAATATTATTCCTTACTTTATTTACACACTGTGTATAGTACATAAATCGTTTAGTAAAGCTACGTAATTCGACGATATAAGAACTGGAAGTGACCTTTCCGAATAAAACACCAAAAAAAAAAAAAAAATTAGCTGTCAATACGTAACTTTTCGTATACATGCGGGATTTACTTGTCTGAAATGTGCTGGTAGTGATCAATCATTCTAGATATATTTTGAAACGTTTCCTTCCAGCGCGCTTTACGTAATCTAATCCCCGAGTTAACCATACCCCTCCGAATATTCCGTTGTTGAGTGGTGGAAAGAACTTGTTTCGCGCTTTCTTGAACGCACACAGGCATTGCACGTACGACGCTGTATATTTCACATATGTAATGTTGTACGTACGATAAAATCAATACCGAAACAATTGTGTGTGTGTGTGTGTGTGTGTGTATTTTATTTTACGGCCGATATCGTATGATATGTACGTATGCATAAAAAAGAAATTATGCGGACGTATTGCGTAATTCGATTTTATCGTGCGACGATGTTGAAACGAGCTTTTCCATATTTTTTTCCAATTCTGTAAAAATTGAATTAGTGGCTTACGGGTTTTACCACAGTCGTTTACCTAGAAAGTTTCGCTGCTCATGTCGTCAGCTTCATCAGAAGTTCACTAGAGACAATCAAGGCAGTCTCTAACAACAACAAAAAAATGTAATCTCGCTGTAAAGTCGCTGTCATATACAGTATGTTCCAGTTCGAGTTACTTTCGAGATAACTTTCTTACTTACTTTTCTACCGCAATTAGGTCAATTAAGCAAGAATGATTGAAATAATGGTTTTATATTCTTGTTCTTTTGGAACACCTTCATCAGTGAAAAATAACTAGATAAATCTATAAACAAACATTTGTCTTTTATTCGGGAACTATCAACAAAATACCTATACTCGACTCGCCGAACAAATGCAGTAGTAAATTATGGCAACAATGTGTGTTTAATAGGTCACATAACCAATAACGTTTGTAATTGGTCGATCAGGGTGGCCGCTTACAATAGAATAAAAATCGAGTCCATATTGCATTTGGAATATTAGATTTTATTAGCTTTCTTTGTAAATGATCCATTATCTATTATATTTCATAAACCAATGTTTCTGAAGACTATTTATCGATCGTTCTAGTGCACCAATAATACATTATTGTTTTGTAGGTTATACATTATTTCTTGCTATATTATCGTATATACTTACATTATGGAAAACTCACCTCCTAAGAAGAGAGTTTCAAAACATTTTACGGTAGAAGATAAACAGAAGGTTTTGAATATATTTAAAACATTTCAAGAAGAGCCTAGCACTTCTAAAATTGTTAGTGTTGAAATGACAGCCAAAGCAGCAGGTATCTTTCCAAAAACGATAACCAAATCATAGTAACTATTATAGTATCTTTTACAGGAATTACTGAACGCAGTGTTTACAATATTGTGAAAGAATATAACACTAATCACGAATTACAACCAACAAAAGAATATCATAGAAAAAGGGCTGTTTTAGATATGGTGGATGATGAAATGAAAAATGCTATACGAAGAATTGTACATTCATTCTTTTTAAAAATGAACCTCCAACAGTTCAAAAAGTTCTCACAGTGATAAATGAAAGAGATGACATTCCTAATTTCAAAATTACGACTCTCAGATCATTATTAAAGGAACTAAACTTTCGGTACAAATATTTATTACTTTAAATTCTATATACTAATCATAAGATAATTATGTTTGTAGTTATAATAAGCGAGCTCGAAATAGCATTTTAAAAGAAAAAGATGACATTATTACCTGGAGACGGAAATACCTTCCTGAAATTAAGAAATATCGTGAGAATGGTACCCCGATATATTACTTGGATGAAACTTGGGTAAATGCTGGACATACTGTAAATAAAGTATGGACAGATATGTCTGTTGTCACTGCAAGACAAGCATTTATAGAAGATTTAAGTACAGGTCTTAAAAATCCTTCAGGCAAAGGCAAAAGATTTATAATTGCACACATTGGCTCGGATGAAGGATTTGTAGAAAATGGTTTACTCCTCTTTGAATCAAAGAGAACAGGAGATTATCATGAAGACATGAACGCAGAAAGGTTTGAAGAGTGGATGAGATGTATTCTCCCCAATTTAAAAGAAAATTGCGTTATAATTTTTGACAATGTTCCGTACCATAGTCGTAAATTGAATAAGCCACCTACAACTAATAGTCGCAAATTAGAAATGCAAAACTGGATGAGGGAAAATAGTATTGCAAATGAAGAAAACATGGTAAAAGCAGAATTGTTAGCTTTAATTAAAGAACATTTATCTGGCCCTCCGAAATATGCTGTTAATGAATTAATAGAAAACACTAATAGAAAGGTACTTAGACTCCCCCTTATCACTGTGAATTAAACCCGATTGAACTAATATGGGCACAAGTGAAGGGGTATGTTGCGAGACGTAACACCACATTTAAATTGGCAGACGTGAAAGAATTATTTCAACGAGGTATTGACAATATTACTGTTGAAAATTGGCAAAATGCTATTAAATATGTTATTCAAACAGAGAAGGAAATGTGGGAACTTGACAATCTCATAGATATACACATAGAGCCGTTAATCTTAGTATATATATATATAGTCATAGTGATTTATGCCCGTAAAAGGATTAAGCTCGGTTTTTCAAAATTTCCAAGAAGTTTCCATATCGTGTGATACATTATTGCATTCAGGAAAAAATATCTTCTTAAAAGGGACTAAAAAAGAACTGATTCAAAATTTTGTGGTTAGGTTAAATTACTAAAAATTTGCACAAAACGAAATTGCTTTTGTTAAGTGCCAATGAAAGTGTTTAAATTGCCATGCAAATTGGTTGAACTCGCATCTCGGTGTCTTGATGAATGAAAAAACTGGGAGATTTTTTTTAATTTTGAACAAGCGGGCACAATACAAAGGTATTTGGGGATAGATTGTTAATAAGTTCTCGAACTTGCACCTTTTTGCCAATACTAATGCTAATGACCATCTCTTCAAATGCAGCAATTGCCCATGATGTCCCTCCGAAATCCGGACATCCTTGTATATGTATACATACATATCATTCCCGAAGAAAATGTGGAATTGATTTGTCTAAATCTCTAAATTTCTCGTCGTGGAATTCTTTTCGAATATATCGAACGTCACGGTTGCAACTTGTACCTACAGAACGTGATATTTATTTCTTGTCTGCATATCAAGATTGTATTGGGGGAGGTTGTTCTCCCGCGAAATACAATCGTAAATAATATTTCTGTTTTTCAGTCGTTTAAGCCCGGGGATACAATTTTCCAATCGGTCTAAAATGTAACGGCGAGATCATTTTTTCTCCGTCGTCCGTCGAAGGGAGGTTTTCCTTATGAATATTTTACGTTCGGGAATACCTTACGTTATACGGCGTATATTTCGCGATGGCCGTTCGATCTGTTTGTTGTACATCTCTACAATATATGTCCTTTTCTTCCTCTCGTATATTTTTAAGAAATCTTAACACAACACCCACGTATATTTTATAAATATATTATATCCCGAATTAGAAGAACTCTGGTACGCTGTCTCTTACCACACATTTAAATTACAAACGATTTTTTACAGCATTTTTCTAATCTCTCGTTACTTTCCCTCACTCTTCACTATTGTACCTCAAATATTTAAACTACATACGTTATTTGCTCCATATTTTTACTACTCATTTTGATGCCATGATTCTTGTCTGTAACATATAATCCCACCTCTGAACTAATGTTTCTTAATTTCTAATATATTTTCTCCCAAATATCATGCCAAAGTTACATACATGCGAATTTAGGATAAATGTAAGTTACCTTCCTCAATTCTGACGCAAGTTATTGCAACCACAATCTGAAACTATTTAATATACCCAAATCTTTCAGCGGAGGGTTATGAGCTTACGCTTGATATCTATTAAACGTCGTCTTGGGGAAAGTTTGCTCCCCCTTCGCCTCCCCTTCTACGTTCTAGTAAATTATACCTGTCCGAACATAGTTAATTAATTATTCGACTCACGCATACTTGCTCCGTTTCGGCATGACACATATATTATCTAACTAATACCGCGGTTATTACTACATTCTAATCGTAGTCCGCCCTTACCCGACATAATCGAAATACCCAACGACCCCTTCGTACAAGGCGTCCAACCCGCCAAAGCTAAGATCAGAATATCGTCGGCTTTCGAAACGGGAGACGAATACCTATTGTTGCGCGAACTATAGTATAATACTATAAGACGTTGGAACATAGTTAAGCTAACTTACACGACGGAAAGGATATTTCGTCTTTTTCCCTTTCATACTCGTACTCGTATGGCTTGTTTGATCATTGTAGGGAATGTGTCGGAGAAATTAAATTGATTTCGCATACACGTACGTACGTGTAGGTACTATAAGCAAGCACACGAGACAATGCAACGAGTAAATTAAGATTCTCCATTTACGTCGTCGGAGAGGCGCGCGGACCTGCAAAATACACCTACTCGAATTGTTATACCATATAAGTCAACATTCGCGAGGCTCGGCTGAAATAATTCATACTCTCGAAAACAATTAACGTCGCCGATAAAGATCCGGTTATGCACATATCCGTATTTAGGCAGACACTAATCTTATAACGTCAGCTTGCTTATTGTGTGTGTGCGTATGTTGCTTGTGTCATTGTTGGAAACGATGTATAGGTATTTAGCGGTACGTACCAAACTCGATGTCAAAGGAAGACTCAATTAAAATTATTATTTCAGATAGATAGCGATTTATTTACTATAATAGCAATTACAACAACAGCCAAAACATAATTTATATTAATATAAAATATAAATAATTTACATGTAGGTAGATCTACAGTGAGGTCCTAAAGTAGGGAATAAAATTCATAAAGTCGAAGATCATTTTTTTAAGAAAATGCTCGAGTAGGTATAGTAATTTTTTGCAATGGCCATGTTTTAGTAGTAGATAATATTTTGTTTGATATTTGTTGATTTTATGACGTCATCGTCTTTTTTTAAATTGCTACCTGTACTGTTTTTTCTTTCATTCGACAGAATAATCCATTCCCTATTCGATAATTATGAAAAAGTTATATGTTGTATGTGAAAGTTTCTGTAAAAAAACGATAAAAACCATCTGACACTTATGTAGTTGGCGGTGGTGGGTATAAAAGTAGGTATTCGAAATAAATCAAAACTCACATTATGACAAGAACAACAGAATTTTATTTTAAAATAAAACACTTTCATTAGCAAAAATAAATTAAAAAAAATTACAGAATAGTTATAAATAAATAATTACAGCAGGTGTTCAAAATGTTCCCCATTTACAACTTGACAGTGTCCAAGACGGTTAATGAATTCTTGTTGTAAATTTCGAATTACATCGGGCGTAATTAATCGAACCTCCCGACGAATTCGCTCCTTTAGTTCCTCTATAGCTATTATAATATTGGATGTACCATGTATAATTATTTATTTTTTATTAATAGGTATTTAATATATATTTCAATATACTGACTTTGAACGAAGGAAATACGTACAAATACTTCCAGTAAGGTATACGCGTGATTTTTATTTATAACTAGGTGACCCGGCAAACTTCGTTTTCCCCAAAATTTTTTTCGCCTTTTCTTTTTCCTAAACCTTCGCGTAGCAATTACGAACAAACCCGCAGAAGGAAGTATTCAATTTGGGCCAGTCGCTTTCAAGTTTTATGCATCCGGATAAACCACGATCCATTTTTATATATACAGATTAAATTAGATGCTTTAACATTTGGAATTACTTGCATCATAATTAATTTTGTTTAAAATACATTATTTATTTATTATAAATAATTATTGAAAAATGCTATTTTGAATTTCCCGGGCAAAACAAGTGTGACGTACGAGTATTTATTTACATTTCGATGTGTTCAGTTTCCATGGTTACTTACAGTTAGAAAATATTTTTTGACATATAGCACTAACCTGTAAATGTCATATTCCGATTACATAGTAATAATATGGGAATTAATATAAAATAGCGGTGTGTCTATTAAATTATTACACATTTAACCAATTTTACTTGCGATTCAGCTTTAACTCCTCTAATTTCGGCGACGTTGAAACAATCGTTTGAGCGAATGAATTCCATCAACATAAACAGGTTAATATTCAGAAATTATCATTTTGCGCCTTTACAAATGCGTTTTTGGTCATTTCAGCCATTCTAAAGTTTGAAATGAGAACTTAAGCACTTGTCAAACTATTCCACATCGATATTTATTAACGAAAACATGTGTTTTTAATACATAACTACATAAGTGCACTGAACTGATGTATGTAATAAATACAGTGACATCACTCAACTCGTCGGACAGACTCGAAAAGACTCGGGTGTTGGTCGGAGATATTCTGATAATTTGAATTTTAATTAAGATTTATAAACATTGCTTGCCTCAATAGACGTTATTATATAACAAATAGGAATCTAATTATATAATTGTTTCAATAAAAATATATTTCCGTGTAAAGTTCAACCGTGCGTATACCTTGTTGTGTCCTAAAGGTTCAAACGTATATCGTGAAATAAGTAGAGGAAAAAGAGATACATTGATACACGAGGTACATTGATAAACAATTTTCCGACAGAAAAGGTCAATTTGTTACAAACTGTTACCACAGCATGGTAGTAGTGTGGGGTGTTCGTCATAAAAACTTAGTAACGAAAAATAGAGTATGGGCGAAGTTACATGTGTTGTCTTTATTTTGGCGTAAAATCATTTCGTATGAATTGTGGCCTTACGTATCGTAGAGCTAGATAACTGGCCTACCAATATGCCAAGTATCTACTAAATTGTTCCGTCCCGGAAAGATGGGACTTGAGTACAATTGCTGGCAAATTTTGGATGATATTTGGATAAAATTTGGATGCTAGAAGATCATACGAGACACGACTTTTAGCACAGTACAGAAACCGGTGTCTTTTCTCTTTTGCTCTTGCAGCATTCGATAGCATTACACTAAGAATAAGACAGGCTTTTCATGACCATTCCGAAACGGCACGAAGCAAGAGATGACCATAAACATCCCTATTTTTCTTTTAGAATTAATGGCAATATCGCCGGGAATTTTTGGAAACTTTTAAGATATGATTATAATTCCCACATTCTCCCAGCACATTTAAACAGTAACTTTACACGGCAAGGGGAAAGGGAAGCACCTCCCCCTCCGAAATTCTCTTGTTCTGATCATCTGGGGATGCAAGCATAAAAGAATAACAAGTGCCCCTTCCTCAATTTTATTACAATATTTTCGTTGGAAGTGAGAATGCTTGTTTTTAAACAACGTGTATACGTATGTTATATTCGTAATACGTACAGGTGCAATTTACACACACGTACACAGGTACGTGTGCACAACATACGTATTACGTCGTACGTACGTGTAAAAGGATTTGAGGGATTTCGCGATATATGTGAAACGTAAAATATTCACATACTATATATATGTGTAGGTACGTAGAACATAACGCGACAGACCAGAAATATCGCATTTCTACCGTTGAGGACACCGGCGAACATTTTTCATAAATTTTCAGCATCACGCTGACATTCCCGTCGTGCACTTAAAACTTAAACAATTCAAATGCGGGCGCTTCTGAACGGTTTGACCGTACTTGAAATTTAACCATTTCGAAGTTAAAACTACGAGAAGAAAAAAACGAACCTCTTGGAGTGTTTAATCAATGTTTTTATATGGGAAATAGCACATATGTACTTTTGCACCTCCAAATTACCTCCCTTTTACCTACATCTAACAATAAGTAGACATATATGTAGGTATACCGCGTCTTCCAGATCGGAAAGGGATTACATTGGCGACTTTGTTATTATTGATGATGGAGATTTGGTTGAATTAGTTAAATGTTTTGCAGCTTTATATGCTTATTTGAAATCTGTTGTCTGAAAAAGTGCAAAATGTCGAACGCATCCAGAAATTATTAAAAAAGCAGAAACTGTCATTTTCTGTACGTCAAATATCTTCGCAAGTATAAGAAATGCGAAAACAAGGTTCATATGAAAGAAAAGAACCAATTTAAAATTGATTGTCGAACAAAAATTCATGGTAATTGCTTTCGAACTATTCGTATCAACTTCCTTAAATTTAACCCCTTAACGCCGCATATCGCGAATTAGATACAAACTGTTTTCCCCACTTTGTACGGGGTGTAATTGCATTATAAATGCTACTGTCTAACGTATCGAATTAGATACATTCTTCAATCGTGCAAAACTTTAGGAATTATTTTGTTTACCGCTGTCATGAGTAAGATTCAACAAACGAGTGCATGATAAGTTATGTAAACCGGACTGACGCTCTCACTTCTCCGAAGTTTACTGTCATACCTTGCACGCAAGCGGGGGACAAGCGATGGAGGTGCAGCGTCAGTCCGGTTTACACTATTTAATGATAGATTATCATGGCACTCGTTTGTTGTGTCTCATTGTCAGTGTCACTCAGTCACGAGTATGTTAATAATAATAATAATTTTTCCATTAATAAATTCTTCACCTGTTTTGTGAAGGGACCCATTTCAAACTTTTTCCAATTCGGAGGAAGACAGTAATAGAGTTTTGCAGTAATTTATATTTTGTTGGGTAGACTTTAGACGATGATGAGGAATGCTAAATTCCTCCCTGCGTCGAGTGTTGTACTGATGTTGCTCGCCATTGGTTGGAAACCTGTCTTTATGCGCATGAAAATACTTCAACAATTCGAAGATGTAGACTGAAACCATAGTAAGTATTCCCTCACTCTTGAAGTAACCCCTACATGACTCTCCTGGCTTAAGGTTACATAGCGACCTCAGTGCTCGTTTCTGGAGTTTCTGAGTTACTGACCTTCCCCAGAAAAGGATGCCATAGCTCAGATGTATATGAAAAGCCGTATAGTACGTCATCTGGCCTCGTGATGAGTTGCAATCATTTTTATCCTTTTAACCGCAAATACTCCAGATGTTAATTTTTTTTTGTTTTTGTCATTTACAAAGAAAGCTAATAAAATCTAATATTCCAAATGCAATATGGACTCGATTTTTATTCTATTGTAAGCGGCCACCCTGATCGACCAATTACAAACGTTATTGGTTATGTGACTTATTAAACACACATTGTTGCCATAACTTACTACTGCATTTGTTCGGCGAGTCGAGTATAGTGACATTATCACAATAACGTTGGTTTGTCTTTTATCACGTTATCTATGAAATTAAGTTTCCAAGCAAATATCACGCTTAACCACTGTTATCGTACGTGCCTGATCAAGGAAGGTGATTGATTACCTGATCGTAAAACGATATTGCGATTAGACAGAAATATAAAGAATTCAGGTTCGTTTGCTGCAGCAAGACCAAAGATGTACAATAAGAATAATGCAGAAAATGAAGGCTTAGTTTTAGCTTGTGTTAATGTGGATAAGTCTGTTTTCTCTAGAGAAAATTCGCAGAGTCTGTGCCAAAAATTGTAGTTTCCGAAATTTTGATGAAACACAAGTACACAGTGTTACAAATTTAAACCACGTCAAAGATGACGATTTGGGAATGCAGAAGACCTAGAAATGGAGAAAGAAGACTTCACTTTTGCAATTGGTATTTGGGCCAAGCGAACGCACATCCCAATTTCATGAATGTCATTTTATAAACGGAACGATGTTTACCAATTCTGGAACGTTTAATAAACGTAATAAGCATTATTAATCCCAAGCTAACTTACAGGTGTCTCTTCCAGTTCGAAACCAAGTTATATTCGGTTTGAATATTTGGTGTGGCATAATAAATAATTCATAGTTATCATAATAGATTAAAATTTACGTAAGGGAGTGAATCTAATAGCTCATTAAATTTCCTGAACGTAACAGTCATGTACAATAACGGCATTGTGAAAACGAATTGGCATATAAAGTCTACCAATACAGGAAGATATCTAAATTATTTTTCAGAAACATAAAAATTACATAAAATTTATGTAGTTACTGGATTAGTTGATCAAGCGGTTAGATTAACTAATCCCACATTTAAAGAAAATAATTTAAACAAGGTTAAAGAAATCTTAGATAAAAATAATTATCCAAATAGCTTTTACGAGAAAATAATAAAAACTAGAATTAACAAATTATAGAATGCTGGAAATGAGAATATACAGTCGAGTCTCGTTTATCTTCCGTCCTCCGAAACGAACGAGTTTCGTTTATCTAACTCGGCAGGGATCCCTACTACCGCTACCGTTGCCATGCCAACTGGAATTGCGTCACCTCCACCGCTCCCATTTCTTCCAAGCTCACTCTAGATTCTAGCGTGACGGTGAAATTGGGGAACATGGAGGGGACCGTGCAACTTAAAATAAACGAGACTCCCAAGTTAGGATAAATGAAACTCAAAATACATGAGCCTTAAGATAAACGAGACTCGACTGTATATTATATTCATCCCCTTTTAATTCGTTATGCGTTTTGAAGCATTAATACCGGAGAAATATGTGTTTGAATTTCATTAATTTCTGTCTAGAACACGAAGATACAATTGTACGCAGTTTTATGCATGTGATGGAGTTTATCCATCACATGCAGTATTTTTAATGGTGGTTCATGTTGTGCATTGCATATGTAAGTCATTTACGATATTTATTATTAATAATATTGGCTATTGTTACCCAGCCACTTGGCAATGGCTCGTGGAAAACGAAGGTGACTATTTTAAATTAAAAAATTACATTTTAGATCGGCGTATAAACACCCTAGACCAGGGACTATAACAGTTTTGTTTGGATTTAATTAGCAACGCAAAATTACGAAAACAAACTGTGTGCATAAGGGTCAAATATTAATATTCATTTTCGGTCGCGACTCTAAATGCTTAGCGAGGGTGGAGGAGGAGGAGGCGGGGAGAAAGTAGAACGAAATCAAATACCTTAATATATAAGACAAACAGCTCCAAGAATATTCATCGTATAAATAAGAGTTTAATTTAATTTGTGAGTCGACGGTGACAAGGCTCGTTCTAATAAATTCACCTGTTTTCCTTATTTAAAATTTCAGGCGGTAGCTACGTAATAACTTTTCGGAAATTACGCTTACCGAACGAAACTGAGCAAGGATGACAGGTGACCAGATAATTTTAATTATTATAATCAAGAATTCAAATATTTGACGGAAAATTTAATTCAACTTCGGTTTGGTTTTAACCGCTTCTTTAGGTGCAGTTTCGACTTTTCATTAATAAAGTGAGTTTTCACTGCGCCACCCTGTACAAACTTATATCATTGAAGAATCATTACGAAAACATTGGAGATAAAGTCCTAGAACCCATCGTGTGAAAAATAATTTAGTGTTTGAAGTAAGCATTATTTTCAGCCAGATTAGCTACGCAATTGTCAATTAACTAATGAACTAATTAGCTAATGAATAATGTTCTCTATATCTGTATGTCTACATAGACAAGTTCTATGAGACCGTGTAATCTGCTTGTACAAAGCAAGCTAAAGAAAAAGACTTACGAAAAAGATTATGACTCCTCCCGACATTGTATTTTAGAGCAACATTCAGGCAAGGGCGATCCGTGAAATAATTATTGCGGACTAAATTCGTAAGAAACATAATAAAAAGCAACTGTTGTACGTTCGAAGTTCAGATTATAGCAAATTTATCGTAGCCGCTTCTTTATTAAAGGCGTTTTCCCTTCTACGAGAGCGGTTATTTTGTTTTGAACGAGGGAACTTCATAGTAATAAAAGTTCATGTAAATTTACCGGGATGGAGAGATGATTACCGACATATAAATTATAAATGTTGAAAACGTCTTGCTCGTAGACTGCGCCTCCCATATAAAATGTTTTTATTATTATTAAGCTGATACGTTCCCTACGAAATTGTGTAAGTGTGTAGTGTAAGTAATTTGAATCTCGCGCGCGCGCTATTTGAATCTAGCGCCCAAAAATGCTAAGTCAAGTAACATCGCTTGCTGCCTTTATATAAAGTTCAAAATAGTAGAGAAATCAAGAATTTTCTAGCGCGGTGTGAGCAAGCGAGATAGCAATAGTCCCGAATTCCCGATTGCTCGCGTAGGTACGAGTAGATACACGAAGCTTCCAGAGTCGTATGCGCGGTATAAAAGCCACGCTAACCGCAGCGACCGACAGTTCGGTTTTAATTTGAGTGAACTGTCAACAGGAAGAAATAAGCGCGAAAATACAAAGCGAAGTAATAAGTGATTGAGAATAAGTGCAGTTTAATAGTGTTTTGGGAAGGCAATAGTTCTAGTGTAGATTTTAACTCGACTAGCCGGTGTCATATATTTTGATCCACATTCAACGTAGATTTCCTGTTAACCCGTCAAGTGCCGTGTATAATTGTGTTGTGAAATCGTAAGTAAAACTCAGTTATTAATAAGTGTCTCCCTACCTATTTAATCAATTTTAATCAAATTTAGCTTTAATGTTGGCCAAATATTAAAATAAAACAAAGAAATTACTATTTTTATCAGAATTTCTCTAACTGTAATAATTACGTCATTATTTCAGATATAAAATCTGTATAAAAATCTTAAAATTTCTGAGGAATTTAATCAATTATTTTTGATAATTAATCCTAGCCAGGATTAGAACGCAACGTGGAGAAGCCAGGACCTAGTAAAAACGTAAGGTTAAAGGTGAAAATCGGCAGTTTCAAGAAATTTGGACTGAGAAATACTTTTTGTATGGTCGCATAACAAAGTCGTTTGTTTAATTTACAAGAATTCTGTTGCGATTGCAAAGGAATATAATGTAAAAGGCACTATGAAACGCAGCATCCTTCTTTTACCAAGTTTACAGGCGAATTAAGAAAGCAAAAAATGTTGTCTTTAAAACGGGAGCTTATTGGTCAGCAAGCTATGTTTACAAAACCCATTCAAGATTCAGAAACAGCTACAGAAGTTAGTTATGAAATTTCTCGAATGATAGCAAAGCGAAGTCGCCCCTTCAATGATGGCGATTTTGTAAAAGAATGCATAGAAATTGCCGCTAAGAAAATGTGTCCAGAAGCAGCAAAAAAGTTTGAGAAAATTCAACTGAATCGTATGACTATCCAAAGACGAATTATGTCTTTGTCAGGTAATATTGCGGAACAATTAATTGAAAAAACTAAGATCATTGAATTTTTTTCATTGGCACTCGACGAATCCACTGATATTAGTTCCACAGCTCAACTTCTCATATTCATACGAGGTGTTACTCAAGATTTTGAAGTCTTAGAAGAGTTATTCGGAATGTGTTCATTGAAAGGTCAAACCAAAGGAGTTGATATACTCAATGTACTTTTGGATGAGTGTTCAAAAACTGATTTGGACTTATCAAAATTATCGGGAGTTGCGACTGACGATGCTCGTTCGATGATTGGTGTCAATTCCGGGCTAGTTACTTTACTGAAAAAGCATCTGCAAGGAAAAAACATAAACGCTGAAGATCTCATGCAGTTTCACTGCATTATACACCAAGAAACCCTCTGTTCTAAAAAATTGAATTTCAAAATGTCATGAAAGTGGTAGTTTCGACTGTAAATTTCATAAAATCACGAGGACTCAATCACAGACAATTCAAACAATTCCTTGATGACATCGAAAGCGAATACGGAGATTTACTGTATTATACAGAAGTAAGGTGGCTAAGCCGTGGATTGACACTGGAACGATTTCTAAATTTAATAGAAGAAATTGGAATATTTCTGGCGGAAAAGCAAAGGGATGTCCCGGAACTTAAAAATCCTGATTGGTTGTGTGATTTGGCTTTTTTAGTTGACATTACAAATCATTTGAATGTCTTGAACACACGGCTTCAAGGCAAAAATCAACTGATATCCCAGCTCTACGCTCATGTATCATCCTTTCAATGCAAGCTGACACTTTTCAGATCACAATTGAATTCTGGAAATTACAATCATTTTCCGAATTATAAGAAAATGGCTGAAAAATTCAACAAAACTGCGATTAATTTCAGTTATGTAGAAAAGCTAGATATTTTGATTCAATCTTTTCAAGACAGATTTTCGGAGTTTAAAAGTAAAACCTCTGTTGGACATATTCAGCAATCCTTTCACGATTTCCGTTGAAAATGCGCCAGAGTCAATGCAGTTAGAAATTATCGACCTTCAAAACGATCAAGATTTACGCAACAAATTCAACGAAGGAGACTTGCTGAACTTTTACCGCTGCATTGATAAAAATATGTACGAAAAGTTGCGCATAAACGCTCTGAAATGTGCCAGCTTATTTGGTTCTACCTATATATGTGAACAAACTTTTTCAATACTAAATAATAATAAAACAAAAAATCGAAACCGCCTTGCAAATGAAAGTTTGGAAGCAGTTTTACGTGTTGCTACAAGTAAATTTGAGCCAAATATAAAAGATTGTAAGCACTATGCAGTGCCACGCTTCAAATTAATAAATTCTTTTTGAATTTTAATAAATTATTATCAATTCTTTATTGTCTTTAATTACCTATACTTCTGGCGGCCGGCCCGCCATCAGTTCATGATTTGCCCGAGTGGCCCCTAGTCTTCATAAGTCTGTGCAACCATGGTGTAGATGTTATCATGACTCATTACAATCCTATTTAAAGGTGGGTTAGTCCTTATTGCCCTCTATTTTGCAGTGATTGATCTGTTTTTCCTTTCATACTATTTTTTTTTCCATTCCTTCCTGTTTGGTTTTTTCTTTTTCCGCTGTTCGATTTTCATCCCCCAGATGTCTTCCTCCACTTTCCCTTCCCCCATCTTCTTTTCCTCTGGGTCTGTTTCACTTCGGATCCCGTTCCGTGAAAGTTGAAAATATTCCTAAAATGTCTAGAATATGTCACATATGTTTCAAAAGTATTTTTAGAATGTCGAATATATTTCGAAGTAACAAGGAAATGAAACAAACACTAAGCAAATTTAAACAGGTTTTATTAAACAGATTATCTTCTAACTTACATTGCTACATTACACATTACATTCCCTACTGGTAAAAACGATTCACAATCAAATGCTTTTCAATATTTTCAATAGTTAAACTACGTCTCCTATCCGTTGATAGCGATTTCTTCGTTGAAAAACTTCGTTCTACGTCAACTAGTGCGATTGGTGTATATTTGAAAACATTAAAAACTTCCGGATTTAAATCGGTTTCAACATCAAAATCGCCACGGAGAATTTGGTTTTGCTCGCTGCAACAAGTTTAAAACGCTATTTCTTTTTAAAATATCATTATATTAATAAAATAATCTTTGCTCCTCGGTATTGAACATGATATTTCGTTTGGAAGTTTAAAAGCAATGTAAAATGTAGAAACAAAAATTTCTTGGAAAAAGCATGAATCCCTATTTAAGTCATATTTATTTTATTACATTTAACGAAACATCTGTAATCGTACAATTTAAATTTCCCAGAAAATCGTCTACTATATTTTTTATAAAAATTTCGATTTCCAAATGGAGAATATGTCGAATAATTTCAAATATGTCAAAATATTCGAAATATGTGGGAAAAAGGCCAAAATATTGTAAATATCTAAAATTAAATTTGTGCTAAACCTTAATTCGTGTAGATCTTAAAGCGTTCAATTGTACCATTGATAGTTATCGATATGCAACGAACGTATAATCCGGTCTCTGGTTATCACTTATCGTTTCGACAAATTGCGTGGATTCAGCGCCATGGCAAACGATCCGGACAGTATACGTTTTAGTCTTTATATTTCGAAGACCGCTAACTTCAAGCCCCTCTGTATAGGGGGTATTATGGTACTTCCAAAGTGGAGCGCTTTCCAAATGCGACGAAGAAGCATGGGGGTTGCAATTTAAAAAAATGCTGGTGACGTCGTAAGTCACATGGTTCTCGAGGTAGAAAATTAATTTTAAGCGGAAAACGCGCGCAACAAGATAACAACATTCATCCCTCCGAGCTATTCCGTTTCGAAATCAACGCAATTGAAATTATGAATCGTTTTCCGGAGGGTTTTTTTTCCTTTTTTTCGTTTCGTTTCTAAAACGATTCGATTTACACTTGCGTTTTGAAAATTTCCCTTTATCTTTCGATCGCGATTTCGTATTCATAGTGCATCTGAACACGAAACCGCCGGACTGGGAAGTGTTTCGTATACGAAGAGATACGACGGCTATAATTCATTCAAGAATCTCCGCCTCCTAAACATTTTCGAAATTTAGTTAGTTGAAGCGTAGGGCGGGAGATACCATCGCAATATCCGTAATAAAGTCTGACTCCCATTAAATGCGTATAACAAGTAGCGGTCTCTCGCACCCGTTAATGTCTCGTCTCGTGTGGTGAAGTCGCCAGCCGCCCATGCATGTAGCAGCAACGTCGATGTAGTAGTTAGTATGAGATGTTTAAGGTCAAAAACCTTCCGCCTATTGATTTATGTTCAGGTTTTCATCTACAATTACCGTTATTTCCCTTTAATAAGATATTTATATTATCCCCGCGTTTTCTCGCGATGTATCTCGATAGTTTGACGCGATAAAGAAATAATAGTGTCGCTGTGTACGGAATAAATCTGATACATCTATAACTCCAAATAACTATACGGCGTGCACCATATAATTTACATACAATGGCATTGTAATTTATCCACGACAATGCTGCATTTTTCCCGTTTAATGGTATACGTATAAAACTGCGTCCTCCAATGTGTCGCTCCTAAATTTACGGTTGTTTGTGATGCCCAACTATATTTATGTAGTTTGACATGTGTGTTACTCAATCCGTTACAGATATAAAAAGCATTTTATAGTATTGCGATTAGATTTCGTATATATGTTGCTGTGAAAGCCCGTATATTAGTTAATCTCAGATTTTACCAATAAATCTTCGGACTTACCGACGTAAATTGGTAAATGTAAGGATTTATTTAAAAAAGAAGGGCTTTTACCATTAGAATTGAGTACATGGTTTTACCAGTGACAATTCGAAGCGGCAGATAAGGATTCGAGAGTGTATAACTTCATACATAAACTCGTCCATAATTTCGAGTTTAAAAGTACATGACGTCTAGCACGTTTATCGCCCGATAGTGTTGTTTCTACCCGAACTAAGTTAATTTAATTCGAACAATGTAAATCAATTAATTGCTTCGGAGCCTACAGGACTAAATGCCAGCTTTAGAAGAGGGCAAACAAACTTCGAAGCGGTTTAGGGAAGGCTTGTTTCGGCTCTCGGCAGGAGTTTCTAACAATAACAATTGCAAAACGTACACATTCATTAAGTAGATTTACGATAAATATTTACCGAGGAGAGACGTTAAGTAGTGATAGAAAAATAGCAGCTTACGAGATTAATAATAACAAGAATAATACTCTTTTTCGACGTCAAAACTCGTGGAATTTGCTTCGTTTGGGTGCTAGACCGTCCCAAAGCAATTCATCATGAACCACTTTTCAATTTCCCATTGAATATTTCCTTAATCAACCGTCTTTCGTACCCAAAATTATTTTACTTCTAATCTGCACGAGAAGAGCTTTAATTTGATGTGTAACAAGTCGTACTTCCGAACATTTCAATTTTCTTCGAAATTTCAAAGGGGTACCCCTTTGAAATTTCAGAAAAAAATTAGACGAAATTACGTGTACAGATGTTTTCGAAGGTGTAGAATACGACTCTGACGTCAAAACTCGTGATACTTGCTTCGTTTGGTTGCTAGACCGTACCAGAGCGATTTGCCAAGAACCACTTTTCACTTTTTTACTGAATATTTCCTTAATGAACCGTCTTTCGTACCCGAAATTATTTTATCTCTAATCTGCACGAGGAGAGCATTAATTTGATGTGTAACAAGTCGTACTTCCGACCATTTCGATTTTCTTCGAAATTTCAAAGGGGTACCCCTTTGTAAATTCAGAAAAAATGAATATGTTCTAAATTAGACGAGCTTCTGTGTACAGATGTTTTCGAAGGTGTAGAATACGATTTGCACCTCAAAACCCGTGAAATTTGCTCCGTTTGGGTGCTAGACCGTACCAAAGCAATTCATCAAGAACCACTGTTCACTTTTTTACTGAATATTTCCTTAATGAACCGTCATTCGTACCCGAAATTATTTTATCCCTAATCTGCACGAGAAGAGCTTTAATTTGATGTGTAATAAGTCGCACTTACGACCATTTCGATTTTCTTCTAAATTTCAAAGGGGTACCCCTTTGGAAATTCAGAAAAAATGAATATGTTCTAAATTAGACGAAATTCCGTGTACAGATGTTTTCGAAGGTGTAGAATACGACTCTGACGTCAAAACTCGTGATACTTGCTTCGTTTGGTTGCTAGACCGTACCAGAGCGA
This sequence comes from Chrysina gloriosa, assembly GCA_038088585.1. Taxonomy (NCBI): domain Eukaryota; kingdom Metazoa; phylum Arthropoda; class Insecta; order Coleoptera; family Scarabaeidae; genus Chrysina; species Chrysina gloriosa. The sequence continues at coordinate 1,042,586 of CM076089.1, read as the reverse complement.
TTCGCCAAGAACCACTTCTCACTTTTTTATTGAATATTTCCTCAATGAACCGTATCTCGTACCAGAAATTATTTTATCTCTAATCTGCACGAGAAGAGCTTTAATTTGATGGGTAATAAGTCGTACTTCCGACCATTTCGACTTTCTTCGAAATTTCCAAGGGGTACCCCTTTGAAAGTTCAGAAAAAATTCACGATTTCTAAATGAGACCAAATTCCATGTACAGGTGTTTTCGAATGTGCGATTTCAAGCAACTTTAAGGCGAAACGATTTTATTGTTTTAAGTACGTTGCTTTCCCATTAATTCAAGTACATAACTCCAAGAGAATAACATTTTGAGATTGCGGTTTCTCAAATCTATGGATATTAAGGCGTAATTGCGCATCAAATATTTCATCCGCCCATCCACCACTCTCAGGCAGGCGGGTACTAATCGAGTAATCCTCGTACCGATGAGGAATCAATCGATACAGGTTTTGAACTTGCACGTGGATCACATTGTTCTTAGCAGTCCTCAAAAGCAGAATAGCGTACTGAGACGTTAATAATAACGATAGCAGCAACACTCATCTTACTCTCTATGCATAGTAAGTTGCTCGTCGTCTTAAGATAAATAAGCTTTAGCGTTCCGTTCGCCTCTAACCGCGCATCGGTAGAAGTTGTTGAAAGAGGGAGATGTGCGCTTCGCTGCTGCATTAGTCTTATGCAGGTGGTTGTAACTTTTAGGGTATTTATTTGTTGCGAGGATATTTGTCAATTCTAGTTACTAGGAGCACGCCCGTGCTGGGGAAGGGCTCTAAAAGAGATTTCGTGTGGATTCTTTCTAACGGGAAGGTTGTAAATCATTCTATCTATCTGATCTAAGTACATCATTTGACGTCCAAAAACTACTTCTTGAAAATTCAGGTAAACGAAGAGGAACTTTCTACGAAATCAATTTCGAAATCTTTTTTACCGCCGAGATAAAAGAATGTAATCGAACCTGATTCGTCCGGTTCAAATTTAGATTCGACAAGATCTTGTTATGGCATTAATTCCAAAAATTGAAAGATAGTTCCAAGAGCTTGGAGAGAGTTACAAAACAAACGAAAAAGTGGGAAAGAAAATTATACATATCTCTCACATAAATTATCTCACTGAGATGTGTTTATTTGGCAAATTTTACAGAAAGTTGTGCAAGGACTGCACTACAACCTGGTATATGGAACGTAGGCAATGTGGGCACCACATGGTAATTATAATTTGAATTTAAAGATGGAGAAGTTATTGGGCCATCTTTAAATTTAAGTCCTAACGTGTACGGCCAGTACTACTGCAAAAATAAAAGTAATTATAATTATTTTGTGGTGTGAAGTTATTAACGTACTTTAGTGTGTGAAATCTTTCTTATTTCTGCAATCGCCTTCGCCGAAATTAGTTGTGAAACTGATATATACGCTTAGGTAAGTATTCGCTCGACAACGAAGGCGAAGAAATGCACGTCAATTACGTCACCGCTAGTCAAACAAGACGAATTTAATAATATGCCCGCGAACCATCATTTGGACGGGTGGTATATTCGGAGACGACCTTTTCTCCAGCGACCATATGCTGCTGCCGTAGGTGATTTTTTACGGGGTCATTAAGTAATTATGGAACGTTATTTCGGTGGAAATGTGACGATATCGAAATGCATAAGTATTCGAATAATGTGAATTCATTACGAACATCTGTTAAATTGGTGTGGCTTTCATGCAAGGCTACAGCCAACGAAATGACGCTCCTCGGTAAGATCGTTCCATAGCATTCATCTACATTAATGACATTCCCGAATGTGTTAACACCGAAATATGTCTTTATACAGATGACACCTCCATTTTGATAGACGAAACAGAAGAAAGCGAAATCCAGCGAAAGTCAACTTCTGCAATAGCAGCATCAGAGGAATGGTTTGCCGCCAATAAACTCCAGCTTAACTCACAAAAAACGCAGAAACTAGTATTTTCAACGAAACAACGCAGCGAAATCTGCACTGGAAAGTTCCTTGGACTCGCATTGGATGATGGTCTAAAATGGACAGACCACATTGACAAATTAACAAAAAAATTAACATCTGGAATATTTGCGGTTAAAAGGATAAAAATGATTGCAACTCATCACGCTGCCAGATTGGCTTTTCATATACATCTGAGCTATGGCATCCTTTCCTGGGGAAGGTCAGCGGATGCAAGTAGAGTATTTATCCTCCAGAAACGAGCACTGAGGTCGCTATGTAACCTTAAGCCAGGAGAGTCATGTAGGGGTTACTTCAAGAGTGAGGGAATACTTACTATGGTTTCAGTCTACATCTTCGAATTGTTGAAGTATTTTCATGCGCATAAAGACAGGTTTCCAACCAATGGCGAGAAATATCAGTACAACACTCGACGCAGGGAGGAATTTAGCATTCCTCATCATCGTCTAAAGTCTACTCAATAAAATATAGATTACTGGGGTCCCAAACTCTATAACTGTCTTCCTCCGAATTGGAAACAGTTTGAAATGGGTCCCTTCACAAAACAGGTGAAGAATTTATTAATGGAAAAAGAATGCTACATCATTGGGGAATTTTTTGTTAATGACAGTTAACTTTCTATATGTAGTATGTTTTGCATGGTACGTACTGTGCATAAATTGTTTGTACCTAACGACACTTTCACTGTGATATTTTGACTTAATATTTTTTCAAATTTTGACGTTGTTTACACATATGTTTTTTTTTTAATATGTTGAGGAAATCTATGATGTGAATTGTTGGAGGTGTGACATTTCGTTGTGATGGTCATTACATCAATAAAGGTTATTATTATTATTATTATTATTATCATTCGTAGGTATAAGGATGCATTTTTTTAGTTTAGTTTAATGTGTGCGGTTAGAGCGATGGAAATCTTCGGGACGATAGCATTGGTACAAGGAGCACCTTTTAAGTTGGAAAAACTAAGAAACTTGAACCAGACTGTTTTATTGCTTTTCCAAATATTTGCATTTAGGATTTATACACCTTTGCACGCGTTCAAATCTATTAAAATGAAGAAAATGGCCCATGTCATTTTAGTATAATATTTATTTGGGGTCGTTTGCACCGCTCTTTTAAACCGAAATTACATATTAAGTTTGAGTTAGATGCTTGCACCGTCAACAAAGCTCGACGTATCTTTCCTTAAGTCAAGATTAAATTGAGTCTAGAATTTTCCAGACTTAATGCTACATTAACCTATATTCAAAATTGTGAAGTTAAAACAAAAGATATCAATTTCGTACAAAGACAAATATAGTGAAACTCCTAGAAACAACCACCTTTATAACACGACCACTCCAATAAACGACCTAGTTCCTAGGAAGCATAACAATTTTCTCTATTTATCGGCTCCTACAAAACGGCCATCCTGTGACGCGACCGAGACCACCATCAAACGACCGTTAGCCATTTTATCTAGGGGAGTACCCTGAACTTACGTGCGTTACAGCTGCATTTAAATGGAGGGAAAATAAACGACAAACAATTCATTCGTATATGTATCGTTTAGTTTACTCTTATCTTTGATAGACTAAGAAGGCCTCATACACAATCGACTAAACAATGTTTGCACAGGGCAAAGATAGAAGTATGTCACAAAGAGAACTACCCCAAATTCAAGGAATTTTGAAAAATCAGAACGAGCTCGAATTCAAGTGGCATCAAAATGCTAATAAAAATTTAAAACGTGATCCGATTGGAACTTACAATGAAGTGAATGATTTGACTTTAGCATGGGCTCTTCACGTGATTTACCCGATTTTATGCAACAAAGGTAGAACTTTAAAAATTCAATGGAAGTAATGGTTGGTTACACAGTTTCCGCACTAGAAATAATATTGTTCTTCGTACCATTTGTGGTGAAAAAGCAAGTGTGAATGATGGTGACAACTGATTGGATTGCACGACTACCTGATGTTCCAGAAAATCGTGAACCCAGGGACATTTACAACGCTGACGAGGCGGCTATTTTCATTCGTACAGTTCCAACTAGAACACTTACTCAAAAATATAATGAGTGTGTCGGTGGAAAAAGGCCTAAAGACCGAATTACAGTTTTACTATGTACAAGTGCTATTTGGTGAAAAAGATATCCCGCTTACCATCAACAACCTCGATATATTTATAATGGTAGTGATTTGCAAATAAAAGATCGTGGATGACACGGGAAATTTTTACTAGATAGATAAAAGAATTCGATGAGAGGAAGAGAAAAGAGAAAAGAAATATTCTGCTTTTTAACCGACTTCCAAAAAGGAGGTTATCAATTCGTCGTGTATGTTTTTTCTTTATTTTTTATTTGATAATGCGATCTGCCATCCAAATAATTTAAAATTAACAAATGTGAAAATACAGTTTCCCCGCGCCAATACTTCAAGTCAGCTGCAACTACTGAACCGAAGCACTATCCAAAATTTCCTCGGAGGATTTTATTTGCACTTACTGCTAGAATGGACCAGGCGACCAAGGTTCACGAAGAAAGCGAAGAAAATTGACTTATGTGACTCCTTAAAATGGTTAAATAAAGCACGGGCTGGTGTAGAATCAGAGACAATTGCAAAATATTTTCAAGCATGTGGAATTGAAACTGGGATCGCCGCCAATGTGGGAAATCAGGATATCCGAAGAGATATTAAAGAAGTCGCAGAACGAGCATTTCCACGAAAGTGTGACCTCCAATACTAATGAAAAAGATCAAAAGATCCTGTTGAGGATGAAGAAGAAGGGGAGGAAGTGATGCCAATTTCAGATTGTTTAAATGAACTGGGGGATAATTGTTTAAATAACTTAAATAACTCCGGAAGTGTGGTAGTGGATCATCATCATTTGAAAAAGAGATTTTATCCCGGCAAGCAAGAAAGGGCGTTCAAACATTTATTGTTTAAATAATATGTATATTGTATTTACATATAAATTTATATATTTGTTTATATTTACTTTAAAATACAGATATTATTTCGTTTTATTATGTGCTTACAGCAACTCTAAATAAATTTATTGCTGTTTTATATATGTAACATACATCGGTCAATAAGTCCCGAGGCAAATGGAGAGAAAAACCTTTTTTTCCAAAAATTGTTTTTATTCATCAACATAGTTCCCTTGAAGAGTGATACAATCAGTCCAACGTCTTTCTAACATTTCAATACCTTTTTGTAAAATGATTTGTCTTGACTTTCAAAATACGTCTCACATTCGGTGATCACCTCGTTGTTGGAATGAAATTTTCTCCCAGCCAGCCATTTTTTAAGTTGTGCAAACAGCCAATAGTCGCTGGCGCCCAGGTCTGAAGGTCTGAAGGTCAGAATATGGTTGGTGCGGCAGCAGTTGGAAGCCTAATTCGTACAATTTCGCCATCGTCTTCAGTGACTTGTGACACGGCGCGTTGTCTTGGTGGAACAGGATTTTCTTGCGCGCCAAGTGCGGCCGCTTTTGCGACTTCGGTCTTCAATCGCTCCAACAAAGCAATGTAATATTCGCTGTTGATGGTTTTACCTTTTCCAAGGTAATCAATGTAAATGATTCCCTTTCCATCCCAAAAAAACGGATGCCATGACTTTTCCAGCCCATTGTTGAGTCTTTGGCCGCTTCGGGCGGCTTTCACCGGCCGCTGTCCATTCAGATGACTGACGTTTAGATTCCGACGTATAGTGGTGAATCCATACTTCGTCCATGGTAATGTACCGACGGAAAGACTCCGCCTTGTTTCGCTTGAAAATGCCCAAACACTCGCATGGACAAATGTTCATGTAAAATTGTGAAAACACTGCCTTTCGACATCTTCATGATGTCAGCGATCTCCTGCAACTTCACTTTGCGATTTTCCAAGATGATTTTGTGGGCTTTCTTGATGTTTTCCGGTGTAACCACCTCCTTCGGCCTTCCAGAGCGTTCGGCATCGTCGGTGCTCGTACGGCCGCACTTGAATTCGGCAAACCAACGTCCGGATAACACTTATCAAGCCATTTTTTGGCTTGCACAGTATCATTAAAAACCAATGATAAATCAACACGAAACTGCTTTACATCCATGGTTGACGTCACTGCTAAGAGTACCGTCACTCAAAGCGATGTAACTTGTGAACTAATGGACTGATTTCTATGAAATTTTTCCCTGTCATCTAAGAGATGGCGCGCGACGGTAACAAAAATTATTCTTTTTACCGGCGCCATCTGACAAAAAGCATCTGGAACTTATTGACCGATGTCTTAGGTATTAAATATTACATTAAAGAGTGCCATTCTGCAAGGCGACCACTACACTACACCAGTAAAAGACCACTTTTTGGAAGAACCAGTAGTGGTTGCTTAATAGGAGTTTCACTGTATAATAGATTTCGGTTTTACAAAGCGCATTATTTACGATAGAACAGACGATTTCAGTAATTTGGATGAACTCTCATTTTTTCCTAGGTATAGGCTAACTAAACCAATGGTTTTGAAAATACTGACGAAAATTGAAAATAATCTAGAATTTAGGAATGATGACTAACTACACTACAATCGCAGATTAGGTTTTAGAAATCAAAGTATTTCACCGATTACACAATGGCTCACATGTCTGAGATTCTATGCAAACAAAACAATTTTCTGATAACAATTGGTGACTTGCAAAATGCATACCTCGACAGCGTCAAGGATAATTGAGCCAGGTAGTGAATTAGAAATCCAGCAAACCCTTCGGGTTAAAATTTTTGGCATAAATAACATTTGGCGTACAAAGATCAATTTTAATAGAAATAAACATAGTTGCCATATCGCTTCAGACTCTGTCTTAACCTTGACTTATCTGTTGCGGTGCAAAGCCTCATTACCTCATTTTAAGCTGGGCGAACTTAACCAAGTTCGACTTAAATCGCTAAACGGTGGAAACGGCCCTTAATAACAACTTTTACTTTCACTGTAAATACACCGCCTATATTTTGTACTACTAATCTATATATTATAAAACTAGGAGAATCTGGCTACAGCCAACTTAACAATTGTCGTACGCCATTTTGCGCTTGGAAAAATTGTTCTTCGTGGGAGAGAATTTTACGACTACAACGTAAAGCTATTAGAGATGTTGACGGTTTAACGTACGCAGGGACTCGTTCCATAGATTAAAGATATTGAGTTTTCCTTTGTTCATTTATACTTGAATGCATGTTGTATGTCCCCCGCAATTTACATAGATTTATAAGTCATAGGGACGTGCACGATCATTGTACTAGAAACAAAGACCTCCTCGTGCCCAAAATCTGCAGAATAACGGAAACCCAAAAGACTCTAATCTTTTTTGACGTTAAATTTTACAAGAAATTACCGTGTAACATGCGGGAAAACGTGTGTAAAGGAATATCTCATCAGCAGAGCATTTTATTCCTATGATGATTTCCTTGACCACGACCTGTCAGACACTGATTTTGATTTGTGTCTTTAACTTTTGGTGGGGTGTTTTTATGTTTTGGTTAATTTATTTTTATCAAATTCTACGTCTTATTTACACATAATTAATAACATAGTAATTTAGTCGGTGTTCTTAAATGCAAAATTGTAATGTCGTATATCTGTAACAATTTGACTACATTTTTCCCCGGAGAAATCTGTAGGTACACATGTATTGACTCGTGTAAGTAAATTCCTGTACGGAACGCCAAAATCTAAATAAATAAATAAAACGTCGTATTTTTCCCCCGAGCGTATCTAATAACGCCACTTTCGGAATGCATTATCAATCCGTATCAATTAACGATCCAAGCGTCCTAGATGTATCACAAGAAATATACCTACACAATAATTTTCATGTATAAAATATTTCCGCATTTCAACACGATGTTACTTTGTTCGAACCGCGCAATAAGTAATCATAGGGAAACCAAACGCAAACCTCGTTCCCTGGCTAGCACATGTCGGTCGGAAAAAGGCTCGACATTATAAAGATATCGATCATGAGAGAGAAGCGGACGGGCAAGAACTCAATAACTGATTACACTCCTGGGGAGAATATCCTTCGCGTCCCTTACGGCCGAAGGTGGAGACGCATTCGTTACATTATGTAGTAGACCGCACATCGCCACCGTTCCGTCGACGGATTATTTAATGAGGGACATTGACATGAGTTGTTTATTAGAATGTAACTGATTGATTTGCGCCTACGTATATTTATTTAGTTTAGCAACTTTTCTGCAACTCCTGTCATCGTGTAATTATTTTAGGAAAAAAATAGACAAAGGTGGGAATTGAGATAATTAGGGATAATATATAGGTATATATAGATATATAAATCAAAAATATTCGATTGGAATTCGGCTTTTTAGAAACGAAATGGATTTTGATTTACATTATTGAAGCGGCTAAGAAAAATACAGGGGAAAAATAATTTCTTTGTCTCCTTTCTGTTAATATTCAAGCTATGGATGAAAATATATCCAAGTGGAGCATCTTTCCAAGAATTCGGGTCATTCAACGGCCTGCAAAACAAAACTAGCAAGAGTCAAGAATAGAAGAATTTTTCTATTACAATATTTCCAATTTTATCTATGTACCAATTTAATAATGTGTTCGTTCATCTGATGAAGACATCAAATTAAAATGTCGAAACGTCAACCAAGTCGAAACCTTTTTCACTTCTGTCATTTACTGCATTTATGCTCCCGATTTTTATGTGAATTAGTTCCAAAATGTTACGTGCTTTGTCGTTTATTTCGGTATTTACAATTTTGGTGTCGTTAAAGTTAACCTTCCTATACTCACGTCAAAATGAAAGACGTATACTATACTATATAAGTCGGTCTCACAGACCGTATGCGTGAGTATAGGAAGGTTAAAGGTATGATCCATCGTGTTTATATGCTTTTTTAAAGCAGTCGTATTATTGAAGTGTGTGTGACCCTTTATTCTTTCTTCTAAATATTGCTTTGTTTGCCCGATATATACTTTATTGCACATCTTTTGGAGTATTGTCTTTTAGTTCGCTGTGAACAAATTGTTGAAATTTTTGTGAGCTCTTGTTATGTTATGTTTTTTTAAACATTTTGCTTAATGATAATTCTGGTTTTTTTTTTTGTTTCAGATTGCGATGTATTTGATGGTTCATGCTTTGGATAATGATTTGTGTTGTATAACTTGTGTACTGTTAGCTTAATAATTTTTCAACAAAATGGGCAGTTATTATTAATTAATAATGGTTTATCTCTATTTATGACTTCTTTTCTATATTTAAGATTAGTTAGTTTAATAACTCTGTCTGTGCTAGACAGTGTAGCTTATCAAAAATTTAAATCTGTACTACTACAGGCAATAAATGAGTCTTTCCCAAAAAAAAGTATTCAGAAATTGTCTGAATGGCAATCGAAAAAAATGGATTACTCCTGAAATAAGGCGAAAATGTAGACTGGAAAGGCAGCTATATGAGGATATGCTAGCCGGTTTGGTGGATGAAAACGATTATAAGAATTTTAGTAGGCAACTTGCCTTAAAGATTGAAACACAGACACGCAAGCTCAATTCTGATTATATCGGAAATTCAACAAATAAAACAAAAGCAACTTGGGAGCGGGTGAAACAAGTAACTAGTAGAAGAAAAAGGTAAAAACTCAGGCATAAATGACATCAAAATGGAAAATAAAAATGCTAGAAAACATGAAAAGTTGAATTGTATTAATGAATACTTAATCAGCATATGTACTAATTTACGGAACGGTGTTTGCATAGATCTTGATGATACAGCTATAAATCATAATAACATATTTCCTTTTCCTGCTTCAGAGTCGGAAATATTCAACGTAATAATGAACTTTAAAAAACATAGGTTCTGTTGGACATGATAAGATGTCTGTTGCTATGTCAACTGTCTTTCCCTGTAACACATCTAATAAATTTCAAAGTTTAGAAACAGGAATATTTCCTGAGGATCTTAAGAAATCCACAATAAGACTGATTTATAAAAAAGGTGAAATATCTGATATAAACAATTACAGGCCTATATCTCTACTATCAAATATGTCCAAGATTTTTGAAGAAATAATATAACAAAGGATTTATGAATTTTTAATTAATTACGGCTTGTTTAGCGAAACACAAAATGGATATATAAAGGGAAGATCGAGTAATAGAGCCATATACCAGTTAATAAGCAAAGTGATGGATGGTATGAATCAAAGCGAAGACACTGTGGGTATTTTTATGGATCTGCCTCGTGCTTTTGATAGCATAAACCACGAAAAGATGTGCACTGAGTTGATGGCAATAGGTATTAGAGGTATGGCTAATGACCTGGTGAAATCTTATCTTACAAATCGAAAGCAACAAATAGAGGCAGAATACTCAGAAATGGGGGAGGAAATGTATTCAGGGTGGCAATTTGTTAGGTATGGCGTACCTTAGGATTCTATACTGGGGCCACTACTGTTCCTTATTTACATTAACGATGCTTCAAATGTTTCTGGACATAAAACAATATTATTTGCAGATGATGGTTCGGTGGTTGTTAGTACAAAACAATTTTTGCAAGAAGAAGTAGCATCAACTTTAGAATGTTATGAATCTTGGTTTAACAATAATGATTTAAAACTGAATGTTGCTAAAACAAATTTAATGGCCTTCGGCTATTTCGAACAAGAACGGAAATCTTTCGTATATAGAAATGAGTTGCTTACCACGGTCGATCGTGTAAGATTTCTGGGGATAACATTGGATTGTCAACTGAACTGGAAAACCCACATTGACAATATCTCAGCAGGCATTTCATCGTATCATTATGCGCTACGTGTCGTATCATCCTCGGTTGATGGTAATGCTACTCTTGGTGCTTATTTCGCATATGTGCATTCGCGGCTTCGATATAGTATCCTATTCTGGGGTTCATCTGTTGAAGTGTCGAAGGTGTTCGTATTGCAGAAGAGATGCCTTCGCAGTATATTTGGCCTAAAAATAACTGAGACATGTAGGAGAGTTTTTGCTTAGAACGGTATACTTACCTTACCCAGTTTGTATATTTATGAATGTGCTGTGTTTGTAAGGCAAAACTATGAGCTATTTCGTGGACAAGAACTTCACTATAACTATACTACACGTGGAATTGAATCCGGGCATCTTCTTCCACCACAAACCAAAAAAACTTTAATAAACAAGAGTGTCGTTACTAATATAGTTAAGGTTTATAACCACCTACCAGATGAACTGAAGAATGAATCACCAAAGCGATTTAAAAGAACATTATATGAACACCTTGTGCAGGGCGGCTACTAAGGTATTCCCACGGCCTCACAGTATTTGCTTTCCTTTTTGTCAACCCTTGCATTGAAGTCTTCCAGTCCCACCCCTTTCACATTCTCTGTTACTTCTGTTAATTGCTGCCAGAAAGCATATTTTTTCCTCTTTGGTCTCATCTTCGTTTGGCTCATGCCCTTCAATTATTGTTGTTATCTTTCCCTATTTCTTGCTTTTTTGTGTTACTTATAATATTCTTTCAGTTATTGTTTCCCATTCTTCTACGTCTTGTTCGTGTTTTCTGTGTATAATACTGCAGTTGTTCCGAGTGCTGCTCTTTAGTCGTGTTTTACTCCACTGTAAATTAACACGTGTTTATTTTGTGTTCTTTGCATTTTCCTACCTTTCTTCTTCGTCTCCGTAATTACTAGTATGTTTAATTCTGCTTTTTCGAATTCTCGCTTCAGTTTTAGTTCTTCGCCAAATATTCTGCGCAAGTTCCATATATTCCAATTTTTCATATGTGTTCCCTTTCCCCAGTGTTCCTTTGTTTTCGTTTCCAAACTATTTACTTGTCTTCTATTATTCGTATTCATTGCTCTATTTCCTGTCATGGTCTCTTTGCTTATTTTAGTCGTGTTTGAGTTGTGAGTTACTACCCCCATATATATCCTTTTTCATTACCATAATCGTCGTTGATTTTCCTTTCTTTTCTGCGTTTTTCAGTTTTTCTTGGCTTAGTGATCCGTCATATTTCTTTATGTTCTTTCAGTCTTTTCCTCTCAGAGCGCCACCTATATTCTTTCCCATCAATTATAATTCATCGGTACCCTATCTTCATACTTTTTCCGTTCTTCATCCCGTTCTCCGCTAATTGTTTCAGTTTTTCTTTTTGAATTCCGTGTTCTTTCTTTGTTAATTCGTTATTTGTATAGACTTTTTCTTGTAGTTACGATTTGCGAATAACAAAGCTTACATTTCTTCGCGGATTATTGGCAAATATGCAAATTGTGCTTACTTTGTAAGCTCTTGCGCGGTTACTTGTTAATTGCTCTCTAACGCACCTAATTCATTAGAGGCCCTTACATTTTGTTGTTTGTATTAAAATTTGGGATGTCGAAAATATCACTTTCTTGTAGGTTTTTCAGTGTGTTTTTATTTTTCATTCCTCACTCCTTTATCTTGTATATTTTCTAATCCAATTTTGTAAATCTTTTTCCCTATTTTTGTCCCAATATGTAACATAGTTTTTGCGAAATATCCCCACGCAGACGAATAGTATTTCCATTATACATTATACGAGACAGTTTAGAATAAATATATATTCTTAGTTTTACACTCGTATATCTTGTGATAACTATAAAAGGAGTGTGTACAGAAGCTCCAGTAACGTCGCGTCTTCTGCTGCAATAAATGCAACCGGAACTAATTTAACTCTCCGCCCGGAAAAGTTTCGTGTCGTCTGCTACAACGCGACAAATTCCAACTACTTGTGCGCCATATGTACTTATTCCCTAATCTCGTACATAACAGCAATTAATGATTCTAACTTTACAGGTACAAGAGTAGTAAATGTTTGCGATGTACCCGCGCTCAAGCATCAGTTTAGTGTTTAATTAGATGTCGGCGTAACATCCGCGTTGAACCCCCCTTCAAGTTCCGACTTGCCGTTTAATATAATTAGAAATTTAATGCCATTTCGATTCCCTTCGAGTTGTACACATATATGTGATGGGCATAGATCGTGCGGGAATATGCGCTTTTGGCGATATTCGTTTCTAGGGATAGTTCGGGTACTTCACGAATTAAGTCCGTTTTACATTATCATATTAAATCGTACATAAAAATTTAATACTATTTTATAGTACAATATAAAACGCTCTATTATTTTTCTGTGCAAAATCACGGTATGAAATTAGAACTTGTCCTATTTTCATATTAAATGTTTTGACTTGCGCCTGCTCACTAGTCGGCATTGCACGTATTCCGATCTATCCTCATTTTTTTATGTTTACGTCTTGTCCGGTCCTGTTACAGTATAAAATAAACGTGGGTTTATATATTATAGTGTGGTCGTGTCAGCAAGTGGTTTTTTGAGCGTTTTACTAAAAGTATTAGTGTTATTTTAGCTAAGCATAAAATTAATCTTTTTGAAGGTTATGAGAAATATTTGCAAATACTATGTGATACTGGTGTACAATTTGAAACGAGGATCATGGCGCAGAATCATAAACAGAATTCTTGTACAAGTTCATACCTACATATGTAATAACCCTGACGAATGATGTAGTCTAAATTCATACAATAATCTTGTCTAAAAGACTGGTAACCCGTTTCACATTATACTGTAAAATTATATTCAATTGTTTGGTACAGTTTAATATGACAATGTAAAACGGGCTTTAAATAGATTTCTAGACAGAATGGAAAGAAATGTTTTCCTTTGTTAAATATCGAACTTGGAAATATTGCAATTTTTAATACATATTCTGAAAATTGGAATAAATTCTGAAAATTTAAAAAAATTGGAAATCTTAAGAAATTCGGGGTTAAGGACATTTTGAATTTGTTTTAAAAAATTTCGATGTTCCGAACATCTGGTATTTGGCAATTGCAAACAAGTTATTTACACCTGAAAATGTTATAACCAACCAACGGGTTTGCTCGATTTTTTCCGTTTGGTTAGAAAATACGATTCAAAATCACTTTCATTAAACGTTGTTTCTACAACATTTTCAAGAGGTTTGATTGAACGCACGCGTATAATTTGAAACTTTTTCGTCCATTTTCGACGTTTACTGTGCGATAAACTGGATCTGAATTCGTGCAAACTATTCGAAAAATGACATTCATCGGTTTGTTAATTTGACTAATTCATTTCTCTCGATGTATGTGTAATATGTACATTTCGTAAATTATAATGATGTGCCTGCTTTTTCCCCTTTTAATCTGCAGCTGCACTCACACAGTACTACATCAAAAAAATGTTTTTTCGGCGTATAACAAACAATGTACGTAATTTTATTTTCACCGACCCGAGTTATCTCTTTTTTTACCACCCACCTTCATATGTATGGCATTTATACGTTATTTGGAAAATACTTTTGCGGTTGAAAAACAAAGAGTGAAGCTGCAGTGAGTGAATATTAGGCAAATGTAGACCGACGTTTCGGCTTTTCATTTTCAAAAATTTACGATTTTTACTTTGAAAGATAAATATTTTTCCAGGGAGATATTTCGTGTTCATGTTGTAGCTGTTGCATAATCTACAAAGGCGGTTATGTTTAAATATTCTGTTATAGGTTGACATATGTATGTACAAATTCTGGGCGTTTTGTTATATGTACATTTCTAACCATTTTATTGGAAGAAATTCGTTGATAAATACTGTGTTGTTGTGGATGGCCTCGTAGCAAAGTTCCTGGTCTACAATATGGTATCACTGATTTTTTCGAATTTTATTTCTCAAGAGAGACCATGGTTACAGTATGATAGTCGGTGACAGGTCCATTATCCACATCAACCATTATAACTTATTATTTTATGAAAATAGACCAAACCATTACAGCAGACACTTACTGTCTTTTGTTTTCTTCCACTTAGGAGATTCATGTAACGTACCTGAAATTTTACTTAATTTCAGCAGCGGGCGCCGGTCAACAGAAGAGGTCCAATCCTGTTGCACGAAAATCTCCGACCACATACTTCAGCGTTAAAAAATCAGGCGAATTGGAGGTCGAAGTTCTGTATCACTCACCGTACGCCCCGTTCATCGATTTTCGTGAATCCGGAGCACCCGATTTGGACACTGATGGAATTAATCGACTCGTATTGCGTTGGCTAAAATGTACCGATTCTAATCGCGCTTATTTCAATTAAATCGCGTTAATATTTGGTGAGTTATTCAAGTTTAAAGTTCAACGTCTAAAGACGCTCAGAACTTTCATGCCACATTAACAATATATATTTCGGTGAACTGCCACGCGTTTGAGGTGTCAAATTTTTTATGTAATCACTAGAGACCGGATTATGTGTTCGAGATTTGACTTAAATATACATATATATGTCTTAAATATGAGCAAAATATATTGAAAATATTGCGAAAAGGTCTAGAATATGTAAAATATGTTGCATAAATATTTTCAGAATGTCGAATATATTTTAAAGTAACAAGGGAAAGAAACAAACGTTAAGAACATTTAAACCCGGTTTTATTAAACAGATATCCATCACCTACATTTCTACATTAAACATTACATTCCTTGCTATAAAAACAATTCACGATCAAATATTTCTCAGTATTTTGAATAGTTAAATTACGTCTCCTACCCGTTGATAAAGATGAACACGCTAGTGACTGAGCTACAGGCATTCGCACTAATTTTGATTGTTTCATTACTTTTAACTTTAGTTTATGACGGTCAGTCGAGAGATGTTGAGTAATTGACGTAATTTTGAATCTTTTCTCACATGGAATCTATAAAAGAAAAAAATTATAGTAGAAAATGTATACACCCTTTTAGATATAAGATGAGAAAATAATTTTGAAATTAAAGGAAAATATTTTTATTAATGAAAATAATTTTATTCAGCAATTCAAAGCAAGTTTTTGAACTAATTGTACGGCAGACTAGAATTTACGAAATAAACATGTATTTTGAATTAAATAAATTAAATAAAATAGCTTTGTAAAACTATCAACTTACCATTTTACAGCACGCTTTGCTTCGTTCAAGAGTAATTCTGGAACGGTCTTGATCCAAGATGTTACTAAATCGCTTTTCACTTTTGGCATTTTTGGGTAACACTCGATAACACTTCACTTTATTCGGTGTTTGTAAACGATGAAAATTTTTAAATGATAAATGCTGAAACGTCTACACCCCCTACCTAAATATTTGTAACCAGAACTCACCTTAATACGTTTAATTTCCGATTTTTATTGTTAGAAACCGTAACAAAATAATCTTTGCGCTTCGGTATTGAACATGGTATAACTCGTTTGGAAGTTTAAAAGCAATTAACAATTTCTTAGAAAAATGTAGAAACATAAATTGCTTGGAAATAGCATTAATCCCTATTTAAGTAATATTTATTCTATTATATTTAACGAAGCATCAGTAATCGTACAATGTAAATTTCCCAGAAAATCGTCTACTATATTTCTGATAAGAATAACGCGATTTTCGAACGGGAAAATATGTCGAATAATTTCGAATATATTAAAATATTCGAAATATGTGGAGAAAAAACCAAAATATTGTAAATATCTAAAATTAAACTAGTGCTAAACGCTTTTGCTTACCCTAATTCGTGTAGATTTTAAAGCGTTTAATTGTACCATTGATAGTTATCGATATGCAAAAAGAACATATAATCCGGTCCCTGGTAATGACGAACCGATCCACTTTGTGTTTTTGGGGTGGTAAATTTAATTGTTGATGAAATCCTTTAATATATTTATAAAAATTAAATGAATTCGATAAAGAATTTCATCACAAAAGTTAGGTATGTATCATCAAAAATCAAATTTAGCACCTCCAAAACATTTAAGATTTAAACCTAGCGGAAAGCGAGCCTATTCGTCGAAAATTTGGCACCGCAAATGTGGGGCGGTTCAGTATAATGTATTGTTAGTTCAAATTTAATTTTTATAAATAAAATAATGCAAACTTCATGAGTAACAACGTATTAGACTTTCGGGGAGGTCAAGGTGAAAAGACCTAAATTTTGCTAATATCGTTTATTGCGTTAGGTTGTACTCGTTACTTCAGCCTGACTTAAATATAATAACTTCGTCACAAAAGTTCGATTTAAGAACAGTTCGACTTAGAAAGAAATTGAAGTTATCGAGTTGCATCTTCAAGGAAAATTACGTATTAACGTTCCATTCAACAACTGAAGAGTTGGGAGAACGTTCGAGGAGTTTCAGCCGTAATTATGTTTAATCAGCGATTAAATATTCTTGTAACTTCCACGCTCACATTTTATATTTCCTAAAAGCGCAGGATTTAAAAAAAAATAATGCTTTTGGTGTGGCGCAGAATGAAATCCATTACATCCATTACATCCAGTTTATGCTAATTGCCACGTCTACTGAATACCATCGGAAACATTAAAATGAAAAGTTAAGCAAACTTCGTAATTAGCGCGCATGAAATTCGCAAAAAAAAAACGACACCAAATCAAATCGTTTCTGCAGCACACACTATGATGAATACGCCATTTACTTTCGTGTCGCGCGTTTCAAATTCCCAGTCCGATTAATTTTATGGGGTGTGCTTTTTTCGGTTTTATCGGAGTTGCACAAACAACCACCGTACGAATTTTTAAAAATTTACGTCAAGTAAACATACACGTTATTTATTAACGTTGTTTGATTGGCCTGAAGGTGATAGAGATTATTTAAACGACTGGCTGTTAAGCCTGTCCCTGCCAGGCAGGAAGAAAAAGAAAATACAAGCGAAAATGTTAAAAGAATTTAATTTTGCCACGGCCCTTTTTCGTCTTGATTCTCCGCGCACAGGCCAAAAATCAAAAATCCGGCTACGTTAGGATTTGGCTTAGCCGTTTTACTATATGCATGCCGATTTTCAGCTTTCTAGCCCATCGGTGGGCTTCGAAAAGCTCTGGACAGACAAAAAAGAGGAACACACAAATAGGGAAATTATATATTGTATAGATACGCTTAATAAATATAGCTGTTGATTTCCAACTCGTCGTTTGAACGACCTGAAAAAGTCGTTGACAATATTTAAAGGATAAATTTAATTATATAAATTGTAGAACACCCCTAACTTAGAAGCGAAGCACTATTCGCAGCTGTCGGGACGTTTCCGTTCAATAGTAAAATTTAATCGACCAAGCTAAGTGGCAGGCTCCTTAATGAGATATATACTATAACTCGGTTAAGAGATGCCGCGGGTAAAAATCTCCGAGACATGCTCGGAGATCAAACTAATAACTCATAGGAGATTACAGTTGAAACGGAGCTTTCAGCGCGAACGATGGCAAAAAGTTTAAGTATTATGTTCACACATGCGTACATACATATGTATGTATACAGTACGTAAGTATCCTTCGGTATCTCTGCGGTTAAAGGGCCATCATTAACGAGCCGTGAAACGTCAAGCGCTATTTTTAGAGACCTGACTGTTTCTAAATGGATTTTCATTATTATAGCCCCCGAATCAACGCATTAACCGTATAATACGGCGATGTTATCGCTATATATTTATCGTGAAATTACGGTGCGTTTTTCTGTTTCTGGTGTTTACTTTAATGCTTCCACTAGGTCGCTTTTACCGGTAAGAATTGTAATTTCGAAAGGGATTACAGTTATGGATATATGTAGGTATTTCATCGTGAAATACGTATCTTTGGAAAAAAGAAATAGAACCCAAGATCATACAGATAGTATGCAATACAGTACTAGCCCCCACAATAATGTACGCAAGTGAGTCCTGGACAATACAGCAAAAACACGAAAGCAAAATAGCAGCTATGGAAATGAAATTTTTGAGAAAGATCGTGGGGAAAACAAAAATGGACGGAATAGAAAACGAACAGATAAGGAATATGATAAATCAAGAAGATAGTCTAAAAAGAATTGAAAAATGTCAACTGAATTGGTACGGCCACATAATTAGAATGGAACAAAAGAGTTTAACAAAGAAAATAATAGAAGCCAAAAATAACGGTAGAAGAAAAAAGGGAAGACCAAGGAAAAAATGGATTGACAGAGTCAACGAATTAGGACGAAAGCGAGGGAAGACCATAGCAGAAATGAGAAGAATGAGTACAGACCGGACACGATGGAAAGAATGGATTAAATTGTCGTAAGATCCAAAAATAATCCGACGCTGAAAGGCATAAGGATTAACGAGAAGAAGAAGACAAATTATATATTCAAAAAACTTTCCGCAAAATTTATTAGAAAACCTTTTACAACAAATATCCTTGTTTTGATGAGATTCAAATAGAAAATGAATGATCTGTATTGTACCATGATCCTCAAATGTTCGGAGAATGCAACACACCAACTGAGATGTTAAATTTTAACAATAAAAACGATTTATATGAGTAAACTTATAAGCATTGTCTATAGTGATACCGATGATAAGTTCTGCTTCAGTAGAGAGGAGTTTTTCAACACTAAACATTACGGCCGGAACACTATGAATCAAAATCGATTAAGCAATATATCCTTCATATCAATTGAAAATGGTCTTCTTAAATTATTAACGCAAAATGATAGATTTTACGAGCTGGTAATTGATTATTTTGCTAGTACAAAGAATGTGCGAATTCTTCCAACTTATCGAAAAGAGTAAGCAATACAGTATTCCGTGTTTCAAAAAAAATATTAGAATATTTATTTTAGTTTTTAAAAAACATAACCCTATTTAGTTGTTATTATTATTTATCAATAGCTTATTTTTTATTTACCGTAGAATTTTATGAGTTACTATTATAGTTGTTATTTATTGTTAGTTTGCTAAGAGTTTGTTAATATTTTTAGAGTTTATATTTAGTTTAATGAGAATTTATTTTA
This sequence comes from Chrysina gloriosa, assembly GCA_038088585.1. Taxonomy (NCBI): domain Eukaryota; kingdom Metazoa; phylum Arthropoda; class Insecta; order Coleoptera; family Scarabaeidae; genus Chrysina; species Chrysina gloriosa. The sequence continues at coordinate 1,022,803 of CM076089.1, read as the reverse complement.
TGTTTTTATTACCTTTTTACCACCTTTTTATCACCTTACACCTTTAATCCATTTCCCCATCTTTCTTGCTAGACAATAAATTATATTTTATTTTGATCTCTTTTTTATATCAATTCCTATTCTACATTTCCAATGATACAGTAATAGATATAAAAATATAATTTATTGACCGAGAAGAGTTAGGTTACAGTAGCCTCCCCTACACTGCTAAAACCAAAAGGAAACTAACTCTGTATTAAAAAGTCGAATATATGTACAGTTAGATTTAGGTACATCATTCTCTTCTTCTTTAAACTACGTATAACAATAATAATTAATCATAATGTAAATAATAATAATTTCTTTGTTCAAGATTGTACATGAAACATGGTGTGTGGTATGTAGGTACGATATATGCATTATTCGAAACATAATCATCATCGCAGAATAGGATGGGGTAGGAAAAGAAAATTAATAGTGAATATTGTGGAGGCGATCGGACCCTACTACCTGGACGGGGTGACGGTTGCCGTGAATAATACGCAAGATAAATACACTTGTCAAAATTTCAATTTCCGAACCCGCGCACTCATTCTGCGGCGTATATCAACATCAATATGCAAATACGTGCAGTTGTCTATGGCAAAAGTAATTTCGAACGTCCATCCCTTCTTTCTAATTCAATGAACATGACACATTTGCGAGTAAATCGAATTTGCATAATCTATGCAAACGTATTAATAATGTAAGGCATTTTTGTACATATACTAGTAAAGAGCACGAGAGTGGAAGAGAATGGGCTTGTATCTTTATTATACTTTGACTATAATATACTATCTCGTATAATATATGACAGTCAAAGTATTATAGCGGGACTAGTCCGAAAATACAGAGAATAAAGAGCACGTGATTATTGTAATATTAGTTGCCTATTTTTGGAATTGGTATTTCTCACTAAATTTTTTAACAATTGAGATGGAAACTGTCTTAGGCGTGTAAATGGAAATCGAACAACAGCAAACATTGGTAAAAGCGGTCGAAGTCCCGTCTGCTCCGGCATTAAAAGAACATATAAAAAGATGAAGGTTAGGCGTAAGATTTGTACTAAATCAATTTGCGAGAAACGCAAAGACGTTATTTGTACTGAGTGTGGTGCTCACTTACCTACTGTGATTTCTAACAATAGAAAGTGAAGTTGTATGTTTAATTTTCCATCATATCTCGCCTGGATTTATGTAGAAAAATCATCTCGGATTTCATCAGCTTAAAATTTTGTCTTGCAATAGTAATTTTGTTGTCCTAAGAATAAAAGAATAAAAGTATATAACTTTGTCTAAATTCTTCTCTGTGTACCCTGGCTTACCAAATCTAATAGCTTAATCGACTAATCCAGTAAGTACATTAATTTTGGTGTAATTGAGAATTTTCTGAAAAATAATGTACAATAATGGCATTGTAAAAACAAATTGCCATATAAAGTCTACCAGTACAGGTAGACCTCCAAATTGTTTTCCAGAAGTTTCTAAATTACATAAAATTGATATAGTTACCAGATTTGTTGATCAAGCTGCTAGATTGGCTAATCCAGATTTTATGGAAAAGAATTTTAACAATTGATAATTACAGTTAGAGAAATTTTAAATAAAAATAATTATCCATAGAAGTTTTATAAAAAATTAAAATTAGAATTAATAAATTCAATGTTTAAACAATACAATTCGGTGACACGTGTTTCGCTAACACGAGGCAAGCACTATCAGAATCGTATAACCCGTATAAAAAGAGAGTTATTCTACAGGGTGCAAATTAAGTGATGACTTGATTTAGTTAATACAAAAGTGTGTTCTAACTTGCTTCGTTTGTTCTAGCGGCAAACGCTATCCTATCCTGTGAAATAATGATACGAACAACGTTAAATTAGCGCGGATGCATTTCATGTACGGGCTTGCAGAAGCTCGTCGAATTTATGAAGAAAGATGCCCTTACCAGACAAATTTCAAAGTATAAGGAATAACTTTTTATTTCCTTCTCTCAAACCAAGTGGAAGTGCAAAAATAACTTTGGGGAAAAGAAAGCTGTATTTTTAACTGTTTAATCTGAAAAAAATATCAAACTTGGAAAAAAAACAGCGACGTACAATGATTTCTACAATAAAAATCAATCAAGCGGCCTTCTGCAACGCCACTAGAATTATTTGAAAACTAATTAGATCAAAGGAAGCCCCTTGTTATTGCTAACAAACACACCAAGTTTCATCGAAATCGCAGCAGATAGTACTGAGTACAATTTTAAAAGAAAAGTGATTTTTTTTATTAGAACTTTGACACCCTGTTTCTTTAAAACGATGCAAGTTAGGACGCATATTCATAGGAACCTTTTCTCTTAAAATATGACAAGAAACTACCCCCTGAAATTAAAGTCATAACTTAATTTACACCTTGTATATTTAAAAAAAAAAGACAATTACGGATCTACCAGACCCAATGTGGTAATTGTGTGTTAAAAAATGATGTCAAATGTGCAGTCCGTCAGGGTTTCAAAGACATTTACACGCAGATACAGAGAAATAATCTGGTAACCTGCTCCATCCGATTGAAGTAGGTGCATATTGTGCTTGTGAAGTTTTCACTGTGAAATTTAGGCGAGAAATAGACTCCTAACTCATTCTAGGGTGTGATTCTACCTAGTCAAGTCATAAATACTGGTACACACAAAAATCGATGCCCAATGAAAACGAATTAATATTAAACAAAATTTTTTTTGTTTATATTAGGTTATTCAGTGGCTACAAATCTTAGAACAACTTATTCGAAATGACTGCCATTAGCCTTCCAGCATGACTTGAGACGATGTGGCCACACATCGATCGCGAGACGCACTTCATGCATGGGGAAATTGTCCACTGCACGGTCAAGGGCTCGCTTCAACGATTCAATATTTGGGTGTCGAATAGAGCAAGCCATGCCCTCTAATACGGACCACTACTTGTAATCCAACGGGTTGCGGTCTGGACTACCAGCTGGCCAATCATCCGTTGATATGAAGTCCGGAACGTTGTTTTTGAGCCACAGTTGAGTCGTTTTTGCTTTGTAAGCCGGAGCAGAGTCTTGCTGGAAAGTCCATGACTTATTGGTGAATATTGATTGGTTGAGAGGCTTCACAATGGCTTCCAAGACGGTCGATTGATATACTTTGGCCGATGTTCTAACTTCTTTCTCGCAAAAATGGAGCTTGGTAACGCCATCGTAGCTCACTCCCCACCATACCATTACAGACGCGGGATGGTGGCCTCTTTGAACCCTCGGGATGACTTGGGATGATTCTCTGGATGACCGAGCATACACACGATCGTTCTGTTTATTGAACGATTCTTCTACGGTGAAGATTTTCTCGTCAGTAAACAGAATTTGTCTGTGAGCGTGCTTCGCGTACCGGCTGAGTAACGCTTTCGATTTTCGCTTGCGTTTTTCCTTCAATGCGACCGTGAGCAGGTGTCCAGTGTGTCGCTTGTACGCGCTGAGACCCAAATCTTCTTTGATAATGCGAGACATGGATTTTTGCGAAATTTGCATTTCCCGCGGCAAGATTTTCTGTTTTCGCAGCGGTTTTCGGTCGATTCGTTTCTTCACGGCTTTGATCGTTTTCGGAGTTCTCACAGTGCGCGGACGGCCGGATCTTCGCCGGTCTCGTACTCCACCAGTATCCTCAAACAACTTCGCAGCACGATACACAAAATTGCGAGTGATTCCAAGCGGTCGCAACGTCCTAAAGACATCGCCTTTTTCTATGTTTTATTTTAGTATACGATACAATAATACGATTTTTGATGTCGCCCCATTCCATGATTGTAACTTTTTACGTCACAATGAAGCATAAATGTTAACTGTCAAATCGCAATCAAGTCGAAATGGATACGCCTAGTGTTGCATTCGTAATGAGTGCGTTCAGTTGTGTACCAGTATTTCTGACTTGACTAGGTATTTCCCTTTTGACCTTGAGATCTCAACTTACATTTGATGGCCTGCACGTAGAGTTAATTGGAATTCTTGTAATTTGTATCTCTTTCGTTTCTTTTGACCAATTCTTCTCGCGGTGCTTCTAACTTAGTTGAAGGTATGTCTTGATCTGTCCTGTTAACATATTTCTCGTCAGTTTCACGGTATATTCCATCTATGTATGTACGGCATGCTCAAAAATGACTGAGATTATAGCATAGGCAACCCAACGTACACTATTTGTATGTATTAAACACAAATTCCCTAGATTAATTATTAAAAATGCAACAATTAACATTAAATTCCAAATTTATTTTAAAATTGTTACTTAAAACATGTGTTGAAAATATTTGTTGGTCTCCCGAATGTCTTTCCTTTACAAGTGCATTTCTTTTCTTTTTCAAATTTTGGAACGATATTGTGTTTGTTATAAACAAAATGGTGGCGATGTTTACATCAGGAAAGTGTTGTATAAATTGCCGAATGCAATACTCCAAGTCATACATTCAAGATCCAATTGCATTTAAATTTGCACTACGATAATACGGTATTAGTTATTAAAATAAAGGCATCTCGTTCTGACCTAAACGCAATAATTTTGCTTTCTATAGCTATAATTAGAAGGTATAATCTGTAACTTCATTTTTGTAATGAATAGCACAATTAAGCTTGCTATCTTACCTTATCGCGCTAAAAAACGTCCAGTACTTCTGAAAAGAACTTATTTTTCAAATATTAGACCAAACAAGGGGACAATCCAAGAAATACAAACAAGCGCTTGATATTGGTGGGCTGTTAATTATTGGAGTATTTAAGAAATAAGTTCTTTATTTTTTAAATATTAGAGTCAAACAACTCAGTTGCCGAAATACGTATCTTAACTTATTTCCCAAAGGTGTCGTAAGAACAATTTTATTCCTTTTTTATATAAAACAAACACTAAATAATTTTAACCTTGTTAATTTTACGAGGGGTTCCCCAAAGCAGCAGTTAAGCTGCTAAAATATTACGCATCGATAAAATACTTATTTCTTATTCCGCTCTTCTGACTTCTCACTAAATAAAAAGAGGCGGTCGGCACGGTTGTACAACGCATCTTCCGAACAGAAGTTCAGATTTACTTTGGGATTGGGAAGTTTTAAAATAAAAGTTTTATTCCGGCACTAACATTTAAGTTCAATGTTGATTTATTGCGGCGTTATTTACTTTATGGTAACCGTAGGTGCACCTGTCTGCTGCGAAAATCTCTCCGTTTCTCTTCCTCTCCGGCCAACTTCCCCGTATCCATCGCGAAACTATTCGCTTTGAAGTTGGCTGAAATTCTCTCATTCGTCGCGGGTACATAACTCGCTTGTCGTACATATTTCACGTCGTTAATGCGGGGTTTGTTGTGTCTCTTTCTCCTCGAGGAAAATCCGCGACGAACAAAACGCCCACCTACAATGACTAATTAATTAAATTAACCCCGACGAAGGTTATCGCGTACGAAAAACACTAAGCATTGTTCTTGTGTTTATCTTCATTAACCCTGAATCGACTAAGTTTAGGAAAAGAATACATCACCGCATCCTTGCGCGTCAATCAAAATAATTGCGATCCCCTTCGAGTCTCGTTAAATTTCATCGAAAACGCATGTGAGGAAATGACGAGGCCTTAAAAAAGTTCTTCCTCTGCATATGTTCCTCGTCGATTAATGCGTTTCTTTCGGGGAAGGTAAACGCGTGAGAAGTCGCGGGGGAATAACGGGCGCGTTTAAAGAAAGCACTCCTAACGATATTAATAACTTCCGCGCGGTACCTGCGAACAGTTTAATTTAGTGCGGTGGCTGAAATTGTATCTCGAATTCAGATTTAAATTATCGTTACTGCCGTACTTAATAGCTCCTTCCGTGGACGGTTCCAACGTAATTCGTTTTAATCTATTTTCGTATCGCATCGTCCTCCTCCTCCTCTTTATGCACAGTTGTTCTATTTAGAGAATTAAGCACACTTCGCGCGCTTTTGTTCTGCGTTAAACGGGGAACCGAGCTTAGCGCCTCGGGTTACCCCGACTATCACGTGTGTTTGGCGTACTTTTTGCGTTGCACTAAATAGAATTTTCCGGTGTCTTCCTCTTTTACAGTTTGTAGAATAAGAAATTTGATTTACGCGGTAAACTAAGTCGAAGGAGTTACGAGGGACGGTTTTTATGCTTTTACAAACGACCACTACGTGGCGCTATTGAGCTTGTGTCATGACTAGCGTTTGTTAAAAAAGGTGGATGACGTGTTATCGTTTAAGTAGTGTAAACCGGACTTACGCCCTTACTTCTCCGAATTTTAATGTTGCGCCTTGCACGTAAATGGAGACGAGGACCGATTTACACTACTTAATGATAACGCGTCATCCACATTTTTACCAAACTCTAGTCATTTCTATTTTCGTAAAATTTGACATTTGTTATTTCGGAAACGGTGGCCGCTTAGAAATTGACCCAGTAGTTTGTTTACGGTGAACGTTAAGGAAAAAGCAATTTTGTGAAAGAATTTTACGTGAAGGTTTTCTTTGGATGATCTTGTACGATTCTAGTAAAGACCTAACTCAACAACAATGCAGAGAATCGCTTCGTGCAACTGTTGATAATGAAGCACATTGCTAGGACTTCGAGGTGGTTTCACAAAGTATTATTGTTTCTTGTGTCTGTGAGACAGTCGAGCGACAAAAGAATATTTCATTAAGAAAGATTGGCCTCCTAGAATTTCTTTCGAACCGGGTACTTCAGGCATAAAATATGCCCTCCTTTTGAACACAAAAGACGGTGCTTCTGCCGCCTCGCCATACAAAGCGTAGACCAAGGAAATCTTCGTTAAAACTATAGACAAAGAAGGCAATCGTTTCAAGTACCAAAAAAGGATTCCTGGATAAAGTGATGCAAAACTAAAAGAGGGCATCTTTGTTGGACCTCAAATAAAGAAAGTTTTAAGTGATTTTCAAAGAAAATGAAGGAAATTAGGGAAGTGGCACCTTGGAACTGTTCTATATGGGATTTCTGGGTAACAAGAGATATGAAAACTATAAAACTCTCACACATGAACTCGTACTATCTACTATGAAGTACTAGAATGTGGCGTGTCCTTAAGAAGGCATTTTCTGCACTCGCATTTGGATTCTTTTTCTTTTCGGGAAATTTGGATGCAATAAGTGACAAACAAGGGAAGACCATTTTCACCAGGATATCTGGACAATGGGGACAAGATACGAGGGACGCTACAGCTGACTTAAAAGAAAATGATATACTCAACACATTATTATTATTATTGTTATTATTATTAAAAAGTGAAATATTTTGTCCCTCTATTACATCTTCATGTAACATTTTATAATTTTTATTGCACATGATCCTTAATAAAATACCCTTGCGTAGATTTAACATCTTTTACATATTTATATTTACAAAAAAACACCTGTAACAAGAAACAAGAACAATACATCTTACAGTATTTATCATATCGTTTTCGGATTGAGGACCACAAAATACTTTATACACCCTTATTTTCGTCAGTGTTACTTCAAAAAAGTTTAAATTTGTTGGCCAGTGTCATTTGTAGGAGGAACAGTCGAAATAATGATAACGTTGCAAGAAAAATGATGTTTTTCCAAAATTTATAAAAGTTGATGTTTCAAAAAATTGTAAGCAATCCGAAAATGTTATAAACTACGCGAAAAGGTGTTGGTTTAAAACTGAAATAAGATATTTGTATGGAAAAAGGAGTAAATTAGAATTACAGTAAAAGTGGGGTAAAAGTGCACGTTTCCGAATTTTCAGAGAATTTCTCACTTCGGTTTATGCGATTGTTGAAGATGCTTGCCTCGAGCTAGCGAAACACGTGTCACCGATTTTATTATAAAATAATTGTGTGGTGAGAAGTTTACCGATGTGATATTGTGTCAGTAAATCACACCACAGTCCTTGCAATCGCCTTAATTACCCTGAGATGCTGCCAAATCCTTCAAAAACGATGTTATTTGACATATTAACTTTGGCTTTAGCGGAAAAAAGATACTGCCAATGCCTTCAAAAATCGTGTTAATTGATAGATAAACTTCAGAACGGAAAAGTGTTTCGAAAATTGGTTTGAAGAATGTATAAATCCTAAAGGCGAATATTTTGAAACGGTCATTTCAAGAAAGAAATTTTCTTCCCTAGTTGTTGATAAAAACTTAAAAGGCACTGCTTGTACCTAATTTTATACGTATTTTTGTTATAAATTACATTGTTTCATCAATATCTTGTTTGTTTTAGTAACATATCGTACTAAGAAACTTGCACTGCTGTATTTTTCAACGAAATAGGTAAAACGTTAAAAATCAAAAATTAGTAAAACAATTGGTATTGTGTCATATAATTATATTCTTACCTGGATAGGAATAATTATTGAAGATGCCATAGGGCGAAATGTATATCGAATTAAGAATATAGTTTTGTGAAACAATACCAAGTGTTTTATTAGTTTTTAATTTTTTCAATGTTTCACCAAACGACGACAGCAAATTCAGTCTGTTATTTGACGTAGGCACGCATTAATAATGTAGAAGAAGAATAAAAATAATTCCTTTTTAATGTTAGATTGTACATAAATAAACATAACATATAATCTCGACATATTTATTCACTCATCTTCGTAACATAATCGACCCAATCTGATCAAAACTAACTTTTCTTAAGACTACCTACACTTCGTCGTTCCCTACCAACCTGGCCAATATTGCCAACTTAAAACTACGCGGCAAATTTAAATTTAAAGTTCTGAATACTACAATAATTAATATCTGTTAGCGATAGCAAAATATCCTCTTAAAACTGCATTTTTTTCCTTTATATTTTGTAAATACAACAATAGAACGCGCAGTGCAAATTTGTTTTTTGTGTGATTTTGTAATTTGCGAATTTCTGTGCCGCTGCTATTTTATCATCAACACAACTACGTACGTTCACACAATCGTAGTGTAGTAGAGAGCCGCTTTCTAGATATAGTGTATCCGACTAGTCATCTCATTATTGCGTTTGAAATAAAGAGCTTGAGGGTGCGTGACCCATGTTACGCTCTTGCATCAGAACAGGATTAAAACATTAGCGTTCGCCCCATGATGACAAATGCACCCTCTTGATACAGTAGACGTTCCAAGTGGAGCTTTTCTGTGCAGCACTAAAACAAATGAAATGTTCAACATTTTCAGCGCACAGAAATACTTTAGAGAGGGAAATGTGTTGGTATTGTATTTTTATCCTCTGTCCTAATGTCTTGCTATAGAATAGAAGTCTGAAAGTTGAATAATATTGAAATATATCATAATAATAATAGTTTTGGTAATAATAATGTATTTCTGCATAATAATTCGATTAAAAATATTTTTTCATTTTCTGGCAGTTTATTTTAATTTTAAATTTAGGGCCAGTAGGGTGACGAAGGACCAGAGGGAGTGTGTAAGATTACTGAAAGAGGGAATGTATAATGTCTTCAAACCACCAGCCGACTTTCGTCATGCGTGACGTAAAAATTCGTACCACAACAATTTGAATTAAACAAAAAGTTTGCAAAATTTAGTGACATTCGTTTTCATATGTTTTTGTAATTTTCTACGTTTGCAACATCCTCTAGCGTTTTTTGACATCACAGGTTATTGTTTTGGTTGGTGCCTTTTAGTGTATTTCTTCGGTTTTCGTTCTTTATTTTATCAATCATCTTCGAAATCTGTTCTTTTCAGAATAAGGAATTGATAATATTGTAGGAGCTCTACAAATAACAATTTAATATTCAATTAACGAAACACAAACTATACATTACAATACATTCTTTAACCCCGACTCAACAACAACTCTATAACCACTTCCCCTATCACGCACGCGTACCTCTCCACCGGTCGCCCTCTAACTGGCAGGAAATACAAATTTAAAGATCTGCATACTACAATATAGTTAAATATGTGACCAAGAATGCCTAAACCCGTAAGTCAGGTGATGAAAATGTGTATCGCATCGATAATACACTTTTGTGTACGAAAACCATTGATGCATAATGTCCTTGTTATTCAGTTAATTGTAGTTAGTCGTGAGAGAAGTTAGTTATGATCACATTATGTTCAGGTTATGTTATGAAGAGAAATGAAAACGGGTCGAAATTATGTGCATTATGTGTTATGTTTATTTATGTACAATCAAACATTACGATTAAAAGAAAGGAATACTTTTCTTCCTCTTCTTCTACAATTATAACCGCGAATTTTGAAACGTCAAATGTTGACATTATAGTGAACTGCCTTAACGTTACCATTACCGTTAGCACCTTAGCATCAACATTAACATTAACATTATTGTTTAAGGGTCCTAATTAATCTCATATCTGGTATGTATGTAACCATATGTACAGTGTAAGCAACTGCAAGTGTGCCAAGTTGGCGATACTAAGGACCCTAAATAGGAATATTTTTTGTTTTTCTAAGATGATCGACCCTGTCATTTCTTGGTTTTATTTATTTATTTGTCATGAATGGTTTATCCCCTTGTCCACGCTTAAATAGGCGGTGTTACCACCGAATCACGTGCCATGATTGTTTTTGGCGCATGTTCGAAGCGACATACACACTAAAAACGTGTAGACGTGTAGAGTTTGTTTCCTTAGAGAAGATCACATTAAATTTGGTGTTCGGTATACGTTACCATGGAAACCGCCTAGCAAACGTCAGTGAAATGGATAGAGCGGGTTCGACAATTTTGTATTTTCTTTGTTTTGCTTGTACGTTGAAATTGTCTCTATTTTGTTAACGTTTTAATACATCATGAAAACTAGTCTAAATGTGCTCTTCTCTAAGGAAACAAACTCTACACGTTGAGCTAAGTCTTGCATAGGTGCTAAGCAGTAGTAATAATTTTTGAATTGCGCGCCAGAAATGTAACCAAAACTGTCAAATTATTTTAGGATGTTTGTTTTAATTTATTTTACTCTTCACACGTTTCTAGTGTATGTATGTACATGCTTCGTGTAGATATAGTGTGATAGTGGAGTTCTTATGATGCTTCTTGTTATGTACATATAGAGTTCAATAAATATATGTATGTAAAGTGTACGCCGGATGTGTGACTCTACCAAAAGAGACATCCTACATTCAGCAAGAAACGATGAGGTATAAATTTACAACTACATGCTTTATGCACCCTTTTAAATTGTCAAATCTTACTATTACCAGTATATCAGCCAACTAAACCAACTAAAAAATTCAAGTCACGTGGTGGACACTTGCGATTGTTCACTCTGTATGAACAATAAAGGTGATTGCAAGGACTGTGGTGTAATTTAAGAAATTAATAATGCTTGTCTCGAGCTAGCGAAACACGTGTCACCGATTTGATTATGAAACAATTGTGTGGTGCGTAGTTTACCGATATGATATACTGTCAGTATGAAAAATAAAGAAAATAAATGCTTAAGAGAACAGAAGAAAACATACACTGTAATGGCCACCTTTGAGTTAGGAGCTCGGAAACTTAGTGAAATTCATTGCCATAGCAGTGCTTTATGGCAGCTAAAGGGAAGTAAATTGTCAGCAAATATCCCATTGATTACCTCAGAAGATTGGTTAGGGCTTAGATTTTCAAAACAACCCCAGCTCGACGATGCTCATTGGTGAATTCCATGATATTATCGCTTCATACGTTTTATACGTTCTGTCCCAACTATCGCGATTCCTGGACCATTCTACAACGCTCGGGAAAGTTCGTCCGTCTTTCGGAGGAGTAAACTGGAAAGACTGAGTCACGCCAGGTTAGGTGTTTGGAGGGACATTTAACAGTTTTGTTATAGAAATTTGATAAGGAATGATAAACGATATAGACACGAACAACGATCTATGTACTTTAAGAAAATATGGCGATCAATGGCGCGTATTTTCCCCTAATGTAATCCTGCTCTGCGAGCAGCCAATCACAATACTACTTTCTTGCCCTTTGTGCTGTTTAATTTGAAATCGCTCCTTCGAATTAAAAAAACAGACTATAAAGGGGAGGGGGAGAATGCGTGGAGAAGGGAGAGGGCGCGTGAATCATAACACATTTCGAAAAGGGTACCGCAAATATCAAAGATTTTATCGAAAAATGTCATAGCCCACTATACCTTGTTTCAAGAATAGAGAGACGAATTTCTGAACACACCACTTTTATAATAAATTCTGATTGGTCGGAATCAGCACCAAATTACACTGCACCAATCCTGCTATAACCGTATCGTGTACGTAATTCTGTCAAATGTATTGACATTTGTTTATTACCGCTAGTTATTGTGGTGTTTATTATATTTTTCTGTTTTCTCTACCTCTTTCGATTTGTCGCTCAAATTTTATTCCAGATTTTATAGTGTGTAATTTGGGCTTGGGATTCGTTCAGAAATTCGTCCCTCTATTTTCGAAAGAAGGTATAGAAAGGTGTGGCGTAAAGAGAACATCTCTCGTATTGGCCCGTTTTTCGTTCGTTCACAGAATCGCTGCGAACAATGGGCACGAAATTAACGAGAAAAAGTAAACACTTCAGATCTGACAAGGAAAATACAAGATACACAAAATAAATAGTAATTAAGTTTTACGTTTCATCCGATGGAAATTATTTTGGTAAACCTTGAAAAAGGTTCACCTAAAAATAAGTTAGGACGCGCAGAGAAAAGCCTTTGTGCAGCAGCGGCTTTGTTATTAATTTCGGGGGCAAAATCGTAGTTGTCTCGGAGAACGTTTCCCCATCTGCGGCCGCACACGATACCGCCGCGAATATCCGTAGAATTTAAATATGACCGGCTCGGTTCCCTTTTGTGCGCGAAATACGCCGAAGGAGGACAGAGATGAAATGACCTCCCCTTTCGCGCTTTACTCCCTTAAACAATGTAGACTAAGAGGATTTGTGCGGCAAATTACAATACGCTAGATGAATTCTTGATGAGTTAGATTACTTATTAGGCGGCAGGTGTAAGGTTTATGTACTTTGTATTTTCAAGATACCCTAGACAAATATAATCTATATATGACGCCCGGCGCGCCCGCACATTACCGAAATACTTAATTAACACCCGGGTAAGTTACGGGGAGGGGGTGGGTATGTTCCCGTTCTCGTAAATCCGGCAAATATTTAACGTAAATATTATGAGACGAATTAAATTCGACCAACTACATCAACAGAAAGTAACTAGTGCGAATGTACGAGGGAGATGTTTCTAGGGATTTCCATCGAAATTACAATTGTAATTTTTCGAATATAATCTCCATTTTGGGCGATTCTACGCGAGTTTTACTCGTATGAAATTCCGGGAAAAAATATACTATTTTTGCGCGTTTTTGTCACTTTCCTGTGTGTTTACACTTCCAAAATACATCCCCAAAGTGGACGAGCTGCAAGTATTAATGTATGTTTTTAACATTAAAATTTGTGAATTTCGTCGCCACCGTTGTGCCCACATTACCACGGTTGTGACATTGTTGCTACTATTCACACAGTTGACAGTTATGAAGGCCTTTATAAGATGATATAATACATTTGATCACAGAGTTTACATTTCACGGTTCATTTTGAAATTAAACTCCATGTTTTATTCTAAAATTGATAAGAATCGAGCTTATGAAATCATTATATAAGCTGATTGATGAAAACCTCTGTCGTTTATAAATGCTCACTGTTGCGTCTTTTAATTCTAAAACAAACAGAAAAGATAGTATAAAATTTATATGCATTTCTCATTATTTGCTATACATCGGCATTACCGTAAACCTCTTCTCCGTGGCGTATTCTCAAAAATCGAAGTGTCTTTCGCTTTGGGTCTCTCGAAGTTAATTTTCCCCCTTTCTAGCAGCACATTGGTGGTCCTTTTTTCTTTTTGAATCTTTCTTGTGAACATTCGTTTGTTATTATCTTCATATGCTGATTTTTTCCCCGGATGGCTCTCTTTTGTACCATCTTTTCTGGATATGTGCCGAATGATAAATTTCGCATGAAATAATGCTTGCGCTCTGTGTCCATGGCGCATTGCGAACTACTCAAAGAGTTAAAAAAACGTAGTGGGCTTATCTCTCGATGACGACGTATATTGATGTACTTTCATGGTGCCAACAAAAGTATGTATTTCTGAAGGAAGGTTTGTATCGACTTTTTCGATATCATCCCTCGTCCCGGTGTCTAGATATATATTTCTCACACGAGGTCGAAGAGTTTCAAGTTTCAAGCTTTTCCAAACTGCTGGACCGTTTCTTTGTCCTGCTTCGGTGAAATTGTAGGAAATTGACGAAAATTGAGGATAACAACGAGGCAAATACTGTGTGATGAGCTTGAACATCTTGCGATTCCGGTATTGGGCCGTTGGTCCATCACCAATAAAATGAAAATCTTTTACTGCAAGCAACTTTGGCAAATGATGATCAAGAATCTTTTCAACGTGAGCTGTAATTGCTGCTGGATCATGTCTGAGTGATTCTGACCAGGTGGCGAGATCTTAAGAATGACCTGAAGTACAAAACGTTCTGTGTGAAGAGTACACAGAGCTCTGCTTGCTCCGAAATGCACCGAGTGAACTTCGGTTCCATATTTGCATGCACAATTTTCACTGAAGTCAATGAGTACAATCGATGTTGTTTTTCACGAAGACGAATTTGCAATATTTTTTTATTATCTTTCCGCCAATTCTATCCAAGATTTGTTTAGTCTTAAAACTATTTTTTTCGCGTTAAGATTCTTTCGGTTGTTGCAGAACTATCTCGCTGGATATTAATCGTTGTTTTACATCACGTTGTACTATTCGTGCTTTGGGAAATTATATGACAACCGATTTGGGAGAAGCTGAGTTGACATTTATTTCTTTGTATCGTTGAAGTCTTTTCGTCAATCTGTTGCAAGATTTTTGCATCTTCATCTTATTCTTCTTTGCTTCTTTCTGGCCAGCTATGTTTTGTGTTACCTATCAACACAAAACATAGCACAGTTTCTCGAGAGATTAATCTTGATTTTGTTCCTTTTTTGTTGGGATCGTGATTTTCGTTTACGATCATTTCGTCTCTTTCTTCCGTTCTTCTTTTTGTTTTCCTTTCTTTTGTGGTATTTGACAGTATTTTCAACGAATACATTCAAGGAATCGAAAAACAAATTACAATTTCCTTGAAGTAAAAAGCCTGCCACGGTTGTGACATTTTACGCGTGCCACGGTTGTGACATTTTACGCGTGCCGCGGTTGTGACATTTTTAACAATTAATTGCTCACTAAAAAGGCCACTTTGGGTTAAGAGATATTTCTGGGGTTAACACAAATTATTCTGAGAATATCGTCTCAAGACGATAATTTACAAGAACGCCTGCCGATAAAAATCGACGTACAGCTCTCGCAATATAAGTTGGCGAAGGGTGGGAGTGAGTTCGCGCAGATAGAGGAGGGATATATCGCCTATCATTCGTCCTGCAACGTGATGGTAATTCCTATTCACTATCTGAATCAGACAGGTGGGAGGTACAGCTCTCGCAATATAAGTTGGCGAGCGGTGGGGATGCGCCGTAAACGTATTTAGGACACGTACCACCACCTGTCTGATTCACATAGTGTATAGGAATTACCAGGACGAATGATAGGCAATCTATCCCTCCTCTATCTGCGCGAACTCACTCCCACCCTTCGCCAACTTATATTGCGAGAGCTGTACATGTCCTAAATACGTTTACGGTGCATCCCCACCGCTCGGCAACTTATATTGCGAGAGCTGTATGTGTAGCGCTAAGCCGTTTGCAGTACGCCTATACCAACACAAAAATGCTCAAAACTCATGGACACTTTGCAAAGCCAAGTTACAAATTGAAAACAGAGTGCAACATCGAACAAGCTTCGAATATTGCAGATAAAGTTACGTATTTTATATACATATAGCTTATTATCTCTATTATTGAAGATTGAAATCATGACCGCATAACATGTTGTTGTTGTTGAAAATTGGAGTTGTGGACGTGACACGGTTGTGACATTTGTAGCGCATCATGAACTTGAAATGTATTAAAATAATTATCTGATCGTTGAATTCATCAGAAACTCTAAAATAACCATTATTTAAATCTAGTAATGTGGTCGATTGTTTGAAAAATCCTTAACTATGTATCAAACCTTCAAAAGACATAAAAGTGAGAGCACGCGGAGCAGCGCCCATTTAAGCAAATTTCAAAGTGAAAGCAGGCGACAGGACCTATCCTACTATCCCCTTGACGTTGTTAAAGGTGTGGGACGAAGTTTACTAGCGTTTACAACATCTGCGTCGACTGCTTACTATGTGCAGTTCTCGATCGGTTCTTTTCTAATCTTCAGAAATTAATTCACCCTTGACTCCTACAAATCTAGGTTTGTGTATTATGAATTTTCTGTTGTGTCATTCTGTAGTTATACCAGCGTCTCATGTGCTTGCAACAATTAACGAATTAACGGTAGGTAACGGATTTAGGCGATATACGAACTTATGATTGGAATGAGACCGACCGTCCTGTTGTCGAAGTACCGTCAAATATAAAAGAAGAGGAAAAAGAAAGACAAAGTAAAGATAGAAGAATAAGACGAGAACATCGCATCCGATTGTTGGATGTCAGCGTGAGAACGGAGGGCGTGCGGGTGGCAGCAGATGCGATGACCTCTGTCCTTTCGGGGACCGGCCAGCTTTAAACCGCTTTCTCCCGACGCGAAGACGTGATCTCAGCTCGCCTACCCTTCAGGCTCATTGCATACACGCCGTACATATACGTCGTCCTCGCTCGTATATCGTCTTTTGCCGCGAGTTACGGCATGTGCGTGCCACATCGAGAATGTATCGTGTTATTTTTATTAGGCTACATAAATATGTACGTACAGTGTAAAATGATACGAAAGAAAAACCGTTCCCGACATCATCACGCATAAAATTGACCGGTTCATGGTTTCTGTTCTTTCCTTCTTTGCCGCTGCTGCAACTGTCTATGTATGCTTCCGGAAGGTATCAGTCCATGCTGAAATTTCGCAATTTATTTTGGTACTTTCATACGCAGATAATACTTAAACTTTCGTTTAATTAAATATACATTTGTCCTCGGAGGAGTTGAGTACAAATCGATAGCACTACAGCGTTTTCGTTTCGAAAGGTGTATTACTTATTCGCGTAAGTTACGTAAAGCGTGTTTATAAAATTGCATATATTGCGTCAACGTGACACAAATCCGTCTTCGTCATACATACATTTTCATAATTTCAGCTAAAATCATCAGGAGAATAGATATTCTGCAAACCCCTAACTAGCTATCAATAGTAAATCGATGTTTTGGGTGGTCAAAAATGCAGTTGTTTGAGCCGATGTGTAAGAGCGCGCATTGTCGTGGTGAAGAGTGATCCGTCTTCGGCGGTTGGTTTTCCTGATTTCTTGGAAGACAACTGGCAAACAAATGGTTGTGTACCACTCAGAATTGACTGTTCTGCGTTGTTCTAGTGGTACGGTTGCGCCATGTCCAGTTTTTCCGAAAAAACAGGCGACCATTTTCTTGGAAGTGCTTCGTGCGCGAACAACTTTTATTGGATTTGGGTCATCTTGAAACACCCATACAGTCGACTGCTGTTTACTTTCGGGCTCATACGCGTAAATCCACGATTCATCACCTGTCACGATGTCATAGACGTGTTTCGAAGCACCGCGATCGTATTTTTTGAGCATTTCCTTCGACCAATCGACACCAGTCTTTTTTGAGCGATTGACAAATTGTGTGGGATCCAACGCGAACAAATTTTTTGACAGTCAAATGTTTATGCAATATTGAATGTATGCTGGTCCCACTAATGCCTAAGTTTGTCTCAATCTCACGATAGGTCACATGACGATCTTGCAATATCAGTTCGCGCACAGCATCAATGGTTTTCGGAACAACAACTGATTTTGGACGATCTTCACGAAATTCGTCTTGGAGTGAACTACGACCACGATTGAATTCACTATACCATCGATAAACACTGGTCCTTGATGGAGCTTCATCGCCAAAAATTGAATTAAGTTCATCCGTGCACTGCTGCTGAGTTAATCCACGTCGAAAGTTGTAAAAAATAATCGCACGAAAATGTTCACGATTTAATTCCATTTTTGAGCCGAGATGAATCTTTTAAGTTACTGTAAACAACACAAATAGCGCTCGTATGTCAAAACGTTCTGAGTACGTGTAACCTCAAAAATGTCCAACTTTACGATAGAGCTGTCAGTTGCTAGATTGCAACACTAGGATTGTCAAATCCCGAAACATAAAAGGCAACCCTCGTATAATACGTTGTATCCTCGAATAGCGCACGTATACGGCGAATTCTAATTGAGATCGGACGAGATGAATCGTATTCAATCGAAGTACGTAATTATGTCCGCATTACTTACTTTCCGGCAGATAAGAAACTTCTTATTCTTCTCGGCTCGTTCAACTTTGTCGACCGTTAGCAAAACAAATCGATACCAATTTGAAAAGTTTAGACGTCTCGGGCGTCGAGGAAAAGAACTGTTCAAAATTTTCTCCATACAGACGTCAGACTCGAATATCTTGAAATTCGCATCGAGTGAGGACACGAAACTTTTATCCTTCGGAAATTTATTGCGGGATAATAAACACGCGTATCGAGAGATTATAAAATTGCGGTAAGTCGCTGTATGTTATTTTCGACTTGTAACGCTCGGGAATTTAATTAGTAATATATTCATGATTAGAACGATATAAGCATCGTCGCGAAGCCTTAACCGAAACTTCGAGCTTATGTTAGTTCCTAAACGACAAACTTTAAAGTAGTTCGCGAGATGTAAGAAGCTTTATGCTGGAAACTTTGGCATATTTCCTCCATCCAAGGAGCTTAAAAGTGGTTCTTGAAGCACATCGTGTAATGCAATGAATTTAATTATCTATTACGAACGATGTTCAGTATGTTGTTTTGTTTTGACAATATTCGAAGTATAGAAATTCAAGAATTGTTGGAGATTGGCTTGGTGACTTGGTCTGCTAGCAAATCCCACGAAGAAGGTGCTGTTGATTTTTATTAATAATGAATAAGGCTGGTACGGTAATATTCTACGAGTTTTATTCATCATTATTGTGGATTTTCTCCAAGTCAAACCAGTTCTATTCAATTTTTGATTTTTATTGTGAAATCCTGAAAGATAGTCAAGATGATACATATACAGTATGTTCATTTAAAAACTTCCCAGGCGGCCTACATCCGAAACTAATAGAATTATTAAAAAGTACAACGTAACTTCAATTTTTGTTTCGAGGAGAATGCATTTTGACTAAACTTACGCCCTTTAGCCCCCTCACCCTCAACATAAAAATCCTGAAAGGAATGATATCATTTATGACACATAGTTGGAAAGATATTTTCATTACGAATTCCATGGCATACAGGTTGGTTGAAAAGTTTTGAAAGCGACGCCTATTAACCAGTACAGGAATCAAAATTTGTACGCGATTTTAATATTTCATCTTCCACTTGAACACACACAAGAGTCCATTTCGATCTGACAATTCATTCTTTGTTTTCAAGCCATTTGAAATTGATGTGTCAGTGTACTAGAATGAAAAAAAAAGCGAAAATCGTGCGATGATAAAATTCTTTGTTTTGGAAGGTTTATCGACAACAGAAATTCATACAAAAACGGTGAAAGTGTTAAAGGAATCTGCTCCTATATTTCCCACCGTGCATCGATGGGTGTTTAAAGAGTTTAAACATGGTCGTATAAGCGTTCAAGATGAACCACGTAGTGGACGTCCAAAAACTGCAACAACACCAAAAATCATTGAGCAAGTTTGTGATATTGTTTATAAAGATGCCAGTTTGACTAAGAGTGAAACTGCTGACACCATAGGCATCTCGGGTGAACGAGCATTCCATATTTAACGCGAAAAATTACATATGAAAAAGCTATTCAGAAACTTAGTGCCGCATTCGTTAACAATTCAACAAAAACTGCATCGAAAACAAATTTCTCGGCGTAATTTGGAGGGTTTTAAGCAGAATAAAACCGAATTTGTGCGTCGTTTTATACCTATGGATGAGACTTGAAACTGAAACAAGGACGCTTACAGTGGACTGAAGCTGGTTGTTCAGCTCCAAAGCAAGTCAAGTCAGAACGATCGGCAAAAAAGGTTATGGCATCAGTTTTCTGGGATGCAAAAGGGATTTTGTTGATTGATTATCTTCAAAAAGGTAAAACAATTAACTCTGAATATTATTGCAACCTTTTGGATCAGTTGGACAAAAAGTTCGTGAAAAACGACCCGGCTTACGGAAGAAAACAATCATTTTCCATCAAGACAATGCACGTGTTCACACAAGCATTTTGACGATGGCTAAATTGAACGAATTAAAGTGCGAGTTGCTTGAAGACCCACCGGATTCACTCACCAGATTTGGCTCCGTCCGACTATTAGCTCTTCAGAAATTTGAAACAGTATCTTCGTGGAAAGTATTTTTCGTCGAATGAAGAAGCTATTGCAGCCGTGCAATAGTATTTTGCAGAGGATCGTTGGAATAAGCGTGTTGAAGTTGAGGGAGATTATATTGAATAAAAACTAATTTCATTCAAAAATGCAAATTCTTTCATTTTTGTTTTCAAAACATTTCAACCAATTTGTGTCATACTGTGACATTTGGACACGGTTTAGAGATTATACCAGAAAAAAGTAATGCTAAGCAACTTCTATTCAAAAAATATTCAAATTATCCACCATTTTCTTGAAGACAATAATATAGCCTATTTTCAAATTCTCTTCTGACGCTTTCAAATGTGTGTCACCAGAAGGTGACACACGCTTGCATTCTTCAGTAATTCCAAGTCCAAATTCGCCAGTATTCCGCGGTTTTGTTTGGTGGTCTTTGCATTTTCTTAGTAAGTCTATTAGTTTCGGACGTGAACCGCCTGGGAAGTTTTCAAATGAACATACTGTACCTATATCCCAATTACTATGCGATCTAATAAAGTTGAGATGGACTATAGTAGGCATGGGCAACCTTTTTTGTAGAAGTTTTATGCTGTGGGTAATCTTGAAAAATATACATTTTTGTAGTATCCTTATGATTCATTATGAATTAAGTTTAGACGGGCCGTGCTAATATGCAACGAAAGAATTCAGTAGCGGGCCGGACAAACCTACTCGAGGGCCGCATGTGGCCCGCGGCCCGGTGGTTGCCCATACCTGGACTATAGTGACGTAAATGTCGTGTTGGAAAAAAAGGAAAAAGAGCCTCAATACTAATGCGCGCACGCAAATTCCTACATACATGTTGATCGTGCAATACATGCAGATACCTTACCAAACATTCAATTTTGGAACCGGTAATGACACGAGAAATTGTAACGCATCCGGCCAGATTAAATCTTGCGAAAACATCGTAAATCAATCAATAAGCAACTAATCGAAAGACCCAAAACCGATCCGCCGCCGTTACGTTTCGGCGCAAATAGCGAATTAATCTCAACGTTTATAGTTGACTTCCCGGTCAATCGGCTTAACGTTGAAATCTATTATTTGCGCAT
Organism: Chrysina gloriosa; assembly: GCA_038088585.1. Taxonomy (NCBI): domain Eukaryota; kingdom Metazoa; phylum Arthropoda; class Insecta; order Coleoptera; family Scarabaeidae; genus Chrysina; species Chrysina gloriosa. The sequence goes on along the minus strand of CM076089.1, from coordinate 1,001,277 downwards.
TAGTTCTTCGGTGACAACCAATTTCTGATAGATAAATACGAGGGCGGTTTGACCGAGAGAGTGACCGTTCAAAGGTTGCCAACGCTTTCGCTACGGTGATTATGTTGTTGGCTATCCGATGTCTACTGTCAAAATGTCACACAAATCTGACAGGATAGGTTATGTTTTCTACCTATTTACAGAAAACTGTTTTCGTTGTTGTGCAAGTATAGAAAGGAAAAGAATTTCGAATGTTAATTAAACGTTTACGTGGCGAAGCAATTAAAGAAACGGGGAAAAATTTACGTAAAAATTATCGTGGATGTGCTCCGTCCATTGAATGATTTGTAAGCGGTTTTCTGCTTTCAAAAGTCGCCATATGAGCACTGATGATGCGGAACGTCTCGGACCGTGATTTACTGGTAACTACTCCAGAAATGGTTAGTTGTAATTAGCCATTGTCGATTAAAAATACGTAAGATAGCTAATGAAGTAGACATTACAACCAAACGGATATGCAATATTTTCCACGAACTCGGCGAGATGGGTGCCACGTTTGCTCAATATTGATGAAATGCGCACTCGCATTAAAAATTCAGAAGAACGTTCGGATATCTGCAAATGTAATGCAAGGAAATTTTGCCAGAATGTTTCTAGGACCGTATCAGCACGATTACCACTTTTAAAAACTGATACCGTAAAATGAGGTGAATAGGGTCACTTTTGAATTTTGGAATTGTGTAACTGCCTCAGTAATAGACATAGAATTTTAATATATATATCAAAACATCAGTTTATACCTGAGCTACTCATTTTCTATGCCAATTTTTGTTTATATCGAGTGTTTTACTATATATAATTGTTTTATTCTCTGATCCCATTCACCTGTCATTGTGGTGAATAGGACCAGCGATCCTACTACTAATACTCATTACTTTGAATGTAGGTCTCTTAAGCTCGGAGTTCCAGACTAAGTTTTTGCACCCACTAAACCAACTGATTAATAACGTTTTTGGTTATGTATTGATTCTCAGCACTACCAAGTGCTGGTGACGAAATATTGCCAAACTTAATGCGACTATGATATAAGGAGTCAAAGAAAGCCAAATCGAAAGTTTTCTGTGACATATTTAGATGTTGTAATTTTTATAAACAAATTCCAACTTTTCGATTCTATTCACCTCAGCAATCCTATTCACCCCATTTTACGGTATTATCTTAAGAGGGACTGGGGTCAATTTGGACACATTTTGCTTTAACTAAAGTATACCGAATTATAAAGGAGTGAGAGTAACGAATCTATGACCATCTTTAAACTACATATATGTTTTTGGTAACTAACTGAAAAATTGACAAATACAAATGTTTAGCCCCGTAAGTCGGCAGGGGCCGAAATAATTTCCCCCAAAATCTTCAAGTCGCGACGCTCTTGCACCTTCAAAATTCAATATCTTCGGTTCTATTGTAGCTACAGAGCCAATTCTTTTGTTTTAAAGCTCTTAATATGCTCTACAATACTCTACTATAACCATAGAAAATTGAAAAAAAAATGGGGGTGCCCCGAATTTAAAGGCTGAGGCAAGGAGTGGGAGAAATGGTGGAAATATATCCTCCGATTTTTTAAAACTTGGGATTCTCAAAGAGTAGCTCGTAAAGAGTATATTGTAGTATAGTAATACTCGAATGGTTAATTACCATTAAAAAGTTATTTATTGCAATTCAGTATATCAAAATTCACAGTAACTGTTTGTGTTATGGATGTTTATGTCCAAATGACCTTCGGTTTATTTTTGGTTTCTATTTATACTTTTTCGATACCACGCACACCACCTTTTAAGCATTTTATTACCTTACGGGTGTTAGCTTCTTATTTTAACTCCAGCCAGAGACGTTTAATGGGAGAAAAATTTAACTAGAAATAAAATGATTAATTATTATAAAACGCATCCATTGAAAGATAGAAAAGCATTGTAAACATTCAGACACATAGATTCAACACTTTCACATCACAAGAATTCCTAATAACCACCGGATAGAAATAACCAAGGTTACCTGGACAGTAACAATATGAATTTCCAAAACTACATTACGCCGCAAAGAAGTATTTTTCCATTGTGAATTAAACTATTCGGAGAAATAATGTAGTGTAACCCTGGTTTCCGAGAAAAATAAAAAGTTTGCTTGGTTGACGACGAAGAAAATTGACAAGATAGATAAGTCAACAAAAAAATTTAAGATATATTTTGTACCAGAAGAGCTTTAAAGGAAGTACCAGTGAATAAAAGAACCTCACCACACTGGAGGAAGAAGGGAAGAAAAAGGGAAGAATCCATAGAATATAGATCCACGCCGAAAAAAGAAGTTAAGGGGGAAAGAATCTATAGAAAATAGAGCTGCATCGAAGAAGGAATTCAGGAGAGGATACATAGGAAGAACCATCATCGAATAAAAGAAATTACACTCACACACACAACATTATATAATTATCTTTATTTTATGTTAAATATTTCTCAAAATTTATAAATATAATTTGTTATAATTTATGCTTTTTATATCATTAATTAAGAGCTAGGCCGGTGCAATTTTCTTTAAGAAATTAACTAAATTCTCAGTACAATATCCTGAGATTTTTATCTTGGGACAACAATAGGATCGCTCGCCACGAGCTTGTTATTTATAAACGGGGAAAAATAAATTACTTGTGTTACCTAATTTTTAATATGTTTTTACTAATTATGAAAAACCCAAACTCCACATCTGCCTGACTCCCAGCGATTTCTTCTTGTTTCCAAATTCGAAAAAATCGCTCATTATCAGTGGAAAGAAATTTCAGACAAATGCATATTTTGAAGAGATTCCGAAAAATTACTTCCTGGATGGCTTGAAAAAATTGGAAATTCACTGTGCTAAGCGTGTACAGTTAAAAGGGGATTATGTCGAAAAATAAAATATGTTTTTACAGTAAAACAACTTTTATATTGAAAAAGTCACTCGCTCCACCAATCTGGCTTCGGATATATATAGGTAATATTCAAGTTAATAAGATCGCTTTAATCTATCTTATTTTATTCGTGATTTTGCACGTGACTAGAAATAATGCTAAATCTGTAGATATATTTAACATGGACGTAATCATCTCAATGGAAACGGAAAAGGATCGGATTTAACTTAAACGGTCGAATTCGAATCAATTATAAACATCCGATGCGCACGATTTGGCGGTCAATTTTAATTTATCGTATCGCGTTGGCGAGTACGCGCTCCGGTTTCTCATAAATCGCCCGCTTGCCAAAATCAACTTCTGCATGCGGAGCGGTCTCATAATTTACAAGTCCCGGGTAACAATGCTACCAGATAGCCAGCCCGTACATGATTTAAGCCGTCTGAATATTCCGTTAGTGCGCTTTAAAATATTACCAATCGGTTCGGTTCCTGTTCGTCTAGCGACAGAATTCGTGAAATATGTTAACGTAAACTTACATACTACTACTGTTATGGGGGATTCCATTACTGAAATACTCTCCGAGACGATGCCCGCACACAAACCGTAACTATATTTCATTTTAACACTTTAATATTTACGCTGATAGTCTGCAACTTTTGAATTTTCGTGTATATTTTCCCGTCACACCTTTAATCAGTTAATTTTGCTCCTAATTTTCTGGTAAAATGTATTTTTGTATTTATTTAGAAGTTTCAGGGAATTAGCTTTTCCTTGAATTCTGTCCCGGTCTAGATGTATGGGAACAGCATTAATAAATTTTTGGAAGCTCTTATCGGAAGAGTATCGAGAAGAGGCTTCATAGAATGCTATTTTTAATTTAAAGAGGGCTGTTTAACTCTTTGTTTGTTACAACCACGACATATTTTTAGTAACGCCTATCCTATAATAAATTACATCCAATAAATAAATAAAACTCGGATACTTCAAATATGCTGAATTACTACAAAATATGCAAATAATATACAAAATGCATATATTATGCAAGTATGCAAATTTATGCAAACTGCATATTATCCGGCCTTTACTGATAAGTAAACATCATACAGCCAGATGCAATGCGTTCATAATCACATCAGAAACATTCGTAGAAGTTGGATTTGGTCCTAGATGAAGCAACTCTAATAATAACTTTCTAACATTCCCTGAGAAGCACGATCTAATTAATCTAATTTATTGGGAGGAAAAATTAATAGACCAAGTAAGATATAGAACACAGAAAGGGAAAAAATCTAGAAATCTAACCAGGTCTAATCTGAAAAAGCGCACCTTATTTTATGCACTGCATATATGTACATACTAGAAGAACGTTTTATTTAAGAGAACATCTATTATACGGTGACTTTTATAAAATATATACATAATTTATTACATTTTTATGCCGTTCGAATATTTTATCGCGCGCAATAAATCAGGGGACCATATAGCTTAGTGCAAATATATGAGATACACGGCGTATACATACATATAGTCTTGCACGAAGCTGTTATAGGACTAATAAAAATATGGGTAAAAGCCGTGTTTCATTTTTACGTACGACATGTAAATATGAAGGATATATCCCTCCTAGTTGGAGGTTTTAAAAGCGCCGCACTTATTCGGGTACGTTTTAATAGCCGATATTAATCCTAGAATACGGGATAGTTTTTGCCGAACGTAAATACGGACGGTATCGTAAATTTTACTATTCAATTAGAAAAAAAAAAATTAGAATTTCTCTGTCGAAATTTGTGGTAAAAAATACAGAAAGAATGATAATGTTCTTCGGTATTAAACGTTTAAAATTATAAAAGAAAAAATGGGGTGTGTTATAGAACAGCGCCCAGCTTATAGGAACTTATTAATATTCAGCACTGGCTGTTTGAAATTTGTAAAAGTAAGGATAGAAAATCAGGCAGATGTTAGGTGATAATAAATGACGAACGTTAATAGCCTGTAATTATCAGAGCGGCTATGCTAATGACGACATCAAGGGATTCGGGCTGGAACAAAACGGAACGGGACAGTGGGACGGACCCGCAGAGACGGACATGAAATATTTATCGTGCGTTGTTGTCCTATACGTAAGTAGTAATTATCGCCGCATTGTAATTAATTACAACTATAGGTGTTTATGTGTGCGTGCGATAAGCAAATTTTACGCGCACATACAATTCGTTTTATGAAGGGAGTTGGTTGACCCTACATACGTATATATATATATACCCCTGTATATATGTGCGTATGTACGTAAATACAATCCCCTCTTTAGTATGTGCTGGATACTTGGAAGAGTCGCAAATTGGATTAAACAGCACCAATTGACGTTTAAAGGATGCAAATCCTTAAATAAGCCATGATAACATACGGTAATCATTGTACAAAATCAGATACCGCCAAATAATTCCTAGGATGACATATAGATGGCGCCGCTATTAACAAATCCATATGATTTTTACGAAGTACCAACCTTCGAAACGATATATATATATATATATATATATAGGAATGGAGGGTATTTATCGACCGATAAATAGTTAGGAATCCGTATGTTTTATATCAGGGATATCGGTCACAAAGCAATGGAGTATTAAAGGATACTCATTTATTATTGCTCAATATTTCGGTAATGTTTATTGCCTTCATCAGGAGCATAATATATATATACTGGCTAGACGCTCCATGGAGGGGCAACGCCGCTTTCTAGAAGCTCTCTAAATCCAGCGTTAGGGGCGGATCAGTTCCCATCATCCAGTCCTCTCGTGGTCACACTCTCCGGCTTATGTCTCTCCATCCCTTCCTGTCCTTTGTCTTATCTTGCCATTTCCTGATTCCGATTTTGCTCAGGCTCTTTACCACTTCCTTCAACCACCTTGTTCTCGATCTACCCCTCCTTCTGACTCCTCCCGGTTCCCATTCTAATAGTGTTTTTGTTATCGTATTTTCCGCTCTCCATGCATGTCCCAGCCATTTTACCCTTTGTTGTTTTATTTTCTTTACGACGTCTTCTTCAATTTCTTTTTCCAGCTCATGGTTCATTCTTCGTCTGTATTCATTTTCTCCAACCTTAACTGGTCCCATTATTGTTCCCAAAATTTTCCTCTCCAGTATTCTTAGATCTTATTCATCTTTTTTTGGTCAAAACGATACATGTCAAAATTCTATGACAAACTGACGTTTAGTTCGCAAGTTACTTTTGTAATTTTCAAAACAATGGAAAAATCTGAATTTCGTGTGTTGATCAGGCATTGCTTTTTAATGGAAAAAAATACGATTCCAGCAAAACGATGGTTTGACGGCTGTTATTCGAAAGCCAATGATAGAGAAATCGTTTGACGATTTTAAACTTAGTCGTACAAACACCGACAATGCTGAACGCTTTGGTCGCCCAAAAGAAATCAACAAAAATGGTTTTGACAGGAATTACGTGTGATAGCTGATAGTCGAACAACATGTGACTTTAAGTCGCACGTGACACATTTGCCTAAAACTTAGTAAGCTGTGTAATGAACGAGTTCTCAGTAGTTTTGTGATTGGAGAGAATTTTTAGGGAAAATTTTTAAAAATTTTTTAAATTTCAGAAACTTTTTCAAAAAGAAATTGAAATATTAAATTGTAGTTTTGTTACAATATCTCCATTGTGTGATGGTTTTTCTTCTATTCTGTTTGATCCTGTGTTGCTGTTCCTCGGCTCTTATGTGACTCTCTGAAGATTAACTAATTATAATTCGAAAGGTTAGAGTTTATAAAGAGAGCGTTTTATTTGAACTCACCCTTGGCTGCGATCCCCAGAAGTTTGACCACCTTTTTTACTTTTATCCATTATATTTATGAATTTATAGAACACAGGTTCTAGAAAAATAGCAAATAAGAGGCAATAATACGAAGAATAAGTGACCTATTAATTCACTACTACATATTTGATTTGTCGTTTTTCTTTTAACATGCCACAAACTATTCTTACAACACATATTAAATAGTAACATTTTTACTTTAAAAAACGGTTTCGTACGGACCAACTAATAATAACTTCGCAGGTTGACGGTTTTGGAACGGGCGTTTAGACTGTTGCAATTGGAGCGTATGCGCTCAGGAGGCGGACATTTAGAGTTTCCATGGGTGTACAATTTAGCGCGATCCAAAAAATGCTTGGTTTGTTTTTGAGATTGGCCACCCCGTAAATTTGTAACATGTATCCATAGCAATAATATTGTATAGTTTCAGTTAGCTAGCTTTAGCGGAAGAGGGTGCTCAATCGAGTGCTGTTTTTGAAATTTTAGAGAAAAATGCTTGATTTTTATTTCTAAATGCTTTTATTTAACTCTCCTTGTCTGTTTTTATGTTTGTACCGGATTCTTGTGATCGAATTTTCACTACCTTCCCGACTAGCTAGACAATGACAACGCATTATTAATTTTCTACACGATTTGATTTTTTGCTTTGGGCCATCAAACTCTCCTAAGATTCCATTATTGAAAAGATTCAGCGATGTTTGGGATACATTGCCAAAAGATCACTACGATTGTCTAGCGCGAAAGTACTCTTGAAAGTCTTATGACTGATATGGCTAGAAATAAAACAAGTTCGTGGTGATTACAACGAGCTAATAGAGCTCACAATGATTGTTCTGAACAAATCACCTACAAGGATTAGTTGGCGTACTCCGGCACCAATCCATCATCCTCGATGGATGGCAAAACTACTGTATGCTATGAAGATTTTTCTCTTTCGAAATAATTCTCAAGCATTTAACCTAACCAAAAGAGAAGAAAAACAAATTGTTCGATTTGTTAGTTTCGGTGCACTCATATACGAAGATTTAGATCGAAGCGCCCTTGGCAGCAGATGCAGCGATTAACGATCTCCAACTTTGGAAGAGATTAAAATGATACGAAGTCATTGATCCCGAAATCAGTGCAGCAGCAAGGGCTGTCTTAGGGCGTCACTTGTGGTACTTATCTGATGAGCTAGTTGCCTTTACCTTGTTTTCCGACAAGCCGTCTTATGATGAGAAAATGGCCATTGTTCAAAGAATGGATGTTGACGGCGGTTCTCGTTTAGTAAGAGGCGACTCTGCCAAATTATCCACAATTAGAAGCCTTTGCATCACAAAGAACGCTGAAAACGCTCTCAGTTCTAGAAATCATGGACTCTTTCTTGCAATTACCTCCTGAGGCTTGGGATGACAATGTTGATTACGTTCAAGGCAAAAGTTACATAAGAAATTTGCGTGTGGCTAACGACACTGCGGAGAGGATTGTAAAACTATTTGAAGATTACAATACGATACTCACTAACAATGAGGAGGAAAAGCAATTTTCCATGTCGTTGAACGGAACAGAAAGATCATTTCTACTGAAACTTCCAAAACGATGCTAATAAACTTAGTTTTAAGTTGAAAAAATGTAATTAATATTATTTTTAAGTATTTCTTTATTTATATTAATTTGTGTATGTTTTAATATTATATCTGAATAAAAAAATATATTTTTGATACATTGTTTACATTTTTTACTCTAATACTCTGACTAGTTCTTCCTCGGGATTTTTTATAAAATTCAAATATTTTAAGGTCGATGAGCACTCCCTTGTATATAAGATAAGTTGCTGAAATTTTGAAGACATAATATGAATGGTAGATGTAACAAAACTAGGGAGTGGCGCAACTTCTTCATGGAAATTTTTTTTTCTATGTAAGCATGGACCACCCTAGTGTACATACATACATATCTAAGAACTTGAAAAAGTTCTGTTCGAAGAAAAGTGAGAAAAATAATACCACCAGCTAGCAAACGGGTTTATCCGCTTGAATCGACAAGAGAAACGATAGACGTGAAAATAAAATATTTTCCTGATAAAATCCTTTATATTCTCTATGAGAATAAAGGCCGATCTTTGCACCTTATTTTGTAAATTTCTTGTTAAATTTATCTAGTTTATAGCTCTACAATCCGTCTCCTCGTTTGTTGAAGAAGAAAGTAAGCGTCTTACTTAAAACCTATTCTTACAAAATGGCGAAAAGATCGGTCCTAAACCTAGGTTAACCTCGTCTTGAACCGTGGTAATGTCGTGAGACAATAGTGATTGAAACGTCGCTTCTCGATGTGACCGAAAACAGCGATTTCGATTAGAACTAACCAATTAAATACGAGGGCATCTTCTATGTTTCTGCAAACGACTACTAGATGGCGCTATTTAGAACGAGTCATTACCATTTACGTAAAATTTTGACATTTGCTATTGTGAAAACGGTGGCAGCTTAGAAATTGGCGAGGCAGTTTGTTTACGGTGATCGTTTAAAAAAGCAATTTTGTGAAAGAATTGAAATTTCGCGTTTCGTAAAGATCTTCGTAGAATGATTTCTTATGATTCTAGTAAATGCCCAACTCGACGACAGTGCATGGGATCGCTTTGTTCAACTTTTGGTAACGAAGCACCATCAGAAAAGACCGTTTGCAATTGAAAATTGCGAAATTTCGTCGTGATCGTGCGTCTGCCAGTAATGAATTGCGTTAAGATCGACCAAAATCTGCATCATTTTGCATCGTGACAATGCCAGCTTCTACGCGACGCATCAAACAATTGATTACTTGGAGGGGAAAAACATCGTCGCCCCCGTTTGCCTGATTTATCGCCTAATGATTTTTTCAATTTCTCGAATGTCAAACAAAGAAATATGCGGGGACAGCGATTCTCAGCACCGCAAGAAGCTTTGTGGGAACCTTCGAAAACCGTGCTTGTTTGAAAGAGCAAGTTCAGAGTTGAAGAAATGCTTCGGGAATCGGTTTTGAACGCATGCAAAAAGGCAAATATTTTGGAATGCGATTTTATTCCGAAAACATCTTTTCCAGCCGTCCTAACAACTAGCGCCCTTCGTATATAAGCTACTTCGTCCCGCTATTTCCCCAACATTTGGAAACAAAATGATACTTAATACATAACAAACAGACAGTCTATTAAGTGAAAGCAGATACTTCACGATATTAGCCCTTCGCCATTCCATTTATCCTCTAGTATTACTTCGCGTCGAATTTCGTCGACGACACAGACCGTAGAATCTAGAATGTAATCATTTAATTACACACTAGTACGTAGTGGCTGCATTAAACTGACCAAACATTGCGCGTCCCACGGGGCAAAGTCTTAACTAAGGCGATGGATCTCTGACTTGTTTATGTGTCGACTGTTAAACTTGATATACTACAATTTCAAGATAAGTCCCTGAAATTGGATCTCCGTGTCGATGTCACAGTACCTATTTGATGATGCAGGGAAACAATCGGGGAATCTTCAGCGTCGTCGTTAACAATCAACAGTAAACATTTGTTCTATTTGTCGGCGTGTATGCAGATCGATTACGCTAAAATCTATCAGATATGTACGTGTTAGGAAATAATTGCCGGTTTTTCGTATATATACTGCCGGCCATAAGTGCTTGCCCATCCTCAAAATATTGCAAAAATAAGTCAAATACTAAATAGGGTCGGGCGGGGTAAAAATGAAATGGGCAATATTTTGGATAAAAATAAGAAGGATAATTAACCCCGGAAATAAAAAGGTTTATTAGTAATTTTAGAAGACCAAAAATTATATAACAAAATTTAATTCGAAGAAGCGTTTTATAGCATTTTACAAATATCGGGAAAAAATCGGCGCGAAATCTTTGCATTGGGGTCAACGAACTTTTCGATCTGCCTCTCTAATTCGCTACGAACGCATTGCCATCCGCAGGATGTGTGTTTGCGCTGGGGGTTGGAGGGGAAGGGGGGTAGTTTTAGCCTCTAACTCGATACGAACTTTTGAGAACGTTTCGTTTTTTTGGGGAGGGGACATATAAGACAATGCAAAGGGTAAGGGTAAGACACTATGCTATCAAAATGCCTGGAAATTAATCGTTTTTCAGGGATCCGGTAAAGAAAATACGACTTTCCCTCTGGAGTTCTTGGAAAGGTACTAACGATGATATACCGGATATGAATTGTACTCGTTCAGAAAACGGGTGGATGATGACCAGCATTTCTTTTGCTAATTTTTATCGCACGGTGAAGAAGAGGCCTGTGCTTATATGTAACTTTCGATGGCCATACCACGGGCGTTTTACAGCCAGTGGATCGTAGTTGTTTTAGACCGATTAAATGCAAAAATGGAATCAGCACCTCATTGAATGGCAGAGACTAAATCAAGGACTTCTCACCAAATCAAAATTTCCAGATCTTATGTGCCAAGTTTGGCGGGATGGTCTTTCAGAAGAAGTCATCAAAAACTCTTTTAAAGTAACCGGGATATACCACGTAAACAAAACGGTTTATCCCAAAAGACAAATTAGACAGATACAAATCAAATTCGGAGTTCCGAGGAATTGGTTCCAAATCTATTTGACAGATTTGAAGATTCACCAGTTGAAAACACAGATTGTGTTTCACGATCGTTGGTGGAAATGGAGTCACAGGTGGCGCCACTCGAGCTGTATGAAAATCCTCAACCATCTCGCTCATTTGAGTATTTATTCACATGTAAATTCAATTAAATTTTCAATCATTTCAATCTGTTCAACATATTGCGTTACAATGTCATCTTGAAATTGCTCTCTTCAGCTGCTGACAAGCTGTTTTTGTCACCTCTCATGCAAAACTCCCCGATGAAGGATTAAACCAATTCGAAAGCTTAGAGTGATCGAAAGAGAGTCTTTTATTTCAACTCATCCTTGGCTGCAATCCCCATTAAATTTTCCATCCGAAATTAAGTTCTAAGGTGTACAGCCAGTACTTCTGCTCAATTTTATTCTGTATTTGCACAAATAACTTTAACAGTTGTAGAAACAATGTGTTTGTCAACTTACTGAGAAAGATAAGCATACATGAATTTAATATGGCCCAGTTAATTTCGCATTTAATACAGCCGCACACAATCTCGGCATTCTTTCAAACAGCTTCGCCACTGTTACTGGCTCCATTCTCCTCCACGCATCCTATAATTGCGGCCAAGAATGTACTGTTGCCGATGTTGGAGCAGATTCTCCTATCGGTCGAGTTCCACCCCACAAAAGCTCGATCGGATTGAGATCTGGAATTTGAGGCGGCCATTTCGTGACAACAATTTACTTTCTGTGCCCTAGTTGTTGTAAATAATCATGGCATATCTTGGCGGTGTGCTTTGGATCATTATCGTGCTACAGATGAAGTTGAATTTTCATAATCTCCCTTTGCCCTTCTTTTCTAAGGATCTCATCTAGTTTGATCAAATCGCCCACAGAAATATGGCCAAAACGATCCTAGAATCATGACCGATCCTCCTCCATGCTTTACTGCTGATTCAAGTGCTCAATACTCTTTTGATGTAAGGATAAATGTTCTTGCTGTTGAATCAAAAACGAGCAATTTAGACTTTTCGGCCCAAGGCACTTCCAACGTTTTCTTTGCGTAATAACTGTTTCCGCATAGTTTCCGTACAAACCAGCTTGGCATAAGCGTCTCTTTATGGCGGTGAAGCTAACCGGTTTTGGGCGCGAAATATTCATTTCGGCAGCAAATTCAGCCGCTGATTTTCGTCTGCTTCGTTTGCTTGTGATTGCCATCGCGCGATTTTCTGCCGATGTCGTTATTTTTGGTCGTCCGAATCCCTGCTTATTGGATGGGATTGTTTGATATTTTTTAACATTATAATCCACGATTTTACGGTTTAATTTTAAGAATTTATCGATTTCTAGGTTATTTTTACCGATTTTATGATATGCCCTTAATTGAGCATGCGTTTCTATCGATCTTACCGACATCACTTCAACGTTACTCGCTGTTTTAAAATATTACGGAAATTCTTCACTATTCACTGCTTGCAATACGAAAGCTGAATGCAAACTAAATCTTTCATCATTTCAATATGCGTGCGTTGTCTATTATCATATTTTATGACGGTGATAATAAACATTTCCGGGAAACCGGTTCTTTTTATCTAAGGCGTCTTCTTCAACGTGTTTAGACCGTAAAAAGGTCATTTTCGATATCTTCATTTCAATCAGCCCATTACGTACACACAGAACATGTTACGTAGGGATTATAATCTATCTCGCATTTACAGTTTACCAACACAAATATTTTCATAGCGTCCAATTATGAAGGTGGGTAAACACTTATGACCCGTAGTGTATGCAGGTAATCAATAATTTTATGAAACTGTTGAAAACACTCGTCGTAAGAACAAATTTCGTTTTCGTTTATAATTGATTACGATAATATCGAAATTTCCTGGTAGGATACCGTAGATGTTTCACCCGCTCGAAACGCGCCTTAAAATGGCGAAAAATAACCATACTTTTACGGACAACGTTGAATATTTCACGCGAAGCGTCCGGTAAATAAGTTATGGATAACTTAAATTGTTAAACCTGTTTATGACTAATGGAACTAACACGCGAGACATGTTCAATTTATTTTACGAAAGTAACTTCTTTCTTTTAGCTTCGCGCTAAGACTCAACGTACAGGACAGAGATGAACTGTAAAAGACTGCTTGGGGTTACGTTTAAACCGTATATATACCTTTAACAACGCATACATACATTGTACTGTACGTACGTAGAACATGAACGCATCATCATGAATGTGTTGAGCTTTATTTCTTATTGTATTCACTTAATATGCATACTTGCGGTTAAACAGATATCTTCTCGGATACACATAATGTAGTCGACAGGTTACTATCAGATTGTTTATGACCTTTGCGGTGTACGAGCAGTATTTTATTTTCAAAGGGTATTATTTATTCTATGCACATTCTTATTTATATCCGTAGAATGTTGCACGTAAGTACATACATCGCGTCGTACGGATACGTACAATTTTTATAGTACTTTATCTTTTAACGACGCCTTCGTGTATCATCGGGCGTACCGTTATTTTGGGATATTTTACAACCAAATTTTGTGCAGTAGGTGACGGGCAAAGATCCCACGATTATCAAAAAAAAGAGAAAAAAATTGCAAACTTTTTTTTTGTATTACGGCCAGCTTTCTGTGATTTTTGACCACTCACTGTGAGGCGGGAAAAATGCCAATAACTATGTTTTAATTTCCTTCATAACCTCCAAATATGATTTAACCTCTAAATATTGTATTTTCTTGAAATTTTTGAGCTACTACCAATCTAGGTTATGTAATTAATTTGACAGAAGGCACGTGACTTGACAATGTTGAATTCGCTGTATTAACGTGTGATTAACACGTCCATTGGGGAAAAGTGGGGACAAAGACCGGTTTACACTATTTAGTGATAACACGTCAGCCACTCCTTTATCAAACCTTGATAATAACACTTTATTTTGTTACGAGCATAAAAAATATTCAGGATTAAGTTTCTTCTGTAAGGACCGGTTTTATAATGGAACTGAAGTGCCTTTAAATCTTAAAGTCAACTTAAACTCATAAAATCGGCTTTAAAATTTCCACGGGGAAATTTACAGATTTTCTAAGATTTACTACCAGTCTCTTTTTTCACTACGTAAGATCTTGGATCCCCATAACGTTGTACTATTCTTCCTCTTTCCCATTTATCCTCATTGACTATTACACTTTTATTCTTCTTCTAATTCTTTGTAATCTCTTACATTCCTGTCATAATAATATCTGTATTTTTCTTGCTTCTGCATTAATTTTCTCTGAATGTCTTCATTATTTTGACGTACCTGTTGTAAGTACGTTTCTATGATTGGTAGTTCTGTCCATAATCTTCTATTCAATAATATTTGTGCTGGTGATAAATTCAATGTCGGTAACGGCGTTGTTCTTCCTAATTTTTCGTAATATATTTTTTGGTCTCCAACTCCTTTAATTTATTTTTTAATGGTTCTTGTAAAGATAATGCTATTCTTCATGGTGGTCTTGTTACCGGTTCTGCATTTTTTCTTATGTTGAGACTTAGTTCTACATTTATTTTGCCAAACCCTTCGAGTAATTCTACGTTATTATTTATAAAACCATGCTTATCTGATACATCTGTTTTTAAACTTCCTACAGTTGTGATTAAATCTAAATTTATGCATGCATTTAATCCTAATATTGCTTTTACATTACCTTTTATTACAAAGAATTTCAATAATTTACTTTTGTTACCTAATATACAATCTTATATGATAGATCTCTACCACTAATAGGTCAATAAAACAAGGCTGGTTTGAACGATAGTTATATTTTCAGAACGTTTACAAACGTTTTCGGAACACCTTCGTCAGTGACGTTTGTAAACGTTCTGAAAATATAACTATCGTTCAAACCAGCCTTGTTTTATTGACCTATTAGTGGTAGAGATCTATCATATAAGATAAGTATAAAAAGGTCACGAAATATATATATATATATACATCTAATATACAATTAAACATCACATAACCTACTGATCTTAGATTTGTACCTCCACATTACTACTTTCTAATTTCTGCCCTCTTTCGTATTTCCTTGAAAACATTCTCTGGTATCGTGTTAACTTCTGCTCCCATTATATATCTTCATTACAACATTTGTACCATTTATCATAACCGCTTCATTCCATTCTGATCTGCCTTTCTGTACATTGTACTTGCTTAATTTGTAGTGATCCTAATTCCTATTTATTATCCCCATTAATACTTTCCACCTTCTTCGATTTACACATTCTTGCACTTATAGCCATATGCTGGACATTTCCTCGCTTCATGTGTGCGTCCACAACTTCTGCGTTGAAATATGTTTTTTACTGGTATTTTCGGGCATGGTGTTTTGCTTCCAAATTTTATCAATCAAATCGCTCATTTGTGTTTGTAATTTACGTCATCCGTACTTGATTAATTCCACTTCTATTTCATCTTCACCGGGTGCTTTGTTATTTCTTAGCCTGTCGATTTCCTGTAGTATCTCCTTCTCTTTGGGAGGTTCTTCAGCCTCGTCTTGATTCTTAGTTACTCGTTCATCATCCTCTTGTATCCTTTCCCTTTACTTCCGTATACATGGCCTCTTTGCCTTCTCTACATACATATGTTCCCCTATTTTTCTGGGTCCTGTTCTGCTTTGCCGTTTATATCTTTCACGCTTCTTCTTCTCACTGCCTTATTGTTTAGTCGCTTCATCTTTCTATACAATTGTCTTGTATTATGGCATCGGCTTGAATGTTTTATCTCTTCCAGTTTTGCATTTATCCGCTCTCTACGAAAGATACTACTTATATACGTATAAAAAATTATAACAATACCGATATAAAAATTCGAAAAGCATATCGTCGCTTTCGACCATTAACGGGCATCTATGAGAAACTTCCTGCTGCGATATGAGCGCCGGGGGTGCACAGTGCGGTCGAATCGTCCCCGCTGGCCCTCGTCAACCGTCACTGCCAGCTTTGATACACGAGACAAAATACGGCATGTTCTGATGTCCTACTGCTGAAGACCCGGCATACCAGATTTGCTATTTACGTCCTTGTCAGACGAATTTGACTCTATCGTAAAATTTTGAGCGGTAACCGGTAACGTGTACTAATACATTCGAATTTTACTATTTAACCTTCCTATACTCACGCATACGGTCTGTGAGACCGATTTATATAGTATAGTATACATATTTCATTTTGACGTGAGTATAGGAAGGTTAAGATACGAGCGCTATATACTTGTTAAAGTTTTAGGAAGGAATAATAGCAAATTATTAATTAATGAATGTGCGACAAAGAATAGCTTATTATTATTATTATGATTATTATTAATAGCGGGTACCCTTCGTATTATGTATTATTTTATTAGGGTAGGAGGAAAGAGAATACCCTCTCATGCAATCGCATTTTGCAAAATATAATGCGGCATTGGGACCTAAATATTCCAGTGATAAACAGCACAAATTATAAGAAGATAGGGCGGGAGGAGGGGGATACCATAATTCAGAAATATGTTCACCGCTTTAAGGGAACTTCCGCCGGCCGATTCTGAGGAACAAGAAAGAAGATTCCATTAGCGAGCGCGCCAAACAATTAAAATTGTGCTGCAATTAATCTCTCTGCGGGAAACGATCACGGACTCGCGGGTCTCAATGCCATGAATGGCAGAACATACACTCGGCATGTCATTTACGGTGTTCCCGGGGACTTTATAAATTGTGTGTTTGGAATATATTAATATACCCTCGCGCTTACTGATGCCGTTTGACGTTTCGAGATAAAATATTATTTTTAAGCTTCGTAAGGCGGTTGATTTAAATATTATAGAAGATACGAGGGCGGTTTGATGGACGGATGACTTTTCGATTATTTTACTGACAAGATTAAATTTTATTTTTTTTCCCACATAATCCGCGTTTTAACTCCACCTACATGCTTAGCCCGGGGAGTTTGCAATTTTTTCAAATCGTCCAAAGAGTAATCTTGCGGACATTCTTCGGTACCATCTACTCGTTAAATTTAGTTACGGATCAAATTTTCCGATATATGTACATATGTAGCTCATTTGAATTTAATACCATCGGAATTGTTCATCCATCACCGGCAGTTGCTGCTAACTAAAGCGCATGTGACATATCTATGTAAACCGTTAAAATCGACGTCAGCTTCGATATCCTTATTGTCACATATCAGATGCAGCAATTCATTAGAATCCGAAAACATATTCGTAGATGTATTCGTATGTACCTATATGTATTCGACTTGACATCCATTAATGCGAATTGCTTACAGAGAGGGAATTGCTATCGTTTGTGTTAAATGGGCGTTTAAAATGTTATCGGATGCAAAGTGCTTATCCTAGAACTAAGTGTCTGTTTGGGAGAAATCGTCAAACTGAATTTGCTGTATATATATTTACCAATACGGAAAAATGACCTTTCCTTTCATCGCCGCTGTCAACATCTCTGTATAGAAACAAAATATCTGCCATAACCTGTTGGAGGATTTTAAAAGCAATCAGGATAATAAAATCTCTAAAGCTTAAAGCAAATAAAAATAGTTAACGCAATTAAATAAGGCATTGATCAAAAATACAATTACAACTATAAAATAAATATTTTCAAATTTTTAAAGAAATGTACTTCTTGTCTACGCTGGATATGTTCTAATTCCAGCTGTCCATAGAAATAATGCATCATATAAGAAATGATTCCTACTTCCTAATTTAGTCTGCGAAAGAAAAACCAGGGTTGTGTTCATAAATCTAACTCGACATTACTTGGTTAACTGTAAATCGTTCAGAATATAACTTGGTTAATCCTTCAGTACCTGGTGGACCGAGCCTTGCTCGGAGTTCCCAAAATTTTTGGAATAACTTTGAACCAAATAATAACGTTCTTTATTTTAGTTTTGATATTTAATTTATATTGTATATTTCAAGTATATATAGCAGCACATATATATTAATAGTCTTTAAAAGTAGTATTAAAATTAATATTTACAGTTATATTTAAATACTTAAAAATAAATAAATTCAAGCTCAAAATCTTTCTTAAGAAATACACATTTTAAGTGAACACTCGCATACCTTCTTTTGCAACGCCAACTAACTGTGTATAAGTTGCATTTTGATTTAAAAACTCAGCTCCGATTACTTTTGTAACTGTAAACAAAGTATGTGAATTTACACGTTGTTGTTAGTTTTCGTAGATATTTTTCTTTTATTAACAAACTACTTTCAGCGCCATCTATGCTTTAGTAGTAAAGTTTTAATTACTTATAATTTCGCTTGGCTGCATGATGTTAAAAAGTTGCTAACCCACGTTTAGGCCGAAATTGGTGAAAACCTGGACTAAATGGATTGAATCGAAACCGGGACCATACCAAATCGGTTTTTCATCCCCAAAAACTCGCAGATACTAAATTATAACCAAATCTTGAGAGTAATTTTCGATAACACATTTTATGTACCTCAGAAATAGGTAAAAGCGGGACAAAAAAATCTCTTAGGCCCGGGACCATGCTAGATCAACTTTGTGTTCTCGAATATCCCCAGATACTAAATTGCATAAAAATTGCTAAAGTCGTTTTCGATAACCAATTTCATATACCGCAATACCAGAAATGTGTGTAAACCTGGTCAAAAGAGATTTTCCGCGGACCGGGATCATGCTAGATCGATTTCTCGTCCCCGAAAACCCCCAGGTACTAAATTTCACCAAAGTCGTTAGAGCCGTTCTCGAGAAACCAATTCTGTATATATATATATATATATATATATATATATATATATATATACAAGAATTGCTCGTTTCAATATATTAGATAATAATAGTAATAATACTTTATTACCAACAGGATAAATCCCAATTACAGATAATAATAAAATTAGAGCGCGACTATCATAAAATATACAAATACAACGCTAATATCTAAAAATTATACAAGTGTAATAAAAATAAATAGACCAAGCTCAAATCAAAAAAGCAGAATGCATGAAAAGTGAAAAAAATTAAATTACACTAAATAAATGGAATATAACAATAACATAAAATAAAGTATATCTGTTATTATATTTGCTTGTTTGTTCTCTAATCTAATAAGACATATTCCCCCAATGACTGGCTTGAAATGTGTTGTTTTCTTTCTAAATTTTTTCATTGATCACGAAAAGGGTGCCACGTTTGCCTTGTTCTTTCCCTCCCGAGTAGTATAGGGCGAAGCTCTTTTTTCTACTTTCCCTTCATTTTTTCCATCTGGTCACTCTGGTAGTGTCAAAATACCTAATTTATATTCTTTCATTTCTCTTACAATCCTTTTTGTATCTCCTTGCCACTAGCATACTTCGAATGTTCCACGTTCTAATTTTTATTATACTATTCTTTTTACTAGGGCTTCTTTTTATTTTATTACATTTTGAGGTTTCCGTTATAGTTGCCTTCATCGTCGTCATATTTGTGGTCTGTCTATTATGTGTATTGTTTTCGCTAGTTTTTTTAATTCCCTCGAGTTTTCGATGTTTTCATGTTGGTCTTTAATTTTTGTTCATCGCCTCCGCCTTGTTCAAGGGATCTCTTTCCACGTCTTCAGTGTGTGTATTTTGTTTCTCCGTAATTTTTTTTATATGATACGGACTAAATATTTTCGCATTTATTTTCATTTTGATATAGACCAATTTTGCTTTGAATTCCCTGTTGTTTTTTCACGAAGAATACTAACCAAATATGAGATATGATGGAATTAAAGAATCTGCACAGAAAAATCAAGAGCATCAATGTTAATAAGATGATGAGACGAATGTGATTAACTGTGTCAGGAATTTTAGTAAAATCGGGCAGTATATTTGTGACATTTAGAATTATTCTTAACACACCCATGTTATTATCTCGCAAATTCGTTTGGGATAAGCATGTGCAGCATTATTATTTATTTTATTTTGAATATGCTGGCATATGTACGCATATGGATGTACACGAACTCGCACGGGTACGTATTTATACGGACATAAAACAAGACAGGCAGATACAGCTGTAAAGAATTATTTTATTAAAATTAATTCCAGTCATCGTTCACGATGATGTCATCGTCTTTACCTTCACAACAGGAGATCTCCATACACAACATGAACGTCCACTTAAAATATTTGTTTTACCTCCACTTGGTACCAAGGCTGTAGAACCTGAATATGTCGAACATTTGAGTTGACCAGCGATAGAGAAATTTATACATACATTTGTACATAGACGCGCGTTTTACAACCAATAATTAATTTATACAATGTACACATATTTTACGCTTGTAAATTGCATTGCCATGACGGTAGAACGTTTCAAGTTTCATTAAATTTTATATTTTGTTTCCTTAAACATTCAGCTACATATATATTTAAGTATTACATATAATCGTAAAGTACTAACAGATGTCTGTAAAGGCTTTATTTAATATTTAACTCGTAAGATCCGTTATCGACGTACAAACTGTATTTATGTATAATCTTATATGATAGAGATCTACCACTAATAGGTCAATAAAACAAGGCTGGTTATATATATATAGATATATATTTATCTAGTTATATTTTCACTGACGAAGGTGTTCCGAAAACGTTTGTAAACGTTCTGAAAATATAACTATCGTTCAAACCAGCCTTGTTTTATTGACCTATTAGTGGTAGAGATCTATCATATAAGATAAGTATAAAAAGGTCACGAAATATATATATATATATATACATTTAATTTATGTATAATCTATAGATGTTAAACTATCGATAAAGGTGTGGTTAGATATAGAACTCCCTTAATAGATATGCACTTAAATTAAGGCAAAAATTCCTCTTGTATATTTCATTGTGTTTTTTTAACCTTCCTATACTCACGTCAAAATGAAAGACGTATACTATACTATATAAGTCGGTCTCACAGACCGTATGCGTGAAGTATAGGAAGGTTAATTTCTGAAATCAAGTTTCATGTTTCCAAAATGCAATTTTAAATTCTATTTTTTGTTTAAATAAATCTGTTACGCGAAGCAAAACGCTAAATACACGTATTTGCAAATAAATATTTGGTTGCGAAATAAAAATCCCAAACTATCATTTCAACAGAAATATTTAAATATTTAGTAGGTACACAAAACATTTCTTATTCTTATGTATCATAACGATATGTATAGGCATCTGTAATACAACATACAGTAAAGGCTCGCGCGCACTTACCGACTACGGCCCACTACACTACGGACGGCAATTTATTCTTTGCATGTGTACTAATGGAGAGTCGTCGGTAGGGCCGTTTCCGATAAATGAGCTCAGCTCCATTAATATACATGCAAAGAATAAATTGCCGTCCGTAGTGTAGTGGCCCGTAGTCGTCCGTTGCCGGTAAGTCCGCTGGGGCCTTAATCATCCAAAAAGGCAGTTGACGTCATGTAACGCACACAAACGAAAACGTTTCATAAATCAATTTTAAATTATGTAAAATCATTAAACAAAAAATTTACGTTACAAGTTTCTTCTTTGTTAATAACCCATCGTCTGGTTGGAAAATATCTAACGTCTTGTACGGAGAAGGACAGTCATCAACATCTCGCGGCAGGGTTTCCAAATGGATTATTACCTTTTAAGACGTGTGTCTTTTGTGAACCGTCCGATGCGAGCTTTGTGAGGATTTAATGATATAAATAACCCGCTGGTAGTGTCTTTCTGTTAAATTCAAACTTATTATGTACCATTTTCCTCGATAGATATAGTCGAACGTTAGGTATGTCCTAACTAAATACGTATGTGTAATACGCAACTGTCTTCGCGTGCCCATTATCTACTTATTACCTGTTTCGTCCTTCACGAACTCCTTCCTATTACTGAAATTACGCCTTTGAAATGATCGCTAATTTTACAATGAGAATATAATAATAATAATAATTTTCGAAATAAATTGTAATTGTTATTATAAACGTTAATTATTACCATCACTTTGATTACTCTTACACATAAACTAGAAAGATACGTTATCTTTGTTGCCTCAGACGTGTACGTTTTATAATAAATAGAGCAATTTCCACGTCCAATTACATGTCCTACCATCCAGGGAAATAAGGATGGTGTTCTTATTGTCTAGGCAACAGGCGTAATAATTAAATACAACACAGAATCGCTTCCACATTTCTCCCGTTTACGTGTTGCGCAAATCTTAGAACCGATTATACGACGACGTCGCTGTGTGCCAAGTAATCTTAATCACAGAGAACGCGAATTAATTTCCTTAAGTATTTGCGCTTTCAGTAGCTGTTATTTTAAAACGAAAGAGGTACGTTTTTCCATAACAAAATTGTCATTCTTTTTTCAAGACCATGGTGTTCCAAAAGGTGAAATATGCAAAAACAAAAACCAAACGTGTACCACGAATACGCGAAAATAGAGGAAGGCGGCACAGGAAACAAGTGGCTATCGGGTTATCCCCGGGGCAAATCTGATGACAAGCAGAAACGTTTTGGGCGAGCACAGCGTGGGGTGTGGATCAAACGCTAGCTTTCGACAAAAGTGGTGTTCTAAACGTTAATAGCCGATGTTTTTGCTTTGCAAATTGTAAATATTGGGAAAGACGACGGAGTCGCTTGTTTTTTGTTGCAAGCTGCCAGTATTGCAAGAAAACGACATATGCATTTATTGCAAACTGCAAATATTGCAAAAGAAGACAAACTCGTTTTTTGTTGCAAACTGTAAATATTGCAAAAGACGACAAAATCATTTTCTTTTGCAAACTGCAAATATGGCAAAATACGAGACATTGTGTTTTCTTTGCAAATTGTAAATATTGCAAATAACGCTAGTCTCGTTTGTTTTTTCTTTGCAAGCTGCAAATATTACAAAAGAAGACCGACTTGTTTCTTCTGTTGCAAACTGCGTATATTGCGAGAGACGACAGATACGTTTCTTGCCAACCGCAAATACTACAAAAGACGCACTCCTTTCTTTTGTTGCAAACTGCAAATATTGCAAAAGGCGACAAATTTGTTTTCTTTTGCAAACTGCAAATATTGCAAAACACGAGAAAATGTTTTTCTTTGCAAACTGTAAATATTGCAAAAACGACAGATACATTTTTTGCAAAGTGCAAATATTCCAAAAGTAGACCGACTCGCTTCTTTTGTTGCAAAATGCAAATATTGCAAAAGACAACAACAACGTGTTCTTTTGCAAAAGACGAGAAATTTTTTTCTTTGCAAATTGTAAATATTGCGAAAGACGACAGATAACATTTTTTGCAAACTGCAAATATTACAAAATAAGACAGAAAGCACGTAGACCACGGCCGTGACCCTGTTCTAGCTTGCACCTGGAATTTTATTTTTAAGTTTTTATAATTTTTTTATAATAATTTGTGTATTTTTAAGTAAATATTCTTATAAGGCAATTTTATTTTCATTTATTTAGGCGTTGTTCCCGAACTTTGGAAGAAAAAATATGGTAAAATTCAAACCTTTCATTAAAATGTAACTGACACGAGGAGAATGTGTTTAGAATTAATCCTGTATTAAAAATTATTTATAAAAGGTTTGGTACAAACGTCAACGTCAAACGTCAATGTCAACCTGAAACGTGAATGTCAACTTCAAACGTCAACTTCAAACGCCAAATTCTACGCAAAACGTAGATGTCAACTTCAACGGCAAACATCAACGTTAGCGTCAACGTCAACGTCAACATCAAACGTCATCGTCATCGTCAACGTCAACGTCAAAGGCACACATCAACGTCAAACGTCAGCGTGAAACGTCAACGTCAAACGTCAACGTCAACCTGAAACGACCACTCTAAACGTCAACGCAACGTCGACGTAAAATGTCAAATGTCAAACGTCAAACGTCAAATGTCAAACATCAAACGTCAACGTCAAACGTCAACGTGTGCTAAATCAGCATTGGAAAGCATGCCGGTAGTTGCTATGTAAAAAGGGAATTTAGAATTAGAAAATTGGCACTTTAAAACTGAAAACAAAGAATAGAAGATAATTGAAAAAATCATATGATTATTATTATTATCGTCAACGTCAACGTCAAAGGCATACGTCAACGTCAAACGTCAGCGTGAAACGTCAACGACAACCTGAAACGACCACTCTAAACGTCAACGCAACGTCGACGTCATACGTCAAATGTCAAATCTCAAACGTCAAACGTCAAACGTCAAACGTCAAACATCAAACTTCAACGTCAAACGTCAACGACAAACGTCAACGTGTGCTAAATTAGCATTGGAAAGCATGCCGGTAGTTGCATTTATATTGTATTATTATTCTACTTGCGGACTATTTGTTGCATTAAACAAAATAAATACGAATTTATTATTAAATTCTAGAACAGTATTTCATCAAATATTAGTAATATACGTAGTACACAAGAAAGATACGTTCCTTTCTGTACATTGTTCATGAATTTGTACGATTTCTCTATTACGTGCAAAAATTTCGATAATGCATACGCAAACCGCTGTTATTTACAAACAATTTCTGTAATCCAATAGTCCGGTAGTAATATGTGCTTTCCATTTACACCGATCTAGTTATTGAATGTTCCTGTGTTTGACCGCAACCATTGCAAATATCGAGTATCGAATCTGCGCCCGTTCGCGATGATCCGATATAATCGCAATTGCCAATTATGGTAGCACTGATTCGAATATTTCAAATAATAGGCGTAAATATGGAATCTGTTCGAAGGGAGAGGGAATACGTTCGCGTATTATAATCATAATGCATTAAGCTCCTGTACGAACGTAAATATCTAAATAGGCAGGCTTATTTCCTATTAAATATGAGAATTGAAATTTACGAACTGATTATTATTGTACGAGGGGCGCCTTTGAAGTTGTTAGAGAAGCTGGGAAAGAAATTTTTTTTCTGGAACAAACTGTTTTTTGCTTTTCAAAATATTCTCATTCAGGATGTATGCAGTTTTGCGTGCGTTCGAATATCGAATGTCGAATATATTTTGAAGTAACAAGGAAAAGAAAAAATAATTTTATTGAGCAATCCAAAGCAAGTTTTTGAACCAATTGTATAACGGATTGGAATTTGCAAAATAAACATGTAATTTGAATTGAAGAAATAAAATAAAATTGTTTTGTAAAATTATCAACTTCATTCATCATTATTTTTCCGCACGCTTTGCAGGATACTTTTTCTTCGTTCAAAAGTAAATCTGGAACTATCTTGATCGAGGAGGCTACTAAATCGCTTTTTACTTTTGGCATTTTTGGATAACACTCGGTAACACTTCACTTTATTCGGTGTTTGTAAATGATGAAAAGTTTTTAAATGATAAATGCTGAAACGTATACACCCCTACCTAATTATTTTTTAACCAACCAGAACTCACCTTTATTCGTTTAATTTCCGATTTTTATTCTTAGAAACCGTAAGAAAATAATCTTTGCTCTTCGGTATTAAACATGATATTTCGTTTGGAAGTTTAAAAGCAATTTACAATTTCTTAGAAAAATGTAGAAACATAAATTTCTAGGAAAAAGCCTTAATCCCTATTTCAGTAATATATATTTTATTATATTTAAGGAACCATCGGTAATCGTACAATGTAAATTTCCCGGAAAATCGTCTATTACATTTTTGATAAAAATGACGCGATTTTCAATAGGTTGAATAATTTCAAATACGTTAAAATATTCTAAATATGTAAAATTAAATTAGTGCTAAACGCTTTCATTTGCCTTAATTCGTGTAGATCTTAAAGCGTTCAATTGTACCCTTGGTGGATACCGATATGAAAAAACCTTATCCGGTCTCTGGTAATGACACATCTCGATAGTGCCGTCTAGTGGTCGTTCGCGAAAACGTAAAGGCGCCTCTTGTATACATACATACAGATATATATGTGTGTGCGCATTATTAATATTATAGTTTACATACATTGCGAAAAGGTAGTGGAGTGAAATATCCCTTCGTTAGCCGTATCTTGTTTAAAATTTATTTTCCTCGCAACTGTAACCTTTATTTAAAGATTCGAGTCCGTACTTCGAGACGAGGGCTTTATGATTTTTCTACCGGAAGAAATGTATTATACCCGTTCGTGTAGAAAATTTCAAGAACCTTATTTCGCGTACATTTAAAACATCTGCCTTAACGGAAATGCTCATTTATATTATCTCGTAATTATTTTCTTTCTTTTTTCCGGAAAAGAGATTTTCTAAACCGAAAGGTTTTACTTCTTACCTTTTATTTTCGATTTGAACCGGCAATTTCCGCAAAACGCGCGCGCGCTTTCTCTCTCTCTCTCTCTCTCTCTTCCCCCTTTCCTATTTTTCTTTCATACGCGAAAGGGCTTATTAACTTCGGATTCGCTGTTAACTTTTCCGCGAAAGCGCCACCGCGCTATATAATTTATTCGTATTCTCAACATTCGAATAAAGAACGCTTCGCTTATTTTTTTCTTTTTTTTTTTTAATTCTGAAATTTATATCTTCGGTTGCATTATAAATAACTCGTACTGAAACTGACGCAATTCGGTAATTTTCTTGGCAGCGAAAACAGGTGTTATATACTACGTATAATGTTCGCATCAATTTCGAATACGAGACAAACCCGAACGCCTCATCGCTCGGAAATATTGTCTACCATTTGATGGCGAAAGTTATCTACCCTGATTAATACGTCCATCAATCGAGTAGAATAAAATTTCGCTTACACGAAATGATAATAACATGCTGTTGTTATTAAGCCGCATACATACAATGTATTTATTTTTGGTTTCGTCTGTTTTATCCCCCAGGAGATTCCATTATTATGGAATTTTGATGGAGAACATTTTTGTATATGACACGAAAAATCATCACCTATTACCACCGCTATCTAGAAATGTGTTTCCATATACAGACTTGTCGAGAATGATTGTTCACCACGTGACCAGTAATTCCACTAGGATCATACTAGCATTTGACATAGCCGTCCAATCGTTATTCACAATTTTTACTGTCATTCTCTACGTTTTCGCCCCATTATTTTTATCATACATTTAAAGTAACGGAACTGTACTTTTCAGTACACAACCGTTTCATTTCTGCATAAGATAAGCGATGTAGAATATCATATAGCATAAAATAAGAATAATTATTTTAGGTTTAAGTTTAAAATGTTTAGAAATGAACAAGACGCATTCGTTCTGATGGCGCATTTTCGAAGCGGTACTCGATATGAAGATGGGACTTGAACATGTTCACCGCAGTCTTGTATTGAGCAATACGTGGAAAGATTTCGGAATGAAAATATTTCATATGAAACATTTTCTCGCCATAAGAATAGACTCGTGAAACGTTCTGAAAATAAACATTGCATTTGTAAAAGGGAAATCGACCG
This sequence comes from Chrysina gloriosa, assembly GCA_038088585.1. NCBI lineage: Eukaryota > Metazoa > Arthropoda > Insecta > Coleoptera > Scarabaeidae > Chrysina > Chrysina gloriosa. Next base: position 973,562 of record CM076089.1, on the reverse strand, counting down.
GTAGGCCAACTGTATTAAGTGCAGATGTTGTTGATGATATTCAACATCGAATGGAGCAAAATTCTACGAAATCTCTATGATTATCTAAAAAGAACAAAGTGTCTAGACCACGCTTACATAACATTGATGAGCTACAAGCAACTATACGGCATGCAATTGAAGATATCACCGTAGAAGATGTGAGAAAAGTATTTGACAATGTAAAAGGATAATACAATGATGTATAGAACAGAACGGATCACGTTATGAACATTTATTATAATTTGACAGAATTTATTTACTTTACTCTTAACCACTTCACTACCGAATTAAATATGAACTTTTAGTAAAAAAAAAAAAAAAAACATTTTTCTAAATCTATTTATTCACTAGTATTTTACTGAATAGTACAAAAGCAATACAAATTTTGAAAAAAAAAAAAATTTTAGGTGAAAAATCGCTACACAAAATAACTCAAAATACCAGGTCCGTAATATTACGAACTTCTAAAAAGAAATTTAAAAATTATGATATTTGTAGTTCCAAAAACAAATGACCACTGTCCTTAGAACTCATCTTTCATTTACAGAAGTTAGTTTTATAAAAAAGCAGCAAGTAATCTAACAACTTATGTGAGAAAGTTCTACTGGATACTGAACAGGTCTGAGCACGAATATAATATGCCCTCTAACTGCCATATTGCTCCATATGCAGAAATGTCATCCTAATAGCGGTATTTTCGATGTTTGTTATCGTAACAGTCCGAGAGATACGCACACCGCCTAAATACGGATTTAGCATAAAATATCTGCCTAAATTCCATTTTTTCCGTAAAATTACGGATGTGGTTTATTTACATAAAGCAATAATGTACTACTACCAACTGGTGTTATTTGGATTGCCTAATTTGGTAGTCACGTAGTGGACAGGAATTGTTGATATCTCTGAATATGAATATACCGGGTCTATGTTTGACCAAATCATATATGCAACCAAGATTGCACTGTTGCCTCTACTGTTTAGCAAAAATCTCAATCATTTTGTTTTAATCTCGTTCATAACCTCTAAATACGATTTAATCCCTAAAAATATGAAATTTATAATAACGCATAATACAGTATGACATAATAATCAGATCGACAGTGTTACATGGGCGCGAAACATGGATTCTCGCCAAACAACGGGGAATAAAAATTGATATATGGGAGGTGTACACGTAATAGACATGGGATGGAGGAGAAAGACAAACCAAGAAATTAACCACTGTGAAGCAGGAGACCAAAATTATCGCATTGAAATGGCTGGGACATATTGCAAAGATGATGGAGAACAGACTGGACGACTGAAGATCGAGGGAAGAAGCGGGAAGGAAGGCCTAAAAGGAAATGAGGATCAGCTCTAAAGCAAGATTTAGCCGAAGTAGGCGTGAAAGGGAGGCAAATCAGGGCAAGAGGCAGAATGAAATGGCAAGAAATCATAAAGAAATTTGAAACCAGTGTTCTATAGGGCGTGTAGCGTTGCTATATATACAAGGGTGATCTGAAAAGTTTCCGACCTAACAAAGATACAAGACATTCTTTTCCTAAAATTTATTCTTATTTTCTACATAGTCGCCTTCTAAGTCTACACACTTCTCCAGGCGATGCTCCCATCTCTTCGACCCGTCCAAATAGTACTCAGCGTCTTTCTCCGCAAAGTAATTGTTTACGAAGGTGATGCCCTCCTCATCTGATGAAAATCTCTGTCCTTCGAGCGCAATTTTTGGATTACGGAGCAAAAAGAAGCTTAAGGAGGGTGGTTCAGCAGTTCAAACCGTAATTCGTGGATTTTTGCCATGGCAACCGCTGAGGTGTGAGACAGCGCAAAGTCTAGGTGAAACAATTGTTTCTTTCTGTAAATGTGGCCATTATTCTTCAATCTCTGCCTTCAGCTTCTCAAATAATGAGGCGTAGTATGCTCCTGTAATGGTTTCTTCTGTTTGAAGATAATCGATTAGGATAACCCTCACTTTCCCAATTTTTGCTTTCTTTGGAGCCGATGCCCCCTTTGCAGTCCACTGTTTTGACTGTACTTTTTGTCGGGCTTATAATGGTACATCCAAGTTTTATGTACAGTAATTAATCGGAGCCAAAACTCTGATTTATTGCGCCTAAACTGCACCAACAGAGCTTCGGAAATGTTCCTTCGAAAACGTTTTTGGTCTAACGTTAGCAAGCGCGGCACCCAACGCGCGGACAGCTTTCTCATGTCTAAATCTAGATTCAATATGTGACAAACACGTTCTTTGGATCTATCCATAACCTCTGCTATCTATTTCGCTTTAATTCGACGGTCGTTTAGCACCATTTTGTGAAATTTAGCGATGTCATCGTCAATGGTTACAGTTTTTACAACGCTCATCGTTCCCCAAGCTCGTCGTGTTTAAATTGAGCTGTCCAAAATTTCACGGTGGTGCACGATGGTGCACAGCCCCCATATACAGGCTCCAACTCATCTTTAATTTGCCTAGGCGTATTGCCTTTCAAAAACAAACATTTAACGACGGCGATTTTTTCGATTTTCGCAAAAACACTCACATCGATTCACTCAAACGATTGTCAAACAACAAGTGCGCGTCCAAAATTGTTGAAATTTTGGTGAATACCTGTGAATAGATGCGCAAACACTTTCCCTAGCTTTTATTGACGGGTGCTGCCATCTTCACGTTAACGTCGGAAACTTTTCAGAACACCCTCGTATGTATATACATATATATATATATATACACTTCGTCTACTGAATCTTTTTACCCACATCACTGTTGAATGACATAAGCAAAGATCGCCGGTTAATCTAACTATCCTTATTTATCGGCATCGAATATTCAAGTACGTATGTCTGACACAGAAGTTATATGTCAACTACTACGTTAATCAATTGACTGTCAGAGAAGTGCAGATTATTTCAATACATTATGTATATAGTGCTTAACTTGAACTAGGAGTACCGATTTGATTCGTACGGATAAAAATAGATGACGTGTGTAAAAAGAATCATTAGACGAACTATATATATATATATATATATATATATATATATATATAGAGAGAGAGAGAGAGAGAGAGAGAGAGAGAGGGATAGAGAGAGAGAGAAATCAGCAGATAACATGAAAAAGTGCCATAAAAAAACCGTTTGCATATCGTCGTAAAGGCAAGTATAAAGAATATTCTTATACACGTGTTTTTTACCCTCTAAACGTAATACTATAAAAAATGACCGTAGAGACAAATGCGGGGAAAGAAATTCGGCGGCTATTGAGGGGTTAAGTTACCTTATCGCACCCTATATACGTCACTTAACTAAAGATATTAAAGAATTTCAAATTCGAAACGTCGAACCGCTTTACGTTTATTTCGATAACGTAATCGGTTCGCATTTTATTCCTTCATAACGAATAGTTCTCCTGGGTTTTACTAAATTGAATTTTCGGAAGGAAATCAGAAATCCGTTTACATGATAAAAGAATAGAAGCGTACGACGACGACGACGACGACGACGACGACGACGACGACGATGGAACGAGGGCGATTGCATTAAATTCAAATGCACCGGCGAAACTACTGTAGGTATTTAACTATAAGCGGATACAGGTCGAAATCGGTGCCCGTAGAATTCTTCCGTTTAGATTTTGCGATACGAGAATAAGTGCAAACTTTCGTGTAGTATACCTGTAGATAATGGTCCGTAGATGTTTGAAATGTGATGGTTTAAGTTTCTTGAGAAGAAGGAAAAGGGATACAGTTATAATTTTGTGGGAATTCCGTAAAAATACTTCATAACATCTTTAACTAGTGACATTAAATTTAATTAAAGAAAAACAAAAAGAAACTGAAACTATATAGGACCGCAATTGCCTATAATACGAGGGGACAATTTGATGGAAGAGTGACTTTCCGATACTGTAAAAAATGTATTTTATTTTTCAACACAATACCCTTTTAACTCACCATACTTAGCCCCCTCAAATCGTCCGAAAAGCAATCTTTCGGAAACTCCTCAAAATATGCCCCGGTGCCCCGGATTTTCCATCGGGGCACCCCTAAAATGCCAATAGGCTAGAAAATGTGATTGACACAGTTTCAGCCCAATCTGATAATGTTAACACGTGCCTCATCGAGATGAAAGTTAGGAAAAACAGCGATTTTCCACAAAAACCCCAGTTTTTATCCTTAAAATCGAAACCATTTGTTGCAGGAACCTGATTCGAGCATTATTCGACAGGAAATTTTATTCTTATTAATCTTGATCTTAATGATATTTTTGCCAAAACTGTTATTTTTAGCAGTATCTAGCATTTATCAGATCAGGTCGTAGTTGATATCCTCAAAGGTGAATTTCCATGCCAAAAGTCGAAAAACGTTACAATAATCGATTACATCTAATTTAAATATATTTTATTAATTATATTGTTGTATAGTGTTCAAATACATTTTTTTATTTATATCGTTAAATTATATATGATAACATTATAATTATTTAAACTTACAAATTAAGGTGGAAATGGCTTAGATATGGCAGCTTTTGACGAGTCCGGAAAAGGATGCCTACACTCAGATACAACTTGTAATAGAAACTGTCGTTGTTCTTCGTCTTTTGCCAAGGATGAATTGAAGTCTTGGATTAATTTTAATCCTCTCTCAGCTGTGCCCAGTAATTAAAATCGCTAACCTCTCTACATTCCTCTTACTCATATACATATTTGGAAGTAATTTTCCATCGCAGTGCACAACAGCACCATCTAAATCGGAATTTCTGCATCTACTTTTGATGATATTAGTTCTTTGTTGCCGAAATTGTTGTCTGCGGAGTCGTACCATACGACTCCGCATCTTCATACACATCTACTTACAACTAAATGCCGTGGGTCAAGGTCAAATGCTTCTGCTGTAGCTGCTATAATTCGCACCGCATCTCTATCAGAAATAGTAACTATATCGATCCAACATTGCCAAAAAATTTTCAGCAATAACCTCTTCTGAACCTCCACAGTACGTCCCCTTTTTCATTTCCGTTTCCGGTCCTGGTTCCTCTCGGTGTCGAAAATTATACTCTGTGTCTGTATCTTCTTGCATCAGCCTCCCTTCCTCTGAAATCCTGCTAATGCTTGGTGTAGATTCGAGTTCTACATATCTTTCACCTTCTAAAAATAAAATATAAGTGCTAGTTAATAACTTAACTATTTAATAAACGAAAAATTTGTGAAAAACACGAACTCACCTACATTTCTTCTTGATTTTTCAAATCTTGCCATCTCAGCTACTTGCCTCGATTCTTTTGGTTGTTCTGCTCTTACAAATTTCATGTCGACGCCTGTCTTCTTCAGCGATATTGGTAAGTGGATGCTGATGAGCAACGTCAAGTAAGTCGTCAAACGTTGACTTGAAATCTTCTCCTTTTTGATTTTGAGTAGCGTTTGCAGATCTTGTAACGTTCTTTTCTTGCAGTTTTCTCCACCCATCATACAGTTTTTTTAGCCTTGCGAGACAATATTTAATTTCTTTGGTTGGTATCTTTGCTTTCTCCCAAAACAGGAGAAACCTCCTTTATGGTGAGTCTAGCAGCTTCACTATTGTTGAATTTAACTTGGCGCATATTATAAAATAAACTACTACTAACAATAAGACTTGACAATTGGAAGGTAATTTACTGTCAGTTATTCGATGAGATAGGTGACCAATTAGAAAAAATCGATTTTTCTGCTTTGATCTCATGCTCGTGCTTGATAATCCTGCAGTTGATGATAGATCCATACTTCTTTAAATTTGACGAAATCAAGTTATTCAAGAATTTATTTTTACAAATATTTAAGAACACAGTTTTTAGTTTAGTTTATTAACTTATTACAAGTATTATACCAAGCAAGTTAAGCTTAATAAAAATATCATTATTCAACATTTTCCTCTTCAACAAGTGCGGTCGTTTTCTCTTGAATTCTGCATCAAAAACATGTCGGCAAACTAGCATTATATTTGCCAGTTATCGTTTTTCCTTTTTCGTAAGTAATCAATGAAGATAACACCTTTGGAATCCCAAAAAATGTGGCTACGACCTTATTGGTCGACAGAAAAACGGTTTTTGCGTTTTTGGGGGTACGTTCCTCGGGAGAAGTCCATTTTTGTGTCTGGAATATAATCATGTATTCAACTTTCATTTACTGTGTGTTACGAAAAAATTCCCCTTGAATTACGCTCGAAGATTCTGCTGAATGTGGCTCACATGGCCACTTTTACAAGCAGAAAACCGCTTACAAATCATTCCACTAGACGGAACACGTCCACAATAAAGTAATTTTTCCTCCCGTTTTCTTTTTCTTTCCACGTAAGAATAATGTTTAACTGACACTTGAAGTTCTCTTTTTCTACCATATTTACACAGCAACGAAAACAGGTTTCTTTAAAATGACTATAAAATATAACCTATCCTGTCAGATTTGTGTGACATTTTGACAGTAGACATCAGAAACCTGGCGTGAAAGCCAAGAACATAATCAGCGCAGCGAAAGCGTTGCCAACTTTTGAAAGGCCACTCGTTCTTCCGTCAAACGGTCCTCTCATTATTGCGAGAATTGCAAACTTCAAATAGTATTATACTTCGATTATTTTAATACTTTCGTATAAACGATATTTTGCCAGATAACTTTTCTTGGTGCGTCTTACAACCTGTTAAAGGAAATGTATCAACTTGGGACATCAATACCACCACCATCAACACCGGGTCATGCTTAAATACAACGCCCCAACCTACATACTTGTGCAATATTACGTTTTTAAGACGGCCGAAATAATATAGCTCCTGGCATTATGACTTATCGGGTATTTCTTGCTCGAGCTCCTTCTATGGAACGGCAGAATAGCGCATAAATTTACGATTTTCATAAACGTGCCTAGTGTGCTGCGTAATAAATTCGCTTTTTGCCGCCAACACGTGTAATGCTTAACTACTCGGAAACTGGCGGTGGAAGCTTTTCGCTTTCCTAAAATTAAACTTCGCCCTCTAATGTTAAGGAAGAAGCGCGTTTTGCTCCGCCGAAATGCTCTCCTGCATTTTACGTTAAGCCGTTGCGCCTTAGTACCTCGCCACTAAATAACGTACAATTAATAAATAAGGAAGAGCCGAACCGCGAAAGGAAGGATGTGTCTTTAAAACGGTGCTGCACGCTTTTAGTAGTAAATGCATAAATAATTGCATTGAGGATGTGCAAAATGTTTATTTCAAAAGAAATGTTGCAACCGCTTGCCTTATATCGATATCCTCATCTAATTTTGCGGTTGTACAAGTATACAGGTTGCTCTCGATTATTATCGAAAGCGCCCTGTATATCCAAAAATACTGCAAGGACAAATTCTTCTTCTATAAAATGTCATATTTAGGGGTTAAATCGTATTTATTGTGCATTTATTACTTCATCTAATTATTTTACAAAATGGTTAGTTGTCAAAATAATTTATTTATTGTAATTATTTACATGTACAGTTCGTCTAATGAATCTTTTGACACACGTCACTGTCGAATGACACAAGCAATGATCGCCGGTTAATCTACCTATCCTATATTTCCTATATATCCTATATTTATCGGTATTGAATATTCAAACACGTATGTCTGACACAGAAGTTATATGTAAACTACTACGTTAATCAATTGACTGTCAGAGAAGTGCAGATTACTTCAATCCATTTTGTGTATAGTGCTTAACTTGAACTAGGAGTATCGATTTGATTAGTAGGGATAAAAATAGATGACGTATGTAAAAGAATCATTATACGAACTTTATCTGCCTTTACAGACTTACTTATTGTTTTTGCCTTTACTGTCCCATATATTTCAAGCAGACCCCGTATTTTTCCTTCGTTTTTATCATAACCCTTCTTCCGTGAAATCATTCCTGTGGTTCGAGTTTTCCCTTGTTGTTGCATCAGCTTCTGCTTTCCCTCGCGAATCTTCTGCTTTCTCCTTTCTTGTAAGACCTCTTTGCAATGTTTATACTTATTCTTAGGTAATTTAGCCCCTAGTTTTATTGCGAGCTGAACCTTGGCTTCTACCTTCTTTCGACTGTTGAAACCTGACATGCCAAATTTTATGATTTCAAATCTTGCCCGTTCCATATTTATTTCATTTGTTACTGTTTCAGTAACCTTTTCATCGGACATAGCTGCCTCTGCAGCTGGTGTCTGTCTCTTTTTGAGTGAGATACTTTATGCACCACAACGTCTAGATTAATTTCTGTATTTTCGTTTTTTCTTCAAGTTTGGGTCGGTATGAAGTCTGTCATTATTATTTTTCTTTTAATTTAACCTTCCTATACTCACGCATACGGTCTGTGAGACCGATTTATATAGTATAGTATACGTCTTTCATTTTAACGTGAGTATAGGAAGGTTAAAGAAAGAGGAGCAGTTAAACTGTGTCATTAGTGTCTGTTTAGGTTATGGTAATTTAGAGGTTATGAACGAGATTAGACTAAAGCGATTGGAATTTCTGCTTGAACAGTATAGGCAACAGTACAATCTTGGTTGCATATATGACTCTTACTTCTCTTGATAGGTGTTTAGATTTTATTAAAATTGCAAGCGCTCCTACAGCTCTACTACCTCTAGCTAATCTTCTATTTGTTTCGGCCTCTTCTTGGCAGGTGTTTATTAATAGCATTCCCAAATACTTGAACTGTGTCTCTTTCTCCAGTCTTGCATAGACGTCGATTTCACTTCCATATACTTTGTTTTACGTTGGTTAATGAATATCGATACTCTTTTACCTTATTCTCTAGATTCTTGAACATTTTCTTCAATTCCTTTCTACTTCTTCCCATCAGCACTATGTTGTCAGCCTAAACTATGCATTATTGCCTACTATTACACTGGTCAACACATATTTTGCTGACGGACTTTGTTTAACTGTTCTTAACTAATTTTGGTGCGCTGCATCCAAAAATACCATCAGATGTTCTCTATCAGCTCGTCTTCGAAAGATGCGAGCACGTATTTGTATTTAGCTGGTCTTATTCGTGCATATAAATATTGGTTCCAATACAACCTATAAAAGACGCACAAATAAAAAGAAAATAAGTTTATACGATAAAACAAGTATTTACGAACGTTATTACCCAAAATAAATATCTACAGTAGTTGGTAACTAATTTAAACACTTTCTTTTGAGCGCTTTTCTTGCGTACATCTGAGAGGGTTTATCTCTTTTAATACTCCAGCGGTAATCAACCATCATATGTGTGTCCCAACTGCCCTGGTACCTTTCTTCCATTAGTCTGATATCCTGGTGGAATCGTTCGTCCTGCTTCTCACTGAAGTCGCCAAGATTTGCAGGAATCCTCTCTAAATGATTGTGGAGGTAATGGACTTTAATGCTCACATGGCAACTCAAAATTTGAAAGCTATTAAGCATATCTTCCACTATTTGTTCGTAATTTTCAGACTTATGATTACCAAGAAAATTTTGCAGAACTTTAACAAAAGAGGACCATGCATTGAACTCAATTTCAGTCATTGATTCTGTGAAGTGTGAGTCTTTTATAAGTTGCCATAACTGAGGTCCAACAAGTATTCCTGTTTTTAATTTTTCATTACTGATTGCAGGAAATTGATTTGCCAAATATTGAAAACAAAGACAATTTTGATCTAAAGCTTTCACAAATTGTTTTATTAGAACTAGTGCTAGAGAAGTAAAATTATTTTTTCTCGTTCTACTAATGGTTGATTAATAACATTCGCTTTTCCCTGTACTAGAGCCAATTAAGGCCAATTTCTTTTTATCCGATTTTGATCTTTAGCTCTGCTGTCCCAAAGACACAAAAATTGTATATTTGCATTGCCGCCCTAAAAGGAAATTTACCCTTTTTAGATCAACACACATCATCAACCCATTTGTGTAATTAGTTCATTTTTGTCGGAAGTAGAGATATTGTTTTATAATCCTCTTTCATCTTGGTGAAATGTCCAATTGGAATACTTCCATATTTGTTTCCATTGCGTGGAAGGACACACTTCAGACTTATTTTGGAACTATCTAAAAAAGTCGCCAATCAGTTATATCCGATATACTCGTCTTTTGTAACAGTCCTTTTATGTCGTTGCAAAATACCAAGTTATCCTCCTGGAAATAAAATGGCAAGCGATGGTTTTCTCTGTTACAGTAATACGTAATTTTTGTTTCCGGGAGAAAGAAGATTGTTTCGTTAAGTCTAGAAGCAATCAGCTCCGAAGACTCCTTTGGATCGATATCATCGAATAATAAAATTCGTAGAAATGACGCCGTCAGTCCGATTTACGTTACTTAATGATAACACGTCATCCACTCTTTTATCAAACCTTAGTTATAATGCATACGTACAAAAGACGAAGTCGCCATGGGTACCGTACACGCTGTATATAATTTCGCTGTAACGTTATCGAAGTAAAATTGAAAACAAATACAAAACGTAACATCCGGAATACGACGCCATTGTTTAGCTTGTCTAAAGCATAAGTCCCGAGGGAGTCGGAGTGTCACAAACCTGCGACTTCTGTCGTGGAAGGTGGTCAGGAACAACAATGCCCGCGCTGCAGGTTGAAGTTCATTTTCTCTTCGGGGAAATGTCACGATGTATTTCGCCGTTACGTTCCCTTCCTTGAACTTTACACCGTACTTAAAATTTAAATCATCTCGGAATAACCTTTAACGTATTTCCATCCAAGAAATGAGGATTAGTGGATTGGAAGCGTGTGCTATTAAATTGGAGTCTTTACAATCTTTTCATTTTATTAATAATAATAATAATGATAATAATAATAATTTTCTTAAGCTTCAGAAAGAAATAACTAAAGTCAAAAATTTATAGAAGTACAGGATACATAGTTTCAACATTACTTAAGGTAAGTCCTGTTTGAGGCCATCAACTATATTCAATGTAATTCCCTAATCCCTTTTTTCAAGGGATTTCACTTTTTGGAAAGAATTCTCTTAAACGGATTATTTGCTGCTCTGTATGTTTCTTTTCGAATCCGTATGCTTTATAAGAAGCTAATCGGGGAAAGATAAAAAGGGGAAACATCACATCGAGAAATTATTTTCAAAATTCCGCGACTTATTCATCGACCTGCGAACGGACGTATTCATACTATAATATTACCCGCCACCGTAGGACATCGGAAGGTTCGAAATGAGTTGCACATTCAACCCAATACCTGCGTGACTCGGATATTCCTCCTTAATTATTTCGTCCTGCTTCGGTGTTATGTCAAAGGGAGATATTTTTGTGAAGTTGCCCTCGCTGTTAGCGGCTTAATGACTATCACAGTTGCTTTCAATGTTAGTCGTAATTGAATTAAACTGCATGCGGTTTAAATATTATTCACGCAAATATGTATAGGTAGGTACAACGTGCGTTGAAATTTCTATAATTCCTTTTCATGACTATAATATTTAATTTTAACCAAGGTTTCGAGAGTTCCTTCACATTTATCTGCGAGTATAATACGATGTGAATAACTTTAATTTATGTGTTAGCTAAGTTAGGTGTAAGGTGTGACAAACGAGTGTATGATAAGAACTGAAACTGCCACTCAACCGAATTTTATTATTCAATAATAACTTATCATTGATAAGTTATCATTAAGTAGTGTAAACCGGATAAAATTGGGAGAAGTGACAGCGTCAGTCTGGTTTACACCCCATCATCGTGCACTCGTTTGTCGAACGTTAGTTATGTGTGATTCGTACAATGTATGGTGTATTACATCCGCACTGAGATAGTTAAATCAGGCATAATGTAGTACAATGCAAATCTATACAAGAAAAACTTATTTTATTATGAAAACAAAGGAGAGGGCAACGTAATTAAAATAAAGGATTTCAGACTCAAAATGTTTACGTCCTCTGTGAGCTTAAATCTATTATAAGGCCTGTACTGTTACCTTTACAAACAAGTAATGCTGAGAGGTAATGTTAAGTATGCGTGCATATGCCTATAGTAAGAGTGAAATGATACGATATTATGTACAGTAAAATATATTTACAATAAAATAAAACAAATTCATATGACTTTATATAAAACAAAAGAAAAAAACAAATAATAAAATAACAAAAATCAACGTAAAGTCGTTGGTCCTTAGGACAGGCGCACACAAAAATTCATTCCCTTGTAATCTATTTTTACTAATTTTTTTACTTTAAATATACCATAGACACTACTCATCTGTATGGTTTGATAAAAGAGTGGACGACGTGTTATCCTTAAGCAGTGTAAACGGGACTTTGTCTCCACTTACGTGCAAGGCACGGCATGAAAATTCGGAAAAATCTACTCCCTTATCAAATCTTACTCATCGGAAACTTACCCTCGGTACGTTGTAAATCACAAGAATTTCAATCTTCTACTTGAGTAACGTAGTATATAATTTGGCAACATCGCATTTTTGCTTCAGTGTGCGTGCTTCCATCGAAAATGGATTCTAACAGCGCATAACTGCAACTTTGATTATTCCTGGAATTATGGCCGCTGCAAAGAAAGTGTATGTATATGGAAAATCGCTTTCGATCTGTTGTTCTTGGTTTCGCAGGCTCAATATCGTTGATGAAAAATGCAAAAAATTGAAAGGACTGGGGAAGAATAAATTGGAATTTTCAGCAAATAATTTCGACATCGAAGCTTCCTAAGTACACGATGTAGGTACGTATCTTGGAGAAAATTTTAGAAAAACTCGATATTGTTGATAATAATATTATTGAATCAACTTTAACTTGGGGCGAAGCTATAAAAAGAGTTGAGATGTGTGAGGATCAAATCATTGAATACACGAAAAAATTGCACTTCTGTTGGCATCAGGAAAAAAAAGATAATTTCATATATGAAATGATATGATATTAGAAGCTTATAAAGATGGAGGAATCAAAGGATTGTCGATGCTATTAGATAAAGGTGAAAATGGCAAAGTGGTAGGGACCAAACATGCTAACTGTTTACAAAAGGTTTCTAATTACTTAAAAGAATTCTAATATATACATATTTTAAAAATGTGTATTCTATTAAATGTTATTATGAAGGTGTATATGTAATACCATATTTTGAAATTGGCATTAGAGTTCAATTATTTTTGATTCTCTTGTCTTTCCTTTTTATTCTGTTTTCCTTCATTTTCCTTTTTTCTTATATGATAGAGATCTACCACTAATAGGTCAATAAAACAAGGCTGGTTTGAGCGATAGTTATATTTTCAGAACGTTTACAAACGTTTGTAAACGTTCTGAAAATATAACTATCGCTCAAACCAGCCTTGTTTTATTGACCTATTAGTGGTAGATCTCTATCATATAAGATAAGTATAAAAGGTCACGAAATATATATATATATATATATATATATATACATTTTCCTTTTTTGATACTAAGCCTTTATCATTGACTCAAGTTACACATGTTCATATGGTTTCGTAACTGCTACAGTAACTCACCTTTGAAAGAAGCGCCATAACCTAGAATATTGTGGTTTGGTACGTTTGGGAATTGCTGAAACATCTTGACCTTTTTTTTGTAATTAATGTTCGTGGGATATTGGTTCATATCTCCTTCAAATTTGATCAAAATCTGTTCGTTAATTTCAACGTGATAAACGATAAAATGCGTCAAAATCACAGATTCCCAAAAGATCCCGTGTTAAAGATTACAAAAATATAGCTGAGTCATTACAACAACAAAAAAGTAAACGTGAAAGGATGATGGCTGTTAAAAAAAGAACCTAATGAGAAAGAGGATGAGAAATAAAAAATAATAATTAAAAAAATTATCAGAAGATGTGATCAGGAAATTAAGAAGTAACTGTGGAGAGAAGTGGACGGGGAGGAAGAGTAAAACAAGAAAGTAGAGAAAATGGGTAACCAAAACGAAGGGGAGAAAATAACAGAAAGGAAACACAGCAGGATAAGGGTAAAAATAGGAGGACGATGACCAGATAAAGGAACCTAATGAGAAAAAGCACGAGAAATAAAGGACGATCGAAAAATAAAATAATCAGAAGAAGCGATTAGGAAATTATGAAGTAGTCGGGAGAAAAGTGACAGGAGAGGAATGGTAGAAGGAGAAAACAGAGAAAATGGGCAACAAAAACAAAGGGGATGAAGTAACAAAAAGGAAACACAGCAAGAAAAGAGCAGAAATGGGAGGACGATGGCAACAAAAAGGAACCTAATGAGAAAGAGGATGAAAAATAAAAGGCGATCGAAAAATAAAATAATCGGACGATGGGATTGAGGAAATTAAGAAGTAGCCGGGAGAAAAGTGACAGGAGAGGAAGGCTAGAAGGAGAAAATAGAGAAAATGGGCAATAAAAACAAAGGGGACGAAATGATGAAAACGAAATAACAAAAGGAAATACAGCAAGAAAAGAGTAAAAATGGGAGGACGATAACAAAGAAAAAGGAACCTAATGGGAAAGAGGACGAAAAATAAAAGATGACCGAAAAATAAAATAATCAGAAGATGCGATTAGGAAATTAAGAAGCAATCGGGAGAAGAGTGATAGGAGAGGAAGGGTAGAAGGAGAAAATAGAGAAAATGGGCAATAAAAACAAAGGGGATGAAGTCACAAAAAGGAAACACAGCAGGAGAAGAGTAAAAATGGGAGGATGATGGCAAGAAAAAGGAACCTAATGAGAAAGAGGATGAAAAATAAAAGACGATCGAAAAATAAAATAATCGGACGATGGGATGAGGAAATTAAGAAGTAGCAGGGAGAAAAGTGACAGGAGGGGAAGGGTAGAAAGGGAAAATAGAGAAAATGGGAGGAAGTAACAAAAGGAAACACAGCAGGAGAAGAGTAAAAATGGGAGGATGATGGCAAGAAAAAGGAACCTAATGAGAAAGAGGATGAAAAATAAAAGACGATCGAAAAATAAAATAATCAGTAGATGCGATTAGGAAATTAAGAAGTAATCGGGAGAAAAAGGACAGAACAGGAAGGGTAGAAGGAGAAGATAGAGAAAATGAGCAATAAAAACAAAGGGGACGAAGTAACAAAAGGGAAACACAGCAAGAGAAGGGTAAAAATGGAAGGACGATGACAAGATAAGGCAACCTAATGAGGAAGAGGATGAAAAATTAAAGACGACCAGAAAATAAAAAATAGAAACATGCAGAATAAATTAAAAAGTGAACCGGGAGAAAAATAATGGTAGACGAAGGATAGAAAGAGAAAGGAAAGAAAATGAATAGCAAAAACGAAAGAGAAAAAGCAAAAAAGGGAGACGCAACAGCAAAATAGGCAAAAATGGAAGGATAATGGCTAGTAAAAATATAGAAAAAGATAAGACAATTGAAAGTTACAAAGTTACAAAGTAACTCACCTTTGAATGAAGCGCCATAACCTAGAATACTGTGGTTTTGTTACGTTTGAAAATTGCTCATAAATCTTGTTTCTTTTCTAGTAATTTCTCCCAACACAAGCAAGTTTTACATGTTTAGGAAACAGAGAAATGTTCATGGGATATTCGTTCATATCTCTTTCGAATTTTATCAAAATCTGTTTCTTAATTCCATCGTGATGAGCGATAAAACGCATCAAAATCGCACATTCCCATGAAATTCCATGTTATGTGCTTCGAAATGAAATGATTAATATCGTCTTTAAAAGTCGACTAAAGACTACAAAAATTTGACTGACAAGGAGAAGGTAAGGCGATCGGATTTTTGTAATTTTTGATATGAATATACGTGTACGTGTAGTTTGGACCTTAAATAAGAATATCTTGGACTAGTTCGACGCAACGGTCATAAATTACCGACATAATCGATGTTGAAGTTTCACCCGCCATTTAAATCCACTAGATATAATACGATTGTCAACTGGATTCGTGGCTTGGTCGATAGCGTTTTGGTGTGATCAGGTGCGATAGTCACGAGATCACTGGTTCGGGTCTCGTCACGGGACATTTCTTTTTCTTCCAAACGCACCATATGTTTTTTTCATTTTTCTTATCATTTCAAAAATTATGAACAAACGAAATATATGAACTACATGCAGGAACATTCTTCAAGTAAATCATTTAAATGCACAATCGGTTGATAAACAATATTCATTTTGAATTAACTTAACAATAAGGTAGTAATAAAAAATGTTGCTTCCCATGTTTCTATGATAACTACCATCTGGCTCGTGGCACGCTGCGTAAAATGTCGCATACTAGATATAAAATAATAGAAATTTTCATTTCCTACCTGACGCCGTTCGTTTTTTGTTTTTTTTTTTTTGAAGAAACCTTATTGTTAATTCAAAATGAATATTGTTTATCAACCGATTGTGCATTTTAATGATGTACTTATAAAGAATGTTCCTGCATATAGTTCATATATTTCGTTTGTTCATAATTTTTGATATGACAAGGAGAATGAAAAAACATATGGTGCGTTTTGAATGGAGGAAAAAGAAATGTCCCGTGATGAAACTCGAACCAGCGATCTCGTGACTATCGCACCTGATCGCACCAAAACGCTATCGACTAGGCCACGAGTCCAATTGACAACCGTTTTATATCTACTGGATTTAAATGGTGGGTGAAACTTCAACATCGATTATCTCGGTAATTTATGAACGTTGGGTCGAACTGCTCCAAGATATTCTTATTTAAGGTCCAAACTACACGTACCATAAATATCAAAAATTACAAAAATCCGATTATCTTGCCTTCTCCTTGTGAGTCATTTTTGGAAAGGTTTTTTCCACATTTCTGCAAATTTTCGTAATTTTCTGTTTTGTAAATTGATTTACCGTGGGTACTCCCTTAAATCTATTTTGTAACCCAAAAGAAAAACACTCTATTTTCGTGGTAGGTAGGTAAATACTATTGAGTGGTAGTGTATGTAGATACAAACGCAGTGATTTAAGTGTTAGTTATGTGTTCAAATGAGAATAACAAGCAAGAAGAAGAAGTAACGTAAATGCATATGAGCATATGTAAGTGTACGTTATTACAGACATATTCGTATATTAAATAATAGTTATTTCATTCGGAGATTCGGCCATAAATTCTCATTTCACTTGTAGCTTTTTGCAATTAATTACAACGTCCATATTGTAATTTACGCATTAAACATTGATTTAATGTTATGAGAGTCCGGAGTCGTTTATTAGATTTTACAATTCCCATCGTTATTGATGCCGGGACTTAAACGGCGTGTCATTATTTGAAATACTACCAATTGTGTCCGTAATGTATTGTTCGAAGAAGTAGGTATATGCGTTGCAGGTATGTAAGCCCACGCCGTATCACTTATACGAAGTTCAAAGCGCCGTCTTAACTTCATTACATGTGAGCATATAAACAATACATAATTTCAATGTGGAACTTTGAAAAAAATTATGAAACCTGTATTCCAGTCGGTACGGCTGTAAAATTGCCGTTCCTGTCCTACCTTGCCATGTTCGTTTCGACCAGATCCGATTCATAGACAATACGACGATTACAGTACGTCTTCAATGTAACTTCCAGGGTAAAATATGAATTAATCCTTGACTACGGCAGCGGTGATTCTCCGAAGTAAAAAATTTAATCAAGCTTCGATAATCGGCGAGGTTTCTTTTTCCCCCGATTCTTGCCGAATCCGGCCCACACGATCACGCTAATTACTATTATAGAGACGGATTTTGAGACCGATCGAAGCGAGCAATTATGTATAAAATCGTGATTATGATAATTTGCACCGATTTCTGCTCCGAATTATGCATTCTGAACATGCTAAGAGCTTTTCGAATTGAAATATCCGCCAGGCGCAATTTGTAACTTTATATGCGCCGTTTAAGCCGCGTTAGTAATATGTAATTTGCAGTTTACGTGACTGTTCCGAAAGAAATTCAAGGATTTCGTTTCGTTTTCTTCTCATTATTTATATGTTTAAGCGTAATTTTAATCGCAAAATTATAGGTTAGGCGATTTTATATTAAATTATTATTTTTGTTATGAAAAAGTTATTTCAGCTTCTTTTCCACGCTGATTTAAAAGGATTATCTCATTTTCGAAATTGTGTTGTAAAATATCAAGTGAAATGATCTTGTGATGTTTTCCTCACTGGCTAGTTCTGAATACGTATGCTTCTTCAGATCTACTTGTTATATTGTGATGACACTTTCGTTGTCATGATCACAAAAAAATTAAATTACACAGACGACAGCCGTTCATATTAAACGTATTTGGTTTTTATATTATTTATTTTATGTCGAGTCATCGCCGTTGACGTAAAAGAAAAATTAAATTCGGATTGGAAAGGAAACGAAAACTTAGGAAATAATAATAAAGGAAGCAAAAAGGAAGTAAATCGAAGGAAAAAAAGAAAACGGAAACTAGAAAAGTAATAAAAACAAACTAGGTGTACGACCAAATGGAGAAAATTTACCACAGCTGCAGGAAAGAACAAGAAAGTAAAAATAAAACGAGAAGCGAAAGAGGGAAGGATAAGAAAGAACCTAATGGGAAAATAGATGAATATAATGAATAGAAAAATAAAAGGCGATCAAAAATATATATAAGAAAAGAGGAGAATAACCGGGAAAAAAGTGACAGGAAAGGGGGGTAGCCAAAAACGAAAGGGGGGAAGTAAAACAGAAAGGAGGAACGCAAAGTAAAACGCAAAAGTGAAAGGACGATGATAAGTACACAGAAATCTAATGAGGAAGAGGATGAAAAATAAACGACGATCAGATAATAAAAAATAGAAAACTGCAGAGTAAATTAAGAAGTGAACCGGGAGAAAAGTGTCCGGTATAGAAGTGGAACGATAAGAAAAAGGATAGCAAAAAAAGGAGACGCAACAGCAAAAGAGGAAAAGTGGAAACAAAGAACCTAATGAGACAGAGGATGAGAAATAAAAGATGATCAAAAAATAATATAATCGGAAGATGCGATTAGGAAATTAATAAGTAACCGGGTGAAAAGTGACAGGAGAGAAACGATGGAAGGTGAAACGTAAGGAAGGGTAGCCAAAAATGGAAGGAACGAAGTAAAAAGAACATAACGAGAAAGAGGATGAGATATAAAAAATGATCAAAAAATAAAATAATCAGATGAGTTTAGGAAATGAAGAAGTAACCGGGAGGGAGAAATGGGCAATGAAAACGAAGAGGAGACAGTAAAAATAAGAAAAGCACATCAGGAGAAGGGTAAAAGAGGAAGGACGATGATGATTACAAAGGAACCCAATGAGGAAGAGGGTGAAAAATAAACAAGGATCAGGTCATGAAAAAAATAGAAAAATGCGGAGTAAAGGAAGAAGTGAACCGGGAGAAAAGTAACGGTAGACAAAGGATAGAAAGAGAAAGGTAAGAAAAAGAATAGCAAAAACGAAAGGGAGGAAGCAAGAAAAGGGAGAGGCAACAACGAAAGAGTAAACGAGAAACGATGATGGCTGGTAAAAAAGAACCAAATGAGAAAGAGGATGAGCAATAAAAGGTAATCCAAAAATAAGATAATTAGAAGATGTGATCTGTTAAGATTTAGAAGTAAATTTTTTAAATTTCCCGCTTCATTATATATTTGAATATTGTGTTTGGAATGCCAATGGCCATGGCCAATCTAAACAAACAACATTTTAATAGTGAAGAACAAAAATTGTTATTAGATATTTTTGGACACAGTCACATCTTACGATTAGTTGTTGCTCATTTTCTAATTGTAACCTTTATTTGTAATTTCTTAACCTTCCTATACTCTCGTCAAAATGAAAGACGTATACTATACTATATAAATCGGTCTCACAGACCGTATGCGTGAGTATAGGAAGGTTAAAAGAAAATACAGTCCGTTAAAGAATCAGTAGGAATTATTCATAATCAGATCAGGAAATTAAGGAGTAAATGGGAGAAAAGTGGACAAGTGAAAAGGGGTAGAACAAGAAAGTAGAGAAAATAAACAACAAGTAAACAAAACGAAGGGGAGGAAGTAACAAAAAGGGAGAAACAGCAGGAGAAGGGTAAAAATGGGAAGGAAGATGACAAGAAAAAGGAACCTAATGAGAAAGAGGATGAAAAATAAAATACGATCGAAAAATAAGATAAGCAGAAGATACAATTAGGAAATTAAGAAGTAACTGTGGAGAGAAGTGGACAGGCGAGGAAGAGTAGAAGGAGAAAAATAGAGAAAAAGGGCAATAAAAGAAAGGAGAGGAAGTAAAAAAGGAAACACAGTGGGAAAAGGGTAAAAATGGAAGGACGATGACAAGATAAGGGAATCTAATGAGGAAGAAGATGAAAAATGAAAGACAACCAGGTAATAAAAAACTAGAAAGATGCAGAGTAAATGAAGAAGTAATCGGGAGGCCAGCAACGGTAGAGAAAGGATAGAAGTGGAAAGGTAAGTAAAACGATAGCAAAAATGAAAGGAAAGAAGTAACAAGCAACAGCAAGAGAGGAAAAGTGGAACGATGATGGCTAGTAAAAAAATAGAAACTAATGAGAAAAAGGATGAGAAATAAAAGACGATCAAAAAATAAAATTACAAGAAGATGCGATTAGGAAATTAAGAAGTAATCGGGAGACCAGTAACGGTAGCGAAAGGATAGAAGTGGAAAGATAAGTAAAAGGATAGCAAAAAACGAAAGGAAAGAGGTAAAAAAGGGAGACGCAACACCAAAAGAGGAAAAGTGAAAGAGAACCTGATGAGAAAAAGGATGAGAAATAAAAGGCGATCAAAAAATAAAATAATCAGAAGATACGATTAGGAAATTAAGAAATAATCGGGACAAAAGTGACAGGAGAGGAAGGGTAGAAGGAGAAAATAGGGAAAATGGGCAATGAAAACAAAGGGGAGGAAGTAACAAAAGGGAAATACAGTAGGAGAAGGGTAAAAATGGAAGGACGATGACAAGATGAGGGAACCTAATCCTAAGGAAGAGGATGAAAAATGAAAGACGACCAGGTAATAAAAAATAGAAAGATGCAGAGTAAATGAAGAAGTAATCGGGAGACCAATAACGGTAAAGAAAGGATAAAAGTGGAAAGGTAAGTAAAAGGATAGCAAAAATGAAAGGAAAGAAATAACAAGCAACAGCAAAAGAGGAAATATGGAACGATGATGGCTAGTAAAAAATAGAAACTAATGAGAGAAAGTATGAGAAATAAAAGACGATCAAGAAACAATCGAAAGATACAAATAGGAAATTAAGCAACCGGGAGAAAAATGACAAGAGAGCAAAGGTAGAAGGAGAAAGTAAAGAAAAAGGGCAATTTAAAAAAACGGGAGGAGAAGGAAGTAAAAAAGGGAAACACATTTCCTATAGTTAATAGTTTAATTAGTAACGTAAGGAAAATATTCTTAAAATCTCCTCTGATGATTCAGTGTTACAAAGAAAAATTACCTAATACTCCTTTTGCCACCGGAACCAACAGTCACAAGATGGCGAACATGGTTGGAAGCTGCCAGTTTTTATGCAAAAACTTTGTCCCTATCAAAGAACTTATTTTAAGTTGTCAAGAGGAAAATATTGATGCAATTTGAAAGTGCAAATCAATTTTAGAAAATAATTCACTGCACCATGAACTATGCTTCGTTAAATCAAATTATGATGTCGTTCATAAAACTATTGTTATTCTTGAAACTTAATCGTTCCCGTTACAAGAGTCTCTTCATTTGATTGATGAATTTAAGGAAGAACTTGAGAAAGTTCCGGGAAAAATAGGACAATTAATAAATAACAAATTGAATGATATTTTAAAAAGAAATAGCGATTTAAATTTGTTGCTACAATCAAAACCAAATTCTCCGTGGCGATTTCGATGTTGAAACCGATTTAAATCCGGAAGTTGTTAATGTTTTAAAATATGCACCAATCACATCAGTTGACGTCGAACGAAGTTGTTCAACGTACTCCTCGTTGCTAACAGATAGAAGACATAATTTAACTGTTGAAAATATTGAAAAACATTTGATTGTGAATTGCTTTTACAGTAGGGAATGTGATGTTTAAAATGTAGAAATGTACTGTTTAATAAAACTTGCTTAAATTTTCTTAGGGTTTGTTTCTTTTCCTCGTCACTTCGAAATATATTCGACATTCTGAAAATATTTTTGAAATATAGTTTCCCTATTCTACACATTTTAGGAATATTTTCAAGATATTTTTCTCATGTTCAAGACATATATACGTACATATTTTAGTTAAATTTCGAACATATAATCGGATCTCTACTTGTTAGTAAAACGTGATTTCTTCACTAATACAAGTACAAAAGCATTATGGTTATTACAAGCTTGATTGTGTAAGCCGTTACTTCGTGATAGTTAGAATGACATTTTCTATGTCGAAGCTATAGTCACGTTGTGTCTTATTAAATAGTGATATAAAAACAAAATATTACTAGATTTTTCTGTATATCAAACATTATGGTTATTATTTACA
Source organism: Chrysina gloriosa (assembly GCA_038088585.1). NCBI lineage: Eukaryota > Metazoa > Arthropoda > Insecta > Coleoptera > Scarabaeidae > Chrysina > Chrysina gloriosa. The sequence continues at coordinate 951,176 of CM076089.1, read as the reverse complement.
AGTTGAAATAAACACATTTTGTCTTCCGCATTGATATAATCAGGAAAAAATTTTGTTGATATACGACGTGTATTGGTGTAGTACATATGTACACACATATACGACACCGCATTAAGGAAGCATAAATTAATTTAATGAGTTTCGGAATTGTTCGTAAACCCTGCGACAGCGAGGGGATAAAAACTCCAAACTCCACAAAGTCGTAAGACGTGTAGCTCGGTTGTTTTGCAAGTTCTAATAATACTAATGACATGTAATTTATTACTTTCAACATTATAGCTTAACATATAACTATGTTGGGGAGGGGTTGCTTTGAAATACACATGATTTACTGTTCGGTACGAAACCCTTTATTAGTATCAACACGCGTAGAGAAATTCTCCACGAATCAATACATCAATATTTACCCCCTTCCCCTCCACCATAATACGAGGCTTTTATTTGCGTTTTTATGTGATCCTGCTTGGTTGCGTTGGCGTCGCCGTTGTACAAACCGAGGCAATAAATCATATTTTATGATTTAATCCGACAATTTGTTCTCTATGGTCGCGCCAAAATTACAAAAACTACGTGCGGTCAGTGATTATTATTATTCCTGACATTCGGAACAAATCCCTTCGGAAAGCACTACACACGCGAATGCATGTTGGACGTGTGTGTATATGTATGTTGTACGTATTTCCTGACGTTAAGCCGATTATACGTTGCGTTAGCATTCGCCAAATATTGGGCTAGAAGCTGTGGCTTTCGGACTGATATTTGGTTTGCTAAATGCGCGAGTACATTATCACACCGCCGTATGTTTATTGTAACGTGTCGATCGTCGTATACACAAATAAATGCGCAACGACTCAAAAGTGGCTTCCTTACAGCTCGTTATTTATCGCAAATAAATTGAAGAACGTAACGTAATAAAGACGTTATAGTCGTCGCGATTCCGCCGAAATACGTACATACGAGGGCGGATTGATAATGAAGCTATCTAGCGCTACATGGCAGCACAAACACAAAAACTTTTTTTTTTTTAGAAATTGCGATCTGTCAAACGTCAGCTGTTAAAATTTCACCCAAATTCATCTATTAGTTTAGTTGTTGTAGTCGTTTGAAGTAAGCAACTTTTGTGTTTCTTGAAAAATGGAAAAAAGTGAATTTCGTGCAGTGATTAAACACTATTATTTGAAAGGGAAAGCGGCGAAAGAGACAAAAGAAAAGCTCGATAAACATTACGGTGAGTCTGCCCTGTCAGATTACATGGTAAAATATTGGATTGCTGAATTTAAACGCGGCCGAACAAGCACTGCAACAATACCATCAACAGGAAGGCCAAAAGAGGTGGTTACTGAAGAAAATATCAAGAAAATCCTCGATATCGTTATGAATGATCGCCGAGTCAAGTTACGTGAGATTGTTGAAATGGTAAACATATCATATGAACGTTTGTTCAACATTTTGCATGAACATTTGCATATGAAAAAGCTATCGGCAATATGGGTGCCGCGTTTGTTGAGTGTCGAACAAAAACGAGTTCGACAGACCACTTCACAGCGGTGTTTGGACATGATAAAGCGTAATCCTGTTGATTTTTGGCGTCGATTAATAACTGTTGATGAAACGTGGGTCCACCACTACACACCTGAAACCAGAAATCAATCGAAACAATGGGTGGAAGCTGGTGGAAGTGCTCCGAAGAAGGCGAAGACAGTGAAATCGGCTGGCAAGGTTATGGCCACTGTATTTTGGGATGCGCACGGAATATTGCTCATCGATTACCTTGAAAAAGGATCCACAATCACAGGAAAGTATAATCGTGCATTATTGGATCAATTGATTGACGCAATCAAGAAAAAGCGACCACATTTAAAGAAGAAAAAAGTGCTCTTTCTTCAAGACAACGCACCGGTTCACACAGCATTAGATACGATGCTAAAATTACGTGAAATACACTTCGAATTGGTTGATCATCCACCTTATAGTCCAGATTTAGCTCCTAGTGACTTTTTCCTGTTTCCAAACTTGAAAAAATGGCTCGCAGGAAAAAGATTCATCTCAAACGAAGAAGTGATTACTGAAACTAACGCGTATTTTGAGGGGTTCTCAAAATCGTATTATTCAGATGGTATAAAAAGTTGGAATATCGTCTTACTAAGTGTATTGAGCTAAAAGGAGACTATGTTGAGAAATAAATGGTTTTCGAAAAAAAAATGTTTTTTTCCTACTTAGGTAGCTTCAATATCAATCCGCCCTCGTACATACAAACAACCGTTAAATTTTCTCCAGACGCGTCTGTTTGTGAAGTTAGAATAAAGATATAAATCGTTTAGTAATTCAAAGCAATTCACGACCACCAGCTGAGAGCATTTAAATGCGAAGAAATGCGAAATAAATAAAGGAATACTTTCTGAGCAACGCCGAAACTTCCTTCTGCCGTTTGCGCGTTACAAAAATGCCCGAAATAAATCATGAATACAATCGCCCGGCGTCAAGCACCAATTATAACGTGGCTCCGTAAATTGTTTAGTAAAGACGGATTGGTTTTAAAATTTTAAAAGGGGTGCCCGCTGCGTGTAGAATGGGGGCTGTTTAGACAGATGCATTGATATATCTTCGTTCTTTTCCCTCTTTATCGTTTAAAGTGCGCATATTAGAGATCAAATTATTTATCGAATGTATGCGATATAATTGAAACAAGTATACTTCATAGTTTTAATGTCTAACAAGTATCATTATTCCTCTTCTCCGATTCGTAAGTCCTTTCGAAAGTCGAATTCTAAAGGATAATATAAAATGAAGTAATGTTAGGGTTCAAATTTCGCGCCAATTGCGATTTCAAATTTCGCGCCTTGCACACAGTTTGCAACTTCACGCCTTTTATGGACATTTCCACATTGGACGTATGCTATCTTCGCGGCAGTTGTTAACCTTAGGCTACGGTTACTATGGATGCGAGTTCTGACGAAAATGTGTTCTGACGAGTTCTGACGAATTCGTCCGAACTAACAAACACCTGTTTTCCAATGAGAGGGTTTACACTGGCATCGAAGAACACGTCAGAACATGCACGACGTCGTCAGAACTAGTTGAGCGTTCAAACATGTTTGATTTTCTCGTGCGACCTGCGTCTATTTTGAGTGCTTTTGTGGGTTGAATTTGGAGTGATTTGGTTATTTCACCATGGATAACGATAAATTGATCAGTCTTGTGTACGAGAACAGGTGCTTTTGGGATATGAGACGCCTCTTCTAGAAAATAACTGGTTGAAATGCTTTGTTTTTCCACCATTTAACAACAATAACCTCATTAACGGACTTTCAAGAAAATAAAATTCATGAAATTCGTTCATCTTTGCTGGGCAGAAGAATCGTACAGACTATCGGAATATCAGAAAACGCGCCTAAGGCTACGGTTACTATGGATGCGAGTTCTGACGAAAATGTGTTCTAACGAGTACGTCCGAAATCCTCGTCAGAACAAGGCGGTTACACTGTGCGCGTTTTCTGATATTCTGATACTCAGTACGATTCTCCCGCACAGCAAAGATGAAGGAATTTCATGAATTTTATTTTCTTGAAAGTCCGTTAATCAAGTAATTGTTGTAAAATGGTGGAAAAGCAAAGCATGTCAATCAGTTATTTTTTAGAAGAGGCGTCTCATATCCCAGAAACATCTGTTCTCGTACTCAAGACTGATCAATTTATCGTTATCCAGGGTGAAATAACCAAATCACTCGAAATTCAACCCACAAAAGTACCCAAAATAGACGCAGGTCGCACGAAAAAATCAAACATGTTTGAACGCTCAACTAGTTCTGCGAACGTCGTGCATGTTCTGACGTGTTCTTCGCTGCCAGTGTAAACACTCTCATTGGAAAACAGGTGTTTGTTAGTTCGGACGAATTCGTCAGAACTCGTCAGAACACATTTTCGACAAACTCGCATCCATAGTACCCGTAGCCTTAGTCTTATAATCATCAATCAACTGAAAGTGTCTCAGGTTGGCTATACAAAATTTATGTTGGCCGCATTGTGCAGTTGGCCGACCTGAATTTCTGGTTGTATTGGTTATGTTTAATGTTTACACGTGGGTCAAACAGAAAAGTTATCTCAGATTTATAAATTAACGATATGTCAATTTACACTAATTTGCACTATCTATGGTAAATAAAAATAAACATAATTGTAATATTATTTAATAAAACCACAGTACAATATACTCAATGCAGTTTAGTAATAATAATAAAAAATAATAACGACAAGAATGATAGCAAATTGTGCGACGACAAATGACAGCAGAGGTGTAGCCAACGCACGATTGTAAAAATGAGGGATTTTTACTACCAACTTCAGACACTTTCAGTTGATCACGCTCTAAGTGGAAGAGCGTAGGTGTATCCAGCTGCTGCCTTTCCTTCGTGTCATTTGGGGCTAAATATCCGCCTACCTTACGGAGTTAATTAGTTAACACGGCGACATATCCAAGTGGAGTACGAGAATTGCGAAAATAGCCGATTTTGCTAGGGCAAAATCAATTTACACTTTCGTCCTATAAACGTTGGTTACGGTGTCATACTGAATAGTAGATAGCTGATTTATAACTACACCGCGGAAACTTTTAGGGAGATCGATACGGAAACTATGCCCCCGCTAAGGAACGGTCCGTTTCCGAACCTATACGGGGAGGGTTGGTATGCAGGCGCGTTCGTACGATTCATCGAGCGCTTACAATATACGTTGCTAACGTAGTTGGTGGTAATCAACCTCCTTTAACTTCCCGGGGTCTATTGATAACTGATGTAAAATGTCTAATGTTGTCAACGTACACTGTATATGAATAGTTACCACCCTCGATGTTACGTTTCTCTATCCTTTCACACGCTCCATAGACGAAAATGCATTTTTACGTCGGTGGTTTGGAAAAATCCATCGATTGTGCACGCGGTTAAATCCGCCACACGAGTTTGACAGCCGTCTTATTAACCGTTGGCACAGAATAGACAGAAGCGACAAGGCGTGTCGGCAGCTTTGATGTTCACGTGGTCGATTTGAATGTCCTCGAAATAGCTCAGAAGGTAGCTAACGCCATTTTGAAAATACGAAAGGTGCACATTTGTTCGTATTAATTGGAAAATATTAGAGTTTTGGGTATGTTAAAAGAATAGTATTTGCTAAAAAGTTAAAGCAGTGATACACAACAATAATCGTATATTTTTATGTTAATATGCACACACCATCCCAGAATAATAACATTAATGAAGCTAGCCAAATATATCACCATCGTCGTATTTAAAACATGGTTCCCAGCCAGTCGCTTCTGTCTATTCTGTGCCGTTGGTAACCTGCTATGGGTAAAAATCCCCGCAAAACGTCGTGGCACGAAATAGTTTCATTTCCTCTATTTAATCGCTTATTTTCGCCTCTTCGTTTTTAGACGGTTATGTAAAAACAACAAATGAGTCTCATGTTAAAAAAATTGTTTAATAGCCGGTTGTTCCACCTCCTTGTAAACTAATTCATAAATTTATCGAGCTTGCAACTCTAATATCCGTGTTTTCACTTATTCGAAAAAACAAACAAACTTAAGTGTCTTTTAGTTAAAACCTAGTTTACAAGGAAGTGAAAAACCAGGCCGAAGTATGTTTAAAAATGTAATGTCTTTTATTTTCGAAATTAGGTTACACAAACTAAGGATAGATGGCGATAAATATATAATCAATAAGTGGTCTATGGTAGAGGAAAGAATATAAGTTGCAAATATTAATAAAAACATAAAAGTAACAATTGTAAAACTTAACATTTTCTAGTATTACGGAAGTAGTTTTAAATTTGAATTTGGCGCGAAAAGTCAGTGATTGGGGGAGAAGAGAAGGAAAAATAAAGTGAAGTTAGTTATAGTTACTTTTCAGTGCTTGCCAGTTTATATCAGGCAATGGGAGAATATCTTAGTAATTTGTGTAACTCTGAATGAATAAATATTGAAAATTACAGGACAGTATTACGTGCAACATTAGGAAAAAGTATTTATTCGAAATTGGTGAAACAATCAATAAGTTTGTGTTTATGTGTAAAGTTGTGTTAAACACGGGACATTCTATATTTAGCTAACTTATGATATCGAATAGATTTTAAAACGTGCGTGTGTTGTTGGAAGTAGTTTTACCGTGTAGTTGAATTCTGAGTGGACGGTAATAAAGTACTCTGCATATCGTGACAATGAGGAGGAGTGAAAGCGTCAACCCAGTTTAAACTAGTTAATATCTGTTACAGTGACCTACTATGACATTAGTATTTTTTAAACAAATTATCTTATATAATCATCTTAATTGTCATGTTTTATAGATTTTGTTTCAAAAATATCCTCTATTTCGGTAAAAAGATTTAATAAAGCGAATTTGCAATTCGCAGTGATGTACGAAAATAATTTTATTGGTTATGTTCATGATTATGTCAAACTAATAGACAAATAGCGCCTAAATCTCTTAGATTTAAGTAGTTTAAAGCAGGCCCACCGGAACAGCCAATCCACGAACGATTTTTGAGCGGGAGATATTTAAACTACCCGTCCTAATTTCGAGATGAGGTATAATTTGAAGACTTCCATCTAAATATCTGAGTTGAAGATGACTTACCACCAAAACTAGTTCTGAAATAATTTTTATATAAGTAAAATGACGAATGATGAATTATGTTGTTGTATTGTGCTGTATTAGAAATAAAGTGTAAGGTAGAAATTCTTCAATATGCTATAGCTAGCGGTGGAGTGACAGTGTCAGTCCGGTTTACACTACTTAATGATAACTTATCATGCACTCGTTTGTCGAACTTTAGTTATCTATCTTTCACCTGGAACACATTACATTGTAAAACGTCCCTCTTGTTCTATCATACTACAGTCTGAAACCTCCTTCATCTACATTCTTATTCTCTAGTTATTCGCATTTATGATCATTCGTTCCCTTTCCCACTTTTAGTGTTGTCTTTTGGTTAATTACGCGGTTTTACAAAAAAGTAACTGTCGCCAATTCTTATGTAATTCTAAAAGCCATTGAAGTGTCCTTCTTATATTATTCGTGTTTAGTTAATGGTTGCAACGGTGGCTTATGATCGTATAGGAATCATGAATATTTACATACATCCATGCGACATCTAAAAATTGATTATTCTCTTACGATCTGGTATCGGATATTTACGTAAAATTCGAATCAAAGTACTCCGAACGATTTTCTACGTACGTGTAAAAATTTGAAGAAATTTAAATCGCTGCCACATTCTTCCAGGAGCTAATACATACTTTCCTTTTACTCAGCTCAAATTCATTACAATGAAAGGAAGGTGCCGGAATCTAAACCTAAAGTAATATCCTAAAATTTGTCTTTGTGAAAGTCCCTTCACTCTGAATTATGAGTGCTTTATACTTGAACGCGTGTGTGGTCATGCGATTTAAGGGTCCTTTCACCCTCTGAATGTCTCATTTTAGACGTACGTTACGCTTCGTAAATGAACAAAAATATCGCGTACGATTTGCGTTTTTAAATATGTAAGAAAAGGAACGAATGTGTACACGTATGTGTATGTAATTCTAATTTCAGTGTTTTAATAATAATAATAATGATTTTAAAAAACAATTGCGATCAGCAATATTTTTGAATTATGGTCAATTTTACGTTATTCATTCACAATATACCGTGTGATTTTTAATGATTGTCCTGATCCTACACTATTTTCCACAGTTTCCACATCGACATTTCTTTCCATTTTTCTATCTGAAGTTAGCCTTTTAGTAACTTCTCGTGGATTTCCCCATATCTACTATCATGGCTGTCACTTACCCTTCATAGATGATCCATATGTATTCTTTGGCTTTGATATGAACACATTTTTACATTCGCTAGTTTCTTTTTCAAGGCTAAACGCTTTTACCGCCTTCTATTCCGTTACGTACTTAAAATAGCCCCAAAATTGTAGATTCTATAGTTGTAATATTGATACATCAAACCTTTTACATAGGCGATGTGTACGATAAGTTGCAGAATCATATTTTGTCTAAAAGACCACGGCACTGCAAAACATTGTATTTAAATAGAAGTAAATATTGGCAGATCTGCGGAAAGTGTAGGATCGGGACAATCATTAAAAATCTCACTGTATATGTATATATACAGAGAAAATAAAAGTATAATGCTTCTGACAATGAGTGCATACAAAATTTTAAGTTATTTATTTTTATTCTTTTATTATAATTGCGTTTGAGTTCCTGCTTACATGTTGTCACATTATTTTAAGTGTTTAAACATTTCATGGAAAGTATAGATTTAAACCGAATTATATGCGGTGCATACCAAATTCATGAATTTTTTATTTGCAAATTGTTAATTAAGAGGACTACCAATACATAAGAAGGGGCAGTAGCAGAAACTGCAACAACTACAAGAGGAATACTTCCTAGTATTTCAGGGAAAATATGCGCAAGAAAAATCCGCCTTCTTTTTGACCCCCGTTTAGTTGCACGTCTGGCTACGATGTGGAGTTAAAAAATGCAGTATATTTTCTTTTTGAAATCGTCAGAAGCGAAGCTTTTTTACGGTTCTTCGTTCACGGATCTCAATGTAAAACATATTAGCTGCATGTATGATGAAACGAACTGTAACTTCCATATCATGGTCAGTTAATCACCGCTGCACAAAGAACGTTATCGGTAATGAAATCTGCAAGCGGCTACGGGGAGGTGGCTTTTCGCAGGGGGCGCAAATAAACACGGATCGAGCATTGACCCTTTTGTGTAACCTTTAGGGTGGTATCTTGATGATTCTTATTATTGTTAACCCTTCGTCGTCGTTTCATAATCATAGATTTCATACTGATATTGTGACGGCTTTTCCCTTTTGTTCAGTAATAAATCGATGTACGATGAAGTACGGTGGTGGAAGATATGCATCGGATGAAGTGATTGTAGTTACGAGGCCCGGTCGAAATGTTTCTATTCGTCGTTGGTATCAGCTTGGCGTCCTTGTTAAGTTCGTAAATTTGACATTCCTACCCTACAATTCGTTTGAGAGTTCTCGTCCGAGCTGATCAGTTTCGTTCAAGAAAATGAAACTTTGAAGTAAACATTTACGAGCAATGGTGCCTTTTATGATTTTTGAAGCAATTTAACATCCGGACGAAGCGACACGATAAATGATTAGGAGAGTAACTGCAACGGTTCAAAATTTCCGCACGGCAATAGAAATACTAACAGCGAGACGAAATATGCGACATTTAGGTATCCAGTAAACATTATTTTTAATTTCGCGGATAGTTTAAGTTGGTAGGTCCGGCAATAGTAAACATACTCGCAAATTTTTAAGAACAATGCATGCGAATATGTTCACTATCGACGGGACTACCAACTTAAACTATCCGCGAAATTTAAAAATGTTTACTGGGACTATGTATGATGGGTAATGTACGAAGTTGTTAATCATTCTCCAAAGAAAAATCAACAAAACGCATCATCACGTAAACGGAATAATTTATACATCTAGGTATGCGATTCCTATTTAACAACTGCTCCGTTTATAGAGACCTACGTGAATGGAAGAAAGATAGTTACTATAATCGACGTAGTCCCCATACGAAAGATATAAATGTGAAAGGGGGAAAGATATGCCATTTATTAAAGAAAAATGACGCAATAATTATCATGTAGTTCATAAATACTCCGTATCCTTCTAGTTTATAACCCTCATTTTGCCTTATACGTCCCTAGCGGGCGATGAATATATGTCTGCGCTTAACTTTTGCAGTTGACAAGTTTTGATATGAGTAATGAACAGCCCCTTATCCCGTATCCGCCCGTCTATTCTATTGGATTTTAATTTCGCGTTATCTCCGAAAGCAAACTACGTGCGAGATTATAGTACGTACATTTATAGTTCTGCATTTCCGTTTAGTGAATAGCAATGAATCGTAAATTAGCTTACCTTACAAGCTTAGCTTCCTCCGCTAAAACGAGATGGCGCCGATCGCTTTCATAATGGGTCAATTGTTATTCTCAATTTAGATGATACCATCTTATATCATTATCTGTGGATGAGGGAATAAAAGAAGTGAGATGTAGTATGTAGTGTCTAGAAGTGAGATGTCAGGAAATGCGAGGTGGGACAATGGAGCACGAAAATGAGCGAAATCACAGAACCTGACTGGGTGGACGACGTAATCGTCATTGTAACATGTAAAGATTTTGAATAGAAACATGGAAATATACAGGACGTACCTAGAAGAAAAATAAACATAATAATTAGATTAGGAGAAGCGAAAATAGTAGGTGCAACCTAAAGTAAACCCAAAAATGAAAAAAATGTACTTGGGGACAATAGTGACAGGAGATTGAAGGGAAGACGAAGAAATAATAATAAAAAGGAGAATAAAAGCAGGAGGTTTAAGAATATCAAACGTACATAAACGAAAACAGAAGGATATCAGAGTACAAGAACTAGAATGAAGTGATAACATCCATACGTATACGTGGAGGGAAAACCTGGTCATTGACAGAGAGGAAAGAAGAAAAATGATATTTATTATAGAAAAATCGATGAAGGAAAGAATTACGGAAGTACCACCAAAGGAGACTCAATTAGACAGGCAAAGTGAATAGAAGGGAAAGTGATACGACAGGGGGACATATGTTTTAAGCAAGGAGAACAAAAAGAAGGACGAACGATTGATCAGGAAGAACATGACTGGAAATAAGCAAAAGATCAAATAATAAAAAAGGAGAATAACAACAGTAGGTTTAACAATATCAAAAGCACATTTCTGGGAAAGGAATGCAAAAGAATATCAGAGTACAAGAACTAGAATGGAGCGATAACATCCATACTTATACATGAATGGAGGACCTGGTCATTGACAGAAAGGAAAGAAGAAAAATGATATTTATTATAGAAAAATCGATGAAGGAAAAAATTACGGAAGTACCACCAAAATAGACTTAATTAGACAGGCAAAGTGAATAGAATGGCTGGCGATACGATAGGGGGCATATTGTTTTAAGCTAGGAGAACAAAAAGAAGAACGCACGATCGATCAGGAAGAACATGACTGGACATAAGCAAAAAATCAAATAATAAAAAAAGGAGAATAACAACAGTAGGTTTAACAATATCAAACGTACATTTTGTACGTCCTAACTTAAAGGCTATTGTTTGAAAGAAAATCTAGATTTTAAAATTTTAATTCTATTGCACAATGCTCCCAGCCATCCTTCTGATCTAGACGAAATCTACGAATACATCAAATTTGTCTTTATGTCGCTTAACACCGCGGTTCTTATACAGCCCATGGATTAAGGTACTAAGGTTTAAAGCTTAGTATCTACGTGGGACATTCGAACAACTTTTTCAAAATCTAAATGATGAGATGTCCATCAAAACAATATGGACACAGTTGAACGTTTTAAAAGCAGTCGAAAATATTGGAGCGTCTTGGTAAGCAGAGTCAAGCTAAATTGTTTAAAAGGCGTATGGCGCAAACTATGGCCAGAATCCACTGAGAATGTTGAAGAAGAGATTGTAAATGATTCTAGTTCACTTCGCACAAGACATGCACTTTGGAGGATATTCCAGAAATTTTAAATCAAATTGAAGAAGACGACACGCGGGGACTTGTTACAAAATTTCACTGCTGCAACCGATAATGTTATTGAGCGTACAGAAATTACCAATCTAAAATTAGTAGAAGTGTTTTTGGTTGATAGATAAAGCTATGGAGATTTTTATCGACCATGATAACGATGAAAACCGAAGCAGAAATGTTATGAATGTCGTTGCTAAAGAATGCAGGACAGCAAACTTTGGACGATTTTTTGAAAACTAAAACGTAAAACTCTGACTACAATGCATCTTTTTTTATTGTTAGGAATTACAACGTCACTTTTATTATTGGAATGTTTGTACAATTCATTACTGTAATGTTTCACTTTTTCAATGGACAAACCTCTTTAAAAAAATTTTGTTGTATAGTGTTATATAGTGTAATAAGATATGTAACAGTTGGCAGTGCTGTATGTGGAATAAATATAGACGACACTAGTTTTACTTGCTTTGTTTATATCATTATACAACGGCCCTAAAGAGATGGTCTACGACCACCATACATTACAAATACTTTCTTAAAATATTTCCGAACGTTGATCCCAGAAATGATTTCATATAAGATGTATGTATGTACATATGTATGTGTAACACGTTATTAGCATTTCACAACGTAATCACGATATCCGGAGAACGAATCTTGTAAATTTCTATGGTGCCTTATGGAAAAATGTGGTTCGACTTGCGTTGTCTCATCGTACGTCGTATTTTCCGGAAAAATCCCAACGCAAATCGAGACCCTAGTGTATTTAATTTTGCGCCAACTACTACAAGAGATCCATTAGACTTTGTATATTTTCTTAAATTTCCTTTGATCGTCACATGCCTTTTCCTGTCTTCACGGTTACTTCCTGTAGCGGAGAAACACACACGACGCAATACATACGCGAATTTGCACATTTACTTTCACCGACATACAAAGCAATTTGTTAATTAATTAGTATCTAACGCGTATCGTGTTATTCGATGTACTAAACGCGAACGATTATCGTTGTACGTACTCGTACGTACGTACGTATGTATTCCCTTCACGGCGGATTGCAACATTCGAATGTTTATCGAGCTGCGGCATATACCCCCGGTATCACACGGGGCGGTCTTATATAAATACCAATTATATTCATCTCTCAAGAGTGTAACGAGCTGCATCAGAACACGTCTCTATCTGGCAATGAAATGCTCGTTTACAAACTAGATCGTTAGGAAAAATCGCCGGCCGACGGTGAGGGGATAAACACATGTGTACCAACATTCAAAATATCTTCCCCAGCTTTATCGTTATTCAGCAATTAGTGGTCAGGAGCGGGCTCGGCGGTTAAACCCGCATCGCGAATGTTATTATTACTGTAGTTTCGGATTAAAAGGGTTTTCAGTTCGCCGTTCTAATCCGCATGTATTTTTCATGAATTTATCGACAAAGTTTGAATTTGACCGTGTGTTTCCTACATCATTTTTACACGTAATATTTCACATTTAGATGATCTTCTATTTTTGAAGGACATTGTCGTAAATTTTTACATTCATATATTTTACACGTAAAAAGTTTGAACGTGTATTGCCTGCTTTATACAGTGAATTCCAGATTGTTTGCAAGTCGCGTGGATTCTGTCAAATTAGTTGCGCAGCGTATAGATTGGTAGCACTTCGAAACTGACTAGAAAATGTCAGATTTAGAAGTCAAATCGTATTTAAAAATTCTGAATGAAATTGGAATAAAATGATGGGGGACCTGTTACTAAAACAGTACAAGCAAAAGTGTAATCTTGGTTGCATATCGAAAAGGTACTAGGAAATTATTGCAGTACAGTTTTATTTATTTAATTTATTCAAAATAATTTCCCACCACATTCAATACATCCATGGTAGTCCGCAGAAGGGGGCAAATCTAGACAAAATGTCACCAATTGTAATCTTATATGATAGATCTCTACCACTAATAGGTCAATAAAACAAGGCTGGTTTGAACGATAGAAGAAGGTATTCCGAAAACGTTTGTAAACGTTCTGAAAATATAACTATCGTTCAAACCAGCCTTGTTTTATTGACCTATTAGTGGTAGAGATCTATCATATAAGATAAGTATAAAAAGGTCACGAAATATATATATATATACCAATTGTAATGGAAAAAGTGATGAAAAGTTAGATTTGTGCACACTTAACCATGTTACAGCAATACTGAGTAATTTTAGCTGACGAAACTGTAAATATTGCTGAAGTAGATCATTTGTTAACGACAATAAAAATTAGGAGAAGATTTTTAGGATTTGCAAAACTATATGATATGGATGGGAAAAATATTAGTTCTGCTATTTTAAATAAATATACGGAATATGGTTTGGATATAAAGAAATCAATTGGACTTAGGATATGACGGTTGTGATAGTATGGGAGGAAAGAAAGCTGGTGTTCAGGCCCGAATAAAAAATATATATCCAAAAGTCACTTATATACATTGTGCTTCTCACATGTTAAAACTAGATGCGAATGACTTAAGCATTCTACCAGAAAACCAGAAATTCGGAAAACAATTATTAAATCTGTAGTATTTTTTCTTTTGGGGAAAGTCGAAAACGGAGAGCGACTATGCCAATTCCTTTACTTCCAGAAGCTAGATGGACATCGAAATATCAATTTTTCCTAATAACTTTCAACTCATTTTTGATCAATTAAAAGAACTGTCTATGAATTGAACAGGATCAGTACATCAAGAGGCGCCTCGCTTGCTAACATCATGCAATATTCCAATGTTTATTATTTCTTTAAACATGATATCAAAATATTCCGTTGTTCTCGAACCAATATCGCAAAAATTACTACTACATTGTAGATGTTGATTTATTAGCCGCTTACTACCGTATTGAAGACTTACTTAAAATATTCACTTCGTAGGGAAAAATTTAACAGAAATTTTAAGAAATTAATAAACTTTCAGTAAATGTGGCTGAAAAATTAACGGTAGCAATAGAGATACCTAAACGATGTTCTGGACAGAAATATAGAGGCGACATTGCACCTGAAGAGTATTATCGAGAATCAATCTTTGTCCCATACTTGGATTCTTTAAGAAAAGCAAAGGAGAAATTTATTGACAATGTTAGCAATAAATTTGCATGCGACAAACGTCGAATTCAATTCCTGCACGATTAGTAACTATTGAATATATCGAATTTAATTTGTTTTTTTGGAACTAACTACCTCGTGTACTTACACATATACTTTTGTATTTGTCATATTCTACTTTTACAGCTTCATGTAAAATTCCTATAAATATATTTATTATATCGCTGGGTATAATTACTGCGCTTATACGTGGTTATAATTGAATTTAACAATTTCAAACTGATACTTCGAAAATCAAAAACATACAACGAGAGAACAATACATGCAATATTGACTACTTAACGTTACTATGACATGATCTCTAATTTCTTAGGTTTTAACAACCAATATATATAGACGAGATGTAATTAAAATCATATTAAAAATAAGAATGCATGAACGTGAAATGGTGGAAAGGTGAAATGAGGTAAACTTAGAGTAGTTGATTATGAAAGGTACATATATGATATATCTCCTTGAGTCGTGTAGAATGTGTGAAAATATACAGTTATAGTTGCTATTTAACTGTTATCTAAAGTATTTGTGATATACACTCCCAGTCACGGTAGTTGGGACACCTCGTTAAATTTAGGACATTGTGCAATAAAAATTCAAAATCTTACACCATACTGAGAATTCTACTGCGTAGTAATTATTACTGGTTTGTGGATCATACAGAATTATTAGGAATGCTGCACTAATGGAATTTACAATAGAACTTAATCTTAATTACAATAATCCCTAATAATCGCAATACAATGATTTCATAGTATTACCGAAAGAAATATTCAAGTAGTATTACAATGCTTTTTGTGTCATAAACATTTACAAGGGTATTTCCAAGAACGATTTTATGGTCATCAAGGTATTATCCTATCCCTCTAGTACCTCGGGCCATTCAGTTTACTTCTAAACGTCTCCGTGTACGCCCGAAGTGAAAGTGGGCGAATTTTGAAAGTATTAACAGTGAAAATGCCGCGTGGAAAAGCGATCGTCCATGATCACACTCGATAAAGAAGGATATTCTGTTCGACAAATTGGCGAAAAAGTGCATCTGGCAAAATCTAGTGTAGCCAATATTATAAAACTGTACCGTACAACGGAAAGTTTAAATGACCGTGATCGACCAGGTCCGTCTCGTATTACGACCAACGCAACGTTGATGATCAGCGAATAGTTTTAATTAGTAAATGAAATAGAAGACTGACAGCACCACAAATAGCAGCAGAATTCAATCGCGATCGTCAAAACGCGGTGTCAGTGAGCACTATTCAACGTCGCTTGCGAGAGGCAAACCTATTCGGACGAATTGCTGTACGGAAACCGCTACTAAGGCGAACCAATCGTTTAAAACGATTACAGTGGGCTAACGACATCGAGCTTGGACGGTGGAGTAGTGGAAAAATGTGCTTTGGACCGACGAATCCAAGTTTGAAGTGTTTGGACAAAATAGAAGAGTTTATGTTCGGAGATCCAAGACAGCAAAAATGCTTCGCGAATGTCTAGCACCCCCTCTAAAACGTGGTGGTAGCTCAGTTATGGTGTGGGGTTGTTTTTCGTACGCAGGAGTAGGAGATCTCGTTCGGATAGAAGGTATTATAAGAAAAGAACAGTACAGAAATATTCTAGAGCATAATGCCGTACCTTCTGGCCAGCGATTGATAAGGGAGAATTTCACCTTCATGCAAGATAATGATCCTAAACATACGGCGTTAGTATGTAGGGATTATTTGAATACACAACAAACACAAAATACCTTGCCAATAATGTCATGGCCTCCACAGAGTCCAGATCTTAACCCGATCGAACTTTTGTGGGATGAGCTGGATAGACAGGTACGAAACGCGGCTCCAACTTCGAAACAACACCTTTGGGACGTTTTACAAGAACAATGGAACAGTTTACCACCCAACACACTTACAAAACTTATCGAAAGAATGCCCAGAGTTGTTCGAGCCGTATTGAATGCAAAAGGAGGATTCTTCGACGAGAAGAAAGTTTAATGATTGTATTTGATAAATATTATTATTTGCTATCATTTTGTCATAATAAACCAATATTTTGTTATACATAACTGATTTTGTGTTTTATTTTTATTTATTACTTCCGTGACTGGAAGTGTATCTCCTTGAGTCATGTAGAATGTGTGAAAATATACGGTTATAGTTGCTATTTAACTTTTATCTAAAGTATTTTTGATATACATACACACATACATGTACATAATGATTTCTTTATATCAACTTAAAAATATGTAGTTATCTAACATATTAATGCAATATTTTATAGTACATACATACATAATATGAAAATTATTGAATGTGATTACTTGTCTCAAAGCTTTTCAGATCTGGTTTAAGGAATGTGGTGGAAATTATTTTGAAAAAATTACATAAATACAACTGTATTGCAAAAATTTCCTCGTACCCTTTGCATATTATTAGGTTCACGTACTTGCAAACATATTTGAAGACCCGGTAAATATCCTTTTATAAATATCTACGTATGCATCATTAGATAATGCGCTAATAACGCGTGTACGAAATATAACATTACGGTGATGGTATTAATATCAAAGGGCATCGAGACAGGCTACCGAGCTCGGTAGCTCCGTTCGAATATCCCTAATTAGCGAATAGCCGATAAGAGCGTACTTTAGATTCTTGATACGGCAACGAATACAAAAGGTAGATAGTGTATCGTATATTATACAAAAGCGTATTTTACATTATGTGGTTAGCCCAAACGAGGGAATAAAATAATGCCTAATTCAGAATTGCACGTGCATAAGCACTTGATTTAGAAGTTGTACGTTAATACCCATACCCCATGCTATAGTAAGGAAAGTAAAAATACACACTAGACTAGGATATGGTCGGATACACGCTCGGTAATCACTATTATGTATTGTTTCGTTCGGTGTATTTTTTCGCGAAGAATGGAGAGGAGGCACGGCAACGAGAAAAGTTATTGATTTACGTCCTTTATGTACATTACCCTAGCTAATGAGCTTAGGGGCAATTCCCTTTGAAACATTCCCCGAAAAGAAAAAGAAATCAAGAAATTTAATCAAGGACGAAACAAAACAACAGTCTTGGATTTTAATTTAAAAATCGATTATCACGAGTACGTACTAACTAATATCTACGCAGGTTTGCCTACTTTTCTTAATACTGCCAATTTACCGTAATTATCGGCGCGCCGTTGTCTCGGATGAAAATTTAATCCGCAATTCGTATAATAATTTCCAGACAAATGTTATCTACTCGCCCAAGTTAATGACGACCTGGTCTTCTTCCCCCTGAGTCGGCAATATTGTCCGCGGTTCCTTTTGACCCGGAGATTATCTGGAATTAGTTTTCGCGCTACGTCGCGTCGTTACTCAATATCGAGATCCAGGCCACTTGCTCCGCGGCCATATATGTATATAATATGAACTTTTAACCATTGTAGCGTTAATGTAAGATAACGCGGACGATGATCGTTAAACTAAGTAAAACACGGCCAATACGATGGCTTAATTACTTTAATGATAAATGATTTACCTTTATCTCCTTAACGGTCAATGTACTTCGCATATAGATACGATAATGTACGTAACTACTGCGATTACGGGGATTTGAGTTATTTCAGTTCTTCACGAGGCAGAATTATGATTATTAGAAACTAGATTCGGAGACATAAATCTCTAATATATGAAATTATTATTTATGTTTGTGTAAGGGTCAGTTAGTTGAAAGGAACGAACAACAAAATGTTGTGGAACGGACAACAATCCGAGAGTTTCCAAGTGAGAAAAATGGGGAAGACATGGCGATTCTTCATCCGCGTTCTGGAAGCAGTCATAAGAAATAACGGAATAGAAAAGGGAAAAACGATACTTAATAACAATCATCAAGGCCTAGCTTATGCACGGACGACTTAGTAATATCCAAATCCAAAAGAGCTCAAAAGAACGATAACAACATTAGGATGTAAGGCAAGATAGTTCGGACTAGTAATTAATGAGGGAGAAAACTAAGTACATGATCATGGGGATGGAAAGAGAGGAAGAGAATGGAAGCCTAAAGATAGTACTACCAAGGGCGATCGGCAAACTATGAGTTTGAGAAGGTTAAAGAAATTACATATTTCGGAATACCACTGAAGGAGAAGGGGCGTGAAGATCGAGAGATCGAAGCGAGAATAGCGAAAATAAATCTAAAGTATGTAATACCTATCCAGAAGGACTAAACTACGAATATATCGAACAATATTGAGACCAAGGACTACGAAACGCTTGTAAAACCTGGGTGCTTAACAAATCAGAGGAGGAATAATTGGAGAGATAGGAACGTAAAATACTAAGAAGCATTCTCGGAGGAGTAAATACCGAGAAAGGCTGGAGAAGGAGAACCAACCAAGAACTCTACGAACGGTACGAACAACCCATGAATTATAACATATATAAAGAGATAACGCTCGGGATGGCTAAGCCACATAGAGCGAATGGCAAAACGGAGAATGCTGAAGATGATTTTGGGGAGGGCACGGAGAAGAAGATCGAGGTCGAGGTGGATGTAGAGAGTGGAGAAGGATATGAAGGGAACGAATTATGGTGGCTGGGAAACGGAGGCAGTCGACAGGAAACGATGGAGAAATATTGTGGATAGTTTTGTGTTCTAATGTGGGAATGGAAAGCTTTACTAATACCTTAGGCCGAAAAGGCCTGTAGTGTAAAATAAATAAATAGAGTTTACTTATGAGTTAATAGCGAAGTATTGATAGTGATTGCAAGGACTCTGGTGTTACTGTCCGTATATTACATCGATAAACGCCTAAACCTGCACATTTATAATAATTAATATAGTCTGTGCTATCTATTTCCTACTTTTGTTTCTTTCCGATATTGTTTTCAATAGTTCGGATCTCCAGTTCTGCGGATTTTCACTTGTTCTCTGGTTCAGAACTCTAATCCTGTAGCTTCTTGGTCCCAAAATGATTTCATACAATCAAAATTTACCATTCCTTGATGACCTCTTCGCTCTTAGAAGATGATCTAGCCAATGATCATTACTACTGCTTCGTAAGTTAGGCTTAACCCGAATCTGTCCATCGTAACCATATGGTTACAATAACAATAGTTGTTGTGCTGTATGGTAAAAGAGAAACGATAAACTATCTTTTTCCCTCAAATGTGTTTGTTTTCGTCCAAAAATATGTGTATACAGCTTCTGAAGCGATTTATTCCTTATAGAGTTCTTTATTGTTCATGTAAGAGCTGGTTAGAAACTCAAAAAAGAAAAGTAATATGGAAAAAACGTGAAAACTTATTGCAACACAAAAGTAAGTTAACTTTTATTTTAATTAAAAGTTATTCTTAAAAATTGAAATAATTCATATTTCGTTCGGTTTATAATTCTAATTTTGGATGAAATATCTGTTTTTTAAGTTTTTACAATTTTTTACCCCCTTTTTATAACGATTTTCCGAGGAGTGACCAAATATGGTCACGCTAGGTCAGATTAAAGAAAAATTGAAAGTTCGATTCAGAACACCTTTTTTATTTGAATATATTGAAATTCAGGCAATCTTTGTTGTGCGTTTCGTAAAATTTAAGACCACCAAATGCACAAGAGGCCATCGATTCCTTGAATGAGCTATGCGATGACGATGAAGATGAATCACCATCTGCGTTGTACATTTGGAAATTGAAAGTGGTGCACTTAGTGGAGAGGATGATGCTGATGAAGACGATGTCGGTATGGCAGATGATATTTGTGTTGGTCAATTGAAGTCATCTGGTAAACTTGTCATGAATAATGACAAACGAATTACTACTTTTGATGGTACTCTTTGCGTTATGACACATAATTGGCTGATATTTTAGAAAATTCCTCAAAAAATTTAGAAGCAAACTTATTAGAAAAACTGTGCGAAGTATTATCAACTGAGCCATCTTCATCGACAGCTAAACGATTCTTGACTCGTTAGCCTCATAAGCGAATTTTTGGTAACGAATTGTTGGAATCTGTGCACTTCCGTCGAACGAACTGAATGTTCAAAGTATAATGTTGGTCTCTGCCTTTAATTTTTTTTTGTCGATTTCCAAACAAAACTATATCTTGATACAAATATAACTTTCCTCTAATTATGCTCATTTTTTCAAAAATAAGCTATTTTTTAAAAATTCGCAAAGAAAAGTTCTGGGCTGATTCGAGTTAGCAGCAAATATAGCGATATATACACGCAGCGATCGTTACATCCAGTTTTATTCTTTAATATTAGGATTATTGTAGGATTTTCCCATCCTTTTGACGTTTGTTTTTTTGCCAGATTTCTTATAATACCCAGAAGTACATTTTCTAAATCAGCTCTTTGCATTCCTATGTAGTTTACATCCTTCTGTTTATTATTGCTTGGAAGAAATTATTGCTGTAAAATCTTATTTCCAGTGTTGAAGAAACTAAATTTGTTACTCAAAACGATAATATTAGGGATAAAATAAGTAAATGAAGAAGAGAAGGAAGCTTAGTTAAAGGGTACCAAAAGAACTGAAGAGAGAAAATAAACTTTACGCGTTATTCTTATTCGCCAATATCAATACAAATTATATACAAGCTTGTTAGGGTTGTTATATCGTACGTTCATGGTCAAATCAACGGTGAAAAATTCAAAATTCAAGTTGGTAGAAAAGAAAATATCCCAATATTCTACAGCTCACAAATGTCATACGTTTACTTGTACTTTCGATTTTCGCTTTGGATTGCTTCGTATAGCCTTGTTTGAGTGTAATATTTAAAAGAATAAGTTCTTTTCGGAACTGCTAGACGTTTTCTAGTGCGATAAAATAAAGACATTTAATTTTGCCATTCATTACAAATATTATTAATAATAATAATAATAATAATACGTTTTATTGCCCAACAGCAAGAAGCCAATTACAGGACAAAATGAAATTTTATACAATACATACAATACACACAACCAAAAGATCTACAATATAAAACACAAATCACATTATCTTAAAGCTAATATGAGTGTGCAAATGAGGCTAAGGGCATAAGTAAAACTATATAAAACTGAAAAGAATTAAATTAATTAAGAAAAGTAAAAAAAAGCTAAACTAATCAAAAAAGTTCCGGTAAAAATATCACTGTATATGGTATCAGCATTCCTGCACATGTATAGCAAGGGAGCTCTCCAAAGAGGATTAGTTCTAGGTGTCTAATAGCAGAAGCTTGAGGTAATTCGTGATGATGCCCTAGGAACACGAAAAGAAACGGAGTTGAGGAGATCAGGACAATCAATCCGACCAGTTATTAACTTATACAAGAGTCTTGCACTACGTAAGGATCTACGATCAGACATTGATTCTACTCCATGCATTTGTAATAATGTATCATACGAAATGCCCCTAATAGGGTATTCTCCAGAACGTTTAAATGTCAGAAATTTCAGAAATCTCCTCTGAATTCTCTCTACAGCAATCTTTTGAGAGTCATAAAAGGGGTACCAGACTATGGATCCATACTCAGGTTTGCTAGCTACGAAGGAAAAGTAGAGGATTTTTATCAATGATATATCATTGAAATAGTTTGAGGTTCTAACTACAAAGCCAAGAGCTTTCGATGCCGAGCGACATAAGCTTTCTACATGTGAATTAAAACTTAAAGAGGAATCAAAAGTTATGCCAAGATCTTTTATCATGTCCAACTTTCGAAGAGGGTGTCCATTAATGGTATAAGAAGAGGAATAAGGAGTTAATTTACGAGTAAATGAAATAGTATAGCACTTGTCGATATTTAAGTGTAATCTGTTGGTTCCAGACCATAATGAGATCATATCAATGCACTCCTGAAGACAAGAGACGTCGTCATGACAGGAAATGTTTTTGTAAATTTTAACGTCGTCTGCATATCCTAGTGTAGGACACGGCAATACAGACAAGAGATCATTTATAAAAATTGTAAAAAGTAAAGGCCCAAGATTGGAGCCTTGAGGGACCCCCGAGGTGGAAACAAACGGGTACGATCTAAAGCCATACTTAATTAGACATAATTAATCCTTCCACTGAGATAAGATTGGAACAGCTGGAGAAGACAAGGAAGAAATCCAAAATGACACAATTTACTCAAGAGTATTGCATGGTCTATCGTGTCAAAAGCGTCCCTATAAATACAATCCACCTGACCATTATCATCAACAATCTGACTAGTGTACTGAGTGAAGGAAGCTAAATTTGTGATAGTATATCTGCCGAAGAAAAATCATGCTGACAAGGTGATATAAACGAACGGATATTATAAGAGATACAAGTAGATAAGTAATGTTCAAATATTTTTGCAAAGTTAGAAAGAATTGAAATAGGTCTATAGTGAGATATGTTAGAATAGTCGCCCTTTTTAAAAATCGGAACAATACGAGCATGTTTCCACAATTCCGGAAACACAGAAGTAGTTATAGACATATTAATAAGTTTTTGTAGAGGGGCTACGAAGATATGACGTGCGTCTTTAATTAGGAAGCTTGGAATCAAATCGTCACCAGACGTGAATTTATTTGGGAAGGTGAACATAATGTTGAGCTTCAGTTATTGGCTGAATTGAAAACGATAGTAGATTGGTGAAAGAAACATGAGAATCATATGATACAGAGGAAGTAGTATATACCCCAGAGAAAACATTCGCAAATGCGTCCACACTATCTTGGGGACTAGCTAACTGTTCCATGTCCCGGGTATACGTATAGTACTCTTCCTCGATTGAACGAAAGACCATAGAGACCGAGAATCAGACTTAATAGCTAATTCCGTTTTCCTTATATATGACTTATATGATGCACAAATTAAGCGATTAGTAAGACCACGAACTTTCTTGAATTCTTCGTAGTACTCCAAACGACCAGTACCTTTCCACTTCCTGTGATAGAACTCCTTCCGACGATCGCGATCAGCTACTTCCTGTACCACTCTTTCCATGTCAATCAAGGAGACCCCAGAGGAAGCTGGTGGCTGTTTCATTTCAGACTTAAGAACTTTTATATCATTTTGAAGAGCAACGATAACAGCTTTCAGGCTATTCAGATTATTCCCTATTTGTGAGCATGAGGAGCAGGTTAGATTACGGAAACAAAATCATGGCGTTTACATCGGAACCAGATGCCTTTATTCTAATAGCCCATTATCGTAGTGCAAATTTAAATGCAGATATATCTTATTGTTAGACCTACATATGTCTTGGGGTCTTCCATTTAGCAATTTAAACAGCAGCTGGCCGACGTAGAATTCGATAATCAGAATCTTGTTATAAACGTAATATCGTTAGAAAATTTGAAGAAAAGAAATGCATTTGTAAAGGAAAAGTCTTCCGGGAAGCCAACAAAATTAACAGCGAAAACACAGGATAATATTCATCATCGTATGATAACCAGCCCGAAAACAATATTGAAGAAAGTTATCGATTCAGACAGGTACAATATAATAAACGTTTATAACAATAAATAAATTTGATTTTGATGTTGATTGCTCCATTTTTTATAATGAATAAGACACAACTGAAATAAATATAATTAATATAGGGAATTTGTGTTGAATATATACGAATAGTGTACGTTTGGTTGCCTACGCTATCATCTCAGTCATTTTTATTTAATTAACACACTGTACATTCTACATAACAAAGAGGTTAACAACACATTTGCTATGTTATATCGTATACAATTTACATAGTACGTAGATACGTCTCGAATGCACGTTGCAACGACGGTATTTTAGAATTTCTCCCGCGTTTATTATAAATTAAAATATGCCGGATCGCCGACCGCGAAAAATTAATGCAAAAACTTCACGCCGCAAAGTTCATAATTGCCGTTGACATAATTGCTGAAAGCTTTTCACATCATAAACACGATAACGTGCTAATGGATTATTTAATGTGATTAAACCTTCAGATATGCTTCAGTGGAGAGCAGCATGTGTGCCATACATAATTATCTCGTAAATTACGAAGTAATTAATATGCAAAGAAAAATAGTGTACTAGTAAATTACGCGTCGGATGCGTAAGTTTGTCGAGCCTTTGTCGTAATTTAACAAATAAATTATATATAACACATCACTCGATGAGTTCGTAAGACGAGTGGTAAACGGAGACCGGATTATATGTTTTTGCATATTGATAATTGACCGCTTTAAAATCTACACATTATATATATATATATATATATATATTTTGTGGAGTATTTCTAAATTAAATTCTAATTCGAGCTCTGGTGACGATCAAATACCAGCCTTTTTGATCAAGGATTGTGGAATGGCATTTGTAGAACCACTGAAATTTATATATAATCTCGCTCTTCGGACATGCACATTCCCTTCTAAGTGGAAGGTGGCCAGACTTACTCCGATGTTCAAAAATGGAGATAAATCAAATATTAAAAGTTATAGACCAATTGCAATTTTGTGTAATTTTTCTAAGATCTTCGAACAGATCTTGTACAGGGTAATCTATAAAAACATATGCACGAAAATGTCACAGAATCAACATGG
This sequence comes from Chrysina gloriosa, assembly GCA_038088585.1. Classification (NCBI taxonomy): domain Eukaryota; kingdom Metazoa; phylum Arthropoda; class Insecta; order Coleoptera; family Scarabaeidae; genus Chrysina; species Chrysina gloriosa. Next base: position 925,922 of record CM076089.1, on the reverse strand, counting down.
ATTTGTGAAGGGTAGGTCCACAGTTACAAATTTGGTTTGTCTTACACAGTATTTGTGTAGTGTCCTAGACATGCGAGGACAGGTAGATATGATCTACTTAGACTTCTCTAAGGCCTTTGATAGAATAGGCCACAAATTATTATTGAGAAAATTGGAGTTAATTGGGCTGAATACGAATTTACTTCCATTTATAAAATCTTCCCCTACACCTCATTGGTAAAAGGGTTTTTGATTATATATATAGATACAGTCGACTCTGTATACAATGAAACTCTATATAGTGAAATACTCTATACAGCGAAATTTTTATAAAAACCAGTACATTATTATAAAATTGCATGTAAAATTACCCCTCTATAATAAAATAAAACCTCTATATAATGAAATTTTCATAATCCGATTAGGAGATTTGTTTCTAAATTTTAGGGCTTATTCTTTCTCTTTATCTCTTTGTACTTGACAGAATGACGAGTGCGCAATTGCCACGCACATTTAATAAGCAGTAGGAGTTGAGCGAGAAGAGCAGTAGTAGCAGTGTGGAAAGATCATTGAAAATTTAGTTATTTGTAAAACGTCAAGATGTCAAAGCGTAATTGTATAAGTTTTGCTGACAAAGTAAAGGTGTTAGAAGAAGTTGATCGAGGTGTTAAAAAAGTTGATATTGCTACAAAATACGGTATTGCACCAAGCACTATTACTCTGATTATAAAAAATCGGGCCAAAATTAGCAATATTGATGTGTTGAGTAGCCGAAAGCGTGTGCGGACTTGTTCTTACGAAGATGTTAATGAAGCCATTCTTCGATGGTTTGAAGCAGCTAGGTCCAATAATTTGCCTTTAAATGGAAACTTAATTAGAGAAAAGGCATTACAATTCGCCAAAGAACTCAACTGTCCTGATTTTCAAGCCAGCAACGGCTGGCTCGAATCATGGAAAACACGGAATCAAGTAGTGTATAAAACAATTTCGGGTGAAAGTTCGAGTGTCAACCAAGGAGACTGTGATGTTTGGATTGAAAGTGTTTTAAACAAAATTTTACAAAAATTTGAACCAAAGGACATTTTCAACTGCGATGAAACCGGTTTGTTTTTTAAGTGTCTTCCTAGCAAAACTCTGGCATTTAAGGGCGACAAGTGTTTTGGAGTTAAAACCAGTAAAGAAAGAGTAACACTGTTGGCTGGTGCCAATATGGATGGAACTGAGAAATTAAAACTCTTGCTGATTGGAAAAAGTAAGAACCCACGTTGTTTAATAGGTTTAAAGTCCCTAGGACTTGAATATACCCACAATAATAAAGCATGGATGACCGGAGAAATTTTTGGAAATTGGATTAAAGCAATTGACAAAGAGATGAAAGCTCAAAAACGAAAGATTGTTATGTTTGTCGATAATTGTCCTGCTCACCCACCTGCTATAGGGAAAATCTTAAAAAATGTTGAATTGGTGTTCGTTCCGCCTAATGCAACAGCCAAACTGCAACCCATGGCCCAGGGCATTATAAAAAACATTAAAGTACATTACCGCAAACGCATAATACGTAAAATTTTTGCCAGCATGGAAAATAATCCTCAACTTAATACACTGATAACATTACGGGATTGTATAAATGAAATCACGAGAGTTTGGAGTGGTGATGTCACTAAAAAAACCATAGAGAACTGTTTTGCAAAGGCGGGATTTAAAACAAACGATAGGTCAGATGAATGGGAAGAGGATGATGAAATTGAGTTGGCTTCGTTGAGAAAACAGTGGGATTACATGCAAAATTCTGGGAATGTGGATGCGAATTTTTCATTACAGGAATTCATTCATATTGACGACGATGTTATAACAAGCGAGCATCCTACAGACCAACAAATTCTTGAGAGTCTCAAAAATGTCGGAGGAGATGATGACGTTGCCGAAAATGAAGACGAGTGTGCAATAGAGCCAACAACTGAACAAATTAGAAATGCATTAGATATTGTGCGATCTGCGTTACAATTTAAAGATAATGTACCAGATCGAGTTTTTAATGCCTTCAATAGGCTTGAAACTTTGTTTGATGGAGAGATATATTATAATGCAAATATACAGAAAAAATTACAGATTATTTTGTAAAAAAATCTTAATACAAAGCTTTGTAACTACTGTATATGCATATGTGTATGTAAATATGTACGTAAATATGTACATAAATACATCTCTTATAAAATAAATGTGTGTAATTTATTTTACCTGACCTTACCAACCACTACCTGTATATAGTGAAATCCTGTCTATAGTGAAATTTTGGCTTGTATTTTTGTATTTCACTATATACAGAGTCGACTGTATATATAAAATCTTATCTTACTGGAAGAATAAACTATGTGCACTATAACGGGTTTAGTTCATGTGAGTTTACATCATTGAGCGGTGTGCCTCAAGGCTCTAATCTGGGACCCTTTATTTTTCTTGGTATTCATAAACGACTTGCTTGATAAGTTCACATGTCACGCACTCGCCTACGCGGATGATGTCAAGATATATATCAAAATTGATAGCGAACATGATGCACTGAAACTTCAGCAAGATATTAATGAGATCTGGTTATGGAGTAGAAGCAATGGTTTAGAAATTAATATTGGGAAATGCTCTGTTGTTCGATTCTTTAAAAAAAGCAATCCTGTTATTTATAATTACTGTATTAATGGAGAACCGCTGAAATCAAATAACACTGTTAAGGACTTGGGTGTTTTGTTCGATAGTCGATTAACTTTTACACAGCATATAAATGAAATATGTCAAGCTGCAATTAGATCCTTAGGATTTATATTACGAAGTTCGCGCTATTTCGTCGATGTTGACATCATAAAGTGTTTGTACTGCTCTATAGTTCGGAGTAGACTTGAGTATGCGTCGAGTGTTTGGAGCCCCATCTATACATATCAAAAGCTCCAGATTGAGAGGATACAAAGGTGTTTCCTAAAGTATTTAATTTTTAAACGCGACACTGATCATGTGCAACTATTGGCCCAGAATAACGTGTGCTCCCTGGATACCCGCAGAGAAGTAATTAGTGCCAATACTCTTCGCGATCTCTTAGTTAACAGCGTGAATTGTCCAGAACTCTTGCAGCAAATTTATTTTAATGTACCTAGGTTAGCTGCTAGAGACATGACAACGTTTCATTTACCAAGGTGTAGAACCGTTGTGCTACTGAGAAGTCCATTATACCAGATGTGTTTAAATGCTAATAAACTTTACAGCGACATCTTCTTTGAGCCGCGAATTAAATTTTGATATTTTTTCCTTTAGTGTTCCGTTTTCGTTTAATTTTTTTCTAATGTTATTTTTTTTTAAGAACTGTTTATGCACATGTAGGTATGTACCTTGTTGTAGTGTCCATTAAGGTTGTAACTGTTGGGCACTTAATAAAGTATTATTATTATTATTATTATTATTATTATTACACGAATTAAGGTAGATAAAAGCGTTTAGCACTAATTTAATTATACATATTTAAAATATTTTGGCTTTATTCCACATATTTGGAGTATTTTAACATATTTGAAATTATTCGACATATTTCTTCGTTTTGAAAGTCGCCTTATTTTTATAAAAAATGTAGTAGACGATTTCCTGGGAATTGTACGATTATCGATGTTTCGTTCAATATAATAAAATAAATGTTACTTAAATAGGGATTAATGTTTCTTCCAAGAAATTTATGTTTCTGCATTTTTCTAAGAAATCGTTAATTGCTTTCAAACTTCCAAACGAAATATCATGTTCAATACCGAAGAGCAAAGATTATTTCGTTACGGTTTCTAAGAATAAAAATCGGAATTTACACGATTAAAGGTGAGTTCTGATTGGTTAAAGATAATTAGGTAGGGGGTGTATACGTTTCAGCATTTATCATTCAAAAATTTTCATCATTTACAAACACCGAATAAAGTGAAGTGTTACCGAGTGTTATCCAAAAATGTCAAAAAAGTGAAAAGCGGTTTAGTAGCCTCCTGAATCACGATCGTTCCAGAATTACTTTTGAACGAAGAAAAAGTATCCTGCGAAGCGTGCGGTAAAATGGTAAGTTGATAATTTTACAAAACAATTTTATTTAATTTATTTAATTCAAATTACATGTTTATTTCGTAAATTCTAGTCTGCCATACAATTGGTTCAAAAACTTGCTTTGGATTGCTGAATAAAATTATTTGTATTAACAGAAATATGTTCCTTTAATTTCAAAATCATTTTTTATCTTATATCTAAAAGCGTGAATACATTTTCTACTATAATTTTCTTCCCATGTGAGAAAAATCCCAAATTACACAACATCTCTCGACTTACCTTTTATAAACGAAAATTAGAAGAAATGGGACAATCAAAATTAGTGCAAATGTCTGTAGATCAGTCACTAGCAGGTTCATCTTCATCTCCAAAAACTCAGAATGAACAACAAGTATTTAACCTTCCTACACTCACGTCAAAATGAAAGACGTATACTATACTATATAAGTCGGTCTCACAGACCGTATGCGTGAGTATAGGAAGGTTAATGCTTTGCTTTCGGCTAATATCCCGCTTTATAAGTTACAAAACTTAAATTTTAAAATGTGTTTGCAAAAGCATTGCCGAAATACTGCACCTGACGAAAATACTTTAAGAGAAAATTATGTTACAAAGGTTGTTTAAATAACAGCACTCCTGGTAAATCCAATTTGATTTCGTGTAAACAAATTCCTTCAATTCTATGATTTCTTAGGCATAGAATTGCTTTAAACTTATGTAGTTTAAAAATATGTAAGTGCATTTCTTAAATGTTCCAGTCGTTAAACATATAAACGTTTAGCTTGAAACGCATTAAACAAAATCTTTGGAAAATTTCACGTCCTATTAGAGTCGCTCCCTCGTATTTACGTCTTTTATACAACTTTTTTGATCTTTACGGTTTTTATGTTTTGCCCAGACTTTTCACTCCGTGAACTGTGGCGCTGCGGTAGAACTGAGACGAAATCGATTTAATTTTGAAATTTAAAACTCACATTTACCTTTCTCAAATCGCCATATATATCGACTTGTCCGCCTTGACACATTGACGTCGCAACAACGGTTTCTACTTTTCAAAAATTTTCCACGTTTGAAATAAATGCTTTTAATAGGACAGTATCGCACGAAGTGATCTAAATCCTTTAACGAGGGGTGTAAAAAATTTAGAGTAGGTAAAAGCTATGATAGATGAAGAGCACGGATTATGTGAATACTTTTAAGAACTAGGAAAATCGGGAATATTGAGTTATTTCTGGCTGTGATAAGCTGTACAGGCCGGTTATTTAAATTAATAAAATTATGCATATCATTTCTGGTCTTGTTTCCTGCTATAATATATGAAATTAGATTTAAGTAGGTATATAAACTTTTAATTTAAATGCGGGAACGCGCTTGGAAATTGAAATGCAAATAATGAAAGTAACAATAATACCCTTTTCGCGGCCTAGTTTCAATATTTAACTAAACTACTAACTAACAACGCATTTTTTATTAAAAAATCTATTATAGATTGCACAATCAAACAGAATATGTTATGCCACGCAAGGTATGTAGGTACATAAGATACGTGAATGTAAAAAATTAGACTAAAAATATACTGTTTTAATGTGCTACCCAATTTCGTGAATTATTAACCGCTCCTGCTGAATACGAAAACGTTTGACATAATTACCCGGACAGATGTCATTTGCATCAAGAGGGTAATTTACAACGCCGGGGTTTCAAAGAAAACCGCCCTTTCCGTGTAATTTTATAATTGTGTGGATGTTTAGGCGAAGCACAACGACGTCTGGTTTGTTGGGAAGAATCAAACATTCTCCTCTGCATCGATTGTTTTATTATTTAATGCTAACATGTACCTTTTTATATACATTAATTGCGTTAACATGTCTAAAGCGGGTTCCGTTCGCCAAATACGAATAAAGTTGCCTTCTCGTTGGGTCCTCCCAACAACAGACAATAATTTTCCCAAAAAGAGTAATCATTTTGCCACTTTAAGCTAATTATTATGTTTAATGAGCAATGATAGTGATTTCAAGGACCGCGGTGTATTTACTGACAATGTATCACATCGATAAACTCCTTACCACACAATTGTTTAAATAATGAAATTTCGGTGACACGTGTTTCGCTAGCTCGAGACAACCATTATCGAAATGAGTATCAAATTGAAGTGAGCGAATCATTTTCTTAAAGCACTAAACATGTTGTTTTACCCCTCCCTCACTTTTATCACGTGTGGGGTGAAAACAAATTTTTTCGGAAACGCGCCTCGTCCCCAAAAAGCCCGTCCGTTGTAAATGACACTTATAAATAACTTGTCGATTAACATGCCTATAAAAGTGATGTAAGGACTGTGGTATAATTTACTGACACAGATATCACATCGGTAATCTCCTCAACCCACACAATTGTTTCATAGTAAAATCGGTAACACGTGTTTCGCTAGCTCGAGGCAAGCATCATCAGTTTATACGGTTGTTGAAGATGCTTGCCTCAGCGAAACACGTGTCACCGATTTTATTATAAACAATTGTGTGGTGAGGAGTTTACCGATGTGATATTTGTGTCGGTAAATTACACCATAATCCTTGCAATCACCTTTATTGATTATGGTTCTCCAGCCCAAGGAATTAAACCGCTTCAGAAAAGTGAGTAGACAGTTTAGCGTAATTCAAGCAGATATCTTATTTCTTAAACGTTGCTACGAAAATGGCACACACACGGTCACAGTAAAAATTGGGATAAAAATGCATGTTTTAGAATTTTGAATGATAGAAATTTGTCACTTCGGTGTATGCGGTTGTTAAAGATGCTTGCCTCGAGCTAATGAAACATGTGTCATCGATTTTACTATAAAACAATTGTGTGGTGACAAGTTTACCGATGTGATATTTGTGTCACGATTAACATGCCTGTTTAATTTCTGGACGTAATTTCCAGGAACATGTAAAAGAAAATTTACATGCTAAAGGTTACATTTTAGCTTGTATAAGTTTTGAATGTTAACATTGTTTACTTGTACCGTTATGTGACTAATTTTGGTTTAATAAATCGCCAAAAAGCGCCTCTCTGTTGTCCAGCATGCTAAAGAAAAATTTTAATGATTTAATGTGCACATCCCACAAAGACTGATATAACCCAATTATAATAGATTGAACAAGGGGAGTTTTGAATGAGCCCACTATCACGATTTAGAAACTTTGTATTTTTACGTATGTGTATCGCTTCATACGCATCTAGGGATCGCGGTGAATTAACACATTTTATCAATCTCAAAATTTTTTTCAACTGCCATTATCGAAAAAATTATTATTGAATGAAATCGATATGTAACTGAAAGGAGTATCCAATGAGAAAATGTAAAAATCAATCTAAAAACGATCAACATTTGACACAAACATTTGAAAGTATAGACTTTGTTCCCGTTGGATTCCTCATACAGTCGAACATCGATTATCCGGATAATCGAAAGGCACGGTTAATCCGTATTAATTAGCTTTTGTTCAAATTCTAATATTTTGTATTATATTCCAAGGGAAAGATTATGGACACAACATATGCGTCAAAATAAAGTAGATTCCTTGATATGTATATAAAATATGAAACAGAAATTCTTGAAAAGACATTGCAAAAGAAAAAAATGAAATATGTGTTATTCTATATACAGAAAAATAATTAGTTACTTCTGTCTGTTTTCTCGTTTTTTTAAGAAATTTGTTCGGATTACTTCTTTGATTTTGTGCAGACTTAAAACAGTGCTTATTTACTTTGTTGCTGTTTTACTTCGTTGCTACTTGTTGCTCAAAGTATTCTTTTAAATCACACATCTTTTCTTCGGTCATAATTTGATAACCAACATCGTCTTGATCACGGTCTAACCAGCCTTGAATTTCTACTTCTAATAATAAATAGCTTAAATATCTGTTGAGATTTAAAGATTTCCAAAAGCTCTGCGTGTCATCAACAGGCGCAACCTATCTGGAAAAAACATCAGTTTTGAAACAAAATGACATCATTCGCGTCAGACTTCGTTTTTATGTAGCGAGCTTCTATCCAGTTAGAATAAAAATCTGTCAGGACAATGTACTCTAAAAAATCCGTGCTAAGAAACTGCCAGGGTCTAGTTGGTAGCTGGTGATTAACAAAAGTTTCTGTTTGATGCGCACGTTGATGGAGTTGGCATGTTTCACATTTAGAAATAAAGTTCCCAATTCCTTGAGACATCTTAGGCCAATAAAATAGTTGTCTTGCCCCAAGCTTACATTTAGCAATACCAAAATGACTTTCATGAATTTTTTCTAACAATGTTTTTCTTAGAGTTGTACGAACAATTAGCTTCTTATCTAAAAATAGTAAGTTATCAGATAGATAAATATTGTCTTTTAACTTGTACACTGGAACTGCATTTATATCCGCCCCGGAGTCTAAATTGGTACAGTAACAAGGCCATCGAGTTTCACAATACGATTTAAGTGTTTTAAGTTTTTCATCTTTTTCAGTTGCTTCTTGGAATATGATATTTTCTTATTATTATTTGACAAACTATGAATTATATACGCCATTTCTGGATCCTCGGGTACATCAGTTTGAAAATACGATCGAGACAATGTATCTGCGATATATATTTCTTTACCGGCGATGTAAACGATTTCAATCGTATATTTTAACAATTTAAGAAGAATTGGCTGTAATCTATGGCTTACTTTCTTCAAGTCCTTACTAAAAATTGATGTCAAAGATATTTTACAATTACACTGCAACCATAAACAAAATTGTGAAATCCCTCAAATCCGAAAACTATTGCGGGAAGCTCCTTTTTAATTTGAGCATAACGAACTTGGCTCTTAGTTAACCTTCCTATACTCACGTCAAAATGAAAGACGTATATTATACTATTTAAGTCGGTCTCACAGACCGTATGCGTGAGTATACGAAGGTTAAAAATCGAGATGCATATGCTACAGGTTCCCATATTGTAATAAACAACATCTCAGCCCTTCACTGGACGCATCACATTGAATGGTTATCCTGTCACTAAAATGTCTTTTTTGACTCATGTTCTTTTGTCCATATAAAAGAAACATTATTTTTAGTTAAATGCCTCATACGTGGCGTTAATTTTGACAAATTAGGAATGAACTCGGATGAAAATTTTAACATTCCTAGTATTCTTGACAATTCCGGCTTAGTTTTCTGGCTCTCCAGAGTTAAAATAGCTTCAATATTGCTATCATCAGGTCTAACTTGATCTTTTTCCGAGGCGAGGTCATAACAATTTCAAATTTCTGCTTCCATTTTTCCGAGTTAACTAATACATGTTCGTGAACATCAAGAGATGTTGAAGGTTTAAACTCCATTATTTCTAGTACTATATCACATCGGTAAACGTCTCACCGCACAATTGTTTTATAAAAAATCGGTGACACGTGTTTCGCTAGCTCGATCTATCTACAAACATTTGCACTAATTTTGATTGTCTTATTTTTTTCTAACTTTCATTTATGAAGGTCAGTCGAGAGATGTTGAGTAATTTGGGATTTTTGCTCACATAGAATCTATAAAAGAAAAAAATTGTAGTAGAAAATATATACACCCTTTTAGATATAAAATCAGGAAATGATTTTGAAATTAAAGGAAAATATTTTTATGATTGAAAGCAATTCAAAGAAAAGTTTTTGTATGGCGGACAAGAATTTGCAAAATAAACATGTAATTTGAATGAAATAAATAACATTAAATTGTTTCGTATAATTATCAACTTACCATTTTACAGCACGCTTTGCAGAAATACTTTTTCTTCGTTCAAAAGTAATTCTGGAACGATGTTGATCCAGGAGGCTACTAAATCGCTTTTCACTTTTGGCATTTTTGGATAACACTCGGTAACACTAAGCTTTAATCGGTGTTTGTAAATGATGAGGATTTTTAAATGATAAATGCTGAAACGTATACACCCCCACCTAATTATTTTTAACCAATCAGAACTCACCTTTATTCGTTTAATTTCCGATTGCTATTCTTAGAACCCGTAACGAAATAATCTTTGCTCTTCGGTATTGAACATGATATTTCGTTTGGAAGTTTGAAAGCAATTAACGATTTCTTAGAAAAATATAGAAACATAAATTTCTTGGAAAGAGCATTAATCCCTATTTAAGTAATATTTCTTTTATTTGATTTAACGAAACGGCGGTAATCGTACAATGTAAATTTCACAGAAAATCGTCGACTATATTTTTTATAAAAATAACGCGAAAATTTTTAAAGGAATTTGTTTTATCAGTATATTGTATTTTACTTTACTAGATTCAGCGGGGAAAGGGAACAGCTCTGACATAACTTTTTGGATTTAGTATTAGTTACTACACATAGCAACGTCGATAAGAACTACCCGCTCGCGCGCGCTTCAATAGTTTCAAATGAATTCAACTCGCCCGAAGGAAAAAGGTAACCGGAAACCTTATACATTTCCCTCGTATATCCTCCCCGTACTGATGCGCGCGGATCCTTCGGTGCTTTCGGGTATTATTTCGTAAACACGTTTCATGCATAAAATATTTCCTTTCTGCCGTGTTACTCGTAGAAGTGAATGTATTCGAACCAAAGTCATATACATCTGTATATACTCGTACGTGTGGTAGATTTTATATTCGATATAAAGTTCTTGCACGGTAAGAAACGACCGAAATGGTAAATTCACTTTCCATTCGCTGACGAACGCGCGCCTACGTTCTGCGTGTGTGTTGTCATTGTTATGAAAATGGGTAAAAAGTACGTAGGTTTATTGTTAGAGTCGCGAGGGCGTAAACATACAAGAGATTGAATATGAGGGGGATGTTCTAGAAATTTGGATCTAGTTCGATCGTGAAAATCTTATAAGTAGTCTGGACAAACAACGGTAATTACGAAATAAGTTACGTCGCTCTGCATATACGCAGAACTACTCGCATACAGCATCGATTTAGTACTGACTAGAGTCGGGAGTCGGCGATGCTATCGTAACTTATTTCGTAATTGTACGCCGTTACCGCCGTTTACGCAGGCTAATGATCAATGCGCACTACTGAGCATTTATTCAGTCATCCAGAGCAATACTGTTTAGTATAGTTCAGTCACTTGACACCTTTGCCGTGTTAAAATCAAAACATAAAAAGAGGATTCAAGAGAGTGCAAAAATTTTAGAGCACAATTCCAAAAATTTATGTCGGAGTAATGGAAAATACAATTAAGAGAATGGGCATAAACTGCTTCAAAGCAAACAGGGAAGTAATAGACGCGAACTTTATGATTAAACAAATAAGTAAAAAAGTGATAAGGGAGGGGACAGTGGAAGCTCGCTTACGTTTCATAGATTTGGAGAAGGCCTATGATAAAATAGACAGAAAATCCATACGAAAGATTTTAAACCAAAAGAAAAATCGACGAGAAAACGGTGAACAGAGTAAAATGTCTAAATACAGGAAAACGACAAAATTTGTCAGCATAAGACACGATGAACCACAACGAATTAAAACCACCAAAAGGGTAAGACAGGGATGCATACTGAGCCTGTTGCAGTTCTGAATGAAGGTAGGAAGGAGGAAGACTCTGGGATATGGAGGAAGTTGAAATATCGAAGATTATATATGACGGTGATATAGTGCCAATCCCACAAAAACGAAAAGATATTGAACTAAAATCTGAAAATATACAGTTTGGAGAGTACACATATGAAGAAAAGGAGCATCAAAAATGAAGGCAATTATTATAAACCCAAAGGGCGAAAAGTACGAAATTTACTGCGGAGAAAGAGACCTGGAACGGGTGAATAGCTTGAAACACTTGATGGCAATAATGGTGAAAGACGGAAAGTTGGATGGAGAACTCATGGTCAGACCAGGAGGAAGTGGAAGACTGTTCAATTGCATTAAAAAGAAAAGGGCACCAAAACCAACAACAACGCAAGTTTTAAAGCGAACAGTAACACCGATTTTAACATATGGAGTAAAAATGTTGACAACAACAAAGAACCGAAGAAACAAGTTACAAAGCTTGGAAACGAAGCTTCTGACAAAAAATGAAGGCAAAAGTAAAAATGACACTATTAGGGTGAACATGAAGAATAGGCCGATACAAAGCACAGTAGACGAGGGTCAGTTGAGATGGATAAAACGGGGAATGGAGAAGACGAGGATGGTTAGAAAAGTGTACCAGATACGAGTACGAGGCGAAGGAGGATAGAAAAACTGAGAGAAAACGTGGACAGAAGAAATAAAGACAGCGACTCAGAAACGAGGTATAAAATGGAGTGAAATCCGTGGAAGAACACGAGATAAAGAAAAGTGGAAGGAATTCGGGAAGGGAGATATGATGACAACTCGACAGCTGAATATTCAGCTGCCTCATAATAATAATAATAATAATAATAAAGTAGATGTCAAAAAGCAATATATAAGATATGCGTCAAATACATCGGAAAACAGAAAGGAACCGAAATGACAATAGATAAATTAAAAATATACATTATATATATACAAATATACGTATATTATTTTATACGTTAATAATAATCATTATACTCGCAAGGGCAGAAATATCTATATATTGATACGTAGTGGGTCGTCTTCTGGTACATATTTTAGAGTGTTCCCTCCATGTATCGCGATGGTACATGTATCGTTGTTTTCGTATTACAATGCAGATTTGTCGAATGTATGTTTCATCGCGATACGTGAAGTGGAACGCAGGTGAGAGTCTGTAACATATTGCATATATTACATATTGTAAATGAGCTAAAGTGTCAGAATGACATACGCAACGTGATATACGTCAGCCACGTCAAGTAATAACATATTATTATAGTAAATACGTTCGAGAAACGGAAAAAATTGTGTGGCATAATATATTGATTACACAAAAGCAGATTAAGTGGATTAAGTTGGCGTCTCAATACATTGCGAGTGAGTAAAATAATTGCATGTTCAGCTCATCCGTTCGTGCCAAGCATTTACATTTGCTATCCACCGCGCTACAATCTCTTCCTTTAACAGCACTTAAAATTAACGATATAAGAGACAAATAGGAAACTTCAATTTCTTTTTCAACGATTTTCTCAAAAAGTAGAGCGCGATTTTTATTTTATTTTACTCGAAAATACAATAAAGATTCAATGTAAATCAGGTGTGATTGTTTGTATTTGACTGCGTATTAATATATAGATGTTGTGATCGAAATTCGACCATCGGCCGATCCTAGTTTGTTTTAATTTGGAACTGCTATATTTTCATATAATGTTCCTAAAGATAGACGCTCGCAATACCGCATCTCCGATTGAAAAAATGACGGCTTAATTAGCCAGTTTATTTCAACACCGTACCTTCCTTTTCTACCGGTTTTCGGACCGAAAGCTTATAAAAACATCGCACTTTAATTTTACACGACGACTTTCTGGCGCTGCGCAAATGTGCAAATAAAAGGGTTAACGGCAAAAACAATTCGTGTGTCGTGAATTAACGAACGAGGCGTGTGCCCGTTTTTTAAAAATCCAGTAGATGATGTTTCCTAAATCCCACGGGATTATTTTTTCTTTTCTGTTTAAATTAGAGGAACAAACCCACTTACTTATGTATTATTAGAGTGGCTAACTCTGCAGATAAAAAAAAAACAAAACAAGTAATATCCGTTTTGTTGTAGAAATGTGTGGTGAATGTTTAAACTAAATTGCAACTTTAATAATAATAATAATAATAACAAATAAAACTCGTAGAATAACTCGTAGGCAAAACATACACTTTTCTACATATACAGTGATGGTGTTGTCAAAATTATGAGATCTCTAAACGCATTCCTGCAGGTATAATAATAATACGATTTATTTTTGAGTGTATTTTCAAATTATATAATAATAATGATAATAATAACATTTATTCAAACAAAAAACCCTTCGGCGTTGAACATGTCAATGAAACTACAATACAATGTATACACATACAAATCACATCGGTAAACTCCTCACCACACAATTGTTTATAATAAAATCGGTGACACGTGTTTCGCTAGCTCGAGGCAAGCATCTTCAACAACCGTATAAACCGAAGTGACAAATGAATACAATGCAAAAGAAAATATATTACATAAACTATTTGACATTCATTTATTAAATAAATACTTTGTTAACTTCTTCTCGTATTTTAATGTTAACTTCCGAACATTTAGACACCTACAATTAAAGTTTCCGACTTTATACGTAACTAACAACCAATAGAAAATTTATCTTTTTATCCTTCACGCGCCCGTTGTTCGCATGGCACTACTAAAAATATTTAATTGCGGCTAAATGTAATTATTTGCGGCGGTCTTACATTTTGCATAGTTAAATGAAATCCCGCAGTGGTGACAGCGATACGTCACGGTCGGTAAATCACCGAACAGAGCCATTGTGAACACAGCAATGGCGTCGCCATGGGCCGCTGCTTTTCCCCGTCCATAAAATATATGTTACGTAGCATCTCTTGTCGTTGGAAAACGACCGGGCAATAGTCGTACGCCAAATTCGTATATTTTACGGTGGAACGGTCTCGTGTCTTATGTCCCGTGAATTAAAAAATAAGTAGAATAAGAGGTTGCTTGTGTACGCATGCATATGTAGGTGTGTGTTCTTCGCGTTTCCTCCATTCGTAACTTCGTGTCCTGCGATGAGTGCAAGAAATGACTACTATGGTACATAGGGGGAAGTTGTTTTTAAAAGGATGCTGATTTGAAATTTATATTTTAGCGGGCTTGAATTTGAATTTTAAATTTCGCGCCGTGTACGTAAGTGGGGATAAATGGTGTGAAGTTAGTACCGTAAATAGAGTTATGTGTGAAGTTATGTTTAGACGTGCAATATTCGGTATATACAGTAACCTTTGTGTGTGTTTTATGTCGCCCTCGTATACCGGAGTGTCTACATTATATGTATAATAATAAAAACATCAAAACAATCTTTAATTTCTTGATCACTTGTCTTAAAATTAGGAGTAATTTAAATATCTCGCGCGCAATATTCGTTCGTTGATTGGCTATTTTAACATGAACTCAATTTAAACGATTTTGGTGTAATCTGTCAGCTTGACATATTAGTGAACATAACCACAAAAATTATTTTCATAGATTATTTTATGTTGAAAGAAACGCATGTTTTATTAAATTTTGAGGAAAGCAGAGAATGTTCTTACAACAAAACCTATAAAATCTATATAAAAATCTATGAAAACTAAGATGTCTGCGATAATTTCTTTAAAAGTTGGCAATAGTGTCTTAGTAGGTAACTGTAACAGATATTGCCGCCAAATTTTTATCAATCAATAATAATGTTCAATAAGCGAGCGCGTTATGAGTTGTTATAAACCGGACTAACGCTGTCACTCCTCCGAATTTTAAAGTAAAACGCAAAATTCGTTCGTTGATTGGCTATTTTAACCTGAACTGAATTTAAACGATTTTGGTGTAATCTGTCAGTTTGACATAATCGTGAACATAGCCACTAAAATTATTTTCATAGATCATTTCGTATTGAAATAAAAGCGTATTTATTAAATTGTTGACGAAAACACAGAATGTCTTTACAGCAAAACCTATAAAATCTATATCAAAATCTATGAAAACTAACATATCTGCGATAATTTGTTTAAAAATTGGTAATAATGTCATAGTAGGTAACTGTAACAGATATTCCCGCCAAATTTTTATCTATAATAATGATGTTCAAGAAATGAGTCATGATAAGTAGTTACATACCGGACTGACGCTGACATTCCTCCGAATTTTAATGTGAAACGCAAAATTCGTTCGTTGATTAGCTATTTTAACCTACTGAATTTAAACGATTTTGGTGTAATGAGTGTAATCTGTCAGTTTGACATAATCGTGAACCTAACCAATAAAATTATTTTCATAGATTATTTGGTATTACAAGAATAGCATGTTTTATTCAATGTTTGACGAAAACAGAAAATGTTCTTACAGCAAAACCTATAAAATCTATATAAAAATCTATGAAAACTAAGATGTCTGCCATAATTTGTTTAAAAATTGGCAATAATGTCATAATACGTAGGTAACTGTAACAGATATTTCCGCCGAATTTTTATCTATCATTAATAATGTTCAAGAAACGAATGCGTGATAAGTTATTTTAAACCGCACCGACGCTGTCACTCCTCCAAATTTTAATGTAAAAATTAATAGGAATGATATCGTCAGTCCGGTTTACACTGTACTCCGTTTCCAAATTAGGAAAGCTGATAACATCAGTCCGATTTACACTACTTACATTATTCCCTAACACAATGACGTACTTCGTTTAATCCCTGCTTTCCGCTATATATGTACACGTGGATACATTTAATCAAAGAGAGAATTGTAAACGAATTACCTTTCATCCTCCGCCCGGTTTAACTCGCACAAATACGAGTGATGAGCCCACTCGTATTTACCGTAACACAAAATATAGAAAGTGTAAAATCGTATGTCAAATAAGCTGCGCATTGTGTAAATTGGGCGTCGCTATTAGCCAATCGCATACGAGGATTTTACAGTTCTATCTACCTTCACACTGCATTCTTAAGGCGAATTGTAAATGTAAGCCTACTTGATTAAAATATAAGATAAGTTAATTTTACTGGTATCTCTTATTCAATCGTACGTTATCTTACAACGTTGAAAAGAGAAAAAGAAATTCTATCCGATAACCTAAAAATCCAATATGGCGAAGAGATGGGTTTTAAATGGGTCTTATCGAGAACAGTGATTTTCATATGAAACTTTTTTTCGTATCTCTTATACTTACGAAGATATTTGATATACGAGAAAATGACAGTTTTCTGTTTTCTTCTTTTAATAACTTCCGACGGATTTGACATATATTCAGCATTTAAAGCTGTAAAACATCTTCATCTTCAATAATAAGAAGTTACCCCATCCAATCCCACTCGATCTGGGACACACCGTATATTCTTAATGCTTATACCTTTTATGCGAATCAAAAATGTATAAATTAAAGAAAAGCAATTACGAGAAGAGGAACTAGCAGTAATCATAAGATAGTGATTCAGGTGTAAGTTACGTTTGGTTTCGTGGTTCATGTAATTTTCTTGCCGTGTAGATGTGTGCGAGATGCGGAAGACACCGACGCTGGCATACTCTTCCAGCGAGCAGTTAGCTGGAGGGATCAAACTTGATTCGAAAATGCACTCCGGGGCTTGATAGTACTCTGGAGACCGATACGGTTAGACAGTGAAAAACTAGCAGTCCACATTCAATTTATCGCTTCCCGCCGAATCAATAAATGTAATATATGCAAACGATTCGGACCTGAGAGGTCAGGTGATCTTACACGAACTTTATTGCTTTTCCAGCTTTATTGTGAGGCTTAGTCGTGGTCGTCTCATCTTTTTCGAAATCAATACCACGTTTATTATTTTCTAAAGAATTGGTTTGTGTTTTATATTAAATTTACGATACGGCAAAATTACGTTCGATTCCACTACCATTCTAATCTTTATTTCCGTACAGAAAGAAAAAGAACGTTTTTAATCAGGAAATTCAATAAAGGCAATTGACAGACAGTGGTTTTATCATCCAATGAAGATGAGGAATACCTATTTGGATTTTTCCAATTTAGATGTGAAGTAAATAAACAAAGCCGGCTCTAGGACGCAAGTGACATCAGTAGCTTGGTCATGTGATTTAATAGAAAACAAAACAGGACGTGACGTCAGTTACTAATGACATCCAACAGATATCCGACATGTGACGATAACGCTGTATTTTCGAAGCTGTGACATTACGAGTTGATTACGTAGCTGATAGATGGCGATGAAAATTGTGGGCCTGCAACAATAATTTTTGTTGAAACACTTCATGCGGTCCCATACAATAAAAAACGGAATTTGACGCCAACAGTTGAGGCATCTGATCTGATAAATGGCAGTCAGGGCAGCTGGTTGTGTAATCCGGTAGATGGCGATGAAGGGTGTTAGTAGCAGTAGGCCCTTTATTGTACACTCAGAGGAGATTTCGAAGAAAATCGAAATGATGCGAAGTATGACTTATTACACATCAAATTAAAGCTCTTCTCGTGCAGATTGCGATTAAAACAATTTCCGGGACGAGAGACGTATTATTAAGAAAATATTCGATGAGAACGTGAAACATGGTTCTAGACGAAACGCTTCTGCAGGCTCCAAGATCCAAACGAAGAAAATCCCGTTGATTTCGACGACGGAATCGTACTCTACGCCTTCGAAAACGTATATGCACCAAGTTTCGTCTAATTCTGAACATCTTCAATTTTTTCTGAATTTCCAAAGGGGTACCCCTTGGAGATTTCGAAGAAAATCGAAATGCTGCGAAGTATGACTTATTACACATCGAATTAAAGCTCTTCTCGTGCAGATTGCGGTTAAAACAATTTCCGGGACGAGAGACGTGTTATTAAGAAAATATTCGATGAGAACGTGAAACATGGTTCTAGACGAAACGCTTCTGCAGGCTCCAAGATCCAAACGAAGAAAATCCCGTTGATTTCGATGACGGAATCGTACTCTACGCCTTCGAAAATGTATATGCACCAAGTTTCGTCTAATTCTGAACATCTTCAATTTTTTGTGAATTTCCAAAGGGGTACCCCTTGGAGATTTTCGAAGAAAATCGAAATGGTTGGAAGTATGACTTATTACACATCAAATTAAAGCTCTTCTCGTGCAGATTGCGGTTAAAACAATTTCCGGAACGAGAGACGTTGTATTAAGAAAATATTCGATAAGAACGTGAAACGTGGTTCTAGACATAACGCTTCTGTAGGTTCCAAGATCCAAACGAAGCAAATCTCATCGATTTCGACGTCGGAATCGCACTCTACGCTTTCGAAATCATAAATGTACCAAGTTTCGTCTAATTCCGAACATCTTCAATTTTTACTGAATTTCCAAAGGGGTACCCCTTGGAGATTTTGAAGAAAATCGAAATGTTCGGAAGTATGACTTATTACACATCAAATTAAAGCTTTTTCCGTGCAGATTGCGGTTAAAACAATTTCCGGAACGAGAGACGTGGTATTAAGAAAATATTCGATGAGAACGTGAAACGTGGTTCTAGACAACGATGAAACGTTACAAAAATAAATTCCAGAAATGTAAGCGGAAAATAACGTTATCAAACGCTTGAAAAGTTTCTATCTTTCAAAAGCACCATAGCTTTTACGCGTTTTAAGCTCGCAGATCTGTCTATAGGAAGTCAATTATGTGTTTCGTACTTAACGGCTCGCTAAAAGCGAAAACAAATCCCGCGGGATAGGGATGCCGCTAACTGATAGTGCGTTAAATCTCAATTGGCAGCTGTCTAGAGGATTATCCGGTGACCATTGCATTAATGGAGTTGCGAAACATTTCAAATTACTTCAAACTTTTATAATCCTATTTCGGTTTCGTAATCGTAGAAACTTTACGTCAACTATAAGTCTGATTAAAGTTTCGATTGTATTTTAGCGAAAAACGAGAAGCCGTACGGTTGAGCTTAAGCTACGTAATTAGAAAATTCACGCGTTCTGAGGGGAGGGGAGGGGGATAGACGAAGCCCCCGAACGCACGTTAAAAAAAAAAAGAATATATGGTTAAAATCGGGCTTTACTTATACGTCTTCCTTACATCCAGGTTCTTACATACTTCTTCCCCGCATCACTCCCTAACTTACCAACTGTTACCGCAAGGGGGAAGTTTTTAAAATTCGATTTAATTCCTAAGCCCCATCTTCGCCCGATTACAAAAGTGTAAGAATTGTATTATCCGTCGAGGGGCTCAGTAAAAAGTCATACACATGATACGTACACTCATATATTACTAAAATACATTTATTTATAATGTTTACAAATATTCACCTTTACATCTCAATATGTAATTTTGAGTTCGTGGAAATCGACCTCCCTCTCAAATATACTGAGTGACATAGAAATTGTAACACCAAGGAGTAGGATATTTTTGTTGAAACTTGATAGATTTGTTGGGCTACCATTAAATAATAATTGATTAACTTTTGAGATCAAGTGGTAATATAATAACGTCACATTTGACAGGTATTATTAATTTTTTCCTAGCTTTTTCGATCTGTACTTATCGTTCGTTTGTTGTTCTTTTTCATTGTTAATTAACATTATTTCGATTGTTATTCAGTTGTTTACGTGTTTTATTTGTTTGATCATGCCTAGAGTACGGCAACGAGTCAATTACCATCAATTAAGCGAATTCGATAGAGGTCGAATTATTGGTTTGCGCGAAGCTGGGTTTTTCATTTAGGGAGATTGCCAAACCGTGTAAATCGAAACCGGTCTACTGTAATGCGAGTGTGTCGTGCATGGTTTGAAGATGGTCAGGAACGTCGTAAAAGGGGAACCGGTGCTTCAAGTAAAACGAATGGGCGTCAAGATCGTCGCTTAAGACAACTGTCATTTAGAGATCGATTTTCCTCTACTCGTGCAATTAGTGACCAATGGTTTGGTGAAGAAGGACCCCATGTAACCCTTAGAGCAGTTTATCGCCGAATCCGAACTTTTGGGTTAAGATCATATCGTCCGCAACTTGTGCTTCCTTTGACTGCGGAACATTGTCAGCAACGGTTACAATGGTGCAATGAAAGATCTCATCGGAATATTGAATGGCGTGGTGTTGTCTTTAGTGACGAATCTAGATTTTGTTTAGGCATGCACGACGGTCGTAAGAGAGTCAGAAGAAGACGGGGTGAACGACGGAAACTTCTATTTACATTTGAGAGACACGTACACCGCGCCGCCGTGCGTATTGTGGTTTGCGGTGCGATTACTTAGGGTAGCAGGTCTCCCTTGGTGTTCATTCGAGGCAATATGACAGCACAACGATATATTTGCGGAGGTGGTTGAAGCACATCTTCCGCCATATTTACAAGAGCTTGAATGATTCATTATTCCAGCTGGATAATGCACGTCCTCATGTAGCAAGGATTTCCTTTAACTTCTTTGAACAGGCACAGATTAATCTTTTGCCCTGGCCTCCAAGATCTCCAGATCTTTCACCCGTTAAACATGTTTGGGACATAATGGGTAGAGGGTTGCAAAATTTGCAGCGCCCTCCTTTGACTTTGGAGGCTTTGAGACGTGATGTGCCACTTGCATGGGACGCAATGCCCCAAGACAAAATAAACCACCTTACTCAATCAATGGCACGACGTGTAAATGGATGTATAAATCAGAGAGGCCGCTCCACGCATTATTAACAATAATTATTAAATTTTGTTTAACTAGTAAGGATTTTCCTTCCAAACTTTGATCATTTATTACTATAACATCGGTGAATACTCCAACCAAATTTCATTCAGAAATTCCAACCCCTTCTGGGTGTTGCAATTTCTATGTCACTCAGTATATTTCTTCAAACATGTAACGACAGTTTTACGCTATCAAACAAAATTTATTGAAAAATATCATGTCCTGCTAGAGAAGTTCATCGGGAAATAGAACGTCCCTCGTATGTCTACATGCATTGCTCACAGCATTTATTGCACTTTTCCTGATTTCGTTCTGTGTAACATGCTGCATAGACTACGTATGTATGCATGTGTCGGTACACGGTACATATTTTATGAATGTTGAACAGCACCGATTTTCGAAATGTTAAAGGTTTCTATTCAGCGCGACATTCGCAAGCAGAATACATACGAATTTAAACACCTTGGGCAAAATTGCGGAAAAGGTAACGTGTCATGCTTTCCGAGATGTGCGCATTCAATATTACCACTCGCTTAACCTTCCTATACTCACGTCAAAATGAAAGACGTATACTATACTATATAAATCGGTCTCACAGACCGTATGCGTGAGTATAGGAAGGTTAAAAAGAAAATTTACATGGTACGGGACCGGGAACGGTGCTAGAAGGTATCGAATCGTATACGTTACAGATTAACTTAATTCAAGACATATATTGGACTCGTTTCAACTTATTTTAATCTGACTAAATTAATTGTGAACAGATTTATAGCACCTCCTGCGATGAGGGCTTTATGAAAGGTCTGCGTATCGCACAGGGTAAACGTAAAAATAATTAGTTGCTCATTACTCAGATTAAAATAAGTTGGAACGAGCTATACCACACGTAAATTGCGGATTAATACTAAAACGTTCTTGGGGGAATAATGAAAATTATAAGATTTTGTAATTTAGCGCGTACTAGTTTTCTCGGCGATATTTCTCCGTAGATCTATCGATTTAGGTCACATCTGCGCCTTATTTATACGTCCGCAAATTTGCCCTTCGATAGCATAGGATCTGTTTGGTTTAGCATCCCTTATGTTTCTACGAAATCCTCTGTTTAAATTGGACATGGGTTCGGCGTCAATTTATCAGCATTAAACGTCTTATTTATTTTGCGTTTATGTTTCAATTAACACCCGGCGAAGTATGATGGGAATAACATAACATTGAGTAAATGATTTCGTTCGAATTGCACGTTCAAGTAGTGTTTGTTGGAAAGAGAAAAAGCCACTTTTATTATTATTATAATTATTATTATCAGAGACCGGATTATATGTTCGGAATTTGACTAAAATATGTACATATATACGTCTTAAATTCAATCTTTTAATCGATGCCTTTTATACTAATTTTTAATTTTATTTCTAGTTACATTTTTTTCTCCCATTAAACGTCTCTGGTTAGAGTTAAAATAAGAAGCGAACACCCGTAGGGTAATAAAATGTTCAAAAGGTGGTGGGCGTGGTGTCAAAAGGTATAAATAGAACCCCAAAATAAACCGTACGATAATTGAAGACCATAACCCCAACATTAACTGTTATTAACTGTTAATTTTGATATCTTGAATTGTAACAAATGATGAATTTGCTAACGGTAATTAACCATTCGAATACTACTATACTACAATAAACTATGATACTATACGAATATAAATTATCCTATTTATTATCACGTTGCTATCTTATCTATTGTGTGAATATAATGACAGATCTCGAACTAGAAAATGCAATTATGTTTCAGCAGCCGACCTTTTCCCAGTTCTATTTTATACTTTTGTCTCCCTTCAGACTGCAATTAAAACTTTAAAAGGTGCTTCATTTGTACCTATTGTATCAAAAGGTCGCAATTCTCTTAAGAAAGTACGTTAATTTAAATGAGTGCTTTCCGATTTCTCCTTCCCGAATAAAGTTATATAAAGACATTATGAAATCATTAGCGTTTAATTCAGAAGGCCCCTCCGCTTATTAATCGAATGGTATTTTACAATTACGAAATAAAATTCGTTAACGTTTAAAAATCTAATAATACTCAAGCGTATTGTAGTATAGTAATACTCGAAATGGTTAATTACCATTAGAAAATTCATCATTTATTACAATTCAATATATCAAGATTCACAGTTAATGTTGGGGTTACGGCCTTCAATTGTCATACGGTTTAGTTTGGGGTTCTATTTATACCTATTCCACACCACGCCCACCGCCTTTTGAGCATTTTATTACCTTACGGGTGTTAGCTTCTTATTTTAACTCCTGCCGGAGACGTTTAATGCGAGAAACGAATGTCACTAGAAATAAAATTATCAATTATTATAAAAGGCATCGGTTAATAGACAGAAAAGCATTGTTGACATTCAGACACATACATACAACACTTTTACATTACAAGAATTCATAAAAATTACTGGAAATAACCAAGGATACATCGACATTCAATACAGGTTTCTATAACAGCGATATGCTTGGATGAACTGGAGTCATGGTGAATTAAAGTTTTCGTTTCGTGGACCACTTACAAATAAAGCAGTGCAGTCCTGGTTTCAGGCAATGTAGCCTGGTTTCCAAAAGGAAATAAAACGTTTGTTTGGTTAACGACGAAGAAAATTGACAAGATAGATAAGTCAAAAAATAAGTCAATAAATATATTTAGAACAAAAGGTTTTTAAGACGAAGTACCAGTGATTAAAAGAACCTCACCATAGCAGAGAAGATAGAATCTAAGAACGGGAAGAATCCATAGAAATTAAAGGTGCATCGAAAATAGAAGTTAGGAGATGAGATATAGGAAGAACCATCATCGAAAAAGAAATATACTCACACACACACAACACTAGGTAATTATCTTGATTTTATGTTAAATATCTCTCAATTTGTTATAATTTATGCTTTTTATATCATTAATTAAGAGCTAGGCCGGTGCAATTTTGTTTAATAAATTTAACTGAATTCTCAGTACGGTATCATCGTAGGTACAAAAATCTCAAACGAAAAGGAAGATTTCACAGAAGTAATTACAAAGGAACATGTACATAAGTACGAAAGAAGATAGGCTGCGGATTTAAACCTTAAAATTTATAACAAAGAGCGAAATAAAAATGTTAAATAAAAATAAACGGACCGGTATCGCTGTAAGTTCGAATAATTGCCGTAAAGTAAACGATTCGGAAGGAGCAATTATTTAAATTTACGAGGTCCGTTTCTATTTTCCGTAGCTTACACAGCATCTGCTTTAAATAACTAAATTGTGAACTATAAAATTGCTTTGTGTTCTATAATTCCGATTCGATACGGATTGGTCGAACGTATACTACTACCGCATATACTACCTACCTACCCTCTTCTTTGTTTCAGGATAAGTTGTATATTTGCACTGTTGGAGCTACCCACACAGTCTGAAATATATGGTGGAACTAACGCGAACACAACTGTATCAGTTAAAGGAAAGCAATTTCACCGGTTTTAATGTTTATTAGTCTAGTTTGTCTGCAGTTAAATCAATAGCGAATCGTAATTACGCTTGTGACTATTGTACTGAGAATTATTAATATAGACTTATTTTTTGACTTATGTATCTTCTCAATTTTCTTCGTCGTTAACCAAACAAACTTTTCATTTCTTTTGGAAACCATGGCTACACTGTTTTATTTCTAAGTTGACCACGAAACGAAAACTTTAATTCACGTTGCCTCCAGTTCATCCAGGTATATCGTTGTTATAGAAACCTATATCGAATATCGATGTATCCTTGGTTATTTCCAGTAATTGTTTATGAATTCTTGTCATGTAAAAGTGTTGTATGTATGTGTCTGAATGTTAACAATGCTTTTCTATCTTATAGCCGATGCTTTTTATAATAATTAATAATTTTATTTCTAGTTACATTTGTTTCTCCCATTAAACGTCTCTGGCTGGAGTTACAATAAGAAACGAACACACCTGTAGGGTAATAAAATGCTCAAAAGGTGGTGGGCGTGGTGTCGAAAAGGTATAAATAGAACCCCAAAATAAACCGAGTGTCAGATGAAGACCATAACCCCAACATTAACTGTGAATTTTGATATCTTGAAATATAATAAATAATGAATTTTCTTAATTGTATGTCAATTAAATACCAATTGTGTGTAGTGAAGAAATGAATTATAATGATCAAAGCAAAAACCGCAAAATCTGACGCATTTGTTGTAACAAACCCTGTACAACTCCCGGTGTGATTGAAATCCGGAAAATCCTATTCTGGGGGCTAGGAATGATCGTTTTAACATTTTAGGCGAGCGAGAAAGAAGTTATAATGGAACTAATCGTTGGGTTGGTTCCTAACACGTGCCTATAACTATATACTGGGGTCCTACCTAAATTAAAGCGAGGGTACCACACCCCTCCATCACGGTAACTTAAACCTCAGAATATTTCTCTCTAAAATTTGCTTGTTAAACGAATCGTAACAATCGACGGAAACGGATGCAGTAAGTTACCGATCTCACACATGAACGCGAATTCCGGATTTTTCTGTCACGTTTCGTCCTATTGGTGACGACAATCCACCGTTGAAAGACCATAAAATAATTATTCTGAGTTTATCTCGAAGATTCTAATTTTGTTCAAATTTACATGATTTCAAATTCTTATGTATATATCTTTTATCATTTAAAACACGTTAACTACCAGTCGATCAACCACCCAGCTGGGGTGGCAGTTAACGTGTCAACCCTCTTAAAAGATATGTACTTAAATTAATTGAATCTTTCTTTTACACTCTATGATCTCGCCAAATATCACTGCAGTATATTCATGTTTCTCGATAAAGTGTTCTAAAGACATTATTAATGCATTATTTACTTTAACCTAAGTATATTTTCGAACTATTTCCCACGAATAACAGTCACTTGTTATTTTTCTTCCGAGAAAATCACCCTCATACGATTTTATTAGAGAGATACTCGGGGTTAAGGGTGCTTCTGTATTTCTCTTCGTCAGCAATAATGTTGTCCGAATACTGAGTCATCTACTTTATTGGTTTTCGTACTTCCCCACAACGACGGTGTTGATGAGGGTTTAATTGATAAGGAGATATTAATTCTATGATCATTAATTATATCCGAACGGTTATCTAGGAAAGTCACGTCATAATAAGAAATATATGGAATTTAGCGTCCGATGTAATAATTGCAATATTTCGATAAAAATTAGTGTCGTAATCGATCACGTGTTCCTCTGTGGTTATCGTTGGAGTTGCTCAATTTGTGCCAATCGTACTACAACTATCTGAAACCACTGAGCTATAATAAAATAGTGCTCTATAGGAATACATAATACATAATATGCAGTTTGAATGTATGAAGCCATCTGTATTCGTATAGCACAATGTTATGATATTTTATTCTACCATCGCCGTTTCAGATAGTAGTTGTATTATTGGCGCAAACGGAGCAACTCTACTTATCATCGGCCCATTTTTCCCCTTTTATACTTTTCAAATCCTAAATTTTCTTGTTTCTCAACGTTCCAAAAAATATGTTTGATTTCCTTCGTAGGCTCGGTGTGAACGAAGGGAGGACGACGAGGAATAATTACAAGAAAAACGAAATGTGAGATACTAACATGTGGTGTTTGTAATTAACCGTGTAATGATACGTTAAAAGTAGTATCTTGGAAAGTGAGGGAGGTCCGGTAGTTAAGATAATGGGTCGTTACTAAACAAGAAGATGTGTTAGTACATGGCTTGCAATAAGATGGAGAAAAATTAAATCATCAACAACGCGTAAGTACACTAACGTAAACTATTACCATTCGCATCTGTATTATCTCGGTCTAACGTGTTGAAAGGGAATGCGATACTTAAATAGATGCCAGCCTATAGAATTTGAAGATGTTAAGTGTCAAATGGCACAGAAACGCAATTCCTTTCAACAATTCTATGCTTTATTCCAAATAGATTCCTAAGAATAGCAATTGGCAGTTGACTTCCCACTTTAATCCGTACAAATCGCATAAAACTATCCTTTCCTCTCCTAAGCATCGTTGCCACGTTTTGATTCAAAGTTCATATTGCCTATGTAAGTAAATTCATAACATCAATGATGTGGCAACACCGATTTCGCGACGTTTTTCAGTGCCGTGCCGTTTTAAATAAAACATGATTATGCAACTTATCGTACACGGCTGCCTATATAAAATCTATATCGATATTACTATTATAGAATCTGTTTCGGTGAAAACAGTATTTTTACGTATTTCTGAAGGAATGAAAACCGGGGAAATAGATTTTAGTCTTGAAAGAGATTTGGAGAAACTAGCAAATGTCAAGAAATAATGAATGTTAAACTCAGAAAGAAATGCCACTGCGCACTCACCAGTGAAGAATAAGTGACAGGAGATATAGGGAAATCAACTAGAAGTTATTAAAACGCTAACTTCAGATCGAAGAATGGTAGTAATTATTGATGTGTTTCAGATAAGAAATGATTGTGCAACTTATCGTACACAGCTGTCTATATAAAATGTATATCGATAGTACTATTATAGAGTGTTACGAGCACGTAACAGTTTTGTAATTATGTTCTAATTGTATTGATAGATGGCGACATAAATTAATATAAATATTTGTAGAACTTGCGCACGCGTGGTGGAGGACAGTGCATTGTGGGTAGTGAAAAAACAGTACAAAAAAGAATTCCGTTAAGCAAAGAACGAAGCATGTCTAGCAATAAATAGTTAAAAATATATTAGTAAAATTTTGAGTGGTTAATATTTTATTTTCTGCACACCCGATTACTCCAAGTCTTAAACCACTTGGACGTGCGCGACAATTTCGACCAGCGAAAGAAGTTAATAAGAAAAACGACTAAGAAAAGTCACGCGCACGCGCACATAGAGTTTGTTTCACACAGTTAAATCAGTATTTTTACGTATTTCCAAAGGAATTAAAACCTGGGAAATTGCTTTTAGTCTTGAAAGAGATTTGGAGAAACTAGCAAATGCCAAGAAATAATGAATGTTAAACTTAGAAAGAGACGCCCCTGCGCACTCACCAATGAAGAATAAGTGACAGGAGATATAGGGAAATCAAGTAGAAGTTATTAAAACGCTAACTTCAGATCGAAGAATAGTAGTAATTATTGATGTTTTAGATAAGATATGATTATGCAACTTATCGTATGCAGCTGTCTATATAAAATCTATATCGATAGTGCTATTATAGAATATGTTTCAGTGAACACAATATCTTTACGTATTTCTGAAGGAATGAAAACCGGGAAAATAGGTTTTAGTCTTGAAAGAGATTTGGAGAAACTAACAAAAGAAATAATGAATGTTAAACTCGGAAAGAAACGTCACTGCGCACTCGCCAATGAAGAATAAATGATAGGAGATATAGGGAAATCCACTAGAAGGTATTAAAACGCTAACTTCAGATCGAAGAATGGTAGTAATCATTGATGTGAGGATTGTGGAAAGTAGTACAGGATCAGGATAATTGTTTAATTAATTGTTACTTGGGACTCCATGTGGAATAAATTATAATTCTTAATAACATTGTGAAAACCTGTAGTATATTCATAATTGATTAGTTAACCTTCCTGAACTCGCGTAATTTTTCAGTGCAGTCGTTCAAAAACTGCAATATAACTCCAAAATAACTGTAGTGTCCAATTACAACAACTATTTAGGAAGACACACCGGGAGATGGAGTGGATATATCACTAGTTTCTAAAAAATTAATAAATATCGATATCAACGGTCTGTAGGATCAACATGCGAG
Source organism: Chrysina gloriosa (assembly GCA_038088585.1). Lineage (NCBI taxonomy): Eukaryota > Metazoa > Arthropoda > Insecta > Coleoptera > Scarabaeidae > Chrysina > Chrysina gloriosa. The sequence goes on along the minus strand of CM076089.1, from coordinate 896,845 downwards.
TTCAGAACGGTTAATTACACTTCTTAATTTACTAACGAAGGCAATATCTGTTGATACTCTAATTTCCAATATACTAATCGTCAATCGAATAGTTTCCGGAAGTACATATTTGAGCGTTGGCGGAGGTACACTCCCACTCATCGGCGAAAAAGCGATATTTTTAGTTCTCGAGATGAAGGGTGCGCATAAATAACGCCCTTTCCATCATTTTCCGTAAACGCGACACACGTAAACGCAACGCACGCATTCGACCGAATTTAATATTCGTTTACGCAAGGTTTTTGTACGTACAAACGCCGCCTCATCGTAAAAGTGTAGCAAACCATGTGAACTGACCCATCCTGAAGTCCACGAACTGAAATCATTTCATTAAGCATTACCGGCTAGAGGGATGAGGATAGCTGCCAGTATACTGTTATACGTACGTGCATACATACATACATATGTTGACATGCTACATTCATAAATATTTGCTTTGAGGATCCAGGAAACGCGCCCGGTGTGTTACCTCCTACTAATTGAAAGTAAATTGCAGATAGTACACAGCGATCCAGAACGATTGACGTGTGCCGTTCTATACTAATATGACATTTGCCGCTCTACATGCATGCGTATAACGATATAGACAATAACACATCCAAGAAAGAAACTAGGGAAGAGAAAATGGATAAGATAAAATAATTAGAGAAAGTTAGAGAATACACGAAGCAAAAGCCAGTTGTTAAAAAAATAGAAAAAGAAACTTAAGTGATATGGGGATATAGTAATAAAAATCATAATGAATGCATCCAAACATAATCATAAGAGAAATACTAGAAATTATGTCCAGGAGGAACGAGGAAGAGAGGAAGCAACGAAAATAGATAGAAGGGATTACATGCTAAATGAGAAAATTGGCTATTAGAAATGAGGATAGCGAGAAGTAGGAAGAAAGGAAGGTCCACGAAGCATAAATGGATAAGATAGAAGAAACTGCTAGGAAGCGAAGGAAGAACACCAGAAATGGGAAGACCGGGAAAAAGAACGAAAAACGTGGAAGATATGTGTTATGGTAGACTTAGAATCCTAATCTAACGCCTGAAAGGGCACAAGAATACAGGGGATCCAGAATGAAATGAGTTTTATAATGACTTCTTCAAATCATTTGGCAACACTTGTAATCAAGAAGTTGAATACATCACCTCATTGCAGCATGTTGGAACAAGTTTGTCTACGTTCGTTACTGGTAGCAAGGTCGTAGTTAGATGATATTTTTTGGGGAGGGGAGAAGGTCAAATATTTTTATGAGGGGCAAGGAGAAATGCGCTGAATAGGAACAGAAAATAAATAGAATACAAAATTTATCATATTCTATTAACAAATGTGTGCTAAGAGAAGTGTCTGTCGATTGCCAAGCGAGGATTCCGTCCCCTACCCCCGTACATACTCTGAAAATCTTACCTCCAGGAGTCTGAAGAGAAAACTAGCAACGATTCGGAAAGAGTTTGTGATTCAAAATTGCTTAGTGTGTGCTAAGGAAAGCGTCCGTCGAGTGCCAAGCAAGGATTCCGTCTTCTAGACACCGTACATACTCTGAAATTCTTCCCTCCAGGACTCTGAATGCTAAGGCTAAGGCGCTTTTACCGTTAATTTATATATTGTATCTAAGACGATGACAAGTAGGACGGAAGAGAGGAAAAACACAAGAAATCGGGAGACCGACAAAGCACAGAGCAACATCTAAGACGTGGCTTATAGAGGATATGGAAGGCATGGGTTATGGGGGACATGAAGTCCTAATCCAATTCTTGAAAAGGCACAAGAATAATAAAAATTATTATTATTCTTAGTATTTTGAGGACCTAACGAAATTTTACTTTTTGGACGGCTTAAAGAAGTTTGAAAAATCACTGGATGGAATATATCGATTTAAAAGGAGACTAAGTATCATATTTTAAAACCTGATAATGAAAAAGCTTGAAATAGTATGATTCTCTATGTTTTGATAGGTGTATTGTGCTCTAGTTCGTCACCGTGATTGTGGATGGGATGATTTTGATTTAAACGGAATAATAGTCTTTAAACATCTATTCAGCCATCTTTAATCTCTCAGGGCTCGTAACAGTCTCTGTAAATACTAAACATATATTTCATATAAGTGCAACACTGGTTGCCTACCCAACGATAGGGACTTCTTGATCAGCCTGGGAATTTTAAAAATATTCTTAGCGAGAGGGGAATCACGTACCATCCGTTGATTGCAACGCACTTTTTCGCAGAACTCATTTGAACATGGTCAGCACATATCACATGAAAAACGGAATTGACGTGACAATACCAAAATATCACACACCACAGCTTTTGTTGGTTCCCACGCCTTTGCATTTACAAATTTTTGTTCCGTACACCAATGACACGTAACAGAGAGTTAAATCGAAATCGACAGCGCCTTTTGAAGGTAGTACGGTCTTGATTAACGGGAATTATACCGATTCTCCAGCACTCTATTCCTAGTTTAATTAAAATATCTTACAAAAGTATGCACATTATTACGACGTTTCAGACCGTATTATTTCCTAATTGATTCCGGGGCTTTTCAGCTAAGACGACTTCGCTTAGACTCTATGAATTTTAATGTCGTTCGCGAAAAGCATTCGTGAAACTATCGTAAATATATATCTCACTGAAAATGTCGAGTTCAATTAAAACAGCTCTTACCTATGCCAGTTATCTTATTGTTAGGCAACAATTTGCAAACGACGATAAGTAAGCGTTTAAAGTAATTGTAAATAATTCAGAAGATTTCTTGTCGTACCTACCCATCGTATTTTATTTTCCACCATTATAATCTGAAACCGTACGTATAAGCACAAATCAGCGTTGACAAACGTATGTCAGGAAAGGTATCACAAAAGAGAATGTAGGAAAACTCACACTTTATTGTGTCGCAGGTGCGTCTGAGATAAAGATGTAATATCTTTTTTTCTTTGATATTTCCGTTCGTTGTAAATTTTTTTGTTCTCCACGTCGCGTGCGTTACGTGAAATACATAAATAGGTGCGTGCCAGTGGCAGCGAATCCCGTAACACGACATTAGATTTAAGCTGAAAAAAATAGAAACGAGGCGTCTGCCACTCAGCAGCACGAGTCGTATCCGTCTGCATCCCGCAAAATAATGCAATATTTTATTTGCGCATTTTTCGTATAGTAGTATATTTCTTCTTCCTTATTCGTGTCTCGTAGTAATTACCCCCGGTCGTATTCGCCAGATATTATTAAGGAAAACTGTACACGTAGCGGCGGGCGTAATTTTATTATACGTAAGAAGAAAATATTTTCGGAAGTTATCCCGGGACGGGAATGCGAAATAACGAGATGGATGTCGTCGTCGTAGCCCGGATACATCCTTTTTGAATTAGTAAACAATTTGAATTCTTAAAGGACATCGCCGAGAGGGGATGAACTTTCTTTTCTTTGTGAGGAAAGTAAGGCGAAATTTTATTCTTTATCCCTAAAGAAAAATCGATACGGACGGTGATTAGATTAAGAATTATGCCGAGAAGAAGCCGGAAATGTTCGTAACTTCACGTTAACATTACTAATTTCTGATACTGTAAAGTCGCGAGTAGAAAAAAGAAAACAAATAAACATCTACTTTTTTAATATATGACTTCTTCTTCGCCCTAAATTCGTCCAACTTTGGACATAGCCATCCTTTAGTCTTGTGCTGCTCTTTTCCACTCTAATCAGTTATTAAAGGAATTATTGCAGCCTGTGGTTCATAAATAACGAAGAATTTCAAATTTCTTGTCCTTATTTAAAATTTGCCGCGCTCTAGCGGGTAACTGGTAAGTGTGTACAGAAAGATCAAATATAACTGATTGAGTTGGCACTGCCGGGAACCAAATTTGAGTTGGTATTTATTTTAATGTTACTGTAATTTTTCAATTTAGAATAGTTGACAGCAACGTAGATTTGTGTTTTATTTTATTACTATTTCGTTGCGTTTGGCTATATTTGAGTATAAAATACGTCAATAGATTGTATTTGATATAAGTAATTTGATTAATTCATTGGAAACATTATAAATATTGAATTCTATATTCCGGTAAATTTCACGGATAGTTTAAGTTGGTAGTTCCGGCAATAGTGAACATATTCGCATGCGCATTGTGCTTAGAAATTGGCGAGTATGTCATGTTCACTATTGTCGAACCTGCCACCTTAAATTCTCCGAGAAAATTAAAAAATATTTACTGGGGGATATCCTTATTGTGATAGCACTTTCCCGCACTGGCAAACAGAATGAAAACGATTCGTGGTAATATTCTCCAGTGGAATGTTATAGTCAATTTCATGCAATGTACCTGGAGAATCTTTTTTATTTGGATATCTCAAAAAATGGAATTTACCGTAATGGGTTACACAATTTAGAAGTGTTGCAAAGTGGGAAGTGGAAGCTTCAATTTATAAGCACTTTATTCACGCTAACTCTAACAATAAAACCAGACCTTTCTAACACATTACTAAAACTGCATAATACCGCTTTCCAAGAAGACTACTAAAATATTACAATACAATATGGCGGGTAACCTTCAACTCTAAATGTACATGCGTGCATCTATCTATAACTAATTTACATAAACTAAATAATTACATTGATGGTTACATATCAACAAGAAGAATTACAGGAGGGTATTTCTAATCAAATTCAAAACATCTCGTTAGAATGTTTACAAGCTGTATTCGAAAATTTAAAACGAAGAGTGAATTTGTGTTTAGTGAACCAAGGACTGCATTTCCAACACTTTCTATAAATGAAAATTTACAATAACAGGCCTCATTTATTACAGAAATGTGTAAATTCATTTTAAAGTGCTGTATTGCGTTGTTTATTGAAAAGCCTATAGATCTGGCGTTGTAATTATTTATTTTAATTTAAAGTTCCCTTTCGATTGTTGAGGTTATGTATGTACATTTAGACTCCATTCATTTATTTAAAAACACTTCTACGCTACTGAATTTCAATTATAATGAATTTAGTCAATTTAGCTATATATGAACTCATCAGCGATTACCAACTAAATCAATCATTTTTATCTCCCTGTATACTGACATATCTGACATATATTGAGTCAGCAAATGCAAGTGAAGAAGGTTGGTAGTAAAATATCCCTAGATTCAAGAATTTTTATGTTTTACTGTTTGCACACGTAGTTGTTGTCTTTATATCTGCTACCAAAATCAGTTTCAGTTTTGTGCGTTTTAATTCGTCCTTTTTATCTCGTATTTTTGTCTTTTTAAACACGGAATTAACTAGTATTCGTTTAATTATCGAGCAGCTAAAAACAGTATTTACTATCTAGTAAGACATCATCGTCACGGGCCATTTTCGAAGTGCTACTCTTCGACATATTGTCCGCGGCCTTGCATAAATCGTTTTTTTGCTATACCTCCTAATGTACATATTGCCTATGAAGCATTTGTTCAACGTCGTATAACAGTTTAATTCGAAGATTTATGAAGAGGAGCAGGTTGTGTTTGACAGCAATAAGCAAAATTAGAGGTTATGTTTATCGAGTGTTTACAATCTCCTACCAAATCGTCATTGTTCCCAACGTAAAATTTTTAGTCACGTTGTTGTTACCACTTGATTTTAAATGATTGGCCTGATCCTACACTACCTCCTTCACATCAATATTTATTTCCATTTGTAGAAGAAGAATAAAAATATTCTATTCTATCTCTTCTTTTAATGCTAATGTTGTTCGATTCTAGATAAAAATAACATAACACGTAATGCACATAATCTTGACACGTTTATTCAGTGATCTTCATAACATAATCTGTACATAACTCCTCATAACTAACTTCTCTCATGACTAAACTAACTACATTCGTCGTTCCCTACCAACCTGGTCAGTATTAGCAACTTAAAATTACGCGGCAAATTTAAATTCAAACTTCTGAATACTACACATTTAAACACAACGTTTTTCAATGCCATGGTGTTTGTAGATAAAATCTGACTGTACAATTTAACGTACAGCACTGTTTATATAAAATCTATATCGATACTACTACTATAGAATCTGTTTCGGTGAAAGCAATACTTCGAAGTATTTGTAAAATAACGAAAAATAACGGTAAATACGTTTAGTCTTGAGAGACTTGGACAAACTAACAAACGCCAAAAAGTACTGAATATTAAACTCAAAACGAAATGTGCATTTAGTGCATTAATGAAGCATAAGTGACAGCCAAACACAGTGGATATAGGAAAATCCACTAGAAGTTACTAAAAGGCTAACTTCAGATCAAAAAAATTAAAGTAAATATTGATGTGAGCACTTTGGAAAGTGGTATAGGATCAGGACAATCGTTTAGAATCATCCGTTGCTATATTCATGTTGATTAGCTAGCCAGAATTTCTAGAAGGTCGCAACGTTATTTCTTGGAATAACGCACTCGACGTAAAAGTATAACCGCGATTAGATATTTGAAATTATTGCCGTGACAAAATTTCTAGTATTTCTGGCTCAACAAATATCGTACCGGCTATACTAAAGCGGCGTTTACGTTTGCGAGCAACTCGCAGAAAGAAAATTTATTCTCTTTTATCCAAGTTTCTCGAATACTATAATACGATACAATACCTATTACCATCTACTAATGTGGCAATCAAATACCTAACAATTTAGATGTTGTAAAGTAGTAAACAATTAGACACCGTACCTTTGTTAAATATTAAATCTTCATTACGAACTAAAAAAATACATCTCAATAATCTCAATAAAACGCCATGTTGTTTATATCTTCTACTTACTTATACAATGCGTCAGTCTACATTTGTACTAATACACATCTGTCCCAATATCTATCTAATCTAACTATACTACAGATGTATACTCTGTTTCAAAATTAAGGGGAGTTGCAGCATAAGTCCGGTTTACGCTATTCTCTGCCTCCAAATTAGTATGTGTGACTGCATCAGTCTGGTTTACCCTATACTCTTTCTACAAATCAGGAGGAGTGACAGCGTGAGTCCGGTTCACACAGTACTCTGTCTCAAAATTAGGAGAAGTAACACCGTAAGGCCATTTTACAGTATGCTCCTTAATAGGATAAGTGGCAGCGTCCGTTCAGATTACACAATTTGGCGGGTATATCTGTTACAATGACGTACTGTGACATAAGTATGATTATATCATTGTCAGACTTAATGTTCATGTTTTATTGATTTTCATTCAAGAACATCCTCTATTTCGTCAAAAATGTAATAAAGCGTGTTTTTTTTTGCAATTCAAAATACTCTATGAAAATGATTCTATTGACTATAATCATAATGTCAAACTGACAGCTTGCACGTTTTTCTAGATTTCGATAGTTTAAAACAGCCATCTGAATAGCCAATCAATGAACGAGTTTTGCGCGCGAGATATTTAAACTACTCCTCCTAATTTCGAGGCAAGGGAATACTTATCAAAATGTGATTCCATTGGCAATTCCCTTTCCTTTATAGTAGTTATCTGCCATATCCGTAGGCTGTTTTATACGTTCATTATCTCATAAAAACGCAAGAGGGAAATACACACAGCTTAACGGCAAAATTGGAATGTCTGTTTTAATTAAGACGAATTGATAATCAAATCTGTTACGTCGGTAGTATTCGTAAGACAATACTGTAGGCGAATTAAGGCTGGCGGCGAAGATAGTGTCTGTCAATCACTACTATATTGCAGTCAGACCACGCGACGCGTACGAATCCTTTAGTAAACCCCCTGGGAGTGGAGAACGGCTTTCCTTAGTGCTTATCTTCAATGCTTATAGATTATTGCGGGATTCTACAAATGAGGATAAAACGCAAGCATTCGTCTTTCTTACGTCTTCCGCGTTCCCGATTTCTCCGAATACGTTTGTTACGTTTAATAGATCGCCTTCTATATTGCTCTTATGTTTGTTTCTTCGTTTTGTTTAATACTTTATCACAGCATAATATTAATAGACGATATAATTTTAATAATACATATATAGAAAGCATAATTCGATATTTTGCGCCAGCTCGGGGCAACGGCAGGGTCCGATGAAAGAGTTAATTAACAAATTCGATTTTATAATTTTGAAAGCCATTCGTTAGCTGAAATTCCGTCCAGTAATTGATATCCGAAGTTAATTACATATTCAAAATTGTTAAAACGTTTTGAAGGTATTAATGTTTAATATACTAAATCAACTACACATGACGAACTCATAAATTTCAACAGCGGGTAATGTACGTTGAGTTTGTGTGTTGCATTAAATAAATTTCGTACTATAGAAATTATAATTATAGTTCTATTGGTGCCAATATCCTTTTTTATGTTTGTATAAACCGACCTTTTATATAAAATAAATAAAATTACCCTTACCACACCTTTCGGGGAAAATGTGTGACGTTCATTGTGAGGTGCTTTAGTGTTATACAGTGTTTGTTCTGTAGTATTCGTCTTGGGTATTAGCCGTATATCGCTGGTGATACTGAATTCGCCCAGTTTTCTATCTGAAGATGGCAATTTCGTTGCCGAAATACGTATCTGGGAATTATTTCCGAAAGGTGTGGTGAGTGAATAATTTTATTTATTTTATATATTATTTTAGCCACAGTCTCCTTATTCTTATTTGTAAACAAACCTTTATTATTAATATTATTATGCCGATAAAGTAGAAAACATTATAAAGAAGACGTGTGTAGAGTATGGCTGTGATATTATTATGTAACACCACAAATGATTATTTGATTAAGGTCTGAGAAAGAAGTGGATGACGTGTTATCATTAAGTAGTGTAAACCGGACTGGCCATTCTTTTATCAAACCTTTTAAATGGTTGAAGTCGACGTTAGGAGGCACTTTTTGTTTAAGATGGTACTACATCGCTCAACTGCGATATCAATATACAGAGTGAGCAATCGTAGGTGTTCACCACGTGACCTGAAGTTTTTAGTTCGTACGCTCTGATACGTTGGTAGTAGAAAGATTTGACAAATTAGAAGAATACATAACCTATACAAGGCTATGCTAAGTATGCGTTCGTAATGCTTCTAGTTTGTAGTATACCACTTTCAAATGCGCCGTAACAATGAAAATACGTGATTCAATGGTAACATCATCTATCCAAATATGGGCTAAACTTAAACTGACAAAACAAGGAAATAACAGCGTCGAGAATCTCTGAAAACAAAAGTACTCATATTTAGCATCTTCAGGATTGCCAACTTGAGACACTTACGGTTGCTCACTCTATACATTAGCGTCTCCCTACGACAAACACAACAAACATAACCTTCAATTTGATAATAAATATGACTTACGTCAAAATGTAAAAAAAGACAGTATAATAAGATTTATTTGAGGAACTGGTTGCAAATGTAACGACGAATAAATAAGTGGTGAATATAAAAATTGCACTAGAAACAAATAGAAACTCCGAAACGGACGACTATACGCGAAAATAAGCAGAAACTAGTGTTTCGACAGATAATTTTCACTGCTGCAACTAGAAACCGAACAAAGTTCCTAACATTGACAAGTTGTCAGCTTGAATCATTTATATATAATTCATATAAACACGGTATATGTGCAGTGAATGTAGAATAGGCGAGAATAAACGAGGAGTATAAAAATGTGTACTTATTTTTAGCGTATTTAAGACTAGAACAAAGCGAAATAATATTGTTATTGTTAAATAAAACCTGGTCAGTATTATCAACTTAAAATTGCGCGGGAAATTTTCAATTTTAACTTCTGAATACTACATTCTTAACCTTCCTATACTCACGTCAAAATAAAAGACGTACACTATACTATACAAGTCGGTCTCACAGACCGTATGCGTGAGTATAGGAAGGTTAAGTAAAACCGAATTAAAAGAAAGGAACAGTGTTTACATGTCAAAGAACAATATGACTACGTCTTAGGAAAAATTCGGTCAAAATATCTATTTGTTTTTATTACGTTGATAGCCTTGCGGATTAGTTGTTAATCGCATTGGTTCTCGATCTATTTTTATTATTATGTTGGAAGGGCCGCAATAGAACCGTGTATTGAATTCGAAATGTCTTGTTCTTATTATCTTGATACGTATATGAACCCTGTTGTCACTATCCCCGACTACTGAGGGAAATTAAAATACCGTACTCCTATTTGAAATAATACATTACATAACTGCTTAAACTCTACATAATATATATTGCAATATTCATTAAGTTAAAATTTAAATTTGCCGCGTAATTTTTCAGCTTGGTAGGGAGTTAGGAATTGAAGTTAGTCGTGAACTGCGGGCGTAAGAGAAGTTAATTACGTCTATGTTATGTGAAGAAGTATGTGATTGAGTAGTCCGTTACTTTAGGGTAGTTCACTTGTGAAAAGGAAAACACTACTTCCTTATACTATCAATTTGGTACTTTTAGTATTAAAAAAAAGAAAAGAAAAGCATGACTGCAATTTTGTCAGCACTCTTACATTGTCAACTTTGAGGTGAAGTTTGACAAGTTTGCCAACGTAACAGTGTTTATGGAGCTGCAGTCACTTTTCTTTTTAAATAAAACAAGGCGGTAATGTAACAAACTAGTGTTTTTCTTTTCATAGGTGGTTATGTGAAGAGGACGAGCGAGATTAAATGCTATTTTTGTTTATGAACAACTAAAACGAGAGGGGATTGTTTGCTACAATATAAAAAAACATGGAAGTACATATTTTCGAAATGTGTGGTAAGGGTAATTTTATTTCTTTTATATATTGCTTCAAACGTCAAACGTCAAAACGACTGTCTCCCTCTGCCACTTCATCTAGGTACCAACCTTAACACATCTAAATCCCTTACCATAATTCTATTTAAATATTTAAATCTTATTTACTACAAGTCCGAGAATTTTTTTTTATTATTAGGTTGACACGAGTGTCTAACAAGAAAGCGGCGTGGATAGAGATTTTCAACACCTCAAGGAGCTGTCGAACGTGCTTGAAAGAATGTTTTCTGAGATACCAACTTCAGAGCGGAAAAACTGATTCTAGGAACAGTTTGAACGGGTGCAAAAGTGTATACGTGTTAAAGCAACAAAATGTTCCGTACCAACAAAAAGAAGGTTCCATCCTACCCAGTAAGCATTTTTAAATTTCGCGGATAGTTTAAGTTGGTAGTTCCGGCAATAGTGAACACGCACGCACGCATTGTGCTTAAAAATGGATGAGTTATATCCACTATTGCCGGAACTACCAACTTAAACTGTCCGCGAAATTTAAAAATGTTCACCGGATAGTTATTTTAACAATTTATAAGGCGAATATTTTGAAAAGCACGCTTCGATTTTATACGGCTTTGATAATGCTTGTCTCGTGCTAGCGAAACACGTGTCACCGATTTTTTTAAGTATCGTGTGATGATAAGTAAGGTTCGACAAACGAGTGCATGATAACTTGTCATTAAGTAGCGCAAATCGGACTGACACTGTCACTCCACCGCTTACCCTCACTTACGTGCAAGGTGTTACACTACAATTCCGAGGAGTGACACCATCAGTCCGGTTTACAATACTTATCATGCGCTCGTTTATCGAACCTTGGTGATGAGTTTATCGATGTGATATAGTGACAGTTTGTTCCAGAAAATATTGTTTCTTTCCTTAATTTTGTACCTAACTTAAAAGACGCCCCTCGTATCACGTACATTTCATTCCCCCATATCGAATTCAGAATGAATCGTTACCAAGATTCCCATATTTACTATATAGATTGTTATATATTTGTTCCCGAAAATTAAGGGGCGCTATAAGGAATGCTCATCCGGTTCGGTTTTATGCGATTTAAAAGAAGTAAGTAGAAAGTCGTGTTTCTACCGTATTCGGCAGAAGTGTTCTAAAATTCGAAAGTTATCCCATACATATTCATAAAAATAAAATATTTTCGGATAAATTCCGGTTAACTTTCGCATGAGAGAGAATAAATCTTCTGCTAGTTATAATATGAAGAAGTTTAAGATCTAGAATGTAAGAGTATAAAGTTTGCATAATTTACATTAACTTTTCCTGCCCGCGGCACATAGGTTATTCGTAAGACGTTATAAAAACTTGCGTCGTAAAGTTGCCGACATTCTGTTCCTATTAAATTAAATCGTCGATCGATGAAAAATAGGTTACCGTGTAAAAACAGTTCTTCGGGTGAAATACGGAATTTTAAATTATAAAACCAACAAACGGTGGTTTATCGATGATGAATATTTTTACCCCGTCTGTGATTGAAGTCGAGAAATCTTCTAATGGCGGAATAAGCGTCTGAGTATGCTTTAATTTATTATGTGTACCAAGTTTTTTAAGCGTTTTTGATGCACTTCGAATCGGAATAAAGTACATTCGGGCACGTGTATAAAAAAAAAGTCAAAACTGACAAGGACAACTGGCAATTGTTAAACGCACAAGTAATAAGAAGAAGAAGAAGAAGAAGAAGAAGAAGAAGAAGAAGAAGAAGAAGAAGAAGAAAAAGAAAAAAAGAAGAAAAAGAGCAAGAAGAAGAAGAAGAAAAAGAAGAAGAAGAAGAAGAAGAAGAATATAATAATATCCTTTATTCAGTGTAATATACATAATTTATGCGTTGAAGTAAATGTCAAAATTTACATTTTGGTATTCAGTGTGATATCAAAATTGACATTCAGAAACGTTAAATCGACTAATTAAGAAATTCCAAAAAGTTTTATACGCTGGTGTGTGACAGTTTTTGATAAAATGTCAGAATTGGAAATGAACAAATATTAAAATTGACATATCGTTAAATGTGACAGTTGTATACAAGACGTCAAAATATACCTTTTCACTTTATTACCGCCGAATCGGCTAAAAAATGTCGAAATTTATATTCTCGCAGGTGTGACAGTTGTACCGAAATAATCGGGTCTGGCATTGACGACTTCTAGATCTCAAACTTACGAGGAAACGTCAAAAGTTATATATCGGATTCAATGTGATAGTTGCAGGTAAGCAGTCGAAGTTGACGTTTAGAGTTCACACACGTCAAATCGATCGAGAAATGTCGAAATTCATTGATTGGAGTTTGACAATTATTAATAGAATGCCAGATTTTGGCATTGATACCGTGTAAATGTCGAATACGTCAAGAAATATGAAAATTGACATATCTTTGAAGGTAGCAGCTGTATACAAGATGTCAAAATATACTTTGACACTTTACTACCGCCGAATCGACTAGAAAGTATCAAAATTTATATTCTCGCCGGTGTGACAATTGAGCAGTAATAATCGGGTTTGGCATTAACGACTTCTAAATGTCACACCTACGAGGAAATGCCAAAAGTTATATATGGGATTCAATGTGATAGCTGCAGGTAAGCAGTTGACGTTGACGTTTGCGATTCACAAACATCAAATCGATCCGGAAATGTCAAAATTCATTCATTCGAATTTGACAATCATCAATAAAATGCCAGATTTTGCCGTTGATACCTTGTAAATGTCGAATGCGTGAAGAAATATGAAATTTGACATATCGTTAAGTGTGACAGCTGTATACAAGGTGTCAAAATATACTTTTTCACTTTATTACCGCCGAATCGGCTAAAAAATGTCGAAATTTATATTCTCGCAGGTGTGACAGTTGTACCGAAATAATCGGGTCTGGCATTGACGACTTCTAGATCTCAAACTTATGAGGAAACGTCAAAAGTTATATATCGGATTCAATGTGATAGTTGCAGGTAAGCAGTCGAGGTTGACGTTTACAGTTCACACACATCAATTCGATCGAGAAATGTCGAAATTCATTGATTGGAGTTTGACAATTATTAATAGAATGCCAGATTTTGGCATTGATACCTTGTAAATGTCGAATGCGTGAACAAATATGAAAATTGTCGTATCGTTGAATGTGGCAGTTATGTAAAAGATGTCAAAATATACTTTGACACTTGACTATCGCCGAATCGACTAAAAATGTCGAAAGTTATATTCTCGCAGGTGTGACAGTTGTACAGAAATAATCGGTTTAGCATTAACGACTTCTAGATGTCGAACCTACCAGGAAATGCCAAAAGTTATATATGGGATTCAATGTGATAGCTGCAGGTAAACAGTCGACGTTGACGTTTACGATTCACAAGCGTCAAATCGATCCGGAAATGTCAAAATTCATTCATGCGAATTTGACAATCATCAATAAAATGCCAGATTTTGGCGTTGATGCTTTGTAAATGTCGAATACGTGAAGAAATATTAAATTTAAAATATACTTTTTCATTTTATTACCGCCGAATCGGCTAAAAAATGTCGAAATTTATATTCTCGCAAGTGTGACAGTTGTACAGAAATAATCGGGTCTGGCATTGACGACTTCTAGATGTCAAACTTACGAGGAAACGTCAAAAGTTATATATCGGATTCAATGTGATAGTTGCAGGTAAGCAGTCGACGTTGACGTTTACGATTCACAAACGTCAAATAGATCGAGAAATGTCAAAATTCATTCATTTTGGATTTGACAATCATCAATAAAATGTCAGATTTCGGCATTGATACCTTGTAAATGTCGAATACGTAAAGAAATATGAAATTTGACATATCGTTAAATGTGGCAACTGTATACAAGATGTCAAAATACACTTTGACACTTTACTACCACAGAATCGAGTAGAAAATGTCAAAATTTATACTCTCTTAACTTTTTTCTTAAAATAATTTGGTCGTTTTTCCGTAAGTTCGGCATTATAACATGTCATCAAATCATTTCTCTTGCTCTTGTTGCGTGTTCTACGACACCTCTCCTCTTTTTATCGCATATTTACACAACAACGAAAACGGTTTTCTTTAAATTAGTATAAAACATAACCTATCCTGTCAGATTTGCTTGAAATTTTGACAGTAGACATCAGAAACCTGGCGGGAACCAAGAACATAATCACTGAAGCGAAAGTGTTGCCAACCTCTGACTCCCACTCTTCCGTCAAACCATCATCGTATATTCGCTGTCGGTGTTTATTGACAAAATCGCGAACCATACGAAATTTTGAAGTTTCTTTACGTTCAATGGTACGACCGATACGCGTCTAATTATTCACATTGTTTTTTTTTCAACGTATTATGATTCAAATGTACATTTATACGCGAACTCGATTCGCTTTAGAAGCAGTTCCATAGCGCAGTGTGCATACAAATATCTTCCTGGTCTCAGTCTTCCACACAATAGTCTGGACTCTAGGCGGTAGTAAACCGCATGTGCCTATGCATAAAGTCGAAGTTTCCATCCACTACGTACATAGGTATAATCAAACTGATTTAATTGTTAGTGTGATTTATGACCCAGCTGTGACATCGCAGTCGACTCTCTATTGTGGTGATGCAGCGGGGAAATTATGAATTACGCCCCGTCCCTATCGAATCCCGCAATAAAAGAACGAGTTGTATCCGTTAGTTAGTCCGGGAACAAAGTTATAAACAGTTCGATGATGTTAACTCACCTTGGAATCGGGATTGTTCTAAATTAAAATTACAACTTTATTACCTGCATGTTCGCCTTCTTTAATTTAACAATGAACAATTATGTTTTTTTAATACAGTAGTGCTAGAAATTTACGAACACAGCAAGGATAAAGGGGTAACACTCTTCAACGACCAAATAGATCTAATGACGTCTCCATTGTTTGACTTATTCGAAGTATTTTTGTAATATCATGTATTTAGTTGAAATCCATAGACGCTATAGTAAATCTTACTTAATGATCAATTATACATAATGGCATCCTCAAACTTTCACTTATTCTACGTATTTCTGTAGAAAGAATCCAGCATGTAAATAGTTGTTCAAGAATTATTATAACAGTTGTAAGTTACTTCCAGGTTGATAATGTAACAGTAGGGTGGTTACAAGAAATCAAGATTTTCCATCGGGGCACCCCCTCAAATGTGCCAGTAGGCTAGAAGATGTGATTGACGAAGTTTCAGCCCAATCTGATAATGTTAACACATGCCTCATTGAGGTTAAAGTTAGGAAAACAGCGAATTTTCACAAAAAATCCAAGTTTTTCGTCCTTAAAATCTAAACCATTTGTTCCAGAAACCTGATTCGAATAGTATTTGATAGGAAATTTTATTCTTACTAATTTTGATCTTAATAATATTTTGCCTAAAACCGTTATTCTTAGCAGTATTTAGCATTTATCAGATCAGGTCGTAGTGGATATCCCCAAAATGTGAATTCCCATGCATAAATCGAAGAACGTTACAATAGTCGATTACATCTAATTATTGTTATATATTGTTAAATTATATATCGTAACATTATAATTATTTAAAATTAAAATTAAGGTGGTAATAGCTTAGATATGGTAGCTTTTGAAGAGTCCGGAAAAAAGATACATAATTTGCTCCGATGGTTAACTATTTTAGACAATGCCTTGTCTGCAATTTCTTTATCAATTACTCTGTATTGAACTAACGATTTTACTAATTTTAGGTCTTGGTTGGGGGCCAGGGTGGACTTGTGCTTTTATATAAATATTTGTGAGCATATCGTATATATATAGATATTTTGTTATGTAAGAGTTGGTAGTGTAAACATATAATACCTAGTTATTTTAGTGATAGAAAGTTAGTGAGAGTGGCAGTAGTAGGAGTGGAGAGAGAGATGAGAGACGGAAGATTGTGTAAGATTGTATTGTAGAGTTAAATTAAGATATTACATTATTAAAAATAAAAGTAAGAAGTTGTGAAATTAGGCGGTAAAGTGGAGAGCTATCAGTGGAACCATAAGATAGCTATCATATTGATTATAAATAAACATATATCTTTACCATATTATTGTAGTATCTAATAGTTAATAGATATAACAGAAGTTATAAAAGCATACATCTAAAACAGCTGAGAATTCCACCGCTATTATGCCACATTTCGCATTGTATACTTAGGAGCGTAATAAATCACACTATCGAATCACTTGGGTCTACCTTTACAGCTCTTTTCGATTGAGTTGAAATCCCATAATGGCTCTCTCTTTCTCGATAATGGCCGCATTTACGATTGCTTTGTATTTATATGAAGTTCGTCGTGAAATTTACATTTTTCCTTTTATACGTGTAAAAGCTACTATCAGATGGCTTTGTAAGAATGCAGTAGGTAATAAAAAACAAAACAAGTAAAGGTTTAAGGATATAGTATTCATTTTATATCGAACTTTACGGAGAAAATAGGAAAATATTGAATTGGGGAATCCCGTAGGTAACATATAACGTTAAATCTCCTAAATTTATATAAATGTCGATTCATTTATTTATTTATTTTTGTCACAGAACGCATATGGGGTGGCATAAAATAATAAGACAGTTTTCAAATTACAAGCCATGATATGGCATAATGTATATCCATCATCATCTTCTAAAAGTAGTAATTGTAAATTGAAGACGATGGGGCATTTATGTTAGATGATTGAAAACATATTTTTTCAGGAAATATACCTCGTGTACATGAGGAAATTCATATTCACAATAATTTACGTTACTTGTTAATTAGAAAAGGTACTTTAACATATATGTTGCAGGTCATATTGCCAGAAGGTTGTTGAAATATGTAAAAAAACTGCAACATTTGCAAAAACCAGTTGACAGGACATTTCCGATTTCTTCAAGAACAAAACATGTCATTAACATTGTCATTAAAAATGGAGACTATGGCATGAAATCTTTGCTAACTCCTACATCAAATTTAAACAGAATATTCCATAATTCTGTTTATATTCTTAATAAGGTATTGCCACAACATTGACACATATCTAAGGTTGTAGACATTTTAGAACACATTCTGAAATCCAATGCTAATTTTGTTTCATTTAATTGTGTTTATGTAATTTATTTTTAAAGCATGTAATAGATTTTCATTTATTAATTTGGACCAGAAATATAAATCAAATTTTAAAAAATGTCAAATATGAAAATAAAGCATCCTTAAGCATATATGCTTTTAACTTTTGGTTCAACACACGTTGATAAATATGAAACAAAGTTTCTAACATATCGGTTACAAGCAATTTAAAATTCGCGCGTACTTGGAGGTACGTGACTAGATACACTGCGCGGCGCTGTTGTAACTATTCAATTGTAATTGTACCCGCGTTTCCCACTATCCTTACATGATCTTTACACACAGTGATCCAAAATGATTGGCGGTCACGTGACAACTGTATTGTCGTTATATTATCAAAACTATTTTCAAAGGAAAAATTGACGGTTCAATTAGGATTCGTTTTAATTTTCGATAATCAGCGCCCTCATCATAGGCGTACAGATAATATTCTCACCTGTCATTTTATTAGCGTTTTCGTGCGAGTTTTACAGATTATTCCGATCGTTTTCCACCTATTGTATCACAAACATTCTTCTTCAAGACTAAAACGGCGAATATATTACATTTTGGTAAGGTTTACTAACTGGAAAATGTTCAAATCAGTATTAACTCTCAACTTGTAGGTTACGATAGTTTCGACATCCGATTACTTGAAGTTCAGCTTAATTCTATATATGGGCAAATAGAGTAATAATCTTCGTTACTTTTTCTTTCTTTCATCGTTTTAATTCGCAGTTTTTAAACAATTGATACAAATTTCTGTTTTACCATCCAATAATGTAATACAGTGAGTGACGAAAGCAATGGATTTTCGGCACGCCTATGGAATTTATCGTTGACATTTGCCGCATGTGGAGCGGAAAATGTCATATTAGTATAGAACGGCACACATCAATCATTCTGGATCACTCCGTATTATCATGGTCTTCTTACAGCGATACTTTTATTACCTTTTACTGTAGTAGTAACTTCACTACACAGTAGCGCCAACTTACCTAACCAAAACAATTGTTTATCTCGATTACAATGTTGCCACAACTTAATTCTTTTGTTACTAATTTTTATTCTATAATGATGTATATACCGTCAAATTTGCTTTCGTATTTAAATGTACTATTGCGGTAACAAAAATCCGTATAAGTCTTATAGGCTATTTTGACTGTTTTTTTGGCAATATTTTTAGTATTCTTCGAAACTTATCTTTAAATCTCGCCCATAGCATCTAAAATTATTATCAAATTTGGATTAAACTCCTTCTTCCTCCTCCCCTGTATCGTTTTGCCCCTTTCAAACGTTGAGTTCTTAATAATTGTCAAGTTCTTGTCAAAAATGTGTGTATGCTAACGGTCTGTTATATTGAAAAATCCGGGTTAAATTTTATTATTCAATGATAAGTTGTCATCGATAAGTTATCATCTAGTTTGTCATCCACCTTTTTAACAAACTCTAAGCATAGGCTACGTCGATTGTTTTACAGCAGTATAAATCAAGCGTTTGTCATGTTCATATCAAATTTGTTGTAGCCATTTCTTTTTAATGTCGTGAATTCAGCTTTTGGAGAGTCCAAATCCATTGCCTAGTCTTCATATAGATCATTCTTCCCTAAGTAATGTAATTACTTGCATTTTTTAGCAGCACTTAAATCCAGTATTATGACATACATACAGAGAAATCCAAAACGATTGTCTGAAAGCTACTGGTTTTCGCAGAGGATGATATTTGTTGTTTTTCTGCTGTTCATTTACTTTAACAGGACGATTTCAGTCATAGAACTATGCTTTTATAATAAGTACATATTTACTAAAAAAAAATTAAAACAACAACTATTACTTCTTCTTGAATCTACCTCTATCTGCTTCACTCGTTTTCCTCCAGAGGGCTATTGTCAACTTAAAATATAAGTATACGAAAGTTTTGTATTTTAACAATGTCAATATTTACATACAAAATTCTGAGTGAATATAGCAACTGATATATATATTTTTAGTAATATCACCAAATCTTTTGACATTTTTCATTATTATTTGACATCGGATAAAATGAAACGAAACCAATTTTTGAGCGCCTTATACTTTTCAAAACATAGATTTATATTATAATTATATTGTAGGTATGATGTAACTTAAATATAGAATTTTACGATGAAGTGTATGTAATCGGTATTTGTTGAAAATATATGAAATAAATTTAAAAAATACTAACCACACTATAAGTATGGCGGCATTTTGAGAAAGTTATGTTTTTTAACGGAAACGGCACGGACAATCATTTTGAATCTCACTGTATATCAATAATGGTTTTAAAATGAAATAACATTTGACAAGGAAAAAAACAGATGTAAACTACATGATCTTAAGTGCCTGATTTTTTGTTGGCGCAATGGTACGCACTTCGTCGTTTAATCAATACATTGTCTTTGCCCCCAAAAATAAATTGTCCATTTTTTCATCGTTTCTGGTAATATGAAAGCCCTGTGCTGTTCAAGATCGTACCTCCCATAGTGACACCGTACCGTAAGACTCGCCGCATGTGTGGCCCGAGATAATGCATTTCTATGAACCCCCTCAATGTGGCGTCTGACCCTATTTTAAACCGCTCTTATACGTCCGATTGTTAATCTCCGCTATTTATCACTCGAAATGTGCGCCACCATTACAAGCTTTCGGTGTTTGTCTCTTATTTGGACAAGAAATACAATTTAACGATAACATCGCCTTAATTCTTCCACAGGGGATTGTTTGAAGACACACACATTTATGTATGTATAACATATGTATACATACATACTTCTGAAACATACAGACGATAATTATCGTCATCGTACTGATGAGCACATTGTGCAATTGATATAAATAAATACAATTGACAAGAAGTATATTTGTTAACGTACACATATTACTCCTATATTCGTGTTACTTCCTAAGTGGTCCTTGGGAATTGATCGAGGACTCTGAAAGGATTATTATTATTTCGACATCTAAATCATATTCTACGCCTTCGAAAACGTACAGACACCAAGTTTCATCTAATTCCTAACATCTTCAATATCTTCCCTTGAAGATTTCGAAGAAAATCGAAATGGTCGGAAGTATGACTTATTATACATCAAATTAAAGCCTGTTCCGTGGAGATTACGGCTAAAACAATTTCCGGAACGAGAGACATATTATTAAGAAAATATTCGATGAGAACGTGAAACGTGGTTCTGGTCGGAACGTTTCTGTATGCTCCAAGATCCAAACGAAGCAGATATCATCGATTTAGACGTCGGAATCGTACTCTACGTCTTCGAAAACGTACATATATGCACCGAGTTTCGTCTAATTTAGAACATCTTCAATTTATTCTGACTTTCCAAAAGGGTACACCTTGGACATTTCGAAGAAAATCGAAGTGGTCGGAAGTATGACTTATTATACATCAAATTAAAGCTCTTTTCGTGCAGATTGCGGTTAAAATAATTTTCGGAACGAGAGACGTGGTAGTAAGAAAATATTCAACAAGAAACTTAAATGCGATTCAATACAAACAAATTTACATACATACTCGTTCGCGAGTTTTAGTTTTAGTTAACAGTCCGGTCACAGAATTCTAGTGGCGCATTTGAAAACGAGACTTTCTGAGAGAGAGGCCAACAATCTTATATTTAATCTATGATACAGACTTTAGTAATCACAGAGCTTACTGCTCCCTAACAAGTAAGGGCGCCGCACCCTTCAGAGTATAAATAAAATACATAAAACCTCCGTACAAACGATTTAATAATACTTCCGTTCGCACGAAAATCGTAGCTGTCGTAACTGTTTCCGTACAGCTATTTATAAGGGGATGTGTAAGCAATTTAATACTTTAAACTCTTTAAAGTTATATATTCAAACGTTATAATACGAGAGCTGTTCTCTTTTTAGTAAAGTACTTATAACAGCCTTCTATTATTATTAAAGTTTCTTAAAGAGGTGAATAACGCGTGATTTTATTATTCATTGATAAGTTATCATTGAATAATAAATTTCGAAGGAATGACAGCGTCAGTTCGATTTACACTACTTAATGATAACACGTCATCCACTTTTGTAACAAACATTATTATTATTATTAGGTCGGTAAAGTAGAAAACATTGCAAACAAGGTCTGTATCATGTGTCTGTCATATATGTGCAGTAATGGAGAGTAAACGGCCTAACAGGGAATGTTGGACAGGTAACTTATAAAAAATTCTTTGGAAGTACGTGTATACTACCAACATATTATTATTCAAATTTGTTTCTGTAGTAATATGATTTCAGAATTTGAGGGTACCGCCATTACTTGTAGTAGGGGTTTTGCTAAACAGTAATAATAATGTTTGAATTGCACACCAGAAATGTAACCAAAACTGTCAGATTATTTTCGGCTGTGGTGCATAGGTTGGTAGACAGCGCGGATTTATCAGTTGGTAAGTTGACAACCGTAAGAAAAGGAGGATGGCACCAATGAATAATTAGCGCGACAGACGTGTGTTAGACAAAGGAGAATAAACGTTTTGATTATCGTAAAAACGTGTTTTATCAAGAAATCATCTTCCTCACAACAGTTAGGGTAAAAATAGGAAGTATAACAGCAATAATACCTTACAAATGCCATGTTTGTTGGAAATATATTCTCCACGCTTTTCCACATCCGCATGCATCACGTAGATATGGTGTGATAGTGCAGTTCGTATGGTGTTTCTTGTTGTATACATAAACAGTTCAATAAATATATGTAAAGTGACAGCCGGGTGTTTGATTCTACCAAAAAGGGACTTCCTACTTTCAGCAAGAGACGGTCGGATAAATTTACAACAGGTTTTCATACGTTTAGGTTGGTATCGAAGACGAGTCCGACCGAGTTATGTTATGTGGAGATTTATCCAGACATTATTTAGAAATATAAGTTGTATTTAATTACAACCGTTATGTTTTATTCCCCTCAGTAATCGAGGGAGAGTGAGTATGTTTCCTAAAAGTCACGCAGAGTAACCAACCTATAAAGTCTATGACATTGACAGTTATATGTTCTATTTGTTTGGATTGCCAACCTGTCTTTTCTCAAATACGCATGTGCAACTTCTAACTTGTATAAATTCTTGTAAAGAAAATACAACATGTACCAATTTTCCTGGCAAAGTTTCAAGTTAAAAGTCGGACTTCTCCATTGGAACTGTCTGCCTTTAACGCGTGTAGTTATGGGAGAGAGAAAACTTATACAAGAATAAGGTATAATCATGATTTTTAATCATAATTCAATTTAGACACTTTAACATTACTAATTACTGATATCATCATCAATTTTGTATAAAATACATTATTTCTGGTGGAAAATAACTATTGAAAAATGTTATTTTGAGTTTCCTGGCAAAACAAGTGTAACGTATGAATATTTGTTTATATTTCTACATTTTGCGTTTCCATGGTTACTTACAGTTAGTCTGACAGTAAAGACTTCTTGACATACGGCACTAAACTATAAATTTGATATTCCAATCAGCGAACATTTTGAAGAATTTCGGGCAAAGAAACTATTGGTGAACTATTCAGCATTAACAATACGGAAATCTTCCATTAGAAACATGTGACAGTGATTCTAAAAATGTATAAAGCTCGACCATCTTTTATTTAGACTTTTTTTCACGAATAACCTTCGTTAGGGCCGATTTTTCCTCGAAGACCAAAACTGCCGATTATAGCTTGATTGATTAGATAAGACGAGCAATCGTCCGTAAACGGGAATATTTTGAAAAATGCTAAATAATAAACGTGTTTTGTCAATTTATTGCTTATTACTTTACTACCCAGTAAACATTTTTTAAATTTCGCAGATAGTTTAAGTAGGTATTTCCGGCAATAGTGAACATATTCGCATGCATTGTGCTTAGAAATTGACGAGTATGTCCACTATTGCCGAAACTACCACCATAAACTGTCCGCGAAATTTAAAAATGTTTATTGGGTAGGCCCAGCGGAAAGCGAGCTGCACTCGTATCTGCGTTCATGAGATAACTGAAAGAATGGAAATAAAGTATACTTGGAAAAAGTTGCCGAATAAATAAGTCTCAGTGAGATTATGTATGTGAGAGAGTTCTGTAGATTTTTGTTTTTCTACTTTTTCGTTTTTAATCAATTATACCTACATCGCACACAAGATTTGAATCTAATTTAAAAATAATTAGTTTCTTACGCATCCCCTTATAAATTGCCGTACCAACATATTTACGGCAGCTACAATTTCGTCTGAACGAAAGTATTATTGAATTAATGCGCCGGAGGGTTTTTTTCCTTTTTGTCTTTTATCCACGCTGAAGGGCGCGACGCCTTTTTTGCTTGTCGGGGAGAGGTAAGCTTTGTGTTTACAAAATCCTATACTCGTGTAGAGGTTATTATTTGTCCCAGGAGGAACATGCATGACAGTAAATACTTTGTACACAGACTAACAAGAGGAAATGTTGTACGAGGTCGCAATTCGACGTTGAATTTTTTCGTAGTCGATTTCCTGCTTCTTGACATATCCCTTTGGTACTATCCGTGCTTTACGCAGAGTACTTCCAATGCTTAAAGCTTCAGAGATTTTGCAAAATCCATACACCGTTTGAAGTCGTTGAAAAAGAAAATGAAAACCTTGGTAGAAGACAGAAAGACGTGGAAGTAGTGGATTCAGGGTCGCGGATTTTCCCTCCGACGCTTGAGAGAGCACTAAGAAGTTGGAAAAACAAAGAAAAAGGAAGAAGAATAAGAAGAAGAAGAACAACAACAACAAGAAAAACAAGAAAAACAAGAACAAGAACAAAATACAAGAAGAACAAGACATACACCTTTTAGGTTAAAAATTTAAGTTTGCTGAGTCATTCGTAAGAAAATGTTGGCATAAAGTTTCTTATTCTTGCGGGCTTTAAACAGCTCTTGTTTGATTTTCTTTTTGAAATGATGTACATTTTTCCAAACGTTTTGGGCTAGACTTTTTCTCCAATATCAATGAAAGTTTTTACGCGAGATTCAATTCGAATATAACATGGTTGGCAAACGGATAACCGCCGTTGTTTGGAACCCAGAGTAATAATAATAATAATTTATTTATTTCCCAACGGCCCAAGAGCCATTTACAGAGCAAAAACAACAACAAAGAAACAAAATACAGTTAAAGTTTGCGACATGAATATCCACACCATACACTAAATAGTACAACAGATTAAATATAGTGCACAACGTGTGAACTTAAATATTCTTCGGTAATGGAAAAAGGAATGAATAATTTCAATTCAAAAACTTCGCATCTTTTAGATTGTTTGACCAAAATCATCCCTCAACGACCAAAATTCTTTTACGTACATATATATATAGCTTTTTAACACCTTCCAAGAAAATCTATTCAACTATTTATAGATATGTTCGTGTAGGATTTTACATTGAATATCGAGGAAAATTATATGCGCGTGCGAACTCCACAAAAATTCGTTTTATCATCCATGATAGCTGTAGAAAATCCAATATTCGCGCAGTATATCAACACACCACACTCGAGTTTCCTATTTGCCGGCGGGATAATGCAGCCTAAGGCACCCCTTGTTAAACTGCACGTCTGTCAGGATTAAGTTTAGGGAGAAATGTGTCTGTCAATCACCAAAGAATATTGACGTCCAAAAATATTACGTTAATATTTCACCGCAAGCACGTCTGCTACGTGTCGAGAAGCATTGCTTGTATATATCCAAGTAAGTTCGAGACACGCTGCTGCAGTCAAGTATTGTCGACAGCAGAAGAAGTAAAATTCAATATTTTACTTCGATTAATACCAGGGATGTTCCTTTTACGTTGACCCTTGCAATGCGTTCTTTCAACGCGTTTCCCTATCACTTAATAGGATTATAAATAGTTGTGAGTAGACTGGCTCAATTTGCGTCAATAGTACTACAACTATCTGAAATGACTGTATAGCTCAATGTTGCTATTCTAGTACAGTCGTTTCAAATAGTTCTGGTACTATTGGCGCAAATCGAGCAACTCTAATCATTAGTTAGACAGCAAGAAGAATTATAGAGTAGTGTTTGCATTTCATAAGTGAAGATGAATTACAGTTTGCTCCTCTTCAAAATGGTGACCTTGGAAATTTGACGGCAATGTCTGTCAAAAATCTGTCACTTTATAATCGAAAAGGTTATAATTTGTGATTTTCCCTTCATATCCAACAAAATTAAGAAATAGGTTCGAAGGAAACACAACTGATCTTCAACATCTCGATCTGTCCAATTCTACCAAACACCTGTTGAATGTTTGACAGTTATATCTGTCCAAAAATCAGTCATTTTATAATCGAAAAGGTAATAATTTGTGATTTTCCTTTCATATCCAACAGAATTAACAAATAAGTTCGAAGGAAACAGTACCGATCTTCAAGATATCGATCCGTCCAACTCTGCCAAACACCTGTTGGATGTTTGACGGTTATATCTGTAAAAAATCTGTGATTTTATAATCGAAAAGATTATAGTTTGTGATTCTCCCTTCATATCCAACAAAATTAAGAAATTAGTTCGAAAGAAACCACATTAATCTTGAAGACTTCTCCCAACACCTGTTGAGTGTTTGGCAGTTATATCTGTCAAAAATCTGTCAATTTATAATCGAAAAGGTTATAATTTGTGATTTTTCTTTCATATCCAACAAAATTAAGAAATAAGTTCGAAAGAAACAGAACTGATCTTCAAGATATCGATCTGTAAAATTCTGCCAAACAGCTGCTCGATGTTTGACAGTTATATTTGTCAAAAACCTGTCATTTTATAATCGAAAAGGTCATAATTTGTGTATTCCTTTCATATCCAACCAAATTAACAGATGTCTTCGAAGGAAAGAGAACTGATGTTCAAGATCTCGATGTTTGACAGTTATATCTGTCCAAAATCAGTCATTTTATAATCGAAAAGGTTATAGTGTGTGATTTTCCTTTCATATTCAACAAAATTAATAAACAAGACAAAGGAAACAGAACTGATCGATCTTTAAGATATCGACCTGATGAAAATGTTATCAACACACACATACGTAAATGGACATCAATTTTCACAATACGAATGCTCTTTGTGTGAAGAGCAAATACTATAATCTCATTTACAGTAAAAATTGACTCGTTTTCTATTACCTTGTATCAAAATACAAAACAATATCAGTTTTTCAAATTTAAATAAACCGCGGTACCCCTCCGCCTGATTTTAGTTCATCGCTTTGCCGTAGAAGACGTATAAAGTAGAAAACGTAAATATGCTCGATTCCCTTTTCGTTCGATCTTATCCATTTCTTATCTCTAGTAGAACCAGTATATGATCAATTAAATTAGTCTCTAGCTAGAAGTGACATCTATAATTTGTGCTTTACAACAAAACGGTTGAAGTTTCTGGAGTAGGACCCAAAGTCGGAAACTCAGCAATTAGTTCAGTGCTCTGGCGTTTAGTGGCGCTGTGGAGTGAACGTCAAGGGGATATACCTACGATATAAGTATATTAGGTATACTCGTAAGTTTCTATGTATGTATAGCAATGAGGCGCATTGCGAAAATTCTAATATAGTTATACCAGTCATACAGTAACGAAATAGACAACCAACGCAACATTGGCAGTGGGATCCAGAACTATAATGGGGAGTGAAACAGGCATTACATAAATACGCAAGAAAGTCCTCTTTTCGGTTGACTATTGAGCATACCTAATATACTTGTATCATGAATATACCCGTCCTCGTACATCAATACATCATATATGTAAGTATGTATATCAGAGGCAGTTCTAGGCAGTTACATAAAAAATATTCTAAAGCAAGAGAGTCCAATGAAAATGTCTAACATCACGCAATTGCAAATATATACGTGTATTTTCAATGAAATTGTCGGTAATAAAGAAATCCTGTTACCTATAAATTTGCAGTGAAAACTTTACTTTCGTGTAAATCGTAGTGTGTATCTATATTGTTTGAAACGGCTCCTTTCTAGAAACAACAAAGTTCTTTGTTTTCGCTCCCAATTTACAAAATGAAACTAAAGAAGTAATTGTTTTTCCATCATTTGGAGAATGTGACATAGTAGAAACTTATGTGAATAGATGACAGCATTGATTTCAATCGTTTCCATGACAACCACGATACAACTAAAACGACTGAAGTTTGTGTTGAGTTTCAAAATGAAGCTGAAAATAACTTTATCTCAACATACTTCTCACAAAGCGACTGCTACATGTCTTAGTTGGAGTAGCACTGAAGAAGTGTATTCTGTGGGGTAAGTAACTTCAAATGCAATACAATACTTTGCGTAAAATATCAGGAGCTTGTGGGGGCTTATAAGGAACCGAGAAGTGAAAATGAACCTGTTATCACATTGGTAGAGTCCTCAGCGCACAGATTAATTAAGTAAGTCCAGCGACAAAACACGAGACAAGCATCTTCAAAACATCTTTGCAATCAAATTGACTAAAAAATATGTAAATTT
Source organism: Chrysina gloriosa (assembly GCA_038088585.1). NCBI lineage: Eukaryota > Metazoa > Arthropoda > Insecta > Coleoptera > Scarabaeidae > Chrysina > Chrysina gloriosa. Next base: position 868,507 of record CM076089.1, on the reverse strand, counting down.
TGACTTATATTCACATTTTAAGCACCAATTAATACGTAATAGTTACATCTTACATGTATATGTACCAGTTTTACTAAACAGTTTTTCTCTGACTGGTGGCAAAAATAGTTTAGGGCCCTCGGTAGTATCTATAAGCTCCTTGGTTACTTGTAGGAAGCCCCCACTATCAAGACAATTTTCATCATCATATTTCCAGGGATGATAATCAATTACTCTGTTGGAACGTTTCGAACAACGAGGCCAGCAAAATCACCGAATTCAATTTCGAACTGCTTCCCACAGATATTCATTTTCTACCCCGCATCGGAGGAGCTGTGGGAAAACATGGTGACTTAATTTTAATCACATCGAGCGATGGAAAGTTTCATACAGTTAACCGATCTGGAAGGATAGAAAAATCGATTGAGGCACATAAAGGAGCTATACTGGTTGGACAATGGAGCAATGATGGTGCCAGTTTACTGACAGGTAATACCTATACAGTGTCTGTAAATAGTCGTAGGCCAATTGTGTTGTTAGTATGGATTTTATTTCATCTGCAGTTGCTGAAGTCACAACGAAATTAGAAAAACGATAATTAATGAGCTCTGAAAAGAACTGTTTGAAATTTAAGATGTAAATACAAAGAAATAAGACAAAATATCAACAATGATAGCTGATAACACAAATGAGAATGCGATTAACGACCGTGCACCACACTATGCACCAGCTCAAGCGACAGGGCTGAGGGCTGTCGCAGACTGTCGCTACACCTTGATAAAATTGCAGGCTGGCCAACTTAATTGGCGTACAAGCATGTATAGACACTGTGTAGAGCCGGTACGATATATGTATTGAGCCAGAATTCTTAGAAAATCGCTACGTCATTTGTACTTTTTTATGTATAAAATCGCGTTTTTAATAAAAAGCCTTTTGGACAACTAAATACTCGTCCAAAAGGATTGCTTGGCTGCGATATGGGGGTTCATGATATCCGAGCCTCCACGACAAAAATGTACTTTGGAACCGTTGCCCTATTCTGTTCCCTCAACGGGAGTTTCAAATATGTACTACGGCTAAAATTAAAGCTATGTAAGTGAGATTTGCATTGTATACTACGCATTTCCATTTCATAGCTGGTGAAGACGGTTTAATCAAAATCTGGTCGAGAGGTGGCATGTTGCGATCAACCGTCGTCTCGAGCGATTGTTCCATCTACGGCGCTTGCTGGTCACCTGATAACCAATCTATCGTTTACACCAACGGAAAATTTATCGTAATCAAGCAACTCGCTCCGAACACGAAGCCGCAAAAGGTAAATTCATCGTATCGCCGATATAAGAATGCAATTCGATTTTTATATCCGTAGTGGAGGGCGCACGAAGGAGTGACGTTATGTCTGGTGTGGAGTTCGGCGTCGGAATTAATCGTATCCGGCGGAGAAGATTGTCGCTATAGAGTTTGGGATTCGCACGGACGACAGTTATTTTCGAGCAGCTTACACGATTATCCGATTACTTCTTTAGCGTGGTCGCCGAACGGCGATTTATTCGCCGTCGGTTCTTACAATACTCTTCGGCTATGCGATTATTCCGGGGTGGGTGAGATCTTTTCGCTTTGTTATAGGTAACACACTGCTCAAAACGATTAACGGATGTTGTACGCTTTTATCGAAAATTTTGAAAGACAAATTTTGAAAGCGCAGGAAAGAGACAGCAAATCAATGTGAAGGAGAACGCAAGGAAGACTATCAAAGCCCAGGAAAGAGATAGCAAACCAGTGAGAAGAAGAGCACAAGAAAGACCACCAAAGCACTAGAAACAATGCTGGACATCGTCCTCGGCGGGGAAGTTTCTTTGGATTGAACAGGGAGATGACCAGTTTTTAAAAAACCATCCGTTAATTGTTTTGAGTCGCTACCTAAGTGTGCGTATGAGTATTTGTAGTATTTCCATCTCATTTCCTACTGATTAATCCAATTCCGTTATTTATTATCAGTGGTCTCAATCGTTAGAAAAGCCATCTACCGGATGTGTTTACAAAATAGCCTGGTCCAGCGACGGTACTCAATTAGCCGGTGCTTGCGCGAGCGGACACGTGGTTTTCGCTCACATAGTAGAAAGGGAAGTGCATTACATGAATTATTCGGCGACCGTAACGGAAAGAAAAACAATCGCCGTCAGAGATTCGATGAACGATTCGTTAGAAATATTGGAACTGCCGGAAAGAGTTATTCAATTGTCTTTAAGATATTCCTATTTAGTATTGACGACGCCCACTCAATGCTATATCTATAGCGCGAGCAATTGGAATACCCCTACGATATTCGATTTGAAGGATGGATCGATTATATTACTTCTTTTGTGCAATAAGTAAGTAGAATACGATGAAACCTTCGATATCCAAACTTCCAATTTCCGAAGTTTCCCGGTCAGAAACATACGACCAATAGAAACATTTTATTCAAATATTGTGCGCTTTTGTAGGGAGTGGCTTAACTATATCTGTTGAGTGAACAGAGTATACCTGCCTGAATTCAGCGCCACATCAAATATTCCGGCAATTTTTTTAACTTTTAATTCTTTAAAATGATGCAAACCCTCATCCCCGAAATTTTCGCTTATCCGAACTCCCCTCGGCCCCCGTTTATTTCGGAATATCGGATGTAATTAATATCTTTAAAATGCTGTTACGGAATATTAAACGTTAAAATTATTTTCTAGACATTTCCTTTTAATCGAGAAGAGCACCGTTGGATTATATAATTATCAAGGTCGACTGATCGCGTCTCCAAAATGGCCGAATATGAGACTAGATAATTTAAGAAGTTGCCATATAAGTATTTCGCCCGATACATTAGTCATAAGAGACGCTTCTGATGCTAAAAGTAAGTATTACTCAAGTGTACATCCAGAATAGTCTGGGTAAACAGCGGTAATTACGAAATATATACACAGAACTAATCGCATACAGCATCGATCTAGTACTGACTAGAGTGGGGAGTCGCCGATGCTGTCGTAACTTATTTCGTAATTGTACGCTGTTACCGCTGTTTGCCCAGGCTAGTCCAGAATTATAAAAGTATTGGAAGATTCCGTTTTAGATATTCACGTCATAGATCTGACTTCCAATCGCGTAATGGTCGAGCAATCCGTTCTGTTGGAGCATACCGTTCCTGTGTTGCAGGTGGCAGTTAATCAAGCAGGAGATTTTAGCCACCGTATGTTGGGAGCACTGGACAAGAATAGGGATTTGCATCTCATATCGATTAAATCGTCCTTTAAATCTTTCTCAAAACTAGGTATGGAGTAGGGAAGGAAATTAGGCGCATAAATACAACAGTTTCGCTTCCCTTACGACTTGTTTAAAAACATGCAAACAAAAGAAAAACAAGAAAACATGCATGTTATACCTACACTGGTCAAAACAAATTAAGAGATATTTTTAAAGACTATTACCCTGGTTTTAGTTAGCGAGGTGAGAGTCTGATTTTGGAGCGCCATCTTTAGTCAGTCGTTTTGTAAAATGCGAGATTCCATAACATGACTTTCCCATCATTAAGTTTCGACAAACGAGTGTAACGTCAGAGGCGTATCACGCAAAATTAGGTACCTGAGATAGTATTATTTTTAAAAATGACATTTTGGTGTCCACTGCGACAATATATAAAATTGATAATTATCGAACGACCGTTCACTTCCACGACTATCCAATGACTAAACTCTCCACTGGCTTCGTATCGATTTAAATCTCCTATCGACGTTTTTGCCATAGCACGCTTTTGTCGAACCTTACTCATCATTTATATTTACTGCACAATAAAAAAACGAAACTAACGTCGTGATCAGGGACTCAAAAAACCCGAATAGTGATTTTCGCCAAATTCCAATATTTACGAGACTAATGCTCCAAATCCGGTCCATGAAATGACTTCACTGAACAACAGTTAGCGAGATGATGGTCGGACTTTGTCCAATTTTTGAGCGCCGTCTTCAGTCGGCCATTTTGCAAAAAAAAAAAACTAACGTCAGAACCGTCATCAGGGGCCCTAAGAAAACGTCGAATACTAATTTTCCCCAAATTCCGATAGTTACGAGACTAACGCTCCAAATCCGGCCCATAGCGTGACTTCCTCATCATTTACATTCAGTGCACGACAGTTAGCGAGGTGAAACTCGAATTTTGCTCAGTTTTTGAGCGCCATCTTCAGTCGGTCGTTTTATAAAAAAGACGAAACTAATGTCAAAACCGTTATCAGCGATCCAAAGAAAAACGTTGAATACTAATTTTCCCCAAATTCCGATAGTTACCAGACTAAAGCTCCAAATCCGGTACATGACGCGACTTCCTCATCATTTACATTCACTGCACGACAGTTAGCGAGGCGAAGCTCGGATTTTGGTCAAGTTTTGAACGCCATCTTCAGTAGGTCATTTTGCAAAAGAAACGAAACTAACGTCAGAACCGTCATCAGGAGACCCCAGGAAGTCGGAAAATAAGTTTTTGAAGAAGTTTCATGTCATGTGCTCAACTTTTCCAATTTTCGAATCGCCTCCCACCCCTTATTGTTGCGCCATTTTGAATTTTGAGTGCCAAAGTTAACTTTGTCTTTGCCCCAGATTAGATAGTATCCCGAAACGCGTCTACACCAGTTTCCATCTGGCTTCTCGTGTTTTAATAACAGAAACGTACAATATCCGTTAAATTGTTTCGAGCAGTGTAGATTTACATGAAAAATACGGGAATGATTGGCTAGGAAAGGGTTGAAAATTTCAAAATTTCCATTTTCTAGGCGGACAAATACAATCCTTCCAGTGGAACGCCGACGAAAACATCATCGCTGCGGTTCAAGATACTCACGTGGTCGTATGGTACTGTCCCACGGGTTGTTTCGAGGCGACGCTACTTCGAATGTGCTCGTTAATAAACGATTCGTTGGAACTCAGCAGGAATCCGAGAATTAACGACTTCGTCGGTAATTCCGTTTCGATACGACGAACTGACGGTTCGTTACTGAACATACCGATTTCACCCTTTCCTGCGTTGTTACACAGGTACACTTTTGTCAAGGTACACCCTAAGTCGGAAAAAATTTATTCCGACGACAATTTGTTGACTGTAAAATTATTTAGTATCTGGCTTACATTTTGCTAGTGCGCACCTAACCTTGAAGTACGTTCTTATATTTGTCGGACTGTATCGAGATACTTAGTGCACTTAGCGGAAGTTTTTCCAGTGTCCACATCCACAACTTTTAATCCGTTAGTGGTCAATATATGAGCAATTTGCTCACACTTTATTTTAACAAAAAATGCATAAACTAGTAATCTTTAGCGATCATCGAGAGGTTAACTGTTGTCTTGAGATTTCCTCATTTCAGGTGCGTGCAAGATAATAAATGGACTGAAGCCTTAAACTTATGTCGAGCAACCAACGAAACGGCAGTCTGGACGTCCTTAGCCGTACTGGCAACGCAATCGAATGCAGATACACTCGAAATCGCAGAGGAAGCATACGCCGCAATCAATCAATACGATAAAGTATTTTATATTCGGTATTTAAAGGTAAAAAAAAATTCCCAAAGAAAGATCAGTATCAGTCGCAGTTTTGAGTACAATGTAAAAGAGCAAGTTTCACATCAATATGTCGGTTCGGTTAGGAATGCTTAAATTTTTTTAGGAATTACCGACGAAAGCTCAACAAGTAGCAGGTGCAGTTTTATTGGGAGGCGGTTTACAAAATGCCGAATCCGTACTTATTCACAACGGTATGCTCTTCTATGCGATTAAAAGTTACTTGGAACTGTATAATTGGGACAGGTACGTTGACGTATACCACAAATTAGTACAAACTTATCGAGAATGATTGTCCACCACGTGACCAGAATTTTTTTTTTAATCTGCGGATTTTTGTGTCCATAGGTTTATAGTATATGCATATCACTAGGATCATAGTAGCATTTGACATAGGCGTACAATCGTTATTCACAATTTTTGCGCTGTCATTCATTATACATTTAAAGTAACAGAACTGTACTTTTCAGTACACAGCCGTTTCATCGCATTTCTGCGTAAGGTAAGCTAAGTAGAATATCATATGGCATAAAATAAAGATAATTATTTTAGGTTAAAGCTTAAAATGTTCACAAGTGAACAAATTGCATTCGTCCTGATGGCGCATTTTCGGAGCGGTGGTACTCGAAATGAAGATGGGCACTTACTAGGACATACTCACTGCAGTCTTGTATTGAGTAATACGTGAAAAAATTTCCAAACGAAAATATTTCATATGAAACATTTTCTCTCGCCATAAGAATAGACTTGTGGAACTTTTTGAAAATAAACAGTGCATTTTCAAAGGGAAAGTGTAGATGTTATACGCCACTTTCTGCAATATTTTACATAAAGCAATAGTGTACTACCCCAACTTGTGTTATTTGGGTCGCCTAATTTGGTAGTCACGTGGTGGACAAGAATCGTTATCTCTGTATATATACTAACGTTTTTCAGTTACAGAGCCTTGGATATAGCTTTGAAACATAAAACTCACATCGATACTGTATTATACACCAGACAAAAATACATAAGACAACTAGGGAAAGAAGAAAACAATAAGAAATTCTCCGATCTCCTAAATACGGTAACATCATCTGTGTTGACGTTTGAAAAGTAATAATATCGTAATATCGATTTACATTCTAGATAATTATCGATGAAGAAAAAATCGAACAAAAGATCGAGAACGAAATGAGTAAAGGGATCAAACACTAAAACTAACGTCGTAGGTTTATGCTTTAATACTATTTAAACAGTTCGATAGACATCGTATACCAATAGAGGTACAATTACGTATGTGGAATAAAATCGATTATCTATCACCAGCGACTTTCGCGTACTCCAGATAATCATCATATTGTCCTTTGCGTAGGGGATCCAATTCCTTTAATTTCTCGTAATACAATATCCTTTTGTCTGCGAACTTTCTATCGCTCAGGACTAAACTTCCGGTTAGCCAACATTTTGCCATTAATATCCCTAAAAATTAAAAAAGAAGGATGGATCACACCCACGTCATCTCAAATCTCGTAAATACGTTCCATTTTTACACTAACGGCACTTAAGTTAAGAGTTAAATTACATGTCTCCCCATAATAAATCGGACAATAACGACTGACCGAAGGGACCGTCGTCTTTATTTCTGATTAAATGTATATGTGCGTTTCGTGACCTATGTACTTATCTTTTAAATATTCTCTCCTCTACCACTTTCAGATCAATCAAACAAATCGGAAGCTCATTCATAGCTATATTTTAGAGCATTATTTTTGATTGCATATTACGGTAGGTATATATTCTTCTTAATGTTCTACCCTTTCTACTTTTCGGAGTAAGGTATGTATTATATTTTCATCATAATTTAAAAATTGTTGCTCAAAAAAGAGCACAAAAATTGTATAAAATAAATAAAACACCACACCTTGTGGTAAAGGTAATTTTATTTATTTTATATATTTAAAAATTCAGGTTAATCTAAGATGTTTGAAATAATCACAATTACTCACACTTGCAATCGGGATCCATTTCGAACAATTGATTTAATGCCTCCAATAACTCTTCCCGTTCTGCATTCGTTACGTTTGAATTACTCAAAATCCAGCGCAAATAAAACCAAGCACTACTATCCGCAGGATCGGTGAATATCGCGTTTTGCACCAATTCAATCTCTTTACTTAGACCGTCGTTATCTAATTTCATTAACGTACTTCTGTAATGCCAAGACGAATAGTTAGAAAAGTTAATATTCAATCGATCAGTCGAGAAATTCAGCTCATCCCCAAGTGATATACCGATTTTGTTAATGATAAGTCTCCTATAATCCCAGCAGTGAACTGAAAATATCTGATTAACGTGATGGTAAATTGAGATGCAAGAAAGAAATACAATTTCTATCATCCATGGTTAAGTATTTTGTGATTAAATCGAATTCATGTTGCCAATTCGGTTTTGGATGATGCTCCAAAATCCAATAGCGATGGTGCCAAGAACTGTATGATTTCGGATTATCCAATAGACATTGTTCGGTCAATTTGATTTCGTTTTCTAAAAATGGAATGAGTTGCTCTTCTATTTCCGCATCATCTTCACTACAACACAGCGCATAACACAAATTAGTATTTCTAACATATTGTTAAGGATATGTTTATAATTTCTCATGTGAACGATGATTTGTATTTACATGATTTATAACAATACACAGTGTTCATATAGACATGAATCAGCACTCACATTAATAAAATAAATACTCCTAAGTTTGCAATGGATTACTTTATTAAATCAGAAATCTCAATTCCGAAAGCCTTATGTATTGTTTCTTACGAAACAACAAAAATTATTCACGAAAGAAATTCCAGAACAGTTCTAACAATTTACCAAGCTAAAGCCTCGAACATAATACCACGGGTAAGTGAAACAGAGAATATTGACACCAGTAACCGGCTTCAAATAGATATGATTTATGTGTTGAAAGAAGAAAAATAGTTGTAATCTAGACAACCCTCCCGATTTTACATAAATGCATTGCATAAGCTATCTCTATGACTTTTCTGTGATAATGCTTTACCTCATTTGAATCTGTTGTAGGACGACGTCCTTTCTATAGTTCCACAAGGTGTACACATCGGGATTAACTGTTAGAATTTGAGCACATAATGCGAAGCTAGTTTTATCATAAGGCACCATCTTCCTCGCAATAGCAATTTGATTAATGGCATATCTATAGGCAGCCAACTTCTTTTGCTGCTCCTTTTCCCTCAATAATTTCTGTTCTTCTGTACTTCGAACCTTTAGTCTACCGTGCTTAATATACGAATATTATATAGTTATGTTTAAAAGCATTTGCTCAATAAGACTTACCATTTTCAAAAATATCAATTTTCCAGTTACTTAATTTTCGCGTAATCGTATCATTAATTAGTTACCTTTTAACTCGATTATTATCTGTTTTAACGTACTAAACAAACTGTTTAATGCTCGAGTTATCTTACTATTACTAGTTGTTAGAGGCGACTATCCTAACCTCCAAGAAATATTTAATTTACAAAAACACTGAAAACCTCATATTTTACAATATTCCTTTTGATAGGAGAAATACACATTTATACCCGATATTTTTTAAGAAAAGTTATCACCAATAAAAATAAACTTTAGACTACGTATTATCACATATCAATAATTTTATAACTGTCACTCATCTGTCATTCGCATATCATAATCAATTTGATTGCAGCCATGTTAAAAATGGTACGGTAATGAACTTGGGCATTAATATATCCACAGCTACTTTAGATAAAAGATTAGACCAAGAAAGAGTCTTGAAAGGACAAGTATTTATAATTGTAAATATGTTAGAACTGTCGCAGTTTTGTATCTTTCCATTCTCATCAATTAAAATTTAGACTATAACCGTCAAAGATAGGTGGCGCCTCTAATGGAAAAACGTCGAACTAAACTCAGCTGAGACTACAACCGACAAAGATCGGTGGCGCTTATAGTGGAAAATTGTCGAACTAAATTCAGCTGAGACTACAACCGACAAAGATCAGTGGCGCTTCTAGTGGAGAAGCGCCGAACTAAACTCAGCCGAGACAATAACCTTCAAAGATCGCCGGTGCCACCTCTTGGAGAAGTACTTAACTAAGTGTAGTCCGGACAGAAACCGGCAAAGATTGGTGGCGCCTCTGCCAACAAAACCATGAACTACGCGGTATTTGTCCAAGCTAAGTTTTAGTTCAGCAGTTCTCCACCAGATGCGCCACCGATCTCAGGCGGTTTTAATCTCAGCTAAAATTAGTTCAGCGTTTCTCCACTAGAGGTGCCACCGATCTTTGACGGTTGTTGTCCGGACTAAGTTTAGTTTGCCATTCGTCCACCAGAACCGCCATCGATCTTCGTGGGTTATTGTCCCTGCTATGTTTAATTCGGCAATTTCCCGCTAGTGGTGCCACCGATCTTCGCTAATTTTGATCTGTACTAAATACAAAACCAAAGGAATGTGCTCATTTCTTTTGTAAAATCTAAATTTGCTAGTTTGTCAAAATTAAAAGCGTACAGCAGCTAAGTTTCAAACAGTAAAAAATGAAATTTCAAGTACTGAATTTTTAATTTACCTAAAATTCATAGTGACACAAATATCACATCGGTAAACTCCTCAATCCACACAATTGTTTTATAATAAAATCGGTCGCACGTGTTTCGCTAGCTCGAGGCAAGCATCTTCAACAACCGTTTCGGTTTATACCAATGTGATATTTGTGTCAGTAAATTACACCACAGTCCTTACAATCACCTATGTCCAAAATTCATAATTTAATCATCTATTTCCTCCTTTTCGATTTCATCTAAACATTCTTCGCACACGAACTCTCGTGTAGTAAGGAGTTTACCGATATAGTGTAGTGTCACTTTAATTTATGCTATAATAGCAATTGGACTACTTGGGTTTATCGTGTGAGCCTACCATTACAGTTGGATTAGATTACGTAGAAGCCCGGGCATAATTCAGCTTGCCCAATTTTTATTTTCTCTGATTAGGGAAGTCGAACATAGAAGAAAATAGAAATTTTTCTCCCACCTGTATTTTGGATCCTGTGATGATGGAGAAATGAGGAAAAGCGCGCAATCTATTTTAAATAGAAACGAAAACAGAAATTTGCATTAAACTGAGGTTATGTCGCACTAGCAATTTATTGTAACCTAAGCCCTACCTGTAAGTTCGTCTAAAGCACCTTAAATCCTTTTATTTGGCTTTATCACCCAGTACATTTGATACACGCAAAAATTGTGGAATCCCATTTATATACATCTACTTTAGATTGGCAATGCTAGCAACTGCTGCCAACTTAAACAATTCAGAAACAAAAGTTCGTGAAGTAATTATAGAAATCAACCAAGAAACCACCAAAACTCGCTATCGTGTTCGGAACATTGATCGGTACGATAAAACCGAAACAAGCTATTTACGTCATATTAAACGAATAGTCAATGTAGGGAATTTTGTGTGGTTGGCAATGTAGAATCGACATTTGAATTTTGAAGTTTGACAATCTGAATGTCATAACCCATGAAGTCCAACTTTTCGAAATGAAATGTTCCGGATCGTAGATAATTACCACATGAAATCTAGTTGTCATAATTATATTATTGATGGACGTAATGATTCCTTTAAAACCTTGATTACTTAATGTGGGGTGTACTATATTTATTTTGATACAGAATGGGCCATCCTAAGTTTGACGAATTTAAGTTGACGGCATTGTATGTTCTGATGAACTTTGATTTCTTTTGATAGAAACTGTTTTCTGTAACGAAACGATTAATAAATATATCCCATGAATAACATGAAAGGCGTCTCAGCTTCTGATCGTTTTAAAAGTCAATACATTTATTTGATATTATTGCCAACCTAAATGTGGCTTTCTCTACGGTTTGATAAAGAACACAAACGGCAACTTCAGGTCCGTCAACTATGGCGAATTAATTTTGATGGGTTCTTGGAACAGATTTTAGGGTATTTTAATATTCGTGTTGTGAGGGTGCTGTTTTGTCTTTTGTGGCTGCAGGTTAACACACGCATGCTCAATCATTTGTTGTGTTTTGACCCGTTGTTGGCAATTGGCAGCAGTGATATAAAAATGATAATTGTCAATTCCTACAATAAGTTGAAAGATATTTAAATAAAATTGCCACCGAATATTAAATTATTTTAATAAAATGCTTATAGATAATATTAATACGTTAGCCGAGAACTTAGAGAAGCAAGAACTAGAGGTAGGCGAATCATGCGATTGAGGTTAGGAAACTATTTTATTTATTTTCCAGGCACTAAACGGAATTGCTCTACCTCAAACATACGAGCAACTGCTAGCTATATATTTATATCAAAATGATCTGTAAGTTTCAAAAGCCTCAAGTAATCAATTCACCATTTAAATATTGCTCCTTGATTATTAGATGTAATGCAAAATACTTATGGAAGCGGATACCGGCTTCCATAAAGGCTTCCACTGTTGAATTAACTCAAATATGGACGGTGGCGCAACATATGTGGCAGAGGGATTTCGCAGCCGTTTATCGAGCATTGAATGCTGTGAAATGGTCCGATGCTGTTGCAGAAATAATGATGTTGGTGCAAGGTTTGTGTATGACCCTTCTGTACGTATCCATATCATAATGTAGATACTACAATTTTGTTTCCAGATAAGGTTCGGAGTAGGGCGGTAGATCTGATATCTCAAGCGTATTCATCGATCACATTGGATACGGTAGCATCGATGACAGGTTTAACGGTCGAAGTTGCCGGAGCGGCCTGCGTAGAAAAAGGATGGCACGTCGAAGCCGATACGCGTATGGTGCATCCGATCAGACCGAAAATCGAAAATAGCGGTCATATATCCAGCGAAGATCAGCTATTTAAACTTACGGACTTTGTATCGCTTTCTTGAAAACTAAATTTATATAATGTTGTAATAGTTGGAGAGTTTCGTGCGAAATAAGAGGACAAGTACATGTACCCTTGCCGTTTTGTATTTTGTATCGGCAAATTAAACGAAAAGAAGACCGGTATGTAGTACGTGCGTAAAATATCTAAAAACGGCACTTATTTATAATTAAAATGCAGAATAACTATACATACCTTACTACAGTAATATTATTTATGCCTTAATATTGTTTTCAGTCGATATACATATTAATAGGACACATCTTGTAAATATGATTTTTTTTTGTCAGAAAATTGTTAATGGATTCAAAATAATATAGAAAAAATATAGAAATTCGTGTTTATGTTTGCGTTTTGTTGTTTGAAACGGGAATTCTAGAAAAACTACGCGTAATTCGAGAACTGCTTCTAAGAAATTAACCACCCATCAAATAACCCGGAACTGGGCCCAAGTGATTATTTCCTGGCCCCAAATTTAGAAGCAGACCGTGGAAAAGGATTTTCCGACGGTGAAGAGATCAAACTAGCAATAAAAGTACATTTTTAGATGAAGAAGAATATTTAGTATTTTTTACAGGGAATTGAAAAAGATGTACTCGATGTAATGGGAAATTACATTGAAAAATAGAAATTATTTCGTAATAATTATTCCTTTTTATTATAATAATACTTATACCCACAACATATTGAACAGCCCCCGTATTAGTAAACCTTCGGTAATTTCAAGTGCTTATTTTATAAATTTATTGTTAGCAGCACTACGTCACATTTCATCAATTCGTTAGATGACAATCGACTCTACTAATTCGTCTTCGTCGTTTTGCATTCATTTTCCTCGTGTGTTATTTCTAGTACGATAAGATGGCCATAATTATAATAGGTTATTTTAAGTGTGGCCTCTGTCGAATGATTTTCCAACACAAATTCCAATGCGCCGTAGTTGCAATTGTAATAATCTACGACGCGATTTGCAGATTATATTCGTCTATATAAAACCAAAAATGAATTAACTTAATTAAATTATTATTGTGAGAGTAACATAAGAAAATGGAAACATCACAGCATCTAATTTGAATATTCAATTGAATGATCATCCTCAGTTAAGTACGAAGAAATCCGCATATGCTTAATTATTAAGTGATTTTGTTGATTTTAATATATTGTGTATATACACTTTCTATTATAAGTTTTTAACTACATCATTGTTTTGTCGTACGAGTAAAGACAATTTATTAATAAGACTATCTTTCTCAAGTGCTGTCGGGATGCACGATTTATGCTTATCTCACAAAGATCAATGGACAAAAATTGATGACGTAGATAAAAACTCTAAATATACAAAGTGTACACTATTTTATTAGGCTCGGCGGAAAGTGAACATCCATCGTATATCCCATTTCAGTTTTTTTCCGCTTACGAAACGGGATTTTTTATTTATAGTCGGCGTGAAAATTTCAAAATAGATAACTTCTGTCTGTGTTTAACCGCTGGAAATCTGAACGGCGCGGTATCACCGAAGAAAAACCGCTATTTACGATTCGCTATCGCTTTCCCCATAGGTATGGATTTTACTCGCAGCTCGGTGGGGAATTTTCGGAATTTTTGGAATTTTATTTCGGGCAACGCCGAAAATTCCAGGCGCGTCGGTTTGTTTTTGTTTGCTTCCGTTTCCGCTTAAGAAAATAAATATAATAGACGATAACATAACATCCACATGGGATGTAAAAAATCTAAATACAACTACGTCATTCATTACGTATATATATTTTTTGATTTACTATTATACATCTATTATTAGCACATACTATTGGAAGATAAGATGGTTATATAATTTCGATGTAAGTAACAATTACAGTGAAAGTAATAGCAGATTTTTTTATAATGATAATAGTAACCATAACAAACTTTTAAGAATTAAACAATAAAAAGTTTCCGCTTGACCAACACATTTCGGACTAAGAATTCGGGAAAATCCGCATAGAATGCCAAGTCAGCAGTTGATAGCCGATGACTATTGTTGGGAAGAGTAAAATTAATTTATTTAATTACCAACAATATTATTTAAAGTTTTTAACTAATCAAAATCTTCATGTAGATTCCGACTTCAAGACTCCCTCCCCCAGAAATGTGCACGAATAAAATCGTAGATTTGGGCAGTTTTTGGGGGAGTAGCTGATTAAATCAAAAACAAATTCTACATCGATTTCAAGTCTCAAAATTGTTTTCATTTCATTCAATTCAAAATAATCCATGGAAATAATTTTATTGATTATGTTCGTGATTAACTGTCAAACTGACAGATGGCACCTAAATGGGTTTGATTTCAGTGCCATCTGGGTGGTCATCCAGGAACGTGTTCTGCGCGCGGGATATTCAAACTACTCATCCCAATTTTGACAGAGAAGACAATATAGGGGTATACGCATAATTTTTTATTATAATTTAATTAGCTAGTTTAACATGAATGACTATTCATATTATTATCAATTCAGTATAAAATACATTATTTTTGGGATAAAATAATTATTGGAGAATGTTATCTTGAATTCCCGCCAAAACGAGTTTGACGTATGACATATTTATTTACATTTCAGATGTTTTGTGTTTCCATGCTTACTTACAGTTAAGTCTGACAGTAACGATTTTTTGACATATAGCACTAACCAACAAAGTTCACATCCCAATTAAGTGTTAATAATATGCGAATTAACATGAAATAACGGTATCTTTATTAAATTATTATACATTTCACGAATTTTACTTACGATTTAGCTTTATTTCCTTTCATTTCGGTGGCGTTGAAACAATCGTTTGAGCGAATAAATTCCATCAACATAAACGGGTCAACAATCAGTAAATTATCGTTTAATGCTTTTACGAATGCGTTTCCGGTAATTTCAGCTGTTCTAAAGTTTCAAGTGAGAATTTAAACCATTCCAAATAAATATCATTTTACGAAAACTTGTGTTTTTAATGACAACTATTGTAAATAAATCTAATGGCGTTACTGGACTCGTCGGTGGCACTCGTAAGGTCTCAGGTGTTGGTGGGAGACATTCGAATTTAAATTTTAATTAAAATTATAACGTATTGCTTCCGTAAAAGATGTTATTAACATAAAGAGGTCAATATTATCTAAATTATCGTTAAGTGCTTTTACGAATGCGTTTTCGGTAATTTCAATCATTCTAAAGTTACAAGTGAGAACTTAGGCACGTGTTAAACCAGTCCCAATCAATATTTCTTTACGAAAATTTGTCTTTGTAACACAACTAAATACAAACTGACAATGAACTGATGCTTGTAAATAAATCTACTGACTAGTCACTGGACTCCCCGGAGACACTCGTAAAGTTTCAGGTGTTGATCGGAGACATCCGAATTTTAATTTTAATTAAGATTTATAAGGTATTGCTTGCCTAAATAGATATTATTAACATAAACAGGTCAACATTCTGTAAATTATCGTTTTGTGCTTTTACGAATGCGTTTTCGGTAATTTCAGCCAATCTAGAGTTACAAGTGAGAACTTAATGCACGTGTTAAACCGTTCCCGATCAATATTTTTTTTACGAAAATTCGTCTTTGTAACACAACTAAATAGAAACTGACGATGAACTGATGTTTGTAAATAAATCTAGTGACTAGTCACTGGACTCCCCGGAGACACTCGTAAGGTCTCAGGTGTTGATCGGAGACATCCGAATTTTAATTTTAATTAAGATTTATAACGTATTGTTTGCCTAAATAAATGTTATTATGTCACAAATTGACACCTATTTCAATAAACAAATATTTCGTTATAAAGCTTAAACTTACGTATTGCCCTATTACATACAATACCGCCAACTTAATTCGTCGCACTTGAGATGGTTCACCCTGTACAAAATTCTATACTATATTCCTTGCGCCTCGATGAAATGCAGTTGCTGAAAGGATTTCGGGGCGCGAAAAAGGGAAATAAATAAATAAACGACATTATCTTAAACATATTATATATTGAAATAATGTAATTTTGCACACATTATTAGAAAATAGTGGTTTTGAAAATAGATTGTAGTAAATACAATAAAGTGGTATAATGCTAAATTACCGAACAATGTTTAACATCGATTTGCGACGGGAAGTAAAAAAGAATTAAAAATTTCTATCGCCTCAATTATAGAAAGAAAAAAAAAGGGGGAGGGGGAAGGCAACTAAGTAGAATCTAACATCGTATGTAGTTATTTTTTTTTTTCTATAGCTTTCATATGTATTATTAGACAGGGGATAAGTAGTAATATAATTTAACTTAAAAGGTAATATAAGTAATAATATTCTTACGTATACAACTATTATGATATAAACATAGATTCACAAACTGGCATTACACGTAATGGCAAGTATCTTTATATATATATATAAGTAAACATAGTTAACAAAGGTTGTACTTTTAAGTACACATATATAGAATTACTTTAGAAGCTTTAGGAGCGCCGCTAGTTGATACTCCCTTTTTTCATTTATTTGTAATTTACGCGCTTACGTGGCATTTCCTAAATCATTTTTTTCCATGATTCACAATACTATAATTTGATAAAGAGTATAGTCTAAAAAACTTTCTGGATATATATTTTTTTCTTTAAAAATGATTTCGAAAATACGTTTTCTCTTATGTTCTATATAATTACGTAATCAAAATATATCAATGTTCTAGTAAAATATAGCAGTTAGGTATGTTAAAATAGAAAAGCAGGTACAAATACGAGATATATATGTATAGATGACAAGTATATTAATATGTACTGCATATGGATCTTGTATGCTTCGAACTATTTGCTTAAAATATAAAATATACGTCAAAATCTTATATACATCTTTTATGCATTTTCTCTCGTTAACATTTGACGTACATGTATTAATATGCTCTTAACTTAGCAATAGTAGGTAACTATTATCAATTTTCCTTTTTTTTTCGGTGTTGCGATTTATATCAAAATGATATTCCCAAAATCTGTACGAAGCGTATGAAGCTTCTGAAAAGATACGCCGTTTCTATGTAATAATCGCTAAAGCTGAGAATACAAGCGCTATAAGTACTACTTGTAATTTATACACATTATTATAGTAAGGTAACGATAATTTCATATTTATAGAAATTAATACACATTTACGTGCGCTAAATAGTTTCCTCTCTCTGTCTTCAAAATAAATTTCTCAGATATGTTCATGCGTATAATTGATAATTTTAAAAGGCAAATACCGTATACCTTCCATCATCATCATCATCATCATCATCTTTATTGTCCTCCATTATTTCTGCCGTTCTTATTAACAACATTTATTCGAATACACGATTTTTGCTACGCGCGCACATGTAAAACATTTAACAGCGGACGGTGGATAATATACTATTATAGAAAGTAGTGTGCTGACAATAACAAATACCAAATTCCTGTATACCATTCCCTATCAGGTAACTATCTTTCAGTCCATCGTTTCATTTCAAGGCAGTTTCTTGATATGAAATAAGAAAAAAACTTTACGTTTCTTTTTTATTATATATATTTTTCAAACGAACTTAAAGATAAAGAAGTAATATGTATGCATCGATTTATTCGATTATTCGGGCTTAATATAGAAAATAGAACTACGTCGATTTCTAAACAACTCTAAGAAACTGGTATTGTTAACCTTGAGAAATCCATAAGTTAATTAATCGCGGAATATTGACTATTAAGTATAATCAGAAGCTTGATTTCAAAAGATATTTTAGACGAACACGGTTACTTAATTTTAAGCTATACTGAGATGCCCTTCTACGATACCTCATTAAACCGTACCGTATACAGATTACTTCTTTTCGAATTTGCGAAAATAAGGGCAGCGATTAGTTTGGGAATAATTTCACGAGATTGTTCGTAAGCGAATATTTACTATTATCTATAACTGCCTTTATTTTGTGCATGTGTACGCAAAAAAAAATAATAAATCGAACCGGTATCGAAGAAAGTAAACGTAATAATCGTTTATTTCAAATAAAACGAAGGAATTTATCCTTCGAAATGACGAAATAAAAATACGAAACAGGAAAACATATTATTTATATAAGTGATGATTGCACCATTTTAATAACATACTTTAAAAGTATTAATACACGCATCGAAACCACATACAAGTAAAAGTCTACGCAATGAGAGAAGGTTGTGTCTTCTATGTAAGTATTTATATAGCTGTATTATTTTCTGAATTGTTTAGTACTATACAGGCGTGGAGATCTGTCGTTCAATTAGTTTTTAAACGTAAAAATATTTAGGTTTCCTCCATTGAGATGAAGATATAAAGTAACTGAAACGGTATATAGAATGGCACATTATAATCAATAAGTTAATAAAATTTACATTTATATAAAAAGAAAAATAAACGTCATAGTAAAAAATATACGTACATTTATATATATAGCATATATTACTTTTAGGTAACTTAATATAGTCAATTTGTGTGTAAATGAATAAGTTAATTGTTATTACCTTTAATAGATATATAGATCTCTTTAATTAATTTGTAAATAAATCTCATTTCACTTTATACAGAGTGCCCTGACTAGTATTATCGCACATATTGGCTTTCACACGACTTGTGTGCGTGTGTGTGTGTGTGTGTAGTGGTAACATTTATTGTTTAACCTATAGATATTTGTTAAAAAAAAAAAACCTAAAGTACTTTGTGTATTATATACATAGCAAATAGTTGGTCTTTTCTGGTAACTTTGTTTTAGCTATTACGTACAAAGTTGGTTTAAGCTTGGTTGCACCTACCTATTTATAACTTATCATTGAATAATAAAATTCGTAGAAATGACAGCGTCAGTCCGATTTACATTGCTCAAGGATAATACGTCATCCACCTTTTTAACAAACTCTATTTGTTACTTTATAACTTATCGCCCGGTTCATGAAAAAGTAGCTACGTCATTTAGAACTTGACCATAGATGGCATCATCGTCTGAAAACGGCACTAATTTGTCGGATTCGACCCTCAAAAAATTATCATCATCGTTAACATTCCGCAAGTAGCAGGGACAAGTTAGAAATATGTCGTGTATTCTAGGGAGAACGCGTCCCAAAAAGTTGTCAACGTCAAACAAACTATTACAAACATAAATTGTGAGCAGATTCCAGTGAAGAACATTGGTAGTTTCCGAATGTATTTGTTGTATTTACATCTGTCACCGATGTCATTTTCAGTTTTGTTCGCGTTTTCATCTTTTGCTTTTCATTGTAGGAATAAACACAAAAATACATTCACGTTTTGCTACAGCGAGATTCAAAATGACCGTCTGTGCCGTTTCCGTTAAAAATACACAATGATCCAGAATGATTGACGGTCACGTGACAACTGTATTGTGGTTCTATTATCAAAATTACTTTCCAAGGGAAAATTGATAGTTCAATTAGGATTCGTTTTAATTCGTTTCGACGATCAGCGCCCTCATCATAGGCGTTTAGATAACATTCTCACTTGTCATTTTAGTGCTCATTTTATTAGCGTTTTCGTGCAAGTTTTAGAGATTATTCCGATCGTTTTTCACTTATTTTATCACAAACATTATTCTAAAAACGGCGAATACATTATAGTTTGGTAGGTTTACTAACAGAAAAGGTTAATCAGTATTAACTCTCAACTTTTAGGTTACGATGGTTGTCACCACCGATTTACTTGAAGTTCAGCTTAATTCCATATTTGGGCAAATAAAGTAATAATCTTAGTTACTTTTATCTTTCTTTCATCATTTTCATTCGCAGTTTTTAAGAATTTGATATAAATTTTGTTTTAAAATCCAATAATACAATACATTGAGTGACAAAAGTAATGGATTGTCGGTACGCCTATGGAATTCATCGTTAAATGCATGCATATGGAACGGCAAATGTCATATTAGTATAGAGAGGCACACGTCAATCATTCTGGATCACTGTGTATAACTTTCTCAAAATGCCGCCATACTTCTATTGTGGTTAGCATTATTGCAGTGGCGTGTACGTTTAATATGAAGATATGACATTAGAGTGTTCAAACACGTGATTTTATCGCTGAAACAATAAATTCACTTACTTTAAAGCACGTTGAATACTTCTGTTGTTATAATACAAACAGATAATATAGAATTTGTAACAAAAATAAAAAAGGTAATTAATCGTTAATGCATTGTATATGAAATAATGATCAAGCGTACGCCAATGTCAAATAATAATGAAAAACGTCAAGCAATTTGGTGATATTACTAAACATATAATCGGTTGCTATATTCACTGCGAAGTTTGGAAATAAATATTGATATCACCCTCTGCGGAAACCAGAATATTTTTTAGACAGCCATTTTGGGTCTCTCTGTATATTAGTTTAATGTCACTCTTCTCATAAACGTAACCGTAGATAAACCATTCACGAATTGCAACTAACTTCGCCTCTTTCTGTTCTCACCAACCTTCTAACCTAGAATTACACTAAAGTAACTAGTACTACCAACTTACAAGAAATGCCCTTACATTCATTTTTATCATTTTGAATGCGAAATTAAGTAGTATTCAATTGATTGTCGAGCATCTAAAAAGGGCGATTTACCATCGAGCAAAATTCCATCGCCATAGTTTATTTGTGAAGCACTACCGTAGAAAACGGTACACGGATATATTCTCGGCAGTCTTGCATAAATCGTTTTTTGGTACATCTCCTAATGTACATGTTGCCCACGACGCATTTGTTCAATATCGTAACAAGTTTTAAGAAGGCGGGTAGCTTCTATTTGACAAATATAAACAAGATTACAGGTTACGTTTATCTAGTTCTGACAATCTGCTACCAACTCATCAGTGTTCCCAACATAAAATTCTTGGTGATATTGTTATCATGGAATTTGCTCTCTCTGTAACAATACCTTCCAAATCTACAATGTTTCGAACATGTTTTCCCGGAATATACGACGTATTCAGGTTAGTTCAAAGATTTATGGAGATCATAAGCTTCTATTTGACAGATATAAACACGATTGGAGGTTATGTCTATCAAGTTCTGACAATCTGATACCAACCCACCAGTGCTTCCAACATAAGATTCTTGGTCACGTGGTTACTACTTGAATTTTCTTTCTATGTAACAATACTTTCCAAATCTGCAATGTTTCGAACAAGTTTTGTCAGTATGTATGACATATTTCAGATTTAAAATATTGCAAACACCTAGCTTGTTTTCATCACTTTCGGAATATTGATGATTCAAAAAATAGATTGGTATCGTAGATATTAGTGCTACTTTTCGATTGTGGTGCCATCTATTGACTGCAAAATCTCAGACGAACCGAAGAAATCTGTCCATCCCCAATGAATAGATTGACGTATTGGACTTTGTAAATCGTAACCAAACTATCACCCTCGTTTCTGGGCTTAAGTAAATATCAGCGTGAAAACAAAAATCGTCAGCCACAACGATAATCGCCTGAGATCGATATTTTAGATGTACAAAAATAGTAATAAAAGAGGAAAGCAACAAACTACAACTCAGAAAATATGACAGGGGACATACCGCGTCGCGTGAAACGTAAAAATATTTTCCCGCGTAGGTACGTTAACTAGTAATGCATATACCTATAGTAAACCGCTTAAACCAACAATGTTATATGTATAGCGTAAGCACAAGTGATGTCCTGTGAGAATAAAATGTTTCCTTAACATTAACAAAAACACAATTTCACTTATGTATGTATCGTTAGTGCAGCAAAACCTGCCTAAAAAGTACTCTAGTGCAGCGGGGATATTTGTAAAAAAACACTTCAAACGAGTCATCCGGAAATAATTTATAGGGAAACACGTACGTACGTGCACACATATTCATGTCGTATTTTCCTTTTTAAGCAGGCTTTAATCTTGTTTAATTTTTTATATAACTATGAACATTTACGAAAATGGGGAGAAAAGTTCTATTCGCAGGAAGTTCCACATCTGGAAGACAAACTTATAATTGCAGCAACAACAACAACAACAACAGCAAAATTGTATCGAGTTGACGTTAAAAATCTGAAACAATTGAATTATAACTGAGTTCACGTTAAGAATGCGCTAAGCGGACGCTCGAGAACCGAGGCACAATCAAAATAGGACAAATCTTCTCGGGTAAGTGAGGTTATGTTAGACATACAGCTGTCAAGCGCCAGATGTCAGATACGATGCGTCTTCTGTAATTTGGACATGGTTATTGAGATTCGAGGGTTTTATAGCGCTATCTATCTCCACACTGCATTCTTAACGTAGCTACATAGATATACAGGGAGGTGCAAAACGTACATATTTACCTCGGAAATATTCGTGGGAGAGGCGTGGACATGATTAGCTCCGAATGCCTTTACTTCGGCTTGAATCGGCTCGAAATTTTCTTTGTGCTGACAATGCCTGTATATCCAGGAACTACTTAACTCTGTTCATTCAACAAAGTTAAGCCACTCCCCTACAAAAGCGCGCAGTATTTGAATAAAATGTTTCTATTGGTCGTATGTGTAAACACTCATATCAGACCAACGAGTACACTTCTGTAGAGACGAGCTGGCCAAGGTCAAAGGCCATCTCGTTTGCTTCAGCGTTGATTCACTTTGCTGTTATGCTAAATCATTTATCAACAACAATCTTTGACGAATAAAAATATCTGCATACTTACCCCGATTAAAACAGTTTCAGTAATGAATCAAATATATAATTTTTACTGTGACAATTTCTATATTCCTTATGGTAATTTTGGTTGTTATAAATAAATACTATTTTTATCGTTTTTTATGCTTATTGGAATTATTGCAATGTCTAGTGAATAAATAACGAAGAATGTCAAATATTTCATATTTTTATTTCAAATTTGCCGCGCTTTTACTAATTTGTAGCATGTGAAACTGTCTGTTGCGCTCGTTGGTTTAAATTTATGGGGAGTGGCTTAACTATTTCTGTTGGATGGACAGAGATCGGGTGTATATAAACTGGCAAAAATGCTATACGTGACGTAATCCCTTATGAAATTCCGAATCGAAAATCTCAACATCAAAACCATTGCAGTACACTTCTTCATACGTCTTCACGTGGTTCTAGAAGTTTTTATTCCATAAATAGGTGCGTTATTGTTCGATATCTGTTGATTGAAGTAGCTGCAATTTAGCGTAAAAAGAATTTTTGATATAAACATATCCTGACCATTATGTTTCTAACATTTCCTCGTCAACATACTTTCGCGAAAAATACATCTTGCAACGTCGCAGAACGATGAGATCGTATTCGAATATGAGATCTATCAATAAAATTACCGTCAAATTTTGACTATTACGATAGTATGCGTGTGAAACTTGGATAATGTCTAACAAAACAAAGCAAAAGTTAGAGACTTGGAAAAGAATTTTCGGAGGTAAGCACACAAAGCTAGGATGGGCAACGAAGGACAAACGCAGAATTGTACGAACACCATCAAGGCAAGAAGAATGCAATGACTTGGGCATTTAGGAAGAAATGAACGAGAAAGAGACGTAAAGGATGTAGCACGGAAGGTACCAAAAGGTAACAGGAAATGGGGAAAGCCTAGAAAGCGGAAGGAGGTAGACCTAAAAGAGGAAAAAAGTCCAGAACTGGAAGGAAAAGACGAAGAATAGAAAGAATTTGAGAGAAATCGCCAGGCTATGGATCTAAATGGTCTTAGCCGCTTCAATAATGTAAAACGAAAATATTCTCTTGGAATTCGACTTTAGAGAAAGGTTTAAACAAGAAATAGATTCGATTGATGTTTCGGCATTTCAAGTTGATGTCTTCATCAGATGAACGAACATTTACTAAATTGGTACATAGATAAATATATATATATATATATATATATATATATATATCCCTGTGCGGTGTTGCCAAATGTATGTTGCTTTCAAGCGCTTCCTAAAAACATACGCGGCACGATACGACACTTTAGGATTAAGATCTTCGATTCGGAACCGAACCGAAAGATGTCGCTGCGTGTAACTTTTTCGCTAATTTATACACACCCTGTATAACAAAATAAAAAATTATTTTGGCTTAATGTGGAAACGAAATGTATTTGTTTCCTTCAGATGCTTTTGAACTTCCTGCGAATATCGATTTGAAAGGCGTTCATGTACATTTGTATATAGTATATATTATTAATTCACAACATTGTATATAAACGATTATGGGTTTAATGTCTTTTATTCGTTACTAATATTTCCAATATCTAGATATATATATTTGTATACTATATAAAAATTAAGTTTAGTGCAAAAAGCTGTCGATTACATCTATTAAGTACTAAAAACAATGTAAAAAACTATTCATTTGTAAAATTTAATGACATTGTTATTATAGTAATTCGATACAAAATTTAATATCGGGTTCGTATCGACTATTACCTCCCGTTATACGTTACTGAATGTTCTAAAATAAAATTGCATAGTCGTAGGTATACAATATATGTATGTATATAAAAAAAAATTGCATAGTCGCAGGTATACAATATATTTAAAAAAATTGCACAGTTAACGGCATTAAAGTAATATACATACTTGAGGATGCACAACGGGGTGAAACGTACACGCAATACATTACGTACACTGAAAGTGCGTTTATACGTATTTAATTAGTGTAGTATTCGAGTGACCACACTGGGAATGAACCTTGTTTCGGCTAACATAGTACATGCATCATCTCCGTCACATTTTGGGGAAATTCATCGGGGAGACGTCATTAAACACGGCCTAGTCACCGTCTTAGCTCAGTGGAAAAAGTGTGAAGTAGAATTTGATATTAGGAGACGCACTACAGAGCGAGGTGGAGATTCCAGTAACTGAGACTGTGACCGACGAGCGAATGTTTGATGACGTCACGCCGGTCAATTCCTCGGACCGTGACTGTATATCATACATACATACGCATGTACACGTATTCACATTTTAAAGTTGGTTGTGTCTTAAATCACAAAATTAAAATAAAATCACTTTTGTAGGATGATAGGGTACCTCTTTCTACGAAAGCAAAACTAGTGTAAATCATAAATTTGTGCTAAATACATATACAAGTATCAAATTTATCATCAACAAATCACATAAATATTTTATCACGATACAGTTTTAAGGGATTTTTTTCTTTAAACATTATTTTTCCGTTTTTTTTTCCTTTTCCGGTTTCCGTTTTTGCTTAAAAGGGTAAACTAGCTACGAACATTTTTTCTATTAGGGGCGGAGCGGGAACGAGATCTTCGAGTTTTAAATAAAAATTCTCTGCAGACCTTGAACGCTCAGAGATCGAAGTTCTGGCAGTTTCCCTAGGAGACGACTGAAGTAATGCGCTTTACGTTGAGCTTCGGCGTTGTACGTAACGTGATCTCTCAGCGAAGATATTATCTTCATCTGTAGCTGTTCCACTCGGTGTGGCTCTTTCAAACCGTGACGTTCTGAAATGAAAAAATACGTGAAAAATGTTAAGGTTCAACCGACGACGACGGGGGTATTACCACAGAGTTGTTATTTTCAAGATTAACGCGCCGACCGCGTTACATACCCTCGGGCGTGCGACGCCTTTAAAAACAACGTAACGAAAGCGGGGCTGATTGCAACACGGATATGTATGTATATGTATGTATTGCAACGGGGCCCTTTTTCTTCTTCTGTTATTTCACTTATTGGTTACGTTTTATATACATATGTACGTACTGTAGGTATCTTACTGTAGCGTTAAAATCTCCATACACGCGGAAAGCGATTGTTTTTTCAATTCCTGTATAGTTTTACAGGAGTTAACTTTTACACGGTTTCTTAAATATGGGATTTAAAAAGAAAAAACGGATTTTTTTGTCATTTTTTAAATCCGTTCACTCGGTAGAGTTTGTTTCCTTAAAGAAAACCACATTACGTCACGAAAATATGCGGGGAATGTGACGTTTCACTGATTTTCGCTAGTCGGTTGCCATGGTAACGTATACAGAACACCAAATTTGGTTCATTGCGCCGCTGATGTAATGTGTTCTTCTCTAAGGAAACAAACCCTAACGATGACGCTTATATTTCTAGTCATTTTCGTTGACTTCCACTTATTCCAATCTAAAAATGGGGATTCCCCCATTCTATGTGTACAATCAAACTTTTTGTTCATGTGATTTAGTGCTGTAAGTTTTTAGCATTCATTGTGTTTTTCTATTTGGAATTCTTTAATACTTCATATTTACTGGTTAGTGATAAATAATTATAGTTTTATGCAATTTTATTACAGTTTTATGGGTTTGACCATGCCAAAAGAAATTAAAAAAACGAAAGAAAAGAAAAGTTGTATCTTTAGAATATAAAATTAACATTTTAGATCGTCTACGTCATGGAGAAAGAGTAACAGATGTTGTTAAATTTTATTCCACGAATGAAGCCACAATAAAGGCAATAAGAAGAAATGAAGACTCCGTTAGAAAAAGTGTAGCAGCTGGATCTTCATACGTAAGAGATGGAAAATATTGAAAAAGCATTAACGACGTGGCTAGAAGACACCACTCAAAACCGTATTGCAATTGATACCAATACAATTACAAATAAGGCTTTGAAGATTTATGAAGAAAATTAAGAATCAGTTACCATCTACTTCTTCAGCTGAAAAGAAGCCCTCTTTTTCTGCACGTCATGGTTGGTTTGATGAAGATTTAAACAAAGACATGCTTTATATAATGTAAGATTGAAAGATGTGAACAACCGTCTGCTCATTCGGCAGAATTTGCCGAAATTATAGCCGTTAATTCTTCCATGCTGATGAGTTTGGGTGGTTTTGGAAAAACGCCAGACTAAACTAAATTTGACTAAAACTCACAAATTAAGTAGTAAACATAAATAGAGTTGCCCATTTTTTGCGCCAATAGTAGGTACTACAACTATCTGAAAAGGCTATCATCGACCGCCGTTGAGTGTTGAAAACAAAGATGGGGAGATAACCAAAAATGACGGGCTGAGATTAAAGACACGTGAAAAACATTTCCACACATTAATATTAGCACTTGGATTAGACGAAGAGGACGAGGAATTAGGGAGTAAGCCAAAGCGAGATGGTGAAGAGAAACAACTCCTTATTACACGAACGAAAGGAAATGATAAAAAGGAATTGTAATGCAAAAGGCTTAGGAAAGGATACGTTAAATGTAGAGACTGATAAAATACGAAAGAATACAAAAGCTAATTATTAATAAATTAATAAAGTATGGAAGAAAGGACGAATGTCGGCGCAGTGAGTAATCGGTCAAATCCTCACAGTACATAAGGTAATGACACATATACGAGGCACGTTTTTAAGTAAGTACCGTTTTGATGTAAAAAGAACAGCAAGTGCAATTTTTTCAACAAAACTATTTGTATAAGGAAACTAGTATTTTATCGTTACACACAATACTTTTAAAGGTCAAATATACAATTGTAGGAAGCGCCTTAATATCGGTGAAAATTGTGTTGAATAATGGCTTAAGATGCAGGTTTGCTTATATAAATAAAATTGTTCTTGTGTTCTTCTTTTTATATTAAACGGTGCTTACTCTAAAAAAGACATGCCTCGTATAAAATTCGTGACCGATTGACTCAATAGTTATCTTTCGGAGTACCTCCACCAGTTCTTAAGTCAATAGAATAGACATTTTGCTGTTTAGTTTGGGAAAGATCTAAATGGAACAAGTGGAAAAAGATTTGAGGAACGCGAGTATAAAGAATTGGCGGGAAAAAAGCGAATGACTGAAAAGCATAAAAGCAAATAGCAAAAATTAAAACATATCTTCTTCTTCTTCTTCTCGTTAATCCTTATGCCTTTCAGCGTCGGATTTAAAAGAATCTAAGAAGGATAATATGAAGCAAAAGGGCTTGCGCCCTCGAAGCAATGGATGCCTTTAGATATGCGGATATGTTTATTGCATTAAAAATAATAATTGAATAGTCAATGAGAAAAGATTAAATTAATTAGTTGAAGAAAGAAAGATCGAGTTAGAAATGAAATAGAAAGTTTGTCAACTTTATCTTTGGATTAAAAGGGACGAATGATAAAATTTTCTCATATTTATTCTTAAAACTATATTTTCTGAGTTTTTACAACGTTTTAAAAGTTAACACAATGATAGTCGTAGATTAACATCCTCAGGAATTCCGCTTTGATCAAATTTAGTGAACATCTGTTCCTCACACCTGTCCAATGAAGAGCCATTTGTAGAAATACTCTTTCCATATAACAATTTGAACATGGGAAACAAAAAAAAAATTAAAGATATAATATTGCGGATAAATTTAGCGATATTCTCTTTCCAAATAATCCAATTAATTTAATCCATTTATTGATCGCATTGGGACTTCATTATCATGATAAAGATGCTAGAATCGAGCATAATATTTTTATATTTCGATATTGCGTGATTTAAATTACTGGACAGTTGACAAACTTAGAGTAGAGGACATAATTACGGATGACATACAAAGAAAGCAAGCTAGTATAGGGGAAAACAGAGGATACGAAAACAGCTGCTAGATCGGATACCACTAATGAGATGAAGAAAATAAGACCGAAAAAAACACGGGTAGAAGAAATCGGGAAATTTATGAACGAAAACAATCTTGAACAACAGATAAGAACGGAAATTAGGCATTGAACAACGTAAGAAGACGTTCTGAATCGACACGAAGAAGGCGAAGAAGAAGTGGAAGGGAAAACTGTAATATTAAATACGGGTCAAACATTTTATTTTAATTCCGTTCATAACCTGTAAATATGGCGTTTTCTAGTAAGTTTCAAAGTGCTACCAATCCATAAATTATGCAACCAGTTTGACAGAAATTAAGTTTCTTGCAAACAAAGTCGTTCATAAACTCTAAATATGATTTAACTTATAAATATGACATTATCTCGTAAGTTATGAAGCACTACCAATCTATAAGTTATGCAATTGATTTGACAGATATCAAGTGTCATGCAAACAACGTCATTCATATCCTCTAAATATGATTTAAGTTATAAATATGACATTTTCTCGTAAGTTTTGAAGCACTACCAATCTATCAGTTATGAAACCGATTTGACAGAAATTAAGTTTCTTGCAAACAACGTCATTCATATCCTCTAAATATGATTTAACTTATAAATATGAAATTTTCTCGTAAGTTTTGAAGCACTACCAATCTATCAGTTATGAAACCGATTTGACAGATATCAAGTTTCTTGCAAACAACGTCATTCATATCCTCTAAATATGATTTAACTTATAAATATGAAATTTTCTGGTAAGTTTTGAAGCACTACCAATCTATCAGTTATGCAACAGATTTGACAGAAATTAAGTTTCTTGCAAACAACGTCATTCATATCCTCTAAATATGATTTAACTTATAAATATGACATTTTCTCGTAAGTTTTGAAGCACTACCAATCTATAAGTTATGCAATCGATTTGACAGAAGTCAAGTGTCTTGCAACAAAGTCGTTTATAACCTCTAAATATGATTTAACTTATAAATATGAAATTATCTCGTAGGTTTTGAAGCACTACCAAGCTATAAGTTATGAAACCGATTTGACAGAAATTAAGTTTCTTGCAAACAACGTCATTCATATCCTCTAAATATGATTTAACTTATAAATATGACATTTTCTCGTAAGTTTTAAAGCACTACCAATCTATAAGTCATGCAATCGATTTGACAGAAGTCAAGTGTTTTGCAACAATGTCGTTTATAACCTCAAAACATGATCTAACTTATAAATATGACATTTTCTCGTAAGTTTTGAAGTGCTGCCATCTTTCAAGTTATGCAACTAACTTGATAGATGTCACCTGACTTGCTAACAATCTTAAATTCACCGCATTATCATAAAAAAGGATGTAAAAAGGTAAAGCGAAATTCGACATACAACGTCAAAAACAGAAGTGTATATTGATTAATAAATCATACTGAAACTCAAGACGGAGATTCTTAAAAATAATTAAATAAATAAATAAATAAATAATACATACGAGGTAATTCTCAAAAATTCTAAGATTCTCCAATAGAATGAGAAATATGTCGAATAAGAAGTACCTGAACTCGATTTGAGCGGATGTTCGGTTTTTCGTCGAATTCTCTTTTGATATTTCAACAAGGAAAGAATTTCTAGAGCATCATTTAGCGTTGAATAACTAGATACTAAATCTGCTATCTATTACTTCGATACAATATATGCAATAGGAGAAGTGTTACGTATTGTATATAGTTGCGTATCCGAACATATAAATTTTATTTCAGGTTATTTGGCAACTTTCAGGTTTACTACTGGTAATTTATCCAAAACCTGTAGCACTTTTGCGTTTCGAAGCCATTTGTTGTGTAATAAAATTATATGCATATATAATTAAAAGCGATTACGTAACCGGCGAAGTTATATAAAATTATTTCGATCAAAGAGCCAGATTTCAAATAACAAGAGGTCACACATAACTAATTGAATATACACATCTATGTATCTTGGACGGAACGAAACGTGTTTCTTTCGTGTATTGTTAACGCTTCATCTCTAACGCGAACTATTGAAATTTTCGGAGCTTAAAGTAGCTCTCGCCTTACTTATAATTTCTTACAACGCAGTTTCTAATAACTACTATGTAGAGGGCTGAGGCTAGAAGAAAGCGATTCGAAACATATGCATAACAAGAAAAAAATTTTCTTCTTGATGCAATCTACGAGGGACGCCTTTTATGTTTCTTACAAGCGGCCACTAACAATATGGGGCGCTGTTGAGATATGTCACTATTGTTTTCGTAAAAGTTGACAGTTGTTATTGTGGAAACGGTGACAGCTTAGAAATTGGGCGAGTAGTTTGTTTGTGATGAACGTTTGAAGAAAGGCGATTTGATGAAAGAATGGAAATTTCACGTTGAAATCTTCGTTGGAATGATTTTTATATGATTTTAGTAACCTGTAGAATCGCTTCGTTCAACCAAGTTTTTCAGATAGGAACTCCAGAGTGGAAGAAATGTATTGCGAATTGGTTTCAACGCATACAAAAGTGTGTAAATCTTGAATTTCTTTCTGCTGTCCTAATACCACAGAAAAAATGCGTACATAGCGATTTTCAGCACCTCAAGAGATAATAATTTCATTGTTATAAAAATCTTCTATTGAAAATCGAAGATACCGATTTATGCTCCGGTATGAGAGGAGGGGAGGACGTAGTAAATGATTTTTTTTTCGAGAAATTCCAAATCATAATAGACCAAATGAAGGAAAGAAACGAATACCTAATAGTCGTGGGAGATTTTAACTCTAGAGGGGGAAATGATAAAGGAGGCGGATTCGTAGTCTATGGAGAAAGAATAATTGATAATTACGGAATTTTGTATAGAGAATAAATTATTGATTGGGATACGTTATGATATCAAAACCTAGAAGATCAATATAGAATTAAAGAGAGAGGAGGGATTAGAAAATTGAAAGCGTACAAACAAGTTCGAAATTACGAGGGGTATTCAACAGCTTAACAGCTTAAGTCAATTGCTGTTTATAATAAAGAATTGAACCAACGGCGATGGGATATGGGAATTAAATCCCCACAAAACTGATGAGCTTTTAGAGGACTGATGACATTATCATCATCATCATCAAGCCTTTCAGCCCTCTTGGACTATGGCTAACGTCTTGGGACGTTTTTGAAGTTCTATTTGATGAAGTGAACTAAATTCTCTTGTTCCCTGCGCTTTAAAGTTTGTTATGAGGATGACATTGTACTGATAGAGAAAAAAAAAGAAAATTTTTCTTCTGTAGGACCCATATTTTAAAAAATTTTGCCTCTTTGCAACCAGGGATACATTTTTTGCAAAATGGGAAGTAGAAGCTTCCAATTTTTGGGTACTTTACAGACGCCGACAAAGAATAAAACCAGTCCTATTTTTAGTACTTTACTATCATTTCGTTTTGAGGAGCTTTCTGACTATTGCATACAATTAAAAATGTTATAAGGGAAAATGGAGCGTGGCTACCACTATTTTTATATACCGTTTCTGTCTATTGGTACCAACTTGTAAACTTAATAATACTAATTTAATTATTGGTTACATCTCAACATTTTTAATAAATTAATTGACAAAAAATGGTGAACTATTTTCGAAAGCCAAAATCGCAATAAAGATCTGGATGACCCTCTATATAACGATCTAATTAAATTAGCTACGTTAATGGACAGCTACCAAGCAATTGTGCAGAAACTTACTTAGTAAGCACAATTTTCATATCTCTGGATTATCTTGACTTATTGGTATATGAAAATTGTTCTTACTTAAGCAGCTTTTACGCAGATACTTGGAACGTATCTAATTTGTTTAGGTCGTTATACCGAGAATCATCCAGATTTTATTTTATTAAAATGAATTGGCGTTAATTACGGAAAATTAGGTACACGTATAAAGGGCTGAGAATGCATGACAAAGTCGTCACACCACACTTATCTTAGAAAGTAAATGCAGATATTCTTAATGCGTTCAGTTCCAGCATTGCTTACTATTAATGTTATCTAAAATAAACTTGGAACACTCCCTTCAATCACCTATCGAAGAAAAAAGTTACTATAAGCATATCTCGATTAATTCAATGGAAAATAACAAATAAGCGGATAAATTAAAAAAAAAAAAAAATCAGTATTTCTTAGCTCACAATTATGTCAAAACTATTTCATTTAGTAATGCCGACAAGAACAGTAAGGTTTAATGATATATATGCATTATATGTATACGTATCTATTCCATTAATACTTGGATTTTATTACGAGAAATAAATAGCCAACATTCCTATAAAGAAAAATTCAACATGATATATTATTCGCCTCTTAAGCTCAAGTATGGCATCTGATAGAAATTCAATGCCAATCTTTGTATATCGACTCATTTTTATTCAGTTACAATCGCACGTTCGCATAATGGCGTTTCTTTATTGATGTTTTGCGAAATAACGATAATTTATAATTTAGTTTTTTCGCGCTCGAATTTATTACTAATAAAGAGATGTCTTCTTAACATACGTAACGTTGCGATTTAAAGCAGTTAGTTAGTTCGCCGTTTTGTACTTTTTCTTCGTTTTATTGTAGTCAGGGTTAAACCATGTAGTTTTCTAATTTCTGTAAGGGGCCCCGAGGCAGTGAGTCCCGAATTTCTAATTTCTTGTCGAGGCGCGTAAAATCTTTGTCTGTAATGTTCGGGAAGCCGTACGACTTCAATTCGTTTCTGAGTTTAAGAGTATTGGGTACCTTTTTTCAAGATCGATTAAATTTCAAGTTTGTTTATTGGTTCCAGCAATTATTTTGAAAATTGTATATCTGACGTTTAAAAGTAGTGCAGTGGCATGAAACAGAAATTTACTTAACCTTCCTATACTCACGCATACGGTCTGTGAGACCGACTTATATACTATAGTATACGTCTTTCATGTTGACGTGAGTATAGGAAGGTTAAGGATGTAGATGTGTGACCACGGTAATCTAACTATCCCAATATTTTTCGGAAACTCAAAATATTACCAATAATAAACTTGTCCGTCAAGTATGAGGACTATTCACTACATATTTATTGAGATATACTAATTTAAAAAGTTGCATTTTTACATGGGCTCTTATTAGAGGACTACTCGAAAATAACTTGTTCACAAATTTTCGGGAAGAAATTCATAAACATGCCTATTTTTGTGTTGTGGTTCACTACCGAATTTGTTAGAAATTATAAAAAGTTGGCAAATAAAATTCTCCTTTTTCAGGTTCTTAGCGTTAGATGTATAAAAGTATGGCAACACCGCATCTATCCTGTATCGTGATTCTCGGTAAATTACCAATGGCTTCATGACATTCAATTCAAAAGTTTGAAAACGAGTCTTTCTTCCCACATTATTGTTCCCGACTTTTAGGGAATGGACTCTCCGTTTACCGTTTACCTTTCCAACGATACGTTTCAGATTACGATATTTTTCTTTTCTCATTGTAAACACATGTTAAACACGAACACGATTCTCTGTTTCTAACCTAACCTCACGGCAAATTGACGTGTCGTTTGGATAGACCACTGTCACCAACTTACCAGATAAAAACATTAGCCATACAGTGTTGCCACGTTTTCTCATTCATTTTTCTATATTAATTTTTTGTATATTTATGATTTTAAATGAAAAATTCAATCAACACTTGAATACTGTGATACTTTTATGGTCGTGCAAACTTAATTCGACCACTCTCATCGTTATATCAGCAAATTTATACATCGAAATTTTTATGCCGCACGGTTGGCTCTCGATACAGTCTGAGCATTTGACAAACAGTAATTATCGCATAAATCTCAATTTTAAGCAATTTAAATATAAGAATCTGCTTGTAGACTGAAACCTAAAGATTTTTTATACATATCAGCTAGTTGAAAATATTTTTATACGAAAAGTAAACACTACACACCGAGAAATTAGAAACATCAAAAATTTGATTAACTTTTTGCACAGACTGTCTGTTTGTGCCTTTTCCTGGTTTTAAAGGGGTTGTTCCTTCTTTAATGAGCAAAATAATTTTGCTGGTTGACGTATCCGTTTGTTGATGATGTCAATATTTGAATTCGTGATAGAGTTAATCTATTCAGGGTCAATTGAAACTCTTTTATTTACGATCAAAACTGACATTTAAATGAAGCAAAGAAATTTATTTCCCTACATATTCTAGATGGCGGAACAAACTCAAATGGTGTGTTTCCATACTAAACTTTTACAGATTGCGGTTTAGATCTTGGTTGAATTGCTATGGTAACAACCTGTTTATTAATTTCAAAATTGTTTGTTTGAATTTTGTATCTATTGCGTTTTATTAAAATTTATTAACAGTTTAGTAACATACATTCTTTGTGTATACTATATAAACTTCAACATCGTATATTTTTCTAAGGTAAGAAGCTCGTACTTTAGAATTAAATTAGTAGTAATTCATATGAATATTTCAGTCTATCCTATTTAAGAAAAAAATGTCTTTATCATATTTGAAGTGTGCTGTGCAAAACGGCTCTTGAACGGAAAAAATGACAAAATTTTTGAAATTTTCTAATGCTAAGAAACGCGAGCACATGCTTATGGAATGGATTAAATTGACAGGAAATACGAAATTCCAGAGTATTTCCGGAACTGATATGTATAAAAGACATAGGATTTATGAAAGACATTTGATTAGTGATGTTGTTTTACCACATAAAAGATTGAAAGATGGAGTTGTACCTACTCGTCAAGTGGATATTCTATGACATTAGTTACATTTCTGACAAAATTGAAACTGTCATACTTTCTTCTATTTATCTTGTTTTAGACTTGATCCAAATAGATCGTTCCAGAGAAACGGGAAATATGCAAGTTCTTAACAGTGTCGCACATCTACTTCCTTAACACCCAGTAAACAAGTTGGTAGTTCCGGCAATACTGGACATACTCGCCAAGATCTAGGCACAATGGGTGCGAAATGTCCACTATAACTACCAACTTAAACTATGCGCGAAATTTAAAAAAATGGGTACTACGCCGGAGAATAAATTTTCTTCATAGAATAACAATTCGTGTATTTATTATTTTATTCAGTGTTGCTGAAAGGGGGCATGCGAGAGGAAAGGGCCGTGCAAATATTTAAATCGAATAATTACAATTCTTACCTGTAACTAACGTGAGGGCACACAAGCAGGCGAAGGCGGAAATATCAATGTCCATCGAATGTAAACTGGTACAGAATTCCATAATGGCGTGTAACCAGTCGCCGAAGGATCTCTGACACTGCTGCTTATCCAAAACGACTCCGTTACAAAACGTAAGTTTCGTATCGTTCGGATGTGTGCGATACGCCAATCGTAACACGAACAGTTCCAACGAAGCCGATTGAAACAGGAGTTCCTTGTCGTCCGGGGATAGCTCTTGAAATCCGGGAATCTTTTCGGCGAAGTTCCTAATTACGTCCACCGATGTGGTGAGGAGAGTATAAAACTGTTGAATTTTTCTCCGCTTCCGTCGCAATAGGTTCGATAGGAATAGGTTCACAGTACTGAGTGTAGTCTAGGTTAGCGAGATCTGGTGTGGTATCGACGTGGGCACGAACTAAAGCCGTTATTAACGAGACGGGCGGGCTCGGCGGCGATTCTTGCGGCGATTTCGGTTTCGACGGTAATCTTCCTCTTCGACCTTTCAACGAATCGGTCCTCACCACCTCCTTCACCATTCCGACGGCGAGACATTTTTGAAATCGACAAAACTGGCACCTGTTCCTTCTCCTCTTATCGACCGGGCAGGCTTTATCCGCTAAACAGACGTATTTCGATCCTTTCTGCACGGTCCTCTTGAAGAAGCCTTTGCATCCTTCGCAGGTACGCACGCCGTAATGCTGACAGGCCGCCGTATCGCCGCAAACCGCACATAACTGGGACGGAGAAGGAGGAGCTGGTCCTTTCAGCACTTGATCGGCGATACCGCCGGGTGAGCTAGCTGCTGATGAACATACCGAAGGTGCCGGTCCGAGTCTCAATTTTGGACTTTCGCTGCTACTGGTCGATTCGGATCTTTGCAGGGGTAAGGAGGCACGACGTTGCCTCGGACTGAGAGCGGTCGTGATATGCAGTTCGGCGGTGGGGGACGA
Source organism: Chrysina gloriosa (assembly GCA_038088585.1). NCBI lineage: Eukaryota > Metazoa > Arthropoda > Insecta > Coleoptera > Scarabaeidae > Chrysina > Chrysina gloriosa. Next base: position 831,374 of record CM076089.1, on the reverse strand, counting down.
TTGATAAGACGGCAGCGAATATGATTCTTGCGATATCAACGATTCGAAGCCGCCGCTACATTGCGGAGGCGGATAGTACGGCGTCGTGGTATATTGGTGCGGTTGATATTCGTAATGGTGCGTAGACGGAGCGGCTACGTGCGTAGGATGATGATAAGAAACGTTGTACTCTTCTTCCATTTTGAAGGGCGTGGCGTAACGTACGGAATAAGTCTCTTGGAAACTGGGCAAGGGTGCCGGCGACGACGGTTGCGAGTGTAAAGCCACTTCCGGAAACGGATCTAGTTCTTCGGGCGGTAAAACTGTACTGGGATCGTCCGGAAACGGAGCACTCAGCAGATCGGCGAAACTGCTCGAGCCAAACGGGGTCTGTAACCAAACAACACACGCAATTAGACGTTGTCATTGAGCGATCTCGGGTATACTTTAAATAAACAGCTCTGAGAGTTCAATATAATTAGTGTCGGACCCACTTAGTCTATAATTATCGCGACGAAATCTAATCACGGACATCTCTTGTCTTAGTTCGATCGCATGCTTATATCACGAGTTACAATTATACTATTACGGCGATTGTTCAGAATGGGTTTGCGACAGGAGGTGATTTATTGCCTTGATCTGTTTCACTTAACTTTTCAGAGTAGAGGGGTAAATTATTAGAGGCGTGGCCTGCATCCGCTATCATTGGTCAAGCACTTTCCATGCGTCGTTACTTTGGCGACGTCTCGACGCCTAACATGGCTTCTAATTCATTTTTCATGAATAAAAGCCCACTGTAATATGTGCGTATTAGATTCATAGAAAGGATACACGATCGTAAAAGATTTATAAATTCTAACGAGTCTAATAGCGCGTCATAGTCAGGCTTCACGACTGCGTCTCGATTCCGTAACTTACTAAGCTCGCGTCGTTCCAGCGGAACAGATTAAACGATATGTTGCGTTGTACATACCTACTCGTATGTAAATTATATATTACGCAATCCGAAAAAAACGTGCTTAAATTGGTCGTTTCTGAGAGAACTTGGAAGCATTTTTCCTCAACCTCTAACAGCGTGGGCATGTGCCCTGACTAAGTGTTACCTTCGTTATAAATGTCCCATCAAATCTTTTTTCGTTTCTTTTCCAAATTGGCGCAAATTTCACATGCTACATATTATGTTAGCGACCCAAAACCGCAAGTAGTTCAAGGCCGTAGCCAGGGAGGATATTGATGTGTTATCATTCCCAGTAAACATTTTTAAATTTCGCGGACAGCTTAAGTTGGTAATTCCGGAAATAGTGGACATACTCGCTAATTTCTAAGCAGAATGCATGCGAATATGTTGACTATTGCCGGAACTGCTAACTTAAACTACCCGCGAAATTTAAAAATGTTTACTTAAATGATAACATGTCCTCCACTTTTTAAAAAATTCTAGTAATAAGACAAAAAATGTATTTTATTTTAAATCTACACCTTTATCGTTAGAAAACAGATCTTTATATTCGATAATTACACCGCACCTATTTTCCATATGTTGATCCGTTTGATAGAACTTTTTATATTTGTTTTAACCTACCACATTTATGTTGTCAAAAAAAATCCAATGCTAGTGGAATGCCATCGACGAATGCCACAAAATGCAACTTATCTATCACCGGAGATTTAAAACGATATTATGTATTGAAATTAGGGCAGAATCTCGTCGAGATAGTATCGTTAAAGTTTTCTTTATCAATTCGAAATTGATGTACGTACATGAAGAACAACAAAATCCAAAACGTAGGAAAATAGCTAGTTAGTTAAGAGCACAACCAAAACAAATATCTTGAATGTTAATTCTAAATACTTTTCATTTGTATGTAACTGTGAAGAAGACTCAATTTGACAAATATATAAGTGAACAACTAGTTTGACAGATGACTGATAGTTTCCGTTATATTTTGACATGTTACAGTTCATTTTGACAGATAATGAACAGTTAACGTCAATGTTGACAACTAATTAATAATTTACCCCGGATTTTCAGATATAACTAACCGTTAACATACATTTTCGGCAAGAATATGACAATTATTAAGGACTCAATGCTTGGAAAACGCATAAATATACAAACGAACAAGAAGGAATTTAATCCGAATTTTATAACGACTTTAAGTGCTATAGATGATACTTTAAAAGAAGTTCTGGTGGAGTAATTGCTGGTTTAGCCCTATAGTTTTTGCAGATAAATATCAATTTGCAAAGATTTTCGCAGATATTAACACTTTAATTCAAAGTAATTGACAGCGTTACAATCAATTTGACATATATGTCAATATTGATGTTTGTACATGTGAGAGGGATTCGATATGAATTCTCTCACAATGCACGTATTACGCATTTTTTACAGTTATTTTTTCTACAGAAGTGGACAACTTGCGTTGCCACAGCCTCCTGCAGTAACTGCAGTCGCGCTCTTCGGCTACCCGCCGTGGGAGAAATGCAAATTACACATGTACAAACATCAATGTTCAGACCATATATACATAAAATTTGTATACGAAATTACAGCTCTTGCAAAGCCGTACTGACGAGCGGTATAACCGCGAAACGTACGTCTACGGATGGCAAGAGAAGATCAAAATTTTGTAATTTATATATGTCAATGACAACTGCTTTGGCAGATGATTGACAGTTTCGGTTATATCTCGACAGGTAATTCACAGTTCATTTAGAGTTTGATAAACAATTAACAGCTAATTTCAACAATTGACAACTTAACCCCGATTTCCAGATATAACTAACCGTTAGCCTACATTTTTCACAAGAATTTGACAATTATTAAGAAAAAGGAGCTTAATCCAAATTTGGTGACAGTTTTAGGTGCTACAGGTGACACTTTAAAACGAGTTTGGATAAGTAATTGATCGTTTGGGCTGAAATTTTTCCAGATAAATATCAGCGTGCAAAATTTTTCGCAGATATTGACACTTTAATTCAAAGTAATTGACACTGTAACCCTCAATTTGACAATTATGTAAATGACAACTGGTTTGACAGATGACTTATATTTTGACAGGTAATTTACAGTTCATATAGAGCTTGACAGATAATTAACTGTTAACCTCAACATTGCCAACTAATTGGCAATTTAGAGCATATTTAGAGCGGATTTTCAGATATAACTAACCGTTAACCTAAATTTTTTACAAAAATTTGACAATTATTAAGAACTCGATGCTTGAAAAACGCATAAAGATACAGAGGAAGACGAAGAAGATTAACACAAATTGGATAATGGCTTCATGTGCCATAAGTGAGACTTAAAAACAAGTTCTGAGGGATTAATTGATGGTTTAGTACCACATTTTTGGAGATAAATATCAATTTGCAAAGATTTTCGTAAGTATTGACACTTTAATTCAAAGTAATTGACAGCGTAACCCTCAATTTGACAGTTCTGTAAAAGACAGCTGGTTTGACAGATGACAGACAATTCGCCTCATATTTTGACAAGTAATTCACAGTGCCTTTAGAGTTTGAGGGTAATTAACGGCCTTGTCCGATTTAAGAAATAAATTGGCAGATGCTAATTATAAATTGGAAGAACTATAGGATAAGGTTGACGTAAATGAAGATAATAATAATAATAATAACTAGTATTATTGGTGTTGCTACACATCAGAAATTCTTTCACGTCAAGTCAGATAATTATATGGCATTATACTCTAATCAAGAAAATATAAGGCAGTGTACTATATACAAAAATGCGATATATATGTTATATACGTATGTATACAACTACACATATCACACATAACATTTATGTAAATATATATACGGGTTCGGTCAATAATTCAGTTAGGTTTGGAAACACGGGAGTGCGAGCGAGAACGAATAAAGAATTTCCTGCGATAGTGAAATCGAAACGGGGGCGTGTAAATAGGCGTGTCTATCGCGATTTACAGGCCTCAGGCTCTATCTTATTCGATTTGTCAATGCCGCAGTATACGCTCGTTATTCGTTCTCGCTCGCACTCCCGTAATTCCAGACCCGACCGAATCACTGGCCGAGACTGTATATACATATACTGCGTTCGTTTTCATTGGGCGGTCACCTGACTAACGTCCGATATAATCAACGAATAGGGCTTTACTTTAGCATTTGACAAAACCAATACTTAAGAAAAAGAATGGATTATGTAACGTTTGTAACTTAGTTGGAATGTGTTAAACGAAGATAGACATAGTCACTAGTCGAAACTACTTTCCTACACTTCCGTTTTCCGTCGATACACTTATTAGTTGGGAGGTTAAGGTGTTTACATGGGTGTACTTATCGCAATTCAGATTCTTGTCGTAAATTTTAGGTTATGGCATGATAGGACATGCGCATATATTTGAGTGAAATGGATTTGAAAAATTTTTGGGAAAATGTTAGGTGAAATCATTTCAAGTTATTGAAGTAGTTCATGAAATCAAAAAATAAGTACTATTAAAATTTAGTGCATCACGTTTCATGTTGGAAAGTATCGGATTAATTCATACATTGCTAAATAATGACGTAATTGCTAAAGTAAACCGGGCGGACTATAGGTATATTGGGATAAGCAGGCTTTCAAAAAAATTGTAATTTAATTTTGATTCATTTTAAAGCGTTCTTAATTGAACAGCGAATAGTAGTAAGCGTAATAATAGTAATGAAATGTAATATATAGGTAACATTTTAAAAATTACGCAAGAATATCGGCACTTACACCGATACGAATGGATAAAATCTCGAATTTACTTATACGTACTTACATTTGTATATAAATTTATATCCAGATATGTTGCGGTATTAATTAACTCTGATTTCTGTATTTTCCAGGGCCCAGACAATCCTCTTCAATGAAGCGACAAGAAAATAAATTTCAAACTATACTACTTCGAATATTTTTGTTCTTCTAAAATTTATTTTTATAGATGCAATCAAAAAACATTTATTTCTTTGAGAAACGAACTAAACTGTCGGTATCTACAAAGTTTAACCGTATAAATGATATTCGAGTTACAGTTTCTACCCATAATTAATATTTCTTGACAGATCGGCGACAGTGACTGATTGTTTGAGTATGATTTCAATTAATTATTCACACCTACATCTTATTTTTCGGAATTTGTTGTAATTTTTTGTCTTTATTAACTGTAAGCTATTAATTCTATTTGATATATGCTGAATGAACATTTATACAGTAGCTGTAATACACTCGCTTTTAGGTGTTGCTTATTTAAAACTTCGGGCTGGTTATAGATTCGTATATAGTTGATCACCAAAATGGCTGATATTACAAGTTATAGAAACTATATCAATTAAACTTTTTTTTTCTTTAATTTTCAACACAATTTGGTTAATAAGGGACGTAAATATTTTACTAATTTTCGGATAAAAAGATACAATTAAACCAAAACAATTTTCTAATTACTTGAGAATTTAAGGTAAAATACCAGATAAAGTAAAGTAAAACTAAGTAAGTACATACGTATATATAATCCATTCAGCTTTATAATAAAATATGAGAATACTGTAATTTTCTCTCATTTACGTTACTATTTGTCCTTCAGTAACCGGTCATTTCGCATTTTCTTTTCGAAATCTCGTTTCCATTCATTGCAATAATTAAACTTGCTTCAATATCAATGTCGTATAAATTAATCAGATGTGTTCCGGAGTAATTTCATACTTATACAATGTAAAGAACAAACGGCAATAATAATAATAATAATAATAATAATAATAATAATAAGGTCATTCATAAATTGAGATCACGGGAAACTGGGACCACTAACAAAGAAAAGAAATTCCCTCATCAGGGTTTTGAAAATAAGGTCAAAATTGAAAACAGGTACGAAAGACGGAAGAAACACAAACGATAACAAATGCGAGAATATCGGGCAAACCCAAAGGAAGGGGAGTTAATCTAACGTTAACCACAATTAACCACAGTAACCCAACTCTAGATACGAGCAATGTCCCCGAGGTTCTAGGAATTTGGTTATTATTCTTTCATTTCGGTAAATTTCGTCATAACTACCATGAAGATTTTCAATATAATCTTCGATTTAATTGAATACAACTACCTCAACGTGAATTTCTTTTTAACCGTCCACAAAGAATTATTTCGGAGTATTTGCAATCCACACGTATTTATAGTAAGTTTTACCTCGTTTGAGGTCTACAGTCGAACAACTCGTAATGATCCTTCCATACAGAGTCAAATTCCTAGAACATTCGAAACATTCCTCGTACATTATAGCTAGCTAAAATTTCTTCTTTCTAATAGTAACTTCTTCTTTTTGATGGATGTAGCAGTTGATACTTGGTGAAACCATGGTTTTACTTCTTCAAAATATGTAATATAAAAAAACACTTGACTTGTTTCACAGATGTATGAAATCTGAATTAATTATCTGCGAAATTTTAAACGAACTGTGAATTACCTGTCAAAATATAAGCGAAATTGACAAAATCCGGGTTAAATTGTCAATTAGTCGTTAATATTTAGGTTAACTTTTAATTATCTGTCAAAATGTAAACGAAACTGTCAGTCATCTGTCAAATCAGTTGTCACTTCATATCTGTCAAATTGGATGTTACGCTGTCAATTACTTTGATTTAAAGTGTCAATATACGCGAAAGCCTTTGTAAATTGATGTTTATCGGCAAAAATCTGAAGTTAAACGGTCAATTACTTCCCCAAAAGTTGTTTTAAAGATTCACCTATAGGAGCTGAAGTCATTGCCAAATGTGGATTAATCTTCTTCTTCTTCCTCTGTATCTTCGTGCGCTTTTCAAGCGCCGAGCTCTTAATAATCGTCAAATTCTTGTCAAAAATGTAGGTTAACGGTTAGTTATATTTGATGAACCGAATTAAATTATCAATTAGTTGTCAATATGGGGGTTAACTGTTAATTATCCGTTAAATTCTAAATAAATTATGTACTATCTGTCAAAATGCAAACGAAGCTGTCAGTTATCTGTCAAATCAGTTGTCATTTACATATCTGTGAAGTTGGATGTTACGCTGTCAATTACTTTGAATTACAGTGTCAATATACGCGAAAGTCTTTGCAAATTGCTGTTTATTGCCAAAAATTTGAAGTTAAACGGTCAATTACATCCCCAGAACTTGTTTTAAAGATTCAATTGTAGGAGCTGAAGTCATTGCCAAATTTGGATTAATCTTCTTCTCCTTCCTCTGCATCTTTATGCGTTTTTCAAGGGTCGAGTTCTTAGTAATTGTCAAATTCTTGTCAAAAATGTAGGTTAACGATTAGTTATATTTGATAATCCGGGGTTAAATTATCAATTAGTTGTCAATATGGGGGTTAACTGTTAACTATCTGTCAAATTCTAAATTAACTCTGTACTAGCTGTCGAAAAATAAACAAAGCTTGTAATCATCTGTCAAATCAGTTGTCACTTACACATGTGTCAAATTCGGTGTTACGCTGTCAATTACTTTGAATTAAAGTGTCAATATTCGCGAAAATCTGCAAATTGCTGTTTATCTGCACAAATTTTAGGGCTAAATAATCAATTACTTCCTCAAAACTTCTTTTAAAGATTTACTTGTAGGAGCTGAAGTCATTGGCAAATTTGGATTAATCTTCTTCTTCCTCCTCTGCATCTTTATGCGTTTTTCAAGCGTCGAGTTCTTAGTAATTGTGAAATTCTTGTCAAAAATGTAGGTTAACGATTAGTTATATTTGATAATCCGGGGTTAAATTATCAATTAGTTGTCAATATCGAAGTTAACTCTTAATTATCTGTCAAATTCTAAATAAACTGTGAACTACCAACTGTCAAAATGTAAACGAAACTGTCAGTCATCTGTCAAATCAGTTATCATTTACATATTTCCGTCAAATTGGATGTTACCCTGAGAATTACTTTGAAGTACAGTGTCAATTACCGCGAAAATCTTTGCAAATTGCTGTTTATCTGCAAATATTTGAAGCTAAACAATCAATTACTTCCCCAAAACTTGTTTTAAAGATTCACTTGTAGGAGCTAAAGTCATTGCCAAATTTGGATTAATCTTCTTCTTCTTCCTCTGTCTCTTCACCCGTTTTTTAAGCGTCGAGTTCTTAATAATCGTCAGATTCTTGTCAAAAATGTCGGTTAACGGTTAGTTATACTTGATAATCCGGGGTTAAATTATCAATTAGTTGTCAATATTGAGGTTCACTCTTAATTATCTGTCAAATTCTAAATAAACTGTGAACTACCAACTGCCAAAATGTAAACGAAACTGTCAAATCAGTTGTCATTTACATATCTGTCAAATTGGATATTACGCTGTCAATTACTTTGAAGTACAGTGCCAATTACAGCGAGAATGTTTGCAAATTGCTGTTTATTTGCAAAAATTTTGAAGCTAAACAATCAGTTACTCCCCAAAACTGGTTTTAAAGTTTCACCTATAAAACCTGCAGTCATTAACAAAATTCAGATTAAACCAAATTCTCCCTTTGTACCTTCATGCCCTTTTCAAGCGCTGAATCATTAATAATTTAATTAAATAAACTTTCGATATAATCTCCTTTTAATCGAACACGGTTTTCCCAAGGTAAAACTGCTTTTTTAACCGCTCTCGAAGAATTATTTCGTAGTCTTTCCAATCCACACTTATGTATAGCAAGTTTCACCTCGTGTGAGGTCTAGAATCTGGCACTACGTAATGATTCTTTTCAAATAGAGTCGAATTTGACATTCGAAACATTCCTCATACATTATAGCTGGATAAAATTTCTGCTTCTAGACTTAAAGGAAAAGGAAATAACAAACTGGATGAGGAAGGCGATGGACAGGAAAAACTGGAAACGGATAACAAAGCTCTGGGCCTAAAGGCCCGCCAGAAAAGGTTATATATATATATACATATATATATATATAATTTCTTCTTCTTATTAGTAATTGAGATTGGCTCTTGGTTAAACATGTCTTGTTGCACTTTTTCTAAATATCTAATATTAAAAAAGAAGCGTTTTAATATTATATATTTTGAAGAAGTAATTTATTGCTATACAGAAACAATACAAAGTTCACTTAGTATTTATATTTTAATGAGTTGTTTTCAAAACTTTTACTTATTGTACGTACTATACCCATTCACGACATGCATATTTGCAGGAAGCAATAAAAATATATATGTATATATGAACTGTTTAAATTCTAGTTCTAGTAGAACGTAATAAACAAGAAATATTATTACTTGCAATCAGCTTAACGCTTTTAATTACTACACTTCAACAGCTATTAAAATCTTTTTTTTTTAGTGTAAGGTATTAAATGTATATATATAATATATAGGTATGTTTCGTGACCTATGACCTACTTAACGATATTTAAAGAAAATATTGTTTAATGATAAATATTAATTTGGTGCTATTACCCCTGTAACAAAACATTACAGAGATTTATGTAGGTCATTGCTTTGATTTTGAAGACAATTATTTAAAAAAAAGGAAAATAATTACAAAAGAAAGAGTAATGTACGAAATGATAAATATACAAAAAGATGTTAAAACTATCAATTTCCAATGTTTAGAATTTAAGTAATGTATGTATAAAAATGACATTTATATGTCATAACAACGAAATCTTTGGCTAGGTTCTTACTTTTAGGTTCTTCCTAGTCGACAAAAATTTCGTTTGGTATGTTTTTTGTTTTTCAGATTTCCATAGATGTACAGTTGCACATTAAAACATTGTTACAGATCCTATATATCAAGAAATCATAGTAGGGTTTGTTTCTTTAGAGAAGAGCACATTACGTCAGCGGCGCAATGAACAAAATTTGGTGTTCTGTATACGTTACCATGGCAACCGACTAGCGAAACTCAATGAAACGTCACATTTCGCGCACATTTTCATGACGTAATATGCTCTTCTCTAAGGAAACAAACTCTAGTTACTTATTTTGTTGATAATTCCCGAATAAACACAAGCGTTTGTTTATACATTTATCTAATTATATTTTCACTGATGAAAGTTATACGAAAACGCTATTTTTTCAACGTTCTGAAGATATAGCTTTTAACTCACGATGTCCTGTTTGATTGGCCTAAAAGTGGTAGAAGAGAGGATATTTAAAAAGATAAGTGTAAGATATAAAATTTAGAATTAAATAGAATTCTATAAAAATATCTCGATTAGAACTTCCCAATTTGACTTGGATGTTACCTAGCTCGTGAACAATGCATGTATGTATATAGCAATAAAGATTTCTGAATAAAACGCATAAAAGTTTTTAGTTGAATAACCAGCAGAAAGTGGACAACGTAAACAGAGCACAGCTTCTGATACATGCTTCAAACATCCGAAGGCTGTTTCACATGTTATACATTCCGTTTTAGTCCGCTATACATAAGTAATTATGATATATTGGACAGGCGATTAATTCACACGTCCTTTTCTATATCTGTATTCATTATCCTGTTACTGAGTAATGTTGTAGGCAACAATTAAATATCCAACCTGTGATTATGGAAATTACGTTATTTATATTTCTATAGGCATTTACATTATTAGATTCTTAACACTAGCGACCCTCGGTATTTCTTTTATTTTCGCTTTTTTACCGTTTCCTCGTAATTAACAAACCTCTGCAATTACAAAACCTACACTCGAAAAAACGCGGCGCATTCGAGTTTTGCTGTAGCAGAAGTACTCACATGTACCATGCCTAAGGTAGAAAAAATTGGAAAAAATTACGTGGTAGTAAACGTTTTCAAAAAACGAGGACCGAACACACCTATTCGAAGAGGCAAAGAAATTTTTCTTTTCGTCCAATACTCATTTGTCCTTTGGAGATATCTCCACCTTTATAAGGTCAACGAGAAATCAGATATTTTCCGGAATATTTACTACGTCTGGATTTATTTATTTTCTAGCGATCTACTTATTACTACTTCCTCTATTTGTATGTACCTACCTCTGAGTAATGTAATAAGTTACAGCTTATTTCAAAATAATTAGAACATGGCAAGGTGTTTCAGTTATTGGGGTTTGTATTCAGATACTTTAATATTTTCCTTTGGTTTTGCTAGAATTAATTATTTTAATGACTTATTTTTTATTTCATTTCCAATTTCGAATTTAGTTTAGCTCAATGAATACTGACAGTATACATAATTTTAGACAATGAGTTTATAAATATGCATATGAAAAATACTAGAATTTAAGTAGGTTCTAAGATTGTTTATAATTAGATTATATAAATTGCGGTTGCTAAATAAGTAAATAATTAAAATATAAATAAAATGAATGCTTTTTACTTCATATTGCTTTGCCTATTGTATTTATTATAGACTTGTATTAGATTTTGTTTTAGGACTTCTTCTTATTATTTATAATTGATATTTAATTTTGGTATTCTTATTATTTCTAGTTTTGGCCTTTATTATTCTTATAATTTTTTCCTTGGAATCATTGTGATTACAATTTAATCCATCTATGTTTATTTCCATTATTTTGACCTGTTATAGTCACCTTGAGTGCGTAATAACAGTCAGTATAGAAGATATATTACAAAAAATCATCAACATCATCGTCATCATCCTAATCCTAATCTTTGTGTTACCCTAGGGTGTCATGGTTATAACTTTCTAAAATTTCTCTCTAATATTTGCTATTACTTTTGATGAGTTCCAGCCTTTCTTTCTTCTTTGTATTTCATCTACTTCACTATCCCACGTTCTTCTTGGCCTTCCTCTCCTATTTCTGCCCGCTGCTAGTGCCTTTCAAACCCGTTTCACTTTTCGAAGATTCTTGGCTATTTTCTCTTCAAGCGATCAAAAAGAAACTCGACAACTTTGCATTCGGCTCGTCAAGACGCGCTCATTGACGTTACTTTGGAATCAAGACATGCGATTTTGGTCATTTTTGACGATTTTTTGCGGTTTTTTCTCGGCAACCGTTTGGAATAATCTAAATAAATTCTCCACCATTTAGTTCGCGGCGCCAAAACGCGTCGATTAACGTAGGATTACACCCCTAAGTCCTGTAGGAACCGAGATGGGTATGCGATTTTGGTGATTTTTTGCGATTTTTTGCGTTTTCTCGGCAATCGCTTGAAATCATCTAAATCAATTCTCCACCATTTAGTTCGGTGCACCAAAACGCTTTGATTAACGTAGGATTACACCCCTAAGTCCTGTAGGAACCGAGATGGGTATGCGATTTTGGTGATTTTTTGCGATTTTTTGCGTTTTCTCGACAATCGTTTGAAATCATCTAAATCAATTCTCCACCATTTAGTTCGGGGCACCAAAACGCGTTGATTAACGTAGGATTACACCCCTAAGTCCTGTAGGAACCGAGATGGGTATGCGATTTTTTGCGTTTTCTCGGCAACCGTTTGAAATCGTCTAAATCAATTCTCTACCGTTTAGTTCGAGTCGTCAAGACACGTCTATTAACATAGGCTTGAACTTCCTAATCCCATAGGAACCGAGATGGGTATGCCATTTCGGTAATTTTTAGCGATTTTTTGCGGTTTCTCGATCACTGTTTGAAATAATCGAAATAAATTATCCACGACTTAGTTCGGGTCGTTAAGGCGCGTCGATTGACGTGGGATTAAACGCCCCAAGTTCCATAGAAACCGAGATAAATGTGCGATTTTGGTAATTTTTAGCGATTTTTTTGCGCTTTCTCGACAACCGTTTGAAATAACCTAAATAAATTTTCCACCATTTAGTTCGCGTCGTCAAGACGCGTCGATTGACGTAGGATTAAATCTCCTAATCCCATACGAACCGAGACGGGTATGCGATTTCGGTAATTTTTAGCAATTTTTTGCGCTTTCTCGACAACCATTTGAAATAATCTAAATAAATTTTCCACCATTTAGTTCGGCACATCAAGATGCGTCGATTGGCGTAAGTTTGAACCTCGTAATCCCATAGGAACCGAGATGGGTATGCAATTTCGATCATTTTTAGCGATTTTTTGCGCTTTCTCGACAACTGTTTGAAATAATTTGAATAAATTTTCTACGATTTAGTTCGCGTACGTCAAGATGCGTCGATTGGCGTAAGATTGAACCTCGTAATCCCATAAGAACCGAGATGGGTATGCAATTTCGATCATTTTTAGCGATCTTTTGCGTTTTCTTGACAATCGTTTGGAATAATCTAAATAAATTTTCCACCATTTAGTTCGCGTCGTCAAGACGCGTCGATTTACGTAGGACTGAACTTCGTAAATCCCATAGGAACCGAGAAGGATATTCGATTTTGGCTATTTTTAGCGATTTTTAGCATTTTTAAAGCGTATTCTCCAACATCCTTAGATATCCAAGTCGGCTTAAAAATGTACACGTCTCCGATGATAGACTTCAAAGTGATGTGACTTCAAGATACGAGGGATGTTTCGAATGTTTTAGGAATTCGGTTGTAGTGGAAATTAAGTAAATGTTATAGGTCACGCTATTCGTGAAAGACAAATTTTGACACGTTTACGGATGCCATCCCGTATGCAATATTGTTTAGTACACTTCAACTACTGGAGTGATACGAGGGGGCTTCTTATCTTCTTACAAAGGACCATTAACAATAAGCAGCTTTTAATACTATTTTCATAAAATTTAGCGCTTGTCATTGCGAAAACAACTTGGAAATTAACTTACCCTTTTGCTAACTGTGACTTTTAAGAAAAAAAAAAAGGCGATTTCGTAAGACAATGGAAATTTCACGTAAATATCTGTGTTGGATGATTTCTTACTAATCTAACTCAACAGCAATGCATAGAATCGTTTCATTAGACTTTTGGTAACGAAGCACCATCCGAAAAGACAATGTTTACAATTGGTTTGGCAGGATTTCGTCGTGGTCGTGCGTCCGTCGGTGATGAATTGCGCGGTTGTTATTCCGAAGAAAACGTCGATGGTGTGCCCAACATGATTGAAGGAGATGTGACTTACACGCTGAGGCATTTTGAATGATATTGAAGCCTGCAATGCGTTCAAGTTTGCAAGAGCATTTAGCCGTAAAAGATCTGTTCCGGATGCACCGAAGCTCAAAAACCAGGTTAATCGGTGTAAGGAAATGCTCGAAAACTTCGAGTGAGGAACTGCAAAATCCTTATTTAATATCGTTAGAGGTGACGAAACTAAGCATCAATCCACTATTTGGATGTTGTTCCAAGGTACCACTGAATGCGACAAAACTTGTTCGTTCACCAAGCACTTTTAAGAAAAAAATCGCTTATTTCTTCGGCTGTACTAAAGACGTCGCAAACACTTCTTGAGAGCATCGAAGAACCTTTAATTTTGAATGGTAATACAATTTACTTCGCGGAAGTCACCGATGAAATCGAGGAAAAACAAACCGAAAACGTCGCGTCATTCTGCATCATTACAATGTCTAGCTCTCTCACACGGCACGTCAAACAATCGATTATTTGGGAGGAGGAAAACATCGAATTAATCCCCCTGAATTAACCTGATTTATCGTCTAACGATTTCTTTCCGTTTTTCCCGAATGTCAAACAGAAACTGCGTGGAATGCGATTTTCGGCACCGCAAGAAGCTATCGAGATGCCTTCCAAAAACCATGCTTGTTTGAGATAACAACTTCGGAGCGGAAAAAATATTTCGGGAATCGGTACGAACACACGCAAAGATGTATAAATCTTTAAGGGCGAATATTTTGGAGAAAGCAATGATTTGCTGCGTCCATTTGAATTCCATGGCGAATCAGAAATCCTTTGTGACGAACGCATTGCACGAACGGAGATTAAAACATTCAATCATAACGCGGGATAATTAGGTCCGATACGTTCGAGTGTCATTGTTCAGATCCTGTAAGGTACGGCGCGGTGCAGTGCAATAACAACGGTAGAAAATAATTTATTATAAAGCTCACGCACAAATACTTAAATAGTTCGCAAAGCTGCAGTAAGTCACGACAACACGACAATTGTCAAGGGGACAATGTCGACGCGCGATCTTCGATTCAGATAAACGTAACTTGATATCTAAACATATGGGACTGTATACTCCAAGTACATATATAAATATATATCAAGTGCATACAATGCAGATGTTATTTAAATTCTGACTGATTTTTATTGCTCGCGTATTTTAATGCGTCGTTATAATTTTAAGCGAATAGCACTGCAGAAACCGGCGCGGCGTGAGATTCAACAATAATTTGATTAATGAGATCCGTACGAGAATATGAAACGATTCGTATTAAATAACTTCGTCGTAAGTGCTTCCTATGAAGCAATATTTAATAATACGAGGGATGTTGTCTTTCCGCCGAGCTTCTCGAACATCAGCCCGTGATGCTTTTTCAACAAATTTTATTTGACATTTGACATTTGTTTTCGTTTAGTTTACATGTTCCATAGCAGTAACAGATATATTTCTAAATTATATAAGTTTAAAGTGGTGCTTCGCACAAGAAATCATGTTATTGAACAAAGGACATTATCGAGCTGTGATTCCTTTTCAAAATTTGAAACTTGGCCTAAGTCGTAAACAACATTTTGAGAAAACGAATCCGGTATTTGATGACAAGTTGTGCATCTTAGCTACCATGGAGCAATGGTAAAATGAATTTCAACACAGCCGACTTTCTTTTGAATGATAGTTTCCAAGATTCTAAGCCGAAGCGGCCATTACTGTAAAAAATATCGGTCATATTCGAAATATGATTGGAGAAGACTCGTTACTGTAAATAGTATTCAAGCAAAAGAAATAGGTGTGAAAGCAATTAACGTCATTTCAAACAAGGAACAGGATTACCCGGCAAGTATCCAGGTATATATTTTGAACAAAATGGTCAGAAACAATAACACCGATAGAGGCCAAAAGTAGTAACAATAAAGAGGACACGTGGATCGTCCAACATATAATTCATGGTAACCATAAAATCACAACTCTAATAAAAGGTGTTATCCAATTCTCCCATTTCCAAGTCTATAGATTGGATCCTAATACAGTGAGATTTTTAATGCTTGTCCTGATCCTACACTACTTTCCACAGTTCCCACATCAATATTTACTTCCATTTATCTATCTGAAGTTAGCCCTTTAGTAACTTCTAGTGGATTTCCTCATATCTACCGTCATGGCTGTCACTTACCCCTTCATAGGTGCACCATGCGCCTTTTTGTATTTAATATGAACAAGTTTTTACGTTTGGTAGTTCCTTTCTCAAGGCTAAACGTGTTTGCCGGTCTCTATTCTGTTACATACCCAAGATAACCGTAAAAATGCTGATTCTATAGTAGTGATATTGATACATCAAAGCTTTTACATAGGCGCTGTGTACGATAAGTTGCATAACCATAATTTATCTAAAAGACGACACAGATCAGAAGGTGTTCACTATTGAATTTGTTAGAAACTATAAAAAGCTGTCAAATAAAATTCTCCCTTGGCACGTCCCCAGCTTTAGATGTATAAAAGTATGGCAACGCCGCATCTATCCTATATCGTGATTCTCGGGAAATAACCAACAGCTTCACGACCTTCAATTCAAAAGTTTGAAATCAAGTCTTTTTGTTTCCGACTTTCTTCCCGCATTATCTTTCCCGACTTTTTTGGGAATGGATTCTCCGTTCGTACACGTCTTTTGTCACAAGTTTACCTTTCCAACGATACGTTTCAGGCTTCGACGTTTTTCTTTTCTCAATGTAAACACGAACACGATTTATCTAGTTCTAACCTAACCTTCACGGCAAGTTGACGTGTCCGTCGCTTGGATAGACCAATGCCACCAACTTACCAGATAGAAACATTAGCCATACAGTGTTGTCACGTTTTCTCATTCATTTTTCTATATTAATTTTTTGTATATTTATGATTTTAAATGAAAAATTCAATTAACACTTGAATACTGTGATACTTTTATGGTCATGCAAACTTAATTCGACCACTCTCATCGCTATATCAGCAAATTTATACTTTTTTATGCCGCACGGTTGGCTCCCGGTACAGTCTGAGCATTTGACAGATAGTAATTATTGCATAAATCTCAATTTTAAGCAATTTAAATAAAAGAATCTGTTTGTAGACTGAAACCTAAAGATTTGTTATACATATCAGCTAATTGATTATTCTTCTTCTTCTTAATCTTTTTTACCCTTTCTACCTTTCGGTGTAGGGGTTCGGAGCCACCGAGCCGTATATGTACACGCATATACCGTACCGCTCCTGGCCCACCCAGTGGCATTTCCTTCATTTTCGCAGCTTGTTAGAGGTCCAGATCCCTTTTTAGGATTTTAAACTGCTACGCTCTGCCGCTACCGGGTCTCGAACGCCGGCCCTTCGCACTGTGAAGCGCGAGTTTTACCACTCAGCCACTGAATTGATTATTATTATTATTATTTGTACGAAAAATAAACACTACAAATCGAGAAATTAGAAACTTCAAAATTTAATTAACTTTTTGCACAGACTGTCACACATCTACCTCCTTAAACCAGTCTTGTTCAATTGACCCAACTGTGGTAGAAAACTATCATATAAGATAAGTTTAAATAGAAGTAAATATTGAGAGGAGAACTGTGAAAAGTAATATAGGATCGGGACAATCATTAAAAATGTCATTGTATAACAACGGACGACAAGAAAAAGTGATGGTGCTGGTTTTGAGAAGAAGAATAAGAACTATCCTAAGGAGTAATCATCATACAAAGTGCCAATTTCTACACAGTATGATGAGGGGGTGATTATCATTGATATTTATCATTACTTGGATAACCTATTTCTTTGTTTGGTGCTGTCAATGGAAAACGTTTGACTACGTTAATCACAAAATTCCGTTGTACCAATTAAAAAACACACGAAATACGGGGTACCTACTGCAAATTTTTGGATCACCAGATACTTGACTGGTCGATTGCCGAACACGATCAAGAAATCGTGTTATCCGCAGGGCGACGAAAAGTTCGAGAATCTCAGGAGGTTTGATATATAAATGTGGACCTTGTGAGTCGTGCAGACCACTTTTTGTTGATAACGACATCGACTTATATGTATAAAGCTGCCTTATATGTCAAAAACAATATTAAAAATTTTGAAACACCGTCACATAAATATTACACTCGTCATACAAATTTATTATATCTTGCTAAGCATAATGGACCCTTATAGGAAAAATCACCGTTTTATTCCTGCACCAAGATATTCAATAATTCGCCAAGGGGACTTCAAAAATACAAAATATGAAGAATTTAAAACCGAATTAAAACAAATCCTACTGGCCAAGTGTTATTATTCTTTCGATCAGTATCTAGACGAAAGATTTTTAAATTGACATTATTCTTTTGTATTATCTTGTTAATTTGTATTGTGAACTATTGTTCTTTTCTTAAGTGACGTAACCCATATTAAATTTTAGTCGATGGGCCCAAATAAATATATTATTATTATTATATCGAGCTAAGAGGAGACTATGTTACGAAATAGTTTTGCCTAGGCCGATCAATTTCCAACCGTCCCTCGTAAGTATAACCGTAGTGGATTCATATTTAACCTTCCTATACTCACGCATACGGTCTGTGAGACCGATTTATATAGTATAGTATACGTCTTTCATTTTGACGTGAGTATCGGAAGGTTAAAACGCTCTATTGTAAGTGAAAATTTCAATTATAGACTTGTTTCTTTCTTTTTTCAGGATAGCGCGAAGCAACTTTCAACGACGAATAAAATATTGATGAGATGCATACGCTTCGCTTTTCCTATTGTGCTTTTCAATTTTTCTAACGGCATAAACTTATATAGCGACCACGTCACTAATGTTGCAATGCATTGAGATGATGATTGTGTTTAATCTCGACAAGTGAAAGTTAATGTAAGTTCTTATATAAACACGAGCTTATTGTGAAGTCGCTATAGTATAATCAAATTTTTTCATGATGCTTTTACTGAAAGTTTCGATATTGTATCGGACAACTCGTTCATTCAATGTAATAAATAATTTCTCCCTTTATGTCATCATGTAGTAGCGGTACTTCCAATGATGGTAGAAGTCGGATAAGTAACTTGGAGTAAAATATGGCTGACGTGTTTTAAAAATGTGCAATACAGACGACGGAAGTTGCAAGTTACTAATTAGGAAAAATCTTTGTAAGCTCATCGCATGCATAAGCACAATATTGTGGATTGTACATTATAGAGGTAGTTTAGGTAGTTCTTTCGTTTTTCTTTCCTTCTCTTAATTGCAATTTTTATCATTTCGGGTACAGTTTCAAAGTTATCGCCTTTATAAAGCTCTGGTACTTGCGACCCAGTGAATACGACTTCTTTAAGGTTGTTCAGTACTAATTATTTTTTTAGTTTCCCTACATACCGACCGGTTTCATTTTGCAAAACCTTACCCTTATTTATACGTTGCTACCTCGTTTAGTTCCTTAGAAAAAGTTAAAAATAATACGAAATTTGACGTTTTCGTGGCCAAGTGTACAAACAAAGGAGTGAACGAAAGAATTTTTTATTATGCAAATTGAAAGATGTACTCGAGAACTGGAGCAAACCAATCTCGCTTTTTTCTAAGGAAACTCAATTGAGCTGCAAATCACATTGAAAAAGCGCCGTCATATAGGAAAACCTTCACTTCTACGATCGGTATGCCGTAGGTATTAAGAATGTCTACATACCAACACGATAAAAGATAAAAAACCGTTTAAAATTGGGGTGACAATAATGCCGAAAGTAATTTGGAAGCTCCCCTCCTATGAATCAGTATTCAACCAATAAGAATCATTTTTTATGCCTTTACCTGGCAATAAACGTAACTGTTTGTGATTAGTATCATGAAAGAGTATTGTTGTTGAGTATTGTTCGGGAAAGTTTCACCCGAAGTGATAATTGCGATTTACTACCTCAATTTATTTTGTAACTGGCATCCCATTATGTTAATGTCTATTTACAAATCTAAGTTCGAGGAAACTTTCACATTCGATTTGCCGAATTTTTATTAAAGTTTCGACGATTATGATGAATTAATCGAAAAATCGACGATACAACAACATGATAACCCTCTGTGGCGAGAAATCAAAAAAGAGATATTTAACCGCATCCAATTTTGGAGCAGTCATCAAAAGAAGACATTCCACCTATTGCCACAACTTAATCAGAAAGTTGTTCTGCTGTAGGTACTGTACGGGCGCCTAATTCGACACGTAATTCGTAAAACTGCTTTCAAATAATCAAGAAAGAATAGAAAATTACATTAGGCGTTCAAAACTACTGTTAAACTATTCTACATTGTCTTCGTTTTTATAGGTTAAATACGAGCCATAATTATTATCACCACAGCACCGATAAATATTACGAGATAAAAGAGACTTTTGCGATTTCGTTATATACACGGAGAACGATTTTCATGTTGAACGCATTTACAGACATTTATTTATTTATTTATTTATTTAGACCAACAGGTAAAACCTATAAAGGTCAACATGGAAATTACATTCAATTAAAAAATAAAAGAAAAATATATACATACTAGCTGTCCCGGCGAACTTCGTACCACCGAATTAATAAATGTTGTCTTAAGTTATTACCTGAGTTTTATTAACTTGTTAATGTTAAGATAAAATTAATTAAGTCGAATAAAAGTTTAAAAAGTAGTAAATTCACGTGGGAGCAAAGCATTTGCTTTATTGAATGTAAACCAAATGATTCGCATGTCGTTGTAGCACAACTTTCTGTTAAACTATTTGCTGAATGTGTTGCACTCGTGTCGATTATCTTCATTAAAACACGTTGTGATATACTATATTTTGCGACTTTATCTATTTCTTCTTGATTTGATTTGATTTGATTTCTTCTTGCGGCTCGACGTTGTTGATCTGCGTTCTGCTCGACGATTTCTCATTGCCAACCGAGCCGTTTCACGTATGACCTCTCTTTGTTCTTGTGCTTGTGAAGCACGAAGTTGGGCCGTACTAACACGGCGCCCTTCTCTCGTGCGATTTCCTCTTCATCTGTAGTGGATTAATTCGTAATATTCCGCAGTCCAATTGCATTACGGCTTCGTTGTGAAAGATTCGATCTTCTCGCTCGCCGCATTGTAAATAAGACTGTGATGGATATTGCTGGCTTTGCTTCTATTATGACGTAACAAATATGCATGCGCGCACAATCACAAATGTCATAACCTTAACTGTCTATGCGCGCACCATGACAACTGTCATAACCTAACCCACCAAACGTCATCAATTTGTTTAATCTCTAATTTTTTTTCTTAATTTTTAAATGTGCCGGACTGATTTGTGAATCTAAACCATCCAGGGTGCCACCCAAACGCATGCAAAGAAATTCATTCAAATCGGTCAAGCCGTTTAGGAGGAGTTCAGTGACAAACACACGTACAGTAGAATTATACATATAAGAAGATAACATTCATGATTTCCCTAAATGATGAAATGATCACCAAAATATCTAAATTATCTGAAAGTAAATCCAGCTCTTTGGTAATTTGAATAATAGGAGTATTATAAGGCATAACGTCCTATGAACACTTACAAAAACAAATCATCACATCTGGTACCTATATTACGTACCCTAAACGAAATTAAACTTAGCAATTCTGGGGAATTTAATCTGTTTAATAAACATTTGATTCCAAATTTAAGAGTGGCAATTCTACGTCGAGGAGAAACAAAGATTGAAAACCTAGCAGGTTCAAACGTTCAAAATAATTATATTAATTTTTGCTAATTTTAAGTTGAGTTTAAGTTGAAATGAAGAAATGTGGAAAACTGTCATGTTGCTCAAGCTTAAATTTTTTGTGGGAACTGCGAGATAATTAATTGATCCAAGGTTGCCCAGAAGAAGGAATGAAGAAACGAAATAATTCGAACACGCTCGAGTTAATACAAGCAGCGGATTATTATTATCTTAAAAGAGTGTGCGTGCCCGCATGAAAACAAATAACGAAAAGTAATCGTATAAAAACCGGAATAAAAGTATTATTGAACGTTCATAATGTCTTCTCCGTTTTATATGCAATTTGTCTCGTTACCTAAACGTCAAATTTCGTGTTATTCTTTATTTTTTCTAAAAAAAAAAATCTAAATGAGATAGCAACGAATAAATAAGGGTAAATCCTTTGTTTTACAACATGGAACATGGAAAAATTAAAAAAAAATAAAGTTGATTTTTTCAAAAATTCTCTTTTAGGACAATTTGTTTCTGAAGATGTATTCGAGGACTGGAGCATACCAATCTCGTTTTTTTTTTCTAAGGAATTTAGCTGCAAATCAGGTTTAAAAACGTCGTTTTTTCTGTAATTTTTTATATAAGGAAAAAGAAGGTAAAATCAAAGTGGATAAAAACCGTCAAATAAAGTTGATTCTTTTCAAAAGTTCTCTTTTAATACAATTCGGAATTGACTGGTTATTTACAGAAAATTAGTCATCCTGAACGTTCGGTTGTAAGTACAACAACGAAGCCTTTCAACTTTTATTGCACCAATAGGAAAGGAGGGTAGGCGGTACTTTAAATATAAAACGTAAAACTGTGACTACTAGCGACGCCTAGCGGATTTACTTTGTCCCTACAAAGTACTGCAGAACGTTAAGCCTTGCATCACTTATCATCTTCGTTAACAATTGTGATGCCTTTATCATTTCTTCATTTCCCACTTTTATCGTGTCTGCTGTTACATTATCACGTCTGAACACTTTGTTTGTTTGTTTTTGATTTCATCTGCGAGTACCTCAATACTATATCGCTGTTCCGCTTTCTTCCTTTTTTTTTCTTTTTTTTTTTTTGGTGTATTGCTTTCATTCTCGATTGCCGTTGTTATATCATTTCCATCCAATAGATTTTTGAAGTGTCGCCTCCATCTTTCCACGATTGCCATTTCTACCGTTACTACCCCTCCTTGTGCGATTTTTATGTTTCCCGGCGTTATCACTAGGGTAAGATATTCGTGTCGTTCCAACATCCGTCACAGCTGGAGCAGCCAACGGAACTTTGTCTGATGCGATGCGTAAACATCTGCCGGGTGGCAAAGCAGTTCGTATTCGTACACATTCGTCGATGATTGGCTGCCCCAGATTTTAGGGCTATGCTGGGGAGACACGATTATCTTCCCCTAATTATCATTTCATCCCTTCTTTGATTCCTCAAGAACCGCGAAGAATATTTCATGTTGCGTGATAGTAATAATAATAAAAATATCAAATGAATACGTATAGGAAACTAACCTGAGTCTGCAGCAAAAGCATACTTGACTGCGGACTACTTGGGGCGGAAGGCTGCGCGCTCGCCGCCACAAGGGAGGCACTTGATACTTCGCCTTGTACAAGAACCGCACCTAAAACAACACATTCGTAATAATAATAATAATAATAATAATCATAATAACAATCATAAATAATATACATTGCAAGGAATTGTTTGGTTAATAAGCGGCGATAAAGTGTCTTTCCATGTAATACATATTACTTTACAAGTGTTAATAAAGAATAATTTCGACCTATGTGAGTTGCGCGACAATAAATATTTCGCGCGTCTAGTGCTTAATGCGATATCAATCTCGATACATGTAAAAGTGCCATTATAAACCATTATCTGAGAGACAGTAGATTATGGCGGGCGCATTAAGTAACACAGTAACAGGATACGCGATGAATTAAATAAACGCCGAATGATTTACTAGCAGTTTGTGTTTAAATCTGGTACAAGCGTATAGGTACAACGTATACTCGTACGTGTACGTATTATGAGTTACATCGTACAATGTACCTGTGTGTGTGTATGTGTGTGATGTAGATAAGTACATATACGTTCGTACGTACTACGTACGTCCATGTATTATATCCGACTATAAATGTATGCTTAAATGTAAATCAGATTTTGTAACAATAATGTATGTATGTTGCTCGTACATGTAGTATCGTTTTTTACAAAGCGCAGTGGGTATGTTCCGTCTTTTTACTTAATCGTCCTTGGCTAACAATATGTTAAATTTTGCGGAAAATCATTTAAAAAGTGTTTCTTAATTTTAGGTAGTTTTATAAACTACCCAACTGCAGAGTTGTATGTGCCATCTGATCAAAAAGTTCCCGGAATTTTTCAATAAAACGGTTCAATTATTATCCGATATTCATTTCATTTCCTTCAAAGTGATCTCCACTGCAAACGATAGGTACACATGTTCCAACGCTTCCTCTAATCTTTAAAACACTCTTCGTATGCGGATTTAGGAATCGCCTTCAACTCCTTCTGCGAATTCTCCTTTATCGCCTGAATCGCCTCAAAAAACGTTTCCCACGAAGTGGTAACTTGAGTCGTGACAATAGGAAAAACTCGGCAATGCTCCATATCAGGTAAGTAGGAGTTTGCCGAACGGCATGAACCTTGTTTTAGGTTCAAAAAATCGCGTACAAGTTGTGGATGTGTGAGCCGGTGCGTTGTGGCGGTGGTGAAGAAACCACGAGCTGTTTCTCCATAATTCTGGTCTCTTGCGATGAACGTTTTCCCTCAAACACTAATACGCTCGCGTAATACTCCTTACTTACT
Organism: Chrysina gloriosa; assembly: GCA_038088585.1. Taxonomy (NCBI): domain Eukaryota; kingdom Metazoa; phylum Arthropoda; class Insecta; order Coleoptera; family Scarabaeidae; genus Chrysina; species Chrysina gloriosa. Next base: position 806,869 of record CM076089.1, on the reverse strand, counting down.
GCATGTCCTGGCGGAAGAAATTGGGAGCGGACCACACCGCCACAATGAAAGAACACGGTCAACAAAACCTCAATTTTGGTTCGACTCTGTCGTGGTTGCTTTTTTCATAGACCCATGTCTCGTCACCGATATTGACGCCGTCGATAGCATTTTGCCCCGAAAAGAAGCATTGTTTTAGCGACCTGTTTTTGCAACAAATTCAACACTCTCGGCCCAAAACATCGTGTATAACGCTCTGCACCGATCCGAACGAGATATCATGATCGGCTGCCATCTCTCTGATGCTCATACGACGATCTGTCAGGACAATTTTCTTTCATTTTTCCGATGTTTTGTCAGTGCTACTGGTGGATGGACTATTCGAACGAGACAAATCATCGACCACCGTACGGCCGGCTTTAAACTCTTCGTACCACTCGTACGCTTGTATGTTTTCGACATTGTCGAGTCGGTTACCGTTAACATTTTCAACGCTTCTGCACCCGTTATTTCGTTCGTTTCGAACTCTTTGCTCAGCTAAATTGGACATTGCGAAATTCGCAGAATACAATAAATACTGACTTGTTTCTAAAGCTATCAAGCAAAACCTTCCCACAGTTGGCGCTCAGATTAATATTTGACTGATGTACCAACCCAGAAACAAAAATGGTTTTCACAATATTTCAAGCGCGGTTTGTTTGAATGGGGAATTCCGGGTACTTTTTGTTCAGAAGGTACATAGATACATTATCTCTCTATGTACTGAAAGCCCCAAAAATACATTATAGACTCGGATTTTTAAAAGCAAAGGATCGAAACAAGTGTTATCGATATGTTTACGAGGATAGTCTCACAATTAGAAGTACTCGACATAACAAAGAAGACACACTTTTCCCGGCGATCTGCAATAGCTTCGATATCCTGTTTATAGAGTGAGAACCTTCGAGTTCTTGAAAATAGCCACCAACCAATGTATGTATATATGAATTTGTAGTTTATTATTATATGTTTTTCGTTATTTGTATTATGTGTCATGTTCTGATCTCGAGAACAATGAAGATATTTTAACGGAAGTACTGGCTGTACAAGTTAGGAATTAAATTTAAAGATGGAAAAATTATTGGGGATTGCAACCAGGGATGAGTAGAAATAAAAGACTTCCTTCCGGTAACTCTAAGCTTTTGAATTGATTTAATTCTTCATCGGAGAGTTTTCCATGAGAGCCGAGAGCTTACAAGGGGAGGGTGCGACGTTGGGGTCACGGATTTGGACGCCCTTCTGGGATAAGAAAGTGCTTCATAATAATTGAGTACAGACCTTCAAACATGCTGCCAATACTCAACCGTTTTTTAAAAACCGGTTTGAACAACGGACGCAATTGATATACCTGGACCGTTGCGGTTGTTTTCAAGAGTAGAGTGTAGCTCGGTCGATTGAGCACCAGCCAAGTAATCGTATGGTTTGGGTTCGATTCCCGGACAGAATTTTTTGTCAATTCTTTTTTCTTCTTTTGTGCTACATATCCACACATGTTTATTTTTCGACAACATTGTTAAAATATCTACACAATCAGTGAATTATAACAAAAAGTTCAGAGAGTGTGCCAAACCAATAAATATTTTGGTGTGTGATTGAAAACAAACAAAAAGAAATGGAAGACACCGGACAATCCACCAGTATGGAAGTTGATTCGACTGCGTGTGAGAAAACAGCGTCTTCCATTTTCTTTTAAAGCGAAGCTCTTTTAGCGAAATTCTGCGGCGAGCGTTAACTGGGAAAAAGTGAGACGCTTGAAATCGTCACTAGACGCTTTCATCTTGTTCTTTCACTAGTTATTTTTCTCTCACACACACATATACCCATCGCAGGAGCAACTATGAAATGCGCCATATTTGCGTATTCCTCCATCAGATGGTGCCCTTATTATTCCGATTAGAATTTACTTCAAATTCAACTTCAACTTATTTACCATCGGTTTCGAAATGAAATACTTTTTCTTTATACATTGTCTATTCAATTATAGAATTTTATCTTTAATTCAAATAAGCATCAAATCCATAGAGCTTTGGTCTTGTCGAGTCTCCCACGACACCTCTCCTCTTTCTTTTTTTCTAATCACACACCAAAATATTTATTCGATTGGCACACTCTCTGAACTTTCCGTTACAATTCACTGATTGTGTAGATATTTTAACAACATTGTCGAAGAATTAACATCGGTCGATATGTAGCACAAGAGAAACAAAAATTGAAAAAACTTCTGTGCGGGAATCGAACCCAAACCATATGATAACTTGGCTAAAGCTCATTCGATCGAGCCACGCTCCACTCTTGAGAACAAACGCAACGGTCCAGGTATATCAATGAAGACTCTTTATCCAAACCGGTTTTTCAAAAACGGTTGAGTATTGGCACCATGTTTGAAGGTCTGTAGTTAATTACTGTGAAGTACTTTCTTATCCCAGAAGGGTGTCCAAATCCGTGACCCCAACATCGCGCCCTCCCCTTGTTAGTCACCAACTGAACATCCGTTGTTCCTCAGCGTTCACATAGTCAACATGTTCAAAACTTCGATATAACGTAGAAATTAATTTAGTGGTTCCCGAGTACTATGTGCAATGAACAAGTTTCTATTCCACTTTATTTGCTTACATGTAAATTAAAAAATTAAATTTTAACTTATTTCAATCTTTTAAATACTGTGTGTCCCAGGATTGATGTTGCGATGATGCTGCGATAGAGTAAAAATCTTTGAATTTTAATTTAAGATTGGGAGATTAAGTTCCGCTTGGTTTGAATAGGATTTAGGAATATTTTCAGTTTTTGAAAAACAACTCGCCCTTAGTGGTGAAGCTAAAACTATTTTCTTTTCAGGTAACGTATCCTTTTTGTTCATGACATGTCGAAATGTTACTAATTGTAAGAAAAATTGTTCAGAATGAGAAATTATGGCCCTACACAAAATTTCAGGAAGATTTACCTGCTTCGATTAAAACATCATTTTTTTAGATTGAACAAAATAAATTGCATGTATTTACTCACTTTTCTTTATTTCGCGCGCATTCAGACATCGCGGATAACGCTGGCAGTTACTTTTAATAATTTTATTGTAGATCAATGATATTATTACGTTTGATAAGTTGCATTTGTCGATAAATACATACAATGTATTTTGTCGTTTTTGAATACATGTATTTTAGCATGAGATGTATTTTCATTTAATTATATCCGAATATATACATATTTTTAAGAGTGGTTGCACTTTATCTCGTAAGAATTTTTTTATTTATAATTGTTACTTTGTTCCATATAGTAATACGGTTTTATTTGTAGTTCCTCGTTGTCGTTTTTTCAATTAACAGAATTTCGACTAATTCAAAACATATTAATTTTCTCTGAAATTTCGAAGAAAATCGAAATGGTCGAAAGTGCGACTTATCACACATCAAATTAAAGCTCTTCTCGTGCAGATTACGGATAAAATAATTTCGGCTACGAGAGACGGCTGATTAAGGAAATATTCAATGAGAACGTGAAAGGTGGTTCTGGACGAATCGCTCTAGTACGCTCCAACACCCAGACGAAGCAAATTTCACGAATTTTGTCGTCAAAATCGCATTCTACACCTTCGAGAACATCTGTACACGTAATTTCGTCTGATTTAGAACACATTCAACTTTTCCTAAATTTCCAAAGGGGTACCCTTTGGAGACTTCGAAGAAAATCGAAATGGTCGGAAGTCCGACTTATCACACATGAAATTAAAGCTCTTCCAGTGCGGAGAAGGGATAAAATAATTTCGGGTACGAGAGACGGGTCGTTGAGGAAATATTCAATGAGAACGTGAAAGGTGGTTCTTGATGAATTGCTCTGGTACGCTCCAACAGCCAGACGAAGCAAATTTCACGAATTTTGACCTCAAAATCGCATTCTACACCTTCGAGAACATCTGTACACGTAATTTCGTCTAATTTAGAACACATTCAACTTTTCCTAAATTTCCAAAAGGGGTACCCCTTGGAGATTTCGAAGAAAATCGAAATGGTCGGAAGTGCGACTTATCACACATGAAATTAAAGCTCTTCTGGTGCGGAGAAGGGATAAAATAATTTCGGGTACGAGAGACGGGTCGTTGAGGAAATATTCAATGAGAACCTGAAAAGTGGTTCTGGACGAATCGCTCTGGTACGCTCCAACACCCAGACGAAGCAAATTTCACGAATTTTGACCTCAAAATCGCATTCTACACCTTCGAGAACATCTGTGCACGTAATTTCGTCTAATTTAGAACACATTCAACTTTTCCTAAATTTCCAAAGGGATACCCCTTGGAGATTTCGAAGAAAATCGTAATGATTGGAAGTCCGACTTATCACACATCAAATTAAAAGCTCTTCTCGTACAGATTACGGGTAAAATAATGTCGGGTACGAGAGACGGTTCGTTGGGGAAATATTCAATGATAAAGTGGATAGTGGTTCTGGACGAATCGCTTCGAAACGCCCTAGCATCCAAGCGAAACAAATTTCACGAGTTTTGAGGTCGAAATCGTTTTCTAAAATAAATTTCACTATATTTTGTTTGGATTTATATAAGCTCACTTGATTAAAATGTAAAAAAGTTAATTTTACAATCATAGGTTTTATCTTACATCGTTGAAAAGAGAATAAAAATTCTATCCAATAACTTAAAAATCCAATATGGCTGTCTTACGAAATTCTTTTCGTATCCCTTATACTTACGAAGCTATTTGATATATATATATATAAGGAAACGACAGTTTTCTGTTTTTCTGACGTGTTTGACATTTTGCACTCTTTTCAAACAGATTTTAAAGTCAGCATATAAAGCCGCAAAACACATCCCATTGAACCAAAAGTTCATCTTCAATAATAAGAAAGTTACCCATGCAATCCCACTCGATCTCGGACACGCGGTATCAGGTTCTATATAGTCTACATAGTACTAACCGTTTATATTAGATGCTAGCATTATTTTCCTCTACATTCCTGCCATTTTCGGCCTTTATACTTCTCCTGAATTAATCTTCTAAATTCGCGCTAAACTTTCGATTCACTTCTTGCCGTACTGTACGTGTAACCTCGCAGCAATCCAAAAATCTATCTTACTAAAGACTTATTGTTAAAGTAAAATTACATAAGTAATTACACTGTACCGTATTCACTTTTACGATCCCACTCCGCATTCGCCGCCATTTATTTAATTTATTTATAATATAATATATAATTGGTTTTTCGTTATCTGTTTATTATACAAGTGCATTCGTACGTACTAGCCAGTTTAAAAAGCCGTTGACGACTTGACGCGAAACACAATATTAATAAGGGTCTTCGCGCACAACTCCTTCTTTATATAGGGGCTTGTTGCTATAATAATAAATAGCCCTGAGTGTGTATTAGATGTGATATAGCCGGTCCCATGGGACGCGAAGTCGCTGATATTTGAAGCCCCCGTAATAATCAGGGCGATATGAACGCAAAGTTATGGCCCGTAACGGACGCTTTGTGTAGCTTATACTACACCTACTTGATTATGTAAAACTTCATATTAAAAAAATGAAAAAAGAAAAAGCATATTGCAGGGCCGCATGGAATATTCCCGGACGAACGAGGCCGGTTCGAATTGAAAATACGACGTTTATTAACTAGTATTAAGCGATGTTCCTGAAAAGAGGTTGCGGATCGTATTGCGCCAGAATGCATACGTTGTTGTTGTACCTACAGATTACACGGTTGGTCGTAGTACTTTCTAAAACAGTTTAATCATCGCGTAAACAATTCGTTTGTGTACATCTTAAGTATAAGGAAGAATTATTGCGTATATGTACCTACTACGTATTGATTTCCGTTCGCTATTCGTTTTATTTCTCAAAAGTTATGATAAGAATATAAATCTTTACGGTACGAACGATTGCATCTAGTCATTTGTAGAAAGTTATACTGAGGGCCCAAAAAGTATAGCGAATTATGGTTCTACAACATTACGTAAACGTCATATTAAAAAAAGGAGGTTCAAACGAAAATCGTTTAGGGTTTTGCGTATATTTTAACTATTTTCAAGTTTCGGTTGCAGATACAATGCGTTACGGACACGACTAGTAGACTTCTAGATGAGTTTATTTTAGTTCTATTTTGCTATTATATTTGCGATATTTTAAAGGTTGGCAACACTTTCGCAACGGTGATTATGTCTACTGTCGAAATACTACACAAATTTGACAGATAGGTTATGTTTTATAATCGTTTACAGAAAACTGTTTTCGTTGTGTAAATATGAAAAGAAAAACATAACCTGACAACGTGGAAAGAAGAACCTGCAAAGAGAAGTCTGAAAATCAATATCGAAAGGACGAAGGTAATGATGTGTGGGAAAGAAAATGAACAGATAAATGTAGAAATTGGAAATGCAAAGCTTGAAAAAGTGACAATGTACAAACACCTAGTAACCAACATAAACGGAGACGGAAACCTAGAAGCGGAAATCGATGAGATAATAAAGAAGAGTAGAAGTGTCGTGGGACATCCGACAAAAGCGAAGCTCTTTACGCATTCGATACCTATTTGAATCAAAGGTAAAATTCTACAATTAAATAAACATAAACAATGTATACAGAAAAAGTACTTCATTTCGAAACCGATGGTAAATAAGTTGAAGTCGAATTTGACGTAAATTCGAGTCCGAATAATAAGAGCGCCATCTGATGGGGGAGACGCAAATAGGATGCGATAATTATACGTGTGTATGTGAGAGATAAAGAAAAAACGAAAGAAAAGAATGAAAGAACTAATCATTATGGCGCTTATTTGAATAAGGCCCGATTTCATAATGAAAATTAATTCTCCCTTAAATGTTAATGTTGACTTTAACATAAAAAGGAATTTTATAATCATCATTTAAGGTAACAGATGGCGTTAATGTAGGTCTAAGCTAATGGCTAATATTTGGTCCATTAAATCGTTAATGGTGGCATTAACTGGCCCGCGCATGCGTACCGGTAGTTCTTTATGTAAGCAAGTTAACCTATAAATATTTTGCTTAATTAGAAAACTACTTTCACTATTCGCAGACGCGCGTTTCGCGGTCATACCGCTCATCAGTGCGACTGTGTGAAGTAGTTTTCATTTCTATAGAAGCTCTATACCCGGGCTTATATAGAGAAATAGTTTTCGTTTCTATAGAAGCTCTATACCCGGGCTTATATAGAGCTTCTATAGAAATGAAAACTACTTCACGCAGTCGCACTGATGAGCGGTATGACCGCGAAACGCGCGTCTGCGAATAGTGAAAGTAGTTTTCTAATTAAGCACAATTTTCCCACGGCGGGCTAGCCGAGTGCGCCATTGTAGCTACTACAGGAGTTTGTGGCAAAACAAGTTGTCTACTTCTGTAGAATCAAATAGCTGCAAAAATGCGTAATTAGTACATTATGGCCGAATTTCGTAATTGAACTCTCATATGTACGAACATCTATAAATATTTATTGAGAAACGTTTTAACGATTTTTGTATTTTTCGTACAGTGAATTTCTGTTGACTTGCGGTAATTTTTCGTTAAGTTAGTATTGGAGAATTTTGCGAAACGCAACCGGAGAACCAAAAATTCACTTCATCATATTTCTTCAAAGTAATCTAATCTCTAATAAACCTTCTTCTTCTCCGTATAATAATCATCATAATCATCATCAGATAAAGAAAAAAATGCTAACTTAAACCGTCCGTTAACGTGCGCGTGTCAAACGATTATGAAACTGACACAATTTAATGTACTTTTAAATCTATCATTAAAGTTGAACCTCCATTAGTTTAGATTATGAAATCGGGTCTAAAAGATAAAATTCTAAAATCGAGGAAAAATAAACAATGTATAAAGAAGAAGTATTTAATTTCGAAAGAGAGCGCCACCTGATGGGGGAGGGCGCAAATACGGCATATTTTGCTCCTTCGATGCATATGTGTGTGTGTGTATGTGTGTGTGTAAGAACTAATGAACGAAAAAGATAGAACTAAAAGCATCTATTTTCTTAGTCATGGGAACTGAAATAACTAAAGACAAAATCGCCTGTAAATTTGGATCCACCTTCATCAAGTGTAAATAAATTTACTATCCAAGCCGTAGCCATAAGTACAGTTGCTCAATTTACGCCAACGGTACTACAATTCTCATAAACCGCTGTATCTACTAGAAGATCAACATTCCCCAACCAATGCATCCTCTATCGTACGAACTTTCATAAGATTATGCATAATGACAGGTTTCTAAACTTAACCATTAATTATGATACATACTCCACCTTATGTAATATACAGGAATGACAAACGACCGTTAACTAGGTAAAAGTATTATTGTTCTTGCAGTTGTATGTATGTATATTGCACTTTGGTTCCACCCAACCTTCCATCATGTAGTACCTACACCGAAGAATGTACGTACCTATATACACAGATGAATGTATAGAATGAATACGGTAATGTTCATTTGAATGAATTATTGGTGAGGAATAATGCGCGAGTAAGGTGTATTTGATATTTGAATTTATAATTTGGTGAATCTCGAATGTATATAGGTTTGTTCGTAGAACAATCAGCAACTATCAGCAACCGTCAGACGCATGCGTATTTATATATTTGTGTTCGTAGAGTAAAATTTCAAACTGATGACTAGAAATGCGGCGTTCGCAGAGTGAATTTTATTCAATTTCCAACCGATTGGCAACCGTCAGAATAATTTCTTACAGAATTGAAAATGTTTGGTTTGAGACATGAGCAATGGCAAGCGCCAACTTTAGTAATGTTGACTCCCAGATTACTTAATCTGTGGTGATCCATTCCATGATCTGTCCCACATCTCAACTTTGACGATATTCATTTGTCAATATGTGTCGTTTCTGTTGTTTTCTCCACATTCTTACTACATTTAGATAAATAATGCTTCAAAAGACCTACAAAAACTGAGTTTTGAGCTACCTTCAGGACAAATTACGCTTTCCTTCTTCTCTTTTATGTTCGTAGAGCATTAAATTTAGCACAAATTTGCAACTGTTTGCAGTCGGGCATGCGCATTGAATATTAGTTGCCAACGGTTTCCAATTTACTCTACGAACAAACCTTATATATATATTTATATATATATATATATATATATATAATCTAAAATCTTTCTATCATTTGGTATAAGGACTTAAATTTAAAGATGGAAAAATAATTGGGAATTGCTGCAATCCCCAACGGTTGCAACACCAAGAAGGAGTACGATATTTTTGTGGAAACTTGGTAAATTTCTCGGGCTACCATTAAATAATAATTGATTAACTTTCGAGATCAAGTGGTAATGTAATAACGTCACATTTGACAGTTATTATTGAGTTTTTGCTAACTTTTTCGATCTGTATTTATCGTTAGATTTGTTATTTTTTTCATTGTTAATTAACATTATTTCGATAGTTATTCAGTTGTTTACGTGTTTTATTTGTTTGATCATGCCTAGAGTACGGCAACGAGTCAATTACCATCAATTAAGCGAATTCGATAGAGGTCGAATTATTGGTTTGCGCGAAGCCGGTTTTTCATTTGGGGAGATTGCTAACCGTGTTAATCGAAACCGGTCTACTGTAATGCGAGTGTGTCGCGCACGGTTTGAAGATGGTCAGGAACGTCGTAAGAGGGGAACCGGTTCTTCAAGAAAAACGAATGAGCGTCAAGATCGTCGCTTAAGACAACTGTCATTTAGAGATCGATTTTCTTCTACTCGGGCAATTAGTGACCAATGGTTTGGTGAAGGAGAGGACGCCATGTAACCCTTAGAACAATTTATCGTCGAATCCGAAGTTCTGGGTTAAGATCATATCGTCCGCAACTTGCGCTTCCTTTGACTGCGGCACATTGTCAGCAACGATTACAATGGTGGAATGAAAGATCTCGTTGGGATATTGAATGTTGTCTTTAGTGACGAATCTAGATTTTGTTTAGGCATGCACGACGGTCGTAAGAGAGTCAGAAGAAGACGGGGTGAACGACGGAATCTTCAATTTACAGTTGAGAGACACGTACACCGCGCCGTGGGTGTTTGGGGCGCGATTACTTACGGTAGCAGATCTCCCTTGGTGTTCATTCGAGACAATATGGCAGCACAACGAGGTGGTTGAAGCACATCTTCTGCCATATTTACGAGAGCTTTAAGATCCATTATTCCAGCGGGATAATGCGCGCCCTCGCGTAGCAAGGATTTCCTTGAACTTCTTTGAACAGGTCCAGATTAATCTTTTGCTCTGGCCTCCAAGATCTCCAGATCTTTCACCCATTGAACATGTTTGGGACATAACGGGTAGAGGGTTGCAAAATTTGCAGCGCCCTCCTTTGACTTTGGAGGCTTTGAGAGGTGAGGTGCAACTTGCACGGGACGCAATACCCCGAGACGATATAAACCACCTTATTCAATCAATGTCACGACGTGTAAATGAATGTATAAATCAGAGAGGCCGCTCCACACATTATTAACAATAATTATTAAATTTTGTTTAACTAATAAAGATTTTCCTCCCAAACTTTGATCATTTATTACTACAACATAGGTGAATATTCTATCCAAATTTGATTCAGACATTCCAATCCCTTCTTGGTGTTACAATTTCTATGTCATTCAGTATATTATAAATTACCTTATAAATTTATTTTTCGTAACTAATATCACTTTAATAATCCCAACTGTATATCGATATTGCTGATGAAACTACACTTTTGCCATCGAACGTATTCGTAAGGAAACAACTAATGGATATCTTTATATAGAAATCATGCAATTTTAAATTACGGAACGTAGGTAACTAAATGCATTTCCAATTATAAGGCGCACTGAATCTTAATATAATTCCGCCGTATGGATAATTTGCGTCGCTATTACAGAAACCATTTCGTAACGTACTCCTATATATGTGTAGCAAAATAAGATTTATTTAAAATACAAAATCACGAGGTCAGCTGGAGTTGAGCCGATAATATGGGCGGCACCGGCGAACCTGAATTAATTTGTTCGGTGACTTCCGTGTGTTTTGTTCTTAATTTCTCCACTAGACCTGTTTACGTTAACGTATCGCGTTTTCAAAAGAGACAATTCCAAGATGAATTATCTAAAACGACACACCTAAACGGAAATAAATCAACTGATGCAATCATGGGAAAATCGAAGTTCTAGTTAAAATATATATTTTAAAATATCGTAATCCATACGGTACCTACGCAGACACGAAAATAATCGAAGATTATTCAGCGACCTTGAGTTTTTTTTCCTTTCCTCCATTTTAAATTATAATTTTCACGGATTGTATGTTTATAACATTATAATATAACATAACTGTTAACTCGACACAAGGCGACAAGAAATTGTCGATCGACAAAAAACCAATGTCATGGGCAGTATCTGATCGTATTCGAAAAAAGACGTCTGAAAAAGAGGTTTTGAATCTTAATTAATGTGTTTTTAATTATTAGCATATCACGCGACGAAATCGAGGACATTATCGTATTAGAATTCGTATTCTAACGATGATTGCAGCGAAAAATCTAAAATTATCGAAGTCGCCGCCTCTTCTGCCTCGCCCGTATCCTCTTGTACCGCTAAATTTCGGGCAAATCGAAGAACTACCCCCAGAAATTCGCTTGAGTATCTACACAATCAACGAAATTCAATCATTCAATTCAATATATCAAAATTCACAGTTAATTTTGGGGTTACGGTCTTCAATTGACATTCGGTTTACTTCGGGGTTCTATTTATACCTTCTCGACACCACGCCCACCACCTTTTCAGCATTTTATTACCCTACGGGTGTTAGCTTCTTATTTTAACTCCAGCCAGAGACGCTTAATGGGAGAAAAAATGTAACTAGAAATAAAATTATTAATTATTATAAAAACCATCGATTAATAGAAAAGCATTGTTAACATTCAGACACATACATACAACACTTTTACATTACAAGAATTCATAAAAATTACTGCATAATAACCAAGAATACATCGACATTAAACACAGGTTGCTATAACAACGATATGCCTGGATGGACTGGAGTTATGGTGAATTAAAGTTTTCGTTTCGTGGACAACTTAGTCCTGGTTTCCAAAAAGTTTGTTTGGTTAACGACGAAGAAAATTGACAAGATAGATAAGTCAAAAAATAAGTCAATAAATATATTTGGAGTAAAAGGGTTTTAAGGAGAAGTACCAGTGAATAAAAGAACCTCACCACACCGGAGAAGAAAGAATTTAAAAAAGGGAAAAATCCATAGAAAATAGAGGTGCATCGAGAAAAGAAGTTAAGAGAGGAGAGATAGGAAGAACCATCATCGAATAAAAGAAATTACACTCGCATACACGCAAGCCTAGGTAATTATCTTGATTTTATGTTAAATATTTCTCAAAATGTATAAATATAATTTGTTATAATTTATGCTTTTTATATCATTAATTAAGATCTAGGCCGGTGCAATTTTGTTTAAGAAATTAACTAAATTCACGGTACAATAAATTGAGTAGTACTCCTCCAGTAATGGCGATAACGAACCGAATAACGATAAGTATTCCGGTAATTGTAGGCATACTCGAAATAAATTGCAGATTTATTTGTTAATTCGCAATTCGTAAATATTTTATGTATAACATCTGATCGTAACGTTGGCACGACAAAAGGCTGTAATAATGTTCCGTTACTGACAAAATAATAGGCAATATAAATGGGTTATATAACGCGAATTTTTTCCAACGGCATTAGAATACAATTGCAGCACGTTTCTAGTATTCTAACCGCTCTGCAATTTACTTACGCCCACGTTACGTCTTAACGTCGGTAAGATCGTAATAGCCCGAGGATGACGTTGCACTTCCCTGTTTTGTCTGGGTGGCTCTCATTGTTGGTTCTTTAAAAATGATTCAATTATAGAGTTGAACCTTTTCGTATATCCATAGTACAATGTTTAATTATACAGGCTCCGTGCAGACATCAAATAAAATCTATCGGCGCGATTCAAGACGTAACACTTTCAATTTAAAATAATAAATCCGCTCACAGTACGGGCGCATGGGGATCTACGGAATTTGCGTCGTAGTTGTTGTAGTAATCAACTTCGAATCTTGTACGGGCCGTATTTAAATTTTAAAATCGAATTTCTTTTCATCGGCGCCACAAGGTGCGCGTACCAAAATATCAACGTTAATGCAAAGGCGGGTATTAAGTAATTAATGGAAGATAATACTGATTGGGACTTAAGTGATATGGAAAGATTATTGGGGATTGCGGCCAAGGATGAGATAAAAAATAAAAGACTCTCTTTCGGTAACTCTAAGCTATCGAATTGGTTTAATTCTTCAATCTTCAATTGCTGACAAGCTGTTTTCTCAGCTCTCATGGACAACTCTCCCGTGAAGAATTAAACCAATTCGAAAGCTTACACATGAAAATTGAGGTCCGCGAAGTGGTGTTGAAACCATCTGAAAAAGGATATTGCAAATACTCTATTGGGAAAAGCACACTAAACCATATTATTGCAAAATGTAAATCAACAAATTTGTTGAGTGATAAACTGTCGAAGCGGTAGACCACGAAAAACTTCAGAACGCGTGGACAAAATCATTAAAAGGAAGTGAGTCATTGAACCGCAATCAATGGCAGCAAGAATTTTGTGGGAACTTTGCAGTGAGAATCTTGCTGACATCAGTCGGAGTACGGTATCTCGACGTCTGAAGGGTATGGGATTGATTGGACGCGCAAAGGATAAGAAGGCTACATTGAATTTTGCAAAAATATCATCGAATCGGCGGAAAGTGTTTTATTCCGACGAGTCAAAATTTCAATTGTTCGGAAGTGATGGTCGCAAGTACGTAAGACGTCCAGCAAGTACCAGGTACGGTGTACGTTGTCAAATTCCAACCGTGGCACACGGTGGCAAAAATGTTAAAGTTTGCCACGTGAATGGATTTTTAAACATGATAATGACCTCAAACATGCTTCGCGTCTTGTGAAGAATTTCCTTAAAAGTCGAAAAGTGCGCCTTCTCGACTGGCCATCGCAGTCACCGGATTTAAATCCGATTGTACATTTGTGGAAAGAGGAATCAAACTTTCCAAGGACCGATCAACGATGATCGCCAATTAGGCATTGATTTTATTTAATCATCTCCGGAGCAACTGACAGTAAATGACGATCCCCGGCGTTCAGCATCATCCGTGCTCTTTCGGCCACTTTTAAAGGCAGAAAACTGTTTATACAAATCATTCCACGGGACGGAGCATATCGTTATTAGATAATTATATTAACAAGATTCCACCGGCTTAGCTCTTAATTAACGATATCATAAAAAGCATGAATTATAACAAATTGTACTTTTAGAAATATTTGACACAAATTGAAAATAATTACTTACATATTGTGTTGTGTGTGTGTAAGTATGTAATTGGATTCCCTCACTTAAATTCTTTCTTCGCTGTAGCTTATTTTCTATGGATACTTCCTTCAAAATCCTCTTAGTCCAAATACAGTTGAAACTTCTATTTCAATCCACCTTCAATGCAGTGAAAACGTGTCTTTTAATGACTTTTATGTCTTGTCATTTCTCGGTCGTCAACCAAACATGTCCTAATTTTTTTTTTCGGAAACCAGGACCACACTACATTATTTCTCCTTTGTTCAAATAACTAGCTGCTTACTATTTACCATGGATAACACTTCATAATGGCGTAATGTTGGCATAGAAATCTATACTGTTGATGTCCATGTCCTGTGTATCCTTGGTCCTTATATCCAACGGTTAATTGGAATTCTTGTGATGTGAAAGTGTTGAATGTGTGTGTTTAAACGGTTACATTGCTTGCTATCTTTTAATCGATGCTTTTTATAATAATTGATAATTTTATTTCTAGTCACATTTTTTCTCCCATTAAACGTCCCCGGCCGGACTTAAAGAAAAGAAGCTAACACCCGCAGGGTAATTAAATGCTTAAAAGACGGCGCGCGTGGTATCGAAAAAGTATAAATAGAACCCAAACCTAAACCGAATGTCATTTAAACATGAACATCTAAAACCCCAACATTTACTGTAAATTTTAATATGTATTGAATTGTAATTGATGATATATTATTTAGTGGCAATTAACCATGTGAATATTAATATACTACAATATTCACGATAATTACGTATCTTTAATTTAATTAATTTTTTCCACGTAAACAATAATATTTAATCAACATTCGAAATTCTTTTTCCCATATTTACACAACAACACACACACAACAGTTTTCTGTAAATGAGTACGAAACATAACCTATCCTGTCAGATTTATGTGAAATTTTGACAGGAGACATCAGAAATATGGCGGCAACCAACAACATAATCACCCTAGCGAAAGTGTTGCCAATCTTTGACAAGTCACTCTTCCGTCAAACCGCCCTCGTATATGTTTCGTGGGCTACGCACTTATCTTTTTAAATATCTTCTCCTCTACCACTTTCAAGTCAATCGAACAACAACAGTGGACTTAATAGATATATTTTCAGGACGTTACAATAACGTTTTCGGAAGGAGTGGATATTTGAAAGTACATCAATTTCTCAATGGAAATCGATTTACTTACTTCATTTGCATACGCGGATGATTAATAACAGAAAGTACCAAGATTATTTCGGATACGTATACGTACGTCTTAGATTAAAACTTCAATGATCTAGGGATGAGGTCGGTTTATTGTATGCGTATATAAATTATGTATTCAGGGTACCTACAACTTTATATTATGCATTGCATACCGTACGTAGCAGGCGTGGGTACTATTATCATAGCAAGCGGCATGAAAAGATTCTTATTATTAAACAATTTCTATTTCCGTACGGTAAAAATTGAATTCTTATCGTAAGAACAATTTCTTCGCGTTATACGCCGGCAATACGCGGGCGTTGCGGTAAATTGATTTATTTCAAAATATCAATCGAAGCGATATCGACGATTTCTATAGACGCGCTAGGCGCATTACACATGTCGCTGTAGGATAGGTGGTGTACAATCTGCGAATGCATCCTTCACCGTTTTATTTCCATTTATTGCTAGAAACCTGACGTTATTATCGCAATTCGTATTCCGTAAACCCGATTAAATTTATAATATCGCCTTCACGAGTCGATTACAAAAATGGTAATTACTTGGCGCATTATCTCACTAATCGACGTCCAATGCTATATCTTAGGCGTTTTCTTTTAAGCGAAACGTATAATTAAATAAATGAAAAATTCCCCACCATTTACTTATAATTCTCTTTTTTAATTTGCGGCCGGATCCGTACTGTGTTGTACGTAAGAAGTTTCCGTTAGCTTAAAGTTAAGTTTATTGTGTATTCGTCGCATTTCAATTAGAAAATCTACATCTACGCATCAAATTCGGATTTATAACAAAATAAAAAATTGTTAAAAGGATGGATAGAAACGGCGGGCGCCTTTTCAGCATTTTATTACCCTACGGGTGATAGCTTCTTATTTTAACTCCAACCAGAGGCGTTTAATGGAAGAAAAAAATATAACTAGAAATAAAATTATTAATTATTATAAAAGGCATCGATTAAAAACTAGAAAAGAATTGTAAACATTCACACACTTTTACATTACAAGAATTCCAAATCAACAGTGGATGTAAATCACCAAGGATACCTGGATATTAACAATACAGGTTTCTTTAATATATATCTGGATGAACCGGAGTCAAGGTGAATTCAAATTTTTCGTTTCGTAGACAACTTAGAAATAAAGCAGTCTAGTCCTGGTTTCCAAAAGAAATGAAAAGTTTGTTGGGTTAACGATGAAGAAAATTGACAAGATAGATAAGTCAACAAGATAAGTCAATAAATATATTTGGAATAAAAGGGTTTTAAGAAGAGGTACCGGTGAATAAAGGAACCTCACCATACCGGAGAAGATAGAATCTAAGAAGGGAAAGAATCCATAGAAAATAGACCCACAACGAAAAGAGAAGTTAAGGGAGGGAAGAATCCATAGGAAATAGAACCATCGTCGAATAAAAGAAATTACACTCACACACACACAACACTAGGTAATTATCTTGATTTTATGTTAAATATTTCTCAAAATTTATAAATATAATTTGTTATAATTTATGCTTTTTATATCGTTAATTAAGAGCTAGCCCGGTGCAATTTTGTTTAAGAACTTATCCAAATTGTCAGTACAATATACATACTTGGTGGTCTACCTTAATATATCCGGGTGACAAAAATACCCGACATTATTAACACAATGCTCGTTGGTCGCATTCGTGTGGTCTTATCTTTGACACCTCTTACGATAATTTTTCTTTATATTATTATTTACGCAGTATCTATTGTGTAAGTATATAAATTGTAGAAGAACGTTTTAGAACAATTCGCTTTCATTCCATTATAGATTTTAATTTTCTCTCGTGCATAGAACGCTGGGCAAAACAATAGTGTCCAGTTTACATTGTCTTTCGTATCGTGTGGGCGCTAAATAATTCATATGAAAAACAATATGCTGTGTCCACGTATCGTTAGAATCGGTAACGTGATAAAACGCAAATGCATTAATCAACTGTCTAAATTGCTACCGTTTATAGTAAACGCATACCTCGCGGCGTAATATTATTAAGCCTATTTATTCAGTTGATATCTGTGATTGGTGTAGAAGTAAAACAGATTTCGAAGTAACTAATTTACGTATGCATATGTATACTTACAGACCATAACAGGTACAGAAACCGACGATTAGAGGTTGATAATAATACGATTAATCTGTTAATTCCCTTAGAATTGCCAGTTACGTGCTAGTTACCGTGGAAGATACCGTTTCGCCAAAGAAAGAAAAGAAGGAAATATCACAAGTTTCACAATATTATAGTTGCCTGCCGCATAACAAATCAATGTGTCAGAAGACATTAACATTTTGTTTGATTTCGCTTGTTCTTCGTCGTACTGAATCACGATGATCTAGAGAATGCCCGCTCGCCGATATTATCTTTATTACTTGTAAGTTACGAGCGAATTGCCTCTCGGATAATTGCATCGATATATTGTCTGGAGATAAACTAACCTCTTCTTCTTGTGCAGTTTTGCTTTTTATCGTATCAAATAAATGTACGTAAACTTTTACCCGAAACGACACGCCTTTAGATTTGAATCGAAAATTTTCGTATCTAATGGAAAGAAAGTCAAGTTATCATGTGACAAACGTCTAAAATGTCAATCCTTACTAACGAAGGGCTACGACAATAAAGATTTGACCGGTAAACAAAATTTCACTTTTTGCCTGTTCCTTTGAATAAATGGGGCCACTCTTTACCCTTCTCCGGTGTGGTGAGTTGTAAGAAAATTTCGACGAAACGCAGAAGAAACTGGTATAAAGTAAGGTTTTGAGAGGAAAAACTTCGTTTGAATCATTTTTACTATACCCATACTTCGATACAACGCTGACGCCGCTCTCATAAATATTTACGATCTACATAGGTACGTGATCTAGTCGTTTAATTCGAAAGATGTAGAATGCGCGCAAACAACAATATTACATGTTCCGTACTTAGATAAAGAAATGAGTTAGTATGGACTGCTGGCTTCGCATTAAGTTGATAGCATATTTAATTCTACAAGTAGGTACATACATTGTTGTAATGTGCTTCCTACAATAAACATAGTAAGTTATTACTGTGAATAAAATTAATTACTTAGCGGTCGTATCCGGAGTATTTGATCGATATAATTTTTATTTCCCATCTCCCATCGCGTCGGAAATTTTTTACGTATTACCAAGGAATCCAGGCATATACACTAGAACAAACGATACGATGCAGAATAAATGTCCTTCAAACATTAGAGATAATCATTCGGTAATATCTAACTACATACATACGTACGAATACATACATTATTTACAGGATACTTATACGTATATTTATATATTAGGAACAAAACGGTCGCAATTTTACAAGCCGTGTCACAAAGTAACTTAATCGTCAGGAAGATAAAATTAGAAATATATCTGTGCTTTAGTAACAAGAAATATTCTTACGGATGATGATTTTTACCATCAGAAGTGACAAACCGGGGAATACAATGGTGGCACAAATACATCAAATATGATGATGATCAACTAGAAGTGGTCCCTCTGCAACCAGATCATCTATTAATAATTCGACATTCAACACCACCATCTCCTCAACCATCAAGTTCTCATCAAAATCAAGTTCTACTGCCAAATGTTCCACAAATGTGTCGATTTGTATTAGACCACAGCAGTTAAAACCTTTCCCAAAGGCTTCTCGTCGGAAACAAGTAATTAACCGCCAGAAAAGGAAATCTGCAATTTTAACTGACACTGCTTTGGAAGAAGAAGGACAATCGAAGGAGCAATAAAAAGGGTAACCGGCCTGTTATGAGAAATTTAAGTGGAAATAACGGCACGAGCAAAAAGAAACTGATTAAAAAGCCAAGAAAACAGAATCTGAAGAGTCTGATGGGTCCGAAGATAATGAAATTTTCCTTATCTGCTTGCTACCGTTCTCACAAAGCAAAAACAAAAATTGGAGACACTGTACAGCGTTCGAGAGGTGGGCACACGTGGCGTGTGGTAGAAATGATGATTCTTATATATGTACTAGCTGTTAAGCCTGTCCCTGCCAGGCAGGAAGAAAAAGAAAATATAAGCTAAAATGTTAAAAATTGAATTTTGCCACGCCCGTTTTTCGTCTTAATTCTCCGCCCACAGGTCAAAAATCAAAAACCCGGCTACGTTAGGATTTGGCCTGGGCGTTTTACTATATGCATGCCAATTTACAGCTTTCTAGCCCATCAGTGGGCTTGAAAAAGCTCTGGATAGACAAAAAGAGGAACTCACAAATAAGGAAATTATATTATGTATAGATAAACTGTACGCCTGATAAGGATTAACCCTTGTTGTACTCCTTGTCTGTAATTTTTAATGTACGTGGCTACAAGAAATCAAGTTTGGATTTTCCATCGGGACACCCCCTAAAATGTGCCAATAGGCTAGAAAATGCGATTGACAAAGTTTCGGCCCAATCTGATAATGTTGAGTTTAAAGTTAGGAAAAACAGCGATTTTTGAAACAAAAATCTTAGTTTTTCGTCCTTGAAATCGAAACCATTTGTTCCACAGGAACCTGATTCGAGTATTATTCGACAGGAAATTTTATTCTTATTAATTTTAATCTTAATGATATTTTTGCTAAAACTGTTATTTTTAGTAGTATTTAGCATTTATCAGATCAGATCGTAGTGCACATCCTCAAATGTGAATTTCCATGCAAAAGTCTAAGAACATTACAATAATCGATTACATCAAATTTAAATACATTTTATTAATTATATTGTTGAATTTATATTGTTAAATTATATAATATTATATCATAACATTATAATTATTTAAATTAACAAATTAAGGTGGTAACGACTTAGATGTGGTAGCTTTTGAAGAGTCCGGAAAAAGATGCCTACATTCAGATACAACTTGTGTAATAGAAACTGTCGTTTTTCTTCGTCTTTCGTCAAGGATGAATTGAAGTCTTGGACTAATGTCACTTCTCTCTCAGCTGTGTCATTAACTACTCTTAGACCCATCACTATTTCTTTTTAGCTTTTAAATAATGTTGATTTTCCCACCACACATCGGGATCAGTATTTAAAAAATCCGTATCAATTTCAAATCCCTTAAAAAATTTATAGTCCGAGAAAATACAAAATAATCAATTTCTTTGTCCAATAAATTATCGACTTCTTGGAAATTAAGTTTTGCTCTTACATCCCTGTCGTCAGAATTAACTTCATCGTTTTCTAATTCGGACTTGTTCCGTTCCGTTCTTGTTTTGACATCTTTTTCCAAAGTACCATCGAAAAATGAAAAAGCAATTTGCTCCGGAATCGAGATACCACAGATGGTTAACTATTTTAGATAATGCCTTGTTTGCAACTTCTTTATCAATTATTCTGTATTGAACTGATGATTTTACTAATTGTAGGTCTTGGTTGGGGGCGAGGGTGGGCTTGCGGGCAGTAAACCAGGCTTTTATACAAATATTGATTAGAAATAAACATGTATCTTTAATACCCTTTCTCTCTAAATCAGTTAACGAAAATTGATCCCTGAAAAGATATATTTTGAGACAATAAATGGACTTTGCCATCCATCTGGCGTGATGAATAGCTCCAGGTATTCTTAAAGTAATTTTTTTTTTCCGGTGGAAGACGTCCTAAACAAATCAGGCAAAATTGGATGAATTCTTTTATAATCATCTCTGGGCCGACGATTTTTTAATTGTTCAAAAAAATTTGAAATTTGGTCCTCTGCATTACTGATTTTATTTCTAAAATTTTCATCTTCTATAACTGCTTTGTATTTCTTTTCGTCTAGCTTAAACCACCCATTCTGGAATTTTCGAAAAATATCTGGTTGAGGTGCAGTGGATGTGCCCATTTTGTAATTGAAAACTTCCTCTAAAACAACTTCCACAAATATGGTGACGACAAGCTAAATAAAGATTTTTCTCTAATAGTTGCTCCGTAACAACTTGCTCCGTCACAGGGCACATTGATACAGCCTGTATTATTTAGTAAAAAAATTCGTAATATTTTCTTTTTTTTTTTGTTTATTATCAGAGGTAAATACAATGTAATACCTTGAGTTAAATGTATACTGTTTATGCCCATGTATTTAGATTTCTTTCTGAATTAATAAATTGGAAGGACAAAGATGAAATATAAAAATGCAATAACCTATCGCACCCTCCTCTATAACATTCTCCATCGGGAGATCGGCACAAAAAAATAAAGAACGTGGTAAAAGCCCAACTTAGCTTTTTTCTTCGTCACATTCGTGTCCAGCGCACTGAATTCATTAAGAAATGACTATTTTCATCTCGGAAGCATGAACTTTTTTGTTGCAATTTTGTTGCCCGAGATTATCTGTGTAGTCACTCGATCTCGTTTGTTTAATTTCATATAAATGTAACGACTTATTTACTCCTAAATTCGGAAAATATTTTCTATATACAATTCCCAACGAACTGAAAACTTCTGCATTCGACTGCCGGCTTAAATGAATAAAACGCTCTGATTTTGAGCAGTACACGAACCGTTTTGTTAGATAACGAACGCGGTAACATCAATGCTCACACGAACGACGAACCCATTAACGAATAAAGTTGGCACAAACGTACTAACGCGATTATTTATTATCGCAGTATGTGCAATTAGCCGCAAGTAGATATCTTATTTATTGCGGCACATCACGAGAGCAACATATAAATAGATCATGCGCAGATATATGACGGGATGTGTGTGTGTACGTGTGTACGTGTGTGTGCAATTTTAGAGATATAATTAGATATACGTACAACTGACTTCAACGTGACTAGTCGCTTTTAAAGATATTGATAGCTCGGTAAATAGCTTATTGAATAAAGAACGCGGAACGATATATTGAGGTTAAGCTATACAGGATGCAATAGATTGCGCAATTTTCAGCCGTGTTGTAACTGTGTCAGAATATGTAGATGTATATTTATTTTCAACTCTTCAAGACATATGATTAACTATAATAATACGTAATGTGTGACGCACTCTGACACGAACTAACAGCGTACAACTTTAACATCATTTAATCCTTGCATTATTATTAACATATTCATTCAATATTAACTGTACAAAAGCGAAAGTTGAAGATTTAACGAAAGAAGTTCTTCGAGTGTATGTATAGGTAAGACCTCTCTCGTGTTCGCTTTAAATAATTGTCGCTGTTTTTACCCAATTCAATAGGCACTTCTGTCTGTGGGTATTTCGTTATTGATTAAATAGATATATACAGAATGATTGAAGATAATTACATATAGATATATACAGGGAGGTTGGAAATAACTTCGTAGGTAGATACAGAGTGATTGAAGATAATCTGCAAATTTAGTTATTTACTTCAGGGTGGTAAAGTGTAGTAATAAGACTATTAAGAGCATCGATATATTATTGGAATTTGCTTCTTCTTGCATATTTCTTTTGTTCTTATTACTATACTTTGGTACCTTTCGCCTTCTAGTGTAGTGCTGGTGAGCTTTATAACAATTGAAATCAACAACGGACCGAGATCATGATTTATTCGAAACGGCAACTTAGAAAGCCATAGATCAGGTCGAAAGTGGATGTATCTACTCAACAAGAAGAGACTCAATTTGTTGCCTTTAACCGTAGCGTGATTACAGAGGAACATGTACGACGAGGACGCGTACAAGACGATCGAAATCTTGCACAACAGGTTTTGACAAAAAGATCACATCGGTAAACTCCTCACCACACAATCGCCATAAAAATACTAAAAATAATAAAATCGGTGACACGTGTTTCGCTAGCTCGAGGCAAGCATTATCAACAACCGTATAAACCGAAGTCATAATATATATAAATATATATATAAATACGTGTCACCGATTTTATTATTTTTATTATTCACCACAGTCCTTGCGATCACCTTCACTTATGAGGTTCTAATTACGATCATAATAACCTTAAAATTTCGTTTGATTTCAACATTTCCGGTTGTAGTTCACGTCACGAATGTAAGAGGCGCTGCTCTGGATTAAAATGCATTGCGAAATTTGAAGTTGAATTCGAATTTCTAGGTGCCTTGACCTCGTCTGTCAATTTCTTTGCGTCGAGTAATCCCAAGATTACAATGGTTGACCTCAATAGTTCTGGTTATAATTCGCTTTTAAGATGAAGAATTAATCTCAATTTCTTTTTTTTTTTTTTTTTTTTTTTGGAGGTTAATGACGTTCAGATTCCTTTCGTTACCGCATGTGGTTCATATCGTAAATGTAAGAGGCGCTACTGTAGATTGACATGGATTCCCGAAATATGGAGTAACGATCGTGAACGTTGAGGTTCGACGATTTTCCTCAATTTTTCTTCGTTCGTTAACCTCCAAATTCCGTTTGTTAAGCTGAAAATTTCCTGTTGTAGTTCATTTCGTGAATTCAAGAGGGACTGCTTCGTATTTAAGACGAATAATTGATCTCAACTTCGTTTTTTTGTTTGGAGGTTGACGTACAAATTTAACGCTCAGATTTCTTTTGTTACCGCCTTTAGTTTATGTCGCAAATGTAAGAGGTGCTATTGTAGATTTGAATGGATTCTCGAAAGATGGAGGTAGGATCGTGAATATTGAAGTTCGATGATTTTCCTCAATTTCTCTTCTTTCGCTAACCTCAAATTTTTTTATTAATCTCTACATTTCTGGTTGTAATCTACTTCGTGAATGCATGATGGGCTACTTCGTATTTACGATGAATAGTTGATCTCAATTTTGTTTTGATTTGGAGGTCAACGTACAAATTTAACGCTCAGATTTCTATTGTAAGTGCGTCTAGTTCATCTCGCAAATGGAAGAGGCGTCAGCCATTTTACATTGGGATTCCCGAAATATGGAATTAGATCGTGAATTTTGATGTTCGATGACCTTCTTCTTTCATTAATCTCAAAACTTCGTTTGTTAACCTGAACATTTCCGGTCGTAGTTCATTTCGCGAATGTAAGAGGCGTTGTCTCTAATTTGGACCGAACTAGTTCCTAAATCTTTTCGTACATATTATGAATCATCCTGTATATATCGATAACACGGTAATCTTTGCAAATTTGCGTTGGGTGATTTTTTATTGATAAATTAATATAGCGTTTTCAAAAAATGCTAGAATTTACGTTGGTGTTACTATAAAGTTGGTAAATTTTAGATTTCTACCACTTAATTTAAGTTTGGAAATATTATGATCTTCACAAATTTCTGTTGGTAACGTTTGCTTCATTCGTAGATTAATATGACGTTTTTGAAGCTATCAGAATTGAAGTTGGTAGTACTTCAAACTTCTCAAATTTGAAAATGAGAGACTTCAAACATAGGCAAATTTTCATTTATTGTCTAAAGTTTGTAATACGACGCTTCTGAAGCTGTTGGTGTTACTTCAAACTTGGCGTATTTGAAAATGGGGTCCTCACAAATTTCTGTTGGTAACGTTTGCTTTATTGGTTGAGATTAATATGACATTTTTGGAGCCGTCAGAATTAATGTTGGTAGTACTGCAAACTTGCGAAATTTGAAAATGGGAGATTTCAAATATAGGTTGGCAACGCAAATTTTAGTTTATGGTATAAAGTTTATCATATGACGCTTTTGAAGCTGTTGATGTTACTTTAAACTTGCCGAATTTGAATATGGAATCCTCACAAATTTCTGTTGGTAACCGTAGCTTCATTGAGCGATTAATATGACATTTTTGAAGCTGTCAGAATTAATGTTGGTATTACTTCAAACTTGGCAAATTTGAAAATGAGAGACTTCAAGGTTGATAAGGCAAATTTTATCATATGACGTTTTTGTAGCTGTTGTTATTACTGCTGACTGGGCTAATTTGAATCCTCACAAATTTCTGTTGGTAACGTTTGTTTCATTTGTAGATTACTATGACGTTTTTAAAGCATGTCAAAATTAATGTTGGTATACTTCGAACTTGGCGAATTTGAAAATGGCAGGTTTCAAACATATATTGACAAATATCAGTTTATGACGTTTCGTTTATTGGTAGGTTTGAAACTGTCGGAATTTTAGTTTGACAGCACTTAATTTTTGAATACCTTCCATCACATTCTTAAGTCAATTAAAAAACTAATTTGAGATATAACAGTTGGTAGTACCGTCAAGTTTGCCGGTTCGATATACTTACCAAGAACACAAATTCAAGTTGACAACGCTGTAGCTTTCACAAAATTAAGCTCGCGACGTTTTACGATTTCTTCATAGGTTACGATGATTGTTGGATGGTTTCCGAAGCTGTCACAATTTATTGGTTGGTAATATCGTGAAGTTCGTCGATTTGTTTTGTTTCTTTTCGAGCTGCCAAACTATAGTACGGCAATATTGCGATAAGTTGATACTTTCTATTGTTACAATGTACACTCCGTCTCAAAATTAGGAAGAGTGACAACGTCAGTCCGATTTACACTACTCAATGATAGGTAAAAAGTTGGCGGGAATATCTGTTACAGTGACCTACAATGACGTTACTAATTTTCAAGCAAATTATCTTAGACACCTTCATTTTCATGGTTTATAGATTTTGCTATAAGTACATTCTGTATTTCGTTAGAAACTTAATAAAACGTGCTTCAAAATAATTTTCTTGGTTATGTTCATGATTAC
The DNA here is from genome assembly GCA_038088585.1 of Chrysina gloriosa. Lineage (NCBI taxonomy): Eukaryota > Metazoa > Arthropoda > Insecta > Coleoptera > Scarabaeidae > Chrysina > Chrysina gloriosa. Next base: position 780,620 of record CM076089.1, on the reverse strand, counting down.
GTCAAACTGACAGATCGCATCGCTAAATCGAATAGTTTAAAACAGTCCTACCTGAGCAGCCAATCACTGAATGGGTCTTGCGCGCGAGATTTAAACTATTGTTTCTAATTTTGGGACAAGTATAGGATTAGGTTCAATTGCTTGGAACAATTACAACAAGTTTAGCTTGGCAATGTCATGAAGTGCGTTTTTAATTCTTTTCATTTTATTATTGTTTAATTATTGTTTGTCAAATTGGAAGAATTCCAATTTTTGAACTAAATCGTAACATAATAAACCTTAAATATTCCTTACGATTCGAAATTTTGTGAAACAGTGCGCCCGATTAAGTTAGGTTCTAACTCTCCGAAATTGTACTATTTGAAATTAATATTTCGCAACACAGTCAAATCCGCACAAATTATCTTATTTATTTCATCCAGAGGTCATTTCTATCTCGTAGCAGTCTCGTAATTTTATAATTTACATGTTTGCGAGATGGTCTCCGGAGGATTCTGAGTGAATGCCAGTAATATGTAATTATTTTAATGCGTTCTTCGGGAAAAAAAAATTCAATCTGATTACCACGCAATTTGATAGACTTCGATTATGAAATGGCAACTTACTCGTAAAACACATTCGTATTAATTATGAAACCTTAATAGATTACACTCTGTGAGTCTGTGGAGATTTCTTTTAACTGTATTGACCATGTATTAGATATATATTTAATTATCCCTTCCTTATTAAGTATTGTATTTAAAATTTAGTATTTTGTAATAATACTAATGTGCTGGTGCTTTCCACTGCGATTATACTAAAAATAGTCGTAGGTAGTACGTATTGAATTGTTACATAACATCATATTACGATTATAATCCCGTCTTTAGTAAGATATGAACAGTAGTAACTCATCTCTGAATTTAACGGCCTACATTTTAAAATGAACAACAATATACATACACCTAATCATCGCTCGATAGTTTACATAACACCGCGAAAAAAGTGGCACGATATAAATCTCTCTCTCTCTCTCTAAAGAATTGAATTTTCCACTATAACGGTAAAAAATTAAGATGCACGATTCCCCGCTAATATTTCAAGAAGGCGTAATACGAGAATCGTGTGCATAAATTTTAAGGTTGAAGTGTAAGATTTCACGTTAAAATTATTGATGCAAGTTTGAAAATAGTGAGTTATTGTTTCACCGGAGGCGATAAATAGTGAAAGTCTTCGAATAATACTGCACTCCATGGCCATAAAGATGATTATTTAGGATCCATAATGAAGGTTGAGAAACTTGTAGGCTACGTAACTTGTATCTTTTAGCGACGACTTTTATTTAATTAACATATAATGATTTTAATTTTTACCGCGAAAGAAAGAAAAACCTTCCAATTTGCAATAACGTGTTAAAATAGTATTCATAATCTGACGAATTAAGTATATAAATATAAACTTAATAGTAATATTAGTATGTTTACATTCTCTCAGTCACCTAAGATATCTATGCATCATCGAATCTCCTAAGTCGACATTCATTTAACTCGAATTTTTCCTTAAGTTAGATTCTTAATTCATAGAATCTGGATGGCTTTCTATATACAGCGAGTTAATTAATTAGGTGAGTTAATTCGGCAACTACAAAGTAGTATCTTTCCAAATTTCTATTGGTTACTTTTTGTTTTCTTGACACATTAAGATTACGTTTTCAAAACTGCCTAAATTTACGTTGGTATTACTGCGAAGTTTGTAAAAGTTTTAGATTTTTAATATAATTAAGTTTGGCAACGTTCTGATCTTCACAAATTTCTGTCGGTAATGCTTGGTTCATTGCTAGATTAACATGACGTTCTCAAAGCCATCAGTGTGCCATTAGTGTTGGTATTATTTCAAACTTGACAAATTTGAAAATGGACGGTTTCAAATATACTTTATAACATGACACTTTTGAAGCTGTTGGTATTATTTCAAACGTGACGAATTTTAAAGTGGAATGTTGATGAACACTAATATCAGTTTATGACGTTATTGGTAGGTTAGAATGACGTCGACGAAACTATCAAAATTTAAGTTGGTAGGTCTTAACTTTGGAATATTTTAGACAGTTTACTATACCTATAGAGAACACACTGAAGAAGGTGTTCCGAAAACGTTTGTAAACGTTCTGAAAATATAACTATCATTCAAACCAGCCTTATTTTATTGACCTATTAGTGGTAGAGATCTATTATATAAGAGAACACAATTTCAAGTTGGCAACGCTGTAGCCTTCGCAAAGTTAAGGTCGTGACGTTCTGCGATATATCGATAAGCTAGAATGCCGTCTTCAAAACTGTCAGAATTTAAGTTGGTAGTAGTTAACTTCTGAATACTCTCCACCGCTTTCTTAGGTCAATTAGAAAAACAAATTTGAGATATAAGTTAGCAGTACTATCAAGTTTGTCAGTTAGATATACTTATTAAGACTCACAAATTCTAACTGTCTTATGTTCGTTACTTTTTACGCTTTATTGATAGGTTAGAATGACGTTCTCAAAACTGTCAGAATTTAAGTTGGCAATAGTTAACTTCTGAATACTCTCCACCACTTTCTTAGGTTAATTAAAAAAAAAAAACAAATTTAAGATCTAACAGTTGGCAGTACTATCAAGTTTGTCAATTAGATATACTTATTAAGACCCACAAATTCAAATTGGCAACGCTGTAGTATTCGCAAAGTTAAGTTCGTTACATTTTACGCTTTATCGATACTATACGATATACGATACGATATACATAGGTTAGAATTATGTTTTCGAAGCTGTCAGAATTTAAGTTGGCAGCTCTTATATTCTGAATGCTGTCGACCACTTTCTTAAATCTTCTTCTTCTTCTTCTCGTCAATCCTTATGCCTTTCAGCGTCGGATTCTTAGATCAATTCAAAAAAAAACGGATTTGAGATACAACAGTTCGTAGTACTGTCAAGTTTCTCAGTTCTATATACTTACTAATACCAACAAATTCAAGTTAGCAACGCTGTACCCTTTACAAAATTAAGTTCATTACTTTATATGATGTATTGATAAGTTAGAATTACGTCTTCAAAACTGTCAAAATGTAAGTTGCTAGCACTTAACTCCTAAATACTCTCTATCACTTTCTTAGATCAATTAAAAACGAATTTTAGATACAACAATTGGTAGTACTGTCAAGTTTGTCTGTTAGATATACTTATTAATACCCATAAATTCAAATTGGCAACTCTGTAGTCTACGCAAAGTGAAGTTCGTGACGTTTTATGCTTTGTTGATAGGTAGGATAATGTTTTCGAAGCAAAATTTGTGGGTTGGTAATATCGTGAAGTTCGTCGATTTTTTGTGAGATTTTTGCAAAGAACATTGTTCGCTTTATGTATCTTCAGAAGGCAATTAACCCAAACTTTCTCAGTCGATTTCTTCCTAAATCGAATTATTTTTATGGGACTTGCATTCAAAATATATGGAATTTACTCTCTTTAAATCGAACTTCAATCATGCGCCCCACGTTTAGCAAACATCGTGGTTTTATTACGTTGACAAATCAGGAACATTTCTTGTGTGAAATGAAATACCCAATTTTCTTATAATACACTCGATTTATAAACGAAATAACGAGGCAATTTAAAAGTTTTAATCAAAAAAAAAATAATAAAAAATTATTCCAGGTTACCCGCACAGATCTAGCATTTACATATACCTAGTAATAATATTTTACTCGTATACTACAAATATTTTCGAAGATACAATAGAGTCTCGTTTAATCGAGCTTCGCTTATTTGACATTCCAACACCCTTCAAAAATAATCCAATAACACAAGCCCTTAAAGACGAGAAAAACGTGCTGTTTGTGGGGCGCCGAGCCTATAGCTGACGTGTCGGTCATGTGACCGTGTATTATTTATTGTTTTTCGCTGTTACTATATCACACGAGTTAGCTAATTAAATTCGGTGACATGTGTTTCGATAGCAACGACGCAAGCATCTTCAGGATGAATTTATCGAATGTGATATAATGTCAGTAACTACACCACAGTCCCCGCAATCGCTATCAATTGTTTTTCAGGGTTGATTCGAAGTAAAACGTAATTTTTAGGTATTTGATTTATAAGATTATCATATAGTATGAGGCTTAATTGATTTTATCTTAATTCCTGGCAATTATCCGACATTTAAGTTTATCCTGTTTATGTCGGATAAACGAGACTCTACTGTATTTAAATAAAATTAAAATCGTAATACAGGCCATCTATCTCATCAGACTATGGGATCAACATGGGCGATAAGGGTGTCGTATTACATTCAAAGCGTTTTATTCCCAATAGAGATCACATAATTTATTCATCTAATTAAAACAAACAAAAGTTCAAGCAAAATAAAACAAAATCAGTATGAAAAAGAAATTAAAGTCTCGCAAGTTTCTGAAAGGACACTTGGAGAGCCTCAAACAGTACGCGGACAACTAGGATATTTATTATTTAAACGTATTTAGAGACGTAAACGTTGGTAACATTTGGGTCATATCTGGTGCAAGGTCAAGTGGATCGTGCTCGTTTTATCATGCGGGTGGTATCACGTCTATCGATGCTCTTCGAATGTGTGATTGAAAACTAAAGGCAAATGTTTACAATTTCGGAGATAGAAATGTAAATGCTGGTGAAATCCGGGCTATAGGTTAAGCAAGGTGATGTGATTGTTTTGATAGGACGTGTTTTGTCTACTTCCACGTCCAGCTTGCACGGCTGTATCTAACACCGCAGCGTTTTTCAACTACATTGCTTCTAAAACGATACCTTTATTTGCCTATCTTTTTAAATATTTCTTTCCTAAAACACTGAAATATATGGTTATAATGACGGGATTTAATTAAATAATAGTACGGTGTAAATTCCATGTCAGCTAGTATAATTGAAGAAAACGAATTTGTACATACACATTGTTATATGTAATTGTTTTCCGTACGATCCAACAATTTGTATTTCTTCGTTTATATAAGTACGATCTTTTACAGACAAAGAAAAAAACATAATAATCGGATTTCAAACGAACGAGAATGATGCAAGTAATGCGCTCGAAGTGAATTTACTTCTTTTTCAAATATACTCGGGTATTTGGGGGTTAGGTGCACGATTACCGCACCTTTACACACCTAAGGTCATGGTTCACGAGAAAAGTAGAGACTTTAAGCATAACTTTCTTGCGTTGAGTATCTAAGCATAAAATATATGAACCTGTGCAATAAATATTACAGCGTTCAAACGATTGCATTGTGCCGATCGTGAGATAGATCCCAATAAAAATTCTATTCCCATTAAAGTTGTAATTCGATTTTGGCATATTAATCTGTCAGGAGTTCTTATTCTGATATACGAACAAATACTAGTTTTAGATACATATCTATTTAGTACATGCGATAAATATTTTGACAAACGTGCTGAAACGTTCGGCGACGTTAATAGTAAGAGACATATATTTTAAGATATTCTTTTTTAACGTCTACAGTCGCGTTTAATGAGAGCGTCCGTAATCATTAATGCGAATTAAAATTTCTCGCATAATTACGCTTTTAATATATGCAAATCGATAGTAGGAGTGTTCCGTCTAACTAACAGTATAAGATACAAAGTTGTATTTGCGGTTATAAGAACAACAGGCTATGCTAATATCGCAGCAGATATGTTCTCCGAACGATAATACACATTCAGCAGTTATGTACTTAAAGTGGATGATTTGCGTTCGTACAGTACTTGATTATTTATAGTTGCACGAATATTTCTACTATTACCTTTTTATATAGTAAATAAGATGTCTGTATGTAATACCAATTTAAAAATATCTGAAATAAAATTTTTAAAACTCCCGCCTTGTAACAGTTGGTAAGGTAGGGAGTGGTACAGGGAAGAAATATGTAAGAACAAGACGTTGCATATAAGTGAAGCCCTCTTTTTGTGACAATATATTCTTAATTTTTAACGTGTGTTACTGAGAGACCGTGCCATCCTTAACATAAGTACCTACTATCTGATATAAGAATTGCGCCACTTATAGTCTGTCTCAAAAGTAGGAGGGATGACAGCGTCAGCCCGGTTTACACTATACGCTGTCTTAAAATTAAGAGGAGTGACAGCGTCAGTCCGGTTTACACTATACCCTGTCTCAAAATTAGGAAGGGTGACAGCGTCAGTTCAATTAATAATAAGTAAACATTTGACGGGAATATCTGTTACAGTGACCTATACCTTGTTTCAAAAATAGAGAGACGAATTGCTGAACGCACCCCTTTTACAGCAAATTCTGATTGGTCGAAAGCAGCACGAAATGACAACAATCCTGCTATAATCGTATTCTATACGTAATTGTATTAAATGTATTGACATTTGTTTATTACCGCTAGTTACTGCGGTGTTTATTATATTTCTTCTGTTCTCTCTGTCTCTTCCGAAGTATAAACATATATCACTTCTGTTAGAGGACTGTCTACAGGTTTTATAGAGTGTAATTTGGACTTGGTGTTCGTTCAGAATTTCCTCTCTCTATTTTAGCAGTAAGGTATAGTATGACATTACGAATTTTAAAACAAATTATCTCATTGTCGGATATCTGAATTTTCATGTTTAATCGATTTTGCTTTGAGAACATTCTGCATTTCGTTACAAAAATTAATATGAAACTGGCGTTTTTGCAATACACAATAATCATTGAAAATAATTTTATCGGTTATGTTCGTGATATGTCAAAATGACAGATTGCGCTTAAATCGTTTAGATTTCGATAGTTTAAAGCAGTCTTACGTTAACGACCAATCAACGAACGAGTTTTACGCGCGAGATATTTAAACTGCTCCTCCTAATTCCTTAATAAAATTTTTAGAAATTAGGTTCTTAATTACGTTTGTTTCATTAGTAATTTTTTGTTTGTCAGAGGGTGTTCTTTTGCACCGTGATTTTGTTTTATATTTATTTTATTCCTTTATTTATTGACATGTTGACAACGCGTTGTAATTGCATTATTGAATCTAACATATCTATCTATCCAGAATTTAGGTTAAATTTGAAGATATCAAATATCAGTAGTCTAATTCATATTTAGCTGGCGATGCATCGTTTGTTTAAAAATACAAATCTTCTAAACCGGACCCATTCAATACTCTGCCTTGTTCAGTTTATTATAATTAGAAAATCGAGTAATATTAGTTTTTATCTTCTTAATTTTCTTCGGCAAATTAGCCAAATTAGTCACATAACGATACGTGTCAAATATTTAAAGTACTACTTATTTATTTATATTTATATTATTTACTACTTACTAGATCAGTAAAAGCGTAGCTGCAGAAAAATGAATACAATTGCGATGTCAAATAATGCATATTTACTTTCTATTTGGATAAATATATTTTTTTTCTTATAAAATAATGTTATTTGTAGCTGTCTTGATCTCATCGCCGGTAATTTCGCATTAAAACGTTATTCTTCTTTTACACGATATATTACACCAGCATATCTTTAGTATTAAAGATATAATGGTATAGCAAGATATATATTATTGTCATCCTTGACTAAAAACTAAACACAAAATGGACGATATTGACCTATTGTGTGCCGTAAGTGATAACATCCGCCCTTTTATTTCCAGATCGGACAAATGCGTAGGTGGTTTAAAATAAAACATGAAGAAAGCAGTGACATCACACAACGGACAAGACGACAACCAAAGTCAAGAATCACCTCAAGAGAAGAACACTAAAATATAGTTCAGTACGTTCGTAACACCCCGTTCACAACGTCAACGCTACTCGTAGAACGGCTTAATATAAATTGTTCTGCAAGAACAGTAAAAAATAAACTTAACCCAGTAAACATTTTTTTAATTTCCCGGATAGTTTAAGTTGGTACTTCCGGCAATAGTGGACATACTTCCCAATTTTTAACGACAATGCACTCGAATATGTTTACTATTGCCGGAACTACCAACTTAAACTATCCGGGAAATTGAAAAAATGTTTACTGGGAAGGAAACTTGCGTCATTTTCAATCGATGCAAAAGTTTGTTGGTCCTCCCAGGACTCCAGTGCAAATTTTATGGCGGCCCCAGAACACTAGATCTATTACGTTTATTACATATTAGAGTTTTGAAAACTCATCTCAATCAGATGAGGGTAGTAGAGGTCGTTTACTTAGAGAATAGCACATTACGTCACTAAAATATGGGCGGAATGTGACGTTTCATTGGCTTTCGCTAGTCGGTTGCCATGGTAACGCATACCGAACACCAAATTTAGTTCATGGTGCATATGACGTAGTGTGCTCTTCTCTAAGGAAACGAACTCTACAACAGCAAAATAAAACGTATATCCAGTGCTTCCATATGTCTTGTTTCAAGAGGACAGTCCTTTTTTATGTCCTTTTTTCGCTACTTAGCTTAAGTGGTTCAGAATTACCGATTATCCGTGGCTAATGCTTAAATCCGTCGAAACGATATCGTATGAAGATATTCGTAAATCTGCAGAGTTTCTAATGCCAGAAATTTCTGTGAAAGATTCTTTATTTGATGAAACTAGCCTTTTAATTTCAATGCTGAAGGATTCAAAAGAGTTTTCACGATTTACCGGCTGATAAAAAATGGGTTTTTCTGTTTCAAAATGAATCGTTCTTGGATTTGAAGAAATTGGTATACGCAATATTTGCCATCCCAACGTCGAATATTGCTGTTGAGCGAATTTTTTCATTGTGCAAAAAGCAATGGACTCATGACAGAAATTATCTCAAAATTGAAACTGTTAAAAGTTTAGTACACGTCAAGTTCAATTATTCGTTAACGTGCTCTGGAATGTATGAAAAGCGATAACTTACAAATTCAATAGAGCAATAAGTATGTTCATTGATCTGATAGTATTGGTCTTGTGTTAATTTAGTTGTGTATGATTTCAGTAAACGTTTGTCAAATTAGACTTTTTGCGAAAAATGTCCTTTTTCTGGCAGAAAGTATGTGGGAGCCCTACGTATATCATAACATCACATATTGTATTTGAGCACCATCTATAACGCCTTCAACGTTTTGGAAATGGATTTTCCAAAACTGTTGTATTCTGATACGTGCACATAAAAGGACGTAATTGTTTGGTTCAATTCTGTTTACATTCAGGTTTGGGCTGTTTTCATAAAACCACTTATTCGGTTTAGCGATAACATCAATGAATTTATCTTTTAATATTATATTCCGTATATAATATTTTATATCTGCATCACTTTATCAAAACGAATGTCGGCAAATTTATCAAACATATTCTTAAACTTACTACTGTTTAGGATCTGCTTTCTACATCATTTATCACGCGATTAATGAAGTTAATTGTGTGGTAGAAATTTGTATTTATTTAACTCTTTCTAAATATGAAAATTTCGTACTAAATGGCACAATCTTTTAATATTATACAGCAAACTGAGTTGCACATATGTATTTATTATTTATCTTCCACATTCTAATTAAACTATCGTAAAAAATTATTTCGATTACTGCAACATAATTTTAATTACTAACACATCATATTTATTAATCTATAGAATATAAATTCTAGAAAATATCAAATTAAAGGCGATAATACGAAAAATAAGTGGTCCAGTAATTTACTACTATACTATATTTTATGTATTGCTTTTTCGTTTAACATGTCACAAACTCTTTTTACAACACAAATTAAATAATAACATTTTCTACTTTAAACAACCATTTCTTACGGACCAGCTGATAGTAACTTTGCAGGTAGACGGTTTTGGGATGGGCGTTTAGTAATTGTAACAATCGAGGCGTATGCGCTCAGGAGGCGGACATTTACACTTTCCATGACTGTACACATTATTAGAGAAAAACAAAGAAACGATCCCATATTGTTGCTTCAAACTTGAATCATTTGTTACTTTTTAAATAATTAAAGGTTCCTGCCAAATGCAATTGATAAAAAGATGTCAACACTTCCCAGGCGTTGCAGATTTCTATGTCAGGTTTCCATTGAAGAAATGAAGCGAAATAAGTGAAGAAATGGGACAGACTTCTTCTTATATTAAAGAGATCATCTCTAAAATCGATATTTATAGATCAATCGAAAGATAGTTAGGGTAAAGGAAAGAAGCAAAATCGCGGCACATTCACATATCCACACAAAAGAGATTTAAAACTACTAACTACAGTTACTACGGACGTATTAATATACAACAGAAACCGTTCGATCAGGTTAATTGAACGTAAATTGCTAAATATCCGTCCTGCATGTGTGAAATCATTCTCCTCCGTTGAATAATTGTAGGCAACGTTATTTTTTTACACTACACGGAAATGTTTACTACGTTTAACGGTAATTTTATTTTGTCTCTACCTACGTATTAACTATTCCCGACTTTATCGCATTGTTAGATCTGCATTCGATTATTGAACTATTGAAGTTTCTTAATTGTTCGATAAGTTCTGACTTTGTCTTCAAATTCGTATATACCCACATACATACGTGTCCCAAACGCGTCCGATAAAGCGAGGAGAGGAGCGCGTAAATAGCAGCAGAACGAGTGCAAGTTACATAAGAAAACCACGAAGATTTTACGAAATTAACATACATTAGTGACTACACTGTACTATATAGTCACTAGTCACTATTACATACACACACACACACACCGGTTAGATTATGAAAGAAGTCACGAATGATAATTTTACACATTCAAGTGTATTTTATAGTGGAAAAATTTTAAACTTTCACCTCAAATCACTTATAGCAATCATAAAATGATTTCGTCTGCATCATTGATTCTTAGGCAAGAAGCTTAATGCATGCTTACATCATATATATACACACACGAAAAAACCTGTTCGCAATGTAGGTTATCTCGTTGAATTGGGTCATTTTAATGTAATACCGCGCGTATGTATGTTAGAGGATAAATAGCAAATTATTGATATTATAGGTAAAGGCATCGTACGTGCACATCAGCTAATTTTCACCCTACTCTTATAATTAGCCTTATCCAATAATTGCCGGTGATGGAATAATTCCAACGCCTGCAGTTATACAGTTAATTAATAATCAACAGTAGTGCTTGGATAATTTATCACTAAAAATTATTAAATTTAACTCCTAGGTGTATAAGAATAGAAAATAATTCTAGTTTCCGTGCTGAAATTGACGTACCTTTTTAAGAACTTGGATGAAGGCAAGTGAAACTAGTTAAGTGTGTAGTTTGGCGATAATTATCGAAAATGAGACAGCCCAAATCAATTGAGTAACATTGTACGTTTTTTTCGTCAATTTACTACGGTGACAACATAAATTTCAAGGTCAACGGCATCATTGGGCTACCCTTTTACGGAATTGCGAATCATTAGTAATATATACAAGATGAGAATACAAAAGGAAGGCTATGAAAGATTTGGAATAGCCGAATAAGAGAAGAACTGAAGAACAAGGACTCAAGAAGTCAACAAATCTAAAGGAACTGATCATTATGAAGTAAATAAAGAACTATATTGTAGTATAGTAATACTCGAATGGTTAATTAGCATTAGAACATTCATCATTTATTATAATTCAATATATCAAAATTCACAGTTAATGTTGGGGTTATAATCTGCAATTGTCATACGGTTTATTTTGGGGTTCTATTTATACTTTTTCGATAACACACCCACCACCCTTTGAGCATTTTATTACCCTACGGGTGTTAGCTTCTTATTTTAACTCCAGCCAGAAACGTTTAATGGGAGACAATAAAATTACTAATTATTATAAAAAGCATCGATTAAAAGATAGAAAACATTGTAAACATTGAGACACATACATACCACACTTTTACATTATAAGAATTCATTGACACAAATATCACATCGGTATACTCCTCACCACATAATCGTTTATAATAAAATCGGTGACACGTGTTTAGCTAGCTCGAGGTAAGCATCTTCAACAACCGTATAAACCGAATTTATGTCAGTAAATTACACCACAGTCCTTGCAATCACCCCCTTATACAAGAATTCATAAAAAATTACTGGAAATAAGCAAGAATTCAATACAGGTTTCTATAACAGCGATATACCTGGATGAATTGGAGTCAAGGAGAATTAAAGTTTTCGTTTCGTGAACAACTTAGAAATAAAGCCGTGTAGTCCTGGTTTCCAAAAGAAATAAAAACTTTGTTCGGTTAACCTTCCTATACTCACGTCAAAATGAAAGACGTATACTACACTATATAAGTCGGTCTCACAGACCGTATGCGTGAGTATAGGAAGGTTAACGACGAAGAAAATTAGATAGAAGAAAGATAGATAAGTCAAAAAATAAGTCCATACATATTTTTGGAATAAAAGGGTTTTAAGAAGAAGTACCAGTGAATAAAAGAATCTCACCATAACGGAGAAGATAGAATCTAAGAAGGGGGAGAATCCATATAAATTAAAGCTGCATCGAGATATAGGAAGAACCATCATCGAAAAAGAACACACACACAACACTAGGTAATTATCTTGATTTTATCTTAAATATATCTCAAAATTTATAAATATAATTTGTTATAATTTATGCTTTTTATGTCGTTAATTAAGAGCTAGGCCGATGCAATTTTGTTTAAGCAATTTAACTAAATTCTCAGTACAATATGCAAGAAAATAAAATACACACAACTCGTATAGCCTTACACCTAGCGATAGCAAGGGTTACGATTAAGAAGGATACAGGAAGAAGTAGTTAACAAGTTTCATTATGTTATACTTTAAAATTGCAAAGTTGCAAAAGTTCGGGGCATAAATCGCGAACGAATATTTGAAGGATTTATTCCGATTTGAGGCGGGAAGAACGGGATGGCGTATTCAATACAATGAAGTCGACGTTTCTATAGAGGAAACCGGACGTACCGGAAAAGATAAAACCGGAAGTTATGAAAAAGTGGTCAAGTTAACACGCATCTACAGCAGCGAGTTATGGATTCTAACAAAGAGACGAGAATATAGAAGCAAGGCGGTTGAAATTAGCTAGAAAGGCTTAGGATTAAGTCAGTAAGTAAGTAAGCAAAGTTTGGTATTTATTTACTGTAAGCGTTGATGTGCCGGTTTATTCCTGAATCGGTTGATGCTTTATAGAAGCAGAAAACGTTGAAGAGAAAAGTGCAAAACTCAACTTCACCAGTCTTACATCAAAGGAAGAAAAATTTTGGGATCAAGTCAGTAAGTACGTCCAATTTGAGGTAAGACAATTGAAAGACGAAGAACTTATATATAATACGTGTGACCACCACAAGCCACTAAAAAGGTGGCGCAGTCAAAGTATCTGTAACTGTTCTTGCAGAATTCACTTCCATTCTTCTCCCAGAACAATGTCAACTTCCGAAATCGTGCGTGAGGACATATTCCTTGCAGAAGCATGCCTTCCTAATGCACTCTATGCCCGTGCGATTATATTACCATCGGGAAAATTGCGCCAGTAAAATCTCCATTCGACTTCAATCATTAGATGAGGACGAGGTACAACTGATACTTACATTTACGATATTCTGGCTAAACTCACACTGCTTGTTTTAATTCGTTTAATTTAGCAAAAATATAACAGGCTTTACAGGCGCATTTTCGACACTCTCGTTTCATCTTTACGCGCCAAAAAGTCGTGATGTTGCTTCGTTGCTGACTTCATTCCAGATTAAAACTCACCATTACCACCTCAGAAAGCGACGATTTCGCAACTAACTGGACATGGGACTTCGACCGCTTTCCTGAGGTGGATTATACCTTAAACCTCTTCGCCCTCTCAACCTCTTTTAGAGTTGTTCTTTCCATTCTGCTTGGTTGGCCGAGTGTGCCAATGCGTTGGTGCATTTTCCGCCTGTCTGAGGTCCAATCTCTCGCTGATCGTTCTTGTGAGTTGGGCAAACACTTCGCGTATTAGCTTCGTTGGCGTTGTTAGAGTTGTGATCGACTCTTTGCCGTTTTCATTTTGGAATGTTATCGGGGAGTAACGCCTACTAACTAGATATGCGGCGAAGCACTTGACGAGAGAGCACAAACCTATTACAAAGACGTTACAGTGAGATGATGTATTCGGTTCCTAAGTAGGCACTCCATGTCAATGGGAATGTACGTCTTCAAACCTTACGTGATTTACAAATTGTATTGACGGTAAAACTCCATATTCACGAAATAAAATGATAAGCTTGCTTGTAGTCAAAGCGAAGCCCCCTCCCCTATTAAAATGGAGAGATCATTTTTTAAAACCACCTTTCCTCTTTTTTCACCTCTTCAAAGTTCCTTGGGATTAATCCCACCTTTAAATTTGCAATTTAAAATCCTCTTTAGACTGTAAGACTCGATAAGACACTCGTAAGATTCGTTCATCTCGTAGAAAATCTTCAAAATTTCAAAATTCTAGGATGTTATCTGGAAAATCTTTGAAATCAATCCATACTTTCAAAGATGCAAGATCTTCAGAGGATAGCGCCCGAAATCCTCAAAATTACGACAATTTTACAAAAATGCTTGAAGTTCGCAATTCCGCCACAAAAAGGGGGAATTGTCAAAATCAAACCGGACTCAATTGATGGCCTTCGAGGGCAAACAATCGCAGATGCAGAAATCGGAAATAAACTGACATTCACAGAGCCCTACAATTCAAAGCCGTTATTCCCAGACGTAGAATGGGATCAAATCGACTCAAATCGGGTGGATCTAAAATCCGGCTATGAATATTGTAAATCGAGTGAGGCCAGAATCAAACTAAACCAATTAAAATTGAGCCAACATCGCCTCTCAAAAATGCTCGATACGAAACAATGCTAGATGCACTAGGTTTCTAGTGAGCTCGAACAAGCTTAATGTACTGAGAATTTAGTTAGAAAATTACACCGGCCTAGCTCTTAATTAATGATATAAAAAGCATAAATTATAGCAAATTACATTTATAAATTTTGAGAAATATTTAACATATAATCAAAATAATTACCTAGTGTTGTGTGTGTGTGAGTGTAAATTTCTTTCTCGAAGATGGTTCTTCCTATATCTCCTCTCCTAACTTCTATTCTCGATGCACCTTTAATTTCTATGGTTTCTTCCCCTTTTCTATCTTCTCCGGTATGGTGAGGTTCTTTTATTCACCGGTACTTCTTCTTAAAACCCTTTTATTCCAAATATATTTATTGACTTATTTTTTGACTTATCAATCTTGTTCAATTTTCTTCGTCGTTAACCAAACAAACTTTTTATATCTTTTTGAAAACCCGGACTACACTGCTTTATTTCTAAGTTGTCTACGAAACGAAAACTTTAATTCACCTTGACTCCAGTTCATCCAGGTATATCGCTGTTATAGGAACCTGTATTGAATCCTTGGCTATTTCCAGTAATTTCTTATGAATTCTTGTAATGTAAAAGTGTTGTATATATGTGTCTGAATGTTCACAATGCTTTTCTATCTATTAATCGATGCTTTTTATAATAATCAGTAATTTTATTTCTAGTGACATTTGTTTCTCCCATTAAACGTTTCCGGCTGGAATTAAAATAAGAAGCTAACACCCGTAGGGTAATAAAATGTTCAAAAGGTGGTGTCGAAAAAGGTATAAGTAGAACCCCAAAATAAACCGTATGACAATTGAAGACCATAACCTCAACATTAACTGTGAATTTTGATATACTACATTATTCTTGTATTTCATTACTTGATTTACAATTCCCTTTTCCAGCAGTGTCCCTTAATTGTTTTAGGCGGGGTATTTTAAGCGACTCCCTCACTCAAATTGATGCTGAGTAGTGATTAGAAACGAGTTGCTGAGGTGCGTCGTATAACAACGTGTTTAATCGTTTCGTACACGATTTGCCATAAAACATAAACCGAAATGCATATGCACTTATAACAGATATAAATTTGAAAAAGACGTTGAAGCTTGAAGAATGCAAGCTTTCGTTATTCAAATTTTATTACCCGTATTATATAACGTAGCGTTTAATTTATTAATCATCACAACATACTCTGCTTTAAAGAAATCTTTAATTAGGTAGTAATATACGACTTATCTTTAATACAGGATTTTATTATCTATTAAAGAGCCGCAAGACTTCACGGATTTTAAAGAGAACGTGGGAACGTCTATCACTACGACGCATTTCTATAGGTTGGTGGATATATTAAACAATATAGTGACAATTAAGGTTACTTAAAATAACAGTTAACGGTTAAGATGGGAAACGACGATAGTCCTCCGCGTAATTGGTAAAGTACTAAACCAAGGCGATTGTCAATTTCGTCCGTATTATGCTTTACGCGAATATCAAACGTACGCGACGCATTTTTTTACAATAATTTAAATAGCATTACGATCATCGTCGAGTTCTACATACAATTCTACGTACATGTATGTACATACGTTACTTCGATCCTGTTTTATTGCGCAACCGTTCGTATTTTCATAAATATGCATGACTGTACATTTATTACGTAAACGATGCAATTTTACATGGAAAGTAACGGAATCTTTATTGATATATAGCCTACCATCTTTGTAATTATAGGATGATATACGTATCGTTTATTATTGTAAGCAAATACGAAATAAACGTGCATGCGTTCATGGTACATATGTACAAAGTTGTTGGAGAAATGTTACGGGATCGGATGGAATCAGTCACAGCTTTGGAAGAGCGAAAATACGTTTGTTAATATTGTTGTTTGCTTCTCCGACTTTGGTGAGTTTTAAAGCGATAATACGCAAAGCTAGTAGGAGCAAATCCTCAGAATTTCGTACTGCCTGGAGAAGTGAGTTGAGGGAGGCAAAAGTTCAACAGACGAACAGAGGACAGAACAACAATAACAATTGGGATCTGGAATGTCCGAGGGATTGAGAACCGAAATGGACAAAATCATCGCAGAAATAGTTAAATTTCTGACAACGAAGGCCAAACAAAAAGAAAGGAACAGAATACGAATAATTAAAAAATTACTATCGTACAAGGGGCGCCCTTTATGCTTTTACAAACGAAAACTAGGTGGCACTCTTGAGCCTGTGTGATTAATAATGTTCGATAAGAGAGTGGATGACGTGTTATCATTAAATAGTGTAAACCGGACTTGCCCTGTCACTTTAACGAACTTTATTATTCAATGATAACTTATGACTGATAAGTTACTTCAACGAACTTTATTATTCAATGATAACTTATCACTGATAAGTTACTTCAACGATCATTATTATTCAATGATAATTTATCATTGAGTAATACAGTTCGTGGAAGTGACAGGGCGAGTTCGGTTTACACTACTTAATGATAACACGTCATCCACTTTTTTATCGAGTCATTATTTAGTCATTAAAGTCACCAGATATATAAAATACCGCAATTCGTAAAGAACGTGTGTTGTAGGGAGAAGTACATTCTGGATCCAAAATGGCGGTTATGACAAGTGAAGAATAACCTTGGCATTTTGAGTCGAGTTCTATAAATTTTTGTATATAACAATTTACAATGCAATTGATTACGTAAAAGAATTTGGACTTGAATTTAAAGATGGAAAACTATTGGGGATTGCAGCCAAGGATGAGTAGCAATAAAAGTCTGTCTTTCAGTAATTCTAAGCTTTCGAATTGATTTAATCCTTCATCGGAGAGTGGACCCTAAAGATAATAACAATCATCAGCAAAAGCAGCACTAACCACAGAAAATGACTTACACGAGAGCCGAGTAAACAGCTTGTCAGCAACTGAACAGAATGATGTCAAGATCGCAACACATCGCAATATATTTAAAAGATTGAAATAAGTTAAAATTCAAAGTAAAAGTATTTTGAAATTTACGTGTAACACATCGATCAATAAGTCCCGAGGCTTTTTATAAGATGGCGCCGGTAAAAAAATCATTTTTGTTACCGTCGCGGGCCATCTCTTAGATGACAGGGAAAAAATTTCATAGAAATCCGTCCATTAGTTCACAAGTTACATCGCTTTGAATGACGGTACTCTTAGCAGTGACGTCAACCATGGATGCAAAGCAGTTTCGTGTCTTGATTTATCATTGTTTTTTATTGAAAAAAAAAAATACTGTGCAAGCCAAAAAGTGGCTTGATAAGTGTCATCCGGACTCTGCCTCGTCGAAAGCAACCGTGGAACGTTGATTTGCCGAATTCAAGTGCGGCCGTACGAGCACCGATAATGCCAAACGCTCTGGAAGGCCGAAGGAGGTGGTTACACCGGAAAACATCGAGAAAGCCCACAAAATCATCTTGGAAAGTCGCAAAGTAAAGTTGCAGGAGATCGCTGACATCATGAAGATGTCGAAAGGCAGTGTTTTCACAATGTTACATGAACATTTGTCCATGCGAAAACTTTCTTCAAAATGGGTGTTGGACTGATTGTATCACTCTTCAAGGGAACTATGTTGATGTATAAAATTTTTGGAAAGAAAATGTTTTTTTCTCCATTTACCTAGGGACTTATTGACCGATGTGTTAAATAAATAAATATTTATCCTTGGTACTGCAATTGGCCCCAATAGTTTTCCATCTTTAAATTTAAGTCCTAAAGTTGTACAGCCAGTACCTACTCCTGCTAAAGTACATATATCTGTTTCCAAATGCTTATGCCATATAGTTCAATTATTCACTATTAATGACATATTCATAATTTTTCTAGCATATGACAATGAGTTAGAAATGATTTGCGACGAAGATTGAGACTCGACTGAAACTTCTACTACTCAAATTGCAAGACTGAAAAAGCCTCTGCGTCAAGCTTGGCAGAAGTGTTACAGTTATACACGACAATTAGAACGCAAAACTAATACTTTTGATAAGATTTTTTGAATGAAGATCAACTGAAGTATTTGACGCCAGGTTCACATAGGTACAGGAATAAAATGTTCACACAAAACCATTGCTAATGCTTTAGGATCATATATATGGTAAGTGGTCAGAAGAGATATGAAGAATGAGATATAAAGCTTATACTTATTTTATTTTATTTTATCTATTACAGACATTTCTTATGATTCTTTCTGGATGCTTTTCGTTCTTTTGCTTTTTTGTTTCTCTTCTTGTTCTTTTAATAATTTTGATTCGTATTTTTCTTTTAGCCTCATAATCTCAGCCTTTCGTTTGATCCGTTCCCTCAATTCTCTCCTATAAATTAGTAATGAATATGATATGTATTATATTTCTTTTCCCTAAATCGATAATCCACTGTTTCAAATACATATTTTAACTTTAGATTTGCACTTCATTTGTTTATTAAACCACTAATTCGTAACCTTGCATTTAAAAGTGCAACAGATAAAAGAACTACATAGGATCCGTACTAAATTTAAAATTACCGCCCATTTTGGACCCAAAATGGATGCATATTTCATACACCTATTGTAAAAACCGGTGGCAGCTTAGAAATTTACTGAGTGATTTATTTACAGTGAACGTTAAAAAAACGGCAATTTTGCGAAAGAAAGGCAATTTCACGTGAAAATGTTCCTTAAATGGTTCTTTTTTTTTTTCGATTTTTGTAGAGGCCAAACGCAACAGCAACATATAGAATCGTTTCGTTCAACTTTTGATTCTGAAGCATCATCAGAAAGGACTATTTCGGAACAAAACAACAAAACAACGTAGCATAATTCTGCATACTGACAATGATTATTTGGAGGAGGAATTAATGTTTAATTACCGGCATATTCCCAATCTTAGTCAGTCAGTTGTTTCGTTGATAGTTCCCGAATAATAAAAAACAAATGTTTGTTTATAGATTTGTTAGATTTTCACGGATGGGTATTTACTCTATGGTATTTGATGTAAAATTAAATCTAGTTAAGCAGATGATAACATAACCTATTACTTGCGAAAAATCAGATGATTATTTGAATGCTTCCTGACGTACTTATGGACCATGTACTTGAGGACAGGAGTTCAAAGTTACATCGTAATTTCTTAATTACATTATAAGTTAGTGGTCATAAAACTTTTCAATTTGTGTTGCTTAGTTTACAATTGTTAAGTACAAGGAAAAGAAAACTGTTAGAGAAGAAAGAAATGAAATTTCCTGAAAATGACAGTTACGATAATGAAGATGAAAGTGTGAAAGTGGTGATGCTTCTAGCGAAGATGAATGTAAACTTGTAAGTGGCAACTGGGATGTGAATGTTGTTCTTGTTCGTTTAGCAACTCAAAAGGAACACAATTCATTTTGTAGGGAGAATTTACAAGAAGATTGCTAACGATTCCCTAAACAAGAATGATACTTTGCCTCTTTAGTATGACGATGACTTAAGAAAATTTAGATCTAGCGATCTAGTGGAAGATATTGTTAATTAAATTCCCAAAGCCTTCAGTTATAATAGGCTCTACCTCTAGAAGTGTTAAGGAATATGTCACCGAAATGTCCTTCAAAAGTTATGGTCTTTGATAATTTGCGTGGTAAGAATGTTGAACAAGACTTGCAAGTACAAACGAACAAATTTTGTTCTAGTAAAATAGGCGATACGCGTTCAAATTTTTACATGTGAAATACATGAAATTTTACAACTAAAAATCACGACGATGACCTTTAAAACTAGAACATCATCTAGATCTGAAATATTGCACGTAAAAATTGATGTAGAAATACACGGTCAAATTCAAACTTTGTCAATAAATTCATGAACAATACATGTAATTTGTGATCGTGTATTAGGGCTTTAAGAAAAGATTGAGTTTTCAATAAAGTTCTTGTGTAGCAAGGTATAACATTGTGTGCTGCAAACTGCAATATGGTACATATGTACGTTACCCCGATGTACCATCGGACGAAGTGCACACTTTAAAAAATCCAAATCAAACATAATTGAGCTTTTGAGTTTTTGAATTTGTAGATGTAAGTTTAATTTTAGATTTAATTGTTAGTATGTATAAATGTAACCATTATTTCTTTGTACTGGCCGAGTGCTTGAGACACTACTACTATTTCCCTAATATTTCTCCACTATTATATTGTATTATTTTTGTATTTGTACGTATGCAGGATTTAACTGTATTCTTTTCAAATATTGTCCTGTTAATGGATGTAAAATCTGTTGGGAATATAAATTATTGTTATTATAAAGGAAATTATTTTGCAATTACGACAATTTATTTCTAGGATCTAAAGGCTTCAAAGTTTGTATCCAGACTACTATTTGTGAAAAGTGCTTCATATGTTTAAAGAAATTTAGAATATTGCAAATATTTCTAGGTACAACTGCTACGGATGGAGCTGCATACAAGCTAAACGCGGATAGGGCGGTGAAAATACGTTCTCCTTCCCATATAACATGTTTATTACACGCAGCAAGCGAGGCATTCAGCAATCAAACAAAAAGAATTATTCCGAAATCGCCTAAGCGAAATGGGAGAATTTCCTAAGTTGGGTCCAGGAATTCCGATACCATCGTAGCTCGTTATAACGGGATTGCACACGTCGGTTAGTTTAATTTTATATTATACTAAGCATTTCAATGAAGTGAAAGAATACGCAAATTAATTGAATCTTCGATTTAAAGTATTGTGATAATTATATGCGGTTTAGGAATAAATTAATCGAGTACGTTTTCACTGGTATTGTATCTATGAGATACTTGTACATCATTACTTTTACATATATGGAATATTATAAATATTAACGTACAAAAAATATACAGGGCAGTAGAAATAAGTTAATATTATTTAAGGTATTGTACTATTATTATTATTATTATTATTATTATTATTATAGACTTTTACTGGTGTGTTAAGTAGCATTTGTTAAATAAACGTATTATTATTATTTTTATTATCATTCTTTCACTGGATTGATGCTTTTAAATTAAATTGAACTAATTTATGATAATATGATGAAATAACGGTATTCATTTCCTCACCAATATCATCTTTTCCTACCCAGCCATTCAACTTGCCCGTTGCTACTGCTTTTATTTTTTCCGCAACGACTATTACACCGGTCAACACGATTTTCATAACACACTTCAGCCCATCATTTTCACAATGCTGATACCTTTCTAATCATAGAAAGAATATTCATAAAACCCTAATACGTCCAATTTTCAATGGGCTCATAACATCCTTTTATATTGGCAAGTAGTAAACTTTGACTGATGAAAAATTTTACAAGAATATGAATAACGAGGGTGCAGGAAGTAAATACCTAAGGCGAGTCTTTCACCAGTTAAGATGAGACGCCAAATTAGAGGAAGGCATTTTTATTGGATCACAAATTAGAAAATTGCTGGACGATGTTAATTTTCTCAAAAACTCAGAGCCTGGAACTCATTTGTAAGTGTAGTGAGAGGATTTTTAGGCATGAATATGGATGCCAACCACGAAAAACTATAGTTAGTGAACTTCTAGACTCCTACGAATCGCCTGGTTGCCGAAAAATTCACGTTCTCCATTCCCCATTTTCATCATTTTTCCTAAGAGTTTGGGCGCTGTCAGCGACGAACAGGGTGAAAGATTCCATCAAGGTATAAAAGGACAATGAAATTCGGTACCGAGGACGATGGGATCCGGTCATGATGGGTGATTACTGTTGGTTATCGAAGAGAGAAGATGTGACCCCGCATAAAATTAAAACAATTGAATTAGTCTGTTCCAAATAAATACTTTTAAAGTTTGCTTTTTCTAGTTTTTTTCTTTTTTCGACAAACCTTGTTAAATCATTTTTTTTTCAATAAATATTACATGATCCAGTTATACATGTTGTTTTGCCTAATGTAACAAGGAGACCTGTTAACGTGTTACAACTTTTTGTTGCCCATATTCGTATTTAGATAGATTCATTCTACTACAATATGCTATTCAGCTTTATGTTGCAAAAAAAAAATTTTTTTTGTTATCGGTCAGTGTTGTTAGATATGGTTGGTCTGATGAGTTTTCCTTTCAGCTTACATACAATAATTCTGCATGCCATGCCTTGTCGAAGACTTGTTGGAAGTCGAGAAAAACAGCAACACACAAATTTTTTGTCGCTTATATTTATATTTTACTTCTTTAGTCTAATTGACTTATGCCTCGTAATTTTACGATTTCAAATTTACATTTTATATAGGACACACTCGATCGAACACCGTGTACATAGTGTTTAAACGTACGAAACGGAATCGAAGAAGGTGCGTTTTATTTAAGCGGAAAAACGTACTTATAAGGCGTACTTCGTAATTTACTTTCTACAAACGCTTGCTGATGTACCAAATACATTTCCACATCAGAATCTATTCTGGGATTTTTTATGACTGTCACGCTCGTCATAGTACATTTATCTTCCATGAGGTGAATAAGAATTTTTTGCAATATCTTGGAGAACCGTCAAGGTTACCCAGTTAATAACGCCTGGCTTTTTTTCGCTCGCGTCTCCGCCAATTAAAGTAACAGTTTTGAGCGGAACGACGATAACGTCGTCGTTTAAAATTATTCGTATTAATTTCCCAAACAAAAAAAAAAAAAAAAAGTCAAAACGGGACAATTCTTCGTTGACATAAATACGAACGATAAGACCGAAAATATCGTTACTTACGACGCGAGGATGATGATGATGATGATGATGGCTGTATTGTGAAACTGAAAGTTATTAAATATATGCCTTACCTATATTGCGGAGGTGTATATTAGATAGCCGTAGGCAAAACAGGCGCGTCTGCCAAATAGGACCGGTTTTTAAATGTATTACAATCAATCTAGCAATTCTAGTTTATCCTCGGGCACCGTTTGATTTCAGAAACGTTTCTTTAATATGTTGAAGGACGATCGGCTCATTTATGCAAATCGATCTTAACGTATTATTTTTACTTTTTAGTTAGCGGTAACCATCATATTTCGTTATGTAACATAAGCATTTCGTGTTTTTGGATTATACTAATCGAGGAGTTCCGCTTACATAAATTTTAAAGCAGTTAGATATTTGTGTCACTCTTACTTCAAACCGAGAGGAACACGTTGTATATATCCTGCATATATCGCGTTTTATTTGTAGTAAATGCAGTTTAATAATGCCTTAATAATTGACATATCTATTAAACATCCTCCCCGTACCACATTTAATTAGTGATTTATAAGAAATTCAAGCGACATGATCTCTCTTAGTTGCGTAAATGCGAAGACAAAATAAACTCTCATATTTTACTGATATAGTTATAGATGTTACCATTGATATCGACGAATATTCACATTCAGAAAGTAAATCATATATTTGCCCAAACGAGTAAGAGGCCGAAGAGGCAAGGTCACGATAGTTACGGAGAATGCTCCAATACCTTAAAGTTCAATTCCTGGAGTGTATTATACAATGCAAGAGCAACGGTATGAGGATGGGCATTGTTGTGCAACTACACAACGCCTTTCGACGGTAGTCCTTGGCGTTTCTATCGAATTACAGGCTTTAATTTACCATGCATCACTTTATTTTCAACAACCAGTCTTTATGTATATTCTTCACTTCTAATATATAAAATGGATTTTAACATATTATAGGTATCGTACTTCGAGGCGAAGTCGATTCTTTAATAAACTATACTTTATTAAGCGCGAACGCAATCATCTCTGGTAAAAACTCACTTTGTAATCGGCGACGTTTGAAATTCCCGTGAAATTCAGTTCACGTTAAGAATGCAATAGGTGGCGCCCCAAACCGAAGCACAATCAAAAACAGGACAACTTCCTCGTATAAGTTAGACAAAGTAACAATTATCGAGTGCAAGTGATGTATACAAAAGAGATAGGATTTGTGAGAGACGTGATTAAAAATTTTAAGGTGGAAAAATCGAATATCAAACTGCAATAAACGCTTTATTATCCCGAATCTAATGGGAATTCAGAAACGTATTTGTATATAAAATAACGATTATGTGAAGAGCGCAATTAAATTTAAAACTGCCACCTAAAACTAGTACTTTCCCCACGCAAACTAGATGGCGCTATTTGACTCAATTTATTTTGAAGTAGATCGGTGGTATCCGATTTACAATCGTCGAAAGTGAAAGAAGTTATCAACAATAGCAATTTCAATGATTCTGTCCCAAAATTAAAAGATATGACGTCACAACTCCGATTTACAATAGTTAAAATTAAAAGATTGTAATTTCACTCATTCCGTCTCAAAATTACAAGGTGTAACGTCACAAGTCCGATTTACAACAGTCGAACGTATAATAAGTTATTTGCAATTATAATTTAGGTTATGCCGTCTCAAAATTAGAAGGTCAAGAAGGCTAAGAGTCCGATTTACAATAGTCAAAAGGAAATGAAATCATCGCCGATAGCAATTTCTAATAATTCTGCCTCAAAATTAAAAGATATAACGTTCAAAGTCTGATCTACAATAGTCAAAAGTAAATGAAATGGTTACTGATAACAATTTCAATAATTCGGTCTCAAAAATTAGACGATATAATGCCAAAAAGTCCGATTTACAATAGTCAAGAAGAAATGAAATTTCCACGGATAGCAATTTCAGTGATTTCGTCTTCAAATCAAAGGATACAACGTCACAAGTCTGATTTACAATAATCAAAAGTGAAAGAAGTGATCTCTGATAGCAATTTCAGTCATTACATCTCAAAATTAGACGGTGTGACGTCAAGAGTCGGATCTACAATAGTTAAAAGTAAATGAAATTATCGCTGATAACAATTTCAATGATTGGGTGTCAAAATTAGGCGATATAACGCTAAGTGTCCGATTTACAATAGTCAAGAAGAAATGAAATTTCCACCGATAGCAATTTCAGTGATTTCGTCTTCAAATCAAAGGGTACAACGTCACAAGTCTGATTTACAATAATCAAAAAGTGAAAGAAGTTATCCCTGATAGCAATTTCAATCATTACATCTCAAAATTAGACGGTGTAACGTCAAAGAGTCCGATCTACAATAGTCAAAAGGAAATGAAATCATCGCCGATAGCAATTTCAATGATTCTGCCTCATAATTAAAAGATATGAAGTTGCAAGACCGATCCACAATAGTCAAAAGTACATGATATCAACGCTGATAACAATTTCAATGATTTGGTTTGAAAATTAGAGGATATAACGCTAAGAGTCCAATGTCCAATAGCCAAAAAGAAATGAAATTACCACCGATAGCAGTTTCAGTGATTTTGTCCTCAAATTAAAGGGTACAACGTCACAAGTCTGATTTACAATAATCAAAAGTATCTTATATGATAGATCTCTACCACTAATAGGTCAATAAAACAAGGCTGGTTTGAACGATAGTTATATTTTCAGAACGTTTACAAACGTTTTCGGAACACCTTCGTCAGTGAAAATATAACTAGATAAATATATAAACAAACTTTTGTTTTTTATTTGGGACTATCAACAAAATAACTAATGACTAGGATTTCTTGATATCAAGTCACGAATATATATATATATATATATATATATATATATATATATATATATGCATTTAATAATCAAAAGTGAAAGAAGTGATCTCTGATAGTAATTTCAGTCATTACATCTCAAAATTAGATGGTGTGACGTCAAGAGTCCGATCTACAGTAGTCAAAAGAAAATGAAATTATCACCGATAGCAATTTCAATGGCTCTGTCCCGAAAGTAGAAGATATGACATCATAAGTCCGATTTACAATAATCAAAAGTAAAAGAAGCTATCAACAATAGCAATTTCAAGGATTCTGTCCCAAAATTAGAAGATATGACGTCACAGGTCCGATTTACAATAGTTAAAATTAGAAGAACTTGTCTCCGATAACAATTTTAGTCATTCAATCTCAAAATGAAAAGGAATGGCGTCAAGAGCCCGATTTACAATAATCAAAAGTAAATGGGGAAGTTATTCCTCGCTTGTTATAACCTCCATTTTGGGTTCAAAATGTACTTCTCTCTCTAACACACGTCACAAGAAAATTGTGATACGAAACTAACCTAAATTTATTGTGTAAATAGGTGGAGCTCTGAATCGAGGCACAATCAAAATAGGACAAACTCGTAAGATAAGTAATGTTTAGAGTTTGTTAGAAAGGTGGATGACGTGTTAACATTAAGTAGTGTAAATCGGACTGACGCTGTCACTCTTCTGAATTTTGTTATCCAATGTTAACTTATCAATGACAACTTATCATTGAATAAAGAAATCGTAGGAGTGACAGCGTCAGTCCGATTTTCACTACTTAATGATAACAGGTCATCTCCTTTTTTAACAAACTCTAGTAATGTTACACAAGTGACATGTCAGAACGTCACCTACTGCATTTTGAAGGCGAACCTAGGAGTTTATCCTATTTTGATTGTGCCTTCTTTCAGGGCTCCACTTACTTACCCAATAAATTTAGGTAAGTTCCGTATCACAATTTTTTTATTATTATTATTTCCTTGTTATTATTTTATTCTTTGAGTAGATTGTAAATAAGCAAATAATAATAAAGAAAATTGTAATACGGAACTAACCTAAATTTATTGTGTAAGTAGATGGAGGTCTGAATCGAGGCACAATCAAAATAGGATAAACTCCTGAGTTCGCGTTAAGAGTGCGGTAGATGGCGCTCTGAACCGAGGCACAATCGAAATAGGACAAACTCGTCGGATAGTAATATTACACAAAACGACAACTCTGCACAAGAGTTCGAAAAAATTTCAACAGATCAAATTTCCCGCGCAAACCGAAATAACTCAATATTTTTAAAAGGTCTGCATACAGGGACGATAACGATAATGAAACAACTTTATCAAGTTCCATTGTCGGATAAGCTGCGCCTTGTGTAATTAAGGCGTCCTTATTAGCCAATAAAATATTCAAGAATTTTATAGTCCAATCTATTCCCCACCATGCATTCTTCACGTGGACGAAATATACCCTCGCTCCTTACATTATGGGAACGATGAATGGTAACTGTAACAAGTATTGCTACTTTTATCGATGCTTACATGATTAAAAATTGTTTTAACTGTGTATGACGCACTATTTATCGCTGTATACGCGTAAAAAAGTTGTATACACTACCTGTTCCTATCGTTGCACTAAATGACTAAAAAAAAATATTAATTAATCAATACCGGCTCTATAATGGAACCTGCCGTTAATACCAATTTATTGCACTAAACATGACAGGAGTAATTAATATTCGACTATCATTACTTTTTCAATTCCTCATTAATAATAATATATCGAAGGAAAAAAACAATAATATAATACATAATTTATTAATTTAAGCGCAAAATAGTTTACGCGACGGAATCAAGGATATATTTTAATTTAACGAAAAGTGACGTTCGGCAATGGGAAGAAAAAGTAACGGATGGAATCACGATATTGGCAGAGAGCTGTTGCCGGTTTATTAAAAAAGCTGACTGGACGACCTCCGCAGCCTATGTAATAGAATTATTCAGGAATGCAGAAATATCAAGAATCACACGTACAAAAAAATGGCCGAATGGTGATCAAAAATAGGTTATATCCTTGTGAGTCTAACCATGAATAACGGTAAGTAATCGTTCTTAAGATTTAAAGATACCTACATAGATATCGTTCGACGAATTTTTCTTACTGCTACATAGCTACAGACTTGAATTGCTAAGAGTTGTATTTTGATAGGAGAAGTGAAGAATTTACATTCGCTAAATTAGCAAGGTTTTACCTTATGAGGGCGTCGAAAACTTTTGTAATTTCATCGAATTTGATAAAGCATTTAATATTTTCGTTATTTACGAGTGCTGGAGTCGGAAATTTTTGATAACGATAACTTCATTGCTTCTCAAAATATTCCCCTTCGGTCGTAATACGAAGACGATTCGTAAAATAAGTTTGGTTTCAATCCGGTTCAATCATGTGAGTCTGGCAGTGCTTGTGAGAAAATCGTTCTGACATTGTTTGGTGCTATTTTGTTCGTTTAAAATGGCTGCCGCAATGGCAAATCTCATCAGACTATGAAGCGTGTGCTGTTATCCGACTTCTGCGTGCAAAAAACAATGAAAGCTGCTGAGATTCATCCGCGAATTTTGTTTCGTTTATGGTGAAAATGTTATGAATGACAGTTGTTTCAAGAAGGATGAACTAATGTCCCCATGATCAGGAACGGAGTGGAAGACTAACTGTTGTGTGATAGACGAACTTCTGGGGTAATGCCGAGGAGAAAATTCGTTAAAATCGACGATTCGCGATCCACAAAACTGAGCGCTTTTGCCTCAAATTTCACGTACAATTTGGTGATGAAGAGCTGCAGGATGCGTGTTACAGCATGATTTCATTCACAGGCGCCACAGAGTTCTATGAAAAGGGCATTAAAAAACTGGTTCATCGCGTATGACAAATATCTCAATGGTAATGACAACTGTGTAGAAAAATAGGTGGAAGTAATAGCTTTAAGTTGTATATAATAAAAATCTCTTCATGTATTGCAAATAAGAATAAGGAGGAAAAATCCAAATGCGTAATTCGGCAACTAAGTTGCCATCCATTGAGGACACGTATCTGGATTTATTTATTTTATATATTTTCATGTATTGGTGTTTTTTTTTTTGTAATAACAAAACGCAACTTACTTTACGAATGGCCCTCGTACTTTCGAACACTTCGATGACTTCATTTTTCTCTTTTTTGAACTTACTTTACGAATGGCCCTCGTACCTTTATCCATTCTTATCAAAACACTTCGATGACATCTTTTTTCCTCATCTCTTTCTCAATCACCTACCCGCTAAAATTCGGTCAATAACATGTATCACGTCGTCTAACAAAATAAAGAAATATTTTCTCCCTAAAAATGGATACTATTCTTCAACATAATTGCCTTCAGCGGTGATACAACCAGTCCAAAGCTTCGCCAACATGTCTACACGATTTTTATCGAACGATTTGTCTTTGCCTTCAAAATAATTATCTGCTTTGTCGGTGACCTCTTCATCTGAGCCAAATCTCTTTCCCTTGGCCATTTTTTTGAGGTTAGGGAAGAAGTAACAGTCTCTGAGGGCTAGATCTGGTGAATACGAGGCACGAGGAAACAATTGGAAGCCCAATTCATCCAACTTACTTTCTTCTTCGCTATATTGGGCCGTTTTTTTGGCAATTTCCTTCTTCATTCGGCACAATAATGCTTTTAGTCCAAGAAAATTAGGATGAAAAAGTATCAAAGATTTGCAAAACGGATTGTAAAGCCAATCTTTTTAGGACAAGTAGAGGGCCATAAAAAATGACTAAAACCAGATTTGCGGCGCAAATGTCCTTGTGCATCGTCCGCCATCTTGAAACACATAGTTGTGTGTCGAATTTTAATTCAATTTTTTTTTTTGGTTTGTCGGTAGCAATATTATCTACAAGTTTTGTTCTTGTTCTTCGATAGCTGCGTAGGAAAAAGGTTAAGATGCACGATGTACAATGATATTTGCGCTAAAAAGTTGGTTTTAGTCATTTTTATAACCCTCTACTTGTCCTAAAAGAATTGGCTTTGCAAATAATTCGGTCGGTTCTGCAAATCTGTTTGTTCTATTTTCTCTTTACTAGTTGCTATCGACGGTTTCCCTTTTTCAAGGTAATCGATGAACATTATATCGTGGGCATCCCAAAATACGGACACCATAACATTTCCGGCCGTCTGTTGCATCTTTGGCCATTTTGAGCGGCTATCACCTTTAGTTTTCCGCTCAGTAGACTGCCGATTTGATTCCGGCAAAAGGATCATCGAATGTAATCGTAATTAGTTTTAGTGAACGATTTAGCGCAGTTCTAGAAAGTAATTTCGGTTTTGTAGTGCTCCTTTTTCTATACAAAGAATCAATCATCTGTTACCATCTTCTTTGCAAGTTCGTAATAGAACGCTCATAGAAATTTCGGTCCTGATCGTTAAAAAACTGAACCAAGTGCGATTTAAGGTCAACATCATCTGTGAAAGTTTTACCATTCAAAGAGTTTTGCAAACTTCGAAATAAATCAGATGGTGCCAAATCAGGGCTGTATGGAGGACGCGTCACCAATTCCCAACCAAGCTCCGATAATCTTCCACGAGTTACCAAAGATGTGTGAGGCCTTGCACTACCTTGATGGAGCACAATTCTTTTGCGATTTGCCAATCCTAGCCGTGTTTCTTCGATTGCTTCATCCAGTGTCATCTCAGTTGTTGACAGCAAATATCCGATTTTTGGCGGCAGATCAAAATACACAACCACTTTGTAGTCCCACCAAATTAACAGCGTCATCTTCTTTTTTTTCTGGTGCAATTCCGCTTTTAGATGTGGTTTGGACTGATTCACCACGCTCACACCAGGATCGTTTTTGAATGATGTTACTGTACATGACCCATTTTTCCTCATCAGTGATGATTCTTTTCAAAGAAGGGTCGATTTCGTTGCGCTCGGGATGCGTATCGCAAACCTTGATTCCTTGTGTTAAGTGAATCTCTTTCAATTCATGCGGAAGCCTAAACGACGAGCTTCTTGGCGAGTCCAAGACATTTTAGGTGATTTTCAATTGTCGTGTGCGATACATTTAACCTCTCTGCCATCTCTCGAACAGTTACGTGACGATTCTCTTCTATTAAAGGTTTGATTTGGTCATCATCAATTTCAGCAAGTAGGCCAGAACGTTGGTCATCTTTGAGTGAACAATCTCCAACACGAAATTGTTTGAACCAATTCTAACAGATGCGTTCTGTTATGCAATCGACACGATAAACTTCGCACATGTTTTTGTGAACTTCAGCAGCTTTCTTTCCTTTACGAAAGGTGACAAGTTAAATATGCCGACAATGTTCGTTTCTGCATTCCATGTTAAGATTGACCCCAAACTAACAGTTGCCAAAAGAATCACGCACATCTTGCTTCTAAAGTAATCTAATAATGACTGATATCGAATGTCAAAAGGAGAAAGCGATAACAATGACATAAGTTTCTTCGAAACGATTGCAACGCTCTCAAAATTACTTTCTTGCCAACCTCAATATCATCATTTTTATGATGACGTCAGACTTTAGATTTTCAACTAATAAACTGTGCCCTTATAATTGATATTGTAGTAATTTTTCGGCACTTACAGAAGACACACTACTTCTTTGATCATTAAACGGAAAATTGACTAATTGTAAGAAACTTAGAACACTTATCGGTCCAGAAGACCTCAATCTGCAATTCATTGTCACTGATTGTGAGTAATTGAAAATAACAATTTCAAGTTCCGTGAATGCAGATGATGCCATCCTCACGTCGAATCAATTTACCGATGTGAAAGGTAACCTTAGAATCGAAACACTCCGAAAGAAGATGACAGCCGTAATGTCCCCTTACTTACCGGGACCACGAAAGATTCAATCGAAAAGTCGCTCGCTACAAACACAGCATATTATACAGCTATCTAATTTATATAAGATATTGTTTTACCGTTAAATACCGGATCGGTCGTGCTTTCCACAATAGCGAATTTAATAAATCGACAGCGGAAAGATCAAATATGCCATGCGAACAAAGAACTTATTGAATAAATAGTATTTCAATCCGTTTATGGTTAACATGATAATAATGAACGTTCCCGCGTATCTTGTGGCCTGTCATACCGGTACAAGTATATTTAAATTGATTTTGCAATCGGATACCGTTTCAAGAGGTAAGGTATGTAATGCGTATTATTCCCGTACAATGTCTAGAATTGAAGTGATGCCTTGCGATTACTGTAACGCGCGGTCCATACCTCCTTTATTATAATACTTAATCAGTGTTTCGTCTCCTGGATGCGAAAATTTACATAAATACATATAATGTAGATGATTACATATAGTTACATATAGAACAAGGAACGGCTCCCAGCAAACATTTTTTAAATTTCGCGGCCAGTTTAAGTTGGTATTTCCGGCATGCATTGCGCTTAGAAATTGGCGAGTATGTCCACTATTGCCGGAACTACCAACTACAGAAAAAATTAATATGTTCTAAATTAGACGAAATTCTGTGTACGGATGGTTTCGAAGGTATACGACTTTGACGTCAAAACTCGTGAAATTCGCTTCGTTTGGGTGCCAGAACGTACCAAAGCGATTCGTCAAGAACCACTTTTCACTTTCAAATTGAATATTTCCTCAATAACACGTCTCTCGTACCCCAAATTATTTTATCCCTAATCTGCACGAGAAGAGCTTTAATTTGATGTGTAATAAGTCGCACTTTCGACTATTTCGATTTTCTTCGAAATTTCAAAGGGGTACCCCTTTGAAATTTCAGAAAAAAAATCAATATGTTCCAAATTAGCCGTAATTCTGTGTACGGATGTTTTCGAAGATGTAGAATACAACTTTGACGTCAAAACTCGTGAAATTCGCTTCGTTTGGGTGCCAGAACGTACCAAAGCGATTCGTCAAGAACCACTTTTCACTTTCTCATTGAATATTTCCTCAATAACACGTCTCTCGTACCCCAACTTATTTTATCCCTAATCTGCACTAGAAGAGCTTTAATTTGATGGGTAATAAGTCGTACTTCCGGTCATTTCGATTTTCTTCGAAATTTCAAGAGATACCCCTTTGAAGCTTCAGACAAAAATCAATATGTTCCAAATTAGACGCAATTCCGTGTACAGATGTTTTCGAAGGTGCAGAATACGATTCTGACGTCAAAATTCGTAATATTTGCTTTGATTGTTTTCGTTTTTATTTTGTTATTCTTATAGATTCGTTGCATGTTGATTTTCTCTTCGTGTATTCACACGGTAATAAATTTTTACTACTATTACTACTATTATTTCAATCGTCTACTGTTAACCGTTATTTGTTCTTCGTGCCATAAGACGCAATTGATTGTAATTTTTAAATATCAGCTTTTCGTACAAATTATTTCATCGAATCCGATGCACGACACGTCCTTCGCTAGCAACGACCATCTTGAAATCGTAGCTCATCGAATTGGCTGAGTGTGAAATATGAAATAAATTAAATCTCCTTTACATTGTCGTTAAAATTAATATTTATAACATAGCGGGATACTTTATTTACAATTCTTTCGATTTTTTCGCCATCAAAGTTAATTAAAATGTACCTACTATGTATGTATGTACATAGCTGCAGATATAAATTGAAGCACATTGCACATTACCACTTTGTATGTAATTTGTACATTCATAATGTCTTTCGTAACAGGCAACAGTATCAAATGATACGCCTTGATTAAGTATTGTATTTTTTGTTGAATTAATTACTTGGCGCACTAATTGAATTTATTAACCACAAATTCCATGAATAAAGAATTTACTTAGTTTTTACAATTCCATACTTACGCCAATTTGCCACACGTGATTGACTGTATCGTAGATAATACATATCGTCTTTTCCACATCGTATAATTAATTGAATCTTACTAATGAGCTCAAGATCGAAAGAAAATGTAACTGGAAACATCCACCCGAACTTCAGGTTTAATAAAATCGCGTGTTACTCCGTTCAAAAGTTGTAATTGTACATACGAGGTGTATCAATAAAGTATTGAGACCGACTATCTTTCACTTGTTTTATTTCAATAATATTACAATTGAACATTGTCCCCTTTAAATTTAATTCAATTGGGAAGCCACACGGCGTTGGAGACGGTATTTCCACTCTCCTCATGGCAGTGCTTAAACTCAAATGCTCTGAAGTAGCTTTCAGCTTAGTTTTCATCTTTACGAAGTACGATTTGGGATTTTATGTAAGTTAATGTTGGGCGTTTGTAATGGTAACTGAACTACCAAAAAGAAATCTTTGTACAATGTACAAAGACGCTAAGAGAATTTTTATACCGAGCCAAAAATCTTCGTCTCGTACAAAAGAAAACGGTGATGTTGGGTCAATTTGACTCACAAATTACTTATGTATATATAGTTACGTAGAAGGGTTAGATGGCAAATAATAAAGCGAACAGCGATAACAATAACGGGCGAGGAAGACAAGGTGGACAAGGTGGACAATGACGACAACACTCACAAAACCAACGAAAAATAACGAAGACAAATTAGATAACTTAATACATACAGATTGGCTGAAAAGTTTTGATAGGAAAAATGAAAGA
Organism: Chrysina gloriosa; assembly: GCA_038088585.1. Classification (NCBI taxonomy): domain Eukaryota; kingdom Metazoa; phylum Arthropoda; class Insecta; order Coleoptera; family Scarabaeidae; genus Chrysina; species Chrysina gloriosa. The sequence goes on along the minus strand of CM076089.1, from coordinate 745,638 downwards.
ATGCACATTTGTGAATGAAATTAGTTTTTGTATTCAATATAATCTCCCCCAACTTCAACACACTTATTCCAACGATCCTCCAATAATTTTATACGACTTCTTTAATGATTTTCCGGAAGCTCTGCAAAATACTGTTCCACGGCTGCAATAGCTTCTTCGTTCGACGAAAAACGCTTTCCACGAAGAAATTGTTTCAAATTTCCGAAGAGGTAATAGTCGGAGGGAGCCAAATTTGGTGAATACGGTGGGTGTTCAAGCAAGTCGTGCCTTTAATTCGTTCAATTTATCCATCGTCAAAACGCTTGTGTGAACACGTGCATTGTCTTGATGAAAAATGATTGTTTTCTTCCGTAAGCTGGGAACTTCTTTATCCAACTGATCCAAAAGGTTGCAATAATATTCAGAGTTAATTGTTTCACCTTTTGAAGATAATCACTCAACAATATCCCTTTTGCATTTCAAAAAACTGATGCCATAACCTTTTTTGCCGATCGTTCTGACTTGACTTGTTTTGAAGCTGAACAACCAGCTTCAGTCCACTGTAAATGTCCTTGTTTCAGTTTAGGATCATGATGGTAGATCCACGTCTCATCTATAGTTATAAAACGACGCATAAGTTCCGTTTTAGTCTGCTTAAAGCCCTCCAAATTACGCTGAGAAATTTCTCTTCGATTCAGTTCTTGTTGAATTGTTAATGAATGCGGCTTTTTCATATGTAATTCTTCGTGTTAAATATGGAGTAGTCGTTCATCCGAGATGCCTATGGTGTCAGCAATTTCACGCATAGTCGAACTTGCATCTTTACAAAACAATATCATAAACTTGCTCAATGATTTTTGGTGTTGTTGCACTTTTTGGGCGTCCACTACGTGGTTCATCTTGAACGCTTGTGCGACCACGTTTAAACTCTAAAACCCATCGATGTACAGTTGGAGCAGATTCCTTTAACACTTTCACCATTTTTGTATGAATTTTTGTTGTCGATAAACCTTCCAAAACAAAGAATGTTATCACCGCACGATGTTCGGTTGTTTCCATTGTAGCAGGGTACACTGACACGTCAACTTCAAACGGCTTGTAAGCAAAGAAGGAATTGACAGATCGAAATGAACTTTTATGTGTGTTCAAATGGAAGATCAAATATTTAAATGGCGTATAAATGTTAATTGCTCTACTGGTTAATAGGCGTCGCTTTTAAAACTTCTCGACCTACCTCTATGATCAAGGAACTACAAACTCCAACACAATCGATAAAATAGGAACCAGAAAATTGCAAGAAACAGACGGAACAGATCAGAAAACATGAAGAACTCGGAAGAGGGATACGACCATGAAATGTAACTTGAAAGAAATACAAGGGGAAAAGATACATTGGAAGATTGACAAAGATAAAACGAGGGATAGGATCTATATCAAAGAATTATTTGATTGAGGAGTCCTTGTACTCACTAAATGAATTTTTGTAATCTTATGATTTTGTGACGAAACCCGTACATGTTAGAATGTCAACTGGGACAATGAATTATTATTATTATTATCATCATCAACGATGACAACACACACCTTCAAATTAATTTCAGTTAATCTCAATTCAATGTGACATTGCGTGAAGAGATGTAAACCAACGATTTGGCAACATGGCGTTGATGACGTACCTCGTCTATTATCGTAAATGGGCTATATACACCTCATCAATCCGTGGTATTATCACCGTATTAAGTTGCGTTAATACATAGACAACGATTTCATTTCCTCTCTCGATATTATTATACATATTTTTTATGACACCACATGTGAACGAACAGTCACAGACACAGTAGTATTAACAGGATGTTCCATTGATTTATCCATCGTAATCCATATATTAAAGAACAATCGATCGCGAGTAAGAGGAAAAATACGAATTAACTAGGTTTTTATTAGCGCAATTTTAAATTATACATCGACTAATAAATTAAGCATTACACCCAGTTAATTAATAAGGATATATTACGGGTGACATGACCACCGGCCGGTAATTAACTAGTTTATGTCGCTATGCTTTTGCGTGTGCGTACACAAACGTTATATAAATCTAAAATGAATCATTGCAATTCCTCATTCTGATTTTCTTTAATTTAGAATATCGAGAAACACGGCAGATATGCTAACGAAAAGGCCTTGACGTTATGCAAATAACATTAAATGAAAATACATTCTTCAAGTCTCGCAAGTTAAGGCGTCTGTGTGACCAATGGACGATGGTCGATTTTGCTATTAAGATACCCTAGAATTTTAGCGGACTTTCCTACGATTAGATCTAAATTTCGGACGCTATTTCGACGATCGCGGTTAACGAAGTGTGTTTACCGTCGCATCACGTTGCATTCAGCAAATTTGCTACTGGCCTTTTAAATCATATCTGAAAGTACGGACGAGTGCTCGCAAACGTGCATTTCTCATAGGTCGTTGATAAGAACGAAACTCCCATCGGATAATTCCCGACCAATTAAAAAAAAAAAACGTAGTAGAAAATTTCTTTGCAAGGATTGGAGTTTTTAGTAAGTGTAGGTTGATATGTGTGTGTGTAGTGTTGCGATTTAAACTGTATAATAGAAATCCCTCCAACTACCAAGAAAATGGGAGGAAATTTGAAGTCTTATGAATTTACTAAGGAAATTAATTATCTTACTTTTACTTATACCCTCTCCCTGAAACCAATGAACAACGTTTGAAACATGTAGTCTCACGGGAAAATGTTAATGAAGAAGCAGCCCAACCGGGAGGGACTGCGCTAAAAATTAGTTTCAGGTTCTTAGAGAGTAAATAAAATTCAAAATTTCGAAAGTTTTCCAAAATTTTAAAATCCCAAAAGCCATTTTTTTAAAGTTACATCCGACTCCTGCGGGGAGGCGTAATAGTACAGAATAACAAGAATAATACTGACAAAAGAGAAGTTCAATTCTACATAATTAAACGTTTATCATAATCTCCGATTGTTTTAGGAATTGTTCAAAATTTCAAAATTTGGTAAAAAAGTTAAAAAAAGGGCTAGAAAAAGAGAACGTGTACCATCCAGTGTCAAAACGCTAACAAAACTTTGACTGCGTTGACATAACCCTAAAAATTAGTTTCGGGTTTTTAAAAAGTAAAAAAGGCAATTCAAAAATTCTTCCAAGTTTCAGGTGTTTAGAAAGTAAGGAAAATTCAAATTTCGAAAGTTTTCCACAATTTTATGATTCTAAAAACCAATTTTTTTAAAGCTACATCTGACTCCTGAGGAGGCGTAATGGTACAGAATAACCAGAAGAAGAATCTTTACTTAGAGAGAGAGAGAGAGAGAGAGAGAGAGAGAGAGAGAGAGATTCAATTGTCTTCAACTTGTCAAAACAAAAAAAAACATGCAACATCCAGTGTCAAAGTGTTGACTAAACGCTAAAAATTAGTTTCGGGTTTTTAGAAAGTAAAAAGAAACAATTCTAATTTCCGAAAGCTTTGCAAAATTTTAGAATTCCAAAAGTTTTGTTTTAAAAAAACTACATCTGGCTCCTGAGGAGGAGTAATGGTACATAATAATAAGAAGAAGAATCTTGATATATAGAAGGTGAGAGGGACGTTCAACTGTACGTATTTCAAAATTTGTCAAAATCTGCGATTCTTTCAAAATTTCGAAATTTGTCAAAAAAATTAAGAAAGGATGTCTAAAAAACGAGGACATGAAACATTCACTGCCAAAACGCTAACGGGACTGCGTGCAAACAACACTAAAAATTAGTTTCAGGTTTTTACAAAATAAAAAAACAACTAAAAATTTCGAAGGGTTTTCTAAAGTTTTAAAATGCTCAAAGTTTTTTCATTTAAAAGCTACATCGGACTCCCGAAGAAGCTCTCTGGTGGTAGAGAATAACAAGGAGAAGAATCTTGACGTAGAGGAAGAGGTTCAGTTGTATTTCATAGTTTGTCAAAATTTCAAATTTTGTCAAAAATTCTAAAAAAAAAAAGGGAAAACACGAAACGACTGCTAAAAATTAGTTGCAGGTTTTTAGAAAGTAAATAGAAAAAATTATTCAAATTTTCGAAAATTTCCCAAAATTTTCGAAGGTACATCTTATTCCTGAGGGGAGGGGGCGTAGTCGTACAGAATAACGAAAGGAATAATCTTGACATAGAGAGACAGAGAGAGATTTAATTGTATTTCAAACTTTGTCAAAATTTCAAAATTTATCAAAAAAATTAAAAAAAAACAGCTGAAGAAAGAGAACATTCAGTGCCAAAACGCTAACGGAAAGTTTGAAAGCGTTGACACAATGCTAGAAATTACTTTCAGGTTTTTAGAAAGCGATAAAAGAAAACAATTCAAAATTTTGAAAGCTTTCCAAAATTTTAAAGTTACAATTTTTATTTTTTGAAAGCTACATCCAACTCTTGAGGAAGGGTAATCGTACAATATAGGAAGAAGAAGAATTTTGACATACAGAGAGAGATTCAATTGTACGTCAAAAGTTGTAAAAATCTTCGATTCTCTTAAGAATGTTTCAAAATTTCAAATTTTGCTAAAAAAATTACGAAAGAATGTCTCAAGAAAAGAGGACATAAAACAACCAGCGTCAAAATGCTAATAAAACGTTGACTGCGTTGTCACAACGCTAAAAATTAGTTCCGAGGTTTTAGAAAGTAAATAAAAACAATTCGAAATTTCGAAAGTTGTCCACACTTTTGAAATTTCAAAAAATTGTTCTTTTAAAAGCTACGTCCGACTCCTGAGAACGCGTAATCGTATAGAGTAACAAGAAGAATAACCTTGACATAGAGAGAAAGATTCAGTCGTACATATAAGAATGTTTGAAATTTCCAAAAATTTGTCAAAGAAAAAAATAAAGAAGAAAGTCTAAAAAAGAGAACACGAAACATTCAGTGCTGAAACGCTAACAAACCGTTCATTGCGTTGATACAACGCTAAAAATTAGTTTCGGGTTTTTAGAAAGTAAAAAAAAATCAATTCAAATTTTCGAAAGTTTTTCAACATTTAAAAATCCCAAAACAAACTTTTAAGAAAAAGCTACATCTGACTCCTGAGAAAGCGTAATGATATAGAATAAGCAGGAGTAGCATCTTGACATAGATGGAGAGGTTCAATTGTAGGGTTTGTTTCCTTAGAGAAGGGCACATTACGTCATGAAAATATGCGCGAAATATGACGTTTGATTGAATTTCACTGGTCGGTTGCCATGGTAACGTACATATACAGAACACCAAATCTGGTTCATTGCGCCGCTGACGTAATGTGCTCTTCTCTAAGGAAACAAACCCTACATATTTCAAAGTTTGACAACATGAAACATTCAGTACGAAAATGCTCAAAAAAAACGTTGATTGCGTTGTCATAACGCTAAAATCCCCTAACTTCAAGCAATGGAAAATCAAAATAAAATATTCCCCGCCGTTCTCCGGGTATGACATTTCTTTGTCCATATTTTCAACTTCAGTTGTGTGTCTCTTAGTTAGTTTGTCTTCATGTCCTACCCCTTTTAAGTATATATGTGCCTGTTTCCTGTTGTCAACACGTTAAATAAATGAAACGTTGAAAGGTTAGACCATAATTATGTCTATACATTTCCCGAACAATATTATTAATGACTTAATAGAGGAGTAATTATCTACATACTACTTTGCACACGTACACATACATACTTACATATATCCGCAATATGATAAAAATCCGGATTTTATCTTCTAATCTATACTTTTCGAACCGATTATACGTATATGTAAATTCTAAGAAAAGCAATTCTTATTTACATATGTCACTCTTAGATTATCTCAGTTAGAGTTATCCTTGCTTCGAAATTGCCTTCTTAAATAATTTCTTCGACGTGATTTTATCTCGCACTTTTTACCGACGTCTGACATTAATGAATTGGGAATTAACCGTGTCGAGCTTTATGGCATCAATGATCGAAGTACCATTGTTTCTTTACGTTTGGTATAGTGCACAATTCCAAACATTACTTATGGCATAGCCGATCGTTCTTATTGTTTGATGTGTATCTCACCTACATTTTAAACCGTATAGAAATATTTTTCAAACGTCCAAAATTTGATCTAGATCTTAAATTTGTGTAAACTTGAACCGGAAGCACGCGGAGGTTATTGTGATTACCAATGCGGGTAAAGTCGTGCTCACCCCATAGAATTATTGTCCCATAAATAATATGGAAAGGAGGAAAAATGCCACGGAAGTGGAAACACGGGCGAATAATAACAACTAATAAAAAAAAGAAGACAAGAAAGTATGTAATAACTAACGCCAGTGGACCCAGCCTACAGAATATTGGCCAAAGTAATTCCGAGAAGACTATGAAAAAAGAGAAAAGTATAGTGGAGCAGTGCCAATGTGGTTTCAATTAAGAAAAATCAATACGTAGAGTGATTAATCGAGAAGGCTCACCGAACCAAAATAGAACTAAAATTACTTCTCATGGATTTCCAGCCATCTTTCCATTGCATTAAAAGGAAACGAATTCACAAAAAAGAGCACCGAGAAACTATAGGAATACATCCGAAACTAAGAAGGATAACCACGAAGAGGACAACTGCGAGTGTCAAAACGCAGAAAGAACAAAGACATTCGAAATAGATAACGGAGTAAAATAGGGCGATGCAAAAGTGAAGAAAGGAACATTGAGAACAAGGTAGGGATGGGGGAGCAGATTGTAGTGTATATCGATCACAAACAAACAGCAGGAAAATGATGATCGAAATGCTTGCAGAATTAATCGAGGAAGGAAGGAAAATGGGACACAGAATAAATGGAAAAAAAAAGAAACGACAGAATAATGAGGGTAGACAAGGAATTTAAGGAAAGGAATATACTTTTGACGAGGTTGATACGTTTAAATACCCGGGAGTGATGATAGGCGATGATGGCGGAAGAGATGCTGAAATTAAAGAAATAATAATAACTGTAACCGGAGCATTCCACGCGGACAAAAGATTACTGAAGAAATAAAAACTGCAAAATGAAGATGTATAATAATAAACAACAATAATGATTTCTTTAGCAAAATGCTATTACAAAACACATTAATATAGGAAATTACTATTAATTATGAATTAAATCGACTTATAATGTAGTCTCTCAATTGTTTCCTGAAAAATCTGCAACTGTTACAATATGTAATTTCTTGCGATATGTCATTGTACATGTTTAGTCCTTTCAAAAACGATGTAATTTCTGTTCTATGTTTATTGGCAGATTGTATATAAAGGAAAAATTATTTCTGGTGTTATATGTACGAATTTCTTGCACATGTACAAGCTGGCTAGATAAATAGTCAGGTGCCTGTTTATTAACTATTTTATAATAATAATAATAATAATATCTTTATTGTCCAACAGGGATTTCCATTAAAAGAACAATTTTATAAATAAAATATAGAGTGTTGAAAATCACTCTTTGGTTAACACTTATAAAATGTAATACTTCGAGCATCCTACTGATTGGTGTGCATCTGTGCATCTACCAGTTGTACGGATTACACGCATAGCCCGATTTTGGGTCTGTAAGACTATAATTCGATCAACATTGATGCACGCAGTCGAAACATTCAGCGCACGACGAAGAAACACGAAGAAGACCTGAGAATAACAGAGAGAAAGATAATGAGAATGATACTAGGGCCAAAGGAAATAATAATGAGTACAGAAGAAGAACGAATCGTAAACTTATACAAGAAATGGAGGATGACATAGTGAAACGGAAACGGAAACAACCGAAAGCAGCATGAAGTACGTGACTAGGAGAAGTGAAGAAAGATTTGAAAAGGACCGGAATCAACGACTAGAGAACAAAGACGAACGACCAAAAAGGAAATATAATAATATCTGTGAGGAAATATAATCATTAATGCTCCTCCAATTCTTCTATTTTTCAAGCTCTTCCATATCTCTTCCGTTCTGTCTCGATCAAAGGCTGTTTTCATGTTCCCATGTTCCCTTCTTATCGTTGGTCTTCTGAATGATTTGTTTCAGTATACATATGTGGTCTTGTGCACTTCTCCCATTTCTGAATCCATTTTGTGCTTCACGTAGTGTTTTTCTGTAATTTTTCGCATTATTCTTTCTAATATCCGTTCGTAAACTTTCATTGCATTCCTTAGTACCAGTGTTATTCCTGGGTGATTTTTACACTCTTTTCGGTCTCCTTTTTTAAAGATCGGTATTCTTGCTCCCACTTTACAGATTCGGGGTCTCCTCTTTCCATGCTTACTTTCAGGAATAGTTTCGCGCCCTCTTCGTCCATCATTTCGAACATTTCCGTTGTTATTTTATAATATCCTGGGACTTTATCATTCTTCATCAGACCAATCGCTTCGACCATCTCTCCCTCCTGAATTCCTTTCTTCTCTCCTCCTTTTCTGTTCTGATTCCTATTTTATCTTCTCTCCTTTAAATTTCCAATATTGCGGTAATACCGTTTTCATTCAGCAGCTCTTCCAAGTATTCTCTCTATCTATTCATTATTTCTGTTCTTTCGGTTAAATCCCCCCTTTTTCCTTGTGTTTGATTATTTCTATCTGTATACTTCTCTTTTTATCTCATTGATTTTATAGCTCTACTAGCTGTTAAGCCTGTCCCTGCCGGGCAGGAAGAATAAGAGAATATAAGCTAAAATGTTAAAAAATTGAATTTTGCCACGCCCCTTTCTCGTCTCAATTCTCCGCCCACAGGCCAGAAATTAAAAATCCGGCTACGTCAGGATTTGGCCTAGGCGTTTTACTATATGCATGCCAACTATCAGCGTTCTAGCCCATCAGTGGGCTTCAAAAAGCTCTGGATAAACAAAAAAAAAAGAGGAACACACAAATAAGGAAATTATATATAGATAGATAGATAGAATAATTTCTAGTTTCCTTGTTTATTGTTTTCGATTTTCTCCCACAGCTCTTTCCAAGCTTTCGTTTTTGAGGACATGGTGCACAGCTTTCCCCCTCTCCTCTTTATATTGCTCGTACTTTCTCGCATCTTCTTGTTCTCAGATATTCTAGCCATTTGCTCTTCTTCTTCTTTACTTGTTCTTTTATTTCTTCGCTCCACTAGTATGTCTGTTTTATATTTGAGTTTCTCCGTGTTTCTCCCGGCATTCTTCTATGTTCGTTGTGCTCAGATCTCCTTCCTCTGTTAGTTCTATTTTTACTTACATGATTTGTCTATACTTTCTGCCAACTTCTTTCTCTCTCAATTTGTGTGTCCTGTTATTTTTCTATTTTGCACTTGTTTTGTTATCATTCCATTAGTATCCTTCTTTTGGTTTTTGAAGCTAATTTTTGTTTGTGCTACTAACATGTAATTACCATATAGATTTCTGCCGGTCTATTCACTTTAACATCTTTAATTAGCATTCTACTATCTCTCCTAATCAATATATAAGCTATTATTGACTTGCTTTTATTAGCTAAATCCTCGCTGGTGTATTTGTGGTCATCCTTGTGTTTATAAAACGTGTTTTTTACGATCAGGTTGTTAATAGTACAGTATTCTAATACTCTTCTTCTATTCTCGCCTTCTTTTTCGATTACGTCTACAGTCTTACTATCCCTTTTCCCCACTCTTGCATTCATGTCTCCTGCTACTATTAGAGGATCTTTACATTTTCCTGCGACAATATCCGGTTCTTCCCAGAATTCTTCCTTATTTGCTCCTCTTTCATCTTCATTTGGTCCGCAAACTGCAATTATGTTAATGTCTTCGCCTTTGCTATTTCTCAGTTTAACGTGCATTATACGTTTTTACCACGGTTTCCAGCTCACAAACATATTTCAGTAGGTTTTGTATATTAAGCTATTCTACCCCGCTATTAGCTCTCTCCTTGCTCTCTACTCCAGAATAATACACTGCGTGTCCATTCTTCAGCTCTATGACTCCTTTCACTTCCCTTTTGTCTCGCTTATTGTTAATGTGTCTAATTTCCGTTCTTCGAATTCTTCGTCCAATTCTTCTACTTTTGCATTTAAGCTTCTAGTATTCCATGTTCCGATTTTTATTTCTTTTTCAATGTTTTTTATTTTTATAATAATAATAATAGACATTGTTCATTACATAAAAAATTTTCTAGTACTAATAAGAATTGATCGGCTCGCTGGCCATATAACACGAATATAAAACGAATGAAATCCAGGAGTGTGTGCTTACCGTTATATATGTATTTATAGCGTTACAGTCGAGAATGAACATAACGAAAATCTGATAAATCGTCGTACACAACGAACAGATCTCGAAGTCGTAAAATAAACAATAACGCATGAAACACACAAGCGACAAGCAAAGAAATCGTATAATTGTCGACCATAACTGTCCGAACTGGTGTAAGTACTCGAGAATGATGGAGATCTGTCCGCCATAAAGAAGTCCGGACAGATCTAATGAGAGCACCTAATACCCCCGGACTGCCGTGCGGTCCGCGCTTTACTACAAGGTGTACTCGTAAACAACGCCGGCCGGGCAATTGTCCCAGCACCAATTCGTTGGTAGGTATACAAACGGACTGCGATACCGGGGGCACGCAAACGAAAGTATATTGAGTGAGCAAACTATGTGTACGAGTATGTACATACGCAGAATAATATATGAATATGCACTTCTGCATGAATAGCTCATATGCACCGAATCGTTAACTACGTATAACAGCAATTAAGTTTTATATGTTTAAATATCCTCTCTTCTATTCAGGTCAATCAAACAACAATTGGGGAGTTACCCAGTTAACACTTTTTTAAATTTCGCGGACAGTTTAAGTTGGTAGTTCCGGCAATACTCGGACATACTCGCCAATTTCTAAGCACAATGCATGCGAATGTGTTCACTATTGCCGGACGTACCAACTTAAACCATCCGCGAAATTTTAAAAAATGTTTACTGGGTAATACCTCCATTTTCTGAACGTTAAAGTAACGTTTTCGGATAAATTTCATCAGTGAAAATACAACTACAATTAGAAGGAGTAAGAATAAAGAAAAATGTGCCCGTACATCATTTATCGTTTTAATACCAAACCGATATTGTTCAATGTCAGTATATTTGTTGACAAAATTGAAATTGTTTATTGCCGTTTTGAAAATGATTACTAGCGCCGATTTCAAATTGAAAAAGTATAGAATCGATCACGACGTAGCGCAGTGAAGGAAAAGCTCAATTTAAATATGCAGCAGTTACCTATATATAGGCAGGATATGAAGTAGATACAATTGCTTGTGGTTTCGAACGTTCGGACTCGATACGAAAATTATATTGCGGTAAATCTTCATTTCTTTCCCCAATAAAAATGTACGAACGTGATTGTCCGCGGGACCGCAACCTGCATACGTTTCATTTAATAAATCTTCACGCACGTCATCGTTCGAACCGTATAATAACGCAACAATATTATCTATTTCCGTCCTGCATGCACATACGCTTTTCCCCAAAATATTTTGATTTTACCGCTCGTATAAAATAAACGAAACAAAAAATTACTAAAATATATCAATTTATCAACTAGTTACAACTTAGTAAGCTTTCGCACAGTTACTTGGTAGCTACACCTCCCCTCCCCCTCCCCAAAACATACCTAATTTAATTAGGTCGTTATATAGAAGGTCATTCAGATTTTAAAATAAACAAAATAAAATTAATAGAACCAAATAAATAAAACAAGAATAACTAATTGATCAACTAGTTACCGTAAAACTATAATAAAATGTATATAATAAGTTATTCCACAAACGTATCGGAAATTTAAATCAAAATAAAACGAAAAGTTTGTATGACATCAATATATCAATCACGTCAACAACATCTGAGTAAAGATTTTACAGAATTGCGACTTAAAAGAAATGCTCAAAGTCGATTGTATTATTGTTTATCTCAAAATTGAAAGAATCCAAAATTTTAATGTCTAAATGGATGGGAACAGAAACATTTTAAGGATTTCCTCCATTTCGAGAAGTAATAAAAATATAAAAGAAGAGACTAACACCACTGAGGAAAGACATGAGAAGGGAATTATGGAGGCCATACAAAAGCTTAAACTAGGGAAAGCACCGGAAATTAACGATAATACACCGGAAATGATAAAATACTAAAATAATAGAAGAAGGATGGAAGAAGACTGTGCGCAGTCGCGGTTTACGATTGACAAAGCTAAATTCTCCTGACGAATGATTGGCATTATGCAAATTGTGCTTACTTAGTAAGCTATTGCACAGTTACTTGTTAACTGCCCATTAACGCACATAATTTATTAGGTCGTTTTATAGAGATTTTATTTTACTAAAGTTTTAAATCCCAAAAATAGTTTACTAAGTAATAAAATAAAAGAATGTGTGAAAACAATAGAGGAATAACACTAACAAGTGTGTCTGCAAAAGTACTTACAAAAATAATTGAAAAGAGAATTAGAACCTTCTTCTTCTTCTTCTTCTTCTTCTTCTTCTTCTTTCACCTTATCCTTATGCCCATCTAGGACGTAGGATCTGGAGTCCTGCTCTCCTCTACCCATCTTTTTCATTCTTTCCTATTTTGCGTTAGTTCCTGCATACTCCTCATTTCTTTGCTTCTTTCCTCCTCTATCCTGCGGATCTGGTCCATCCATGTCCTCCTCGGTCTTCCCCGTCTTCTACTCCTTCCCAATCCCGCCTCGTTAATCTTCTTCTAGCATTATGTCCTGGTCTAGTCGCGCTATGTGTCCGTGCCACCTTAGTTGTTTATTTTCAATATTCCTCAATTCTGGCTCCTGTCTGATTGTGAGTTTTACTTTAATGTCTTCATTTCTACACCCGCCGATTTTAGTTACCCCAGCTATCCTCCTTAAATATCCCATTTCTGCTGCATTTATCAACGATTTGTTGGACTTATTGGACTTTATTGGACTTGCAATTAAATTATATATCCTGAGTTTCGGCCCCTGGCTGATTTCCTTTTTCCCGAATATGGTTTTATTCAGTGCGTAGTAGACTTTAGTTGCTCTCTTCATTTTATTACTTATCTCTAATTATTATTATTATTATTATTTTCATAAATTCTCTCTCTTTAAGTTACTGTACACTAGTTTAAGGACCTTCTCGTATATATTTCCTATTAAAATAAAATTATCCTGTAATTAGCTTAAACTGTTGGATAATAAATCATCATTATTATTATTATTATTATTATTATTATTATTTCCTGGTCCATTTTTTCATCCTCCGATATTACGTTTCCAAGATATTTCGAATGAGAAAACCTATTCTATTTCTCGGTTGTTTATTGCTATATGCTTACCTTCCTCCTCCTTCGTTTTTTGATTTATTATCATATATTTTGTCCTATCTGCGTTTTTTTTTGATCTTTAGCCTTTCAATCTTCTTCACCCATAGAAACAAGATAAAATAAAAAAACACAATGAAAGAGACGGAGAGAAAGAGTGCGGTTTTTAGGAGAGGAAGAAGCACCCAAGGCTAGTCTGTTATTCTGCGTCCGATAACAATAAAATATACACGGTGTTGCATTTAAAAACAAAAACAAAACTTTAAAAACAAAGGTCATTTCCGGCTAAACCGGAAGTCGAAAAAGAAGATTTTACAATTATTAAATGCATTAATCTGTGTTATATAAGCACACCGATTATTTAAAAAATTGCTTCATAAACAAAGGAGATAATCGACTGTTCCGGAACTTTTTAGTTACCCTGTATATATATATATATATATATATATACCTACTGATAACTATGGTTCGACAAACAAATGCATGATAATGAACGTTTGATAAAAGAGTGGATGCCGTGTTATCATTAAGTAATGTAAACCGGACTGACGCCCTTACTTTTCCGAATTTTAACGTCGCGCTTTGCACGTATGTAAGTGGAGACAAAGACCGGTTTACACTACCTCAATGATAACACATCATCCACTCTTTTATCAAAACCCAAGTAATAAGTTATCATCAAGTAGTGTAAACCGGTTTTGTCGCCCCTTAGGTGTAAGGTGCGACATTAAAATTCGTAGGAAGGGACAGCGTCAATCCGGTTTACACAACTTATCATGCACTCGTTTGTCGAACCTTAGTGATAGCTCATTAAAGTCATGTCTAATTGGCTAATAATCGATTGTGTACTCAGCTGATATACATAGACCAAAAGCATCGGATGTATTCAATCGTTACGCCTACATGTGGTGTAATTAAAACGATGACGTCACCGGTCAATAAAACGAATACGAAAACAGATTAGCTCATTACCGTTATCGTGACGACACGAAGGCACAGTCATGCGCCCTATGTCTGTGCATTTACACCGACTACTGTTACAAATTGCAGTTATTTACAATTATTTTTACAGCGAAAAAAATACGTTAAGCTGAACTACGCTTATGTGGGCGCGGATTACTGTAAAAAAATGCTTTTCGACTGAGGAACGCGTATTAAGGTTGTTCTCAGGTCGAACTCCCTGAAAAGAAATTAAATTGTACATATTCTCGGTTTACTTCTATTATTTGCGCGAAAAAAAAAAATTCTTCTTAATTTCATTCAATTAGAATAGAAACATGCTGTAACGTGTATTGTTTTAACCGAAGGAATCCTCCCCCACGCGTTTTTCGACGTATTTGGATGTGTAAATAGAATACATTAATAAATACACGCGTTACTTTCACAAAATATCCTTTATTAGGAAGACTTTTGCTTATGTCAATATTTACATCCATAAGCAAGACGTATTACGCAAACGTCAATATTTGCACTATACTTTTCCGCTACTGAAACAAGTAATTGTACCTATTACTTAATATTTTCTAAAAAGTTCTAATAGGAAAGTGCCTTTAGTTTCCAATTAGATGACATAATTATCGAGACGGTTATAAAAGTAAGCAGTCCTTAAAATAACTTTTGTTTCATTGTTATAATTTAAGTTTTGTAAGTTGTAAGTTAAATTGTAGACTAGCATTTTACATCCATTTACAATAGGGATGCGCAGAACCAGTGGCAGCTCGCTAAATGTTCGCAAAAACAAGCAATTTATTCATTCCATTTTTATAAACCAATCAGGACATGAAAAATCTTTCAATCTAAATATTTACCTAAATTTTAGGGTAAAAAAAAGTAAAATTTTTACAGATTTTTCGTGTTCAGATTAGTTCATAAAAAATAAATTAATAAATTATTTGTTTCTTTTTGGAAAATGAGGTAAATCACCGTTTTATCTGAATTGTATGGCGCGCCGCCACTTCACAGGACATTCCGTTCATTTGTTGACAGCCCTGCTCACCACGTACTATTTTAACTTCAACAAATCTTTACTCTTGCAGCAATACCTACTGTCAAAAACTAGAGAATAAAAAATGAATATCCGTCAAATAACTACAGCGACGTTCAAATTCTTGAGAGACGAAGACAATCAAGTTCCCTAAATAATTGACTAATGCCTAGAAATTGACGATGTTACCAACTGTAACCGGAAATGTCAAGGCATTGTTACCAAATTGTACTTCAAAATTTGTGTAGAGTTGTCAAGTCTATGCGTCAAAATAATTTAAACAGCGAAATCTTACGGAGGAACTGACGAAACAATCCGAAAAAAATCGAGAATGTGGAAAATGAACATTATTCAATCTGTGATTTCCTGTCACCCAACTCGATTATCACAATTGTCATTTTATTACCACGATGACGAAACTGTTAAACCAGTGAAATTCGTGTATAAGAATTGATAAATTATACGAGAGAATTGTCAAAATCTTTCCAAAGTGTCACTTATTGGAGTTGACGATGTTGCCAACTATGTAAGTGGTAACAAAATCGGTCAAATCGTACATCAAAATCAATTTGTCCAAATAATCTAAGAAGCGATGAAACCGTGGAAGAGATTCCAAAAAAATCAAGAAATTGTAAGATCGGAATGATTAAGTAAATCTGTCAAAATAACAATAACAATGCCAACTCGATTACAACAGTTGTCGATTCGATGCCATGGCGACGAAACTGTTAAACGAGTGAAATTCGTATAGAATACAAATTGACACATAATACGACAGAATTGTCAAAATCTTTTAAAGTGTCACTCATTAGAATTGACGATGGTGCCAACTGTGTAAAATGTTTGCGCAATTACTCGAATTTTCTATCTAAACCGTGAAAGCAATTCGTTAAAATGATCTAAAACACGAAATCTTACGATTAAACTGCCAACACTATAAAATCGGAATGATTAAGTAAATCTGTCAATATGACAATTACAATGGTAACTTGATTGTCATAGTTGTCAATTTGTTGCTGCGGAGATGAAATTGTCAGGGAAACGAAATTCGTTCATTTAATCGAAGCGAACTGTCAAGTTTCTTAGAACAGTCAACAGATGGCAACGCAATCGCGAAACAAGTCTAATTAGGATAACGTTGCAAATATGAAGATGAAATTGTCCAAACTTTTCGCAAACCGTCATTTATTTCGAGTCTTTCGATTTTTAGAATCCAAGGAACAAACGACTTGTCAATTATTCGAAACTCGCTTGACCAAACGTGTCAAATAAATTTCGTCAAAACTTACAATTTTTCCAATTTAATAAATAGGTCAAATTTGATTATGTTTTCGAATCAAGTTGAGAAGGTAAGCGTAATTGTCAAACAAATAAAGTCCGCGTGTTTAAATCGTCATAGTTGTTGAAATTTACTCGAGTAAAGTGTCAAATATTCCGGAAAAAATGGTCAAAATCGCCGCATTAACCTCAATTATTTCAGGATTTTTTCATTTCTTCTAAATTTACCAAAATTTCGCCAAACAGAAAATAAGTAATGGCCTTCAAATTATAAAAATTCGATTTGTAAAGTATATCAAATAACTGACATGTATGCTTGTCAAATTAGGGCCAAACTGTCAAATTTAAGATATTCAAAAAAATAAGCAAAGTCGTCAAAGAAATGAATTTCGTCAGCTTAGATCAACGTTTGTAGTTGTCAAATTTATGCCAGCAAAATGTCAAATATCTCGAATGAAACTGTCAAAACCGTCACAGAAGCGTCAAACATTTCATGTTTCTTAAATTAAATTCCTCCTAAATTTACCAAAAATTCGGCAAAAAGAACGATTAATGCCCTTAAAACGATAGAAAATTTGATTTGTAAAGAATGTCAAATGCATTACCCAAAAAGCCGGTAAACATGCTTATCAAAATGGAACAAACTACCAAATTTAACAACACGTTCTAAGAAAATAAGAGAGGTCATCAAGCGAATGAAATTTGTCTTCTTAGATTAGCGAAGTTGACAAATTTACCCCAGTATCACGATAAAATCGTCAAAATAGACAAGAGCAGGTTACTTTGACAGTTATAGCATTTAGTAAGTTTTGATGAAACGTCAGAATTGTCATGGTAACGTTATACGTCAAAGTTTTTCTACTGTTTAGCACGTCATTGTGTCACACGTACGTGTCAAATGCGTGATATGTATGGTAACTAGTAATTATACTTGTCAAATTTGCGAATTGTGAAAATTATTGACGGAAATGGGCGAAGTCGAAAAACAAATAAAGTTCGTCTCTCCTTGGATCCGATTTAATTATCAAATTTCCTTCAGTAAGATGTCAAATTACACGATGAAATCGTCAAAATACACAAGAACAGGTTATTTTGACAGTTATAACAATTAGTAAGTTTGACTAAATGTCAGAATTGTCATGGTAACGTTACGCGTCAAATTTCTTCTTCTGTTTAACGCGTCAATGCGTCACACGTAAGTGTCAAATGCGTGATATATATGGAAACTGGTAAGTGTGAAAATTGTTGACAGAAATGGGCGAAGTCGAAAAACAAATAAAGTTCATCTCTCCTTGGATCAGATTTAATTATCAAATTTACATCAGTAAGATGTCAAATTACACGATAAAATCGTCAAAATATACAAGAACAGTCTCCTTTGACAGTTATATGCTTGCCAAATTTGGGAAGTGTGAAAGTTCACAGGAATGACCGAGTTCAAGAAATAAATTAAGTTTGTCTCTGCTTGGATCACATTTAATTATGAAATTTCCTTCAGCCAAATATCAAATATCACGATGAAATTGTCAACATCTATAATAAGAATAGTCAAACTTACTAGCTGCCAAAACTGTCAAAGGAACGTTACACGTCAAACTTTTCCTTTTTTGAGGTACAAATACAGTGTTATACGTCAATTTTCAACCGAATTAAGATCTGGTAAGATATATATATATATATATATATATTATAGTACTTTTTAACTCATCAAAATTATCACGAGCAAATTCGTGACGAGTTTGTCAAATTTGACAGTTATTTCGCGATTGCAGTTGGTCTTTTGAACTGTTGAAAATCAGTAAACAAGGGACTAATGCTAAGTTAAATCAACATCTACGTATAATTTTATTTTATTTTAGAAGTACTGGCTGTACAACGTTAGGACTTAAATTAAAGATGGAAAAACGATTAGGGATTGCAACCAAGGATGAGTAGAAATAAAATCTACATATAATCTTCAAATTCCCCGCCGCAGTGACGGTGGATTTATGTTTCCCCTCCCCCTGCCCTCCGTTTCAACAATTCTGTACATCCCCGATTTGCGACCAAAACTTTTTTCCGTTTAATCAAAGCCCACACCGTATATGTAACGGAAGAAATATTCGCCTGCGTTATTTACATAAGTACGATTGTCGGTACCAATGCACTAGCGAAAAGTTGTACTATAAATTTTGTTAAAAGAAGAAAAAATGGAAAATGGGTGAATGTGCACGTTTTGGAAATTTGATATAATGTACATTATTATTGTAATTAATTTTTTTGTTTTTCATTTACTTACGCGCGGAAAAGTAAAGCAGAGAGAAAAACTTTAAACTCACCTGGAATAAATTCCCGCGGATTTCTCGAGCGATTTCTTCCTTCTTTATATTCTAATTCGGGCAACTTTAAAACGTAATTTGTATTATACTTGGATGTACACCTCTCCAAGGTATAAGAGATTCCACCTGAGTTTTAAATCCGAACCTTTCGAAAGTAGGACGTGAATTGTACTACCTCAAACTTTCGCTGTGACCTCGACGCTGAATAAGCGACGCTTCTGTCTACGGAGACGGAAGATGCCGCGGAAACGCGGGCCGAAACGAGACGGAAGAGGTAATGACGTCTCGGATCGATGTCGACGTCGTGACGTCACGAAACGAATGGGTGTGCGGAATGACGTCACTAGCGACGTCACGGGTCATTATGTAGCCAAGCGTCGAGACGTGGATATAAATATATCGACGGTTTGACGTCACACAACGTTCGCTCTCTATAAAACGCTTCCGTATTTTGGCCGTTCGGCGATATTACGAAATTTTAACACATGTTCCGATTTTTACGTATGTACACAGATTACGGCTGTTTGTTAGATTTCGCGTGCACTGACGGAGCGGACGTTTTTAAAGTATTCCTGGTAATTTGACGCATAAAGATGTGTTAGATGTGTGTGTGTGTATCCGATCATTGCGTCGTATGTAAATTTCGCGTGGCGCGATGTATGTACTTAAACCGTGGGCAAATACAGTCGGATAAAGGCACTAATTAAAAGTCTTTTGCCTCTGTATTTTGGAAGTACACTTCGTCTAATGGACCTTTTACACACGTCATCAATTTTTATCCGTACGAATCAAATCGGTACTCCTAGTTCAAGTTAAGCACTATCTACGTAATACATTGAAATAACCTGTACTTCTCTGACAGTCAATTGATTAACGTAGTTGTTTACATATAACTTTTGTGTCAGACATACGTACTTGAATATTCGATACTGATGTTAGATAAGGATAGTTACATTAACCGGCGATCTTTGCTTGTGTCATTCAACCATGACGTGTGTAAAAAGATCCATTAGACGCACTGTACATAGATAATTCTTATCCATTGGCTTTCGTTTCCAAAATTCTGGTCTCCTTTCCAAAGGACGATTTTGATCAAGATATCCAAGAAAAGAATCGTAATAAATCCGGTGTGTGTGGTCAGGAATCGCAATGAATTCGGTGATTCCCCCTTTTTACGCACACTCTTATGCGTAGTGTGTACCACAAATAATCGCAGTTAACGCGGTGATTCCCCGTTTCATAAGCTATTATGCTCAGTGTACGTGCCCTTGCTGTTTTTAATACTTTTGAATCAGCCGCAACTTGTATCTCATAAAGATTAGAATGGCACCGCCAAAAAAATATACCTTCGTTGAACGAAAAAATTTGAATAATCAACACTTTGGATAAAGGAAAGTTGTCAGTTCAGGAACTAGCGAAAAGATAAGGAAGGTATCTTATGTTTTCCACATTTATAAATACTTTTGCAAAGGTTCAATATCGGGACAACACAGGCTTCGAAAATGTCAAAACATAAAGAAAATACATCGCGAATGGCAGTCTGGTATCAATATTCACAAGAAGAAAAATTTTCTTAAACCTGAAGGTTCTCATATAGACAAAAACACTAATACACGTTTTCTGAGTCCCTTTTGACGGATTTGTCGTCAGAAAAGCGTTCTGAAGCGATCGAACATTGGAAAAAGTTAATATTTCATATCGATTTAATCCATTTAATAGTTATATTCTCAGAACGTTCACAAACGTTGTCGAAACACTTTCATCGGTGATAATATAACTAGATAAATGTATAAACAAACATTTGTCTTTTAATTCGGGAACTATCAACAAAATAACTAATGACCAGAATTTATTGATATAGAGGATATGTAAATTTTTTTAAATATTTATAAAAAACTGATTTAATGTGCAAACTATGAGAACACCAAAAAAAAAAAGAAACCTCATATCAAAAAATCTTTGTCGAAACCTTAATTGATTAATTCGAAATTATTAGGAATTGTTTGATTTCTAATTGGATCTACAAATTCCCATGAATTTTTCACATTATACGAGGGCGGATTGATAATGAAGCTACCTAGCGCTACATGGCAGCACAAACACAAAAACTTTTTTTAGAAATTGCGACCTGTCAAACGTCAGCTGTTAAAATTTCACCCAAATTCATCTATTAGTTTAGTTGTTGTAGTCGTTTGAAGTAAGCAACTTTTGTGTTTCTTGAAAAATGGAAAAAGTGAATTTCGTGCAGTGATTAAACACTATTATTTGAAAGGGAAAACGGCGAAAGACACAAAAGAAAAGCTCGATAAACATTACGGCGAGTCTGCCCCGTCAGATTACATGGTAAAATATTGGATTGCTGAATTTAAACGCGGCCGAACAAGCACTGCAACAATACCATCAACAGGAAGGCCAAAAGAGGTGGTTACTGAAGAAAATATCAAGAAAATCCTCGATATCGTTATGAATGATCGCCGAGTCAAGTTACGTGAGATTGTTGAAATGGTAAACATATCATATGAACGTGTGTTCAACATTTTGCATGAACATTTGCATATGAAAAAGCTATCGGCAAGATGGGTGCCGCGTTTGTTGAGTGTCGAACAAAAACGAGTTCGACAGACCACTTCACAGCGGTGTTTGGACATGATAAAGCGTCATCCTGTTGATTTTTGGCGTCGATTTTTAACTGTTGATGAAACGTGGGTCCACCACTACACACCTGAAACCAAAAATCAATCGAAACAATGGGTGGAAGCTGGTGGAAGTGCTCCGAAGAAGGCGAAGACAGTGAAATTGGCTGGCAAGGTTATGGCCACTGTATTTTGGGATGCACACGGAATATTGCTCATCGATTACCTTGAAAAAGGATCCACAATCACAGGAAAGTATTATCGTGCATTATTGGATCAATTGATTGACGCAATCAAGAAAGAACGACCACATTTAAAGAAGAAAAAAGTGCTCTTTCTTCAAGACAACGCACCGGTTCACACAGCATTAGATACGATGCTAAAATTACGTGAAATACACTTCGAATTGGTTGATCATCCACCTTATAGTCCAGATTTAGCTCCTAGTGACTTTTTCCTGTTTCCAAACTTGAAAAAATGGCTCGCAGGAAAAAGATTCATCTCAAACGAAGAAGTGATTACTGAAACTAACGCGTATTTTGAGGGGTTCTCAAAATCGTATTATTCAGATGGTATAAAAAAGTTGGAATATCGTCTTACTAAGTGTATTGAGCTAAAACGAGACTATGTTGAGAAATAAATGGTTTTCGAAAAAAAAATGTTTTTTTCCTACTTAGGTAGCTTCAATATCAATCCGCCCTCGTATATAGTTTTACCGACAAAATTGCTCCTAGAGTTTCGTACATTTTTCTTCAAATAGAAAAAAAAACGACAAACTCTTCTCTCATTATTCTTCTTGTTCGTGCTGTAATGGTACGCATTTATTACATATTAAATAATTTTTAATAACTGTCTGAAACTCTAATACTCCCTAACTCGAATAATTTGGAGGCGTCGTAGGTAAGAATTTTACTTGCCGTAACGCGCCTATATATCCTTCCTATACTCACGTCAAAATGAAAGACGTATACTATACTATATAAATCGGTCTCACAGACCGTATGCGTGAGTATAGGAAGGATATACTTGTATTATTCGTTGAGCGAAATCTTAAAACAAAATTTAAACTACGATACGATACAAAAGTTATTATAATACGATAAATAGTTCAAACGATCGTCCGATGATATAATGTGGAAATACCTACTAGAGAGATAATTGTATATACACATACGCATACAAGCAAATTCGCAACAAATACGCGACGATAAATCAGGAGCAGATGGAAATTCTGAAACCTCAGTGTGAACGGAATTTCAGGCTTTTTTAATAGATTATTTCCGCATACACAAACCAGTACTTATCGCGATCTTCAAATGTAACGAAATGATACCTACAATAGAATTAAACGAAGGACCACTATATATGTAAATTAATAAAAATCATTGCGACACACGTTCATATAGCTCGGGCAATTTTAATGGAAGTACCGATCATTTCTACTTCATCAATCTGTTACAGGTTATATATTTTCTATTGTAGTGGTATATTGATTTAATAGTTGATAAGAAAAAAACGATTTCAGCCAACTTTTAAGTATATGAGCATAATACTAATTATTATCAAAAAAATTTTGGGGGAAAACGAAGAAGTACTAATCGTTGCTGTAATCGTAGTAAAACTTGCTATATTAAATCACGTTCGGATTGCCTCCATACAAATTTAAAATTTGACACCGTTGAATTTGCCTTTGATTGATATAGGACGGTGGTGAAAGTCATTGAAAAGGTAAGGAGGAAAATGTGAAGACTCGCTATATCGACCTTTTCACAAATTATACATCAAATTGAAACGGAAGAAAGTTCTAATAGAATAAGATAAAATTGTTAACAGAAAATATTTTACAGGAAAAGGGTAATTAATTCTTTTAATATTAAATTTTGGTTGGGATCACCGTCTATTTTGTTTAAATTATCGAGTAGGGTCATCTGCTAAAATTAATGCTTCAAGAATAACATCACCCCGTATATACATATACATACATATTGTAGTATAGTAATACTCGAATGGTTATTTACCATTAGAACATTCATCATTTATTACAATTCAATATATCAAGATTCACAGTTAATGTTGAGGTTATGGTCTTCATTTGACACTCGGTTTATCTTGGGGTTCTATTTATACCTTTTCGAGACCACGCCTACCACCTTTTGAGCATTTTATTACCCTACGGGTGTTAGCTTCTTATTTTAACTCCAGCTAGAGACGTTTAATGGAAGAAACAAATGTAACTAGGAATAAGATTATTAATTATTATAAAAAGCATCGATCAATAGACAGGAAAGCATTGTTAACATTCAGACACATACATACAACACTTTTACATTACAAGAATTCATAAAAAATTACTGGAAATAGCCAAGGACACATCGACATTCAATACAGTTTTCTATAACAACGATATACCTGGATGAATTGGAGTCAAGGAGAATTGAAGTTTTCGTTTCCTGGACAATGGAGAAATAAAGTAGTATAGTCCCGGTTTACAAAGAAAAAAATAAAAAGTTTTAAAAAGTGTTTGGTTTACGACGAAGAAAATTGACAAGAGAGATAAGTCAACAAATACGTCGATAAATATATTTGGAATAAAAGGGTTTTAAGGGGAAGTACCAGTGAATAAAAGAACCTCACCACACCGGAGAAGAAAGAATTTAAAAAGGGAAAAATCCATAGAAAATAGAGGTGCGTCGAGAAAAGAAGTTAAGAGAGGAGAGATAGGAAGAACCATCATCGAATAAAAGAAATTACAGTCACACACGCACAACACTAGGTAATTACCTTGGTTTTATGTTAAATATTCTTCAAAATTTATAAATATAATTTTTATAATTTATATGCGCTTTATATCATTAATTAAGAGCTAGGCCGGTGCAAATTTGTTTAGGTAATTTAACTAAATTCTCAATACAATATGCACAGATCTTTTCGATGTTGGAAATTCCCCCAAACACGTTGATCGTCAAAAATCGAGTGATCACAAAAATTGGAGCCAAACCCCTCCAAAACATTAGTCCCAGAAATGAAACAATGGTTAAAGGTTTTTCCTAGATTTAGTGTAAAAATTCCACGTCTTCTACGTTCGGTAGTGTATTAACACCATAACAATTCTAACATACGACTCAATTAAGAATAAGCAGTACTATTGGCGCAAATTGAGCAACTCAAATAAAGACACTGTGGTTAAAATAATATATAAAATAAATTTTTAAAAAATCGGAATTATTTCTTAAAAGTGTGGTAAGGGTAATTTTATTTTATATATGACTCAATAATAAAAAAGAATGAACAAAAGAGATACAAATATTTTATCTTCCTTAAAACAGTCGGTAGTCAGCGGATTTTTCTCAATAGTTGCCCAAATCAGAAAGAAAATTTCCCATTCACTCCGCAGGAAATATCCCAACGGATTATACATAGAAATTTCCCCGATAATTTGTAGACGTATTGTTACAACATAGGAAATACATTCTCATTTCATGTATTTAAATATAATTTTATCGGGTATCGAACAGCTGCGTATAAATCCTATTTCTAGAATCTTTTTCGTTCGTCCTTCGCAATTTCTAAAGGTGGGAAATATTAATTAAATATAAATATAATATACCTCTACGTAATACAAAAATGTTGGCTGTCAAATAAAAATTGTTTTAGTTATTAAAATTCAGATTACTGTAATATACACGTTTTTTCGATTTCGTCAATGTTACTCAGTTAAATAGTATTGTCTTAGCTTAAATTATCAGTTATTTCCCCCAAACTGATTGAGGATAACTTGTTTCTTTTTTTAATACCACAATTTGCGCAGTTGATATCGGCTATCGTCGTTCATATTCTAACAGATTGACAAATTATTGTTCTTACCAAAAGTTGAATGACTTACATTTCTTTGGAACTTTTCGTATTAACAAATCTTTCATTTATTTTATTCCGGTTGTTTCGATAAGATTGAAAAAGCATTTTTACATATGTACAAATGCATCCGATTTTATAGGTACGTAATAGAGAAATGCATGTTATACTTTTAATACACGTAAATAACAGATTTCTTGTACAAGCGACGGCAATACGCTTTTAAAACGTGCCTACCTCTAATTTTAATAATAATCGCGTCAAATTCGGCCAAAATTTGCTAATGATAACTTTGACAGGTTAGGACATAAGTTATATTCGACAAATGTTAATCAAATTTGATCTTACCGCGGTTAAAAATTCACGAATGTGGTTGACACGTTACACAAATTTGACGTGCAACGCTAATTTGACAGTTTTAGCTTTTGACATTTAGTAAGTTTGACACAAGCACTTATAGATTTTGACAATTTCATCGTAATATTTGACACTTTACTGAACTAAATTTGACATAATTACATTTGAGACAAACTTCATTCGTTTCTTCAACTTGGTTCACTTCTGAGAATAAATTTGACAAGCATATATGTATTTGCCAATTTCCATATAATTAATGCGTTTTGGAAATGTGTGTATGTATGCACTATTGCGGCAACAAAAAATCGGACGGTTTAGAGAATGTACATAGTTTAAATCTGGCTTTTGTCCTGTCAAATGTTTCACTTTTAAATTACTATTGAAATATGTCATTATACTGCATTGAAAGTGCTGCTAAAGGAATGTAAGTAATTGGGGGACGAATGGTCCATAAGAAGGCCAGGTAATAGATTTGGAGTCTCCTAAGGCACTATTCGCGACATTAAAAAGAAATGGCTACATCAAAATTTGACACGAACATGTCAAGCTGTCAAAATGGCCTATTAGACTTGTCGGTATTTTAGTTACCGCAATAGTACATATGTATTTTGCAAATCTAAATTTCCCCATTTAATTTCGGTTGTTCATAAATAAAAATTACACTTAATCTCGACACGTTTATTCGCTGATCTTCATATCACATAATAATCATAACTAACTTCTCTCAAGACTAACTTCAATTCGTAGTATCCTAACAACCTTACGCGGCAAATTTAAATTACTCCTTGAAATTTCGAAGAAAATCGAAATGGTGGGAAATGCTACTTATTACACATCAAATTAAAGCTCTTCACGTGCAGATTACGGATAAAATAATTTCGGGCACGATAGACCGTGCATTGAGGAAATATTCAATGAGAAAGTGAAAAGTGGTCCTTGAAGAATCGCTTTGGTACCCTCTAACACCCAAACGAAGGTAATTTCACGAGTTTTTACGTCAAAATCGTATTCTACACCTTCGAAAACATCTGTTCACGGAATTTCGTCTAACTTAGAACATATTCATTTTTTTCTGAAATTTCAAAGGGGTACCCCTTGGAATTTGGGAGAAAATCGAAATGGTCGGAAATACGACTTATTATACATCAAATTAAAGCTGTCATCGTGTAGATTACGGATAAAATAATTTCGGGTACAATAGACCGTTGATTGAGGAAATATTCAATGAGAAAGTGAAAAATGGTCCTTGAAGAATCGCTCTGGTACTCTCTAACACCCAAACGAAGGTAATTTCACGGGTTTTGACGTCAAAATCGTATTCTACACCGAGGAAAACTTCTGTACACCGAATTTCGTCTAATTTAGAACATATTAATTTTCTCTGAAATTTCGGAGAAAATCGAAATGATCGGAAGTACGACTTATTACACATCAAATTGAAGCTCTTCTCGTGCAGATTACGGGTAAAATAATTTCGGGTACAATAGACCGTTCATTGAGGAAATATTCAATGAGAAAGTGAAAAGTGGTCCTTGAAGAATCGCTCTGGTACCCTCTAACACCCAAACGAAGGTAATTTCACGAGTTTTTACGTCAAAATCGTATTCTACACCTTCGAAAACATCTGTTCACGGAATTTCGTCTAACTTAGAACATATTCATTTTTTCTGAAATTTCAAAGGGGTACCCCTTGGAATTTGGGAGAAAATCGAAATGGTCGGAAATACGACTTATTATACATCAAATTAAAGCTGTCATCGTGTAGATTACGGATAAAATAATTTCGGGTACAATAGACCGTTGATTGAGGAAATATTCAATGAGAAAGTGAAAAATGGTCCTTGAAGAATCGCTCTGGTACTCTCTAACACCCAAACGAAGGTAATTTCACGGGTTTTGACGTCAAAATCGTATTCTACACCTTCGAAAACATCTGTTCACGGAATTTCGTCTAACTTAGAACATATTCATTTTTTTTCTGAAATTTCAAAGGGGTACCCCTTGGAAATTCGGAGAAAATCTAAATGGTCGGAAATACGACTTATTATACATCAAATTAAAGCTGTCATCGTGCAGATTACGGATAAAATAATTTCGGGCACGATAGACCGTTCATTGAGGAAATATTCAATGAGAAAGTGAAAAGTGGTCCTTTAAGAATCGCTTTGGTACCCTCTAACACCCAAACGAAGGTAATTTCATGGGTTTTGACGTCAAAATCGTATTCTACACCGAGGAAAACTTCTGTACACAGAATTTCGACTAATTTAAAACATATTAATTTTCTCTGAAATTTCGGAGAAAATCGAAATGATCGGAAGTACGACTTATTACACATCAAATTGAAGCTCTTCTCGTGCAGATTACGGGTAAAATAATTTCGGGTACAATAGACCGTTCATTGAGGAAATATTCAATGAGAAAGTGAAAAGTGGTCCTTGAAGAATCGCTCTGGTACCCTCTAACACCCAAACGAAGGAAATTTCACGGGTTTTGACGTCAAAATCGTATTCTACACCTTCGAAAACATCTGTTCACGGAATTTCGTCTAACTTAGAACATATTCATTTTTTTCTGAAATTTCAAAGGGGTACCCCTTGGAATTTCGGAGAAAATCGAAATGGTCGGAAATACGACTTATTATACATCAAATTAAAGCTGTCATCGTGCAGATTACGGATAAAATAATTTCGGGCACGATAGACCGTTCATTGAGGAAATATTCAATGAGAAAGTGAAAAATGGTCCTTGAAGAATCGCTCTGGTACTCTCTAGCACCCAAACGAAGGTAATTTCACGGGTTTTGACGTCAAAATCGTATTCTACACCGAGGAAAACTTCTGTACACCGAATTTCGTCTAATTTAGAACATATTAATTTACTCTGAAATTTCAAAGGGGTACCCCTTGAAATTTCGGAGAAAATCGAAAATGATCGGAAGTACGACTTATTACACATCAAATTGAAGCTCTTCTCGTGCAGATTACGGATAAAATAATTTCGGGTACAATAGACCGTTCATTGAAGAAATATTCAATAAGAAAGTGAAAAGTGGTTCTTGAAGAATCGCTTTGCTACAGTCTAGCACCCAAACGAAGCAAATTTCACGAGTTTTGACGTCAAAATCGTATTCTACACCGAGGAAAACGTCTGTATACGGAATTTCGTCTAACTTAGAACATTGTAATTTTTTCTGAAGTTTCAAAGGGGATTACAGGACATGTCAGTTTAACGTAGTTGTGATACAGCGATAATAGTTGGCAAAATATCATAGGTACCTAACCAATAAATTCCCAAATCCATCGCGCTAAAAAAATAAACATTCTTGATGCGCTTTTCGGGCCCGAAATATTTACGTACTCGTCCGCAGAATATCGTCGATTTCGCATGCACATTTTGCAATCCGCGGAAAATCGATTCGAAATTCGTAAGTGTCGGTTAGTACGTAAATTTTAGGCACGTTTTCTCCGTTAGATCGTTACGAATTTCCATCACGTGCCTATTCTAAAAACAATTCACGAGATTTCGCTAGCGCATCGTCGTATCACCAAAAATTGGCCACACTTTCGCATCACAGGACTTCACCTACTCTCCGTACGGACACGTCGCCGTTGAAATATTCCATTCGATGTGTCCATGTGACGAAGAAATTACTTACTTAATTCGATTTTAATCGAAACGTTCAATTAAATTTGAAATTATGGGCATCATATTATCCATATGTACGATTACGTCTTCCTCCTTCTACAATACGTACATACAGAAAATAGTAGTAGAATGAGGAAAAGAAATTTCTTTGGGTGAAAATTGAAAAATTATTTCCCTAATTTCATTCGAAAAGCGTTTTAACTTTTGCAGGTTTTATTCAGTCCACGAAAGATACATTTTCGTTTTCTCTTGCTTTCTACATTCATTTAGGACAGGCATGGCCAACATATCTTTCAACATTAGGGTAATAATTAACGTATCTTTACAGAAAGAAAAAAAATTATATGCTCATGATTTAATACGAAGGTTCAAATCTTTTCAAATAGAGCTTACAATTAGTCCTTCTTCTAGAAATCTGGCTGAATGCAAATTTGATCATTTTCCAACGTTAGGGACCATATTCTTAAATATTTCATAAATTTAATAACAATATCCTTGCACTAATGACAGATTTCGAGCAGCGATTCGATTGCTTCAAGAAAATTGATAAAGTTGTTATCTATTATTTGAAATCTATTTTCTATACATGTAGATGACCTTGATGTTGATGTACAATTAGAAACAATTAATTTAGAATGTGATGAATTATTACGTGAAAAATATCGCGAAGAGCATGAAAATTTGTTCAATTTTTGTAAGCTCCTAAATTTAGAAAAATCATTTTTCCTCTCTCTAATTCAAAGGGTTTTCAAATTCGTTGCTTTCTTGCTTTGAATATGGATTTTCCAAATAATTTGTGGGGATTTTAATATCACTTTTGCCTACACTGACGATGCCCTTAATCTGAGGGCGAAAATTCTGTAGCTGCACTAAAAGATCTTGAGGTCTTTTCATCTTGACCTCCCCGAGAGTCTAATACGTACTTTGTTACTCCTGAAGTCTAAAATTTATGTTTAAATTACTTATATGGAGAGTCCTCTACATTGGATTTTATTGAGATTACTCAGTCGCTTGATTAGGTTGTATTTACTAATATCTTTGTTTCCTGCTATGAAAATCCTGCAGAAAATAAGAACCAAACGAAATGGTCACATTTAATTAATTCGATAAATCTCGAAGAAAAGTTTTAATTTCGAATTAAATCGAAATATTTGTCTTCAGCTGTTCATTTGACAAAAACGTATTTTTCTTTTTGGAATTTATTCTGTTAGAATTTAACTCGTCATTCGCGACTGCGATTCTGGTTGAAAAAACTTGAGGAAAAAAACGAGATTTAAAACATTTTCATGTACTTTTTGGTCGGAAAACTACTTCATGGAAATTGCTTACGATTATATACTTAAAACAAACAACAAAAGAAAATCTGATTTTTCCCCCTTTTGGTGTTAGTAATATAAAAGCGTTAGATTCGGCAGAAGAAATTTACGTACACTTATTTCGCAGATAGTTGTAACTGGGAGAATTGTTGTTGGTATCGGTGTGGCGCGAGTTATAGGATTGCAGCCGGGGCTTTTGCGGCGGCGAACCGGATCGCATTTCGCAAGGATGTCATGGTACAGCACACGAATCCTCTCGAAAGTCTTTATTTACATCTGAGTCCTCACAGTCTTTCGCTATTTAACACTGGCATCGAAGCGACCGCGCGCTAAACTAATTCTCCCTTCGATAGTCAATTTCGGGCGCGAACACCGAACGATAACGACAGGCGTTATCGTCATGCGATGCGATTTCTTTTCCTTTCAGTCGATCCTCTTGAGATCGCGTGTAAGACGGATGATAGCGAAAAACGTACATGTATGTATAAAGGATTCGTGAGGAAATCCCGATAGAGAGTAAGAAAAGTACAATTTACATATGCGTAAACGTAAGCTGGTTTTAACAAGAAAAGAAATTACATATGAAATGGAAATAATCAAAGCGGCAGCCCAATACACAAAATTCACCTGATGCCGAATCTCGCAATTGCGACTCCGGTGATGCGGGAGAGCGCAACCCTTCTTGTCCACCTACGGGCGAATCCACGCTTGGATTCCTCGTGAACCTCATATAACGCACATCGTTTCGACGTATATATCTAGTGTAAAATCGTTATCTTGATATTCGGAAGCTCACTGGTGTGGCGGTATTCGGGACGAAAGAGAAAGTTCACAACCTTCGACGAGACGAAGCTTTTGCTTCTTCTAAAACAGAAAAAGTTCGGAAAGCGCGCACCGCGAAATCACTGGATAACTCTCGATTCTCTTCAGGAAGCGGTTTACGAGTTTACGAAGATTACTATTATTAATTATTATTATCGCAATTTAATTGAATCACTTTCGGTATATACGTGAGAAACAAGTTAAATATTAATCGGGGCCCCGCGACTGACGGCCACGGAACGATCAGCGTGCGTGGTTAATGGTCCCTCTAAAGCTCTTCTGATTGTCGGTAACTGTCTGTAATGCGAAGAGTGAATATCACCGATGCGGTCCAGAACACTCTGAGATTTGTGCGCGACTGCATGTCCTAGTCAACGCCGCCGTCACACTATATCCCTGCCACTCTTAACCGGCCCATTATAAACCGCTGTTCGCGATTTTATAGACGTCACAACCGGACTGACGTCATACCGCATCGATCCGCTAGGGCTCCCGTTGTATTTGTATATGTACGAGTGTTTAAGCTCCCTCTCGCGCCGTATCCGCACCTATGACGTCGTCGTTATGACGTAACGGTTATGACATCACGTCCGGTACGGGGCTTAAACGAAGGAATTCCGTGCGTGTTCTCCGCATCGATTCTCTCCGGATGCGCCGCGTGGTTGGTTGGTTGGTTGGTTGGTTAGGCGAAGTACGGTTAGCCGGCGGCTATTTAAAAGGAACCCGACGAAACCGAGCGCGTGGGACTTTGTAAAGTCCAATGGACAATTATCGTAGTGGGTCTTTTCTTTCCGTTATAGGCAGTAGTAAAAAATACTCCTTACTTATTGTTTGCAAATCGTCAGGATTACTTTGTGGAAATCCCGGAAGGATTTAGTCGAATAAGAATTTGTCACTAATCGAAAATTTATATCCGGCAGGATGGAACCGGAAATCTTGAAAAAAAAACATTTGCAAAACGTTACCTACAGAAAACCTAATCAACTGGTAATAAAGCTGGTAAGACTTAATCGGAAGAATTATAGGAAAACAGTGTGGAAAAGTGTAGGCAACGGACGCGCCCCATCTATACTGGACTTTAGACGAAAATTGCAGAATTTTAATAGTTCTTTGTTATAGACCACCTAATAACACTGATTGCTGCTTGTCCATACTTTTTGAGAAATGATCAAACTTGCTTGATCACTTATTTAGCATTGAAATACTCATAATATTGTTGGGTGACATGTACCTACATCCTTTCCGTGATAAAGGTGACTGGTTCATTTTAAATAATAATAATAATAATAATAATAATCTTTATTGTCATGGCTCATCAGAGCATGGACATTGTCAATAATACATATGTGTATAGATTAAAATCATAAGAAATTTTAAAATAAAATTTGTAAAACTAAAATTAAAATTGATGTTCACGTACATATTTATCACAGATATTCGTCACATATTACATACATTAAGCACTCATAAATTCGTCTAGACTATAAAACATATTCTCATACAGGTATGTTTTTAAATTTAATTTAAAACTATTAAAGGATTGTGTGGCTTTTACACACGAGGGCAGTTTATTATAAAGAACTACTGCCATATATCTCGGACTTAATTCATACTGCCTTGTATGGTGTACCGGCACACTCAAATTATTTCGGTATCTGGTTTGCATATTGCAGTAAATATCGCTATTTTTAATAAATGTTTCTTCATTTCTTTTAAAGAACAGAAGAACTTCCAATATATAGAGTGAGGGCAAAGGCAAAACATTCATCTCCCTAAAGAAACGGCGACATGATGTTAACGAAGAAATAGAAAATATACATCTGACTATTCTTTTCTGTAGGAGGAACAATCGTTTAGCTTCAGCAGCAGATCCCCAAAAGATCACACCATAGCGAAGACGAGTCTCACCGACTGCAAACCCACAATGCTACGCAAGTTTCTTATAGCATACAGCGCCGTTGCTAGTTTACCTTCCAGCATAGAGCAATGCTCAATAAACCTCAGACGATTGTCTACTACTAGCCCCAGTGATTTCACCACATTACTTTCCGGAACCGATTTGCCATTAAGACGAACATACAAACTCTCCACATTCGGCGCAGATGATCTAAACCGCACAACACTAGTCTTACCCGTATTAAGTTGGAGGGCATTTGTCTCGCACCAGTCTCCCATTTCGCTTACAAGTACCGTCATTGATGCGGAAAGTGATTTAGTATCGGAGGCAGAAACGATACAATTTGTATCGTCAGCATATTGTGAAAGAGTGCAAGGTGACAATGAAGAATTAAGATCGTTCACATAAATTAGAAAGAGTATTGGCCCTAGAATTGACCCCTGCGGCACACCGCATTCCATCACAAAAGGTGAAGATTTATATCTCTGTGTAACACCGTTCACATTCATTGTCAAAGTAATAACACTCTTCCTGCCGCTCAAGTAGGAAGCAAACAGGTCTTTGACTACACCGCGAACTCCAAGTGCATCCAATTTTGATAACAAAATCGAATAATCAATAGTATCAAAAGCTTTTGATAAATCGAAAAATACGCCAGCAACATTGATCTTTTTATCCAGGTTTTCATAAATCTTGTTCACAATATGGCATATGGCATCACACGTAGATTTCCCCTAACAAATCCAAACTGTGTTGGAGACAGGAAATTGTACTTCTCTGAGTAATTTGTCAATCGGGTGTTGATGATTATCTCGAAAACCTTAGCGAAGACTCTTGGTAAAGATATAGGTCTGTAATTAATTACATAATGCACATCACCCCGTTTGTGAATCGGAATTGTTTTGTTGGTCTTTAAACATCCAGGAAAAACTCCTTCGGAAAAGCATCGATTAATTATATATACGAGCGGCTGTATTATATAAATCGAAACATATTTAATAAGAAAACATGGTATATCGTCAACGCCAGCCGAACGTTTCATCGCAACACTCTCCAAAACCGAACCCATCTCAAATTCATCGGTCGGAAAAAGAAAAAATGAAGCACTCCCACCAATGTTTAAACTTGGGAATTGATTACTCTGTCTCCTGGGAACCACGAAGTGGTCTTGAAGCAACTCCGCAATCCGCCCAGGACTGGTGTGCATTTCCCCCTCACCGTCACGGATAGCCAAGTTGTTCGAATTGGAATTATTTGATCTTGTCAGAGCCCTAACGACGCCCCATGCAGCTCCGGACTTATCACGTGAAGCAGAAATCAAATTTTCGTAGTATAGTTTTTGTTTCATCAACTTGTTTTTGTAGTTTTTGTTAACTATCTTATACAGCTCAAGGATATTAGGGTCTTGAGTAGCTACATATAAATCATAAACACCACGAAAGTGTTCTGCAAAACATTTTAAGTCGTCATTGTACCATGGATTATTGTGGTTCGGTTTGACTAAATATTATAATAATATATAAACAATGTATAGTTTATAGGGAACTATTTTCGAGAGCCAAAATTTTAATAAAATAAAATGTAGAGGATTCCCTACAAACGACCTTGACTAATATGGGAATTTGTGGGGGTGAAAAGGCGTCCGAGTCGTCACCGAGAGGGAAAATATTTGTGCATGCACATGGTCACAGTAAAAAGTGGGGTAAAAATGCATGTTGTAGAACTTTTAATGTTAGAACTTTGTCCATTCGGTTTATACGGTTGTTGAAGATGCTTGCCTCGAGCTAGCGAAACACGTGTCACCGATTTTATTATAAACAATTGTGTGGTGAGGAGTTTACCGATGTGATATTTGTGTCAGTAAATTACACCACAGTCCTTGCAATCACCCTTATTAAACGTCCTAATAATAAAATTAGGTTCGTTAATGGGCAGTTAACGAGTAACCGTGCAAGAGCTTACGAAGTAAGCACAATTTCCATATGCCAATAATCATGTAGGAAATTTTGACTGGGTCAATTGCAAAACGCAACTGCAGACTAATTAGTTTCGTCCTCATTAGGACTCGTCAGTACAGTATATCGTTCTGCGAGTGACACAGTGAAAATTTCCAGGTGATACGTCGATGCTTACTTTGTAAGCTTTTGCACGGTTACTTCCTAACTGCCCATTAACGAACCTAATTTTATTATTAGGTCGTTTATAGGAAGTCCACTACAGTTTATTTTATTAAAATTTTGGCTCTCGAAAATAGTTCCCTATAAACTATACATTGTTCATATATTATTTAAAATGAATAGTTCCCTATTTTCTTTCGTCGTTGAATGCGATATAACCGGGTACGTCAATATTTCTCCTGCTCGGGAGACAGGGATCATTATTATGACCATATCCATCTCACCGAGACATCGACGTATCACCTCGAAGGTTTCATTGTGTCACTAGCAGAACGATATACAGCACTGACGAGTCCTAATGAGGACGAAACTAATTAGTCTGCAGTTCCGTTTTGCGATTGACCCAGTCCAAATTTCCTACAGAATTATTGGCATACAATGCAAATTGTGCCTACTTTGTAAGCTTTTGCACATTTACTTGTTAACTACCCATTAACGACCCTAATTTTATTATTAGGTCGTTTATAGACAGTCATCTACATTTTATTTTATTAAAATGTATAGTTTGTTCAGTGTAATACATTAACCTACGCGTGAGAAGTATACTTTAGACCATTTTTATTTCAATCGAAATAATGTTAAGGTACAAGTAACTGTGGAAGACAATTTCATATCTGACATACAGTCATGCACGTAACTATACTCTTGGCAGATATAAAAACAGAAATCAGTCGTTCTCCTATAATATACAGAAGGATAACTAGTAAGAGAAATATTGATAGCTTGTACAAAGATTTAATAGAAGAAAATTGACATTGACATTAACAGAGATACTGATATCTCGTTTCAAACTTTTATGATATTGTCACCTACTACTTTAATCTTCGTTTGCCTCTGGTAACGATTGAACCAAGACCGGGCAGAAAAGGATTTTTAATGATTCTATTGTTTCATCTTCCAAAAACCTCAAATCATTATTTCATCTAAAACAAAAATATCCTCAATTATCCGAGGCGTACAAAACCGCTAATTGTGAGATAAAACAAACACAGTTGCTACGTGAAGTAAAATACTCGCACTACCAAGCAAAAATTAACAATTCTATCACTCCTTCAAAAACGGCGTGGTCGATAGTTAGAGAGCTAAGCAATTCTTCGAAAAAGACACGAAACATTAGCATCGCAGTAAACAATAACCTTATTACGGATACTAAGATCATAGATAATTGTTTCAATTATTACTTCGGATATGTAATTACATCCGACCAGGACGGATTTGGGAAAAATCGCCCCACAATAACCGCATTAACTAGTTTATCAAATTTTCGAGTTACTTGAAAAAATTTGTATCCTACCCCACTATTTTTTTGATTTAAGCAAAGCCTTCGATTGTATCGAGCATAACATCCTGCTCGATAAACTGTAGTCGTACGGAATAAGGGACACAGCATTGAGATGGGTGAGATCGTTTTCAGCATATAGAAAGTAATTTGTTAGCCTAAAACACGGTCCGGATAATCACATACACGATTGTACATCATCTACGCTACCAACGAATATAGGTGTACCACAGGGTTTTATTTTGGGACCCGTGTACTTTTCGTTTTATTTGTAAATGATTTGTTTGGACTGAGCAACCTTATTGGTGAGTGAGAGTGATGACATTCAACTAGAGGCCAAGTCTAATAATACCATTAAAAAAATTCGAACTTGACAATAATAGGCTTGTAAGCCTGTATTTGGAAGCAATAGAAATATTACCGGTGATAATTGATACTCTTCAATAGAGCTCACAGACTATCTTTTCAAAAATAATCTTACTTACGTTGGAACTATGAAGAAAAACAAACGGGAAATACCCAAAGAATTATTACCATCCAAACCA
This sequence comes from Chrysina gloriosa, assembly GCA_038088585.1. Lineage (NCBI taxonomy): Eukaryota > Metazoa > Arthropoda > Insecta > Coleoptera > Scarabaeidae > Chrysina > Chrysina gloriosa. The sequence goes on along the minus strand of CM076089.1, from coordinate 708,272 downwards.
AGGTCGGTGGGATACACATTGTATGGCATAATAAAACACTGATTTCCAGAGTACCAAAGAAAAGCAAAGCTGTTATCATTATTTTTCGATCCAAACGAGATGATAACGGTTTGCCTGAAATTAATGCATTTTAATAACAATAGAAAATCTGGGGTAAACGAAAAAAGCACTAAACATTGCTGTAGTAGAAGAATGCAACGCTAGCCGATGGCTTTGTTTTACACCATTGTGGATCTGTCTTCAATAAATGTATATATCATACATCAGTCATGGTGTCGACGTAGAGCAGCTAGACAGAATCGATTTTTTGAAACTATTGCCCTAACAACTATATCCATCACTTCTTCGTGAGAGATCTCAAAAAGAAATTTATCAAGAGATCTAAGCACCGGTATTTTCAGAATTTTGAAGGTAATACTTGATGATGCTAAGGACAGTTTGCCTAGAAATCTTGTTCGATTTGTGACCCAAAATTAAAGAGAAAAATTGGTATTTATGTGTTCAATCCATAAAATAAATCATTTGCTTGCAATGTTCTAAAAAAATGTGTTTTCAATGTATTGAAGATTTGGAGAAGCCCTAAATACTATTTTTTCATAAGGTTTCTGGGCCGTTGTCAGTTTTTTATAATTTCAATTTAGAAGTCAGTGTGTACTGATTTCTTGTAGTTTAGATCCTACCAAACATGTTTTCAATAACAAAAGTATTATTTCTTTGTTTTTCTTTTTTTTTTTTTTTTCTTTATACGATAAAAATCAAGGAAACTCTGTTTATTTTTGTTAACAAATGTAGTATTTTTGGTTTTGGATTGCTGTTGTTTTGCTTTGTTTCTCTCTTGACTTTAAATATAAAAGATTGTTTCTCTACACATTTTTAATTAATTATATAACAAAACAATTATATTTTTTTCCAATAAAATTAGCAAAAAACCTTTCTTTATTTTGAAGTCCCAAGAACTCCGTAACGCATGGAGAGTCAAATTTTCCGGCCACGCCGGTTAAGAGTTAAGTACGTATTTAGTCCGTTAATCTCGTACCCGATCTGCGCCCGAAAATGTCTAATCTGTTTACGACGGAACCAGAACTGCGCCAGAATTTTATGGTGAAGTTGTAATGGCGGTGTCAACAAAGCCCCATTAAGGATACGATTTTCCCTAATAAATTTGTTCAACCAGTTGATTTAGTAAAATGTCCGAATTCCGTGGAATTTAGACGCAATTGGGGCGCAATTACAGAAGGACACGGGTCCATTAGAGCGCATGTTGGGCAAAGTTTAGACAGTGCAGGAAGAAAGTAAGTAGAAATAACCTAAAAAATTAATAATTTCAGCCGTTGCTTTGTGGTATTCAAACCGTTTGAAAATGACCGTTCTCGGTTGAAACTGCAATCGCTGTGTGATATAAATAAAGTGGTATATACAAAGTTTAAAAAATTTCGTCTATTTCTATTTAGAAATAACTTTCTAATTTAGGTGGTGGACTCAAAGTACTCGAGGAGGTGATTCACACGAAACAAACCAGAGGTCTCCAAGTCTTACCGTTTCGAAGATATGGTAAAGTTTGAAAGAATTCCTTAACTCGAATTAGAATAATTTCATTCTACCGCGAAAAATATTAGAGATAGCGCGTTCGTTCTTATTCCATTCGATTCCTAGACAAAATCTACTTCTACAAAGGTCTATTCGATCGCCATCGAGCCATAAACAAAGTAGTGAGGGCGATTTGAAAATTGCTCCGAAACGAAAACGTCGATTTTTGACACAATTTCCGTCATCCGACGAAAGATTCACGTTCGAATTATTTTTAGACTTCCGGCTGTTACGTGAAACGTATCGGTTCGAACGCGGAACGAGAAAATCCGCGATTTACGATTTATTGCGACTTTTTGAGGGGTTTTTGCGACTTTCTCGGTAACCGCTTAATATAATCTAAATAAGTGGTGCAGCGTTGGAATTGGCACGTCAAAGTACGTCGATTGGTTTAGGAACGAACCTCCTAAATCCAATAGGTCTCGAACCCTATGGGATTTTGGCCATTTTTTATCGATTCTTAGCGGTTTTGACCGTTTTTTGCGTTTTTCTCGGTAGCAATTTGGAATAACCCCAATAAATTACATATCGTTGGAATCAGCACATCAAAACGCGTCGATTGGTGTAGAAATGTTTACTTAGGTAACGTCGTACAGTTTTTCATTATGTAATTGTTTGTGTTATTGTTTTGTTGGGTGTTAAATATATTCTTATTCTTATTATTATTATTATTATTATTACCAATTTTTTAACGCATTTGACTTAAAAGGATTGCATATTTTGGTTTAGAAAATCAGAAACTGTGTATAGATAAATTCATACAGCATCCCATACTAACCTAGCACAATTTACAATAAACAAACACATCTCTACACCGGAAGCTAGAAAAGGAAGCAAGGATATTAAAATGTAACAATAAAATTCTTAATTGCAAACGTAAATTTACTACTTCAGTTGGTTGTTATTTATTAAAGCAGGTGTGTTTATACTTACGACCGGTAACTATATAACTTTAATTATCGCTCAATGTAATCAAGTCAAGAAAAAAATGCAATTTAACTTTTTCTTCTGGTTTTGCTTACGGTTGATGTGTGTGCGCGCATGTATTTCGCGTTTATGGCATAAGAGAGAATTTTCGCATCTATTCGCCTCATAGATGCATAAGGAAACGTGTACTACTAAATAAATGCCTTCGTACTAACTCGAACAATGTACAGATTTACAGTAATTTCAATAGAAAAACGGCTGTAACCTTTGATCCCGTAATCTCTGAATTGTATCTGAAATCCTAGAATAAGGTATATCGTGCTTAAGAGATTTATAAATACGCTGTGAGAAATAAATTTGCTATGAGGCAATTTTAGCCGGTTGAAATTTTGAATTTCAAACGACCTAATGGGTGAAGTAGTACCTCCTGATAACAAATGATAAACGTAAAATTTATCATTTATAATGTACGAGGGTTGCCTCTTATGTTTCGGGATTTGGCAACCCTAGTGTTGCAATCTGGTAACTGACAGCTCTATCGTAAAGTTGGACATTTCTGAGGTTATACGTACTCAGAACGTTTTGGCATACGAGCGTTATTTGTGTTGTTTACAGTAACTTAAAAGATTCATCTCGGCCCAAAAATGGAATTAAATCGTGAACATTTTCGTGCGATTATTTTTTACAACTTTCGACGTGGATTAACTCAGCGACAGTGCATGAATGAACTTAATTCAATTTTTGGCGATGAAGCTCCATCAAGGACCAGTGTTTATCGATGGTATGGTGAATTCAATCGTGGTCGTAGTTCACTCCAAGACGAATTTCGTGAAGGTCGTCCAAAATCAGTTGTTGTTCCGAAAACCATTGATGCTGTGCCCGAACTGATATTGCAAGATCGTCATGTGACCTATCGTGAGATTGGGACAATCTTAGGCATTAGTGGGACCAGCATACATTCAATATTGCATAAACATTTGACTGTCAAAAAAATTTGGTCGCGTTGGATCCCACACAATTTGTCAATCGCTCAAAAAAGGCTCGTGTCGATTGGTCGAAGGAAATGCTCAAGAACTACGCTCGCGGTGCTTCGAAACACGTCTATGACATCGTGACAGGTGATGAATCGTGGATTTACGCGTTTGAGCCCGAAAGTAAACAGCAGTCGACTGTATGGGTGTTTCAAGATGAGCCAAATCCAACAAAAGTTGTTCGCGCACGAAGCACTTCCAAGCAAATGGTCGGCTGTTTTTTCAGAAAAACCTGGATATGTCGCAACCGTACCACTAGAACAGCGCAGAACAGTCAATTCTGAGTGGTACACAACCATTTATTTGCCAGTTGTCTTCCAAGAAATCAGGAAAACCAACCGCCGAAGACGGATCACTCTTCACCACGACAATGCGAGCTCTCACACATCGGCTCAAACAATTGCATTTTTGAGCACCCAAAACGTCGATTTGATGAGTCATCCGCCGTATAGTCCTGACTTGGCACCGAATGACTTCTTTTTATTCCCGTACGTAAAAAAACAAACTGAGCGGTCAACGTTTTTCGACACCTGAAGAAGCGGTTGCTGCATTCAGAATGCATGTTTTGGAGATACCTCAATCAGAGTGGCAAAAGTGCTTCGACAATTGGTTCAAACGCATGCAAAAGTGTATAGATCTTCATGGAGAATATTTTGAAAAACAATAAAATGATTTGCCATGATTAATATTTGTTTTTGTTCTCTAATCCCAAAATATAAAAGGCAACCCTCGTACAATGCAGTATCAACACAAATATGGCTTTCTTGCATTGCATTACGTAATGTATCATTTTTATTTTTAATGGTGATGATGGGTTTGCAGCTTTCTGATAGCATCATGATTTTCGTCGACGAAAAACCAAATAAAATGGGCCTTGAGATTACCATCATTACCGCCAATCGTCGAATTACATGCAGATCGAGATACGTGCGACTTCCTACATTGCATTCCCGAAAAAATCATTTAGGTTGCATATTTAAAGGACATATTGCAGATATAACTTGAAGACGAGAAAGAGTGCAGATGGTTTTTGCGATAAAGTTGTGTCGGAATATCCTTGCCAATTCTTTAATATGAAAACTAGCACTTAATGATCTCGTGAAATTGTTAGAAACATTTCCGTTCAAAATACGAAGGCTTTTACTTAATAATTTTAGTTTTAATCGAGCGAAAACGTAGTTTCCAAAGTTGACAGTTTCAGTATGTTCGAGCCACCGAGCTATTGTGTAATTTAATCATTTCCCCAATAGTAAAATTCATTCACAGAAACTGAAGACATAATGATATAAGTTCTCAAAGTCATCTACCTACAACAAAATTACAATTTTTAACGCGGAAAGATTACACAACGTAACGTAGGTACATCTGTACGTCACCATTTTGATTAAAAAATAGTCCAGCGACATGAACGAAAATCATTTTCCCGTTAATTATATAAGAATCAATGAAATTTCCGCTCGTATAAATATAAGCATATTTACGTCTTCGTCAAGTTGACCGATCATCCGCGCAAATCCGAATTATGCAAAAGTGCCAATAATTTCTACTCGCACATTACGAAATGATATTCTATATAAACCGGTAGTGTCTATATAAAGAAGAGTATTCGCCCACCCACATTTCTGTTGGATCTTACGTATTTATAGGCGGATTTCTTCCGTAAAATGATTTTAATATTCTTTCGAATTGATACTTCAAGTTTGTCTGTAAAAATTTCTTAATAACGATGGTCATAAAATTTACGGAACTTTTATTTCGAGGAAGTAGGGTGCATACCCAGCAAATATTTTTTAAATTTCGCAGGTAGTTTAAGTTGGCAGTTCCGGCAATAGTGAAGATAATCGAATGTATTGTGCTTAGAAATTGGCGAGTATGTCCGAGTATTGCCGGAACTACCAACTTAAACTGTCCGCGAAATTTAAAAAAGTGTTTACTGGGTTGCCACTGCCTACCTCTTGAATTCTCCTATAATTTTTCTACTTTAGATCAAAAGGGCGTATGCGCCTTTTTTAAATGAAACCGCTCCACACCGGAAATTCAGAAGAAATTTACGTTGTATCTATTAAAAATTATTAAAAATCGTACAAAAAGAATCGGAAGAAATCGGAATTAAGCGGATTTTCGATAATTTAAGGGCGGAAATAATCCCTCGTACAAACGAGGATTTAGTAAAGAACAGCCAACACACTGAAACAATCATTCGTATGATCTGCGGGGACGAATAAGAACATCACGCGTTGTTTACGAAATTTTAATCGTTTCTAAAATAATTAAAAGTAGAGATGGGACATTCGAATCCGCGAATCCTCGAATCCATCGAATCCTGAAAGATTCGAGATTCGAAAACTCGAATCTTTCGCACGATTTTCGTAATTCGAATCTTTCGAATCCAAAAAAAAAAAAATAATAATGATGACTCATGTAATCACGACACATATGAATCACTGACTAGAAAGATCTCGACGATTCTCTTCGGTTCTCGTTCTTTCAGCCACAAAGTATTTATAAGCTGGCATGCTTTCCTAATGTTTGTGGTATTACATTACAAACACTCTTCTAAAGCGACAAAAATGTTAAAAACTGCTCAAGCTAAGTTAGGTCTTAAAGGTCGTCGTTTAATACAAGACGAGCCGACTAGATGGAACTCTCAGCTTCACATGCTCAATCGACTTGTGGAACAAAAGCAAGCCATTTTATTGTCTGCTTCTGACTTGAATATTCAGATAGACCTTTGTCCTCGACAGTGGAAACTTATTGAAGATATTATACGAATATTAGAAGTGTTTGATAAAGCTACATTTGTGGCCAGCTCAAGTAAAGTGACAATTTCAGAAATAATTCCTTTAGTGAATAGCACCATTCGTGCTCTAGAAAATTTCAAACCAAAATTAGGTTCAGTACAGGGTTTCCGGAAATGATTTGCTTGCGTCACTAAAAAGGCGCTACCATTCTGTTGAGACAGAGAAATTGTATACTATTGGTACTTTACTGGATCCCCGATTCAAAGGGAATGTATTTTTGAATAAAGAAAACGTTGAGCAAGCTAAATTGACACTGGCTAATGAAATTTCATCCATCTATATGCAAACAGATGGTGATCTGCAGTCATCAGAGAAAACTCAAGCAAATGCCACAGATATATCTTTAACTGAACAAGGTCATAGTATGTGGAGTTACTATTCTCAGTTGATGACCCCAGCTACCTGCAGTGATGTGGATTACAGTTCATCTCCTGAAGAAGAAATAAATGCCTATTTAGCAGAACCACTGCTCCCACCAACTGCAGACATCTTTAAATACTGGAAGGGCAACACAAAATACCAAAATTTGATGAAACTAGCAAAAATTCTTAATTACACCACCATCAACAGTGATTTCAGAAAGACTATTCAGCACATCAGGCATCATAGTGGATAAAAACGTAGTCGGTTGGATCCAGAGCGAGTTCGAAAGCTGGTTTTCTTAAATAAAAATCTGAATTAAAATTCTCACTTATTTCTTTTAGGTTGAGTGCTTTCTTTTATATACTAAAATATGTGTTTAGATTTTCATGTACAATATTTGCTGTTTATCTATGTTAGCTCTCCTTATTCTCATTCACAAAAGTTTCTGAAAAGATATCGGTACTGTTATTGATATATTAATTTCCATATGCTAAGGAAATTAAATATAAATAAAAACTTGTTGCATAATCATCAAGATTTTAACATAATTTATCTTTTAATATTGTGTAATTTGTTTTTTTTAATTTCATTTGTAATATAAATATGTTCAAAAAAAAAATCTTTTAATAAATATTTTTAAAAACTGTATCGTTTTTAATTAAAGTAGCTTTAAAATTTTTGCTGTAAAATTGTTTTTCCTCTCTGTCCTTTTCTTATTATTGTAATTATATGATGGATTCGAGAGATTCGAGATTCGAAGGATTCGAGAGATTCGAGAATCCTTTAGGATTCGGATTCGGATTCGATTCGAGAAAATTTGGATTCGTCCCATCTCTAATTAAAAGTAATACAGTATTCAATCCCCTTTACACAGACAACTAACACTAACTATTCGTAAATAATTCAATCTGAGGTATTGAATCGGTGAGGTAAGTCCCCCCACACACAGACCATAAATCGTTGCGTGAGCTTCAATCCAATTCGATCCGTCCATCAATCAGATGTAAATTAAAGAAACTGCGGTCAGTTAGGGGTAAAACAACGTTAATTATTTACCGAACTCTATTAGATAAGTCACGAACTGTTTGTAATATTTTGTGAAATTTAAGTGAGGGCAGAAAACATATATGTATATTATTTCCTGTATTTAGAGATACCATGAAGAAGACACCGCACAAAATAAAGCCGCAAGTGTAAAGTAACAAGTGAAATTTTTAATTACATATATTACATATATCCCGCAGCCTCGTCTACTTTAGATGTAAAGACAATTTCCATCGCTTTCTTCTTCTTTCTTAGCTTGAGTGCAGGTAATCCCTTTCTCCATCAATATTCTGCTGATTTCCATATTACAAATAGTTTCCAATCTTCTTCTGCCGTTTCTTCGTTATAGTCATGTTTCCCGTGCTAACATCACCAGCCTGATGGCTCAGGAGGAAGCATTTCGGTAAAGATTCTACTTGAGCCTACGACAATACTTCCCTTTGAACAAAGTAGTGACCTTTGCGATGGACACGGGATTGCTGGAACGGAGGTGCAAAAGTGTTATTGGGAAATGGTACAAAGACCATAAGACAATTCTGTAGTGGCTGATGCATTGGTGACCAACCCTTAAAGAACGAATGAATGAAGACTATAACAGCTTTGTCCGCAGAGTAAAAATGACAAACTAGTCACCAGATCACATCGGCAAACTCCTCACCACACAATTGTTTTATAATAAAATTGGTGACACGTGTTTCGTTAGCTCGAGGCAAGCATCTTCAAACGGCTCTAAACGGCTAAGGCAAATTTGAAACTTTCCGCAAATTGATATCGTAGAATATTACTGGCTTCAATTGCTCTGGTTAGTTGCTGCTGATTTACTCTGCGAATAATACTAAAATTTGCAAAAATAACACAGAAAACACGCAGAATAAGTTGTAGACAGCATCCTCTATAACCGAGTGCTCAAACAAATAGATGCGAACCATATGAATATGAAGAAACCATTTGTATCAGAAGAGCAGTCGCGCCACCTATGCTTAGAGAAACATAAAAGAGGTGTTAATCTCAACTACACAAATTATTTTTTTGATTCATGAATTTGTAAAGAATACTACTAAAATTCGTAGAGAACTGTATTATCTTACCATTAAATTGGATATTGATTCACAGATGGCGATACTTAGATATTTCATCTGATACAAAAACGATTATGTATTATATCTGCTAACTATCACAAATTATTTAGAAAATTTACGATTTCCTAAATGTAGCAAATAGAATATATGAAAACGATTTCCTTAAACTGCATGAATTTTGATGTGGCTCTGGAGAAAAATAAAAAAAACAATATATTTAGTCAATATTACCACCTTTTCACAAATTGTATCGTTTAAGCATAGATGGCGCGAGCGCTGTTCTGACAAATTGTCATTTCTGATTCATACAGACCAAAGATAATGACGTAACGGACAAGAGAGGCAAAAACGAAGGTTTGTCTTATATTGTGGGTATTTAGGGCGTGCGGTCAGGATTATATAAATAAAAATTTCTTTCTTCTCCGTTGTCGTTTTATTGTGCACGAGGTATTCACATCACATTCCACCTAACTTCTGAGCGTACTAACTACTGCTAGAGCCAACTTCATACTAAACGTACTAAACCATAGAATATTAAACCATAGAAACTAAACCTACAATATTAAGAAACGCACGTGCTGCGTCTACAAAAGTATGAAAGCACGCACACTCCTTTTTTCATCTGCTTTCTTTCTACCTGCTTCATCCCGTAGTTAACTTCAAGCCAAGTGATTGGCGGCAAAATTTGAATTTCAACCCTACGATAAATGTTTCGTGACCTATGTATTTATCTTTTAAATATGCTTTCCTCTACCGCTTTCATGTTAATCAAACAACAAATTTAATAATAATAGAAATAATAAATATTTGAAAGCTTTACAAATAAAACCAACGCTTCAACTTCGATAATAACGAAAATATATTTCATTCTTAAAATCAGACATTCTCTACAGTTTTCTACTACTCAACTGCTCTGAACTTAGCTCTGTATATGTATACATTTTCCCTAATATACAAAATGTCTATATATCTAGTACAATATTAAATGCCCGAACAATAGTATGAATTATAACGCTTTTGCTTCGATAATAACGATAATATATATTTAGAACTCTTACAAATCTGACATAATCTACAACTTCTTTACTCTCCTTCTACGCTTACCTCAACTGAACTTAGCTCTAGATGTATACATTTCCCCTAATGTTCAAAATATCCTAATATATACAGTACAAATTTAAATGTCCTAACAATCCTCTTTCATGACAACATCATTGATCTTTCTTTATTTCTTTATTACGATAGAAGAAAAAAAATATTCTCTTCTTTTAATCGTAATGTTGTTCGATTCTACACAAAAATAACATAACACAATCTCGACACGTTTATTCACTCATCGTCTTCAATACATAAAGTAGACCATACTGGGTGTGTACATAACTAACTACACCTCGCCGTTTCCTACCAACCTGGCCAGTACTGCCAACTTCAAATTACATTAACGAAGTTTTAAACGAAAACGATTTAAATTACCGTTTCGTAATATAATATGGTAAATTGAACTTCTGTCTTTTATTTGACCTAAAACGTGGTAGAAGCAACCGAAAAGATAACTGTGTAAATAGGTCATGAAATAAATATACATATTATTGTTCCTGATTATTTTTTTTCAGTTTGTTTTTCTTTCTTTCTTTGGCGTTCGGTTATGACGCCAATCCTTGTGTTTAGTTTGCCAGATTCGTGTGCATTGTCTATTGGATTACGTTGAGATATCTACATATAAGATTAAGCCGAGGCTGTGTATGGATATGCATTGAATTGTATTAACACTAACTCGTAGGTCACTATGGCACCGGCTATCTGAAACAAAATTATAAATCACATATTTATGTAGGTACTTAAAATTACAAAAATTGCAATTAGTAGTAGCACGTCTGACGCTACATCACATTGGTAAACTCCTCACAAACACACAATTGTTTAATAATTAAATTGGGTGACACGTGTTTCACTAGCACGAAAGAAGCATTATCAAAAGCCTATAAAACCAAAGTGTTATATAATTTCTGAATTAAGCAAGTCGTTATTTACTTCTTTAAATGCATAAAAGTTGTGCCCAAATATTTGCTTGCTTACAGAGGATCGAATATGTAACTGTCCAACAGAAACCGAAAAATCACTTACATTTAGTATCAGTCCTCTTGTTATTTTGAACATCTTGCAACCAGTCAATACTGCGCTATCAAAGCTGATTTGACACAAAAATCGTTTTATCTGAAAAGAAGGTGTTGTACCTTGTAAATAAGTATACTTAGTCGTCACGTAAATTTACATCGTTTAATGTTAGTAAAATGTGCAGACTTTGAGGATAAATAAAAGAAAATTCTAAATAAATTAAATATCAAATTTTATTGATACGAGTGTGTATAACTCACAATCGCGTAACGGATAACTAAAGGGGCCACTAGAATGAATTTTTGGATCTCAGTCGTCGCGGATTCCGTCGGGCTATATAAGCAATCTTCGCGGGAATTTTGAAACAGTTAGAAAATTTATGTACATATATGCGTTTTAATTGGAGGAAAATGAAGTGAAAATCGTAGTAGAAACGAGGATCAAGTATATTTTGATGACAATTAACGATTCAGTGCTCATTTTGCTTGAAATAGAAATAGGTTTAATTCACCTTTTTTACGAACTTTCTCCAGATGGGATCCCTGAACGAATCACCTCCCTTCATTAATCCGATTCAGGTGAATGTTGACCCGCTTATAAATGTAATGGAAAGGATTCAGACGCTATAAACCACGATTTTGTGCGACTCTCCGTTATAAATAAATCGCACATCAAGGTAAAAAATATTGACGTTTCATACATGTGCAATATCTCAATTTTGTCTGGTCCGATTAGTATGAATTCTAGTGTAGTTATAGATGTCGTCGAGATGATTTAAACGCATTAAAGCGCAAGTTTCTATGACCTATCGTTCCAGGGAAACCGCAGTTCGAAGTAAAAAAATCTATATTTAATATCTCAACTTTCAGCAGTCCAATCGCAATAAATTTTTGTTTGGTTATACATCTCATGATTTAAATGTCTCAAACCGCAACTTTGTGCGACTCTGCGTTCTAAAGAAATCGCACAAGAAACTAAAAAATATTGAATTTGATTCATGTGTAGTATCTGAATTGTGTCTAATCTGATTAGGATGAACTCCAGTGTAGTTATAGATATTGTCGAGACGATTTAAATGCCTCAAGGCGCAAGTTTCTGTGACCTATCGTTCAGGAGGAATCGCGGTTCGAAGTAAAAAAATCTCTGTTTCGTATCTCAACTTTGACCAGTCCAATCGGGATGAATTTTTGTCTGATTATAGATCTCATCGACATGTTTTCAATGTATTAAACCGTAACTTTGTGCGACTCTGCGTTCTAACGAAATCGCACAACACTCTAAAAATTTGATTCATGCGTAATATCTCAATTTTGTCCAGTCCGATTGGGATGAATTCTAGTGTAGTTATAGATGTTGTGGAGATGATTTAAACGCCTCAAAGCGCAAGTTTCTGTGACCTATGATTCTGGTGAAATCGCGGTTCGAAGTAGAAATTTCTATGTTTTATATCTCAACTTTGACTAGTCCAATCGGGATGAATTTTTGTGTGATTATAGATCTCACCGAGATGATTTAAATGTCTCAAAGCGCAACTTTGTGCGACTCTGCGTTCTAAAGAAATCGCACAAGAAACTAAAAATATTGAATTTGATTCATGTGTAGTATCTGAATTGTATCTAGTCTGATTAGGATGAATTCCAGTGTAGTTATAGATGTTGTCGAGACGATTTAAATGCCTCAAAGCGCAAGTTTCTGTGACCTATCGTTAAGGAGGAATTGCGGTTTGGAAGTAGAAATTTCTATGTTTTATATCTCAACTTTGACTAGTCCAATCGAGATGAATTTTTATCGGATTATAGATCTCACCGAGGTGATTCAAATGTTTCAAGCTGCAAGTTTCTGTGACCTATCGTTCAGGAGGCATCGCGGTTCGAAGTAAAAGAAATCTGAATATATGCACGAATGATATCTTGACTTCGACTAGTCCCATCAGGATAAATTTTTGTCCGGTCATAGATCTAACCGAGATGATTTAATTGTCTTAAACCCCAAGTTTCTATGAGCCATCGATTTCGAAGTAACAGCGATTTATTGTTGATTTTATTTTGTTGTAATTGGTATTCGAGTACTGTACCATGTTTTAATAAAGTTGTGTCTTGTTTCTCAAGAGATTTACTTACTTCTTCGTTATAAATTTGCGACGGTACAGAATGGAGTGTTACGATAGGTTCCTTACTCGCGTCGTTGATTTGGGCGGCGTACAAGGACACGGCAACTGTTCGAAATATCAGAAATGCAAAGGAAAAGAAAAAATACGCTTTCTCGATTATGTTACGATAATTGTTCCTAAAAAGAAAGGTATTAGTATTAATAATCGCACCACAATCAAAGTACGTCAACGGCCGTACATTAAACTGTTGTACAATTGGATTATTATAAAAAATAAGTTCGTGCCGTAGGACGAAAGTATGATGTACGAAAGCGACGAATCCAGCTCGTAACATAAGTAACAAAGTTTATCGTAATCCTCCCGTATCGTCGCCCAGAAATTATCTGCGAACTAGAGACGATATTAGAACGAATTTTAAGGGATCGTAAAAAGTTACTTACTTTAAATTTCTCGTAAGATCTTAGTCTCGTCGTTATCTGTTTGAACCTTTCGGCGAGTACCGTACTCATTAACATTATGAACAAATTATTATAATTCCAGGCGAATGTGCACCAGAAATGTATCAGCTAAAATTAAAAATAGGATAGTATCCCGCGTCGGTGAAATATCAATATGCACGTATATTACTTGCGTTACGACAGCCCCAATCGCAGAATAATTAACGACGCTGAATACTTGATGATAGTTGTTTTCGTAATAGGACGACGTTGTGCAATTATTGAACTTACCACAATCCAAAATCCTATACGTTAAAGATAACAGATGCTCGACTAAAACAGGATAAGAACAATCATCAATACGTATAATAGTAATAATAATAATCATAACCGTTGCCGATGATAACGCCGAATGTGCGAAGTAGATGAGAAAAGCGCGAAAATATTTCAATTCTGTACCAATCACTTTGGTACGATCTAGCACCCAAACGAAGCAAATTTCACGAGTTTTAAGGCCAAAATCGTATTCTACACCTTCGAAATCATCTGTACACGGAATTTCGTCAAATTTAGAACATATTAATTTTTTCCTGAAGTTTCAAAGGGGTACCCCTTCAAATTTCGAAGAAAATCCAAATTGTCGGAAGTCCGACCTATTACACATCAAATTAAAGCTCTTCTCGTGCAGATTAGGGATAAAATAATTTCGGATACGAAAGACGGTTCATTGAGGAAATATTCAATGATAAAGTGAATACTGGTTCTGGAGGAATCGCTCTGTTACGCCCTAGCACCCAAACGAAGCAAACTTCACGAGTTTTGACGTCAAAGACGTATTCTACTTCTTCGAAATCATCTGTGCACGGAATTTCCTCTAATTTAGAACATATTGATTTTTCCTGAAGTTTTAAAGGGGTACCCCTTCAAATTTCGAAGAAAATCCAAATTGTCGGAAGTCCGGCTTATTACACATCAAATTAAAGCTCTTCTCGTGCAGATTAGGGATAAAATAATTTCTGGTACGAGAGACCGTTCGTTGAGGAAATATTCAACGAGGAAGTGAATAGTGGCTCTGGACGAATCGATCTGGTACGCTGTAACACCCAAACGAAGCAAATTTCACGAGTTTTGACGTCAAAATCGTGCTCTACACAATCGAAAACATCTGTACACAGAATTTCGTCCAATTTAGAACATATTGATTTTTTCTGAAGTTTACCCCTTGAAGTTTCAAAGAAAATCGAAATGGTCGGAAGTACGACTTATTTGTTATGGGAGGACCCAGACAAAGGTGAAAAAGAAGACTTGGAAGGAAATGGATGGACTAGATCGAAGAGTATAGGAGCAACCTAGATGACCTAAGAGGACTAGTATCAGATAGGATAGGGTGGAAGAAATGGATAATAGAAGACCCGGAAACCGGGAACCACTAAAGGATCTGATAAAGAAGAAAAAGAAGATTTACCCGCGGCCAGCAGCATGAAGTAACTAGTGGTTTGAATCACTTTCCTCTTCAAACAGTTCGGAAATCCATAAACACGATTCATAGTTTTCTCCACTTCGATCCACATGTTCATCAATCTTCCCCAATCTCGCGCCAATATGGTAAATAAAGCCACGGCCGCGACGGCGTTCGTGTAAAATCCTGCCTCGACTGCAAGAAATTAAATTAATTAAACAAATAAATCAGAATTATCATATATATAGGTTCTTACCGGCTTTCGTAAGACTTACACCGTCAATTAGAATTTCATAAAAGCACATCGTAGTTACCGTCAGCGCAGCAATGAAGACTATTAACGTATATAGCACTCTGATTGATACCCATTTAAATTTGAAACTGTACGAATTCTTCGCCTTACTAATTTTTACCGGCAATAACGCGAAACATTGTCCCATGATGATGATGGGATTTAGTAAGTCGATGATGTTCTCCGGTTGGATGGGCATTCGCTTACTTTTTAAGGCAAATTTCGTAGCATACATGATAGGTACAAGTACCCAAACTGAAATATGTATATAATTTGTTATAATAAGATAGTTTTTTTTTGTTTTAATTAATTTTAGTAATTTATACGTTACACATTTCACAAGCAATGTCACCTCTAGAAAATTGCGGAGGATTTTGCGCTGTATTTTCGGTTTATATCTATCATTTATCTGGGGATATTTGTTCGAGATATCCGGAAAAATATGAAGCACACTACATACTATTTCAGGTGCTTTAATAAATTTCGTGTTTATATCTTGTAATGATTTAATCGATGCATCGTTATTGTCGATCAAAGGGAACGTCGTATCCCGCTCACACCGAATGTAAATATTTTCAGTTTCAGCGGAATACTTGTATACTGAACAAACACGCGCGGCGTGCTTCATTTCATAGAAAAAAACTACACACCACCATTGCCATTGGTTACCTTGTGTATTATTACTTCAGGAAAATATTTTCCTTCAAATACACGTGAAAAACACGCCATTGTTGTGTGACGGTTTGTTTTGTTTCGATGATAAGTGGATTGAGTTAACCAGGGGGTATTCGAAGCGGGAATCCTACCGGTATCTTGCGGGTATGCTCCAAAAAGTATTCTTGAAGGTGTACCCGAAAAATGGTATTCCAAAAAGAGCCCTTAGGTGCAGTTTGGGCCGAAAGAGGATGATTTAGTTTTTTCCATTTGTTCCACGTGTGCAATCCCCACTAGACTTAAAATCCGTATACTACCCCAACCACACGGAATTGGTGGAGGAACCTCCACAATCTTCGATAAAAGTTCAAACGGAATGTGTTTAAATATTGGAACTTTTATTTACAAAACATCCCCAGAAAGAACGTAAATTCTGAAACAACTAAATTCACCACAATTAACTTCAGAGAGAACGAGGTTACGATATGGTGCAAAGACACGACATTGAGAACTGATATCATTTCTTAGTACTATAGTAAAAGAGACGAATTACATATCCTCTATATCAAGAAATCCTAGTCATTAGTTATTTTGTTGATAGGTCCCGAATAAAAAAACAAATGTTTGTTTATACATTTATCTAGTTATATTTTCACTGAAGAAGGTGTTCCGAAAATGTTTGTAAACGTTCTGAAGATACAACTATCATTTAAACCAACGTCTTGTTTAACGTAGTAGTCTGGTAACTTTGTTTGGAAATAATCGACTTTCTTTTTTTTACATATGATATGATATGATATGATTTATTGCATTAAAATAGTGTACATCCTGTTATACCGTATTCGACAAGTCAATGTACGTATATAATAACAAAAAATTTACATTTGCAATGTACGTCATTCTCTTGATCACACTTCCATATTTTTGCATGTTCATACAAAATAACGTCATAAAAAGGCATAATAAATAAGAAAGTTACATTACAAAATCATGTGACAGTCGCTAAGTTAAAATTAAACAGCAAACAAAATAAAAAATAAAAAAAGTCAAAAAAACAAACAATGAGAAAAAGAAAAATCCTATTCCATTAATGTGGACGGATCTGTGGCAAAGAACTCCTCAACTTCATACAGGATGTTACTGAGCAGATACTTTGTGATCACCGCCTTGAAATGCCTAACCTCCAAGGCCCTCACCGAACATGGCAGATGGTTGTACAGTTTAACGGCCAGATAATTGGTACTTGTCTGAGTACGCTTTAAACGATGGAAAGGTACAATGTAGTTGTGTAGGATACGCATGATTGGCAGCATGTACCGGGAAAGTATCGGATCCGTGGATACAGAGAAGAGAGGACAATACAAAAAGGGAAGGTAGGGTAAGTATTTTGAGTTCTCTAAAAATTTCTCTGCAGCTTGTTCTCGAACTCACTCCCATTACGGCCCTGACTGCTTCCTTTTGCCGTACGAAAATCTTATGAGCATGTGTCGAATTTCCCCACAGAAGGATACCATAAGTTGCTCTGCCCTGAAAGACACCAAAATATGCCATGCGGGCAACTTCCCTTCCCGCAATTTTCTTAATTCGACGAATGGCGTAGATACATTTTGCCAATTGCGATTGTAGGTTGTTCACATGATCCTTCCAGCACAGAGAGGAACCAAAACGCACTCCCAAAAAATCCATGTAACTCTCCTCAACGGTCTTGGTGGTGAAAAGCATAGACTTTGTTTTCTGATCATTCACTTTCAGCTTATTAGCGTTAAACCATTCCACAGTCTCTCCTAGCACTATATCCGTTATGGTATTGAGCGGATCCACTAAGAATGTCGTGTCATCAGCATACATCAGCGATTTGACGCAGTTTACGTTCCCAGGTAGATCATTTATGAAAATCAGGAAAAGAATGGGTCCCAAAATTGAACCCTGTGGTACTCCCCTGCCTAGTAGTTCGAAATTTGATTTCTTCCCATTTCATTCCACTATCTGTTCCCTGTTGGTAAAGTAACTTTCTATTAGTTGCAAGGAAACTCCCATGACTCCATAGAATTCCAATTTCCTCAAAAGCAGTTCATGGTCAACGCAATCAAAGGCTTCTGACAAGTCACAGCATAAAATTTCTAGATCGTTTTTATTATCAAAAGCCTCAGCCACAGTATCCATGACCATGGCTTACGCCAAGCTGTACAACAGTTCTCTAGCTTATGCTTCTAAAATGGCTAGAATGAGTCGCAGATCAGAAAAGAAAATGACTAATAATGCGAGCTATGAAGAAGTTGAAGGTTCATTATACGCACCAGGTGATAGACGATTAGTGTAAGTATGATTTTTCTAGAAAAGTCTGTTTTCAAAACTTTAAACGCGTTTTTCTCGAAACAACGTTTTTTACGGCCGGCCCGGGTAATAAAATATTTTCAATCCAACCGATTGAGCTGAAATTTTGATATATTATTCTACTCATCCATAGCTCTCGCAGGAACTAGTATCTTTCTTTCTTCGTCCGTAACTTTCCATTTTACAGCCCGATTTCCACTAGAAAAAAGTCACTTTTTCTTTCGAAGTCCACCATTTTGTTATTTTTCAACAAAATTCTTTAATCCTAGTTCCAACCAAAATGACAAACTTGCAGAACCATAATCTTTTTGACTTTTTCGTTTCAAATGTCCTCAAGCGTCGAAATCGCCGGAGCCAGCCACCTACCACTTCAGTGCTACAAAACTATAACAAAAAATTTGAAAAAAAAGAAGAAAAAGAATTTTCCGTATACTCTCAGATACCATTAATAATATATTTAAAAGTCAAACGCATCAATTTTAATTCTCCCCTAAAAAGGAATCCCGAAAAAAACATTACAAAACGTGAAAGTTACCAGACTACTACCTTAATTGACGTAATTGTGGTAAAGAAACTTTCATATGAAATTTCTTGGTACTGAGAACATGGTAAAGTTAACAATTAATGAATGTCAAATTAATGACAGTAAAGGCACTTGGTGCAAAAGTAGTACCACTAGGTTTTACAGGACTTGTGGCAAGTCATTATTAGTCCGAAGCCACTCGTACCTAACCCAAACAAAAAGGATACTGAGGGACCTACAATCAGCAGTGACCGTAATGTGAAAATAGTGAAAATATGAAGTGACAACCCAAATTGTGGTGTATTTACCGGCACTATATCACATCGGTAAACTCGTCACCACAAAATTGTTTAGTAATAAAATTCGAATTTGATAATTAAAAAATTACTGCTATGATAAAGTGAGCTCATTGATTGAATATGACCTGTCGAAAAAGAACGAAAATTTTGAGTATAACCTAGGCATAAAATTGTCGAGTCAACGATTGGTTTACACTGATTTTTCACCATTATCGGATTTTAAATTTCAGTACATTTTTGGCGTATAAGTACAAAAATTCATAAGCCCAAACCTTGTTTGTGAGTCTTTGAAATATATAGCAGAATAACGCAGCGATATCTCAAAATCTGTGTTGTTTACCGATACCTTCTTTCAAAAATAGAGAGAGACGAATTTCTGAACGCATCACTTTTCTAGTAAATTCTAATTGGTCGAAAGCAGCACCAAATTACACTGCACCAATCCTGCGATAATCGTATCGTGTACGTAATTCTGTCAAACGTATTGACACTTGTTTATTGCCGATGAGTTATTGTTATTGAGGTATGGCTTTAATTTGTAGCGTAAATTTTATTCCAGATTTTATATTGTGTAATTTGGGCTTGGGGTTCGTTCAGAAAATCGTCTCTCTATTTCCGAAACGAGGTATAGCATGGGGGATCACGTCTATTCAAATCCCTTCAGATAAGAAGGAAGTTCATTATGTATGAACTGTAAGAATTGTTATCGTACGTATTTTTTGGATTCCTTCATTTCAGTCTGATGATAAATTGGGAAACGTCAATATGATGTACTATTTGCCTTTGATTAATACACATCCGACGTACCGAAGAAATAATTTCAATTCATCCCTCAAAACTGCCCTGCAAGCGAGTATGTACGAGTGTCATCCCAATCTGAATCAAATTTCCGAGTTGTAACCTTAGGATAATAAATGTCATCATTATAATCATAAATTTGTGGTTTCTACCAAATTGAATCAACTACACCTACTCCTCATACTACTCCGAAAATTAGAAGAAATCCAAGATAAGGAAACATTTTTCAATAGTGGAAGTACAAATAAGTCATACAGATAGCCCATCCAATGCATTTACGTCAAATTATAAGGATTTTTTGTATTATAACTATTTTTTCTCTTCTAACACATGATCTAACCTAGGCATCATTTTCCAGACCATTCCCATTTGAACCCGATTACCGTTGTCGAGTTCTCATGAAATGGGCCATCTGTATGACTTATTTGTGATTCAAAGTTTCTGCTGAATTTAATCAAGTACAACACTCCTACTCCGAAAAATAGAAGAAGTCCAGGATTAAAGGAAAATAAGAAGAAGTTTCTGTATAGTTGAAGTTGAAGTACAGGTGCGTCATACAGATAGTCCATAAAATTGTGTTTACGTAAAACCTCGAGGATTGCCTATATGATAACTATTCTTTCTCTTCTAACACATAGTCTAAGGTAAGAATCGTTTCCAAACCATATCCGTTTGAACCCGATTTCCGTTGTCAATTCCTGTTGAGGATTTGTATGACTTATCTGTGATTGAAGATCTCTACCAAATTTAACGTTTTGTAGGTAGTACTTGCGTATTACCTAGTATTGCAATAATTCCGAGCATGTAGGGTACTTACATTTAGAAACAATTGACAATCAGTATTTCATATTACTACTACTACTTCTTGCATTCTGTGCATATTGAACCCTCAGAATTTTTATAAGCAGGTTGTTTACATTTATATAAGTTTGCTTGTATATATGTACAACATACACGTCAAGCTGAACTGCATTAGACCTTATGTATTATTAATTCGGTAAATGATCGAAAATGTGTTTGTATTGCCACGTTCACATAGTGCGCGACATTATCATTCAAAATTATTCCACAAATATTTGACTAAATAATAGCAATACTCTTGCAATTAGTTACACCCTCGAATTGGGAAATTTATTTTATTTACGATTTCCCTTTACGATTATCGCTAGTGCGCGTAGTAACATTAACGGCATTAATAACTAATGTATTGAATTAACACTTATGGAGTTTAAGGTATGAAATGCTATTGAATATCATATAAATGGCATATTAGACGTACGGGGGATGTTTCCAAAATTACGGAAAACGCTTGAAGTTAATTTTTTTCTAGTTTGGTCTAAATCTATTTTGCAAGCTGTATATCTTAGCTCTAAAGGATGTATGCATATATGGAACGATAAGATAGTAATTTTTACTATTTTAAAAGCGCCAATAATAAGTGAAGAACCGGCAGGTTTGCTGGCTTGAAATTTTTAAATAATCATATATTCGATACGGTAGTTAAGACCTGTCGAGGAGCATTTTTGTAAATTCATTTGTTATCATTGCCTTTTTTAAATCAAAAAAATTGAGTGTCAACGGATGCTCCCTCTTCGATTCTTTAATTGAGGTTAAATTTAACAGCAAACAAGAAATTTACAAAGAAAAGCCTTTCGATAAGTCGTAACTATCGGATCGAATACGCAGTATTGAAAATTTCGAGCGTCTGAACCTAGTCGTTCTTTACTTATTATTGACAAAAGGTTGAAGCTGATTTTAACAACGTAGAAAGCTACTATTTTATCGTTTTACACATATGTACTACTTTTGAAACTGAGATATAGAGCTTTCAAAATAGTTTTGGAACCAATAAAACAAAATAAAGTTTTAGCGATCTTGACCTAAGGTACCTTATAGCCTTAAAGAGATCATCTAGAATGAAATGAAGAAGCAAGTAACTAAGATTTTAAAAACTCCCGCCTTGTAGTAACGGTTGGTAAGGTAGGAAGTGGTACCGGATATTAAGAAGAAGCTGTATAAGTGAAGCCCTCTTCTTAACAACATATTCTTTATTTTTTGACGTGTGCTATTGAGTAACCATGCGATCCTTAACATTACCTTAATCACTTATTGCGATTCACCTTCATATTGTGGCCTTTCTCGAGAAAATTGTGGGTTATTTCCGGTTCTAGATACGCACGAAATCGCGATTTATCACTAGAGTCTGTTAAAAAGGTGGATGACGTATTATCATTAAGTAGTGTAAATCGGACTGACTGCGGATTTTATTATTCAATGATAAGTTCTCATTGATAACTTCGGAGGAATGACAGCGTCAGTCCGATTTACACTACTTAAATGCTACTTTGAATTCCCCGGGGCAAAACAACTGTGACGTATGAGTATTTATTTACATTTCGATGTCTTCGGTTTCCATGGTTACTTACAGTTAGTCTGACAGTTAGAAAAGATTTTTTGACATATAACACTAACCTGTAAATATCGATGATTGACGAGTTATCATTAAGTAGTGTAAATCGGGTTGATGCCGTTACGGATTTTATTATTCAATAATAAGTTGTCATTGATAAATTTCGGAATACATTATTTCTGGTATAAAATAATTATTGAAAAATGGCATTTTGAATTCCCCGGGGCAAAACAACTGTGACGCGTATGAGTATTTATTTACATTTTGATGTCTTCAGTTTCCATGGTTACTTACAGTTAGTTTGAGAGTTAGAAAAGATTTTTTGACATATAACACTAACCTGTAAATATCGATGTATGACGTGTTATCATTAAGTAATGCAAATTGGACTGACCCCGTTACTCCTGCGGATTTTATTATTCAATGATAAGTTGACATTGATAAGTTCGGAGGGGTGACAGCATCAGTCCGATTTACACTGCTTAAATGATAACACGTCATCCACTCTTTCATCAAATCTTATTAATAACAATACCCGCATGGAGTATACGTATGATTTTTAATTTTTTTAATTTAATTAGATACTTTAACATTAATAATGACTGATATTATTGTCAATTTCGTATATAATACATAATTCTCGGTATAAAATAATTATTGAAAAACGAGATTTTGAATTCCCCGGGGCAAAAGAACTGTGTGGCGTATGAGTATTTATTTACATTTCGATATCTTCAGTTTCCATGGTTACTTACAGTTAGTCTGACAGTTAGAAAAGATTGTTTGACATATAGCACCTAACCTGTAAATATCGATGATTGACGTGTTATCATTAAGCAGTGTAAATCGGACTGACGCTGTCACTCCACCGAATTTTATTATTCAATGATAAGTTGTCATTGATAAGTTATTACTTGTCATTAGAATTTGTTAAAAAGGTGGATGACGTGTTGTCGAATTTTATTATTCAATGATAATTGGCCTCAAACTGTTTACCGTTTGGTGTTGACCAAAAGTCGTAAAGTTGGATGTTTAGGGCTGTGTAGAACTCGTCAAAGTCTTAAGTATAGCAGCGGCGAGAAGGTCGTCCTTTAAGTAAGGATGTGTAGAATTACAGAAAAAGAATTATTTATATTCTGAATTTTATTTGGGAAATTTATGGAATAAAATTACTTCTACAATTTATAATCTTCTTATTTATTTATTTTCATACAAACACTATGTTACAGGCACTAGGAAAACAATTGATAGACGCCTTTTTAAAATGTTTTTATGACGTAAACATTTACACTGTATACATTTATAGTGTTATACGTAATTTTATAATTATCTCTTTATTTTACATTTTAAAATTATTATTTTGTGCTATATCTATTTTCTTTTCAGTTCAGTTAAGTTTAATAATCGCCTTTATTGTATTTTTTCAAAGCTGTTGACAAACATTCGATCATTCATCGTAGCTATGCGGGCACCAACATCTGCACGGATCTAGTCCAAAGCATCCACTGTCCAGAAGAAATTCTTAAAAGAGCAAAGATTTACGAAATCTATCGATAATCCTTTCGAGCGGTGTTAAGTAAACAAACATGTTTTATCAAAAGAGACATTTCCCCGTGCTTAATATGTGGGCCGGATTTTAAAGGCGTTTGTATTTCTTTCTCTAAATTGTCAACATTCGCCTTTCTTTTTGCAATCACATGTGCCAAAATGAAGAATTTTTAACACTTATAGATCTTATAGATCCTATCCGTGCTCTTAGATTTAATGTGAAGCTTTGGTAGGTGGATGCTGAATCGGCACGGCGGCGGAATCTTCCGGTATACTTATTTGGAATTGCAATAAAACAACTAGATATGTGACCATCGTGGCTATAAGCTGTAAAATAACCAGTTATATAATTACTTTTGTTTTAAAGATATGCTTCGATTTCCAAACTTACGGATTTGAAAAGGATGCGATTGACGTCGAAGAAACCGCCTAGACTGATATCAGTCGGACTCATTTCGGTGGCCCTCAAAAACATGTTAATCTGGAAATTATAAAGTAATGATAACAATAACGTACTTTTATTCTATTTTGTAATCTTTAATCACTAACTTCTTGTTGTGCGTCATCGTTCATCCATGATAATTCGACGAGAAGTAATTTCTTTTGAAAATTCACTCTGACCTTAAAAATTAAATCGGTTATATACATACACTTACATGCTTACGGTTTACTTTTAATTATTTTTGTATGTCTTGTTCGATTATATAAATTGGCGAAAAAAACTACATGTTCTTTTTTGACTTGACATCTTGCAACGTTAGCGTTGTCGAAATCTAAATGAATAAATCGCACTAAACGTCAAAACTGTCAAATTAATGTTGCACGTCAAAGTCTTTCTTTTGTTTAACGTGCCAACTTTATTTCTCAATTTTTGAATTGGATTAAGATCAGTTTTAATTAGCACTTAACGGTTAAAATTTGTTTTTGGACCTGTCAAAAATATCGTTACCAAATTCTTAATAATTTTCTCAGGTTTAAAGCTTTTTCGCGATTGGTTTTAAAGTTGTAAAAAAGTAAACGAAAGAATAACCTTGTTAAAAGTATAATTTTGGGCAACAAATTTGTTTGACTTGACATCTTGCAACGTCGTATAAGGGGATTGTATTCGTATATGGTTTCTATCAATAACTTTACTGTCAAATTTTGACGTAGTATGCGTGTGCGGTGTTGCCATATATATGTTTCTTTCAACGTACTTCTTAAAAACAACCGGAGCATAATACCGTACACTTTAGGATTAAGATTTTCGATTCAGAACCGAACGAGGGATGTCGTTGGGTATAGCCTTTTCGCCAATCGATACACACCCTGTATAATTGAAACTTACACAATTCGATGCGTAATGCGCTTCGTCGCATACGAAATACAATACTCCGATGGCGAAGAGGCCGGTTATCGTTAGACCGACGTCTTTAATACCTAGTCCGTCTTGAATTTGCGACAATAAGCCGTATATAGTTAGAGTTATGATCAGGAATAAGTATAGACAAAGGAAGGTTATGACGTAACAAGATCCCAAACCGATATTACGCGTCAATTTTCCCAACATCATCCACAAGGATCTGTATTCGGCCACTCTCACCGAAGGCCCGATGTGATGCAAGGCAGTTTCGAAATCGTTCGCGATTAGAGTAGCTACTCGTCCGACGATATCGCAATGTAGATACCACATTCCTCCGACGATGTAGGTTATAGTGTTTATGAAACAATACGGCACCACCTGGAACAGAAATTTAGAAGTAATTTTAAACATCCACATTACCGATTACATCAGAAAACTCCTCACCACACGAATTATTTGAATTAAATCAGGTGACACAGAAATAAGGATGTCGGTCCTATTACTCACTCGGCACTTTTCGATCTACTAGAAAGAGGTAGTTTGCCGTTTGCACGTGTATTTAGTAGACAGTAAAAGTATGTTCGTCAGCGTAAAGAGGACTTTATTTATTGTGTTGGCAATCATAGATAATGTATTTTTGAAAATAGGCGAAACTATCAAGGAAAATGAAATTGAAAAAATTGAGTGTATTCCAAACGATTTGAAACGATTTGCAAATTTTTGCACTTCAAAACTGCCTAAATTCTTCGAATAATCAAATAGTGCCTTGGAAACGGACGATGTGGCCAACTGTAAATGGAAATGTTGGTGAAATTACCCAAATCTTACGTCACAATTTGTAAAAATGATCAAATCCATTTATCAAATAATAATTTTAAACGTGTTTAAACGTGCGTGTAAGATTGAGATGAATGAATCTGTCAAAAAGACAATGCCAATTCGATAACCACAGTTGTCAACTTATTGACGACACCGTCAGACAAATGAAATTCGTCTAATCTAGTTGAGAGAACTGTCAAGTCGGCTAGAACAAAGTTCCAAATATCACGACAAAAGTGACAGAAGTTTCCCAAAGCGTCACTTATTTGGAGTCTTTCGATTTCGTTCCTTTCAAACTCGTCAAAATCCGCTAAACGGTAAAACGCCATTTATTCGATGACGTTCAAATTTCGAAATTGACAAATAAAGTTGGGACGTTAAACAAAAAAGACTAATACGTGCACCGTTGATTTGACAGTGCGGATTTTAAGATAGTTGACAATTGACCAATAAAGTTGCTACATTAAACAAAAGAAAAACTTTGACCTGCATCGGTAATTTGACGGTACCCATCATAAAAGTTGAAAATTGACCAATGAAGTTGGCACATTAAACAACAGAAAAGCTTTGACGTGCAACGGTAATTTGACAATTTTGACTATTCGTTTTGATTTATTCTTTAAGATTTCGGCGATTTTATCGTGATATTTGACACCGAACTGGAGTAAATGTGACAATTGTGCCGGTCCAGAGCGGTATAACATCATTTATTTCATGACTTCGTATGTTCTTTTTCGAAAATGGATTTCACTGCTTCACAAATTTCATATTTGACAGCTTTATCAACGTTGGCAGGGCGCATTTGGCAGTCTTGTCATAGTAGATTTGACATCACATTTCGTAAATTGAATTTTCAATCATTTCGATTAGTGATATCGATCGATATAATTTTCTTAATCTGTCTATGTTATGTGAAGGAGCTATACCCTAAATAGATAAATAAATATATAAAGAATGATTGACAATTCAATTTGGGAAATATGTCAAATTTATTACATCAAAACTGACAAATGCGCCCTGTCAAATTTAATAGAGCTGTCAAATTTAAAATTTCTGAAGTTCTATTTTCGAAAAGAGAACAGATGAGGTCATTTTATAGTTCTCAACCAATGTAATTATCAAACTTATTCCTGTTCGGTGTCAAATATCACGATAAAGTCGTCGAAATCTAAAAGAATAAATCGATCTGAACGTCAAAGCTGTCAAACTAACGGTGAACGTCAAAGTTTTTCTTTTGTTGCCCGTGCCAACTTCATTTGTCAATTTTCAACCACTTTAAATTCTGTACTGTCAAAGATCAGTGTCAAAAATCACGATAGCGTTGTCGAAATCTAAAGGAATAAATCGCACTAAACGTCAAAACTGTCAAATTAATGTTGCACGTCAAAGTCTTTCTTTTGTTTAACGTGCCAACTTTATTTCTCAATTTTTGAATTGGATTAAGATCAGTTTTAATTAGCACTTAACGGTTAAAATTTGTTTTTGGACCTGTCAAAAATATCGTTACCAAATTCTTAATAATTTTCTCAGGTTTAAAGCTTGTTTCGCGATTGGTTTTAAAGTTGTAAAAAAAAGTAAACGAAAGAATAACCTTGTTAAAAGTATAATTTTGGGCAACAAATTTGTTTTGGCGACTTTGATATAAGTTACGATAGACAAATTTTACGTCAAAGCTATCAAATTATCGTTGCACGTCAAAGCTTTTTGTTTGTTTCATGTGCCAACCGTATCCACCAGTATTTAACCGTTTTAAGATCTGCGATGTCAAAAATCAGAAAACAAGAGAATAACCCTACGCCGAAATTCTGAAAATCTCGATTTTCAAACTATGTTGAATTTATTAGGTAAAACTAGCAACCAGTTTGTGAAGTTTAAATGCCCAATTTATCAAATATACAGAATTTACAAAGAAAAGAAAAACAACAGATGAAGTCGTCAAATAAATGACGTCCTACCATTTTATGTAATCGTCAAATTTACTCCGGTTCGGTGTCAAATATCACGATAAGATCGTCGAACTCTAAAAGAATAAATCGAACTAAACGTCAAAGCTGTTAAATAAGCGTTGCACGTCAATGTGTTTCTTTTGTTGAATGTGGCAAACTTCATTCGTTTATTTTCAACAGTCTTAAGATCTGCACTGTCAAAGATCAGTAGACAAATGAATAATACTATACTGGAATTTTGATAATCTCGGTTTTCAAACTACATATGTCGAATTTATTACTTAAAAGTAGCAAGTAACCTGTTTGTCAAGCTTAGCTGCCTAGTTTATCAAATACACAGAATTTGTAAAAAGAAAAAGGAACACTCATTAAAGAAATGACGTTCTACCGTTTTGTACCAACGTAATTGTCAAATTTACTTCAGTTCGGTGTCAAATATCACGATAGCATCGAAATCTAGAGGAATAAATCGCAGTAAACGTCAAAACTATCAAATTCATGTTGCACGTCAAAGTCTTTCCTTTGTTTAACGTGCCATCTTTATTCGTCAATTTTGACCTAGATGACGATCAGTTTTGATGAACATTTACGGTTATAATCTGTTTCTGGACCTGTCAAAACTATCATTCCTAATTCTTTTATAATTTTGTGAAGTTTAAGGGATGTGTCGCGATTGGTTTTCAAAGCTGTGGAAAAATTAGCAAACAAACGTATAACCTTGTTGAAGCTACAATTTTAGGTAACAAGTTTCTTTTTGCTATCTTTGTATGCGTCACAATAGACAAACTAAACGTCAAAACTGTCAAATTAACGTTGCACGTCAAAGCTTTCCTTTTGTTTAACATGCCAACTTTATTCGTCAATTTTGAACTGGATTAAGATCAATTTTGAATGAACATTTAACGGTTATAATTTGTTTTTGGGCCTGTCAAAATTATCATTACCTACCAATTCTTTATAATCTTCCGGGTTTGATGGATGTTTCGCGTCTCGTTTTCAAAATTGGCAAAAAATTAGCATAAAAACGAAGAACCTGGTTGAAATTGTAATTTTTAGGCAACACTTTGGTATGACTTTCAAGTTTGGTTTTTTCGCCCTTCCTATAAGTCGCAGTATATTTATATTGTGCCTAAATGGTATAACAAGTGTGTGCGTGCAGCCTGTATAAAATCGGAACTTACTGCTTATTTCTTAAATGTCACCGGACGAAACTAGCTTACTTGTACGATTCTAAAATGAACCATCGTTACGTGAGTCACAACCATGGTCCCGCACGAAAGTATCGGCAATCCCAATCCGATCAGAAGCGGTTTATTTCCCATAAATAGCGGTAATCTTTTCCTCGTGATCTTTCGATAGACGCTTTCGAAAGCTATCCATTCGGAGAAAACGGACGCGACTCTACCGCTTTCGTACCAGGCGATCGGAATTATAACGACCGGAATCAAATAAACGGTGAACAGATAGTCGATTACGGCTTCTTCGAATTTTCCCTCCGCCGATCTGATGATTTCCACTCTATCCCATTTTATATAAGCGATATACAGCAAGATCAGTATGAGGACGAACGTCGAATAAATCATCAGCGGTAGAGTAACTTTGGCCCATCCTCCCGGAACGACGCTGATAGGAAATATTCCCATCGAACGTTCCACTAAGATTAACGGTTTTAAACATTCGTATACGACACTACCGTCGAATTGATTGGGATAACCGTTGTTATTAGTCGCGGGAGATACCTTCGTTATTTTATCCTTTTGATGAAAAAATTTAGCACCTTCCAAATAAACACTTTTTCTAGGTTTAAGATTGGCGGCAGCAAAAATACTCAAATTGTTATCATCGTTCGTTGTATACATTTTATAACTTCTGCTCTGCAGTAAATTCAACTACAACTTAAAGCCAAAATTCTTCTTAACGTGGACACTGAAACGCAATGAAAGAGAAATGCTGTGTGTATAAGCGATCGATTAATCATGACCTTAAACACCAACTACAATTAGAACCAATTATTTAAAATTTTAATAGGAGTTTGCGATAACCCAATAAATTATATAGAACGTGAACGTTTGTTTAAGTATCGTATGACTCATTCATGTGATGATGATGTATTGCAAAGCAAAATAACCATATCAACCCTCTGTGTATTAGAAATATGGTCAAGAATGAAGTATGAGGAAATCACGTTGAAAATTTAATTTGAGTTGCATCGTAGGTACGGAAGGTAGCGGCAAAGTTCTTATGATACAGGGCGATTTCGCAAATGTTAATTGTGGTATCTTCAGAGGACAAAGCACAAACAAATGCTGCGAACGAGCATATAGGAAAGGCAATAATTTAGTTTAAGTTTTTAGTAATTAATGGGACGATTCCTGTTAAACAAACATTTTTCATGGTGGATGATCGTATACGTCTGTGCCCGGTTACGAGGAGGAACAAACTTCGTCATACAGACCCTTTTCACAATTTACGCTTCGAATTAAAACAGCAGAAAATTCGTAAGGAATAGAACAAAATTTTTAAGACCAGAAATGTCCCTATTACCGCAGGAAAGCCGAAATTAAATAAACTGATTGGGGGACTGCAGAGTTTCAGAAGTAAAGGCGAATCTTCGACGTAGATGATGTAAACGCTAGTAAAACTCGACCCATATGTTAAGCAAGGTTAAATGGATATTTGGATAGGTCGTGTTGGTTTAATTTCAAGCCCACGGCATTTATGCAGTAAATCATTGTTACGTCAGGTGTAAATAGGTATCAAAACCGCCGGGACTAACTGCGATAAATGAATCAGTGCACCCAAAGCAGAACACGTTTTGGTCCCATTTTTTCTCATTAGCTTTACGCCCATCGACTTACTTTTATCTCATATAATCTTAGAAATAAATTTGACAAATTAATTGTGAAAATCATGGTATATCCCCTACATTATCGCACAAAAATCTGGGAAATATATCGCAATAGGAATGTTGATTTCTTTATCGGAAAAAACAAATCTGTTACCATGTAAACGATTTAAAACTAAAATGAAGAATAGTTTAATTAACTTTGCCTTGTATAATATACAAGGTTTCTTTTCTTATAATATGTAAATATTAAGTTTAATATTGTTTACGGATTGTTACGGGATATAAATTATTATTATTATTGTTATTATTATTATTATGACTATTATTATTATTATACCTAAATGCCAGGAGCTGATCAGTATTATATTTAAAAACTTTGGATCACGTTTGCTGCTGCCAAAATAAAATTTAAATAATTTTTAAAGTAAAGTTGTTAAGTTTTATCAAAGACGATAATGTGATGGAGTAGATAGTTATGGAACACGATAAGCCTATAAGCTTCCTCCTACCTTTAAGAAGAAAGATCATGTAACATCTGCAGACAAGAAAATTTTGAAAAGTCGTGAAATCCGGAAAAGCCGGTAAATCCCGGAAAATCGTAGTAGGTCCTGAAATATCATAAAAAGTTCGGAAAAATCGGGACAATCGTGAGAAATACCAAAATATCCTGAGAATGCATGAAATATTTTTAAAATTCCCGAAATATCCTGAGAATGCATAAAATATCTATAAAACTCCTGAAATATCCTAACAATATTAAAACAAAACAGAAAAAATGATGTAAAATCCTGCAATGCAAACAAAAAAACTTAAGTCCTAAAATCCGGAAAATGCAAGTAAATCCCGGAAATTTCCCGAATTATCGTGAAAAATACCGATCCTAGTAAATCCCGAAAAAATCACGAGAATGCATGAATAATCTTAAAAATACCAAAAATATCGCGGAAATCCGAAAACAAAACAGGAAAACCCCGTAAAACGAAATCTTGAAAAATCGTGAAATTCGTAGAAAGCAGCTAAGTCCCGAAATACCGTGAAAAATCCAGGGAAATCAAAACGATCCTGGTAGATTCTGAGAAATCATGAATAATCTTAAAAATTTCTGAAATATCCTGAAAATCCGAAAACAAAGCCGGAAAATTAATATACATATATCACATCCGTAGAAAAAGAAATCTTGAATAGTCGTGAAATCCGGGGAAAGCAAGTGAATCCTAAGCATTTCTAGAAATCCGAAAATATCGTGAAAAATCCGGAAAAGTCAAGGAGATCCTGATAAATCCTGAAAAATCCTGAGAATACATGAAATATTTTGAAAATTCCTGAAATATCCTGAAAATGCAAGAACAAAACAAAAAAGAAAACGTAAAATCCTTAGCCACCCAAAAGACTTTGAAAATCGTGAAATACGGAAAAAGGAAGTAAATCCCGGAAATTCCTGTAAGTCTGAAAATATCGAAGTCAAGACGGTGCTGATAAATTCCGAAAAATCCTGAGTACCTATACATGAAACATCTTCAAAATTCCTGAAATATGCAGGAAATCACAAAACAAAACAGAAATAATAATGTAAAGTCCTTGGAAAAAGGAAAAAACATGGAAAACCGTGAAATATGGAGAAAACTGGTAAATCCCGAAATATCATGAAAAATCCGTAGAAATCAAGACGATCGTGGTAAATCCGCAAAAATCCTGGGAATACATAAAATATCTTGAAAATTTCTGAAATATATCCTGAGAATGCATGAAATATTCTAAATATCCTAAAAATCAGTAAACAAAACAGGAAAAATAATGTAAAATCCGTAGGAAAAGAAAATCTTGAGAAATCGGGAAACTCGGAGAAAACGAGGTAAATCACGGAAATTTTTAGAAGCCCCGGTAGATCCCCAAAAATTCGGAGAATGCATGTGATACCTTAAAAATTCCTGAAATTTCTTGAACATCCGAAAACAAAACGGGGAATAGGAGAAGAAATTCTTAAAATATCGTGAAATCCGAAGGAAGCTTGTAAATCCAAGAAACTTCTAGAAATCCCGAAATGTCGTGAAAAGTCTGGGGAAATCAGAACGATCCTGGTAAAGTCTGAGAATGCATGAACTATTTTGAAATATTTATATTTAAGAAGGAAACGATTTTTTACAAAAACTTTGACACCACGTTTCTCGAAAACGAAGTAACTTAGCGCACATGTTTACATGAACTTTTCCTCGTGAAATATGACAAGGAAACACCCCCAAAAATTAAAGTCATCACCTTGTATCTGTATATATAGAAATGGATCGTGATTTGTTGGGATGCTTAAAACTTGAAAACGACTGGACCAAATTGGATACTTCCTTCCTTCTGCGGGCTTGTTCGTAATTGCTGCGCGAAGGTTTAGGAACAAAGAAAAGTCGAGAAAAATTTTGGGCAAAACGCCTAGTACGCAGATAGAAATAAATTTAATAATAATAAATTGTACAAGGAATATAATATTTAATGGTTTTATTTATAAGTTAATATCAATGATTGTTAAAGCTAATATTTTTATATAAAATAAACAAAGGTTCCCTTCCTATTACGTATACTTAATATGATAGTACGATAATATCTGATGATATAGTGGATAATGTGCGTATCAGACGTTCGATTTTCTTTTGGATAATTGGGGTTTAGGTGCCCGTTAGGGTGAAATTAGAAGTTGGCAAAACTGCTCGTTTCGTCCGGTGGAATATCCTGATCGGCACCGAACTGCTCGAAATATCTGGTATCGATGTTCGTACTCAATTTCGGTACGAACGGAGCTTTCATGTTCTGATTTCTCAACTTATCCCAGTCGAAGCCCTGAAACCACTTGTGACCGCGTATATCTTGAATGCCGTTCTTCTGATTACCCAATCGATCCGTCGGTACGGGTCTGCAGAGCTTCTGGATCAAATGCGTGGCGCTTTTGGTGACGAACGGCGGAAACGCCACGCTATTGATTCCTCTCAAAATACGATTGTAGGTCATCATATTCGTATGATCGTCGGTTCGAAACGGCGTTCTTCCCACCAATAATTCGAAAATCAAGACGCCGAAAGCCCAATAATCCACGGATTTGTCATGGCCTCTGTTATAGATGATTTCGGGGGCTACGTATTCAGGAGTACCGGCGAACGTGTACGTCTTGGTGGCGGTATTTAAACTTTTGGCGAATCCGAAATCGGTCAGTTTGACGTAACCGCGCGAATCGATGAGTAAGTTTTCCGGTTTCAAATCCCGATAGATTATGTTGCGTTCGTGCAAGTACGAGAAGGCTTCGAGCACACATCCGGCGTAAAAACGAGCGTCCAATTCGGAAACCATGCGACCTTTCCGTTTCTGCAGGTACGTCCAGAGATCTCCCCGAGGCAACTTTCCATCAAAAAGTACAAATACTTATTATCCTTGAACGTGTTGTACATGCGCACTATGAAGATGCTATTGCAATTGATTTGGATGTCCCGTTCGTTGAAGACGTGCTCGACCTGATCCTGTTGCAACATGTCGATCTTCTTCAAGTATTTCAGGGCGAAAGTCTGTTTCGGATTTTTCCGATGCTGAACGAGTTCGACTCGTCCGAACCCGCCGACGCCCAAAGTCGCTTTCTTCTCCAGATCGGCGAGGGTCACGTCGGAATATTCGTTAGGCGGCGGCGTAAACATCGGTTTCGGAACCGGCGATTTCCCGTTACTGATCCGCTCCTGACCTTCGGGAAGTAACGCGATATCGTTGAAATGCCGTTTGAATTCGGGCCGCGTGAGCGTTAAACATTCGACGCCGGGGGCGTTCGCCAAAACCGTCGCTTGACGAGCGTCGTCCGTCAGCAGCGCCCTCTCCCCGAAAAACGCCCCTTGCCCCAACTCCGAGACTTTACCCTGGTTCTCCTTCGTGATGGTCACGCAACCGGCGCGTATGATATAGAATTTATCCCCGGGCTCCCTCGCGGACGATGACCGCGTCGGTTTTGAAGAATTCCCTCCTCAGAAGATTCGCGATTTTCGACAACGACTCGTCGGGTAGTTTATTCACCAAGGGGACGTTCCGTAGGAACGATAACGTCTGTTCGAAATCTTTTATCGCCGATTGCACGACGACCTGTTGATAGACGTGACGTTGTAGCATCCAAACTTTACCGTCGGTTACCGCTTTAACGGTGGCCATCCTCTTAGAATTGTACAATATCGCCAGTTCGCCGAAGACGCGCTTATCGCTGAACGTACTGTACAGCTTCTTCTTGACGTACACTTCGTACGTTCCTCTCTGCGAAACGTACATGTTGTTGCCCGGTTCGCCCTCTTCGATTATGATTTCGCCTGCGGATACTTTACGCTCGTGCATCGCGCTTATCACTTTATCCAGGGATTCCCCGGTCAAAACGTTCGCTAGGAAATCGTTGGCGGCGAAGGCGTTCTTCAGGTGCAGAGTATCTCTGAAAGTACGAAGAAAAAACAGCTTTAATTAAAGTATGTGAGGTGTTAGGACATTTAATATTGTACTATATATATAAAATCTATATATATAAAACACAAAAATTGTTTCCACCTATGTCCGTTATAGACTTTGAAACCATCCAAACGATATGCCCCAAACCGGTTTCATTAGAAAGGCAATAATGCGAAGATGGTTGTAGACCACTAAAACAATGCATTAGGCACATTCGATCCATTCATGAAGTCGACTTTTCCCATACAAAAATTTTCCCGAATTTTGAAATTTCTAAGATGGTGTAGTAAATACAAGAATTTGTTAGTGATAAACAAGAGTCAATCAAGAGGAGTTGAATCAAGAACAGAAGAGAACTTATGTGGGAAGATCCATAAACTTACAATAGATATTACATAATAAGTTGATTAGTGTCAGTTTTAAAATTGATATTATTTGCTGTTATCTTGATATGGTACATTTCTAGAAACAATCTTTTGGTATAATTACTGTTAACCTCTAGGATTTTTGGTTGATCAAAATCAAAGGATTGGCCTTGTTCCAAAGAGTGTTTAACTAAGGAACATGATCTCTTTTGATTGGACAGTCACTTGTTTCACCAGTTTCATCCATTGAGATGTTGGACCAATATAACAACCCACACAATCAATGCACGGAATATTATAAATTGCATGACTAATGAACAGTGTGGGTGTTTTATCCTTTAAAGTTGTAAATAAGTTCTTTATTTTTATGGGGTTGTATTTAGCTATAATAATTTGTGGAAAGGGCTTGAAAATTGTAAAGTTCGGTTTTCCTTGCTGATTTGTACATTTTAGCAATGTCAAGTTCTAAAATAACGGACGAAATATTGAGAATTTTGAACAAAGGAGTTCCTTTTTCATTCTCTGAAGACCACTCCAGACCGCTGACCCCGACTTATCTTATGTGATAGTTTTCTACCACAATTAGGTCAATTAAACGAGAGTAATTGAAATAACAGTTATATTCTCATAAAGGAACAAACTACAAACGTTTTCGGAACATCTCCATCATTGCAAAGAAAAAATGGAAAACTTTAGCGCTACACCCCGTATAACAGTTTCAATTAAAAATTTTTGAGCAGTTCCCGTATTCAACTTGTTTCTTCCTCAAAATTTTTTGAACAATCCCTGTACACGACGTTTTTGTTTAAATCTTTTGCGCAATCCCCGTATAGCAATACGTTAGTTCCAAACGTTTTCACCAGATGGCGCCACTGCAGACGATAGAACGGTGGATTGTGAACCGGTCATCACGGCTGTGAGCCGGCAATATACGAACATACTCGAACTAACGCTTTCGTTGTACCGGATTTGCCTTTTTCATTCCTATTTCACAAATAAATAGAAAAGCTCCAATGAACGACCTTTTTTTTAATTTATTTCTGCTTTTCACTCTTTCAAGTATCTTTTTGAAACTAGTTTCGTATTTATATTCTTATTCCTTAATTCTCGTATAAAATTGCTTCCTTCTTTAAATTTATTTTTCTTATAAGATTTAAATAATCTCCTTGACTTTTTCTATTTTGAAAAATTTTAGGTATGTAATTTGTACAGTATGCCCAAATTAGAATATTAGAATGTTGTAATGTTTCATAATTGTTTAGCCTCTATTTACCTGTAATTACAACGATGTATACTAAAACAAATGAAAATAAGCAAATCATAAATAAATAAACATTTGGATAAGCTAATTAACGTATTACGTTTCTGCGAAAATCGCAAAAAAGTTGGAATATTTGAACCAAATTTCGTGACGGCCATTTTGAATCGCAAAGATTTTGGCGAAAATCGTTCTTGTTTCTTGTTACTGACACTATACTACATCGGTAAACTCGTCACCACGCAAAATATCGAATTAAATCCACTTAAATACGAACTAAGGCTATCCTCGTAATCGCTCTGTCAAAACGTCATCACTAGAGTTTGTTAAAAAAGGTGGATGACGTGCTATCACTAAGTAGTGTTGTGACAACTTATCATTGGAGGAGTGACAACGACAGTCCGATTTGCACTACTTAATGATTACACGTCATCCACCTTTTTAATAAACTTAAGTCATCACCCACTGCAGCCAACAATAATGAGAAAACCGGTAAAAGACACCGAAAGCAGAGGAAAATAGCAAGATACCGTGTTGTCAAACATAACAATGATCTCTTAAATAATGTTGCTTTGCGCCATCTACAGTGGACACAGGATTGTTTGCAAGGCAAGTGATGTCTGTCAAATTGATTGCGTAACTTGCAGGTTGGTAACACTTCAAAACCTACTAGAAAATGTCATATTTAAAGGTTATGAACGAAATTGACGTAAAACGATTGGGGGACTTTTACTAAAAACAGGACAGGCAACAGTGCAATTCTGGTTGCATACATATTATTTGGTCACGTGACTCGCATATATATCTTAGCTAACACTTACTCGGAAGATTTCGGATGATTCGGTATTTCTTCTGTCGCGTCGACATTTACGACTTCCTGATACCACCTCTACGTTTATCACCCTGCATTACCATCGTCGGTGATGTATTCCACTTCAGATTCAAATTTAACCGTCGGCGCGTTATTATCCGACTTTCCCGGCTTAACAGCATCTTCGACGTCGGAATTATCCGATGAATCGCTGGAAGATTTGTGCTTCGCCGATTTTATCTCCTGTTGCGCGAGTCCGTTTTGAACATGCGGCCGCGTAACGGATAATCGCACTTCCTTTTCTATATCGCTTAGATCTATATCGAAGGAGATCTTCGTTCGATTCGCCATTTCGCCAGAATCCGCGTTGGTATCTACGCCTATTTCGGCCGCATTTAACGCGTTTCTTGCGTTCGTATTAGGAATATCTTCGGGCTTGACGTCGGATGAATTACGCTTTGCGTTCGATTGCGGGGGTGTTATCGAATCTTTTCGATCATTAGTCGATTTTTGCGCGGACGATTGGAGATTTGTATCGTTAATTACCGTACGCGCATCCGTCGCCGAAATAGGTCTGGTGATTGGAACGGATGCTGCTTGTTGAGACTGTAAGTCGGTCCAGTTATTACTATCAGAATTTCGTAAATCCGGTTTGCGCACTGGAATTTTCGTTTCGATCTGGTACGATTTATTGGACTCTGATGTATCCTGAACGTAGTTGGGCCTGACTGCTGTTGTTGTGTATTTGCCTCTTCTCCGACAACAACAACAATAGAACATGGTCTGAAAGTTAAAAAAATTATGTGTGCAGCTCACACGCAGTAGGAGTGAAACCTTCAGAAAAGTAAACTGCGAGAGAATGAGACGAATGCAGTATCAGGGGTGGGATAATTGTAGGGTATTTTTATTATAATATTGGTACCAAAGCTTCGTAATACGCAG
Organism: Chrysina gloriosa; assembly: GCA_038088585.1. NCBI lineage: Eukaryota > Metazoa > Arthropoda > Insecta > Coleoptera > Scarabaeidae > Chrysina > Chrysina gloriosa. The sequence goes on along the minus strand of CM076089.1, from coordinate 669,681 downwards.
GCGCAAACACACGACACACGTACTAACACAGGTACAAACATACACACAGAACGCTTTGACCAAAGCAAGTAGTGATGGGAAAAATCGTTATTTTAAATAAATTTTATTTATTTGAAAAAACAGTTTCGACCGTTATTATTACTTTGAAATAACGGTTGCCACATAACAGATTATCGTTATTTCTTAGTCAACAGTTCTACACGATAACAACATTGTGGTTTCTGAAACGTAATTCATATTATAGGCTGAGTTTTATTTTTATTTATTTATTCATTTATTGATATTAGAATTATGTTATTTTATTCCATATTATATAAAGTGTCTTTTCAATTTTTTGTAAATAATTAAACATAAACATAAACATTGTTCTTTTATTTTACATTTGATAATTGCAATGCATACAACTATTAAAAGAAAAGTACACCGGTAATGATTTGAACACGCACCACCAGACCAGCAGTCGTGAACCGTAGACATTTGACTAGAGTTTGTTTCCTTAGAGAAGAACACATTACGTCAGCGGCGCAATGAACCAAATTTGGTGTTCTGTATACGTTACCATGACAACCTAGTAGCGAACGTCACATTTCGCGCATATTTTCATGACGCAATGTGCTCTTCTCTAAAGAAACAAACTCTATCACTGACTTGCAACATGAGTAAAATTACTGATATAGAAGATACGCAGATACTTCAAAATCGATTTTTAGACAAAAGTGAGGAGGCCATTCTATCTCATTCTCTCGCGAGATAAATCCTATAAATGTATATGTTTGTTTCTTTTAAGGTCGCTTTTTCGTTTCATAGAATTTCAAATCGTTCACAACGGTTCTAAAGAAGTTTTCACTTCAAAAAATAAAAATCTGAATTATTGATATTATAAAACATTTAATATTTATTTTTGATATAAAGAAAAAAAAACACAATTACCCTAGCCACACTTTTCGGAAAGAATCCTGGATCCAGGATTAGTTATTTATTATTTTAGCCACAGTCTCTTTATTCTTATTTATTTTTAATAATATGCACAATTCTTTTTAAAGAATCTTGCAAACGAAACGAAACACTACGTACACGCTATATATGGATCGGGATAAAATCCGAGAAAAAGGAACAGAATTTAGAGAAACATTAACAGAACTGGACGGTACATCGAAGCAAGAAGATTCTTCGAACTTGAACGAACCCAATCAAGAACTGAAGAGAAACTTCTTACGAGCTTGCGAAAAGATGGTCACGAAGAAAATGTCTAAAGAAGACAATATCAACCGAGAAACGTCGAATCTAACGAAACTTAAACGTAAAACGTTAAAGGAAAAGGGGCACGGCATACGGTGCCCAGATGTCCTGATTTTATCAGGATTATCCCAATTTTTAGATGCTCGTCCTGATTCTAAAAATGTCCTGATTTTGCCCTGAAATTCGTGTCCTCGTCTTGATTTGTCCCCTACAAAAGCGCGCAATATTTGAATAAAATGTTTCTATTAGTCGTATTTCTAAAAATCCGTATCAGATCAACGTACACCTTGCTACGGTCATTGATATACATTGGTGGGGAGTGGCTTAACTATTTCTGCTGAATGAACAGAGATAGAAGGGTAACGGAACGGAAACACCGGAGATGAGTGAAGATGGCTACACGTTATTATCATGGTCGGTCGTTCGAGCCTGCAGAAGTTGTTGTATATCCATTCTTTAGAAAGAATTTTTCGATTTAATAAGTAGTGTGTGTCTTTTTACGTATCGGTAAACGCAGGACGTGCGTCTCTTATAGGCCAAGAGATAAACCATAAATGACAAAGTTGATAAGGAACATGGAAATGACAGGGTCGAAACTGGTTAAAATCAAAAATTTTCTGTTTAAGGTGTTTCGTACTGCCAACCTACGCCATTTACTATTGCTGACTTTGTACGTATTGATTTGGAGTTTAAACTCGAATTATATGTTCGCGACGCTACTGAGTAGTCGCTTGGCTCAGTGCGGCCAACATTGATTATTAAAAAGAAATTATGGGCGCACAAACCTATACTCTGTTCATTTAACACAAATAGTTAAGCCACACCCCTACAAAAGCGCGCAATATTTGAATAGAACGTTTCTATTGGTCGTATATCTAAAAACCCGTATCACACCAACGCGTATATTTCTGCGGCGACGAGCTGGCCAACGTCAAAGGTCATTTCGTTTCGAGGTTCTAACAGTTGCAATATCTAGTTAATAAATGATGAAGAATTTCACATTTCATATCATCATTTCAAATTTGTCGCGCTTTTACTAATTTGTAGCATGTTAATCTATCTGTTGAGCTCGTTGGTATAAATTTATGGGGAGTGGCTTAACTATTTCTGTTGAATGAACGGAGTATAAACGCTGACGAAGGCTAAATTGGGCAAACAAAAACGGAAATACAAGGAGCTATAGAAAGATCAATGTATGTTAGGTATTAGTTCGAGAGAAAGAAAAACAAATTTATGGATGGAAGGAACACATCAAACGCCAAAGATTTCAGACAACACATTGCTTTCTCGGAATATTCACTGTAAACATACTACTCGCCCAACTTCTAAGCTGCCATTATTTGCACAATAACAAATGCCAAATACTACGAAAAACGTTAATGACACAACCTCAATAACGCCACAAACATAAAGTGGCTGCTCGTAAAAACCTAAAAGGTGCCCCTCGTATAATAGTAATATTAAATCGTTCGAAATAAAATATGCGCAAACTTCCTGTATTCTGCTTATTTGTTTATTTCACTCAATCAAGTTTACGATAGAAATTGATTTTTAATTGATGAATAAAAGCTATTAATATACGTTATTCAATCAGCGAATCAAAGCTTAAAGTTACCTGTAATAAACATTCCACACGTTTTATCAAACAACAACGATTTCAATACAAAATTAAATACATACATATTTTTTTGTTAATTGTTCCGATATCGGAATGTGTCATATAATGGATTACAAGTGCGTATATAGAGATTACTTTGTTGTTGAAGGAAACGCTTCTGAGAAACGAGATATTCGTTTTTTCCTTTTGGAATTATGTATAAATACTGTAGTAATAATAATTATTATTTATCTTAGAAACTCAAAAAAAAAACGTCAAAAAATGACGAATTCAGAATAGACCTAGTACCTATGCTTAAAAGTGAAGTGACCATTGCTAGAATTTTACAACAAAACTCAATACATATCACATTAGTTATATTATATTATATTCAAGCTGTTCGGGGTGCATTTACTATTGAAACCAATACCAAAAAATTAGGCATTAATCTGTTGGTAAAAGTGATCAAAAGGTTCCCTTTTTAGTGACGAAAGGTTGGTAGAGAGAAAAGTTGTAAGTTAAATTCTTCTTCTATATAATAAATACATACCTAGGTGGTCAATATTCTATAGAAAATAAAGGCATATCTAATATATTTCATTCTTGTATATATACATATATAGAATTGGTTTCCCGAAAACGGCTCTAACGATTTTGATGAAATTTAGTACCTGGGTGTTTTCGGGGACGAGAAATCGATCTAGCATGGTCCCGGTACGGGAAAAATCTATTTTGACCCGATTTACACACATTTTTGGTATTGCGGTTGGTATTGAAATTGGTGATCGGAAATGATTTTAGCAATTTTTATGCAATTTAGTATTCGGGAATTTTCGAGAACACAAAATTGATCTAATGGTTCCCAAGAATTTTTTTGTCCCGCTTTCACCTATTTCTGCGGTACATAAAAGGTGTTATCGAAAATTACTCCCAAGATTTTGTTACAATTTAGTATCTGCGAGTTGTTGGTGACGAAAAGCCGATTTAGCATGGTCCCGGTCTCGATTCCATCCATTTGGTCCAGGTTTTCACCCATTTCGGGCTAAACGTGGGTTAGCAACTTTTTTAACATCATGCAGTCAAGCGTAATTATAAATAATTAAAGCTTTACTACTAATACATAGATGGCTCTGAAAGTAGTATGTTAATAGAAGAAAAATATCTACGAAAACTAACAACAACATGTCAATTCACATACTTTTAACCTTATAAACGTTTAATATATATGTGCTACTATATATACTTGAAACATACAATATAAATTAAATATCAAAACTAAAAGAAAGGGCGTTATTATTTGGTTCAAAATTATTCAAAAAATTTTGGGAACTCCGAGCAAGGCTCGGTCCACCATGTACTAAACATTATATATGAAGTTACTGTTACGTACATAAGGAAGGAAATAATAAGAAAGAACATAATCGTCTTTCATTTTGGATCTTTTGGGAAATCGACATCTTATTACGACCGACAATGAATAAAAATCGATATTTCCAATACATAGATTCAGTAAGGTAACGGCACGCGTCCTTAGCCTCCAAAACAAAGAAATTGGCAAAATAATAGTAAAAGAACTGAATAACGAATACTTCAAAGAAGAGTAGAAACGTGTTCAATGTACGAATTCCTTATGATTATAGAGTTGACCGAAAAACGATTTTATCCCATCTGTGCCCGTACAGGCATTACGTGGCGTTGCGAAACGTATATACTGTCGGTACGTCGTTTTCTTCTCGTTAAAACTCGCACGCTTAGGTGTGCAGCTATCAAGTAACTGTGCCCAAGCTTACTAGGTAAGCACAATTTGCATATTTGCCAATAATCCGTGATTATATAGAGGATCATCTGGATTTTATCACGCTATTGCTTAGGGAAAATTCTGAACAGGTTTACGCAGAAATCCCAGCACAATATTGTTTAGTATACTTCAGCTACTTGAGTGATTAGATACGTATTTCCGCCCCTGTAAACGCAAATCCGGATTGTTTACACGGTTACCTCGCTAATATTAAAAAATACAATACCATAATCCCCCAGGATAGAATTTCTGCGTATTTGCCAAATTGTCACTTATAACAATATCGATATATCTAGTATGTGTACATGTAAGCACTTAAACCAAACAGATTGCAGGTGATGGGGTATGGATATACAATGTATTGCTATGCTATGACTCTCCAACTAACAATAAGAAGAATTTTTTAAATTGCATATGTATTATCTAAATGTTACCATATAATATGTACATAGTCTCTAAGAGCACTTACCAGTAAATGTGAAAAACAACACGTTAGTTTTCATTCGATTTCGATTCAAACTTCTATAACTCTTAAAATCTTATCGCCAGAAATAAGAGATTAGATTAGTAAGGAGCACATCATATTTCAATTATTATTTTATGTCATTACCGCGTTATCAATTCGAGAAATGCTATCGCTTTCGAAACTCGTAATTAATAAAAAATTAACGAAATTGGTAGCGTAAAAATGAATTTATACAGATGCTATCACTTCCATTTGTGAATAACAATTTATAGCGGGATAAACGAAAATCACAGATTCTTAGATTACGTTTAGAATATCCTTATTATTTACACCCATTGCAAGAATTTTCAAAATTTTAACTTGTTTCGCGTGGATAAATAAGCTTTGATATCATAAATACGAGGGACGTCTTTTACGTTTCAACAAACGACCACTAATCGTAAGTGGCGCTATTGAGATGTGTCATTATTATTTTCGTAAAATTTGACATTCATTACTGTGGAAACGGTGACAGCTTAGAAGTGGACCGAGTAGTTTGCTTACAGAGAACGTCTTAAAGAAACAATTTTGTGAGTAAATGGAAATCAACTTCGATTGAGCATTGATCTTTCCTTCTTTCTTTTTGGCCTTCGAGAGCTTGGAGTGTTCCATTCCATGCTCTGATGCTTGGTTGTCGGATCGTATTCAAACAGCCAAGTCTTGAACGGTAATGCCACGTTCCAGAAAATGAGGATCATCTTCAATCAATTCCAAAAAGTCAACTAGAGTGGGGAGTCGGCGATGCTGTAGGAACTAATTTCGTAATTGTACGCTGTTACCGCTGTCACAGAATAGACATAAGCGACAAAGTTACAAAATCTTGTGGTCAATTTTGTAGGCGCATGGCCGGGAACCATGTTTTAAATACGACGAAAGTATTATATTTGGCTAGCTTCATTAATGTTATTATTCTGGGATGGTGTGTGCATATTAAAATTAAAATAGACGGTTATTGTTGTGTATCACTGGTTTAACTTTTTAGCAAATACTATTCTTTTAACATATGCAAAACTCTAATATTTTTCAATTAATACGAACAAACGTGCACCTTTCGTATTTTCAAAATGGCGTTAGCTAACTGCTGAGCTATTTCGAGGACATTCAAATCGACCACATGAACATCAAAGCTAGACGTGCGTTCGATACAACATGCAACATCGCATCGGACATAGAGATGGCGTTAGTGATGGATTATAGTAACAGTAAGAGCCGAGAAAACCCTATCCAATCCCATACTGCATCAAAAGGTTGCATTTCACATATGCCGAGCATCGCCTATCTAAGCGATATGCAAATTTCGAGGCTGTCAATATGAGATGGAGATATAATTTTTGGTCTCTTAAAATCGAAAACTAACCAATCGCGCATGCGTGAAAACAAGTTAACGGCGCAATTTTTTGAATTCTTAAGATCAAATACGAATGCTGCGATAAATCTAGGCTCTGAAAATCTGCTTTTTAGGTTCAAGGTCCACTTGTGACTTGCTTGTGACCATCCAAACTATTACCATCTAAAAGAAAATTACATTTATAATCATTACTATTAATACCACCAAATACCTTTTATTCCTTTAGCTTCAAGAATTGTTATATCTGCGACTGAAGGATTTCCTATTTCCTTGGAGGTTGAATCCATGCTAACTTTCTCCTCTTCGTACATGGCATTAGATATACTTTCCCCGGGTACAACACAAATTTTCAATTTCAACTGGCCACCAAAGAATGTTCAAGATGCGTGTAATACGGGTTAACACTCTCACTTCTCCGAATTTTGTTATTAATGATAAGTTGTCAGTGATATATAACCATTGAATTATACAATTCGGAAGAGTGATAGGGTCAGTCCGATTTACACTACTTAATGACAACACCTTTTTAACAAACCACTTATTAAACATTATAAATGATAAATTATAGACACATTTTTTCTTATAATTGATGTACTTTCTAATTTTCTTTATTTCAATCTTCACAAATTTAACAATCTTATATAAAATACTGCCTTATTAGTTTCAAGTTAGACAAGATATAAAATAATTTAATAATAATAACAGCGGAAGTCCGATTTACGCTACTTAAGAATAACACGTCAACCCCCTTTTTAACAAACTCCAGTAACGATGATATTTAGACAGTTATGTAGGATAAGTTGCATAAGCATATTATTGTCTACAAACACCATGTCACTGGAAAACGTCGAGTTTAAATAGAATTGATGCGAGCACTGTGAAAACTAATGTAAAATCAGGATGGTAATTTAAAATATCTGCGCATTGATTACTACATCGTTTTTCTTGGACAATCATTTCCGATCGCTCGGTATTTGAAAACCCTCTAGTAGGACGCGCGGAACTCGTTCGAAGAAAAAGAAATCGATACTAGGTTGATTTCCAGCGCCATCTGATATCCAACGTCTTAAAGTTGGGAAGGGAGCATTTTCTGCTTTACCGCTTGAAAAATCAATTATGTAAGCAAACGACAGAAACGCAGTTTTAAGTTAAAATTTGAAACCTATCATATTTCGATAATCCCAAGCACTTTTTAAGCGTTAACCTCTTTTAGAAGTCACATATTCGTCTACTTCCGCGCCATCTCGCGTTCCACTCTGTAATTTTCGCGCGCAATTTCACATCACATTCGTTGTAACGGTGAATCAAGTACGCATTGAAAAGTAGTATAAATTTTTATAATAAAATACCGAGAAACTATCTTTGTATATTACATAAGTGTATCGGTGGAGTGTTGAATGAGTCAAAATTTTAAGTATATTTCTATTTATGCTTAGGTTTGTTTTTAATATAAGGGAAATCCGTAACGATTAGATATCTTCCGGCTGTCAAACTGCGCGGAGGTACCGAGAGATCTCTTTGCCAGTTTTAATCATTGCATGTGCTATAACGCCGGTTGTTCAGTTTTAAAATATAACTAATTTATATACCCAGATTAGGATATACGAACAAGAATAACAACAATGCATCAAGAAACTTTACAGCTTATACAAATTCTGGAAAAGACCGTTTCGCCAGGTAATTTACGTTTATATCTAAAATGTCATAGGTTGCAAGATCTGCCATTATACACACGTTTTATATTCAATTTAAACGGTTGGTGGAAAACGCTACACACTATACGTCGTGTAGATTTCGTTTATAGCCCTTCTAAATAAGCTTGCGTCACTTCATCCGTCCCGTATATCGTTAACGATTTACTTTTCCTTCTAGACAAAACCGAACTAGAGCAGGCATCCACTTTCTTGGAGCAAGCAGCTGCGTCCAACCTTTCGGAGTTTATCAAAACTTTATCAGATATATTAAGGCATGGAGGCAATAGTCCTGTTGCACGAATGGCAGCTGGTTTACAGCTTAAAAACCAACTTACGTCTAAAGATCCTAACGTAAAGCTACAGTACCAACAACGATGGATGAGTTTTCCCGAGGAAATACGTACATATGTAAAGAAAAATGTAAGTATCTAAGATGGTCTCGGTGCTGTCTGTCTTTAAGTACGTGGTTTTTGTTTTCATATTCAAATTAATGTGCTTTATTGTATCGATCTGAGGGATTTCGGTTCATCTATAACAAAATCGTAGCTGTCTTTGTTTTTACAGGGTCTAGTGACTACCAATACGTATATATACTCCTTGATTTATGTCAGATTTGTGTCAGTACAAAATACATAATGCCTGGTCTATTGGTGACTAATCCTAAAAGTGAATGGTCCTTTTACACAAAATATTTTTATGCCATTGGTTAAAGCCAACGTGTCGTTCTTATACTTATGAAAAGCAAAAACCATGTATGTATTCTAGATTTTTGTTTTCATATTCGAATTAAGTTCCTTTATTCCATTGATCCGAGGAATTTCGGGCCGTTTAGGTCTTTGGCCTCTATTACCCACTATTGCACAATTACCACACATAATAAGAACAGACGATGGCATCATTTTATTTTTGTATCGCATGCTCTTGGGGGATTTACCAAATTGATTGACCAGTAAACAAATATGCAAACTGCTCAAACATAAAATCCCCTATACGATCATTATGCATTATGAATGGAGTTTGTGAAAAAGGTGGATGTCATGTTATGATTAAGTATCGTAAATCTAACTGACGTTGTCACTCCTTCGAATTTTATTATTCAATGGTAAGTTGTCAGTGATAAGTTATCATTGAATAATAGAATTTGGAGGAGTGGTAGTGTCAGTCGATTTGCACTACTTAATGATAACACCTTTGTAACAAACCATTACAAATGATAAATCATAGACGTAACACTTTTTTTTCCCTCATAATTGATGTAATTTTTAACTTTCTTTATTTCAGTCCTCATAAACGAAAGCATCTTCACAAAATTAACAATCTTATATAAAATACTACCTTATGGAAGTTAAACAAGATAAAATAATTTCATAATTAGTCTGGGCAAACAGCGGTAATTACAAAATAAGTTACGACGGTTAACATATACACAGAACTACTCGCATACAGCGTACTGGCTGAAGTGGGGAGTCGACGATGCTCTTGTAACTTATTTCGTAATTATACGCTGTTATCGCTGTTTGCCCAGATTATTCATTACTTACCAACGAACGCCCATGTCAAAACCACCTTCATTGTAGTTTTATTCTTGTTCGTAATGTTGGGAACAAACTTAATGTTGATATAATCCCTAGGATTTTGCGCGGGATATTTGAATCGGCATCAATAATTTTAATTAATTTTAAGGCCATTAATGTTTTGTTTTTTTGCGAATTTTTGATAATTATATCAAATTTCACGAGCATATTTATCAGTTTTAGGGGGAATACATTTGAGATTTTTTCAAATCGAAACTATCTAAGCAGACGAATTTAATTTTTTTTTTTTTTTGTTGACAACTTCGCTTAAATTGGAGAATAAATTTCACGAACTTTTTTTTAATTTGGACACGAACGTTTACTACTTCCTATGTAATGCATTTGGCATACTTTCATCAGATCGATTTTTTTATAAGTTTATATTAAGAAGAAGATGTATTACTTTTTTCGATTAATTTTGGACTTATTTAGAAGGAATAAAAATTTTTAAATTGAGATTAAACTAGACAATTATGCGGTATGATGAGATCGATGAGTCATCTGTCTTTTGTCCTCCGTAATATAATATTACAGTGTGAAAAGAATAGATGACTCATCATACCGCATATTTGCCCAGTTTACACGAAATGTTTGATAGTTACGGGGAAATTCTGACAGTTTTATCGCGATATTTGACACTTCCTTCGAGTAGATTTGACAACTACGTAAGTCGGAAACAGGCGGATGTCATTTTTTTCTTAACAATTTCACTTGTTTTCGCCCAACAATAAATATAATTATATAATTGTTTCAATAAACATATATTTCGGTGTAAATTCTATACCCTATTGTTGTCTTTAGTGAACTATTTTCGAGAGTCAAAATTTTAATAAAATAAAATGTAGAGGATTCTCTATAAACGACCTAATAATAAAATTAGGTTCGTTAATGGGCAGTTAACAAGTAATCATGCGAAAGCTACGAAGTAAGCACAATTTGCATATGCCAATAATCCTATAGGAAATTTTGACAATGTCAATCGCAAAACACAACTGCTGACTACTTAGTTTCGTCCTTGTTAGGACTCGTCAGTACAGTATATCATAATTTCCTACAGGATTAATGGCATATGCAAATTGTGCTTACTTTGTAAGCTTTTGTACGGGTTTTAGAGAGTCCTCTACATTTTATTTTATTAAAATATTGTTGTCTTGAGGATTTATTAAAAAACAAAAATTACATTTAACGTATTGATCTCTTATAGATAGTTGGAGCATTAGGGACAGAAACGAACAGGCCATCCTCAGCCGCCCAATGCGTTGCTTACGTAGCAGTAGCCGAATTACCGCAGGGGCAATGGCAAGGATTAGTCGCGACGCTGGTGAACAACGTCGTTCAAGCGAATTCGACGGAGATGCAAAAGGAGGCGACTCTCGAAGCGATAGGATATATATGTCAAGAAATCGATTCGGAAGTGTTAGAATCGCAATCGAACGCAATCTTAACGGCCATCATACACGGCATGCGAAACACCGAACCCAGCAATCACGTCCGATTGGCCGCCACGCAAGCGCTCTTAAATTCGTTAGAATTCACTAAAGCGAATTTCGATCGGGAAACCGAACGGAATTTCATCATGGAAGTCGTATGCGAAGCAACGCAATCTCAAGATACGCAAATCAAAGTGGCAGCCCTTCAATGTCTGGTGAAAATATTAACGTTATACTATCAATATATGGAGCCGTACATGGCGCAGGCGCTATTCCCCATCACATTGGAAGCTATGAAATCGGAGAACGACGCTGTTGCGTTGCAAGGGATAGAATTTTGGTCTAACGTCAGCGACGAAGAGGTCGATTTAGCGATCGAGGATACGGAAGCGGCGGAAGCAGGTCGTCCACCGACGAGAGTTTCCCGTCATTACGCGAGGGGGCGCTTCAATTTATCGTACCCATACTTTTGCAGAAATTAACGAAACAGGAGGAGCTCGACGACGAAGACGATTGGAACCCGAGTAAAGCGGCCGGGGTGTGTTTGATGCTGTTAGCGACGTGCTGCGAAGACGAAATCGTACCTCACGTATTGCCTTTTATCAAAGATAATATTAAGTCTGAAAATTGGAGGTTCAGGGACGCATCCCTGATGGCGTTCGGCTCGATCCTGGGCGGATTGGAGAACGCGACGTTGAAGCCATTGGTTGAACAAGCGATGCCCACGTTAATCGAACTTATGTACGACAGCAGTGTTATTGTACGAGACACAGCCGCATGGACCTTCGGTCGGATATGCGAGATTATACCGGAAGCCGCCATTAACGAGACGTTTTTGAAGCCTCTCTTGGAGAGCTTGATAAACGGGTTGAAGGCGGAACCGCGGGTCGCCGCCAACGTATGCTGGGCGTTCACCGGCTTGGCCGAGGCCGCTTACGAAGCCGCCGATGTCAACGACGAAACCAGCGCGCCCGAAACTTACTGCTTATCTCAATACTTCGAGTTTATCGTCCAGAGACTACTCGAAACGACCGATAGATCCGACGGTGCCCAAGCTAACCTGCGGCCAGCAGCGTACGAAGCTTTGATGGAAATGGTGAAAAATTCGCCGAAAGACTGCTACGTGACCGTTCAAAAGACGACTATGGTCATACTAGATCGATTGCAGCAAGTCCTACAGATGGAAACGCACATCACCAGCCACAGCGATAGATCGCAATTCAACGATCTGCAATCCCTCCTCTGCGGCACGTTACAATCCGTTTTAAGGAAAGTTTCGTCCGAGGATGCCCCGCAAATTTCCGACGCCATTATGACGGCCATGCTTACGATGTTTAATTCGAACTCGTGTAAAAGCGGAGGGGTCCAAGAGGACGCCCTGATGGCCGTTTCGACGTTAGTCGAAGTCCTCGGCGAGGGATTCTTGAAGTACATGGACGCGTTCAAACCCTTCCTCTATATCGGCTTGAAAAATCATCAGGAGTATCAAGTGTGCGGCACGGCCGTCGGACTAACCGGCGATATCTTCAGGGCATTGAAAGTAAAAGCGCTTCCCTACTGCGACGAGATCATGACGCTTTTGTTGGAGAATTTGGGCGATAATAGCGTCCATCGCAGTGTCAAACCGCAAATACTTTCCGTCTTCGGAGACATCGTCTTGAGTATCGGACCGGAATTTAAGAAATACTTGGATGTGGTCCTGTCGACTTTAATACAAGCCTCGCAAGCCCAGGTAGATCGCAACGACTTCGATATGATAGATTATCTGAATGAATTGCGAGAAGGAGTGTTAGATGCCTATACAGGTATAATACAGGGATTGAAAGGTGACGGTCCGACGCCTCATCCCGACGTACTGCTATTGGAACCTCACATTCCCTATATCGTCCAGTTCATATCGCTCGTGGCGCGTGATAATGAAAATTCCGAATCTGTAATTGCGGTCGCTGCCGGTCTCGTTGGTGATTTATGCGCGGCGTTCGGCGAACCGATGATTCAATTTCTCGATAACGAATCGATCAACGATATGCTGACGAAAGGTCGAAGAAGTCGGGTCAGTCGTACGAAAACTTTGGCCACCTGGGCGTCTAAGGAACTGCGCAAATTGAAAAATAACACTACGGCTGCCGCTGCCAGTTGGTAAGTTTTACACATAGAATTTACGATATGTTCAAAAATGACTGATAAGGGAACAGCGACAACTGAGAAATTCTAATTTCGATGAAACTATACTGACTGAAAGAGTGCCTCGATATAAGAACAACGCATTTTCTTTTAGCGATTTCGAGGTACATCCCAGTCCAAAAATTTGCACGATTTTTTAATTTTTCTAAATACAGTATAACTCGGTTATAACGTACCTGACGGGTCCGAAGCTTTGGAAGTGCGTTATAAAAGTAAAAGTGAACAGTCAGGTGAAGTATGTATTTATATTCGTGATAATTCGCAGATAATTTTATTATTCAACGACAATGACATCATTGAATAATAAAATTGGGCGGAGTGACAGCGTCAGTCGGATTTACACCACTTAATTACAACTAGAGTTTGATAAAAAAGGTGGATGACGTGTTATACTGTATCTCGAAAATTATTACAGATATCTTAAATAACGGGTGAGTTATCACAAATAAAATTGATAATACGTAGAAAACAGTGCTGAATAACAAATTTTGGCAGCTAATAGTAAAGATATTAAAAAAACGATAATAAAGCTTCAGTTCTCATTGATTGATGTATATAGATAAGTATCGTTCTAAATATAAAATACCAATTATTTCGATAATGTTTTAAAGAAATACGAATTATATTCAGATAGCTATAGATTAAGTACTTAAGTACTTAATGTAGATAAATATCAATAAAGGAAAAATACACGCTGTTTTCCGGATATTTATTATTGTTACAAACATGTTAGTTGATATTGCTCTATTGAATATCATGTCAATACGAAAAATATGCTATAAATGAATAAAAGATGTAATTTTAAGAGATAAAGACACCTAAAATGTTAAAAGTTTCAAATATTTCTTGTAAAAAAAAACACAACAACATTAGAGTCTAAAGTTTTTACATTTGTACAAAAATTTCTAGTCTAAAAGGTGTGTGGGGGGTCTAGATTTAAATTTAGGCGGGGGAGTTCTCTAATAAATAAGTTTTTTTGCCTTTGTCTTGAACGTGTAAAATTTCAAAGTTAATGTTAAATTTATGATTCATTGCTAAATAATGGTTATGGTGACAGAGAAATAAACTCCGGAGTTCAAATCTTTGCCCGTCTTTATTGTTTTTGATGTAATTTTTCAACGAGCAATAACTTTTAAATGATACTTTTTCTCCTTGAGCTTGTTTAATGAATTCACTTATTTTGAGCGAAGTATTACCCCGATGTATGTGCTTGAGCTATAGTTTTCGTGTTTAGTAAAAGTTTTTGGGTATAGCATCGAATGTGCGTGTATTCCTTGTTTTTTTTTTTTTTTTTTTTTTGGGCAAGTATGTCATCTATTAAATCCATTGGAAAACCGTTATTATCTAGATCCTATTAAATTCAATTTAAAAGTTTTCTTTGTTCAGTGGTAGATTCAGTAATCTGCATATCATGAAATGCTAGGCAGATAATTTGTGTGATAACGAGTGAAAGGATTAGGGTGTATTGTGGTGTCCGTGTGGCTTGGTTTATGATATATTGCAAATCCACGGTGGTTCTTTTTATGACTGATATAGATTTGTTTTGTCCGTTTTCTATAGTAAATTTAATTTTAGGATGAATGTTGTTTATTTTTTCCTCGTCAAGTTTCTATAACAAAACTGTTTAAAATGTCCCTCCAAACACCTAGCGGCAAAAATTTTTCTGGCGTAATTGGGTCTCTCCAAATTTCCACCTCCGAATTAAAAAACAGACTATAGCTAACACCACGGTACAACTTCACACCAAGTCGGCTAGTTTCGGAATCACTTTCGTCCTTTTCCGTCCCAGCTCTCTTCCACGCCCTCTACCTCCAACGTAGTTGTGGGCGCGAAAATCAAACTTGAATGTACATATGTAATTTTTAATCTTGCTGATTGCTCACCAGCTTCGTGTTACTTGCGGGTATTTAAATCGCAGCAACGATGTCAAAACGAACTAGAATTAATACGGTTTTTCCTTTCTTTTTCATTTCAGATTTACTCTGTCCCGTTGTGGTATCACAGAAGGAAGCTGTCAGAAGGTTTGGTCTACGGCATCAATTATGGAATCCGATTTAACTTAAAAAAAAAAAAACAAATTTTTGAATTGTACTTTTTGGTTTATTTCTAAATCAACCGCTCCTACCATATAATCAATCGATTAAATTTCTAAAAATTCGCATCCGAGATATCAGTAAACATGCTCGAAATTGTACCGTTGAATTTTTTAGTTTTGGTTGCTGATGTGGTGCGGGGTGGTTGATAAGTCAAGTAGTTGACAGATGACATGGTACCGTCCCCACTTCTTTCGGTTACTGGGGTGCCGAGTGAATGAGTGAACTATATATAATAGACTATGAACCATGTGAGTGAATTATGAATGTTACCATAGCTGTGAGTTGGGACGCTTGTGAAACTAAGTGCCGTGAAATACGAGTACGTTGCTCAAGACTGAAAAGTGGTGACATATTCCTCTCATCACTTCATGCCTCTTTTTGTTGGTTCTCATTTGATACTGTATTTTATTCAAATAAAGCATTTTCAATGTTACATATCGAATTTACTCTGATAAGTAGTTAGTTCTTCTTTTATTATCTATATGTACGATGCGTTTCCAAAAAAGAAAAACAAAAAATTATATTCAAATTTATCGTTTTTTTTTTCTCTTGTAATTTACACGTTATACATTTTTATATCATAAATAAATTTTTAACGACGATCAAAATTACATAACTTTATTTTTATTATATACCGATAAATGTAGTTTATTTTATTTGTTAAGGGAATCTTTAAAATTTCTAATAACGTTTACGCTACTACGCCTATTTATTGCACATAACTTACTGAAAGTAAATTTATTCTTATAAAACATTCATACTCAGGAAATTTTGAGAGAAATAAATTTTTCGTGTGATATTTTTTAAGAAAGTTTTGTGGGGCCGTTGTGTGCCTTGCGTGGTTGATGATGTGTGCTAAAACCAGGCTGTTAATAACATTTATCATCTTATTTTTACTAATAATATGTCTTTAATAGTCTGGTTTCAGGGTACTTTATAATGTTAGAAAAATAAGCTGTGATTTGGGAAAGCTTCAGATAGTTGCCAAAAGTATTGTTAGCTTTGTCAAATAATAATTCCATTAGTAATATATGCCGTGAAGCCTTCCCAATCTTTAATAATTATAATTCGAGAATTATAATTATGTAATTCCTGTATGTGTGATACTAAATTCATAGGCGATCTTGAAATTGCCCGAAATGCTCGCGCGCAATCTACGTTTCGGACAGTTTCATGTTGCCTGTGCATGAACCTTAGGCTGTATGAATATTTTTTATGTATGTATTAGTGTTTAAATGTACGTTATGCGCGGTGCGGATGATATGTTGTGTGTGTGAGAGAGAGAGAGAAAGAGAACGCTGCATTGTGTGCCTGCTAGGATTTACGTATACTTATATATAGGCCTAACTCCTTTTTTTTATCTTTAAACCTGTCCGAACAGATTTTCAACGATTCCGTTATCAATTCAAAGTCAATCGCGACAATAGAAATTACGAGAAAAATCCCTAATTAAGGACTGCACCAAAGTTATATATAAACAAAAAAAGGATAAAATAATTCTTTCGATGGATTGCGTCTGTGAAAAGTTTATTACTTAGCGATGATGAATGATTTTAAGGTAGACTTTATATGGTGAGTGTATTTTGTTTGCCCGTTTGAATCGTGTGCCATGGATAGATTGTGTGTTAAATACTGTAAAACACCCCTCCCCCTCACTATACCGATGTTTGGCAAAAATCGTTTGTTTTAAGTGCGGAAAGACTGAATTTGTATACTAGAGTATAAGTCTTCGTATAGTAATAAATAAATGTGTGCTCAATCTGTGCGCGTAAGCTGCTACCGTTGCATTTTGAGTATAATCAAGTGCGACCATTCCAAAATTTATCTTGTTAAACATCGGTTTATATTAATAACAAAATTCTGTAAATGTTACCATGTCTAGGTGCCTATGACCTTAATATTATCAGATTTAATTATTATATTTTCTGCACACTCTTTTTTTTGCATAGTATATTTTTAAGTTGATATCCTCATAGCATATTTACGTGAAAATACCTTGTTATTTTTTCGACGAATTTCTCTGTAGTTCAATTGTCAATAAAGTCTCCAATCATTCGAGGAGTTTAATTAAAAACGTTTTTTCTCTTTGTCTTTCGATTTAAATAGAAGAACGGGTACGAAACGACCTACATAGAAGAACTAGGCGTCAGATACTATGGTACTAATTACAAAATAAGTTACGACAGCTTAGATATACACACAAACTACTCGCATACGGCATCGATTTAGTACTGACTAGAATGAGGAGTCGGAGATGCTGTCGTAACTTAATTCATGATTGTAAGCTGTTACCGCTGTTTGCCCAGGGTAATAATTAATAAAATCCGCTGCCAACGCGAAAATATGCGCATTTTGAAATTTTTGCCACTGAATCTGTTTTTCTACAGTTAATTCTTACAGTTTCCCCACATTAAGTTATTGCGATAAAGGGGGATAAAGGTTGTATAAGTACTGCAACAAACAGAAAAAACTTTTAATAGTGACAATATATCACATCGGTAAATTCCTCACCACATAATTGTTTTGTAATAAAATCGGTGGCACGTGTTTCGCTAGCTCGAGGCAAGCATTATCACAACCGAAATGAGTGAAAAAACGTTTGTCCTTAAGATTCTAAGCATGTATTTTTATCCCACTGTAATCGTGTGTGTGACAAACAAATAACTGTGTGGTGAGGAGTTTAGTGTCAGTAAATTACACCTCAGTCCTTGCAATCACCTTCATTGCCTAATAATATAAATAATAATAGCGATTTCCCTTCCCCAACAAGTATCGAGTACTTAGGGTTAGTTGTGAGGTGTTGGCAGCAATAGTAAGCTATCTTAAACCAAAGAAAAATCTTACGGAAATATTTCTAGATTTGAATTTGCCGCGAAATCCTATTGACATCGATCAAAATGGGAAGGGATAGTAAAATGAAGTTAGCTTAAATTAGTTTTTGTCAACTGACACAAATATCGCATCGGTAAACTCCTCACCACACAATTGTTTATAATAAAGTCGGTGACACGTGTTTCGCTAGATCGAGGCAAGCATCTTCAACAACCGTATAAACCGAAGCTAGCGAAACACGTGTCACCGATTTTATTATAAACAATTGTGTGGTGAGAAGTTTACCGGTGTGATATTTGCGTCAGTAAACTACACCACAGTCTTTGCAATCACTTTTAATTTGACAAGTAGTAAAAAATACATTGCTAATGTACAGGCTGGTTTTTAAATAATATTCCTGGTCCTGCCATATTTTCCG
Source organism: Chrysina gloriosa (assembly GCA_038088585.1). NCBI lineage: Eukaryota > Metazoa > Arthropoda > Insecta > Coleoptera > Scarabaeidae > Chrysina > Chrysina gloriosa. Next base: position 650,966 of record CM076089.1, on the reverse strand, counting down.
CTGTAAAAACTGAAATTTAAATTTGCCGCCAGTCGCTTCTCACTTTGAATTTGGCCAGACCTTGTTTCAGGAATAGAGGGACTAATTTCTGAACACACCACTATTATAGTAAATTTTGATTGGTCGAAAGTAGCACCAAATTACACTGCACCAATCCTGTTATAATCCTATCGTATACGTAATTCTGTCAGATTATTGACATTTGTTTATTACCGCTAGTTATTGTGGTGTTTATTATAGTTTTCTATTTTCTCTGCCTCTTTTGAAGTATCGCTTTAATTTGTCGCATAAATTTTATTCCAGATTTTATAGTGTGTAATTTGGGCTTGGGGTTCGTTCAGAAATTCGTCTCTCTATTTCTGATACAACATGCAAGCCCAAGATTAAAGACCATTTGAAGTATTTTCGTCATCTATCGGACAATTGCTATACTACCCAATACGTGGAAGGTACCTACTTATCTTGGGAAGATACCCTTTTCTATCTTTTCGGCCTAAAGGCCTTGGGTATTTGAGAAGTGTAGTAGTAAATAATGTTTGATAAAAGAGTTGGATGACGTTTATCATTAAGTAGTGTAAACCGGACGGACGCTGTCACTCTTTCCAACTTGAACTATGATCCAATGCTAACCTATCATAGATAAGTTATCATAGAATAAAATTCGTTGAAGTAAGGGCGTCATCATGATTTAAATAATGTGGTATAAATGATAAAGCTCTCTTTATCATAATATACCTTTTATTATAGATTTACACACATCATACAAAGCTCTTGCTTCACTAGCATTCTTCATAATCTTTACTACCAACTTATACATAATAAATATAAGTCAGCAAGTTCGAAAATGTTGTCATTGTACTCAACACTATTCAATCATTTTGGATTTGTCTCGATATTATTATTAATAATAGAGAAAGGAGAGGTGTCGTGGGACACCAGACAGGAGCGAAGATCTTTACGCATTTGATGCTTATTTGAATAAAAAGTAAAATTCTATATTTCAATAAATAATGTATGACGAAGAGTACTTCATTTCGAAACCGATGGTAAATAAGTTGAAGTCGAATTTGAAGAAAAGTTTAGTTCGAAGAATAAGGGCGCCATCTGTTGGCGGGGGAGGGAGGCGCAAACGCTTGTGTGTCTCTCCGAGCGAGAAAGATAGAAGAAAAGCGTCTACCTGATCATACCTGATGAGTTCAGAACCTCTCTAAAAGAGCTTCGCTCTAATAATGTATTATACATATCTAGTCTTTATTTCCAATTTTTTTAGTGTTTGAAACATATTTTCTCAAAACATGCAGTCCTATATAGCTTAATCCGATCGCTTTTTCGGAATCGATTTCACTTGGCTTTGTGATAGTTGTGTCAAGTTTTAAGTCGTTTTTTGTTTTGATTGTGATGCCATCTGTTGGATACATTAACTCCGACGGTCTCCAGAAGTATCGTATGCAACTTGATAAACAAATGTTCCAAGAATTGTATCCGTATGATTATGTACTGTAGCTTTCTTTTATCGAAATCACACTTCACGTCTGCAATTTATTGTACGAATTTTCTTAGTGGACGATATTTATTATTTACTTTTCTCAACAGATCGCTCTCGCGATCATTCTCGTGCCTCGTTCTTCGAAGTAGTAATAGTTGTGGTAATAGTAAACAAAATAGGTCTTTGCTGGTCTTTATATTCTCAAAGTTCTTGGAGGGGTGTTAGGTAGTGCACTTGATATCGTCATACGGTCCGAAAGAAAATGTTTTTATCCGTGTACGTAATGTATGTTTTGTGATTTGTGTCGTATCTTAGTTTAAATATAAATTAATAGTGAATCGGTTCACGGAAAATGAGACTACTAGCGACGATCAACAACAATAGGATTTTAAACAGCTTAAGTAAGTAGTTACGTATTCGACTAACAACTCCTCGTTTCATTAGCAACTTGCAAATATATTCTATGCATATGTAGAATACATGTTAACAGAGAAAAAATATAAGTCCTTCGTACGATTGAATAAGATACGAACGCCGAATGTGGTCGTATAAAACTCAAACGTACTGTACGTAGAATTTGTTGCGTTTATTAATTAAATAAATTAGTTTTCGTCCATGTCGACACTTCAGTTTTACTAATAGACGTTTGTATATAACCGCACATGGAACTCGCAGGCCATGTTAAGCCATCATTTCATCTTACATTTATTATTGTTGACATGATGGTTCCGTTAGAAAGTTTCGTTCGTGTAAAACGATGAGTAATTTGTCGTGGGACAGGTTCAAACACTTCCTCCTTTTTAAATCCAGGTCTCGGTTAACATATACCGGCGTCCGAAATTTTTAAACCAACCGCAACGATCTCCTCATTTATTAAAAAATTACGCGATTGCGAATATATCAGTAAAACCATCGTACGTAAAATCAAATGCATCTGCTCATACAGCAGAGATTTACTTCCTTATACGACGACTGGATTGTAAAATTTTGATGTGTACCAGGTAGCCGCAAAAGTATTGTATTAGTCATCGTCGCTTCGACGTAAATACCGGTTTGGTAGATCGTAGAAGAGTATAAAAGCTCTTTGGATATAAAAAAAAGGCTGGTAGCATGGACAAATTAAGTATGTACAAAATAGATATGCGTCAAATCACAGTATACGAGGGGCGCCTTTTTAGTTCTTACAAACGACCACTTGATGGCGCTATTGACGTGTGTCACTATATCCTAAAGTTTGTTAACCTTCCTATACTCACGCCAGAGACGTATACTATACTATATAAGTCGGTCTCACAGACCGTATGCGTGAAGTATAGGAAGGTTAAAAAGGTGGATGACATGTTAGCATTAAGTACTGTAAATCGGACTGACGCCCTTACTTCTCCTAATTCTAATATCGCGCCTTGCACGTAACTTGAGACAAAGACCGATTTACACTACTCAATGATAACACGTCATCCACCTTTTGAACCAACTCTAGTCATTAACCTTCCTATACTCACGTCAAAATGAAAGACGTATACTATACTATATAAGTCGGTCTCACAGACCGTATGCGTGAGTATAGGAAGGTTAATAGTCTGGCCAAACAGCAATAACAGCGTACAATTACGAAATAAGTTACGACAGCATCGCCGATTCTTCCTATCTAGTCAGTATTAAACCGATGCGCTGTACGCGAGTAGTTATGTGTATATGTAGGCTGTCGTAACTTATTTCGTAATTATACGCTGTTACCGCTGTTCGCCCAGACTAGTCATTATTTAGGTCCGACAGACGAGCGTATAATAAGTTATCATTGAGTATTGTAAACCCACTTACGTGCAAGACGCGACATTAAAATTCGAAGTAATGACTTCGTCAGTCCGGTTTACACAACTTATAACGCACTCGTTTGTCGAACCTTGTAGCTTATAATTGAGCAAAATTACCACTCTACAGAAGTCCATTATAAACGAGCCTGTTACAAACGCGGAGTAGTTAATTCGGGACAACTTCTAAGTAAGTAACCGTTGATTACAAGTACGAGAAATTTCAGCAAGCTATTAGTATTAATTATTTATTTTTTCTACTATATTTATAATAAAGCTTAGAAAACGTCGTAGTCTAAAAACATAAAATAACAAATCAAAATACAAAAACTGTAAATATAGAACACATAGCAAAGGGAAAACATACATAAAGCATACTAATAAGTGGGACTTCTAAAGATTGAAAAAAAGAGGCCTTCGAAATAGAAATTTTTTGTGACTCGTAGGCCGCTCTTTGACGAGAATAATTCCGATTGTATTTATTTTCCATTCTTTGTAAAGAGAGGCGAGTGCATAATAAGTGGAGTTTGTTAAAATGGTGGATGACGTGTTATCATTAACTAGTATAAATCGGACTGACGCCTTTACATCTCCGAATTCTAATATCGCGCCTTGCACGTAAATGGTGACAAAGACCGGCTTACACCACTTAATAATAATTTATGTGTTATTTAATAATAACACATCCATTCTTCATATAAAACCTGAATCATAAGTTATCATTAAGTGGTGTAAATCAACTTATGTGGAAGTCGTTTGAGGGACAGCGTCAGCCCGGTTTATACAACTTATCATGCACTCGTTTGTCGAACCTTAGACTCATTACTCATTACCGTTTTCGTAAAATTTGACATTTGTTATCACGAAACCAGTGGCAGCTTAGAAATTGAGGGAGTAATTTATGTACGGTTAGCGTTTTAATCATTTCTTAGGCAGTGGTAAGTTACCACCAATTTCATCAATTTTTTTAATGACCAAGGTAAGCTATTTTATCACTTTTCATTTGTGCTGCCATCTATCAATAACTTCAGAAGATAAACACAAAATTTCAACTTTATTGCAGATTTTCTGTTGAAAGTAATAATAATTATAATAATAATAATTTATTTTGCATTTTATAATACAAAACAGTGTAAAATGTGGTGTGCTGTTGCGTAATGCTTTAGTTGTTTAGGCCACAGCAAGACTCGCCCGCAACTCTATCGTGTTGTTCACAACTTTTGAAATAAATATATATTTTATAACTATGAAAACAAAAAGAAACTTTTTTTCTATTTTTTAATAGCACCCACGGGGCGGTGGTAAGCATACGTACCACGCAAAAAAGCCTGTCAAAAAAATCAAATTAATTTTATCCTAATAAGCTAAATAATTTTTTTTCTTAAATCAATCTCAGCGGTTTTCCCCTCTAAATAGAAACATTTTATGACCGCTCGTTTAACTTCATTTTTATCCATAATTAAAAACACAAGAACGTCGTTGACTTAAATGCTTACCAAAACCAGACTATTTGCCAGATCGATTTAACATTCGCAGTCAATTGATGTGAAAAAGTTGTCAACACAACGACATAAAGTATTTGGAAAAATAGCAGCGATGGCGGAAACTATTCAATCTACCCTCGTAGAATTTCTAATAAAAGGAAAGATTAATTTTTAATTAACTATGGCAGATTTTCACATAAATCTTTGATTTGTATTTTTTAATACGGAGTCTACAATCCAAATCCCGCCTTACTTTCCTGCAACAATCTCCCTTGCACTATTTGGTATCTATTTATTCAATGCGAATAACAATTTCTTTTACAATTGATTCTAAACAGTATGTATTAATAAATATTCGTGTATTTCGCGCGTATTTAGCACAGTAGTATTACAACATGATTAGAGATCAATTTCACGTCCATTTTAAGTATCTCATTATCGATTTTAATTAATGGACGAAATCGATTCTTAACAAATACAGGTGCGATTAAAATAATTTGCCATAAGAAGGTAGGCAATTTAAAAAAAAAAAACCTACTTGGGCAGAAGTAATTTGATATGGAATTCGACAGTCATTTTAAAAGCGTATCGTAGTTTTAATCGGTTGTGCTAATTTGGAAAAAATCTTATAGGATTAAACATTTCATTATTGTTGAATAATAAAATTCAGAGGAGTGACAGCGTCAGTCCGATTTACACGTCGTCCGCATTTTTTAACAAACCCCAATCATCACCAAACGTTCGTTTCGCAGCTGGTAGAAAGGGTCTTTTATAAATTTGGAGAAAAAACATTAATTTAATTATTGCTAACCAAAAAAAGAAAAGGAAATAAATCGAATACAACGGTTATAGATGCATTGAATTAGATGTCACTTTTCCACCTGTGATTTATACGTACCTATTTGAATTGGAACGTGCATGCATAAACCAATTGATTTTCAATTATAACCGCAACAAGTAGCGAGCAATACCAATCTTTGTTTTGTTTTTTTCCTGCTAGAAATAGATGCATATCCTAATCGTTTTACGGTATAAAATTTGTATGGTTTCTCTTCTGCGTTACGGTCGGTTATTCGTTAAAGTGTGAGATATAAAGTGCACGAAAGTGGAAAGTTAATTAACAAATATGCATATTCATGCGACCGGTAACCGCCGAAATAAAAAGAAAGTAATCCACCATTTTCGACAAATTCATACAACACCAACGTACATAATAAATACGAGGGCGCCTTTTAAGTTGTTACAAAAACTGGGAAAGAAAAAGAATTACTTTTTTTTTGTTTGGAACAAACTGTTTTAGTGCTTTTCAAAATATTCGTACTATATTTAAAGATCTATTCACTTTCCGGTGCGTTCAAACCAATCCTCGAAACATTTTTTTCCGTTCTGAAGTTGGCGTCTCAAAAACATGCTTTTTTGTGAAGGTTTCCACAGCTTCTTGAGGTGCTCTTCTCCACAACTAGATTAGCTTTTAATTAAGAACAAGGGCAGAAATCGATTGGAAGCAAGTGACGATATTCGTCGTAGCTGTGAACGATAGCGTTAGTCCAAGACTTGCCCAAATTGTAAAAAGGATGCCAGCCCTGTTGTAATAAAAATACATTTTGAAATTCGCGCCGAATTTCTGAACGAACCCCAAGCCCAAATTACACTTTATAAAATCTGGAATAAAATTTACGCGGCAAATTAAAGCGATACTTTGAAAGAGGCAGAGAAAACAGAAAATTATAGGAAACACTACAATAACTAGCGGTAATAAACAAACGTCAATACATTTGACAGAATTACGTACACGATACGATTATAGCAGGATTAGTGCAGTGCAATTTGGTACTGCTTTCGACCAATCAGAATTTACTATAAAGTGGTGTGTTCAGAAATTTGTCTTTGTATTTCTGAAATAAGGTATAGAAGATTGTGGCGAAAAGCAACGCGACACGGTGCCGAATATAGGAATTATTATATCAAAAATATGTGCGTTATTTTAACTTTTAAGACCATCACCTACAGCTCAAAAATTACGTTTATTTTCTATTAAAAGTTCTCTATTGTAGCATTCAAACGTTTGAATTTGTTGCGTAATTTTAAGTTGGCAATACTGACCAGGTTGGTAGGAAACGACGACATATAGGAAGTCGTCAGAGAAATTAGTTATGATCACATTATGTTGAGGTTATGTTATGAAGAGGAGTGAATAAACGTGTCTAGATTTTGTGTTATGTTTATTTTTATGTAGAATCGAACAAGTAAAGGAAGGGGTTATTCTTATTCTTCTTCTACACTAATATAAAAAAATGTATAAATAAGTTGTTATGTTACTAAAAATTACGATTTGAATTTATTTTCATATTCTAGAACTTTTCTTTTTCTTTTTTACCTCGGCATTCCTGCGCTGAACAAAAAAGTGCTAGTAGTACCTGTTCAAAAAAAAAAAGAAAAACAATGTTGGCAATCACCGCTCTACAGATATGATTGAGACATGTCGAATACAATCGAAGAAACAATCGGATTTTCGTGCTTCAGTGCTTCGTCAACGAACAACTTTTGTGGGCTTCAGTTTACCTTGGAACGCATAAATACAGTGGATTGCTGCTTCGTTTCCGGTTTATACTAATTTGTCCGAGTTTAGTCGTCGCAGATTTTGCACTTCATCGGACGTATTCTTTGAAAATTCTTACGTTATTTTTGACCGCACCTGTATTTCGTTACTTTTGACCGCGTCCGTATGGACGGGTCGTTTCGTAATTGTACATGCAGCGATTCACTTTCCATGGTGGCGGATCTTCGAACTACGCACGTTTACTTTAATTTGAAATTCATTAATTCCTAACTTTGCCGTGTTTTTAATGTCGTTTCTAGACATATGGTATGTTATGGAATAACGTAAGGTTCGCGTTTCTTTTGTTTTTTAGCCATTTATGACCCTTATGACCCGTGGGTCAGACGCTGACCCACGCGTTGATTTTTATAAACTTATTTTTTATATCATAGAAGAGAGGACAGACAATCAAAAAAAAAGTATATATCTCTAATGTGTATTTATAAAAAAATTCCAAGTGGACCTTGACTAGCTGATTTTTATTAAAAGAAAAGTATATGCATATATCTAATGTAGAATGTATAAAAAAATGCAAGTGGATATTGGCTAGCTGATTTTTTAATACAAAATTGTTTCAAATATGTTCGAAAATATTAAAATATTATGATGGAACTTGACATCTTTACTAAGGATTTGGAAATGAATCATGAGGTATTGTCCTCAATTACAAAAACATTTTTAAGCATAATTTTTGAAAATATGCTTGACAATCATTTAATTAGTGCTAATAGACTTGGAAATAAATCGACTGCGAAATGCGTTAAACTAATGAATACGGAACATGGACCTGATATTAAGAAAGTACCTGAAAATGAACAACAACGGATTTCTCATTAAATACATTTCAAATTTATTATCAACTTTACTATATACACGTACCTGTAACTATATCTATTAATAAATAATATTTCATAATATACATATATGATTTTCTTGTTTCCCTTGTTCATTCAAATGTTGAAACTGCACGGTTTACTTTTTTCTCCTCACTTGCAATAGTAAAAGTTGTAGAACAAAAAGGGAACGTAAACTTTTTAGAGGATTTTGAAAAGTAAGAACCAAAAAAAAAAAAATTGTTCCCCTCTCTCCTTTCACTTATTGTAAGTGTATATCTTGAAGCCATCTGTATTCGTATAGCGCAATGTTACTATTCTATCACAGACGTTTCAGATAGTTGTAATACTATTGGCGCAAATCGAGCAAATCGCACAAAAATTCGATTGAATGTAGGCGTTAAAAATTTAATACGTCCTTTTTCAAAAGAACACGTTTCGTTGCAGCATTGTTCGTATTATTCACATCGACTCGTATTTCTGGACAAATCCTCGGACCGTCAAATCAACCGGAATCTTATTTAAACGTAAGCACATACATAAGACTGCAGACGACGATATCTCTGAAAAAACACACAGGACTCAGCTTTAGAACATGCGTCGGTGAGTATTCTACGATGGAGGGTGACGGTTAAGTATGTTAAGTGCCACTTTATAAAGTAGATATCACGTTCATAGAAGGGATTCAGAAGTGTTAAACGTGTGACAAATTTACTTCCTCGCATCAATTTCCTCCGTTTTTTTTTTTTTTTGGCGAGAAGAAATGATGTTACTTTTAACGTATGTAAATAAATGTGTGAAGATGATCGCCTTTGTAGAGATGGCGAGACGGTCATTCTCAGACGTTTTACAGTGTATTTGTAAATTCTAGATTATTATTATTATTTAATATTTCCTTCATTATTCACAGGCGGAGAATTATTCTCGCAAACCCACAAGGAAAATATCATCGAATTAAAGGTAGAAGACGAAGGAATACGATTTTCGGTTAAAACCCTTGGTAAACAATACGAAGAACGAATTTTAGGAAATTTCACCGACAACCGATGGCATAACGTCGATCTACAATACATGCAGGGAAATCTTACTTTAAATATAGACGGGCAAATTAAATTATTAGCCAATAGTACGTACAGATCGGAATTACTGACCAGTCCCGGCCTGTATAACGAAGGGGCCGTATTAATTGTCGGCAAGCATTATAACGGGTGTATAAAGGAAGGACCTTCGATCGTTTTCAATGAAACCGTCATTCAAGCGCACGACGCGAAGTTTGGTCGTTGTCCATTAGGAGATGACTGTAAGTAAACTCGATGTCACCCTCGATATTAATGTTTTGAATTCTATAATCATGAATCTAACTCGGTGTCGTGCGAGATTCTTACCTCAAATCGTTCAAAAATACCAAGGCATTGTTACAGCATGTCGATATAAACAACGGCTTCTCCTGGAATTCACACGAACTGACTCTCGTTACTTGTTGCGATACTGAGTAAGACAATAATGGTGAATACGAATCAAGCAGAAGAAGATTAATGTGGTGAATAGGTCCTCGAGAATATATATTGTATAGAACTCTTGTATAAGCATTCATTAGATGTAGCATTCTCGCTTAGCATCCCAAGTGTTCACATGTTTTTATGTGGTTAGAAAAAGTTCAGTCAAAATAACCACCGGCAATTATTATGATAAATCCACTCTGTAGCAAATTTTATAGCACCAAACTGTATGTTTATAGGCACCGTGCGAGAAACGACGAAACAATGCAAAAACGAGCCGTGCATGAGACACGGAACGTGCATCGATAAAGAAATAACCTATCAATGCATATGCCCTCCGAGGTATACTGGTAAAAATTGCGAAATGGAGGTGTTACCTAACTACTGTAAAAGTGAAATTCCTCCGTGTCTAAATAATGGTATTTGTATCGATGTTCGTGATGGTTACACTTGCAATTGTCCACCGGAATTTACAGGTACATTTATATAGTATATATTTCAGCCAAGTTGGCTGAAATCCCCATTAAATTTTCCATCTTAAATTAAGTCCTAAAATTTTTACTTGACAGCAGTGAGATTTTGGCATTAGTAGAATGTGACAAGAATACATAACCTATAAAGGTTGAACTAGTCAGCCAAATATGTATTATTTCCAGTTTGTATACAACATTGAAAATGGACTATAATATAATAATAAAAGCGCTTTGTTGAATGGTAGACGGCATCGTTTCAAACGGATACGTTAGATAACTCGCGGATAATAAAACCGACGTAACAGGTTCGCAAACCTTAGAAAACAAATGTTTATACATCCCTAGGGTTTTTAGTATTGGCAACCTAGCACACGTCCGATTGCTCACTCTGGATGTAATTGGCTCGAAAATATTATCGATTTTAAAAAAAAACAATACTTTTAAAATCATCGTAATTTATGATAAATCAAAAGCCTTTTTAGATTTTCACCTGATGCAGCCACAATATTGTAGTGGTACTATCATTAAATATTTTGAAACTTGAAAAAGTCTTTTGATTTATCATAAATTTCGTTATGTAATTTCGTTTAAGTGATTCCCTGATCGATTAATTATTTAAAATCATCGTTTATAATTGCGTTTTATACAAAAATTTCAGGTGCCCGATGTGAAGTAGAAGTAACGACAGAAATCCAATGCCCGTCAAATCCTTGCGGAAACGGTGGCACGTGTCAGGTGAAAGTGATCAACGGCACCAACACGATCATATGCATCTGTACTGAAGGCTTTTCCGGCGATCATTGCGAAACGGACATTGATTACTGCAAACATCATCAATGTCAGAATAACGGAAACTGTAGGGACGGAAAATACAATTATACGTGCGACTGCACGCATACCGGCTATGACGGACCGTTTTGCACGGAAAATATCAACGAATGTGCGGCGAGTCCTTGCCTAAATGGAGGCTTATGCTTCGATAATTACGGCAGTTATTGGTGTCAATGTATGCACGGTTTCGATGGACCAAATTGTGAACATGTGAGTATTTTTAAGCGGTAATTTTAGTTTAAAATGTAGTATTCAGGAATTTGAATTTGCCGCGTAATTTTAAGTTGGTCATACTGAGCAGGTTGGTACGGAACGACGAATGTAGTTAGTCATGAGCGAAGTTAGTTATCAACACAGCACGGATGAAGCAAATTCAAGTGAAGAGGATTGGTAGTAAAACGTTCCTAGATTGAAGAATTTGTACGTACCTACTGTTTGCGCTCGTGACCGAAGTCATTTATATATAACATAAATCGTACATGAATCGCAACTAACTTCCTCCCTTTCGTTTCTTACCAACCTTTTAACGTAAAAATACACTAAAGCAAATAGTTCTGCCAACCTAATATTTTTAATTTCTACAGGAAATCCGCGAATGTGAATCTCAGCCGTGTTTAAACGGCGGAATCTGCGAAGATATACCCGAAGGATACCAATGTCGTTGCCCTTCCGGCTTTTCGGGGATGCATTGCGAATTGGCCTCGCAACATCGTCAAGTGTCATGCGATTCGAACGGTCAGTGCGAACCTTACGGCCATTGTATCGGCAACAAATGTATCTGTAAGCCCGAATATTCCGGTAAGTCGATCGATTAAACGTCCCGCATCTGTTGCATCGTTTCCTACGTTTAGATTGAGACGCGATAGGATATGTAGAGGAAGGTCGCTCTGTTATACTTGCATGTTTGTTCTAGGTGTATATCCGAATTGTAAAATTGATTGTATTAAAAATCCATGTAAAAACGGTGGCAGTTGTATAGATTCTTACAACTGTAGTTGTCCTTCTGGATATTCAGGTACTATTTCATCCTTAACTGGATAATCGTGTGCTGATTTCATCGGTGCTATATCTCTTGCGTGATTAACTCAATATGCATACGTATTAGATGGAATTGTGACGAAATGCCAAGCCAACATCGCAGAGCTTTTAAGTTCGGGGCAGTGGCTTTGCTCGATATCGAGATTTCAGTATATCAGAATTTCTAGACTTTAACTCATTAATATCTTCGATGTGATTTATCGAACAGACCGAACTAACTCGACAAACTGTAGCTGTCAAGCGATTATTTTTATTACATGACTGCTATGGATAATTACATAAAGAATAAGAAAGAAATGGAGCAACATTAATTTTTTCTATAAATCCTGTGTTGCAAAAACAACTTTTTTCTTCAATACGTGTTGTTTTTGAAATCACTTTATACCTTCTAGTCTAAAATTTGGTGGTGATCCGAATATCTCTATTCAGTTTGGGTTAGTATTCATTAACACGTTCAATGCCATGTCCACCCATATCCCTGGCAACTGAACGTGTCAAATTAATAGCTATTCTGATACACGAGCAACTCATCTCGGATGCAATAGCGAGTAACAGGTTAAAAAAGAAAATACCTTGAATTATATAAATGACATCGAGCTAGCTACGTATTACATTCCACCTGATCTCGTATGCATTATATTGTATGTATGTACTAATTGCATTACGTTTGCTTTTGCTTCATGCTTTCTCTCTACTTTTGTACGTAAGGAACTGCCTGTGGGCAATCTTTGTGTGGGGCTAACGCATGCAATAATCGATCGTCGTGTCCGAAACGTTTCTTAGAGTGCATGTGTCCGATTGGCTTTAGTGGTTTTCGTTGTGAACGGCGTTTAAAGTGTATTGACTTGCCTTGTGTTCATTTTGTTGAATGTATTGACTTTGTAAGTATAATTCTCAATTTTGTAATCTAGCATAAATCCACTAGGTATGTACGAATTTTAAAAATTTACACTCGTTTAAATTGTTCACCTTATAAATAGTCCGGGCAAACAGCGGTAATTACGAAATAAGTTATGACAGCCTACATACATACACAGAACTACTCGCATACAACGCATCAATGAATTACTGACTAGACATGGTGATTGGGAGACGGCGATGCTGCGGTAACTTATTTCGTAATTGTACGTGATTACCGCCGTTTGCCCAGGCTACTTATAACGATTTATTCGCACGGTGTTACATCTTGTTTATGTTCGAAATTTTATTAAACATTGTCATGCTTATGAACAAATTTGGTGTTCGTGCATCTAAATAGTTTAAATCGAGTGTATGTTTATAAATTGGGCATTAAGCACGTACACGAATCACACAATCGTATCGTATTGTAAGGAACAAATTGATTCACAGCTTGAAGGCTACTTCTGCACGTGCGAATCTGGTTGGACCGGAGTGAATTGCGACACTAATATTGATGAATGTCTTAGCAATCCTTGTATTAATGGTGGCACCTGTTTTGATAAGGTGCCGTTCTTTAAATGTCACTGCTTACCTGGATTTACAGGTAAACACTCTGGGTACTCTGTAGATTACTGTAGTTTTTTCATCACTACTAACACTAAAGTATATAATTTCTATCGTTTTTTATCGCTTTCCTTATACATTATCCATCTACATTAGGTGTCTTATTTACTAAGTTACGTTAGTTTTAAAAAATAATTTCATTAAAAAATATACGCTATTATAAAAACAAACATTTTCCAAATAAATACGTGGAAAATGTATAATTTAAAGCTCAATTTTTACGGGAAAAAATGCTACTGATGCTATTTCGTCATCTACGAGGTTAATCCCAAAAATGAGGTCTCCTAGTTTTTTAGAAAGTAAAAAAAACCTTTGTTCATTAAAAAATGACTGAGATGATAAGATAGGCAACCAAATGTACACTATTGATATATACACTGTATATACAGTCTATATATCAATGGTGTGTCCCAGATCGAGTGCGATTACATGAGTAACTTCCCTATTATTGAAGATGAAAGTTTTGGTTAAATGGGATACGTTTTGCAACGTTATATGCTGATTTAGAATCTGTTTGAAAAATTCAAAATGTTAACGATATATTTATCAAGATAGCCATGATGAATTTAGATCTCGAAGCGACGAATGACAAAATAATATCTGTTTTATGTCATAGTATTAAAAGATCAACTGACCATCAAATGATCTAAAGTTTAAAGAAAATAGTAGATATATTTATCAAGATATCTATGACAAGATTTAGATCTAAAAACCACAACGAATGACTAAATAACGATCGTCTTATGTCATATCGTTAGAAATATAACTAAACACGAAATGCCCTAAATTTTTGAAAAACTTGTTGATATGTGTATGATGATAATCAAGAAAATATTTACATCTAACCACAAACATAACAAAATGATCTAAATGTTAGAGAAGCTAGTAGACAACACATTTCACACATTCACTTCACACGTACGTAAACCACACACACACCATCTTTTTTACTTTTCTTTCAAATAACTTCTGACAGGTTTGACATTTTGAAATTGTTCAAACAAATAATAATCTTCAATAATAAGAAAGTTACCCGTGCAATATCTCTTGATCTGGGACACAGGGTATAGCCGTTCTTGTTTTGTTTTTTGAAAGAAAATATCTATCACCTCCTTTTTGATTGCCTTGATCAGATTATTGTAGTAGTACCTTAAAAAGTATTATTTGATTAGATGTGGCTGACGATAGTATCAAATTACTGATAAATTTCTAGAATACAAAGCATACTGATGCAGCTTTTTTAAAAATATATAAAAGACTTTTGAACAATTATTTTTAAAATCTATGTGCCACATGTAGGTGATCGTTGCGAAGAAAAAATCGGTGATTGCTCGATTTTACCTTGCATAAACGGCGGTACGTGCAAGCTGACACAAAACGGATACGTCTGCGAATGTCCGACGTACTGGATGGGGGATAGATGCGAAAGACAGTACACCCAATGCGATACCAATCAGTGCTTGAATAATGGAATTTGCAAAATGGATCTGATCACCAGGGAGCATATATGCGAATGTTTGCCAGGTAAGATGGCTGCAAGTTTCTTCGTGTCTCGTCGTTCGATTTTAACATTAACCGTTTTTGCAATAGGATTCGAGGGCCGGTTTTGTCAAGTTTGTTCGAAACCGGATTGTTCTTCCGTACAAAACGATGCGTGCTTATCCAATCCCTGTCCGCAGAATGCGAATTGTATACCGAAGTCGGGGGAAAATAATTACACGTGTGTATGTAAAAAGGATTTCAAGGTAATTAATGCCCCACACGTCCGTTACCGTCTACGAATACTATCGTACTGGCATTGGCGGCGAACGTATTAACCTAGTAATTTAGTATTGTATGTGATTAACCAACAACATCAGTAGGAAGAGATAAGCCTGTTACGGCGGAGTAATCCCACCACCACGTACAACGTCGCATACGTAAAAAATTAAAGACTCATGTTTCATTTAATTTCTTTTTTAGCAGCCCCCGTATACGACTTTTTTGTACTTTAAAAACTTTTTGAGTAATCCCCGTACATCAGCGCTTGAACGCCTCAAACTTATTGAGCGATCCCCGTATGTCAGCTTGAACGCTAGTTCCAAACCTCGCCACCAGGTATATACCGCCATTTTGGGGTAAAAATGCGGGAATTTTAAAACGTAAAAGAAGCAATATATGACTAATTCTCTAATAATTTGTTCTTCGGTACGAAATGAATAAAGCAGAGATATTAGAAATATGAATGGAAATTTTTTGAGTAGCATGTAATGTGGGAAATATATTCATTTAAAAAAAAACACAATAAGGTGGCATTTTTTAAGTTTAATCAGGGAAATTAAACAGTGTTGAGATAATTTTAAGGAAGTTACCCCCAGTAAACATTTTTTAATTTCGCGGACAGTTTAAGTTGGTAGTTCCGGCAAGAGTGGACATATTCGTATGCATTGTTCTTAGAAATTGGCTAGTATGTCCACTATTGCCGGAACTACCAACTTAAACTATTCGCAAATTTCAAAAATGTTTATTGGGTAGTACCTTATACAAAGTAGTGTTTTATATGTAAGAAAAAGACGAATTAAAACACGAAATAAAACTGAGCAGAACTTAATTAAAAAGAGTCGGAATCTCAACCACACAAATGTGAGACAAATTTCAAAAGTATAGGTTAATTTTACATTTTACCGCATTCGACGCAATATTTAAGCTACTAAAAAGTCGCTACTAGGAAAGCCGCCATCTTGGGGCAAAAATACGTCTTTCTCTTTTTAACACATTGGCATAAATTGCAGTACTTTATATATCTAGTGATTTTACGGCGCAGAGGTGGACATCTCTCCCTACTGCCACGCGAAAGTCAATAAAGAAAAATAGTAATGTGTTTTTAATAAAATAAAACTCTTTTTAACAGCTTTTAGTACTAACTTAGAAATAAAAATAAATATGGTGTTGTTTTAGAACCCGATTGTACGGATATCGACGAGTGCGAACTACCGAATCAACATCCTTGCAACGATGGCATTTGTAAAAATACCATAGGCAGCTTTCAGTGCTATTGTAAACCGGGATTCACAGGCGAATATTGCGATTTGGATATAGACGAATGCCTTTCACTGCCGTGCAAGAATTCCGGGACGTGCATTAACAAAATCAATAATTACGAATGTCAGTGCCCCGCTGGTTATACAGGTGATAATTTTTATGAAACAACTTGCTGTACTACATTATTATACAGTCCAACGTCGTAGTCGAACTCGTCAGTTAGCTGGAGGAGTGCATGTAATTTTTTTCTTTTAAGATGCAACTCTATTACCCAAACTCATTTTATATACAGAAGTCCTCTACCTACGAACTTTCGTAGTTAGAAACAAAGCTGGCAGATGGCGGGTTAACATGAGCCTAAACATTACATAATTGTAAAAACAACGTTGTACTATCCGAGTTTTTGCACCAAACATCGTCTTTTCATTATATTATACTGTACAAAGAACAGATGACTCATCATACCGCATATCTGTCACAGTTTATTAAATATAAATCAATCAATATAATTTTTAATAACTTTCTCTTACTTGAACTCTCACCTAAATAATAGAGTCGTGAAATTTCGACTTACAGAGCTTTAACTGCATAATTAAAACGAATTCGTCGTCTTATACCATTATCGAAATTGAATGTTTCCAGGTAAAAATTGCCACATCGACATTAACGAGTGCGATTCGCACCCTTGCAAGTATAATTCCACTTGTATCGACGGCAAAAACGATTTCCAATGCGTTTGCGAAGAGGGAAGAACCGGAAAGACGTGCGAGACTAATATTAACGATTGCATCGTAAGGAAGCTAAACTCGTACACCCGTGATGATTATCATAACTCGTATCTATATATAATTTTAGCCGCCGCCTTGCCTAAACGGCGGAATTTGCAACGATCAACTGAACAGTTATTGGTGCGATTGCGCCGATACCGGATACAAAGGGGAACGTTGCCAAATCAACATCGACGATTGCGAAAGCGGCCCGTGCGTTAACGGAGGAACGTGTAAAGATGCGATTAAAGACTACAGCTGCGATTGTCCGAACGGATACGCGGGAAAGGCGTGCCAAATCGATCTGGACGAATGCGAACAACAACCGTGTCAGCACGGTGGAACGTGTCTGCAGAGATCGAATCAAACTTTGTACGATCCGAGTTTTCAGGCGCAATTAAATATAGCGTTACCCAACACGTATTATAGCGAATTTAACTATTCTAGCGCGGCTGGGTAAGTGTCGGTAAATACAAATACAGAACGGGCTGATATACACCTTTTTTCTTATTATATTACGTACGATTTTACGTTATTTAGATGTACAAGTAACCTATACCGATGGCCATAAGCAGTATAGTAATAATAATAAGTATTTATTTAAAAAACAATGTACAGACTTATCGGGAATGATTGTCCACCACGTGACCAGTCGTTTTTTAAATCTGGGGATTTTTGTGTTCATAGGTTTATGGTATTTGTATATCACTAGGGAATCACACTAGCATTTGACATAGTCGTACAATCGTTATTCACCATTTTTAGCTGTCTTTCTTTACATTTTCGCTCCAGTATTTTGATCATACATTTAAAGTAATAACTGTACTCTTCAGTACACAGCCCTTTCATGGCATTTCTGCCTAAGGTAAGCTAAATAGAAGTATCATATAGCATTAAAAAAAAAAGTATTTATTTTGGGATTAAACTTTAAAATGTTTACGAGTGAACAAAACGCATTCGTTCTGATGGCTCATTTTCGAAGCGGTACTCGAAATGAAGATGGGACTCGGGCACACTCACTGCAGTCTTGTATTGAGCAATAAGTGGAAAGATTTCCAAATGAAAATATATCATATGAAAATTTTCTCACCATTAGAATAGACTTGTGGAACGTTTTGAAAATAAACATTGCATTTGCAAAGAAAAATCTACTGGTAGGCCAAGTGTATTAAGTGTAGATGTTGTTGATGACCCAAGTTTGCTCAAGCAGGTATGATGACGTATTTCATTATTTATTGTGAAGGAATTCAATGTTTCCTCATTTTGTAGGTATCCTTTATGAGAACTACGGAAAGGCTTCGAAGAGGATTTTGCATATGCATCCATACCAAGTATCGGTGGTACAACAATTATATCCACGAGACCATCAAGGATATATTCAATTTTGTCAGTGGTTTAGTGAAAATTTAAACCATAGCGATATATTGGAAAAAAACATTTATGTCAGATGAGGTATGGTTCCATTTATCGGGCTATGTGAATAATATGCCAAAAGTATAGAATATGGGGAATGGAACATCCACATACTTTGATCGAAACCAGTTTACACCCTATTAGAAATGATATACGGGTGGCATTATCAAGATGATGTGTTGTCGGGGCCTATATTTTTTAATGATACAGTAACCGCTGAAAGATATCGGAATAATATTTTACACTCACTTAGCGAACAGTTGCACGTTGATGAATTGACAGAAGGATATTTTCAGCAAGATGGACCAACAGCTCATACTGCATTCGATGCATTGGAATACCTACACGACAATTTTATGATGATCGTGTAATTAGTTATGGAAGATGGCCTGCAAGATCACCGGATTTAACACCTCTAGATTTTCACTTCTTCGGTTATCTAAAAAACAAAGTGTATAGACAATGCTTACATGACATTCATGAGGTACAAGCAGCTATACGGCATACAATTCAAGATATCCTTGTAGAAGTTTTGCGACAAATATTTGACAATTTAAAAAGGAGGATACAATTATGTATCGAACAAAGCGGATAACAACAATTTGAACATTTATTGTAATTTGACAGAATTTACTCTTAATGTAATGACAACTGTTAGACTAACTGAATAAATAAATTGTCGCAATCATTAAACTGAAATCTATCTCAAATTGAGGCATAGAATAAAAAATTTGCATGATCTATCTATCGACAAAGTCAAAAGTAAATAAAAAACAGTAAAAGCAATAACAATTTCTTTAAAAAATGCGCACCCTAATTAAAACTTTATAACACGCCACTTTTTATAGTATTTTACATTAAACAATAGTGTACTACCAACTGTTGTTATTTGCGTTGCCTAATTTGGTAGTCACGTGGTGGACAGGAATTGTTGATGTCTCTGTGTTACTTATATACATCAGAATTATACAGAGGAAGCAAATTTAAGTGAAGAAGGTTGGTAGTAAAATGTTCCTAGATTGAAGAATTTTTACGTATCTACTGCTTGCGCACGTGACCGGAGTCACTTTTCAGCTTTGTTTCTATTTTAATTTCATTTTAAACGGCACGCACACGTAAGCAAAACTTTATAATACGCCACTTTCTTTAGTATTTTACATAAAGCGATAGTGTACTACCAACTGCTGTTATTTGGGTTGCCTAATTCGGTAGGCACGTGGTGGATAGGAATTTTTGATATCTCTGTACAAGATATGCGTGAAATTCGTCAGAAAGAAAGCGAATTGACAATAAATAAATTAAAAAATATACATTTGTTACTTACATACGCTTAAATAATCATCATAAATAGTTAGCGTATTTCGTTTTCGTCCACTCCATATTTACACGTACACTTCTAATTCGTGGTAAACCTTTACAGATTCGACTGCTTATGCGTACCCGGTATAAAAGGACCGAAATGCGAAGAGAACATCAACGAATGCGAAAGTAATCCGTGCAAGTCCGGTACGTGCATCGACAAGATAGGATCCTACATTTGTCAGTGCGATGAAGGTTTCGAAGGTGAACTCTGCGAATTAGACATCGACGAATGCGAAAGGAAACAACCGTGCGTGCACGGTTCGTGCAGGGATCTCCGAAACGATTATTTCTGCGATTGCAACGCCGGATACGGGGGAAAGAATTGTTCGGTTACGTTGACCGGATGCATTGATACCCCTTGCAAGAACAACGGAAGCTGTATACCTTACATCATAAACGAAACGAATCATCTGTTCAACTGTACTTGTCAACATGGATTCTACGGGCCTACTTGCGAATTGATAACTACCATATCTTTATCGGGAAGCACTTTGATAACGGTTAATACGACCAGAGACGAGGGCTACGATATTCAGCTGAGATTCAAGACTACCCTATCGGGGGCGTTTTAGCCGTTGGGACGGGACAAACTTATTACGTGCTGGAATTATCTAAAGGGCGTCTGAATCTTCGTTCGAGTCTTTTGAATAAATGGGCTGGAGTTTTCATCGGATCCAGTTTGAATAACAGCGATTGGCAAAGAGTTTTTGTAGCGATCAATACATCTCACATTGTTCTATCTGCCAATGATGAACAGACCATTTATCCGATTAGTAATACTGAACCTTCGGTTAATACCACCTCGGCACCGAGTTTTCCGGTTACTTACATCGGAGATCCAAAGGAATTTCGCACGTTGGCTAAAGAACCGCCCCTTGTGGGATGCATCGAAGATCTCATCATAAATTCGGCTTGGGTTTTACCCACGGCGCCGAATCCAACGGTATCGATACACAACGCAGAAGTTGGGTGCCATCGAAAACCACTCTGCGATCCAAATCCCTGCGAGTCAGGTGGACATTGCACGGATAAGTGGAGAAACTTCAGTTGTACTTGTGGAAGACCGTACTTGGGACATACTTGCCAGTACAGTAAGTAAATGCGTATTCGTTTGATTCCCACTATTAATGAAAACAATTTTTTTCCCCAAATTAGATTATACTGCCGCCACATTTTGTCATGAAAATATAACAAACTCTTTGGTGACAGTTCATGTCGACAAAGATGCTAAACGAGCTGTAAGATCGTTTGTCGGGATCAGTATGTTTATAAGGACCAGGGAACGAGCCGGGCAAGTGTTTTATTTAGGATCCCTTAATGATGCCGGAAAAGAACAGGAAGAAACTTATATCTCTGCGCAATTGGAAAATGGAGAATTGTATGTCAAAATGGAAATACACGGGAATGTGGAAGCGTATTTCGTCGGTGGAATAAAATTAGATAACGGATTCAATCATTTAATCGAAGTTCGTACCGCTGTATACTCCGTTCCCTTTAAGAATGCAGTACGGGGATAGATACGGTTGTAAAATTCTCGAATCCGATTGGAGTATATATAGGCTGTCGTAACTTATTTCGTAATTACAGCTTTTTGCCCCGATTCAGAGCTAGCCACCTACTACATTCTTAACGTGAACTCAATATAGCAAAATAAAGCTATTTTTCTTTTTCCGCAATAACTCGATATATCTTGGTTTTAGGTAATGAGAAACGTGTCGTTGGTTCAAGTAAAAATCAACGGAACGGAGTATTTCCGGAAAACTATATCTTCGACGGGATATTTAGACGCCGATATCCTCTATTTAGGTGGGAAACCATCAGCGTTTAGATCGGTGAGGCAAGCATTTGATCTGCCAAAGCAAGATGTTGCCGTTGTAACTGGTCCAGCTGCAGTAACAGCTTCACCGAACAGAGAAGTAGTGCATTTTAAAGGCATAATACAGGATGTTCAGGTAGAATATAAAGATGCAATCAGTAACGTGCTAAAATTACCTTTGAGTTTAATTTTTTTTTAGATCAGTGGCGGCAAGGAAATAATGGTGGTCGAATTCTTTCCGTTAAACGTTAACGATCTTAATATACCAAAATCGTTTGGTAATGTCACGTTTGATAACACAACGGTGTTACCAGGAGTCTTATCCGATGACATGTGTATATCGAATCCATGTGGGAATGGTACATGTAGGAACACGTGGAATGATTACCAGTACGTACACATAATAATAATAATCATTTTTTCCAACGGGTAACACCCAAGTACAGGAAAATGAATACAGAAAACGATATATGCGAAAACGTTAATAACAATAAAAAAAAACAAAAAAGAGATGCACCATAGAAGTACGATTCAAGAAAGTCTTACCACCCAAGTGAGACATATGGAGGAGTTCTTGTGCAATTTTTGATGCTAAATCCGAATCCGGAGGCAAAATTGCTCTAACACGTGAGCATTTTGAGATATCCTTACTCCAAAGTGGCAATGAGACAGTTTTCAGTGATGTTTGAGGTTATGTTATAAGGACTGGGAATTTCTTTTACTTTTGCCCATTTCTGTTTATTTTATCATTCAATAGTAGTCTTCGCTTTCAGAATCTATTTCCACTTCTTTCGATGCCCCTTTCCTTTTTCTCTCGAGACACATTAATTTCAATCTATAGTACTTCGTAAGCAACATTGCCGTTTTAATCCTTTTGTTTCGGTAAAACTTTTCTAACTTTTCCCGATAATTTATTAATTGGTCGAACCAAAGGAAAATTGATTTTGATGGTGGAAGAATAACGCTAAAAAGTAGTATAAGCAGAAATGATAAAATGATAAAAAAATGGTAATGATATCCTAACGTGCTGATATTTGAGGTTATTTTGGAATAATCTAACATAACCTCAAATATCACCGAAAGCAGCCTTTTGCCTCGTTAGGATATTTCGAAATTCTGACATGCTCCAGCAATTCTGCGACCAGATTTGGATTCAGCCCCGGTAAATCTACAAGAAACGATGTGGTTCGTTCGGGTAGTGACAAGAAAGTTCAAATTTTGTCGAATTTTGTAATCAGAATAAAATTTTTAAGCAGTTATTTACCAAACTCTAGGATTATAAATAAATCCATTTTTTTTTAGATGCATATGTCCCAGAGGTTTCAAGGGTAAAGATTGCAAGGAAAGGGAATTTTGTAAAATCGAACAATGCCCGATGGGATCTGAATGTATAAATCTCGACAACGGTCTAGAATGTATAGCCAATGCGACTTTCGATGGTACCGGACCTGCTATGGTTTACAAACATTCATCCCAACAATCAGAATCCATCACAAGAATCGAAATTACGTACCGGACCAGATCGCACGGGTCGATATTGTACGTTCAGCACTCGGAAAATCACTTCCTCATTTTCGTTCACTACGACGAAGTGATAATAAAATGGAACATTCATAAAACCACTCAAATCTACAAGTTTAAAAGGAGAATTTCGAAGGACAATGGATCACGTTACTGTTACTTTGGGAAAACGGACTGGTCAGAGGAGGCTTTAAGGAAGCTGTGCTCGATGAAAATCCGAACTTCACCTCCGAAGGACCTGAAATTAAAAATTTCACTCGGATGTTTGAAATGGGCTCGGTTTATTTGGGCGGAACCAACGAAACGCTATTTCATCGCATACTAAATCATTCCCTCTACAGTACTTATAGCTTTAACGATGTAATTACTAACTCACTCGATCAAAATTTACTCGGAAACACTGAAATTCATGCTACGGATAAATACAAGGTACGGATTTTAAGACTCTGTGAAATATGAAATAATTTTGTTTATTCGTTACTAGGGTTGTTTGGGCGAAATTCGTATAAATGGATATTTGTTACCGTATTTCTCTAATAAAATCCTCCCGAAAGGAATAGTTTCGCAAACTTACGAACTTCTTCAGGATTTTAACAACACCGGATGCAAATTATGTTTCGATACCGACTGCAATAGAGGTAGTTGCGCTGATCCGCAGAACAGTTATAAATGTCAGTGTCCCCCGGATTCACCGGTGACGATTGTTCCATCGACATCGACGAATGCGTCGACAATCAGTGCAAGAATAACGCAACGTGTATCGATCAGATTGCGAGATATTCGTGTAATTGTAGTGTGGGTTATACTGGAGAATTGTAAGATACGGATAGTACGGAATCGGTTTGGAAATTAGTATGTGTGTGATTTTAGTTGCGAAATTGACATAAATGAGTGCGAAAGCGCCCCTTGCCAGAACGGAGGAACTTGTCAAGATTTAACCGGTACATACAGATGCGTTTGTAACGAAAGTTTTACCGGTTCTAATTGCGAGAACGTAAGAGTTATAACGTGCTCGGATATGCCTTGTCAAGATAACTCGACTTGTCGTGATGACTGTAAGTACAATGGTGTTATTTATATGCATGTATACACCGTGTGTCCCAGATCGAGTGGAATTGCACGGGTAACTTTCCTATTATTGAAGATGGAGTTTTAGTTAAACGGGAT
This sequence comes from Chrysina gloriosa, assembly GCA_038088585.1. NCBI lineage: Eukaryota > Metazoa > Arthropoda > Insecta > Coleoptera > Scarabaeidae > Chrysina > Chrysina gloriosa. The sequence continues at coordinate 626,321 of CM076089.1, read as the reverse complement.
ATGTTTTGCAAACTTTATATGCCGATTTAAAATCTGTTTAAAAATATCAGACTGGTCAGAAGTTATTTAACCTTCCTATACTCATGTCAAAATATGAAACATGTACACTATACTATATAAGTCGGTCTCACAGACCGTATGCGTGAGTATAGGAAGGTTAAAAGAAACACAAAACTGTCATTTCATATCAAATATCTTCCTAAGTATAAGAGACACAAAAAAAACTTTCATATGAAAGTCACCCTTTTCGATAAGACCAATTTACAATTCATGTAGAACTAAAAAATTCAAGGTGGCTACCTTTGAAGTACTCGTATCAACTTCCTTAAGTTAAATGGCCGTCATATTGGATTTTTAATTTATTTATTTTCTTTTCAACTATTTAAGATAACGTATGATTGAGTAAGAAATACCAGTGAAATTAACTTTTCTTTACATTTTAACCTTGAATTTTTGTTTCGACATGAATTTTAACTTGTTCTCATCGAATACAATTACTTTCATCTGAAACTTTTTTCGTATCCCTTATACTTATGAAGGTATTTGATATTCAAGAAAATGACAGTTGTCTGTTTTTCTTTGATAACTTTTGACGGGTTTGACATTCTGAACTTTTTCAAACAGATTTTATACCAGCATATAAAGCTGCAAAACATATTCGATTCAACCAAAATTCCATCGTCAATAATAAGAAAGTTATCCATGCAATCCTACTCGATCTGGAACACACTGTATAATCACATCCTCATATTACTCGAAGGTGTAAACCTTCAATCGTATGATTTAATCAATATAAATTCATTCATTCTAGTTTTTCGGATTACCCCAATCACTTTTCTAGCTCGATTAACTTAGAAAAGTGGTCGAGGTAGTCTGAAAGATAAGTATTTAAATAGGGTCACGATTTATATATTAATTGAAATTATTTCTTCTGTCGGCACTGTTTTTTTTTGCACAAGCCTCTTTGTACATGTACAAAGATCGGGAAAAAATCTTTGTACGAGAGATTTTTAGTTTGTATAACGTAATAATGGTAACTGTGCAGTGTTAAAAATTGACAATCGTACATAAATTATGAAACGATTTACGAATGCAGAAATACAGCAAGCATACAAGCTGGAAACAAAAACTAAAGACCAAGTGTAAAATAACTTTATTTCAATGGAAAGTATAACAATGTTGTTACTTTAATACCACCTTCATTCAAAAAAAAACAATGATTTCAGCTAAGCATGGTAGTAACTACCCAAAAAAAATCTTGGTACGGACCCAAAAATCTTTGTCTCGTACAAAAAGAAAAAACAGTGCTTCTGAGTGTCGGACAGTAAAAATGTGATTAATGAAATTCAACGGTACATAAAGTGACGTTATGCTAGTTATTGCATAGCATCATCGGACTGATCTGTAGACTGGGGGCAAACAGCGCGATAACAACGTACAATTACGAAATCAGTTACGACAGCATCGCCGACTTTCCATCGCTCTTTCTGGTCAGTACTAAATCGATGGGCTGTATGCGAGTAGTTCTGTGTATGTATGTAGGCTGTCGTAACTTATTTCGTAATTACCGCTGTTTGCACAGACTATACCTAGGACAAAATGCTTCGTGATCGAATTTTTAAACGTAAATAATCCTTAGGAAGCAAACACGGGTTAGCTTTAAACTAGCTAGAAACAAGTTTTAATCATGGTTTTGAATTTAGCCCGCTGACATTATTTTTAATATAGTTTAGGAGATGTTGGGAGTATGAATCAAAGCTTTTCGAGGCATGGTTTCTCTTTCCCATTCCCAAATCCATCAACGGCATTAAATTTTCTAGACGTACAAATTTAACAATGTCCCCCGAGGAGTATATTTAGTATATCTAGTTTATCTATATATGAATTGCTCTTTTTATTATTATATTATAATAGCAGGTAGCTATGTACCCCTAACTTTTGGTTAAAACTTTACCAAAAATGTTGAGTTGAAGTATTAGGGATAATAATTTGCAATAAGTCATCCCCAATATTAGGAGAGAGTAATTACCGCTGTTTGCCCAGGCTACTGCTCTACTTAGAGGACCGTTTGCGCCGCTTTTTTAAGCCGAGATTAAATATTAAGTCTGAGTTAAATGCTTGTACCATCAACAAAGCTTGACTTATCTTTCCTTAAGTCAGGATTAAATTAAGTCTAGAATTTTCCAGACTTAAAGCTGGATTAACCTATATTCATGATTTTTACATCATTAATATCAATTTCGTATAAAAACATAACCAGTTATAGTAGTACTTACATATCAAAATAAACATTGATTGGGATGATTTATTCGAAGATGATTTTGATATTTTACAAGCTTCAGGAGTAACAACGTGTTAGACTGTCGGGAAGGTCAAGGTGAAAAGACCTAAATTTTGCAAATATCGTTTATATTTTTGATATTTTAGAAATAATAGATTTTGGCTTTCTAAAGCGCATTATTTACGATAGGACAGACGATTTCAGTAATTTGGATGAACTCTCATTCTTTCGTGGGCTTACTCTAACTAAACCGACGGTTTTGAAATTACTGGTGAAAATTGAAAATAATCTAGAATTTAGGACTGATGAGTAACTACAATAGCAATTTTCTGATATACATATGTATCGCATCTTCCGTTTTAGAAATCAAAGTATTTCACCAATTACACAATTGCTCACATGTTTGAGATTCTATGCGAGTGACAATTTTCTGATAACAGATGGTGACGTGTAAAAAATGCATACCTCGATAGTGTCAAGGGCATACAACAGACAGATAAATTTTACTAGAAATAAACATAATTGCCATATCGCTTCCAGACTTTATCGTAATCTCGACTTATCTGTTGGGGTGCAAAGCTGGCCTTAGGAATTAATCCGAACTTGACTAAGTTCCACTTAACTCGCTAAACGGTGCGAACGGCCCTTAAAGTTAAATTTTAGAACTTACATGTACCACTAATAACGGTCCATGTAACTTAATTATTGTGGATATCATATTTGTTAAGGCGCTGGTCATTTATGTGTTAATTTAATTTTCCAGATAATGCAACGACCGGTAATAATTTCACTTGCGATTGTCGCGAGGGAATGGTCGGAGTGTTCTGCAACATTCCCTATTGCAAAGAGGTCCCGTGTCAAAACGGCGGTACTTGCGCGGAAAACATTCGTCCGCCAAAATGCAAGTGCGCCGCCGGATTCGAAGGGAACGTGTGCAGCATCGACATCAACGAATGCGACGTTTGGAAGCCGTGTAAAAACGACGGCCGATGCGAAGATCGCACGAACGATTACGTTTGCCATTGCGAAGGGACCGGTAAGTACTCCACGAAGGCGCAGGAATGATTCGTTTCGATTTCGTCATTTGCTTCGCAGGCTTCGGTGGGAGAAATTGCGAAATCGACATCGACGAATGCGAGGAACAGCCGAACAGATGCGGCAAAGGCAGATGCGAAAATATGCCGGGAAGTTACAAGTGCGTCTGTGACAATAAAAATGCGGTCCCTATTGTAACTTGGACGATCCGTGCGCGATGAAACCGTGCGCGCACGATAGCGAATGTATCCCCAATTGTATCGACAGTACGCCCGATTATAAGTGCGTGTGTCCTCCTGGATGGACGGGAAAGGATTGTACCGATGTACAGGTTAATATACTATGTTTTCATTTTCATGTATAGATTATATATCTTTATCTGATAATTTCTTAGTTGAAAATGTAAAACTCCGATGTGTGACTTTAATAATAAGTACATTATTTTGTGTATTTACTAAAAAATATTTACCGAATAACTAGGAAATTATGCCTTAATACATGATCGAGTTTATATAAATTTTAATGATGATGAAGTTCAAAATTCTTCCTTCGACTAAATGGTTTTCAAAATTTCAACATAACATGTGTTATAGATAATAATAATAGTAGTAAGCAGAATAGTACACTGTGATCAAGTGCAACTGGAGTGTACCTGTTTTTGGATAGAAATAAATAACGCAAAATGCCAAATTTGTTTACGAGCCAAAAGTAATAACAAAACCGTTCAAATAAAATTTTGTTCACACTAGCTGCTCTATATGACTACGATTATTTTGTATGCAAATGTTACATCTTCGTTTCATATTATCGAACACATTCTGCAAAAATTCAACACATACTTCTAACTTCTTCGGTGACTGCAAATTGTAATTCTTCCAATGTGTGCATGGGATCCTGGAATATGTTATTTTTTAAGTATCCGAATAAAAAGAAGCCAAGTGGTGTCAGATCTGGTCAATGAGCTGGCCAACAATTACGGCTAATTACTCTAATTCTTCTAAGAACCTTAAGTTTTCATAACTTGTGTGTGCAGTTGCCCTGTTTTGTTCAAAGTAGTCTCTTTGCTATTCGCCACCATGCAATTGTTCAATAAATGGTTGCAATACTAAATTGTGATAGTTTTGCCCCCATCAATATTATCATTAAACAAGATTGGACCGACGATTATTAATGGTTGCATTAAACCATTGCCAATATTGAATGCGCGCTGTATTAGATGATGGGGCTGTAATTGATAGACAACAGAGGCTTTATGCAATTTCTTCTTTAGGATCGTTTAACAGCTTCCATAAGAGAGGCCTAATGAATATTAAAAATTATATTAAGCTGCATTACACCTTTTAACCCATTTGTAGTGATAATTAACATATAACTTTTTTGGACTTTGGAGTAAATCCTGTCGAACATCTTCAACTACTTCCTCTGCTGGTCTGTTTTGCTTTACTAACACTGCCAGTATCCAAAAATTGGTTAAAAACTCTTCCCCTAAACTGTTCGTAACTATTCTGCCGTAAATACTCCCAATTGACTGCATCATTTTGTCTTCATGTGCAGAAGTAAGTGAGTGAAATACAAATATCGTGTTCTTGTGAGAACGCCCTGGCCTAAATATATATCAAAAAAATAATTATAATTCATGTTGTAATACAGAAATATAACCTACAAACCACAACCGTTTGGCTTGCAGCACTAGGTGCTCGAGCATTATCTTATTGAAAGCCACCATTTTGTAATTCATCGTGTAGATGTGCTTAAAAAATTCTTGCAAAATGTTGGTTCGATATCCCTCAGTTCTTACAGTTTCTTGAAAGAAAATGAACCTTATTATACATCTTCTTGATATTGTAATCGTCATTCCACTTTTCAGAGGATGTAAAGAAGTTAAAAAAAATTCGTGTTGATTTTCAGCTTGCCCAAATGTGGAAGATTTGTGAATTAATATAGCCCAGGTAAATAAAAACGTGCTTCATCTGTAAAAAATGTTAAATCCAGGAGATTATTATCGTGTGCCAAATTTTCATCAAACCATTCAGAATATCTCATTCGGCTTCTAAATTCGGAGGATAATAATTATTGCACAACACTAATTTTATATGGATGTAAATGAAGTTTTCTTCTCGCAGGCGTATGAACAGTACGAAGCAACAGTCCTGAAATTATTTATGGGAATAACGGGTTTTTTTTATAAATGTTTCATGTATTCTACCCGTTCGAATTGATAATTTTGTTGAAGATTTTTTCGGGGTAGTTGTCATATGATATTGAATATCATCTGGTGTTTTCGCTGTTAATTTTTGTTGGTCTCCCGGAAGACTTTCCCCTTACAAATGAGTTTCTTTTCCTCAAATTTTCTATCAATATTATGTTTGTGATCAACAAAATTGTGACGATTAAACACTACATCAGGCAACTGCTGTATAAATTGCTGGATTGCAAAACTTCAAGTCATACGTCCAAAATCCATCGGCATTTAAGTTTGCACCTCGATAATGAGCTATTAAAATAAAGACATCTCGTTCTGACCTAAACGCCATAATTTTGTTTTCTAGCTGAAATTAAAAGATTTAATCCGTAATTTACTGTTTGTAATGAATAGCAAACTTAAGTGCGTTATCTTACCTTATACCACTAAAAGAGATCGCCCAGTAGTTCTGAAAAGAACTTATTTTTTAAATCTTAGACTTAAACAAGGCCATAAGAAAGGAATCCAAAGCGAAAATCGAAAATATAAACAAACGCGTGATACCTACGATATTTGTCAGTTATAGATTATTGGGATATTTTCTTTTTGCCAACTTAAATTTTGAATTTTTCGCTGTTGATTTGACCTTGATTTCTAACATTTTAGCACATGCGATATACGTGTTAATTTGACAATAGAGTAATCTACAAACAATAGGAAATTTGATTGCGGGAACTGTAAATGTTAGAAATGGAACTATCAGTGGCGTGCGACATGTTTGAACGGATGCGAAGTACATTGCACGACTCGCGATCCGCCGCTGTAAATTTCTCGGGTTTGTCGATCAACAGGTGTAAATGAAAGGCCAAGGTCTTTGCCATCAAATTTCGCAGTGCCTGTATAAAATCTAAACTTAAATTTACCAGTTCTAATCACTGTTTTTTCTTTTTATGCGAGTCTCTTTGTACATGTACAAGGATCGGAAAAAATCTTTGTACGAGAGATTTTTCGTTTGTATAACACAATATGGGAACTGAACTACCCAAGAAAAAATCTCTGTACGGAGCCAAAAATCTCTGTCTTGTACAAAAAAAGAACAGTGATTTTAACAAATCTTATCACATTACGTAAAACATTTAAACTAGAACAAATTCCGGTGCTGATATCGTTATATATATAATAATTTTTATTTTCTGGTACAGATATTATCTGCAACTGACGAACCTGGATTCAACATCCTCTACATCGTAATACCAATAGTCATCATCGTAGTATTAGGACTAGCAATCGCCTTAGCCGTTCTAGTTAATATCGCAAGGAGTAAAAGAGCAACGAGAGGCACGTACAGTCCAAGTGCCCAGGAGTTCTGCAATCCACGTGTGGAACTGGACCACGTTCTCAAACCACCTCCGGAAGAAAGACTTATATAACTGTTTCGTTTTTTTAAATTTTTTTATTTATTAATGTATAATTTTTATTTGATTCTGCAGCTAGGTACCAGTATCAAGAGTAATTCTAGATAATAGGACGATTCGGATGATCCATACGAATTGAATGCGATTACGCAACGTTTGGATGATGTGTACAATACTCAGCATTCGTATGGAATTATTGTTCGTGCAAAAAATATGAACACCGTCCACTTTATGTGATATGTAACGATCTAATTAATTTTATACTCTGTTGTAATTATGACTGCTACGCTGTTATCCGCCGTCTCATTGTAGATATTCCCCCCTTTTTTTCTGTTTTAAAAAAAAAAAACCAAAGTTGTATATACACATATATTTCTTTATACTCATCGTAAGTTTTAATGTTAATGGCGTTTTAACCCTGTATTAATTAATAATGGTAATAATAGTGTATCTGTTTAGAGTTAATGTATTATTCGAACAAATGTGTACTTAATATGAAGTGCCTAGAAGTTCCACGATTCCGTCCGTGAACATTTCCAAATGACTTACTATTTCCTTTTTTTCTTGTTAATGATTATTAGGAAAGCAATACAATAAATTTTTACAAACTAAATTTGTTCTTTCAATTGAGGTGTAAAAATTTCATATGCTTGTTTCAAAGTAATTTCTTTAAAACTGTCGAGTATTGGGTGTGTGTGTGTTTTGAAAGTGATCCCTGATCCTCCTAATGTGTTAATTCAAATTAGTCAAAAATCGTGAGTAGGATGCCTGTTTGATGCGGTTTTGCCTGGCCCGAGAGATTAAGTTCATTCGCTGTTATGGTCTTGATTAACAGTCGAAGAATATGACTACAAAGAAATGGGAATTATTCGAAGAAATCTGACTCTACGAATGTTAATTTCCACTTTTACTTACGCGATATAAGACACGTACAACCTGACTAAGCCAGCATCATTGATAAACCGAAATCAAACATAAATATCCGATATTTGACAATTGAGTTTTATACGCCGACTTATCGAGGATGATTGTCCACCACGTTACCAGTAATTTTTGTAATCTGGGGATTTTTGTGTTGATAGGTTTATGGTATTTGCACATCACTAGGGGATCATACTAGCATTTGACATAGGCGTACAATCGTTATTCCCAATTTTTGCGCCGTCGTTCTTTACGTTTTCACCCCATCGTACATTTCAAGTGCACAGAACTGTACTTTTCACTACACAGCCGTTTCATCGCATTTTTGCGCAAGGAAAGCTAGGTAGAGGTATCATATAGCATAAAATAAAAATAATTATTTTATAGGTTAAACTTTAAAATGTTTACAAGTGAACAAGGCGCATTTTCGAAGCGCTACTATTAATAAAGATGGAATGTATTAGATAGCCGGTTGAAATCTTTTTAAGATGGAAAGAGCGTTGAAAATTTGTTAATTGTTGAGATATCCCACGAAGTCGGTACAATTAGGGCTATGTAGTTCGTCCCATTACTCTGTGAATGGTTGTAATATTTTCCTTTTAGGTCAGATGAAATGCATGGTTTTAGTTGTTCTATTTACATGCGTTTTCAGAGAGTCCATTGCTTCTTCAACATAAATTTCTATATGACTCAGCACCCAATACAATTAAATTTTATAGTTCTTTCCCTTCAAAACGGCAAAGTCTCCTTGAACATCGGGGACTATCTATATCTTTGTTTTCAACTCCAGACTAGTCGAGAGGAATGCATATGTAGGTTTGCTGCGCGAACTGAGCAGACCGATGAGCTCGCTGTTTATTTCGTCATTACTTATAACTACGGTTTGATAAACGAGTGGATGACGTGTCATCATTAAGTACTGTAAATCGGTCATTGTCTCCACTTACGTGCAAGGCACGACATTAAATTCGGAGAAGGGCGTCAGTCTGGTTTACACTACTTAATGACCACGTCATCCACTGTTTTATCAAGCCTTATAATCATGCAGATATTAAACGGTAAAAAAGTCGTAGGTTATTGAATTACTCCCGATCAGTATAAATAACAAAAAAAATGGTGTATAGAAAGGCAAAGTTAACCTATATTATTATAATTTTGTAATAAATATATTTTTACAATAAATACATCTACAATTTGAAAGGTATAGCATATGCGATCCATGAATCACTCTCCATTACGAATATTATATTCACCATTACACATTTCCCTCCGAATGAATCGCTTATGAAACCGACACACACATATTGTATATAAACAATAAAATTCATTTTAATTACGGACATTTAGAATTAACGTTTCATCAACAAGAAATAAAAGTGTGTTAAAATATCTTCAAAGTTTCTCGTAAAATAATGTATTATTTAGCTTATATAAAAGTTCATTTTCACAAACATGTATAATAATCTACTATAGATATTCCTAATACAGACGTTGTCCTAATTTTTTTTTTTTTGCTCTTTAACTTTAGTATACGTTATTTCTTAATTTCTATATTGAACGTGTAATCTACTGCAAATAAAAGTTAACCGTACAACAAACCCGTAACTATGAAATATAAAAAGGAATAATTATAAAATCCTGTTATTCTGTGTTGCAAAATTGTCGTTTCGCAAACAAACTCGTTTACTTAGGCACCGAGGTACATCTAGATTCAATAGCTCTGTCTGTATTTTTTTTTTCTTTTATATATATATATAACCTAAATGGAAGAAAAATAGTGCAATATCTCAAATAAAGCAATAAAAAATAAGCTCGTAATGAAACTAGCATGGACAATTATCTTTCTGGTGTAAATCGCTTGTAAGATTTCTGCCAGGCTGAGAGGGTTTGTGTTGAACTCCAGACTCTGCAGCGTTAAGATCTAACCTTCCATCTTGAATACTTTGATAAATCCTTGTAGCGGTTTCTAGAAACGCATCCTCTACATTGGATCCTCTGAAATAACATAATCGTGTCGATTTACACATAAATCGTCGTTGTACTTAATAAATAAATATACGGTGGTGACGTTTTGGCGCGGGACGATTAGTTCGTATCTACTGGCATATACGAACTAATGCTACCCTTGTAAACAGCCCACCAAAACGTCGTAATAATTTATTTATTGCCCAACAGCCCAAGACCCATTTACAGGGCAGAAACAACAAAAAGAACCAAACAAAATACAGTATAAAGTTAGCGATATAAAAGTGCATACCATAAACTAAATGGTACAACAGATCAAATACAGTACAAGTGACAATATTATAAATCAAAGATAGATGTGTATATAAACTGCAGTGCCGACATCAACGCTTTAGAATATCGAAAAAACTTCCAAATACATTGAAGCTAACGTATTTGTGCAATTGATATTATACAAATCGCATATCTAAAATGACTTACGTTTTAGCGCTAGCCTCCACGAACATAAGTCCATTTTCTTCGGCAAACTGTTTAGCTTCTTCGTACGTAACGTCCCTTTGTCCTTCTAAATCACATTTGTTTCCGATAAGGAAGATTACGGTACTAGGATTAGTAAGATTTCTAGTATCAGTTAACCAGCTACTTAAATGATTATAAGTAGATCTACGAGTTATGTCGTACACCATAAGAGCGCCGGCCGCTCCTCGATAATAAGACCTCGTAACCGCTCTAAATCTCTCCTGACCGGCCGTGTCCCAAATTTGCAGTTTGATCTTCTGACCGCACACTTCGATTATTCTCGTACCGAATTCTACTCCTATTGTGTGCGGACAATCGGCCATGACTACGAGATAATCGCCAGGTAATTGAATTTTGCGATATTGAAATTACTTACATTTTTCTCTGTGAATTGATGTAGTAAACATGATTTACCTACACCCATATCACCTATGATGATATACTTGAAAATGTACGAATAATTGTACGGACCTGCGGACATCTTCTTTTCCTACGAAGAAATTCACCTATTTCAAAGCGTAAACGGCAAATTATTCTCGATGAAAACACAAAAACATAATATTGGAAAAATGGCTAATTACTTTCTTTAGCGCAGCTACAAAAACGTAAACTTCCTCGTCGAATCGATAAAATATATCACACTCGAAAACTTACCGGATGACAACAAGACTTGTTGGGAAATACTAGAAAAGGAATCGAATGCCAGACTTCCAAATGTAACACGGTATTCGTAGAATTAGCCAGCCATTTTACATTTTCATTTTATATATGACAACACAAAGTCACAAATTTACAAAAGAGGATATCTTTCCCTAAACTTGACAATGAAAATAGTATGGATATCCAATCTCAGATGTCACTTCAGGCATGAAGAGCACAAAATCACACTGATAAAACTCTTGCGGACGGATTTATACCTTACATACAAAATACTATAATTAACAAATGGCCTTAATGACTCGAATAATACATAATTTCTAATGCAACAACCCTTTCGTACTCAACTTCGTGTACTGAAATATGTATAGTTGTAAATCTGGAATACGTAACAACGTGGCTAATGTAAATCGTCCTTTAAAACAGGGCCTATAAATGCTTGGACACCAATTAAGTTGGCAGGCCTACAATTTCATCATGGCCACTTGAACTGAGTGCAAATTGTTATCGTTGTTATTTCGTCTTATTTTTCATATTTATAACTTCAGTTGTAAGCAGTTCTTAGAGCTCATTACTATAGAGTTGCTCATGCAATTGCTCACAATTTTGGGCTCTGTCGAGATCGGAGTTATTCGCAGACAATCCGAATATACACGCTCGATCCGCCCTTACAACTTGCCACCGCTCCGATCTTAACAAAAAGGAACGTGAGCAACTCTACTCATTAATTATTATCGTTTGTGTAAGTTACATGTAAGAAAAATGCAACTTGCGTTTCAAAAATCACTATATAGGAATTTTATGTTTCTAAGTTTTGACAGGGTCGGTAGGTAGCTAACTTCAGAGAGTAGATAGAGAGAGAGTAAAAGTGAGCGGCAACGAACGTGTAATGTAAAATATTAAATTAAACCGTTTCCATAGAGAGAATAAGGATAACAACTATTTATCTTAGCTTTCATTGGAAAAGCAAATATGTTTACCCTGAACAAGATGTTATCATTGAATAATAAAGTTGGGATAACTACTTGCACTGCTTCTCGCCTGAGATTAAATCTAAGTTACCAACCTTCAGGCAAGCGGGAAATTCAAAATTTTAAATCTACTTACTATATACATAACATAGATTTGCAACAAAAATAAAAGGAATAATGAACAAGCGTACGCCAATGTCAAATAATAATGAAAAATATCAAAAGATTTGGCGATATTACAAAAAATATCATCAGTTACTATATTCACTCAGAATTTTGGAAATAAATATTAATATTACTCTGTAAGGAAAGCATTATTTTTCAGACAACCATTTTGAATCTTTCTGTAACTCGTTTATAAAGCAATAACCTACATCCTATTACTGTTCGATAAACGAGTGCACGATGATGTAATTTAAACCGAACTGACGCTGTTACTCTTCCGAATTTTATCCGATTTACGCTACTTAATGATATCTTATCGATAACGTTTGGTAGAAGAGTGGATGACGTGATTTCATTATGTAGTGTAAACCGGACGTCAAGTTATCATTAAATAATAAAATTGGTGGGAGCGAGAGTGTCAGTCCGGTTTACACTACTTAATGATAACTTACCACACATTCATTTGTCAAACCTTACTTATTACCCAGGTTTTGCTTGTTAGGACGCTATTGACGTAGTTGACATAAAACGTAGACGGGCCAACTACTGAGATTGAAATAAACTATATACGTTCTTTCAGGTAATAAGTCACGTAATGTGCGGATATTAATGCTTGCATCATATTTCTAAAACATCCGCCTTTCCAACTTAAATCGTTTGACCAGTTCTGTTTCGGTTGAATTATATATACGAAGAAATGATTCGATGAATGATAATTAAATGTATATATATATATATATATATAAGATAAATGATAATGTAAACAAAATCACAGCATGACCAACTGAAGAACGCGAAATCTCTTCCCATCTAGAGATATTTTACTACCAACTATTTTTAGTTGACGTATCACTCTATATGATATATCGTATCATTTGGAAAATATTTCGAAGTAACGTGTTAGGTTATGTTGAACAGAACTTCAATTAAAATCAAATTTAGATGTTTGGTTATGGAAATAAGTAGCGAACTAATCTCTAAATAGGATCAGAAATTGCGAATTTTAATTGCGTATGTACCTGGTGCGTACCAAAATAGGTACATGAAAGTGGGTTACTTTCTCCACAGGAGCAGTTAGAATTGATTATTAATTATTACAATTTTGTACTAAAATACATACGTGTTAAGGTGTATGAATTATGTTCTAAAGATAGATTTCGAACAAAAAAAGGTAAAAATCTTAATAATTGACAAATAATTATTTTAATAATCCGATTTTTCTAGATGTCGTTACCAAATCTAACAAATAACATTATACAACAACAGAATATAGTTATAAATCAGGTTCCTCTTTCGCACGCAATAATGACTAATGTAAATGCCAACAATGGAATTCCAATTGCGACTGCGATTGCACATCAAAATAACACTATTGAACAACCTAACGATATAAAGTCGGGAATAGTTGTTGAAACGATACCAATTACTGGAAGTAACATTGTCGGAGTGCAAACGGTACCTGTGCAAGGTGCAAGTCCAGTAAAGGCTGTTCAGGCTAATTCTACAGAAGCGATGCAGGTATGTATGAAATATGCATAAACCAAATCACAGTTGCGGTAATTTTTAAAGTTTTATCTTTCGGGACATAAGTGGTGTATCAAATTTATAAGTATATAACGGTAAATGATAGTACAATATAATTAACTAAGTGATCCGTCCAATGACTATTTGCCCTAGTAATCATTCTGTAAAACTATTACTTCTCATTACTTCTCATATATCTACGAGAAGATGTATCGATAAAGAGATGCAAGAATTTTTTTCTTGGTTTTTTATTTCCTTCTACGATTAAATGTTAAGGGGAAAATAGATATGCCAAGTTGTAGTGATGATCAATAACAAGCCTATTATCGAGTATGTACCCATCATAGCTTTATTTATTATATGTATTTCAGGTATTAACGAAGACCCGAATGGCCGATTTGGTACGCGATATCGATCCTAATATACACATGGAAGACGAAGTAGAAGAAATATTATTAAGTTACGTAGATGAATTCGTGGATCGCGTCTTGAACGGGGCTAGTATAATAGCAAAACATAGACATGTTAATAATATCGAGGTCAAGGATGTTCAGCAATTTATAAGTAAGTACTTGTTATTGCGTTGTATGCTTAAATCATGATGGTGGGATTATGTCGAGTTCCTCGGCTCTCTCTTCCATATTTGTTTCCAGTTTTCTCTCTCCCTGCACCTTCCTCTCATCTTAAGAACTTATTAAAAAGAAAAAAATTTCAGATCGAAACTTCAATATGTGGGTGCCTGGATTAGGAACGGACGAATTGAAGCCGTATAAACGAAGCTTGACCACCGAAACTCATAAACAACGGCTTGCGTTAATAAGAAAAGCATTAAAGAAATATTGATGGATTGTTCGTTCTTGATTTTGTAACACTAAAATTGTTTTTATGAATAAACTCGTTATATTTACTTTCTAAATTTATGAAATTTATTTATCGGCCTTCGTATAATTAAAAAAAGGAAGAAGTCGATCAACCATCAACGAGTTAATTGTACAAAATTGTAGAAAAAAAACTAATAATAGTAATAACTTGAATGGTAATATATATAATCACATCCTTATTTTACACAAAGGTGTAAGTGTGTGATAACAATAACAAAATGGTAATAAATAGATTCACCCCTCCGAATGTGTTTTTTTCTCTATTCTCCCATCCTCTCAGGGAACAGATAGATAGATGGTATAAATGTCTTAATTTTTTATTGTAACAAAATTGACATAATCAAAACTTTAACAAAGAACAAAGCATTATTATCAACACCATAAGATAAAATAATTTTAATAATAACAATACTAGACCCAAATGTAATATATAATAAATAATGTAATAGCGTTTTCCTTACATATATACAAAACTTTTCTTCTAGTACATAATAACCTGATGTAATGTTCAGTATACTTCGATATAGTGAATAATTAAACATTACCGGAATTATTATGATACACAATATCACCACAGACGACCTACTTATCTATGTATGCGTTACGTCTGTGATATTACATACAATTATCTATATATACATATACAATAACGTCACTATTAGAAATTGTAGTTGAGTAATAAAACATTCCATCTACTGCATTCGTAGACAGAATTTTTATTACAAACACATACGGTTTGTGTTATATCCAGGTATATCTACTAATTCTTTTGAACAAACAAAGAGAAAAAATAGTATCCTTAAAAGCTATGTACGTTCACAATACGTTATTAATATATTTAAATAATAAAAGTAGGTTGATAAATATACAAACAATACCGAATAGAATTATCCAAACTCCCTTTTTCATCATTTGACTGGCATTTTCCTTTTTTATCACGCGCGCACTATGCTTAGAACCTGAAAATTCAAAAGAATAAAAATATATACCACGTGTATATCGAGGAATTAAGGCCACTTTAGCTTAATCTGTGACGAGTGAAAATATCACTGAAGGAAATGTGTGAATAACAGGTCAATTTAAAAAATTATTTCTACAGCAAAATTTTGAGCGCGCGCCAAAACTCACGACCGGCATTGTATATAGGTATACAAGAAGGATACGTACTTTTAAGATGTGCGTCTAACTGACTTTGACTATTAGCTACAATTTTACATAAATCACATTGGAATGTCTTTCCTTGTCTTTCTACTCGCATGATATGTCTTCTACCTTCCTTATGCCTTCGCAAAACATTGTTACTTGTAACTTGCACGTTGCACAGTTCGCAAATGAATAACTAAAATAAGATATTACAGAGCCCATATGTACATATTGAATATATATCGATGTGTAGAGGCATATTATACCTTTTTTATAGGTTGAAAACGATCATCATTTTTGTTCGAAAATTCTGCTTCGATAGCAATTTCTTCGATACCAATTTCTTCGATGGCGTTTCTAATTTCTCCGGACATCATCAATAAAAGTTAATTGCGTACGCATTGGATAAAAGCAGAATTTAAACTAAACAAGCCGAAACAGATTGAAAACAAAAAAATAGCAAGAAATGCCCATGTACAAAAACGTATGTATATGGAGCGTTTTACCCGTCTATACATTACCGGTCAGAATTATGTGCTCAAACAAAACTAAAATATAGCAGATTGAATTTAAATTATCAACATTTTACAGATAAAGGAATAGTTGTTTCTCCTATTATGGTATCTAACGAATAGACATTTATTTTAAATTTTATTTGCGCATCTGCGATTGGTTCATCTTATAACTAAGATTCGACAAACGAGTGCATGATACGTTATCATTGAGCAGTGTAAACCGAACTGACGCCGTCACTCTACCTTTTCCCCACTTACGTGCAAGGCGCGACATTAAAATTCGGAGGGGGACAACGTCAATCCGGTCAACTTATCACGGACGCATTTGTCGAACTTTACATATAACTAAAAAGTCGTATCTGCAATCAGATTTCGAAATTTAAATATCCCGCCGTTTTCCTTTAACCCCCTCCTCCCCTCAACTTCTGCTAGGTGTTTTAGGTATGTTAAAGTTGGTGACGAAGTGAATGCGTAAAATTCGTTTAAAATCGGCCATTGTGTTATGCACTATGTAGAATTTATATCTAATATGTATGATCGTCCACTACAAAACATGCCATCAACATCGCAGTGCTCCCAACTAAACATTTCAAGCCACGTGATAGACATTTCCGGTTACTCACTCTGTACTGTCAGTAAATAAAGATTATTCTAAAAAACCGAATAAACTGTAGGAATTTTAATATTGTTAGGTTTTGACAGGGATGGTAACTATGAAAGGAGAGAGTAGAGTGAGTGAGAGTAAGCGGCAACGAACGTAAAATGTAAAATATTCTTATTAAATTAAATTGTTACTAAACTTTTAGAAGTGCATTTCATTAGAGAGATTAAAGCTAACAAAACCATACTTTCCGGATTTTTCTTCAAACAAAGCAATCGCAGTAATGAAATAATCATTGAATCAAACAAAAAAGGAGATTACTTTGTGAATTACAAAACATGTAGAGTATTTTATCTGGGGAATTTGTTTCGGTATGTTGTAGCTACTTTCTAACTTGAAATTGGCCTTACTGACAATGCGTCAAGTGGATGTTAAGTTGTTGGTGTGATTTTTTAGGTTATGTCAATCCAGACTCATATGAGGTTATGTACAGTTTATAAACTATATAAACTTTTTGTTTCTTCATGTAGTGCTCACGTTGTATGAAATTCAACTGGTCTTAGTGAAGATTATATTACAGTTTTTGTGAAGAAGATATATTGTAAGTGATACACGGCGATTTTTATCAAATTCTGTAAAGTATAACATCATCACTTCCTATCTTTCTGGTTATCTCCACCACCTTTAAATTTATTCTGACCTAAGGAGTGGTAAAGACAACCTTAAATTTAAGTATCTAAATAGGTATACGAAATGTACATTTAATCATCATCACTTCTGTAATTGTACTTTTTATTAATGCGATATCCTTTACAGGTGTTTCTAAGAACCTATCGAGAAAATTGAAAAATGTCTACTTCATTATCAGAACAACTCAATAGACTCGCAGTTCCTCAAACATCCCTCTTAAAACAAGACAAGAAAAAAGCTTCTTTGCTTTTCGATCGAAAACAGGCAGCGGAAATCTCACGAGAGACATATTACCAGATAGGTTTGGACGGATTCGAAGACTTAAAACTAAAATGTGCGTTATTTACGCCGTTCGAGAATACCTTATTTCATTCGACTGCTAAGGAATTCGAACGATCGGTTCAAGATGCGGCGGCTAATGAAAAACTAGACAAGCAAATCAGGAAGTTCTTTTGTTATTATCCCCGTATTTATCGTTGACTTGCTCCCATAAAGCATTGGAATGGTTAATTAGTAGATATCACATTCAGGAATATAACAGAAACGATTTCTTGATGTTGATACTACCCTATCATGAAACAAACATTTTTGTACGTGCCTTGCAACTTATCAAGATTAAAGAGGCGGGCGATTCCTTCGTTTGGTTGAAAGGTACTCAAAGAGGAAATGTACAATTATCGAAAGATATACTGTATAAGCATGCGGCAAAGAATTCACGACTGTTGAAAGAAATCGGTGAATTTATACTTCAAGCTTTCGATGAATGTGACCAGCCGTATACCGTGAGGATTTTGATTAACTTTTACTGCCGGACAGCTACGGGGGCGCTTGAATATTCCGATGATATAAGTGAAGCGTATATAACTCAAATCTTAAGTACGTTATTGAAAGGCATGAAGTCACCGATAGCAGATTTTTGTGCTAGTTCTTATATTATAGGGGCGAAATTACTATCGAAAATCAAATTATCTGAAAAAATATTACATAAGTTTGTTGATAACATATCACTCGTACCAGTTGATCACTTGAAAATGGAAGCAATTCTATTATTGACAATTCTATACCAGACACAGCAGCATTTTACGGAGATGTCGGAGTTTGCTACGAGAAATTTCGTGAGAAAAGTTTGGATAACGGAGATATTGAAGCAGATTAGTACTACAGCAAATTTGGTTGATTCCGTAGTAGTAACTCTGTTCAAAAAATGTGTTGAAGGCGGATTTCGTGAGGACGGTTGGAATGAATGCCGCACGTGCGCACTTGCCCTATTAACTGATGTTCAAATGGAAGCTTCGTCGATATCTCACTTTATAAAGTAAGTTACGATACACTATATTTGTCGTTTAAAATTGAATTTATCTTTCAAGTTGCCTCTAGCACCTTTTAGATCAAACGAAAGACAAAATTTCAACTTCGCAGATTATATTTTATTAGATCTAAAAGGTGCAAGATAAGTATCTAAATTCTTCTTCTTTATCTTTGCTTTTTGTACCTTTTCGGTATAACGGTATCTAAATAGGTTATGAAATATATATATATATATGGTATGATCCTAGTGACATGCGAGCATGGCAAACGTATGAACGCAAAAATCACCAGATTTTAAAAATTACTGCTCACTTTGTATACAGTTGTTTTTGATAAATCTCTATATTCTGTTTACTGCTATGATTTTATCATTCATCTTCATTTTTGTTCTCCATCTTCTATTAACGTTTGCCCCAAATACTTGAATTTATTTACGTGTTGATCAAGGTTATCAAGAGTTTTATGTTGGGAACGTTGAAAAGTTGGCAACAGTTGTAACCAGTTGATTAACCAAACTTCTTCACTTAAATTTGCTCACTCTGAATCGGAATATTCTATTCTAATTTTGCTTAGGCATTTCTTAGTTTCTTTCCCTATTCTCGTTTTGGTATTAGATTTTGTAATAAATGTTTTTGTTACAGCATTGTTTTAGAAGCATACAAAGCAAGTAGGAAGAAATTGTCGAATGATGCTCGTGATTGGATATCCACCATTATATCGATTTTCGAGACTCGATATCCAGATGTATTCGACAAAGAAATAAAGGCAATAATGAAAGTCGAGTATGGAGAGAAATTGTCAAAAACGCAAAAGTGTCTGCAAAACCTAATAATAAATGGTCAAGGTAGCAATACCAGTACGTTCAACAAACTTTTCCATCCGGTACGTGACGTTAGAAAATCTTCGATAAAACATTACATCAAGATCTACGAGGATTTAGACGAGAAGGAACAACAGCTTTTGAATAAAATTTTTCTCGATAAATTGCGCGACGAAGATCCGGAGGTGGTATTAAAACTGTTGTGCCAATCAACGAAATTGCTGCCGAAAGTAATTGATAAAATCGTTTTGAGGGACGCGCTAATTAAACTGTTGTTTAAAACTTCCGATTATAAATGGCGAAAAGTATCTTATCCCATACTCAATATTCTGTGCACTATAGCTGATGAGGACGACGTAATTACATTGGTGGCTGTATTACCGTTTATTTTACCCGTAAAGGAAGGCGATATAAAAATTGCGACGTTAGTCGCACATTCGCGTTACTTCGCGAATTGCCCATATTTGAAGTCTATTGACGTAGAAACGTTGAAGAAAGCCTCTACCCCGATATATTTTTCAATGTTGTTTACAACCACTTGGAATCCATTCGATTAAATATCGATAAATACGAAAATGTAATTTCCTACTATTTAGATCAGGAGCGGAGTTTCGTTTCAAAATACATATCCTTAACCTTAATATGTACTTTATTACCTGGGAATGCCTCCGATAACGTTAGTTCGTTGCTTTTGGATGCGCTTCGAACTTACATATCGAAATCAAAATGCGACCTGACCGAAAGCGAGTGTGTGATGAGGAATTGCTTGTTACTTGCGAAACAAAACCAAATTTCCGTACGAGGTATCCTTTATTGTATCGAAATATTAGTTAGGAGAACGGCAGTTCCCAAATTGGAATCGTACGGTTCACTATGTAGTACTAAAGATAGGATTTTTGCTGTTGATTTACTGGAAGTTTTACTAGCGGGGTGCTATAGTAAAAAATCGGATGCTTCGGCGTTATACGCGAGCTTATTTAAGGAATTTCTCGAGAAAATCTTTCCAGATTTCCAGGCTAGAATCGAGTTCCTCTTAAATGTGTGTGTAACAAAGGTGGAAGGATTCGGTACAGATTTGCAATTACGAAGCTTACGCACTGCCAACGCGTTAATAGCTGCAACTAATAAGGTGGAATTAAACGAGAAAGTTGCTGCGTATTTGTTGATTGGAATGACGAATAAGTCGAAGGAGATTAGGTTCTGGGTGATCAACACGATTACTTCAATCTTGGAAAATACGAATGTAAGTCCTGGACGTAACTATACCCTTCTGTTTCAGAATATCTTGAATTACACCGAAGAAATTGTAGTGGATGAGAAACAAATTTCGAGCATCCTCAACGAAGTCACGGAGATGAAAGCTGAATATAAGGAGATGAGATCGGCCTGTAGTGATTTACTGGGATTGGTTAAAAATGGAAGTTTCCCCATATACTTTCGATTAGCTCTGGTGAACGTATTCATCGCTTGTACACATTTTGAAATTTACAACACCCTGACGCAATTCGCGGTGGAACTGTTGGAAGGGAACAAAGATACGAAAGGAACATTAGATAAAACGACGTCTACGATTTTATACGATATATTTCTCGGATTGGATGGGGCTAATGCAATGAGAATCGTTGAGTCCTCGAACGGTTATCGAATGATTGCGCTGGCTCTTCGCTGTGATGGATTTGAATTGAGCTATTGCGAAGTGGGAATTACCCCTTCGGCGTTATGCATGGCTTGCGTCCAGGATGTTTTCGAACATTTCCAGGACGAAGTAAAAGTGAGGCTTTTAGACGACATCCTCGCCGCTGTCGCTTGTACCGTAAATCCTGACGTCGTGACCGCGGCCAGGAAAATTTTCAAACACGTCGATTTGGACGCCGATCTGATCCTGCAACGGTTAGTGGATATGTACGACATTTTCCAGCCGAAATCCGCTCGGATCAAGCGAAGACGCGCGAGCTCGATACCGACGACGGATATTCTGGAGTGTTCGGAGTGGAAAAAGGGAATTGCCACGTTGGAATTTTTGCAAGACAAGAAGAAAATCCGTCGTTCCGAAATACTGATTCCTCTACTGTTTAAGATCTTAAAGAAGTGCCTGGATTTCGATGAGCAATCCAATGTTGAGTACCCGAAACAAATATTATTGTCGACGTTACTGAACTGTTGTAAGAAAGCGGAGGACGCGGATATTTCCGAAAACACCTTCAGCGTGGAAATCCTTGTACAGTGCATACGCGCCTCGCAAAATCCCCAAACTCACCACCACGCCCTCTTGGTCCTGGCACATTCGGCCACTTTCGTTCCGAAACAAGTATTGCACAATATCATGGCGATTTTCACCTTCATGGGATCGTCGGTTCTGCGGTACGATGACGCGTACACGTTTCAAATCATCAACAAAATCATCGATTCGATCATACCGATTCTGGTCGAAGATCGTTCCTTACCGGACATCGTCAACGTCCTGCGCGTGTTCGTCGATGCCGTTTTAGACGTTCCCGAACATCGACGAGCTACCCTTTATCACAATTTACTGGAAAAACTCGGCGCGAAACGTAACCTCTACTTATTCATCCTGCTCATGTTAGAAGCTTGCGTTTTACACGCGAATACCGAGAAACAAAGGACGAAAGGGGAGCGGCGCCTTTGGCGCCGTCCCCTAAAAGCTCGGTGGGCGCTCCACAGCGATTGGATATCATCGTCGATATCTGTCGGAGATTCTCGTCGGAAATCGTCATCGAAAGTTGCATCAAAATCGTGACGTACCTGCAGAAATTACCGGAAGAGAAGGAACAGGTCGCGGACGTCGATTTGCCGTTCGAGATCGGGCATCAAACGACGAAGCAGTACAGGCATTATAAATACGTCACAATTATGTTTATCGCTCAATTGTTATCGTCGCCTCAGTTTATCACCAACATTGCGGGATTGAGCGATAAGACCCTGGAAAAATTGGAGGGGGTGTACAAGAATATGATTATCACCACCGTCACGTACATACAGTACGTCGCGAAAACCGTCGATAAAAACCGGAACACCTCGCAAGCACGCTATTGGAAAACTATCCTGCATCATAGTTGTGACGTATTGGATAGTATCAATCGGCTCCTAACGCCGTCGATGTTCCTATTGGTCATCCGAGGATTAACGACGCATAGCCTAAATCATATTCGTCGGAGATCGTTGGAATTGCTAAACAACAAGTTGCAGGGGGAATTCGAATTTTTCGCCGATTGCTCCGAATCGGAGATTTACGCGGTGATTCCCGCTTTACTCAATACCATCAAGCAAAGCGAATCGGACGAGAATTTCGTGACGATACAAACGGCGTTTTTATCCCTCAAGTTGTTCATAAAACACTTCGCGAAGGACAATCTCGAGAAATTCTCCGAAACCCTCGATTACCTCACGGTCTTCATTAAAGGGGGACGAACGCAATCGAACGTTTTGGCCTCGGCGGTTTTGTGCCTGGCCGAATTGTGCACGCATCTGCGAGCTCACGCCGTTTCGAACTTGAATAAATTTATGCCGTCCCTTTTGAAGATGTTGAAAACGAATCGGGATCACCCCGACTTATTACAGCTCAGCGTCGTTACCGCCCTCTTAAAAATCTTGGAATCGTTACCGTTATTTTTAAGTTCCTACCTCGAAAAGATATTGTACGAGCTATCGTTCATGCTCAGTAGATGGGGGATTCGAAAGAGGCGAAGTTGCAGCCGATTATAGGGAAATTGAGGTGTATAAAGGAGAAAATCGCGGGTTTAATACCGTTCCGAACGTTGATCCCCGCCATCACGAGGACTTACCAGCAAATAATCGAGGACCGAGATTACCCCAGCGTATGCGCGTTAACCGGTGTTTTATCGCAGAAATTATCGCAGGCGTCCACGTCGGAAATTCAAACGAACCTGACCGAGTTGACCGCGTTCTTCTTGAATATGTTGCGTTTCCGATCGGATCGACTGGCGTCGTTCGAGGAAACGAATAAAATCGAAAAGAGCATCGTCGATTCCGCCGCGACTTTCTGCTTGAAACTCTCCGAATCCGCTTTTCGCCCCTTGTACTATAAAATGTACGATTGGGCGGTACGGCACGAAACTAATAAAAGCGAACGTTTGATAACATTCTATGCCTTCTCGAGCGAGATCGCCCGACATTTAAAAAGTTTATTCGTCCTGTTCGCAGGGCACATTCTAAATAACGCCACCGCTTTACTGGACTTATGCAATTCGACGAAACACCCCGAACCCTACTACGGCGACGAAGAAAAATCTGCCCTTTTATTAGGATTTATCCTACAAACGTTAGACGCGGTATTTTTCTATGACGCTCGAAAATTCGTCAATAAAGACCGATTCGAATTGCTCGTGCAACCGCTGGTCGATCAATTGGAGAATAGGCTGGGAAACGATTATATTTCGAGGAACGAAACTTTAGTTATTCCGTGTATCGTGAAATTCGCCTACGCCACAGCCGACGATAATTGTTGGAAACGATTGAATTACGAAATCCTGTTAAAGATGAGACATGCGTCTGCGAGCGTTAGGATTTTATCGTTGAAGTGCGTATTGGAATTCGCGACGAAGTTAGGCGCTGATTTCTTGCCGCTCCTACCGGAAACTATTCCGTTCCTCGCCGAATTGCTCGAAGACGACGATGAGGAGGTGGAGAAAATCTGTCGGAAAACCGTACAGCAACTCGAGAAAATTCTGGGCGAACCCCTACAGAAATATTTTTGATATGTCGTAATTGTAAAGTATTCGTTCGTAATTAAATGTTAAATATTGTTGCTGAACCTGCAGTTTTCTTCATTCTCGCCGCACTTTCTCCGCCGAACTTCAAATTGTCTTATAAGCTAGTTAAATATTGACTCCTAACCATGGTCACTGTAGATTGTAGCGTTACCATATACTCGAGTTTTGATAGTTTTCCTGTTGATCCCAGTTCTTGTGATGCCTCTAATAGTTGTAATTGGCGACAAATTGAAATTTGAATTTCCCGCAAATAATTCTAATTCGATAAGTTCTCAGATTGTCGCCACTGAAATTTATTATATGCCTCCTCTACTGCCATACTAAATAAAAATTGTTTCCTAGAGAAAAAATGTATAATTGCATAAAAAATGTTAGAATATGTCATCATTATGGGAAATTTATACCTTGTTTCAAAAATAGAGACACATTTCTGAACACACCACTTTTATAGTAAATTCTGATTGATCGAAAGCACCACCAATCCTGCTATAATCGTATTGTATACGTAATTCGATTAAATGTACTGACATTTATTTTATACCGCTAGTTATTGGGGTGTTTATTATATTTTTCTGTTTTCTCTGCCTCTTGCAAAGTATAAACAAATACCACTTCTTTTTAGGACTCTACAGATTTTATCGAGTGTAATTTGGACTTGGGGTTCGTTCAGAAATTCGTCTCTTTATTTTAGCAACAAGGTATGTATAGTGTGTTGAGATTGGTAAATGGAAGGAGGAAGAAAGATGCAACAAGTAATGGTATCGGAGAATAAACTAATGTTCTCGTCCAGTCACCTGGTAAACGTAATAATTAGATTGATTATTACGAATCTGAATACGCAATTATCCTAATTTTAAATATACATCAAAATTAAAATTTTTAAAACAGTATTCAGAAGATAAAATTCAAATTTGCCGCATAATTTTAAATAAAGACGTTACTTTTTCGATTGAGGTTATTTGAGGAGGACGTGAAAAGCGTATTTTATTTGTGAACTATCGAAGCCAAAAGGATATTTCCACATTAATAAAGTAACATGAAAGTTCAGACAGAACATATAAAAAACTACAATCTCTGTAAATATTTGTAAGTACTATTGCGCCCAAAAAAGAAATTCGGAAAATCATATCCTTGTTTCAAAAATAGAGAGATGAATTTCTGAACGAACCCCAAGCCCAAATTACACACTATAAAGTCTGGAATAAAATTCTCGGGACAAATTAAAGCGATATTCAGATCAGCGAATGAGAAAACAGTAAAATATAATAAACACTACAATAACTAGCGATAATAAACAAATGTGAATACATTTGACAGAATTACGTACACGATACTATTATAGCAGGATTGGCTGCAATGTAATTTGGTACTGCTTTCGACCAATCAGAATTTATTATAAAAGTGATGCGTTCAGAAATTCGTCTCTCTACTTTTTTAACAAGATATAGGCTATTTTGACTGTTTCTTATTTTTTTAGCACTAGCAATGACCAACCCATAACCAACCGTTAGTCATGTTCATGTCAATTTGGTGTAGCCATTTCTCTTTAATGTCGTGAATAGTGCCTTTGGAGACTCCAAATCTATTACCTATTTTCCTTATCGATCATTCTTTCCCAAGTATTGTAATTCTTTGCATTTTTAGCCGCATTTAAATACATTATAATGACATATGTCAAAAATCATTTTAAAATGAAATAACAGTTGATTTGATTTCAACTTCATTATCCTGAGTGTCCAAATTCTTATCGTCGCAATAGTACGTCAATTAAGTTGGTAGACCTACCGCTCGCGCTAAGTGCGTCATGGTCGTTAATGGCGTTGTTATTCGTAGTGATGTCAGTTGTCATCCTTGGTATTTGATCTTATTTCTTAATATTTGCGATTTATCTTTTTCGGTTTTCTATTTGCCCCGCCAGGGCGTCGAAGATTTGCAGTTTATAAAGGAAATTAAAATAAAATGATTGGGACATTTACTAAAATTGTGCAGGCAATAACGCAATCTTAGTTATGTAGGTTTAGTGTGAAGTCGGTAATATATGTAAGGATCTTATCGGATTGGTACTACAGAGGCCGGAAAAAGAATATGAAGCTAGCCCGAGGAAATAGGGTGGTACGTGTGGCGTTTAAATGGAAGCAATATAACTTATTATCTGGCAATGCGTGCAATAAACGACACAGTTGCATATTACTATTCAGTTCTGCCGGTTGCAAACATTCGAAGATTGATTTCAATTAAGTTGGCAGGCCTACAATTTAATCAAGGTCTATCAGTTTATGGAGGAAATTTTCAACAATTGTTATTAACTAAACTTATTTTCTACTCACCAACGTTATTTTCATATAATAAAGCGTTTGTTATATGTCTATTAACAAGTCCACACAAACAACCTTAATGCTTGTCATTATTCGCAACAACATACCAACCCGCGATTACACGTCACTGCATTTCACCAACTGTAGAAATATAAAGTGCGTAGTTCCAACATAATTGGCGTACGGCGATTTATAGACATATTTAGGAATATATAACAAACTACATAATTCTCAAAAGGATTTTCTGCACAAATGGTTTTGTGGGTCTTCGAACAATAAACATTATTATTACTGAATAAACACAAGCGAACGGTGCGTCGGCAGCTTTGATGTTCATGTGGCCGACGTGAATGACCTCGAAATAGCTCAGAAGTTAGTTGTCATTTTGAAAATACGGTTCGTTTGTTCGTATTAATTTAGAAATATTAGGGTTTTGGAATGTGATAAGAATAGTATTTGTTAAAAAGTGAATGAAACATAACAGTAATCGTATAATTTAATTCTAAGATGCAGAGACAATTCCAAAATTAATAACATTAATGAATTTAGCTAAATATAAACACTGTTGTCGTATTTAAGACATGGTACCCGGCCATGAGCATACAAAATTTACCACAAGATTTTCTAAGTTTGTCTATTTTATGGTACCCATTTTATTTGAATTCGCCGATCTTTATCCAAGCTACGATATGTAACCGGGCTCATGACACAAGTATATTAGGTAAGCTCGTGCGCATCCAGCAATGACGAACATATGGAAAATTGTAATATAGTATGAATACAGCAGCGAAGTAGACAACCAACAAGGCAACCAAACGACATTTACGGTCCGATCCAGAACTAATGGCGAGTGACGACGTACATTGGTAAAATGGGCAAGAAATGAGAACCAACGAATTCGAAGCACGGGCTACGACTGCAAGTCTTTTTCCTTCTATAGGATCGAACGTCTCCCACGCTTACTTCCTGTACGCCTGTATATGCAGTATTAGAAAATACATCTTTTAAAACTCGTATTACAGATCAGAAACAAACACGCAAAAAATAACAAAGTATATAAACAAATTTTATTATCTGCGAATTAACTGAAAATACAATTTTATTTAGGTTTAGAGATTTTAATTAAAAAAGTAACATACATATAACATAACATAACCTCAAATGTGAATACAATAAAGTGTACTCTTATTTTTTTATTTTCATAAAAATTTGTACAAAGTGAACATCTATAATCGTAAAATATTCTCGTTAATCATAGATTTACAATGTAGATGACTTGTAAAATATACATCTCAGCTATAGTTTCACTCAATGCGTGTTACGTACAACTTGTATAATACTTCACACGTTCTCGATTATTAAGACACCGCTGTATAAAGGAAGTATTTCTTGCAGTAATTCCCCATCATTCTCATTGAAGCGTTTGTACATCAGTCATTTCACTTGTTTTTGAATTATTGCCTGTATCTTCGACGGTTTCACTAAACTCCACCTCCATCGGTTCGAAACTATGTTTTTCATTCACATCGTCTTTTTTATTTTTATTTGAATTATTATGAGTATCTACACTATCCGATTCTAACTTATCCTCTTCTACTTCTACTATTTCAACTTCTTTAGATGGTTGATGATTAGGATCGACATCGTCATCATCATCTTCTCGTCCGGCATTTTCTTTAGACGTGACGATTTCGATAGGATTTTCGACATTTTCCGATAAATGATCGGTATTTTCGCAATCGTTATCTTTATCTACGGATCCTTCGCTACTTCCGATATCGATCGTTTCGTTTTCGATGTTCTTTTTCTTTCCGTTTTCGGCGGAAACGCCTTCGAAATTATTAGGACGATTATCGGAAATCTTAGTTGCATCTGCTTCGTCGGTATTTTTCTCGCCATTCTGGCCCGATTTTTTGCGTTCTTGTACTCTTTCTTCTCAGATCGTTTCCTTATTATATTCGCTCTGTGCGGTTTTCCTTCTTTCGATTCCGGCTTCTTCGCGAGGACGTCCGAATTTCTATCGTCATCGCTATCGATTTCCATGATTTCGTTCACAGTTGTCGTTGTGGTCGTCGTCGCCGGTTCTTCCGGCCGCCTTACTAATCCGAGAACGTCTAGCATACTGTGAGTCACCGTAGCACCTCTGGCCGCTTCCTCTGATGGATAAGCTGATTTTCGTTCGCAGACTGTCAGATGTTTCGCCATTAAATTACCTATAACGATAAGAACGTTTGTTGTTAATCGGACGTAGAGGCAATAATGGATTTAAAAACAAAATTTATCGGAAGTATTCCGATGCTAATGCGGTAGATTTGAGAATACCAAGCCAATAAAATAGTTATATTGCTAAGTTTTAGTTTTAGTTAAATTTAAAAATGGACAAATTATTGGGGATTGCAACCAAGGATGAGTTGAAATAAAAGACCCTCTTTCGGCAACTCTAAGCTTTCGAATGACTTTAATTCTTCATCGGAAAGTTTTCCGTGAGAGCTGAGAAAAAGCTTGTCAGCAACTGAACAGGATGATGTCAAGATCACATTACATCGTAATATATTTAGAATATTGAAAAAAGTTGAAATTTAGATTTTTAGATTATAATTAGAATTTGTTAAAAAGGTGGATGACGTGTTATTATTAAGTAATGTAAATCGGACGGACGTTGTCACTCTTCTGAATTTTATTATTCAATGATAACTTATCATTGAATAATAAAATTCGGAGGAGTGACAGTGTCAGTACGATTTACATTATGTCACGTTTCGGTCGCTTTTAATTAATCTTTGATAATTGATGAATTATTGACTTCTATCCTCACGGATAGAGGGAGCCTTTATGCCCGTTTTGGAGGAAAAATTAATGTATACGTTTTCCGATTGACGTCTGATTCGGGGTGTTAGGTTAGATTATCTCTAGCTTTCGATATAAGACCTTGGTGGAGTTTGTTCGGCGAAGTGATTTCCTCGAAAAATTATCGTTTGAAATCTCGGCACATTTGTGGATTTTATGGAAAAATTCTTCTCGTTTCCGTTGCCTCATTTTTGGATTTGCATCACCGAATCGGTGTATAGCGTTGTTTGAGGATCGGAGGAGCTGATTAATTCAGTAGCAGTTGGAGCACGTGTGACATCCGTAGCCATTTTGTGTGTTTTACCCCGTTCTAACGGGATTTTTTCGTCTGAAGCGTTTCATTTTCGTCGTTTTAATAGTGGGATGGCGTAGTTTGATATTGTCGAAGTCTGATATCGCCGCCGTCTTTGAGTTATTGTACTATTGCATCGAATCTTGGTTTTGAGTTATTTGAAGTCATCGCATCTCTCTGGAACGCAGCTGCTGTGCTCACATCGCTGGAAGTTTACGATCCCCACTTCTCCCCACAGCTCGAAAGGAAACATTGAGCTAAGTCGTCAAATTTTGCTTTATAATTCGCAAATCTTTTATTATTTATTAAAAATACCCGTTTCGCGTTTACTCATCATTAAATTCATAAATTAGCCAAGTATTTTTAAATTCCGAGTAAATATTTATCGTATCCAACATTTTATTTAGTAGTAAGTAGATTCGTAATTTGAATTTTGATTAAAACCACTGTAAACGATAGCGTTGGCTATGGTAATCGGTTCATGTAACTGTATAGCAATTTGGAATATCTCCACTCGCTTGAGAATATCGCCGTCCCGTCAACTCTCATGGTTGCTTGTTTTTTTTTAATACCGCAAACCATTTCTCACCCGCGTAACTGAATAACTTCGTGGATTCCTGTTTATCCAGGGCTTGACAGGGTGAATGTATAACAGGTGGCGCCTTTATGATACAGCTCTTTGGCTTTACTTAATCCACTCCCTCGCCGACTAGCTGGCTGGCACCCTGAGTGATAGCGAACTTCATTCCTGGGGCGAAATCGATAAGCTCTCTGTTGCGGTTTTAAAATTCAGTATTTAGTCATTAGATCCGGTGGCGCCAATACACGACGTAACAACTACTTAAGGGTAAGACGTGATCCGCCTTTTTAACAAACTCTATTTATAAATAGCGGCTGTGCGCATGCTCCAGAACTTTTCATTGGTAAATGTTAAGAAATCCAAAACAGTTTTAGACCGTTAACATATTGATTTAACATTATTTTTACCGTTAACATTATCGCGAACATTGTAAGAAATCCTACATATTTTGAGTTTTAACGCTCAACATACTATTATCATTAGCATTAACATTATTGTGAAAGCGCCGATTGAAAATAAGCAATGCCACGCAAAGGAGGTAAGCATTCTATACAATTGGACCAATTAGGCATTATATTGATATAATAATCGTAATAATTAGTAGTCTAGGCCAGAGGTCTCCAAACTTTTTCTGCGTATTATACTTGTCATTAAGCTTTACCTAGCAAGTAAATAAATCCGAGTTATTATCATTCTGTGTTTCTTTATCCAACTTATCACAACAACAATAAGCTATTAGCTGCCGCGGGCCGGACTGATGACACTGACGGGCCGGATTTGGCCCGCGGGCCGTAGTTTGGAGACCCCTGGTCTAGGCAAACAGGGGTAACAGCGTACTAAGTTACGACATCCCTTTGTCTTAATAAAATCAAATGTAGAGGACTCTCTATAAACGACCTAATAATAAAATTAGGTTCGTTAATGGGCAGAGTAACAAGTAACCGTGCAAAATCTTACAAAGTAAGCACAATTTGCATTGTATGCCAATAATCCTGTAGAAAGTTTTGATTATGTCAATCGGAAAAGGCAGCTGCAGACTAATTAGGTTCGTCCTTGTTAGGACTCGTCAGTACAGTATATCGTTCTGCGAGTGACACAGTGAAACCTTCCAGGTGATACGTCGATATCTCGTTGAGATGGATTTGGTCATAAAAATCTTCCGAGCAGGAGAAATATTGGCATACCCGGTTACATCGCAATCAACGATGACGATTTGTTTGGCCGCCACTGTATGTAGGTTGTTGTAACTTATTTCGTAATTACCGCCACTAATCTGGGCGGTAATTACGAAATAAGTTACTAACTAATCTGTATAGTGCTAAGAATATGTTACACAAGTTTGTGTTTCCCGGAAACCTCCCGCGCAGATCGAATTTATTAGGATATCCAATTTGTTTTAAGAAGCAACGTTCCCACATCCTACCCTAACTAAAAGCAACGATACGTACCGTCAAAATCGTTATAACCGCATAAACAATACATTCGGAACGGCAGCTTCTGCACGGGCAGCGTCGAATGGAAAATCCTACATTCCGTGGTGTGTTTGTTCATCGCGTGTCGACAACAAGTCGAATACTGGCAATTGTTGTTGGAACAGAAAAGTAACGCCCTGAAATTTGCGAGAGAAAAATCAAATCAAATACGTAACGACGACGTACGCGACTTACGGGAAATGATTGGACGAAGTGATATTCAGCGAACATTCGCGACATTTCAAATTGTCCTGTACGTTTATGACGACGTTCGAAATATCCACCTCCTCCTCCTCGATCGGTTCCTCCTGTCGCGATTTCGGAACCATGATCGTCAACCGCGGAACGGGCCACGGCATCAATCCGGCTTTCCTCCGTTGAGTGGTGTGCATTTTCGCGACGTGATCTTTAATGATGTCCTTTTGAACGAACCAGAGGGCGCATTTCGGGCATTTCTTCGGATAGGATTTTTCTGATGTTTGAAAAGGTGTTGCAGGAAGAAACTTAAATTCTGCGGTACCATCCGACCGTTCGAGTATACGCTGGTGGATTTCAAACAGAACGGGCATTGTATTGTACCGGCGCCGTTGTGAGAGACGTAGAAATGATCAATCGCCTGTCTATGACTAGAGCATCGAAAATGACACGTACCGCATTGATACGGCAATTCGGACGGCACGTGCTCCCGCGACATGTGCTTTCCTAAACTGTACGTGTTCTGAAATTTACCCTCGCAAATCATACAGACGAGATTTTCGCCGCATTTCGTATCGGCGGGATGGGAAGTCGCGATGTGTTTATCTAAACTTTCCTTCGAAGTTGCCGTGGCTAAGCAATAGCAACATTGATGCACGCCGCTGTTGATCGCGTTATGGGCGTGCGTGAACATGTGCGTCATCAGTTTGATGTTGTTGGTGAAAAACTGCGATTTGCACATGTTACATTTCAGATTCAAAATGATCTTCTCTTCGTGCTTCTTTACGCCCTCGATGGAGCCGTAATAGTAGTGCTCCAACGGGACCATTTGTTCGGGAATATCCGGTGAAACTGATTTAACTGGTCTGGCCACGTCCGACGTGGGACTCGGCGGTTTGAACGTTACTTTCCTCTTCGTAATCCGCTTTTGCGTGACGGGTTCCGTAACGTTTCCCGTCGCCGTTGTCAGGGAGGGAGTCGAAGCGTTCGATTGGGTTTTGGACGATTGGTAGTTTAAATAATGCCTGATACTCCAGTTCTTGAAGGGATTACACGCTACCTTGTTCAATCGCACGGTTAACGACTGTCCGGTATCGACTCGCGTTTGATCCGCCAAGTGCAGTATGATGTTATCGAAAGCAACCGCGGAGGTGGGTCCGAACCATTCCCTCCAAACCAATTCGTCCAAAAACTGCTGTATAATCTGCCGCGATAATAGGGAAAGGGTATTCTGAAACATCCGCGGGACGATCCTCCTTAAATACTCCATAATCGTATGGTTATTGACGCCATCGGCGGACGTCGATTGCACTACGTATTTAAATCCCATCGAGTGCAGTGTGAATTTATCGACGGTCAAATCGGTCACGATGGTACTTTCGGGATGCACCCATTGCAATAGCGGTTCAAGTATTTTCGAAAATCGCTTCTTATAGTTTCGATCGCCGTCGGATAAGGGTTCGACGGCGCGCAGCCTGATCAGTTTAGCGTCCGTTTCCAGAAGTCCCAAAACTTCCACTTTCACCTGTCTCTGATTGCCGTCTTGCGAAGTAGTTCCTAACGAGATCACGCCCACTTCGACTTTTTTCCCGGGCCCGCCCAAAGCGGTAAGGTGCGTGTGCAAGGCTACGGTACAAGTCGCTCTCAGCCACGTATTTAAACCTTTGACGTATAGATTATCGACCTTTACCTACGAATAGAAAAAATTAACCGTTTTTTTAAAATTATTATTATTAACGCAACCGATTGCCTTAAAATCGGCAACTTTAAATGCACACAAATCGATATAGGGTACACGCGTGATTTTTATTTATAATTTAATTAGATACTTTAACATTTGGAATTACTTGCATTTCTGGTGCAAAATAATTATTGAAAAATGTTATTTAGAATTCCCGGCAAAACAAGTGTGACTCCCCCTCCCCAGAGTCATAACTTAAGAAAAAACAGCCTTGAAGTGTTTACTTAATTTCAATGAGATTTCAGTTTTGTTTTAGTACTTTCCCAACGAACTTATCACATAGCACTTACTAAAAACCTTCAGGTGCAACCTTATAGTTAATGTATAAGGGTGGGGTGGTATAATTTATGAATGTCAAACGTAATAAAATATAAAATAATAGAGAGACTGATCAATTAAGAACTACATTGCAAACAAAATTACAACTTTTTTGTTTTGCATTCAGAATCGACATTCAGGTGATTATTTAGTAAAGACAACTGTACTTACCCATTGTACAACGTTCTGAACGTTGGTGTGGCAAGCCCAGTGATAGATCAGCTTCAAGATTACGCTCGGCGGATGCGGAGATCCTTCGAAAAGGGAGCCGCTAAATACCGACACGAATCTCTGCGGACAACATTCGGAAATCCAAACGTATCCGCCGGAGAACGGAAATTTCGATACGTCGCTGTACATTCCCAATTTTAACTTGGCGTGAGGATGAACGACGCAAGTCTGTTCGGATCTGATTAAACCTTGCTGTATTAACCTGAAACACGCACAAAAATTTGACGTAGCGATATATTTAGAAATGTAACATCTACCGATTTGACATCGCAGAGAAAATATCAAGGATTGCAAGAAGTGTTTACATATGAGAAATTCGATTAAAAAATTCCCCCAAAATGTACTTAAACGCTCGTTTTTGCAGCTATTTTACTTCTACAGGAGTGGACAAACTCCCGCAGTAGCTGCAGGCGCGCTTTTCGACTAACCCAGCGTGGAAAAATGTGCAACTAGAAAACTACTTTCACAATTCGCAGACGCGTTCGGCGGTTATACTGTATGTATACTGTGGCAACTTAGTTGTCCACTCCTGTAAAAGTAAACGAGCTGCAAAAATAGGCATTATTAGGGGAATTTCTTAATTAAATTCTCATATGCACAAACATCAAACGTACTAGCATATACAGAGCTTATCTGGAAATGAAAATTACTTCTCACACTGAATTACCGCACCGACGAGCGGTATAACCGCGAAACGCGTCCGCAAATGGTGAAAGTAGTTTTCTAATTACACACAAAAAAGTATATTGCAAGGACCGTGGAGTAAGTACAAACACTAGAATCACATCGATAGACACACCTCAACGCACAAATTATTGAATAAAATCCATTACGGTTATAAAATAACAGATAGTTAAATAACGACCCATCTCTAGGCGGTTGTCGTTGAACCGATTTAACAGGGGCGGTAGCCGTTAAATCGGTATAACAGGGGTGGTTACTAGAGCTCGCACTATAATTTGAAATTTTTCGAGCGCTTCCGTAAGCTCCAAAAGTAAACTAAAAAGTTTTTAACCACCCCAACCCTATTGGATGCATAAAACTCCTATAGTAGCATTGGGGACGTATGTCACTGGAAAACTTTGAGACCAGACCGCCGTATAACAGTTTTTGAGCAGTCCCCGTATACGACTTTTTTACCTAAACCTTTTGAGCAGCCCCTGTATACGACTTTCTTTGTATTTAAAACTTTTTGAGCAGTCCGCGTGTACGACCTTTTTTTTTTACTTAAAACTTTTTGATCGATCCCCGTATACGATTGTGATGCTGTTACTTCTTCGAAAGTAGTGAGAATTCGCCGATTCTAGATCACCACATTTCCACACCCGAATTTCGCGGGGTTCTAGCAGCGAGAAATGACTTCCTACAGTGGCGTGGTTTGGAACTAGTGTTCAAGCGCAGACGTACGACGATCACCCAAAAGTTTTATGTGAAAAAGTCGTATACGGGGATCGGTCAAAAAGTTTTAAGTAAAAAAAAAAGTGGTATACGAGAACTGTTCAAAAAGGTTTAGGTGAAAAAGTCGTATACGGGGACGATACCGTAGTGATGAGGAGTGTACCGATGTGATATGGTATCAGTTGCCTATCAAACAATAGGTGTTGCATTTTACGATATTTAAACTGCGCATGAGAATCGACCCTCGAAACGCTGAATGAATGACTTTGCGTTTTGAATTTTTTTGGCTTTTTGCGTATTAAATAAGATTTGATAAGAGTCGATAACGTGTTAAATTATCATTATGTAGTGTAAACCGGACTGACGCCCCTACTTCTCTGAATGTTAACCCCAAATACTAACCATATTTTACATACGTTGTGACTAATAATCGTCGATTCGACGATGTATTTTTGTAACTAGCTTTTCTTATAGGATAAAGCCAAAATTCTTTTATCAATATTTCAATAAAAGACTAGTTTAAATTCCATTCATTTAATCTCTGCGGTGCTAGTCGAATCGCCGAACGTTAGTACTCTAGGGTTAATGTCGCGCTTTGCACGTAAGAGGAGGCAAACACCGGTTTACGCTACTTAATTATAACAAGCCATCCACTATTTTATCGAACCTTAGTAATAAATAAGGACCTTTACCGGTGGCACCGTTAGGATTTCAAAAGGGTTACATCTTCGATACGTACCATTCCGTAAATTTTGTAGGGGCGTGCATCAGCACCGATTTAACTCTCGAGTCGAGCTTCCCTCTTTCCCCGCTGGTCGATTCCTTGGTCCTCAAGTGGGGGCGAGCGACGACGACGAGCGACGGAAACGTTTTTCCCTGGAGCTTATTGAACGATATTTCTCTCGAATCGGCCAAAGGACGTCCGTCGTCCGATGTCAAATCGACGACGGAAGCGTTAGTTTGAGTACTGCCGTGACTCAATCCGCCCACCGCCGTAGCTTCCGTCGGTCTTTGTTGTGGCGCTGGCGGCGTGGCCGGTGTCGGTGTAGTATTCGGCTGAAACGAGTCGAAAAGTCAGGAATTAAAATACGTAGAACCGGTGAATGATCAATAAGAAGACTAGGTAATAGATGTGGAGCCTCCAAAGGCACTATTCACGACATTATTGGAAAAGGGCTACATCAAAATTGACATGAACATGACAAACGGACGGTTTATGCTGGCAAAAAATTGTCAAAATAGCCTATAAGACTTGTCCAGATTTTTGTTGCTGCAATAGTACCTAGTTTCATTTGAAAAAATAAAATCCTGTATATATTTATATACAGGACTTTTCTAACTAATGCGTCAAATTTATTTGTAAGTTTATACGAGGTAAAAGTAAGTCGATGAGTGTAAAAGAAAAAATATGATACAAATTGGTTTGGTTGTTTTGTGTAAACATGGCAGGGAACAAAGAGATGTTGTTAGATGTAGGTAAAGCGGCTCGTCCTCGAGTATTCAAAAATCTTTTAATCAAAGACTTACCATCAAATTGGAAATTCAACAGAAAGGCATGGATGACGCGGGATATCATGTTTGGGATGGTTGCCGCAATTTAATAAGAAATTGAGATCACAGACAAGAAAAGTTCTTTTATTCTTGGATAATGCAGCATCTGATCCTAGAGATTTAGATTTAACGAATGTTAAGATAATCTTTCTGCCTGCAGAATGTCTAACCGTTGAATCAGGGAATCAACCAAAAATTTTACGATTACGATTTTTCGAATAATTTTTTTATTTTTTGCGACATTTTTTAATGATATTTTTCGTCATTTAGCCATTTGTTTTCTTGCAAATAAACTATTCGTCGTTAATCTAAAATGTTTACAGTATGTTCCAGAATTTTTACATCAATATCGGACGGATAGTTTTTGCAATTGTTTATTGAAATGGCTGGCGTCCAATGGACCCCGGTGTAACCATCTAGATTCTATATTGAAGTGTGACCACGGAGGGTTAAAAAATTGAAAAATCCGTTATCGAAACCACACAAATTTAACTTAAATACCTTCGCCACTTTGGCAGGAGGAGGTGTAGGAATCGGCGATAAATTCGTCGAAGCTCTCGTTCTCTTCCTCGTCTGCGGCTTCGTCGGTGTAACGATCGGGGGTGGTGCCGGTGTTGGTGGGGCGGGCGTCATCGTACCGACCACCACGCCCGATCTAGGATCCATTACCAATTGGAATCCGCTTTGATTGTTATTTTTCGACGTTTTAACGACGGAGTTTGCCGGTTGCGGATTTCCTGCGCGCAAAACAAAGAAAAAAAAAGAAAAAGAATCGTATTTTAAGCGATTCTAGAAATACTCACTCGGCTTTTCTTTCAGTTCCTTTTCGAATTCGTATAAAGCGGTATTATCACCTTCAAAGATAACTTCCGAAGTAGTTTCTTTGAGCAATTTATCTAATCTAGTATTAATATCGTCGATTTCGTTTTTAGATTTGTTTCTCATTTCAAGTTGTGCTGGAGATAGGTCCTCCGACCAAACTTCCAATTTTAAAGTTTCTTCTTTCCAACCAATATTCTTTAACACAAGCACATCTCGATCTAACATAACACAATTATTAAGGTTGATACAGTTTAATTTAGGTATTATTTATATATATATATATATATATATTATGTATATTTATACGAGGGATGTTTCCAACAGTTCAAGGAGTTTAGCTAGACAATTTTTTCTATTTCGATCAATATTAATCACAATTATAATCTCGACTAAATGTATACAGGATAACTTACGATTAGCGTGTCGAATTGTAGCCCCTAAATTAATAATAGTTTTTTAAAATCTCTTTTGACAGGATAGTGTATGTTTATAAAAAGTATAATTAGAAAATATTGTCATTTGTACAGGGTGATGTTTGTACATATGAGAATTCAATTAGGAAGTTCCCCCAATACGTTCTTAAATGGGCATTTTTGCAGCTATTTAATTCTACAAGAGTGGACAACTAAGTTGCCACAGATTCCTACAATCGCGCTTCTCAGCTAACCCACATTTATACAGGGTATCCAAAAGCAAAGTGTGAAATATCAAAGTTATGTTTTTCTTAACAGATTTTTTCGAATTGTATGGATACAATAAAGGTGAGTTACTTCAATGTCCCCCTATACCTATCGTTTACCGTTTTAATGGACTCGACAGACAAACTAATTGAAATTTTCAAATCATGGTTTTAGCCTTTATTTGCTATATCCTGGGCTACTTATTTTCAGGTGTCTAAAATTACATAATGTACCGGGTGATTCCATAGATGGACTTCAATAGAGTATAACTTTGTTATTTCAAATGGAACACCCCGTATATTCTTAGGCTCGGAAAAATGTCTTTCAATTCCTACCCAAACTGTATTAGGTTTCCCCTGTACTTATCTCTTGTGGTTTCGGAGAAATTTTAAGGTATGCTAAATTGTAACTATTAATTCAATCATTGTCGTTTAATTGACTTAGTAGTGGGCAGTTTTTTTTTGTACGAGGCTCTTTGTACCTATACAAAGATCAGAAAAACAACTTTGTACGAGAGATTTTTAGTTCGTACAACATAATAATGGTAACTGAACTACCCAAAAAAAAATCTTTGTACGGAGCCAAAAATCTTTGTCTCATACAAAAAAAAAAAAAAAAAAAAAAAAACAGGGGTAGTGGCTAGAAAAAATATCTACATATAAGATAAGTATAATCCCAATTTTAATACGCTTATCCCAACGTGAAACTGATTTTTTAAACTGCCTCCGAAAGAACTCCTTCGGAGTCTCCGCAATGGCCAGTTTTACCTTCATTAAGGTCTCAAATCGAACACCTCGGACTGGTTCTTTTTAATTTGGAAACAGGTGAAAATTACTCGGTATCCATGTTTCACTGGTAGTCATTATCTGTTGCTAAAATTGGTAGCTGTAACGTACTAAACGTTCTTGAAATTGAAAGATTTCCGAAAGCTTCATACCAACCCTATATAAAGAAAATGATAATCCAATGTGATTTAATCCCGTCTTCAGGGGTAAAAAATACGTTCGCATCAAGCAAGTAGCTAAAGTATATTAAACATTATTACACGCGGGATGGCTGCGTAAACTGCGTGTGAAGACTTCAAAATTCAAGAAAAATCCTAGAACATTCGAAACATCCATCGTATATCTTAAGAGCACTTTAAAAAGGTGCAATAACATATTACAAACAAAAAAATGTATTGTCATTATTGAACCTAAGGTAATAATATTTATTACTGTTCCATAATCCTTTAATGATTCACGATGAGGAAAAAAATCATTTGAAACTGTAATATATGATCACAAATTACATGTATTTTTCATGAATTTATTGACAAAGTTATGAACTTGACCGTGTATTTCTACATCAATTTTTACACGCAATATTTCAGATTTAGACGATGCTCTATTTTTGAACGGTCATTGTCGTGAATTTTTACATGTAATATTTTGTATTTTCCTTGTAAACGTGTATTGCCTGCTTTATAATTTACAACCATATTGGAGGTATAACAAAATCGCAAAAAAAAAGCACCATTATTTAGCACGGCATCAAATCAAGCGAATTATACATTCACATATGTAATATTTAAACATAGGAGCACTTCTGTTATTGTAATATTGTTTCTGTAGGAATCAAGAGAATTATGACAGTAACAATTATAAGAATATACAGTGGTGGACAATAAAATGTAAATGTAAATTTATTTCCTGGTAAAAATGAATGGGAATTACTTTTACAATTACTACTAGTAAAATCTGTCGAACGAACGAAAATATCCTGTGTATAACAGATTTGCTAACAAAAAAAAAAGAAAAGAAGAAAGGGGGATAAAGAAAACATTTAGTCAGCAAAATGGGGGAGTATTTGTCGATGTTAGCGATAGTTCGGATTTGATTGGAGTGAAATTATTTTACGAGGCAGAACCAATACATCATCGACGCAAATTTATCGATATTCGGTTTTGCATTGCGGGTTTGGCAGTTTCCCATTTCAAAAAAAAAATTCACCCGATTTAAAACTTAGTCGAACTGTAATTAGGTATTGGGAATTCTCATCTGTAAAATATCTGTAAAATATCTGCTACCGGTGCAGACATACCACCAGTCATCAAATTACATACAAATCAAAAATTGTCAGGGGACTTAATGACTCGACTAACTAGAACTTCATATTTCACATATAAAAACCAAACTTATTACCATCGAATTATTTATGATAGCGATTGCAAGGATTGTGGTATATTTACTGACACACACACATCGTTAGACTCCTAAGCGCACGCAATTGTTTAAATCAGGTATGGGCAACCTCCGGCCCGCGGGCCACATGCGTACCTGGAGAAAGATTTGCCCGGCCCGCTACTGAATTCTTTCGTTGCATATTAGCACGGTCCGTCTAAACTTAATTCATAATGAATCATAAGGATACTACAAAAATGTATATTTTTCAAGATTACTCGCAGCATAAAACTTCTACAAAAAAGGTTGCCCATGCCTGGTTTAAATAATAAATTCAGTGACATGTGTTTCGCTGGAACGAGGCACAAGCATCATTAAAACCGTATGAAAGTGATGCGCACACGTGTCAACTAATTTATTATTATTAAATAATTGTGTGAATCAAGGAGTTAAAACGATGTATTTTCAAATTACTTGTTTTTTTCTGTCTACGTGTTTAACTTTGTGTTACACTTTTCGGCTGATTTATTACAAATTGCGTTTTAAAAGTGTCAATTGCATAAATCTCCGTTCCGTTTCCGATTTACCGTTTTACCTTTCCTTTCTTAGCTTCGTTGAGCTTTGGGTTGCATATATTAGCAGTATCACCGCGTATTTACGTTTTCTAACTCACGAGTCATCGCTTTTAAAGCGTAACTTTTCAATTTAGGAAATAAGTTACGACAACCTACATATACACAGAACTACTCGTATACAGCGTACTGATTAGAGTGGGGAGTCGGCGATGCTGTCGTAACTTATTTCGTAATTGTACGCTGTTACCGCTGTTTGCCCAGGTTACTAATTACAATTAATTAGATAAAATATGGCACTCTATCACATCCGTTAACTCCCCATCACACAATTGTTTCAGCAACCCCAAAAGTCAGACGAAGACTCGAAGAAAATTACAGTTTGAATGCAAGGAAGTCAAGTTTTTGGCGCCCAATGCGTGACCGGAAATCGTTGTATCAAATTAAAAATTGGACCAGAATTTATTTATTGCAGGGATTGTTTCATTTTTTTGGAAGCTACAAGCAATATAGGTGAATGAGCTCGAAGTTATTCAATCGAGTAATGAAATTGACATAGACCACTGCTTCTAAACACAGGTTAGGTGAAGATCAGCTTATTGTACGGCTGATTAATTGAGATTAAATTAAATTTTGAATGCAAAGAAATAAGAAGAAAAATGTTTGAAACGTGTACAACTTCCTTTATTTTAATTGAAAAAAAAAGGAAGTTTCCACGCCCCATCATGCATCTTGATATGTTACTGAAATGTATATCCGTAGAAAACTGATTTTAGATATATTTTAGGCCACTCTAGAAGAAGAAGAGTATCACTAGTAGTAGTACAAAGTTACGACATCCCCTTATCTAGTCAGTATTGAATCGATGCTCTATGCGAGAAGTTCTGTGCATTATGTAGGCCGTTGTCGTAACTTGTTTCGTAATTGTGCGCCGTTACCGCTGCGCGCCCACACTAATGATTACATTGTTATATTTCTTAACAATCATTCGCGATCACTCGGTATTTGAAGAATGAACGTAAAATCTATAAATAACAATAAGGAGATTGTGCCTAAAATAATATGTGAAATAAATGAAATTACCTTTACCACACCTTCCCGGACTTTTCTCTTAAAGTTGTGATCGGCGTAATTTTATTTATTTTATTTCTTTATTCGCAGTATCCCGTAGTGCCCTGGTAGAGCGTCGGAGTTATTTATTTTATACATATACGTAAAGCCTATTTTGTAAACAAGGAAAAAGGGGTTCCGCACTCAATTATTAAGCACATCTGAGAGGGGAAACGGTAATTGTAATCGATATGACTCTGGAAATCAACATTTTTCTACTTTTCCCCATTATTATATGTTAGACGTGCACCCATTTCTCTACGACAAAATAATGTTTCACTCCAATCTTCGCGTATACATCTCATTTCAGGTGATATAAGTAATTTTACATAATTAATTTCCACAGTTCAAAACGCGATACAAAAGTAATTATTATTGCGGCATTTTTTTTTATCACCCACCGCTGCATATCGGTAAAACTAAAACTATAAATAATAGATATATGTACCATTTCCATCCGATGATTTTCTATGACTTAAGCGATACTTCCGTTTCGGAGCTATATCAACGGTAACCACCTAGAATGTATAATTCACAATTACGAAAAATATATCGAAATACGAAACTCCACGTGAAAACCACATATACGTATTATAAATGCATATGCCTCATCTTACGTTACGTGCCTCATCTTCCTCTTCCGATGTAATTTCGAGAGTGGTAGCTTCTGGACTATCG
The DNA here is from genome assembly GCA_038088585.1 of Chrysina gloriosa. Lineage (NCBI taxonomy): Eukaryota > Metazoa > Arthropoda > Insecta > Coleoptera > Scarabaeidae > Chrysina > Chrysina gloriosa. The sequence goes on along the minus strand of CM076089.1, from coordinate 583,013 downwards.
TATGCTGCTTGTTCCGATATGATAGATTGCATTTGTTTCAATGCCTCTTTACTAGCAGCTCGTTTAGACATTGTCCGAGTCTCTATGACTTTTTCCATTTTCTTTTTGGCATTTTTATGAAAATGTAGGCTAGAAATATATAAACGGAAGGGATTAGTGCGAAAGAACGTTATATATACAAAGCGGTTTTACAGACTCCCCCGCCAAAAAAAGTGTTTTGATTCCTATTTGTTTTTTTCCCTTTTCTTTTTCTTTCTTTTTTGAAAAATACCTACATTTGTTGATCCCAATTAAATAAAATAGGTGCAGTTCAGCATCAATGACCATACTAGAGGAAATTTTCGTATTACAATGGATACGTATGTAATCAATCTATTGTGAATAGCTGTAGTAATAAGGCGTATATATACGAATTTATTAAAGGCTATTCACGAAATTATAACGTACATATACCTACATAAATGCGTAAAAGTACAAGCGTCTGATAATAAAAGTTAGGAATCGAGAAGAAACCGCTTTCGTATTTGACGAAACGTTAGTTTTAAAATATATATAAAATACAAGGGAGTCCAAATTCGCCGCGTACCATTCCGAACGTGATATATACATAGGTACGTGCATATACAGAAGGATGGATATGGCGGTAAACGAAGCCGCTGTTATTAAAATTGAAAAAGTCAAATACGAGTTTATTAGGAAATCGGCATTTGACTAACATTTCGTTAAGCTTAATAAACGAGTTAGAAACGCATCAAAGTTACCTTTGGTCACAATTATTTCCAATAATCGCTAACACGAAGCTGTCAAAACACTTCCAAGCACTACAGCGGCCATCTTGTATTAACATAGGAACGCTATTTCGAATAAATGGCGCCATATTCGAATTTAACAGAATACAGTTTTACTACCGCAGGAAAATTACTTTCGTACTCTTTACTTACGTGTATTTTACCGAAATTATCGTATGTTTACTTCAAACGAAGCGATTTAAATGTATAATACGTCTCATTCGATTTGGAACGAGTTACGTTTCTATTCGATTCCTATAAAATATAAAAATACAATTTACCTTGTATTCTAAAATAGTTTGGTTGCTTCATACTGTCTATAAGTATTTATCGTATTTACGTCAAATACGTACACGTTGAATATACGCATTCCTAATATATCGTCCACGATGATATATTCGATAACTTCGTAAAGACGCTCGGACACATCGATTTATATATTTGAATATAGGCATTTTATAGTTACACGTCAACCTCGATATTATTTCCGGTTTTTACCGGAAGTTACGTCAACTTTTAAATTTAAAATTAAACACCCTATATATTTTTACATCTTTTTATATTCACGTCATTTTCTAATCGCTTTTATTTGGTAATGTGGGAATAGATGTCAATCAAATCTTCTTCTTCTCAGCTCATTAGTGCCTTTCTAGGCATCGGACGGATAAGGCAACAGCGAAAGTATGTGGTATAACGAAGATGAAGAAAAAAATCATAAGAGAACTGAATGGTGAAATACAGAGGTTAAAAGAGAAAATTAGAGAGAAGCAAGCAAGCCTGGAAGAAACCATAAGAAGTTACCAATCAGAGAAACAGAGTAAAATATGTGGAGAGACGTAACAGAACAAAGAAAGCTGTAGAGGAGCCAAAAAGGAAAAGCTGGCAAAAATTTGGGAAAGCGCCGGAGGAAAACTACAAAGAAAAAGAGTACGTATTAGAACGAATCCGAAATATTTTCTTGCGAATTCTGCAGTTCATATATTACACACAGTAAACATTTTTAAATTTCCCGCACGCTTTAAGTTGGTAGTTCCGGCATTAGTTGACAAACTCGCCGATTTTGAAGCGCAACGCATGCGAATATGGTCACTATTGCCGGAACTACCAACTTAAACTATCCGCGAAATTTAAAAAATGTGTACCGGGTAAAAACTTAAAAATCGGATTTTTAGGAAATTTCACTACTCCTCATTTTAGTAACTTATAGGCGCCTATGACCGCACTTTCGAAATTTTCTAAACTAAATGTATTCTTGTAATTGTAAAAATCTGAACCCGACTTAGGCGGAGCTTAAAATTAGAAATAATGCTTAGATTATAAGAAAATCTGTAGGTATTTTCCAATCATATCACTTTATTACCTAGGTAACACAATGCTTTCCGTACAGAGCACTAATACAATGGGGAAGTTGCCATAAATTTTGAAAATCTTTAGCTATATTAACCCACGAATTTGGCTGAACAAAAACTTGCGCATGTAATGTTTCCCAAATTGCGTTGCATGTTTCTAAAACTACTGCAGGCACGGTGCTTTGCCCAATACGAAAAGAATAAGGCGTTGATGTCAAAGTATCTTCAGAGACTAAATATCTGAAAATAAATATTTCAGTTAAGCCGATACCTTCTGTTAGTTATCCCACAAGAAACCTCCTATAAACCCTAAAAATTATGGTTAATCTCTCTCCAGGAAGTAAAGGTTCTATAGTATCATAACATTTTTTTACCTTCGGTCTCAAAAACTTAGTAATTCGTCAAATTAAGTTGTTGTTACTCATCAATAAATAAGATACTTTCCAGGATCTTTAAATTTCATTTCCCTCACAAGATTTAAATAATCTCCTCGACTTTTTCTATTAATAAAAATTTGTGCACCGCCTATTATATCGTATTTTGGTACGTAATTTGTACAATTTGTACAGCTAGTCCAAAATTAATTAGTTTTATTAGAATGTTGTAATGTTTCATAATTATTTGGTCCCTATTTACCTATAACTACCACGGTGTATGCAAAAATAAATGAAAAGAAACAAACCACAAGTAAATAAATATGTACATAACTTAATTAACATATAACATTTCTGCGAAAATCGCAATAGAGTTGAAGTATTATTAACTACATCCGAATTTCGTGACGGTCATTTTGATTCGCAAAGATTTTGCAAAAATCGTTCTAATATATATTCAGGTTAAGACGAACAATTGGAAGTTTTGGAACAGGATAAGAAATTTGAGAAGGAAACAGTAGAAGGGGAATTAGGGAATTGAGGATAAACATGGGAACATAAGGACAGAAGCATCGAACATAACAGAGGCCTGGAAAGAATATTTCGCAGATAAGTTTAGACAGGGAACTGGAAGGAACAGGAAAATATCATAATGGAGGAAATAGAAGAGGTCCTAACAAATATCAAGAGTGAAAAAGCGAGGGGGAGAAGACCAAATTGAGCCGGAAACGATAAAATTGACGGGAAAGGCGGAAAGAAATGGGTGCTCCAAATATGTAAAGGAGGATAAGGTCCTAAAAGAAATTCCAGAAGATTAGAAGAAGAACATGATATTGTCGATTTATAAAGAAGGAGAGAAATACATATGTAATAACTAGAGAGCAATATGTTTGCACATCAACTAGTCTTAAAATATATACAAGAATTATCGAAAAGAGAGTGAGGAAAAGGATAAAGGCGAAGTTAGAGGATGAACAGGCCGCATTTAGGGTAAACCGGAAAACAAATGATACACACATAATACGAAACATTACTGAAAGACGAGGAATTATTAACATTTGTGGACATTAAGCGAGTTTTTGATTCAATAAAGAGAGAAATAATCTGCAGTACTCTTTTTTGGCGATTCTATTCGTTCTCGTTCTCACCACGTGACCAAACCATCTCAACTGGTTTTTAAATTTTTTTTCGACGACTGGCTCCAGCTTTGTTATTTTCCCGATGTTCTCGTTTTTAATTTTATCCCAATTTTATTTTTCCGGCAATTTTTCTCAGGTGCTTAATTTATAACGCATTTATTTCGGGCTCGACCATTTTCCGTAGGGTCGAGGGATACAGATCAAATCTTATTTAAACATAAATACAAGTTATGTATGTAAATGTTTCGAAAAATTGTAAGCAATCCGGTTGTGTTATAAACTGCGCGAAAAAGTTATTGGTTTAAGAATGAAATAACATATTTGTATGGAAGATGGACTATTATAACAAAATTGTTGCAATAATTTCCAGCTATACTGGCAGCAAACCGATAACCGTAGTATCTGTTTAATAATAAAAAGACATTTCCGTGTTTCCAATCAACCTCCACGTAATGGACACTTCCGGTTGCTTCTTCTCGAGAACAATGCAACCAACTTAAATTTTATATCATAGTCGGCAACGTTCAACATTATACCCTAGTGAAGGATGCATTAATTACGAATCTCCGAAGTTAATGAAGGATAGCTACACTCTATAAGAGCCTGTACTTCCTCTTTAGATTGGCAATACAAAAATAAAACTACCGTTTCATGATTATGCGGATTGATAATGGTTGATATAGATGTACCAACTTAAGTTTCTTTGGTCACATAATTTTCACTCGAATGTACTCACTCTGTGTATAGCAATAGGATTTTTGAGAAAATAATTTGGGGTATTGGTTCAATTCTATGCTCCTCGCATTTATGTTACCCGGAATACTCCGTTGGTATTTCGGTAGACTAAGAAGGATCTCACCTTACCTACATTGTGACGTCAAATTGCTTTTAAACTATCGTATAGCGTATTCCACAGGCAGTGTTACAATAGAGTTTATGAAAAATAAAAATTATGTTACTATATCGTTATTGTGATGGTTATATATAGCACTGGAGGCAACGAAGCTGAGGGCAAGAAACAAAAGTTTAATTTTATTTTGTACTATTAAAGTGAGGTGACAATAATCCATACGAACGTATTGTAGTAACTCCCGGTGAAACCCATTATAGTTGTAAGGGATTTGTACTATTATTCTGACAGATTGGTTGATGAATCCACAGTAAACATAATAATAATAATAATAGTAGAAAATTTAACACAAATTTAATAGAAATACAGTGTTAAGTACAGTTAACAGTTGCAATTAGTCGGTGGTCATAATCACGTCGTAATGAAAGGCTGTCTTTTCAACGTTGACGGTGGTTACTTAGAAGGTCTTTGTAGAGGATTTAAGTGCGGTATATTAAAACAATCAGATTATTTAAATTTAGTACAATGCGAAACGTTAGAAGGTAACCTTTTCTTCTAGATATCAAATATTTCCCCTTCACATTCTCGTTTCTTTTAGATCTGAAATTGCATCTTCAAGGAACGGATTACGGTACATTTCTGGCAAATGAACCGTCACCTTTAGCGGTGTCTACGATCGACGATAAACTTCGCGAAAAGCTCGTCATCGAGTTTCAACATCTTCGTAACCATGCTGTGGAACCGCTCTCGACTTTTCTAGATTATATTACGTATAGCTATATGATAGATAATATTATTTTACTCATTACCGGCACTTTACATCAGAGACCGATCACGGAGTTGATCCCAAAATGTCACCCTCTCGGAAGCTTCGAGCAAATGGAAGCTATTCACGTTGCTGCGACACCTGCCGAATTATATAATGCGGTATTAGTCGATACACCGTTAGCCCCCTTTTTTGTAGATTGCATAAGCGAGCAAGATCTCGACGAAATGAATATCGAAATTATCCGTAATACGTTGTATAAAGCATATCTAGAGGCGTTTTACCAATTTTGTAGTAAAATTGGTGGTACGACGGCTGATTGTATGTGTGAAATATTAGCAGTAAGTATCTCTGAAACCCGTTGACTAATAGGTAATTACAAACGGAGTTAATTCGCAAGATAAAGATTTACTGTGCACATGATCTGGTACACGTACCAGTTACGTGTTAAAAAGCCATGTGCTTTGAAACAGTCCCAATTTATGAATATTGACTGAACCGCTTGTACAAGGGAAGAATTTTGATACAAAAGTTTTTGCTTCCTCTACGTTAGGGATTGGATACACAGACCTATTAAGATCAGGGCTCTCAAAAAAGGAAACTTGAAAGTTACCTGCAGTAACGATTTCTTTTTGTAATACTTATCTGCAAAATTTTGTTGGCCAGCTACTTTACATTGTGCATGTGCAACTTTAAACAAATTAGCTTGCATGTGGCTTGTTAAAATTCGATTGGTGCAATCGATTCAAGATTGTATGCAAGTACTACGTGACTTCTGTCAAATTGGTTGCATAACTGATAGGTTGGTAGCACTTACTAACACTAAAACTTACTAGAGAATGACAGATTTAGGGATTATAAACGAAATTAAAACAAAACGATTGGGGATTTTTACTTAAACAGTGCAGGTAACAGTGCAATCTTGGTTGCATGTATTATTTGGTCACGTGGCTTGCAAACGTATTTGAAGGAAATCAACCGAGGGCCGCGATTGGTGCATCCCTGCTGTACGCCAAACCAGTACCGGCGTGATCGAATGGTTAAGGCGTTTAGATATAATATCGCCGACCTGCGTTCAAAACTTCAGGTCCAAAGGGTAGCCTACTCAGTCGGTATAAAAATTTAATAGACCTGTGTTCATTGCGAATAAGGGATGATACTCATCGCATTACTATGTATAATTCCAGAATGGATGGTTAGGGAAGTTAGGGTACAATGTTCCTGGCATTCCGATTATTATTATTATTATTATTATTAGTTAGTGAACCGTCCACCTGCGGCTAAAATAAGGAATTAGTTAGTTTTGTTGTTTTATATTGTTGTAAGTAGATGCATGATATATGTACTAGATGAAGTTATTTTTTTCTGAACTTTAATATTAATACAAGCTCCCATATCCGAAATAAAGAGGGCCGAGAATATCAAATTGGCACCGTTTTAAAAAATTACAATTTTGAAAGAAATACATGCAGTATTTACATTACAGCACGAGAAACAAATCTAACTTGTGCACAAATTTAACTTGTTGGGTATGAAAATGTGTGATTTGCTACCTGCCAGCTGGAGTTGCTTCTGCCAGGAGTGTCATCGTAAAAAAATTAACGAGCCACCTTTTTCGGATATCAGTAGTTCGGATATGGGAGATTTTACTGTATGTACTTTAACTGCATGTACTCCACTTATTCTTATATTTAATATCGTTAGAAATACAAATATTTCATAAACTTTATGCTTTCAATTGACACCTGTAGAATAGTAATATCACTAATATATTCATAGGTCGTTCCACCTGCATGTTGATTTCACCTTATTAAAGTAGATCGTGCAAGCACGTTGATGAGATTGATGCACGCTTAACAATCGCACTGTAGCCTCAAATCCTTTTTTTAGCGAATAGTGCACATACCACGTATATGTTGATTCCAATAGAGAAGCTTGTATGAAAGAAAAAGCTTATTTGTGCGATAATTGGGGCATTTTTGACCATGCTTGAACAGAACTAGTTAGCTCGAGTAGGAGTACCTGTTAGTCTGGGGTTTGGTAACTGTTAGCTTGGGTAAAAAAGCTCCTCGAAACGTGTGCTATGATACGACTTTCGATGAGTGTACATGCGTTCACACACGCAGAAATCGACAATTAGGGAAAGTATGCCGCTTATCGCGTGTGCACCCTTATGAATCACGTGTCGATCATTACTACGCATTTATTTTGCCATTGAATAATCGTAAAACGCGTCGTTTATCTTATATGATAGTTTTCTACCACAATTAGTTCAATTAAACAAGAGTAATTGAAATAATAGTTTTATTCTCAGAATGCTTACAAACTAGGTCAAACTAAGTCTAATTTGCTAAATTATTGCGTAGTTTGACATTTAGTAACCCATTTTCTTACTTTTTCCTTATTATCCAATAATTTTTGCTTATCCGATGCTTATGTCGGATAAGCGAGACTCTACGGTATGACGAAAACGTCGAATTTCAACCAATTTTCAATCGATAACAAACGAACAAAAAAACCAACACAATAGAGGTGTACGCATGATTTCTATTTATAATTTAATTAAATACTTTAACATTAGTAATTACTGGAGTTTGTTAAGAAGGCGGATGACGTATTATTGAGTAGTGTAAATCGGACTCACGCTGTCACTCCTCCGATTTTTACTATTCAATGATAAGTTGTCATTGAATAATAAAATTCGTAGGAGTGACAGCGTGAGTCCGATTTACATTACTTAATGATAACACGTCATCCACCTTCTTAACAAACTCAAGTAATTACTCATAACATTATAAAAATTGTATTTTGTAATTCCCGCCAAAACAAGTGTGACGTTGAGTAATTTATTTTATATTTCGATGTTTTGTGTTTCCATGGTTACTTAGTTAATCTAACAGTTAATAAAGATTTTTGGCATGCAACACTAACCTATAAATTTCATATTCCAATTACATGTTAATAATATGCCAATTCATATCTCTATTGAATTATTAAATATTTAACTAGTTTTATTTACGATAATAGTAATATTATTATAATCAAATCCCCTTGTACCGCTAGGTGTCGGGGTACGATAATAATAATAATAATTTATTTGTTAGAAGTACATAAAATATGTATTTAACAGGTTCACCACCAAAAAAAATCATAAAGAAATAAATAAATAAATTGTTTGAAAATTAGTTATGTCATAGTAGGTCACTGTAACATATATTCCCGCCAAATTTTGACTCGCATTATTAAATAGTGTTAGAACCAGACTTGGGCTGTCACTCCTCCTAATAGGGTATTTTATTTATAATTTAATTAGATACTTTAACATTAATAATTACTGACATCATTATCAATTTTGTATAAAATACATTATTTCCGGTATATAATAATTATTGAAAAATGTTATTTTGAATTCCCGCGAAACAAGTGTGACGTATTAGTATTTATTTTACATTTCGATGTTTTGCGTTTCCATGGATACTTAGTTAGTCTGACAGTTAGCAAAGATTTTTTGACATACAGCACTAACCTATAAATTTCATATATTCCAATTACATGTTAATAATATGGGAATTCGTATGAAATAACAGTATCTCTATTAAATCATTAAATATTTAACTAGTTTTACTGACGATAATAATAATAATTTATTTGTTAGAAGTACATGAAATATGTATTTAACAAGTCCACCACCAAAAAAAATATATAAATAGATAGACATATTTAAAAAAAACAATGCAATAAAATATAATAAAATAATAATAATAATAATGAAACTAATAAATTAACAAAATAGTAAGTAAATAACTCTAACGCACGATTTAGCTTTAAGTCCTCTAATTTCGATGACGTTAACAGTCGTTCGAAGGAATGAATTTTTTACAAATGCGTTTTCAGTTATTTCAGCCATTCTAAAGTTTCAATTGAGAACTTAAGCACGTTTTAAAGCATTCCAAATCAATATTTCTGTAGGAAAACTTGTATTTTTAATACAACTAGCTACAACTGACTCGTAAGGTCTCGGCTGTCGGTCGGGAACGTTCGAATAATTTAAAATTTAATTAAGATTTATAACGTATTGTTTGTCTAAATAAATGACACTTAATTATATAATAGTTTCAATAAACATATATTTCGGTGTAAACACATTTCTTTATTTCTCAATGACAATTGAAGTATGAACCATCATCATATGAGTTTGGCATTTCGAATATATGCTTTAAAAGTTCAAGTAAACCATCGTATAAGTAAAATTTGTAATTACTTCCTGTCGGTTTAAATTAATTACCATTCCAGTTCGAAGCTGATCGTCGGGCGATTATAATCACCATCAACTCTTTCGGTACGGAACTCAGCAAGGACGATCGTGCTAAATTATATCCGAGATGTGGAAAATTAAATCCGGACGGACTGGCAGCTTTGGCACGTGCAGAAGATTACGACCAAGTTAAAGCGGTGGCGGAATATTACGCCGAATATTCCAAGCTGTTCGAAGGGGCCGGAAATAATCCGGGCGATAAAACTTTGGAAGATAAATTTTTCGAACACGAGGTAAGAGGACGACGAATTTTTTCGATCGTGGTACATTACACATACATTTAATCGATGATTAATTTTTAACACGGGCAGGTCCGATTAAACGTCCACGCCTTCCTTCAGCAATTCCACTTCGGCGTATTTTATTCGTACTTAAAATTAAAGGAGCAAGAATGTCGTAATATCGTTTGGATCGCCGAATGCGTCGCTCAGAAGCATCGAACGAAAATCGATAACTATATTCCGATATTTTAAGAGATCTTTCCATGTGTAATATCGTATATGCTTAATTAATAGATACGGAACGTAATTCCAATTTTCCGTCTATAGAAAGTTAGAAGAAAAAAAAAACACACAACACGTTGGATTCTCATTTGTAAATTCTATTCCGTTCTTTAGCGAGCCGCTAAGTTCAATGTATGTAATGTACTTATAACGCAAAATAATAATAATATGTTATTGTAATATAAAGTAATGTATCTGATTATGTGTATATCTATTTGTTGTAAAAATAACTCAGCAATAAAATGTACTTAATTGCACGTGCACTCATTAGAGATTTATATCTGTCAATTTTATCTTTATCTAAACCTTAATTTGATGTGTAATAAGTCGTACTTTCGACCATTTCGATTGTCTTCAAAATCTCCAAGGGGCACCCCTTTGAAATTTCAGAAAAAAATAATATGTTCTAAATTAGACGAAATTCCATGTACAGATGTTTTCGAAGGTGTAGAATACGATTTTGACCTTAAAACTCGTGAAATTTGCTTCGTTTGGGTGTTAGAGCGTATCAAAGCTATTCGTACAGAACCACTTTTCACTTTCCCATTGAATATTTCCTCAATGAACAATCTCTCGTACACGAAATTATTTTATCCCTAATCTGCACGAGAAAAGCTTTAATTTGATGTGTAATAAGTCGAACTTCCGACCATTTCGATTTTCCTCCAAATTTCAAAGGGGTACCCCTTTGTAATTTCAGAAAAATTAATATGTTCTAAATTAAATGAAATTCTGTGTACAGACGTTTTCGAAGGTGTAGAGCATGATTTTGATGTCAAAACTCGTGAAATTTGCTTCGTTTGGGTGTTAGAGTGTACCAGACCGATTCGTCCAGAACCACTTTTCACTTTCTCAATGAATATTTCCTCAATTAATCGTCTATCGTACCGGAAATTATTTTATCCCTAATCTGCACGGGAAGAGCTTTAATTTGATGTGTAATAAGTCGTACTTTCGACCATTTCGATTTTCTTCGAAATTTCAAGTGGTATCCCCAACAGCTAACACAGCTAGCGCTCAGAAAAAGACTAATCGAAAGGGATCAAGAAGCATGTGGTTTCGAGCAATAAAGGACGATCCTGAAGAGGTGAAACAATCAACTGGGAACAAACAATAAAAAACAAGAAATTACAGGGGGAAATTTGCAACCAATCTATGGATTTTCAAGATCTTTTTGAGCTAAACATTTATGATGATGATATGGTATTATCACGTGTTGCGACTGCTAAAAGACAAGCCAACGAATCAAGTTGTGAGGGAAAGATTAGTGAATAGAGGGGGAATTAGAAGAAAACCAAGAAGCACGTGGTATCAATCAATAAAAGACGATCGTGAACGGACAGAAATAACCAATTGGGAACGAACAGCAAAAAGTACGAAGTTTGGGGAGGAAAATCTGCAACCAAGCCGCATGGATCTGCAAAATCTGAAAAGAAAATCTGCGACCAATCCATGGGGATATATTACGCGCATGTTTACGTATATTACGTGTTGCGACTGTAAAAAGACAAGCCAACGAATCGAACGATGGGGAAAAAGTAATTAGAAGTAATCGAGTTGAGGAAAGGAATAGTCGATAGTGGGATCACGAGGAAAACCAAGAAGCACATGGTTTTAACCAATAAAAAACGATTTTGAGGGGGAGGGCGGCGGAAATGATCCAACTGGGAACGAACAGCAAAAAGCAAGAATTTGGGGGAGGGGGATCCGACAATCAAGCCCCATGGGTCTCCAAAATCTGCGACCAATCCGTGAGGTTTCAAGGCATCTTGAGTTGAATGATGATATATTACGTGTTGCGACTGAAGAAGACAAGGTAACGAATCGAGCGATGAGAAAAGGGGTAATCGGAAGTAGTCGAGTTGAGAAAAAGGAATAGTCGAAAGGGGGATCAAGAGGAAAACCAAGAAGCACGTGGTTTTAATCAATAAGAGACGATTTTGAGGAGGGAGGGGGAAATAATCCAACTGGGAACGAACAGCAAAAAGCAAGAAGTTTTGGGGAGGGGGGGATCGACAACCAAGCCCCATGGGTCTCCAAAATCGCTACTTCTGATGATTGATAGACAACCAAATTGCGTTCGAAACGCATTCGTTATATCAGCTCGTAACTAATCTGGGCGCAAAAAAACTATTTTTAACACGTCTGATATTCGCTGAATCACACTTGAGAAATAACGTGCAATGCAGATGAAGAAATAAAGCGATTTCACAGTAAATTCCGAAATTGTGTAGAAGTCTTTCCGACACAGAAGGGACAATGATTACATAGACTGCATATTTATATGTGCATGATTAAGTTAAGAGCGAGAATATAAATGCTTCTATTATTTGCTCCGTGTGGCCTGGGTACCCGCCAAATTAAACTAGCTGGTAATTTTCACCTCTAAAAGAGTTGAGGTCGATCGGCTTTTGATCTCGCAACTTTTTTTAAATAGATTTGATTATTAACAAAGGTAAGAATCTTCGCTTTATACGATAATAAAAACAAGAAATAACATTTCTCAACATGATTTTACCCGCATTTTCTATTATATTGCGATTTAATTGATAATATATGCGATTTTCTATAGCATTTTTAAATGTTGCGTCTTGTGTAATAGATGACCTTGATAATCCTAACCTCAAAACTAAGTGAGATTAAAACCCAAAAATTGCATATTCCCGGGCATTTACTTCCTTTTCCTTGATTAGATAAGCATGTTACAGTTATTATATACACTTTTTTATCACTGCAGGATTTAATTTTATGGATAATAATCTACGAAACAGCTTTTATACTATGTAGGTATGTTCTCGAATAATGAAAATATTAATTTTTGTTCTTACAGGTGTTTAGCAATGAAAAAGTAAATTATATTCCTCCACCAATACATAAATAATTCTAAACCGGAGAGATGTCTTCCAAATTTCGCAAATTAATAATTGGCGGCTTAGCTGCAACAGCAGGTGCTGGTTTAACAACGTATTTCATTCTAAACGATTCCCAAAAAGTATGTATAAACCGTAAACTTGTACCGTTTGTTATTGTCACGTACTTATCTAGTGGACCACGGTTCAAGCAGCCACCCCGTTTCACATGTCGAAGAGGCCGCTCCCGAAACGCGAAGAATTACTGTCCTCGTTACAAAACGATAGCTTCGACGTGTTGATTATTGGCGGCGGGGCGACGGGCGTCGGATGCGCCCTGGATGCGACCACGAGAGGATTAAAAACGGCGTTAGTGGAAGCCGATGATTTCGCTAGCGGAACGTCCAGTAGGAGTACGAAACTCATTCACGGCGGCGTAAGATACTTACAGAAGGCCATAATGCAATTGGACATAGAACAGTATCGGATGGTGAAAGAGGCGTTAAATGAAAGATCGCTCATGTTAGAATCTGCACCGCATTTAGCGAAACCGTTACCTATAATGCTACCGGTTTATAAGTGAGTCGATTTGGTTTTTCTTCACTATTCATGTCGATTGCTCCTAGTTTTAATTGATGTTGAGATTTTATATCGAGAACAAATTCGTCTTACAACTAAAACAAATGTGCAGTTGACACTATATGTCATCGGTAAACTCCTCACCACACAATTATTTAATTAGATCTGGAGGCACGTGTTTGGCTAGGCACGAGGCACCGGATTTAATAACATAATTGTGTGGTGAGGAGTTTATCGATATGTTATAGTATCAATAACACTGCAATCCATTGCGATCACTATCAAATGAAAGAAATTGGTTTTCTTGAAGGTAGTTCGGAAACAAATTAATGAAACAGACACAAAATATTGGTATATGAAAAAATCTTAAGAGGGCGTCGCAAAACGAGACGACTCATTTTCGAAATGCAAATCTCGAGGACAAAAAAAAAAACAAATATTCTTATCTACTAAAATCATTAAAATTCTGAAAGTGATAGTAGTCTGCTGTATTTTCAATCTGAAATGTGCTACATATTCCGAGAAAGCATGTTCGAAACGATTTGATGTACGGAATGTCGTGCTTATGATATAATACAATTACCAAAACTGTATTCTCAAATTTCATACGATTTCATACCATAGATGGTGGCAAGTACCTTACTTTTGGATGGGCATTAAAATGTATGATGTTGTAGCTGGAGGAAAAACTTTGAAGAGTTCTTATTTCTTATCTAAGAAGAATGCCCTAGAATTATTCCCTATGCTTCGCGACGAGAAACTTTGTGGTGGTATTGTGTATTACGACGGTTTGTTCCTTTTATTTTTTTCTCTTAATTCAATTACAAATAATGCCGTGATGATTTCGTTTTAGGACAACAAGACGATGCTCGTATGAATTTGGCGGTTGCCCTGACCGCAATAAGATACGGAGCCACGATTAGTAATCACGTTTCCGTCCTGAAATTGATCAAAAAGAAGGATAAAACGACGGGTAAAGAGATAGTTGCGGGCGCTAGGGTTAAAGACGAAATAACTTTGAAAGAGTGGGACATTCCTGCGAAATGCGTTATTAATGCAACCGGCCCTTTTACGGATACGATCAGAAAAATGGACGATTCTACTATACCGAGTATATGTGCTCCTAGTAGTGGTGTACATATTGTCTTTCCAGGTAAATAATATAAATTAACTACATATTCCTTGCAGCGTATCACTAATCACATTGGTAAAACTCCCCACCATACATTATTTAATGAAATCCGGTTAGTCGAGTTACTGGATGTGATTATTACCAATCAATTCCTAATAGTGTACTTAACATGTTGGTTTCCCAATCAGGTTACTACAGTCCACAGCAAATGGGCTTGCTAGATCCGGCAACGAGCGATGGAAGAGTGATTTTCTTTTTGCCGTTCCAAAATCACACCATTGCCGGCACAACTGATCTTCCGTGCAAAGTGACTTTTAGTCCGAGACCAACCGAAGATGAAATTATGTTCATTTTATCCGAAGTTAAAAACTATTTGAACCCGGACGTTGAAGGTATATTTCAGATTTTCCACGTACAGTATTCGCGTTAGCTGAACGATAAGTTCGATCCGAATTTGAGTACAGTTTGAAAAATACAAGAAAGGAATGTGGTTTATTTCTTTTCCTTCGTTATAGTCAGGCGAGGTGACGTCCTGTCAGCGTGGAGTGGAATAAGACCTTTAGTATCGGATCCTAACAAACCCGACACTCAATCTCTAGCCCGGAACCACATCATTCACGTGAGCGATTCTAACCTAATTACGATAGCCGGAGGAAAATGGACCACGTTCAGACATATGGCGGAGGAAACAATAGATACGGCAATTCAAAGTAAGTCGTGCTGGTTGAATCGAATCTATCTTGAACCCCTCGAGGTTACTGGAACTCCCTACTTATAGTACTTTTCGTTCTATTGGGCGTTCGACCTCGAGACCTTGGGATTTGATAAGCCGTGCCTTTATTATGCAACTTATTCCTGATGTGATCGAAGTAAATAAAATCTACTTACAGCGTGTTGCTTTAAACCTCTTCACGAGAAGTGTCAAACCAAAGGATTAAAATTAGAGGGCGCGAATAATTGGACTCCGACTATGTACATTCGTCTCGTACAAGATTTCGGCTTAGAATTCGAAGTGGCTCATCACTTAGCCAATTCTTACGGAGATCGAGCGTTCGCAGTAGCCAAGATGGCCTCGATAACAGGTAACTTAGACTTGTATCGGTTCAAACTTATTAAATTTTATTAGAAAATAGTATACCTCGATTCTGTATAGTTAACACGAAACTTTTATTTCGTGGCGGCGTTCAATCTCATTACAAGTTTACGCAATTACAAGTGTGGTAAGTTATATATAGTCTGGGCAAACGGCGGTAATTACGAAATGAGTTACGACAGGCTACATATACATAGAACTATTCGCATACAGCACATCGATTTAGTACCGAGTCGGCGATGCTGTCGTAATTTATTTTGTAATCGTACGCTGTTACCGCTGTTTGACCAGACTAGTTATATATGTACGTAAAAAGCGGTACGATTATAGTCTAGTTAACGTCATCTAGAATTTGCTTTAGTTATTATGTAATTATTTTCCTTGTAACATATGATAATATCGTTTATCAGCAAATTCAATGACAGTTACTTATGTACAGAGTCAACATGCTTTTATTTAGGGCTAAGTTGAAAGTGGCGAGGGCTAGTTTGAAGAACCAAATTGCTAGCAGTACCGTTGCGCTAAACGACCTTACTTAACTTGCGATTTACTAAAACAGACTTGATTTTCTCGGAAACGCTTCGGAGTTGCATCGTATCCGTTTACCCAAAACCACACGACATAATTACCAATCATTACGATGAGTTTCGGTGCAATCGATATTAGTATCTCCTTGCGACGTCTCCTCGTAAGAGACGACGCAATAACCGTTTAAAAAATTATCAATTTTTATTGGAGAAGTTAGTCCAAATCCGTAATTTTCGATTAGTTGAATAAAAAAGAATCCGTCGATATTATCGGTCGCTGCAAATCGATCGTGCTGCCATCTGGCGTCCGATCACCGTCCATACCGGCACGACTCATACAAACACATTATAATTACAGTTGTTTAATTTGCGCCAACGGTACTACAACTATCTGAAGAATAAAATAACATTGCGCTATACGAATACATAATAGTTCCAATGTATAGTACGGAGCCATCTGTATTCGTATAGCGCAATATTATTTTAATCTAGTAGAGTCGTTTCAGATAATTGTGCTACTATTGGCTCAAATTGAGCAACTCTAATCATATCTTTATTTACCCACGGAATTATTTCAAGAGAAATTGAAATAAGCGTATCCGGCTAGCAGCTTTTTTCTTGTCGATTTTTTCAATTTGCAACAAGATAACATGTTGAACTGAACGTATTACTTTGTCATAGGTAAAAGATGGCCGATTATCGGGAAAAAATCCATCCGGAATTTCCCTACATCGACGCCGAAATAAGATACGGAATTAAAGAATACGCTTTGACGGCGGTCGATATGATCGCCAGGCGATTGCGGTTATCGTTCTTGAACGTGCAAGCCGCCCAAGAAGCTCTCCCCGACGTAATTAATATCATGGCTGAGGAGTTAAAATGGAATCAAGGCGAAAAAGACGCGCAATATAAGAAAGCCATCGAATTTCTTCAGTACGAAATGGGACAAATGATGAATAGAGCGAGCAAAGAGAAGATACCGATTAATTTGAGTAAAGAGGAGATACAAACTTACATCAAGAGGTTCCAAATTATAGATAAAGATCGCAAAGGATATGTTTCTATTAATGATATTAGAAGGAGTTTGAAGGTGGGTTAATTTTAAGATAGGCGCCGTTCATATAGCCGATCACGCAACGAGTTTTTCGGTCACATAGTCACAGTCAGCGTCATATCACCGTCACGTAGTAACAGTCACCGTTATGTCGTCACAGCCACCGTCACGTAGTCAGTTATCGTCACGCAGTAATAATCACCATCAGGTAGTCACAATCACCGTCACATAGTAACAATCACTGTTATGTAGTACCGATCACCGTTACGTAGTGATAGTCACCGTCAAGAAATTACAATCAATGTCATGAAGTCACTGTCACGTAATCATAGTTACCGTTACGTAGTCAAAGCCGTGAAATGTTCTGAAGCATTCTTCATCCAAATGCTACATAAATGATTTTTTCCAACTCGTTCGTGCTCTACTCAAAATAAGTCACAGGTAAATGGTGAAATTTTCGATATTTTCTCAACACTATGACATAGTGAACAACCGGAAATATCTTGAGTTGGCAACGCTAGAAACCCTAAATACGAATATTTCTTGTTTTCCAAGTTTTCCGACCCTGTCCTTCTTTAATCTGTCAGTTTAGTCTTGTTATTCGTTGTTTTATCTGTTACTTGTTATATTTTACCGTTTCCTTTGTCTTTCCCGCGCCTCTTACTTGTTTATATAAAAAGGAAACTGCCAATTGGTAGTGTTCATCACCTGACTGGTTTTGTTCTATAAGTTTTACGGAGCGGGCAACGTCAAAAGCGGACTAAGTTGGCAACGCTAAAAACCCTAAATATGAATATTTTTTGTTTTTCCAAGTTTTCCGACCCTGTCCTTCTTTAATCTGTCAGTTTCATCTTGTTATTTTTTGTTTTGTCTGTTGTTTGTTATATTTTACCATTTCCTTTGTCTTTACCGTGCCTCTTACTTGTTTATATAAAAAGAACTGTCAATTGGTACTGTTCACTACTAGACTTTGTTTCTTTTCGTAGTTTTTTGACCCTGGACTTCTCTTGTTATATCAGTTTCGTCTTGTTTCATGTGTTACTTGTCATATTTTAGCGTTTTCTTTCTTTCTGTTTTTCGCGTGCCTCTTATTCCTATAAACAAAACTGTCAATCTAAACTATATATTTATAGTCTACCACCTAACTTGAAACTTTTAGTTGGGAGCCCTGAGATATTGGTAATAATAGAATTTGACTACATTTGCTATTGCATTTGTAAATAATAAATTATAAAATTTTGTTCTACTGTGACTGTTGATGTTCGTACCAATGCGTAATACGTATGTAATGGGAGAATTCATAATCGAATCCTTCTGATAGATACAAACATCAATATTTGTAAATAATATACGTAACCTAGCTAGAAATAAGATCCGCAAGAGGCACGGAAAAATAAATAAAGAAAACGATAAAATATAACAAGTAATAAACGAAATCAGACGAAACTGACTTAACAAGAGAAGCGCAATGACAGAAAACAAAAATATTTGCATTTAGGATTTTTAGTATTGTAAACAAAACAACGAATAACAAGGCGAAACTGACAGAACAACAGGAGGACGTGATCTCTACAAACTTAGAAAAGAAAAATATTCATATTTAGGGTTTTTGCGCTGCCAACATGAGAAATTTCCGGCAGCTCACTCTGTAGTATTAAATGATAACATTTGTAACAGAACATATTACAAAATTTACAAATGATGTATAAATACACGTAATGGGAGACATTGACAGACGAATGGGAGAATTTACGTAATAAATATGATACTCATATTAGTTCAGTAAAGTTCTCTTCTGTAGCGTTCGAAAGTGTGTAAGTTTGAAAATAATTTAGTTCGTCGTAAATTCTCGTAGCGTAACACGATTAATTAGGAAGCTAATAATATTATTTTCAGTCAAAAGGTGTACGTTTGACCGGTGCCGAAATACACGATCTTTTGCGGGAATTAGACACGTGTTACAACGGCCAATTGGATCTTTCAGATTATCTAGAGGTAAGTTCCGGAAACTAATTTAACAATTTGTTTTTTCTAGCGTGATGACGGCACCGACGTACCCGGCGAGGAGCTACACGAAATTTTAAAAGAAATCGACACGAACATGAACGGACAAGTAGAATTGGACGAATACTTACAGGTTTGCAGCATTCAAGAGTTATCTAGTTTTCTTTTTGTTTTTTTACTTTTAACAAAATAACACGTATAGTTCCAAAAGAAATATAACCACTTCACCTTCTTCCAAATTGTACGTCGTTTGAAGTTATTTACAATAATGCGTTTTTATTTCCCGACGTGTGGTTTTTTGCGCATATCTAATCACACAAATCTTGATAAATTTTACTACAATTTTGGTTAATGAGGTTCATTAAAATTGCATGACCTGGGATTAAAGGTTAACTAACTCGTTTCTATTTAGTTTGCCGTTTGCTTCTTCTTCTCAACTCCTTAGTGCCCTTTCAGATGTCGGAGACAAATAAGATTCGAAGGCACTATAAGCACTAATAATCCGAATTGTACAATTGAACAATATATAAGTGCACGCTGCAACTTCAGAATCGCATTATTGAAGCTGTACAAGTTTCTTTTCTCCATTCACAGACTGTCGAAATAAACATATATTTGCTGTACCTTACTTAATTTTAAGCCGCTAGGATTATGATTTTTTTTTAATCGTCTAGGTGATGAGAATGTGAATTATGAACACGTACAACTTTATGGGGAATAATAATAATTTCCGCTACAAGTCCATTTGTATTGTTTTCAGATGATGTCCGCTATAAAATCAGGGCACGTTACTTATTCGAGATTTGCCAGAATGGCAGAAATGGAGGAAGCTCGACACGAACAAGAATTACTGAAAAAGAAAATTTCAGTCGAACGCAGTGGAGGCGGTTTATAACTTTATACATATTATATTATATATAAGTCAAATAATTTTATTTATTGCATGTATTTATTAAACCTACAGATTCACTCATCAATCAGTCTTCACTATATAATATATGAATCATACTATGTATATATAATTTGAACTAATAAACGACCTACATATTGACTATTAAAATTTTTATTCAGTTTCCACTACTGCAAATTCGACTTTGAGTGCTCGTTTTGGACCGAAGTATAGGAATTCAAAATGACTGATGACTGTTTAAATATGGCGCGCTTTTTCAAATACGGAACGACGGTGGGGACGTGCAATGATGAAACTACGCCGTGTATTGGTAAATGATTGAAGCTGACACCCTGTCAAAGTTACGAACTTCGTTTGGTTCATATTTATATCAGTATCAAATTATCTGGTTAAAATAAACAGCGTCTGTAAATGACCACACACCAATTATGTTGGCACTATGAATTTCATTTCTTTACAGTTGCTAAAATTCGCCGTTTATCTCAGTTCAAGGGGCAGTGCTGCCACGAGACAAAATTACAGGTATGCCAACTTAATTGGCGTGTACTATTTGCTTCTAACTTTATTATACAATAACTTATTGAATAAGAAAATATGTAGAAGTGACAATGCGAGTTAACGGTCATCCACACATAACACAAAACTAAAGTTGTCAATATTTATCTGTCAATATATACACGAAAATCTGTAATGTAATTTTAATTTTGGGCATTACCACGCAGCTAAACGAGTTGTACACCCTAAGAGGTCACACGAGTTTCATTATTTAGTAAAGACGCTGTATATATCTTCGTGTTACCCGTTTTCTCCTTTTTTTCTCCGAATTTATGAAAGTCAAATGTAATAAAGTACGAAATAATAGAAAGACTGTGATCAATTAAGAACTATATTGCAAACAAAATTACAACTTTTTTCTGTTTTGCATTCAGAATCGACATTCACGTGAAAAAATAATTTAATAGAAAATACACAGAAACTTAGTCTTTACGAATGATCAGAATTTGAAAGTAATTTCCAGACTAAAACTATCGAGGGGAAATGTATTTCTTTTTTTCTCGACATTTCAATTTCATGACGGTCTACTACGTAGCTACTAACAAAAATTATGTCTTTAGTATTAAATCCGTTGAATTGAAAATTCAGGGTAAAAAAAAAAAAACTAAAATAGAAATATCCTATAAATCATAATGAACGATAAAGACATAATTTATGAAGATAAATTACGCGGTAGAAATAATTAGGAATTTGTCAGCTTATGAAAACAATATAATGCATATACGATCTTTGTCCTTGTGGTTGATTAATATTCAGGCGTTTTTAAAGTACACCCCGCACTGATTCACTGGTCCTCCTCTGGCGAATGCCAAGCTAATCGTTCCTCGTAAAATTGTATAACCACTTGAGGGCAGATGACATTCGCTTTCTTTGCCGGAACTAAATCTGCATCGTCTGTTCCCTTCCATTTCATAAGGAACAACAGTTCACCGGTGGTATCCGAAGCCCCGATGATTTTTTCCGCCTCCAAACCTCGATCGAATCCGGTTTTTCCCGAAGCATCCTTTCCACCTAATCGCGGTTTTTTATTCTTATCAATTTTACTATCGCGTTTCCCATCGCTCTTATTCTCCGTTTTTCTTATCACCTTTTTTACCCTTCAACTTTTCAGTTTCATCATCAGATTCCCCATCATCGGAGTCTTTTCCAGTCTTTTCGTTTTTTTCTTCTCGCTTTCAGTCTTCCGTTCAAATTTCCTCTTTTCGCCCTTCTTTCCTTTTCCTTTGTTCTCATCATCTGATTTCTCATCGTTATCGGAATCGCCTCTGTCATGTTTCTTACTCTTAACATCGATCTTCTTCTTATCCGTTTTCTTTCCTTTTTTCTCCTCCTCCGAATCCGCATCGTCCGTTTTGCGTTTCTTGGCCTTTTTATCGGATTCGTCGTCCGAATCGGAACTGTCGGAGATATTACGTTTCCTCAATTCACTTCTACCGGCTTTTTCTCTTTTTTCGCATCTTCCTCGTTTACGTCCTGTTTCTTTCCTTTATCCTTTTTCTTTTCGTCGTCGGAATCCGTTATATCGACGGTTTTTCGTCGTTTTTTTCGGCTTCTTCTTATCGTCGTCGTTATCGGCGTCGGATTCGTTCGATACGCTTTTCTTTTCGGATTTTTATCTTTCTTTTTCTTATCTTCCTCGTCCGAATCGGACGCTTCGGACGTTTTCTTTCCGGTCTTTTTATCTTTTTTCTTATTATCGTCGGAATCGTCCGAACTATCGGTGACGCCGGTTTTCTTTTTCTTCTTTTCGTCTTCGTCTGACGAATTATCGGACGTATTTTTCTTAGTCGATCTTTGCGGCTTTCTCTTTTCCCCGTCGTTACTTTTCTTTCCCGATTCCGATTCGGAGGATGACGATCTTCGCCTTTTCTCTTCTCGTTTCCTTTTCCATTCTGATTTATTTGACGTTTCCGATTGAATAGATTCCGTTGAATTTTGTCGACCACGTGCCTACAACAACAATAATAATAGCAACTATCAAACGTTAATAAAATATATTTCAAAAAATAATCACACCCACGTGATTGTTACCTTTTTTTCCTCTTCCCTTATCCCTCGATGAATGTGTGCCGAAGCTAGTAGCTTGGCAAATACACCTTCACTTCGTTTACGTTAAGAATGTAGTGTGAAAATAGATAGGGCTATAAAATTCTTGAATATGATTGGCTAATAAATGCCCAAATTACAGAATGAAAAAGTCAATTGATAGTTGTCACTTTGTGCAACATAACCTTACTTTAGGCGAGTAGTTTATTCTATTTTAATTGTACCTCGGTTCATAGTGCCACCTATACTGCATTCTTAAGGTGAACTTGGTGTAGTCTGATTTTAAATGGGTGTCGTTTTTACGGTAAGAATGCAGTGTGGGGATGGAGTTAAAAAATTCTTGAATCTGATTGGCTAACAGAGAGGGCCAAATTACACAATGACAACGGCAATTGACAGTTGTCACTTTGTGCAACATAACCTTACTTTATGCGACTAGTTTTGTCTTATTTTAATTATGCCTTGGTTGAGAGCGCCACCTATACTGCTTTGTTAACGTGAACTTGGTGTAATCAGATTTAAAACGGGTGTCGTTTCTACGGTAAGAATGCAGTGTGGGGATGGAGTTATAAAATTCTTGAATCTGATTGGCTAATAGAAAAGCCCAAATTACACAATGACAATGGCAATTGGCAGTTGTTACTTTGTACAACATAACTTTACTTTATGCGAATAGTTGGCCCTATTTTAATTGTACCTCGGTTCAGAGCGCCGCTTATACTGCATTCTTTACGTGAACTTAGTGTAGTCTGATTTAAAACGGGTGTCGTTTTTACAGTAAGAATGCAGTGTGGGGGTGGAGTTATAAAATTCTTGAATCTGATTGGCTAATAGAGACGCCCAAATTACACAATGACAATGCCAATTGATAGTTGTCACTTTGTGCAACATAACCTTACTTTATGCGAGTAGTTTGTCCTATTTTAATTGTGTCTCGGTTCAGAGCCCCACGTATACTACATTCTTAAAGTGAACTTGGTGTAATCCGATTTAAAACAGGTGTCGTTTCTACGGTAAGAATGCAGTGTGGGGATGGAGTTATAAAATTCTTGAATCTGATTGGCTAATAGGGACGCCCAAATTACACAATCACAATGGCAATTGACAGTTATCACTTTGTACAACATAACCTTATTTCATGCGAGTAGTTTGTCTTATTTTAATTGCGCCTTGGTTCAGAGCGCCACCTATTGCATTCGTAACGTGAACGTAATGTAGTCTGATACAATATCGGGGGTAGTTTTTACAGTGAAACTATAAAGTTCTTGAATTTGATTGGCTAATAACGGCGTTCAAATTACACAAAGCGCGGCGTATCGAACAATGACACTTGATAGTCCTTAGTGTAACATAACCTTACTTATCCGAGGAGTTTGTCCTATGTTGATTGTGCCTCGGTCTAGAGCATCACTTACTGCATTCTTAATGTGAACTATATTTCACAATCCACATGCTGTTGTAGAAAAAATAAAGAGCGAATCATCTCAAGTATGACAGGCAGATTTAGGTATTTCAAAGGAAACTGTTATGTATCAGTGCTATTATTGTAATTTAATATTCACAAGCAAGAGATAAATAGGTGACACACTCTGTGGTCATAGACTGGTAAAAAGAATATCGGAGCCATTTTTCCAATAACAGTTTACTACCTACTCTACAAGGTTATTAAATTATTGAGTTTTTCGGTGGGGTGCCTGTCACATATGAACAGTATCATATGTTTTCCACTCGATATGATAAAATTCCCTTGAACGGTATGTCAATAATACACATCAAACTAAGATTGAAATAAATCTCAAAGTATGTATTTTATTTAAAACAAAAGGAAAAAAGGTGCAACAATTCAATATGTATCGGTTTACGGTTACTCAACGTACCTTCTTTTTATCTTTCGAACTCGTTTCTGACGCTTCGAATTTGTGGGAGACGGCGATTTACGTCTTCGTTTCTCTTTACTGTTTTTAGCTTTATTTGCCCTTCTTAATTTCTCGAATTGTTCTATCAATTCCGGACAATCCAGATTGTCTTCGGGTTCCCAAGTATTATCTTCATCAGAGTAATTTTTCCATTTCAACAGATACTCTACCCTTCCGTTGACAACGCGTCTATCGATGATTTTCTCAACCGAATACTCTTCGTCCGTTCCGCTATCGGAGTCTACCTTCTTATTACCCATTTCGCTAATGAAAACAAAGCAGTATTTCAGTTACACGAAGGAATGACGCCATTTCATGTAATTGTCGATGTTATATGCACTAATACGAACGGAAAATTAGCTCCTGTTGCTTTACAAGAACAATTATCGATTATACTTACGAAGCTGTCTGTTTCTGGATATTAAATATAAACGTTAAATTCAAACTACTTTCAAGTGTAAACACTATTTCACCAAACTTTAGCGTCTTCGGCGTTTATCACGTAAGAAAAGCCGGGAAAGTAATTCAGACACACACTGTTTGGGTCATTAGTTCTAACATAAATACATACTAAAACACTTAAAACCTAATAAATATTCTGGTTTTGTAATATAATTACTTATAAGATAAAAGAATTAAAATTACTTTATTACATAAAGCATTAAATGATATTTAACAACAGTCTAAAATCGAATATAAACACTGTAAATCCTTCAAAGAAACGGTCTGTCCAACTCATGATACAACTATAGAAGGTATGCCCGTACAGTTTACGATGCGAAGTAAACAACAAATAATATAATATTGGCGATCAGATTCAAAATTAATAGCGGGTGATGCTACGCATTAGTAAATGCGCAAGAAAATTTTGTTTTTCTGTGTTGTATTAATACCTATATGTAAGTTGTAAGAATATGCAACAGTAAGCGTGGCTAACTTCAATATAAACAAGAAGCTAGGTTAGGCGGAAACGTTGACATTGAATACTCCCGGAAGGCAGTTATCTTTTACATTTATATTTTTCCTTTGATACAGTAACAGTACATAATCTTAGTTTTATGGTGCCAAAATTTATTTAGAATTTTTAAGACTTTTAAGACTATTCTTCTCCAATAAACATTTATCTTGTAGGCATATTTTATTATGAAGTTTAATAAGACATATTGAACCAATGAGCATACCTAGTTAGTTGTGCCATGGGATAACCGTTTTTACATTTTATACAGAGAGATCTGAAATGATTATCCTGATCCCACGCTACGTTGTATATAGTTTTGAATGGGTAGAGATAACGACAGCCTAATCTTTGCATTTAGGAATTGTTTCTAAACAAAATCCCATAGTTTATTCTTAATCAGACCAAGGTCAAAGTTGAAGCAATTAGGTCAATTGCACACTAGTGATTTTGATCCGCTTAGTTTATTTGTGCTTCTACGCATATAACATGTCATAACCTGTCATATCATAACCTTAATCCGAAATACAACGTAAACAACTTTATAAAATATCGTAAAAATGCAGTCGGAAAGCTCGGACAAATCGCAACTCTTAGCAGTTCTACAAGTATTAAAAAATATAATTTAAAGGTTTGTAATTGGAGATTTACGTATAAAATATGTATATCGAACATATAAACAAACGCTAATCATTTGGCTTTAGGGAACCGAAGAATTACTAAAGAAAGAAGCCAATTTGGGCGAAGGAATTACCGACAGTAACCTACAACAAGAATCCGACGTCAGTAGCGTACTAACCGGCTATAAAAGCGATGGGGATCCCGAAGCATATGAGGAATGCTACATCGAACTAAAACGATTCGTTGAAGGGTCCTTAGACATATATAAACACGAACTGGGTACGATCCTGTATCCGGTCCTCGTCCACATGTACTTGGAATTAGTGTATAACGGACATACCGAAAAAGCTATTTCGTTGATGGAAAAGTTCGGTCCGGAACAGGACGTATATTATCAGGACGATCTCCGGAAACTCGCATTGGTTACGAAGAAAGATCACATGAACGGGAACGAATTGACCGATACGTTTAAATCGAATCAGTTTATTATCAGAATGTCACGGGATACGTTGTCTTTGCTCAAACGACATTTACACGATAAGAAGGCGTCTATCTTGCTAAACATAATCCAAGAACATTTATATTTCGATATGTACGAAGGAGTTGCTAGAAATAAGGCTCAGATCGATGCGACATCTGGAGCAGTCATAGGCGAAGCCACAAGACAGGGTGAGTGAAGGTGATTGCAAGGACTATGGTGTATTTACTGGCAATGTATCGCTTCGGTAAACTCCTCAACCCACACAATTGTTTAATAATTAATCAAAGTCCATCGAAGTTCATCGAAGTGGACTTTGGTTTATACGATTGTGATAAGGGCTTGCCTCAAGCTAGCCAATTGTGTGGGTTGAGGAGTTTACCAATGTGGTATAGTGTCAAGACAGGGTAAGAGAATATTCTTATTAAAGTCCTTCTGTTGCTTCTTGGATATTTCGTAATGCGTTTGTTTCCCATGTATTACTAACGACATTGCGTACCAACGTTAGAACATAATATTTTGTTAGTGTATATATTTGGACGTATATTTTAGATAATAAAGCTAAAGTACTGTATGGTCTACCAAAAGCGCCGGATATACAGTCGCTTGCAGCACCTGTAGAAGATGAAGAAGAAAGTAATGAACAAGATGCTCCTGATAAACCGAAAAAGAAAAAGCCAAAAAGGACCCGTTTTTCTCAAAAAGACTAAATCCGATCCCAATGCCCCTCCTGCTGATAGGATACCATTTCCAGATTTGTAAGTGTGTACATAACAAGTGTGGGCAAACGGCGGTAACAGCGTACAATTACGAAATAATTTCGACAGCATCGCCGACTTCCCACTCTAGTCAGGACTAAATCGATGCTGTATGCAAGTAGTTCTGTGTATATGTGGACTGTCGTAATTTATTTCGTAAATACCGCTGTTTGCCTAGACAATATATAACTACAACATACATATCCTAAGGAACACATACATTTGTCCACACAGATGACTATGTCGGATTGTCAAAAACATATATCGAATATTATCAAAGACCCTCAAATGTTGTACGAGACAGTTCCTCCTACTACATACATATTTTATTGCTTTACAGGAAAGATAACGATAAAGTTGAAAAAGTGAAAGCCCTAAGGGAAGCATCAAGAAGGGTCAATCTCAGTGCTGAAACTTTACCGTCCATATGTTCCTACACATTGCTGAATGCTAATCATACGTGAGTAAATAATTAGTATTAAATACATATATTCTATAAATAATATTTTATTCCAGCGTAACGTGCGCCGAAATAACGGAAGATTCCAGCATGTTAGCTGTGGGTTTTATCGATTCTATTGTGAAAGTGTGGGCATTAGCGCCACAAAAGTTGAAGACGATGAAAACTGTCGATCAGTTACACGATATCAATATCGAAGCAGAAGATGTTTTGGTATGTGCTTACTCCAGTAAGCGAGGTTCCCTTTTGTTTCATTTTCTTCCGTGCTCCTATCCCCCTAGCGGGACGTTGGAGAATTTAGTTTCTTTAATTCTTTATTTTCTCGTTCTAAATGCCACACACTGGATTATTTCAAGAATACATCGAATCAATTTTTTTGTTTTCTAGGTAAGGATGATGGATGAAAGATCTGGAGAACCGTCGAGATCCCTATTCGGTCATTCCGGAGCAGTATATGCTGTATCCTTTTCCCCGGATAGAACGTTATTGCTAAGCGCATCGGAAGATACCACTATACGACTGTGGAGTTTACAAATTTGGACTTGCGTCGTTGTCTATAAGGGTCATATGTTTCCGGTGTGGGACGTCAAGTTTTCTCCGATGGGTTATTATTTTGCCTCGGCGTCGAATGATAGGACGGCGAGGTTATGGGCGACCGATCACTATCAACCTCTTCGAATATTTGCGGGACATTTCTCCGATGTTGACGTAAGCCTCCTTAATATTACTTCCTAAAATAACTGAAATTTTTTGCCTATTATCAATTTAGTGGTAGTTTGAGTCAACTACATTCCAACTGCTTCCTCTCACAAGTTTCCTAATAAAAATACGTTTCCTAAAACAACCACGTATATAAGTGTTTAACTCATATTTCCGTTTTACAGGTCATTCAATTTCATCCGAATTCAAATTACGTAGCGACCGGATCGAGTGATAGGAGGGTCAGTCTTTGGGATCTCACGACGGGCAATTACGTTCGACTCATGACCGGACATAAATCGCCGATATATTCATTGGCGTTTAGCATTTGCGGAAAATATTTGGCATCGGGCGGTTCGGATTGTAGAGTATTAATATGGGACCTCGCCCACGGTCACTTGGTCGCGGAATTGAACGCGCACGAAAAACCGATACATACGATGACGTTCAGTCGTTGCGGAAATATCTTAGCTTCCGGTTCGCTCGATTGTAGCGTGAAATTGTGGGATTTTACCAAACTCGCCGACGATACCAGTTCGGAAGATGTCAATATATCACACAATCCCGACGTTAAATCCGGCGATAATTATTTATTAAGAAGCATCGCGACTAAAAACTCGCCCTTGATATCGTTGCATTTTACAAGAAGAAATTTATTATTGGCCGTTGCGATGTTCGATGGAGTATTAACGTGAACATCGATGACAGTTACAAACATAATTTATTATGTATTGTTTTTCTTTAACAGTTGTAAATTAAATATTATATATTATAGATTATAGAATCTTAAAGAAGAAGAAAAATAAGACGAATTTGCAGAACGTAACATAACAGATCGAATGTTTTTCAATTGCGGTTACAAATAAAAGATGCTGATATTATACTGGGTGTGTTCTCTTTGCTCCTAACCATAGTTATGTAGCAAAACTGAATATCGATATATGTTGACTGGAAAACACAAAATTTCTACTAAACGGAAACGGATGAATAGCTCTTCAAGATAGATGTTTAAGATCAAATCGAAACCGTTTAAAATCAATATGTTAAAGGACTGTATTCACAGGAGATTTGCCAAGTCCAAAACAAAAAAATTAAAAACAGCTGAAGGTATTCCATACATCGAAGACGTCATTCGAGGAGACAGAAATTTATATTTTTCGGGTAGTCTCCAGTACCTTTGGGTCAAAATAATAGACAAACTTTCAGTTTAGCAGATTATATATTGTAATGGTATTTTTATAAATACAGAAATATTAGCCCCATCCAAAAAAGGAACAAATTCGATAAAAAACCTTTATTAGTTGATTCAAAGAAAGTTCAAATACTTGACTAAGATTTTTTCAATTACCATTCTTTAAATCAATTTTTTATCACTTCCGGTATTCCCGGAAATTACAATAAGATTTTTATTTTGAATAGAACACCCTGCATAATTTTACGTAGTTGAGTAGCTGGTCAGAAAACGTAGTCCACACGAGTTAAGTTTAATATATTTATTTGTTCTGTGTACCTGTATATTTCAAAATTACGTTTGCATTTACGTGAACAGACCTAGAACGAATAGCAAAAATATGCACTTTTTTATGTTTTTATTACATACTGTAATAATTGTCTAAATAATTTGTAACTAATAATTTTTAATATTAACACATAATAACAAGAGAATATGTCAACGATAAGAGGTTTTGTTGCCTTTCTACTATGTAGTTTATAGAAAATTTCAGCAATTTCTGTTTTGGCTGATACTTTATATAAATTATATGTTAGAAAAACATTAATAAATAAAAAAGTACGTTTCCGTACCTATATGAACTATTTCAAATTTCCCGATTGCGGATATTTAAGTATAATCTGTTCCATAGAGGGAGCAGAATACGGTCTTCACAATTAGTTCTAAGATTTCGTGGTGTTGTTTTATCTCGATAAAACACTCGTGTTGTATATACAGAAATTACAGCATGTGCCTGCTCAAATGGCTGTAGGTTAGACTATGCCACAGATAAGAATATAACAGTCCCGACTCAATGTAAAACGCATGTACCAGAAATAGCGCCATACCAATTCTGGAATCGAAACTACTCCTGTTTGGCGCCATTATTTGAAAAACACTTAACGTCAAAAGTTTTACTTCTTTCATTTTTAATTTAAAATGGAAATAAGGAGGTAAATGTTAAAATAAAAATGCTGTGTATATATTTATTTATTTATATTTATTTCATTAAATGGGAATAAGCCTTTTAGCTATACATTTACATGGGGGACCAAATTCTCTAGCAAGCCTGTATTTAAAACATCGACAAGAAAAGGAAATCTATATAAATTTTAGAGTATTTAGACGAAATAATCGGAAACGAGCAACAACATTAATGACTTATTACAATACAATTTACATATGCCTCTTGAACTCGCAAATTATTTGAAATACAACTGATTGTGAGTGACCTGATACTAGAGCCTGTGGAAAAATATCCATTATTGTATATGTATGTTGGCTCTAATATCTTCAGTACATTCAAAAGTCCTCGACATTGCATTGTACATGATGACTAGAGTTTGATAAAAAGGTGGATGACGTATTATCATTAAGTAGTGTAAATCGGACTGACGATTTTATTATTCAAAGATAACTTATCAATGAAAACTTATCGTTAAATAATAAAATCGTCAACCCGATTTCTACTACTTAATGATAACAGGTCATCCACTTTTTAACAAAATCTACTAATAACTATAAAACTTTTTTTGATCAGCTTTAATCGATCAACTAAATTTGAGTCGTGAGGACACGCGTAAAAGGTTTTGTCCCGAAAATAATTCAAAGCTGACTAATCACTTGAACCGCCGTCGTAAAATTTTAACTAATCAAATTTTCCTTGATCCATTAAAAAGTTGATCAATTGAGTTGATACGAAAGTTCTCACAACGCCTTTTATTCAATTTTTATCGATCAACTTTCGTCGGTCAACTAAATTTGATTGTTGAGAACGCGCCTGTTGTGATGGTAGGTTCATTGTGTGTTTTCATTGATTACAAATTTGGCGTAAAAGCTGGTAAATTTATTTTAGAAATTATATGATTTGAGTACAAAATATTATCAAAACTTTCTTTTGCACTTGTGACATGTTAGTAACTGTAAGCGTCTTCGTAACTTATACATTCGATTTACATACATCCAACAGCATCAACCAACCATTATCATAACTTATAACTTTATCCTTCAGACATATGTATACCACATGTTGAAGTCTAAGACGATTGGCCTTATGTAGGAGGCGTCTGTATGTTCGGATTTTTACCTGAAATCTTATTCTACCCGAAACAAATACGCCTCGCATTCGTAAACGAGTGTTTGGGTACAACCCGAAAAATTAAAGCTCACGCATTTACATTTAAAAACTACAAACATTTTATTTTGGCCAGCCTCGTTCGCGCATTTTAATGGAATAGTGGGATTTTCTCGTACAATAAGCGCTTTGATTTATAGTTTAGCTTGTGACCAGTTGTGACTTAGTTATCGCCCTGATACGTGGATGTTTCTTTACTTTTTCTTCGTTCTAAGGGAAAATGGTGAAAACTAGATCCAATAATGAGAAGACATCGTCGAAAAGAAACTTTACTACGAACAATTGGCAAGTCGGAACTTACGTATGGGGATGTATGAACAAAGTTTATTGGCCAGGTAAGTTTTCTCAATGCCATTCGGGGGAACCAATGCAGTAATTGCATCTTGGAGATTGAAAATGTACGTGTGATCGGATAGAACACGATACTTTTCTGATTTCATTTAATAAATGTTAAATGTAGAATTGTCGAAAGTATAAGTACCATTGTAATCTCATCGTATTTAATATTTTCCGAACCGGACAGCTTCCTTGGTTCTCGAGGTCGCGTTGGACGCCGCATACGCTGTTACACATATACACAATTAATGCTTTTGAGATACAGTCGCTTTCAAAATTGAGCGTACACCGATACTAAAATTAAAAAAGACATATCGATCGTTTTCAAAAACTTTTGACAAAATGAAATACCTAATACGTACCTAATATATAAAAAATAATTAATGTTTAAAATGTTTGAAACAGAAGCGCATATCTGATCCTTCGGCGTCTATTACTGCTTGTGAGGCATTGTGGGGGTGGTATTACAATTTACTGCTGATGACATCTTTTAGCATATTTTCCTAATATTCTCCAGGAAATTGGTTTTGTTTGAGTAGTTTCGTTTTCTGACATCCCTTTTAAGTATCTAACCACTAATAAGAAGTGTTCAATCGGAATTAAATCTGATGATTGCGGAGAAACGCATCATACCTAGACTGGGTAAATATACGGTATGATGAGTCATCTCTGCTTTTCACAATGTAATATTACAGAGGACAAAGGATAAATGACTAGAGCTTGTTAAAAAGGTGGATGACAAATTATTGCGTAGTTTGACATTCAGTAGCTTTTTCTTACTTTTCCTTTATTATCCAATAATTTTTCCTTATCCCATGTTTATGTCGGATAAGCGAGACTCTACGGTATGACAAAAATGCCCATTTCAACCAATTTACAATCGATAACAAACAAAAAGAACCTATACAATAGGGGTAGGTATACGCATGATTTCTATTTATAATTTAATTAAATACATTAGTAATTACTAGAGTTTGTTAGGAAAGTGGATGAGGTGTTATCATTAAGTAGTGTGAATCCGACTGACGCTGTCACTCCCTCAAATTTTATTATACCATGATGAGTTATCATTGATAACTTATCATTGAATAATAAAATTCGAAGGAGTGACAGCGCCAGTCGGATTCACATTACTTAATGATAACACGTCATCCACCTTTTATTAAACTCTACAGATGACTCATCATACCGCATATTTGCCCAATGTTTAATCATAATTTATGTAGGTATAAGAGCCATTCTTGAATAATAAAAAGAATGATTTGGATTACCTATTGTCTTATTAGAAGCTCTAAATTTGAGGTATACGTATACCTTGCCTCAAAATTTAGGAGAAGTATAGTTTAAATATCTCGCGCGCAAAACTCGTTCAGTCATTGGTTGCTCAAGTGACTGCTTTAAATCGGTGAAATCTAGGCGGTTTCAGGTGCAATCTGTCAGTTTGACACAATCATGAACATAACCAATAAAATTATTTTCATAGATTATTTCGAATTGCAGGAAACCACGTTGTGTTACATTTTTGGTTCTTAAAGCAAAATGTATAAACCATACAAAATTAAGATGTCTAAGATAATTTGATTGGAAATTAGTGATAGTAGGTTCGTTCCAACACAGTACATTTAACGTTCCAAATTTGCTTTGCGCATGTACCCGACGATCCACAAACTGGTTTTGTACTGTGTTGGAACGAACCTAGTGATAGTCATAGTAGGTCACTGTAATAGGTATTCCCGCCAAATTTTCACTCATATCGTTAAATAGTGTAAACCAGACTTAGGCTGTCACTCCTCCTAATAGGTTATACGCGTAATTTTTATTTATAATTTAATTAAATACTTTAAGATTTCTAATTACGGATGTGATTATCAATTCTATATAAAATTCCTCATTTTTGGTATAAAATAATGGTTGAAGAATGATATTTTGAATTCCCCGGGCAAAACAAGTGTGACGTATGAGTATTTATTTACATTTCGATGTTTTCTGTTTCCATGGTTACTGTTTCCATGGTTACTTACATTTGGTCTGACAGTTAGAAAAGATGTTTTTGACATATTGCACTAACCTATAAATTTCCGATTCCAATTACATGTTAATAATATGGGAATTAATATAAAATAACAGCATGTCTATTAAATTATTACATATTTAATTAGTTTTACTTACGATTCAGCTTTAACTCCCTCTAATTTCGCCGGCGTTGAAACAATCGTTTGAGCGAATGAATTCCATCAACATAAACAGGACAATGTTCAGTAAATTATCACTTTCCGCTTTTACAAAATGCGTTTTGCGGTCATTTCAGCAATTCTAAAGAATCAAGTGAGAATTTAAGTACTTGTTAAACCAATTCCAAATCAATATTTCTTTACGAAAACTTGTGTTTTTAATACAACTGGCAATGAACTAATGCTTGTAAGTAAATTTAGTGACGTCATCGAACTCGCCGAACATATTCACAAGGATTTGGTTGTTGGTCGGAGACATTCCAATAATTTGAATATTAATTAAGAGATATAAAATATTTCTTTGCTAAATAAATCTATGATAATTAAATAATAAATACGCTCCTAATTATGTAATTGTTTCAATAAAAATATATTTCGGTGTAAAGCTCAAACTTGCGTTTACCCTATTTTGAGACAAAGTAAGAATCTTTGAAAATGTTCTTCCCCTATATTCTTATGTCCATATCGGATATCGGATATAGTCCATATTTTATTTCATCCACTTATTTCACCGTTTCCGGTCCACTGTCTTCGTCTTCAAATTGTTAGTTTCTTCTTCCTTTTCTTGTTTACATACCTCCAATAACGCTTCTCCCACTTTTAATAGTCTTTAATGTATTTAAACAAAATAAAATAGTCTACAAAATACGTTAACGACAACGACCCTTCTACTTTTTCATACTTCTCCAACCCCTACATACACTTACTATATCCGCAATATATCTTACCTATATTTTAAAGTCCGGTCTTTTCACCTCCTTGTAAACTTCTTTATTACTTCTTGTTTATCTATCTTCGAACTCTAAAATTCGTCTTTTCGCTTAGAAAAAAAGAAGTCCCTTTTAATTAAAACCTAGTTTACAAGAAGGTGAAACGAATACCCCTAAAGCTGTTATTTTTATCCCTCACTGCAGTAATCTTAATATCAACTTGCTTTCAATATTCAACTGTTTATTCTTATGCTTGCAGCCGTTGTAGTATCGCACAAAGACCTGAATTTTAAGGCCGCACCGAGCAGCAAATCGTGGATATTTTGGTTCGGTGACCACAGAGTCTCACAAGTAAATTTGTTCAAATAATTTTGACTTTGTAATAGAATGATTGATTGTGCATGTATCGTAGATAAGAAATACGGATCTGCGTCCTTTCGGTTATCATTTTAAGCGTTTCTACGATGGGAAATGTAAAACTGCGTCCGCCAACTGGCGTAAAGGAGTAGCAGAAGCAATAAGGGTAAGTCGTCACTGGGGTGTTAATATTAGAATTTGTATATTTTATCTTACAATTAGTAACACAACTCAAAATCCATAATTTAGGAATATGGATCGCCAGCAACATTAACGTGTAGCTTAGAGCAACTATTTAAATACGCAGAAGACTATTGTACCGACAGCAATAAAGGTTTGTGCTAAATATGTTATCTATAACCTCGGTTTTTGTAATGGTGGTTCTCGAAATAAGAAATTTCTATTAACAGAACATAAGGCGTTTTAAACGTTAAAGCGTTAAAAAAATTCAGATGCACTCTACAGTCCGTTTCGACCGGTTGCCAAATCATCTCATCATGTTTCTGGGTTCGTAATGGCAGTTATAATATTATTATCGTTCGATACAACACGCAACATCGCAACCGGACGTAGAGATGGCGTTGTTGATAGATTATATTGATAGTAGGAGATGCAAAGATCTTATGATAACTGTGTGCAGGTTTGCCAAATCACCTCATCATGTTTCTGGGTTCGTAATGGCAGCTATAATATTATTATCGTTCGATACAACACGCAACATCGCAACCGGACATACGGAGCGCGTTGTTGATAGATTATAGTGATAGTACGAGATGCAAAGATCTTATGGGAACTGTGTGCAGCGTTGCCAAATCATCTCATCATGTTTCCGGGTTCGTAATGACAGTTTTAATAGTAATAACGTTCGATACAACATGCAACATCGCAACCGGACGTGGAGATGGCGTTGTTGATAGATTATATTGATAGTAAGAAATGCAAAGGGTCTTATGGGAACTGCGTGCAGCGTTGCCAAATCATCTCATCATGTTTCCAGGTTCGTAATGACAGTTATAATATTAATAACGTTCGATACAACATGCAACATCGCAACCGGACGTGGAGATGGCGTTGTTGATAGATTATATTGATAGTAAGAAATGCAAAAGGTCTTATGGGAACTGCGGGCAGCGTTGCCAAATCATCTCATCATGTTT
Source organism: Chrysina gloriosa (assembly GCA_038088585.1). Lineage (NCBI taxonomy): Eukaryota > Metazoa > Arthropoda > Insecta > Coleoptera > Scarabaeidae > Chrysina > Chrysina gloriosa. The sequence goes on along the minus strand of CM076089.1, from coordinate 546,158 downwards.
CCAGGTTCGTAATGACAGTTTTAATATTAATAACGTTCGATACAACACGCAATATTACAACCGGACGTGGAGATGGTGTTGTTGAAAGATTATAGTGATAGTAAGAGTAATAGTAATCATCTCATCATGTTTCCGGTTGGTAATGACAATTGTAATATTAATAACGATCTATACCACATGGATGGCGTTATTGATTGATAGATTGTAATGATAGTAAGAAACGCAAAACTCCTATTCAATCCCATACTGCATCTAAAGGTTGAGACGGACTATAGAAGCATCCTGCATATATAGCCCGTTCCACATAGAGTTGATAGTGTACGCCTTTAAGGGTATTGACTTCTTACTTCAACCTTAATTAAATATTTTACTTCTTCTATCCGAAGCTTCGTTTAAGCCACGTTTTTGCATTTATATCATAGCATCGATTTTCAGATAGCGCTAACAATAACAGCATGGCAAAAACAGAACTAATTGTCCATAAGCCCTATACTGTGTACTCGATGTGGAACACAAAACGCACATATCGACATGCCGTATACTATACAGGTGATCCACTTTGCGATTTACATTTTCATCTTAGTTTCAGTTCCCGACTTTGTCCTAGACAAACTCCATTCTATAAGAAATCGGAATAAGGATAGTAATTTAAATAAAGATACTAAAATTGGTGCATCTAATAAAATTAAAGGTAAAAAAATGTATATGTACTACGAAGTGTTTCGGGTGGTCACTTTTTATTAAAATTAATTATTTTCTAATAAGATTTAATTTTAAGAGGTGTTGAAACTCATGATGGACGGAGTGGGAGATATAAGAGAGATTTGCCTAGGTTGCTATTCAACGAATATTATTGGCGATCATCCGCTGTTCGAAGGAGGAATCTGTGACGATTGCAAGGTTTGTTGTATATGTATAATTGTCTATTGATGACAGATTTATTCTGTAAAATGAATTCCATATTTCTTTAACTGAAAATTTTGTAGTTGGTATCATAACATTTATGGAATTTGTCGGATTTTGGGTGCATAAATATCTAATGCGAAAATCATGAACGAAGTGTATAACCTTATGTTTTAGTTTTTTGTTTAATTATCAATAAACGATACTGTCACTTTAGTGAAAAATGCGTCGGAGTACTAGTTTTTCTTCAGTTTTTGCGGAAAAAACATTGTTTAAAATTTACGCCGTCTGCAGACCCATCACATAGACGTTTCCAAAAGTCGGAAGATTTCTGAAGCTTTCACATCCTCTTTAAATAAAAAGAAATCGGTAGCTCTTTGTGCTTTAACTGCGTCCTTTGTGATTGTAAAATGAGCGGTATGGAAACACGTATGTATCACTCAAGTAGCTAAAGTATACTAAACGATATTGCACGCGGGATGACTAAGTAGACGTGTCAAGAATCGTCTCTGACCAATTAAGTGACCTATAAGATTTACCCAATTGAACTATATAATTCGCAGAATATTCGAAACATCCCTCGTATTTCTATATTGACGAAATAAAAGCAAATCCTTGTATTTCAGAAAAAAGTAAAACAGACATTCTTCATTATCGGCGACGATAATATTAAGGTAATAAATAGGCTATTTTAAATGGAATTAAAATAATATCCTATCACATTTTTTACAGTATTTTTGCGCTGTTTGTTTCTGTCTAGGGAATATGGTAGTTTGCAGTACGAAAGGATGCGGTTTGTACGTTTTACAACGGTAAACTAATCGGCATTAGTCTTTTTTTATTATTTAAGGGTTTTCTGTTCGATTTGTCTAGACGATCTTTGCTTTCCGAAAACTAGACAGAACATACTGAGGAAAGATCCGTGGTTTTGTTTCATTTGCGATCCTTGTACCACAAGCGGTCTCGTTAGAGGTAGAAAAGATTGGAGAAATAGGGTAAGAAGATATACAGTCTAACCGTTTACTCGTGGGGGATGGGAACTGAACACGCCGTAGCAACTTAAGAGAAAGTTGAGGTGGTATTAGTGTGTCAGTAGTAGTCTGGGCAAACGGCGGTAATTACGAAATAAGTTACGACAGTCTACATATACACAGAACTGCTCGCATACAGTGTAGAGTGGGGAGTCGGCGATACTATCGCCACTTATTTCGTATATTGTGCGCTGTTACCGCTGCGCGCCTGAACTAGTCGATGGTATAGCTCAGGTTTATGCGCTATTTTATGTGCTGCTGCGACTGCGCATTCACGTCATGACATTTAATACGTCATAAAGTACCTACTTCACCTGACACAAAAAAGCGTAAAATAATTTTACAATTTTTTATAGTGTAACTGGGTCATTCCAGTTTATTCCTACGAATTAAGAAACAGACTATAGATCAGAACAATATACAGTATAGTAAAAAACTCCCCCTACTCTATTTCTTTCTTACCTTTTCAATACTGTCGCGCTGTGCGCAGTAATGATTAGACTAGGCAAATATGCGGTATGATGAGTCATCTGTCCTTTGTCCTCCCTAATACAATATGACATTGTGAAAAAGACAGATGACTCATCATACCGCATTTTTTCCCAGATTTAGTAACGATTCCCATCCCCCTCAGTAGAGGAAATGATTAGACTGTAATTAACACTATTTTCCTCAAATATTTATATCGCACAAATTACAGGTGGAAATACTTTTCAGCAATTCCAGTCCCGTCGTAAATCGGCCAGCCGTTCCTTCGATCAAGAGACCTATACGGGTGTTATCACTATTCGATGGTATCGCCAGCGGTACTGAATATTTGTTATAGTTGTGACACTTCTAAGTCTGTGTTTCAAGGACGTTGTATATCGAAGAATCAGAATCTTAAACGACCTTGATGAATAGTAAATTTAAGGCGTGCGATGCAAAGAATCAAAACTCCAAATGACCTTCATGATCCGTAAACTTAAAGCGAGCCGTTCGAACAACCAGAAAACTCAAACGACCTTGAACTGCAACCTGAAGGCGTGCGCTGCGAAGAACCGAAATCCCAAATGACCTTGATGAACGCCTAGCTTTAGTCGTGCGGCACGAAGAACCAAAATGCCAAAACGACCTTGAAACGCAAACTTAGACTTATCAAGTTATAAGTATTCGATTAAACCGCTTCTTAATTCTCTCTCCAATTTCCAGGGTTAACGGCACTTATCAAATTGAATATTTCCGTAGAATGTTATTATTCGTGCGAAATTGATCACGACGCCATCAACGTTGTCAAGAAGAATTATCCCGGTGGCATTACGTTCCTAGGCGATGTACGCAATTTAACGGAAGAAGACATCGAACGGATATTACCGATCGATCTTCTTATCGGTGGATCCCCTTGCAACGATTTAAGTTTAGCGAATCCATATCGGAAAGGTTTATACGGTAAGTGAAGTATGTCGAATATTTATAGCATCTAAAATATTATTATTACCATATTACGAGAGTTACCTTTCGTTGTGTCATTATTAGAGTTGCTCAATTTGCTTCAACAGCCAATGGCATTTCAAGCATTTCAGCTATAAATTTTGTAACTTCGTGGCCGTTTTCGCGACGTAAGCAACATTTTTAAAACAAACCGTAGAAATCTGCGAAATAGTAATTACGGCAGCGTCACGTATACACAACAGATCTCATGGAGACTCGCAGTTATATTGAGAGTTGTTGGTTGTTGGCGCTAGTGAGCAACTCCAGTCGTTATCGATGCAATTTGTCAGATTCGCATAAAAATTTCTAACGATTTCCAGGTTCGGACGGAACCGGCCAGTTATTTTTCGAGTTCTACAGAATTTTAACGAATTTGCAAATGCACAATCCCCGACCGTTCTTCTGGTTTTACGAAAACGTCGCTTCGATGTCCATTCAAAGCAAAGTCTCAATATCCAGGTAAACATTAAAATAACATCGGCCAACAAAATTGCCAAAAAGACAGTCCATGCTTTACCAAAATGAAAATAGTCATCAAGTTAATGAGTTCGACGTGCTAAACGCGAATACGAGTAAAGACGCCCTCTTTAATTTCGACTTCACTGAGACGAGGGAATTCTTCGCAATTGTTTTCTTGATTACGCCTGAAAGAGTGATAAAAATATAGTAAGTTCCAAATTTACTAACCAGACCGCAAAAATGTCAATGTCAAATAAATGACAGGTATCGATATAAACATTCGTTGCTTAATTCAACGAGACTTAACTAATAGTCATCTAATAAAAGCGAATTGTAGTCTGAACGTACCTAAATCAAGTGCCCTCAAAGAAAAGAAGTTGATGTCAAATAGAAAGACAGCTGTCAGTATCGAAATACTTTGCCTAATCTAGAAAATAATAGCAAAAGTGCATTATAATTCGCCATTTTCATTTCTAATTACGTCTAACAGCATAATAAATATGGGCGTATCGAAATTTTAGTAATCAAACCGCAAGAATGTCAAAGTAAAAAAAATGACAGGTATCAATCTCAAACTTCATTGCTTAATTCAACGAGACTGAATTAATGCTCACCCAATAAAAGCGAATTGTAGTGAGAACGTGGTTAAATCAAGTGCCCTCAAACAAAAGAACCTATCAAATAAAATGACAGCTGTCAGTATCGAAATACTTCGCCTAATGTAGAAAATAGTAATAATTATAATTCGACAGTTTCCTTTTTGATTACGTCTAACAATAATAAATATGAAGCTTGTTCAAAATTTATTAAACAAACCGCAAGAATGTCAATGTCAAATAAATGACAGGTGTCACTGTCAAAGTTCATCGCTTAATTGAACGAAAATAAATTATAAATCACCCAGTATGCCAGTATCGAAATAATTTTCCCAATTTAGAAAATAAATTCATCATAATTCGCCATTTTTTTCTTGATTATATGTCTAAAAGAATAATAAAAAGGGAGTAAATAACAAAATTTAGTAACCAAACTTAAAGAACGTTAATGTCAAATAAATGAGAGGTGTCAATGTTAAACTTCATGGCTTAATTGAACGAAAACATATTATAAGTTAGTCGGTATCTTAGTATTGAAATACTTTTCCTAATTTAGAAAATAAATTAATCATAATTGGCCATTTTTGCTTGATTATACGTCTAAAAGAATAATAGAAATGGAATAAATAACAAATTTACTAACCGAACATACAGAATGTCGATGTCAAATAAATGACAGATGTCAATGTCAAAATCTTAGATTTAAGTGAAAGTGACCTTTGGGCAGTATAACAAGAATGAGACGCATTTTTCATCTACTTATTTTGTATAATACGTAGCTACTTTGTTATATAATAAGGCGCACTTTTTAACACCTATTTTTGTATGTTTGTGTGAAAATAATTGTTTGTCCTTTACTATTTTATCTTTTTAAGTATTTATTCTTTCTTTTCATGTAAGTACATATCATCTATAATGACCAGACATTTTTCTAATGTTATTGTCAGATTAGTTTACTTCTATTTTTTATTATAATGCTATATTGACAAGGTCTATGGTGTTTCAACTTTGGACGATAAAAATTAGTATTATTACATATGTATTATTATTATAATATATCAATATCAAGCAGGTGACAACTGTCATGGTCGAAATTAGCAGTTTAATTACATGAAAGTCACAGTTTCTTTACAAGAAATTCTAGCAGAGAAATAAAAGCATATTACGATCAAAACTTAGTTCGACCCAACACCTCAATGAAATCAAATCCCATTGTCAAAAGAATAACAGCTGTCAATGTGAACAGAATGACATTTGTCAATGTTAAAAGAATGACAGCTGGAAATGTTAAAAGAATGACAGCTGGAAATGTTAAAAGAATGACAGCTGTCAATGTCGAAATACTTTAATTAATCCAGAATAACTTCAACATAAATCATTTCTATTATATATCTGGCCGAATAATGGAAATAAAGTGTATTGCAGATTTTAGTCTTAGCCAATCAACTTTTTTTAAGATGAGATTCGTGTTCAGCACGTTAAATTTATTCAAGATTGGGTACCTTCACCTAAAAGGCAATTTTAACTTTAAAATGCATCTCAAGAGCGCTATACTTCGTTCCTAAAAAGGGGGTGGAAAGAATAGCATCAAAAGGGAGGCGAAGAGATTTTTTTGAAGTATGCAGCGTCTGTGTTATTATCAAACTCGAATTTCGAATATAAATAAGGTTCGATTCCAGCAAAGCTCTGACTTATATTTAAAATTAATTAAAGGAATAGATTTAAATCGTTAATCTTTGATGATCTCGTTGTACGATACTCGTGAAACGTATTATACAAAAAAATTGTAGATTTCTGCAGTGCGAACCGCAATTCATCGATTCGGCGTGGGTTTCGTCGCAATCGCGGCCGAGATTATTTTGGGGAAATCTGCTTACGCTTCAAGATCAGCAATTTATCGACGACGGCCCCAATCTACAAGACTATTTGCAGCCGGGTAGGAAGGCGGTCGTCGAGAAGGTGAGGACCGTCACGACCAGATCAAACTCGTTGAGACAAGGTAACATAACATGTACATATTGACATGAACGGCCTAGACTGAGGTTCGTTCGTTAGGCAACGCTGGCAGAGAGTTGTGCAATGGCTGTACTGAAGACTACATTGCATATGTCGATTATAGTAATAATAAGTGGTATATCGTACTGAAGAGTCCTAATAAGGACGAAACTAGTCTACGATGGCAATCTACGATTAACAAAGCATAATTCACTCCGCGATAATTACTGGCATATGCAATGCAGTCATTGCACAGCTTTCTGTAAAGAATTAACTAAAACAAATGAACCACAGTGTTAGGTCATTCATTGTAGAGTCGTGTGGATGTCTACTTTTTATTCATTTGCAATTTTGACTCTCTCTCCCAAGTATCGTTTTGAAACTGGTTTCCTATTAATTATTTCGAGTTTAGGTGCAGAAATGAAACCGGCCGTTTGGAACTGTTCGGAATCCGAAGCCGTCGACATCGATATCATCGAACTGGAGGAAATGTTCGGCTTCACGCGGAACTACACGAAATTCGGAAATTTGTCGAATCAGCATCGTCAGAAATTGTTGGGAAAGGCGTGGAGCGTCCAAACGATATGCATGCTTCTACGTTTCTTGCAGGAATATTATCAACTGTACGAATAAGCGTTGGATGTAATGTTAATGGTATTTTTCGAATGATATAAAAGTGGCAATAAAAATATTTTTAAATTGTAAATAACTAGCGAGTCGAGTTAATTTCTTAAGGCAAAGTATTTCCCCTTATAATAAATCAAACGGTAACGACCGTCGCAAGGGACCCTCGTCTTTGTTTAAAGATTCGTATTTTGACGTATACAATGGGAGACATAATTATTACTCAAACTGTACCTTACCGATTGAACTGTGATTATTTAAATGGTATGCATGCAAACTAAATTTTCGCCCTTCTACAACTCGGGGGCGGGACATATTTCTTCCTGCAAAGGTAGAAAATTATTTTGAGAAGGGTCATCCACGTCTTCTCAAATCTCGTAAATGACGGGAAATACTTAGAAATAAATGAAATGTATTATACCACAGAAATTCGTCAATTATTGTCGAAAACTTGAAATTCTCGTAGTGGTCCTAATTCAATGGTCAAGACGCGAAGTTACCCCTACCACAAAATAAGCTTCTTTTTTACAAATCCGATGCTGTGTAGATTAGATAGCTTTTATTGAAGTGATTTAATTAAATTTTAATCAATATAATTTTTTTCTGGGTATCTTGGGTATAAAGTTATTATTATTTTATTTTGAACAGTTGAACGGGTAATTGCGACGTCGAATCACTGATTGATTACACCAACTTTTATATTTATCAAAATTTCTCTCTAACAATCATATTTTACTCAAGTTATATGTTGTTCAAATATTTACCTTTTTTATTGGCATTAATTCGTACGTACTGAAACTAATCTGCGGTTAATATATATTTAAATTGCTATCATATACACACCTCCCGCGGATCAGGAAATCGATTAAACATATAATTATATATGCTTACGGTAAGATAGACAGGATAATTTCTTGGTAAATATTATTCTTCCCTGCTCGTTTTCATAAATAGGTGTCCCACTTTGATTGTGCGACGTATAAGGTAACCTACCGCTGTTTATTTCTCACGCTGTAAAATCAAAAATAAAGTTACTACGTATGTATATATAAATGTTCGTGCAATAGGCTCGAAAATATTTAAGCATTCTTGTGCGACTTACAGGTCTTAATACCAAAATAAATTTTATTAAGCCGTAGCCGAGTAAGTACGGGTTTTGTATTCCTTAGCCGATTATGGGGATACGAGGGCTATCCAGAATTTAACTTCCGTCTTAGGCTGACGTTCTCTCACTCAATGCGCATCCAGCTGCGGTAGTGTGATAAATGTTTTCAGTCACTTTAATTCGTTTCTATACCAAAACGTAAGTTAATTTCTGGATAGTCCTCGTATCTACAACTTACTAAATGTATATATATATATTGTGACCTTGATCTTATATGATAGTTTTTTACCATAATTGCATCAATTAAATGAGAGTGATTGAAATAATAGTAAGAATGGATGTTGATGAGGTATTGGATTCCATCAATAGTTATCATAATTAAGATTAAAATTTACATATGAGAGGGAATCTAATAGCTCATTAAATTTCCTGAACGTGACAGTCATGCACAATAACGGTATTGTAAAAACGAATTGGCATATAAAGTCTACCAATATAGGAAGACATCTAATTTATTTTTCGCAAACATCAAAATTACGTCAAATTAACGTAGTTACCGGATTAGTTGATCAAGCGGTTAGATTAGCTAATCCGGAGTTTAGGGAAAAGAATTTAGACAAAGTTAAAGAAGTCTTAGATAAAAATAATTATCCAAATAGTTTTTACGAAAAAATAATAAAAAATAGAAGTAATAAATTATATAATAGAGATATTAAAACTAATGACAATAGATGTCATGACGCTATTGCTTATAAGAAAAGGTATAAACGAACAAATAGAAAAAGAATTTAATAAAAAACAATATAAACATAACTTCCATTCCAAATTATAGTAACAGATCTCTTTTTACTAAAAATAAATAGACAAAATTAAAGTAATGTAGTTCATAAAATAAACTGTAAAGACTGTGGTGGTTGTTATATCGGTCAGACAAAACGATATTTAAAGAAAAGGTTGTATAACCATAAGTATTCTGCAAATAATGATTTTGTTGCAATATCCGCTGTAACAAAAAACATTGCAAAGATCTAGGGCATTACTTTGATTATGAAAACACAATTATATTAAAACAGAGAATAATTATAAAAAAGACTAATATTCGAAATGATAAATATATAGAAAGATAGCAAAACTGTGCTTAATTAGAAAACTACTTTCACTACTCGCAGACGCGCGTTTCGCAGTCATACCGCTCATCAGTGCGACTGTGTGAAATAGTTGAACTCTCATACGTACGAACATCTGATACCAAAACTATTAATTTCAGAACCGATGTGATTTGTTTCGGCTTAACCTTTGCTGGGGATGAAGTGTGCCTGCATTCCATTGATTGCCGCTTACTTTCAGGGGTGTCGTAAGAAACCCAAGTTTCACCTCCTGTGACTATCTGTGTCAGAAATTCTTCGCCGCCTTCATCATAACGGGTCAAAAACTGAAGTGCACTACCCATCCCTTTTGCTTTGTGTTGCTCAGTAAGAATCTTTGGTACCCAACGTGAGCAAAGTTTACGAAATTTCAGTTTTTCGCTAACAATTTCATGAATTAGTGATCGTGGGATTTGGGGAAATTCCATAGCGAGAGCACTAATTGTAAACTTGCGGTTTTCCTGGATCTTGTCATCAATCGCGTGAACCAGTTCTTCTGTAACCAAAGATGGACGCCCACTTCGTTCTTCATCGTGCACTTCGCTACGTCCTTCATTGAACTGTCGGACCCATCTTCTCACCATTGAATCACTCATCGCATTTTGTCCGTAAACTTCGCAAATTTGCCGATATATTTCAATTGGTTTCCCTTTCCTAGCATTCAGAAAACGAATCACAGATCTGATTTCACAAGCGGCGGGATTTTCAATCAACACCGACATTGTAAACAAGCACAACAAAGCGTACGTGGCTGACAGCGATCTCAAAATGGCGCACGTTTCTTCTCCTTGATACAGAGCGTCTACCGCGCATGTGCGGAACTGCGATCGCAGCGCTGCAGCGGAGTTCAATTGAAACGGAACTTACTTTCTGGACGTACCTCGTATAATAATTACTGATATCTTTATCAATTCTGTATAAAATTCATTATTTCTGGTATAAAATAATAATTGAAAAATGTTATTTTGAATTCCCCGGGCAACACAAGTGTGGCGTAGGAGTATTTATTTACATTTCGTTGTTTTCTGTTTCCATGGTTACCTACAGTTAGTTTGACAGTTAGAAAATATTTTTGACATATAGCACTAACCTGTAAATTTCATATTTCAATTACACGTTAATAATATGGGAATTAATACGAAATAACAGTATGTCTATGTAGTAATTTACATATTTAACTAATTTTACTTACGATTCAGCTTTAACCCCTCTAATTTCGGCGGTGTTGAAGCAATCGTTTGAGCGAATGAATTTCATCAACATAAACAGGTCAAAATTCACTAAATTATCACTTTGCGCCTTTACAAACTGCGTTGTCGGTCATTCCAGCCATTCTAAAGAATCAGGTGATAACTTAAACTCGTGTTAAACTATTCCAAATCAATATTTCTTTACGAAAACTTGTGTTTTTAATACAACTGACAACGAATTGATGCTTGTAATGAAATTTAGTGATGTCACCGAACTCGCCGAACATATTCGCAAGGACTCGGGTGTTGGTCGGAGACATTCGCATAATTTGAATTTTAATTAAGAGATATAAAATATTTCTTACAAAAAAAAATTGTTTACATATCCTCTATATCAAGAAATCCTAGTCATTAGTTATTTTGTTGATAGTACCCCAATAAAAAGCAAATGTTTGTGTATACATTTATCTAGTTCTATTTTAACCAAAGAAGGTGTTCCGAGAACGTTTGCAAACCTTCGATTGAGAATATAACTATCATTTAAACCAGTCTTGTTTAATTGACCTAATTGTGGTAGAAAACTATCATGTAAGGTAAGTTTACAATTTACGAGGGTTGCCCTTTTAGCAGTCTTTTTTAAACTTAAGACTGTTTTTATTATTTTTCAAAGTACCTTCACGAAGAACCAACACAAATATACCGAGATATATCTGGTTCAAGCCCATTTATGAAGATATTAAAACCGGCACGTGATGGGTTGTTTACAAGGGCAAATGAAGTATACCCTGATATTATCCCAATTATTCGGGATTTTACCGGTTTCCGGCATAGTCTACGAAGATCCTTCGAAATTAAAATTTTCCTGGTGTTCTTGGAGGATCGGTTATACTTACTGCTTAATATTGACGACTTTTTCGCAGTATTTATGGCGTTTTACAACTTATGCAGCAACGATTTCGAATTATCGAATTTAAGTAAGTAAATGCTCTCACGAACTTGGTCGAAACAAACATCTTTTGAAGACGCTGTACTTATGTGTTATTTATATTATATTTTTAATAGTACTAATACATATATGTAATTGGATTCGACGGTGGAAATTTCTGTTTTAGCCACGTTCGTCTTTTTTGGTAATGGATTTATAGTGATTATATTATTTCTAAAATTGGCGAATAACTGGCCGGCATTTATGCGTTACTGGCGAAATACGGAAAAATCTATCAAAAGCCAGGTGCTTTTACCGAAGTTTTTCGTCGCCTTACCCTTCATCATACTAAGTGCAGCGGCGGGTAAGTATCTAGGTACAATTTATTACCGATTTTTGAATGTACCGTTAGAATTAATACGTGCATAATCCTACATTTTCCTACTGTTAAGTGTAAGATTTACGTAGCAGTCATATTATCAAGCATCGAAATGGTAGCAGATTACTGCTGAACAGTGAAATGTCGCTTTCAAGATATAAGAGAATCCGAATTTGTATCAGTTTATTAAATAGACCTCGAAATCACTTAAAATTTTGTAAACAATTTTTGATAGAATACTTTGGAAACATCCATCGTATCTAAATATAGAGTGTGCAAATAGTAATTAAAAATTAATAAAACACTAGGTATCGCTTCACAAAATCTTGTCAAACCATACCAAGTGTTTTATTAATTTTCATCTATATAGTGACACAATATCACATCGGTGAACTCCTCACCACACAATTGTTTTATATGTCAGTAAATTACACTACAGTCCTTGCAATCACCTTCATTCATCTATATATTTATGAAAACGAATGTATGTCAACGCCTCCTTTATGCATTGCTACACCATTCACCCGATTGCCATGAAACTTTCGGAAGCTGTTGAGTACACTCCCGCGAAGATTACTGCCATAGAGGCATCAATTTATTTAATGAAAATTTTCCAAAAAAGAAACGCCATGAATTTCCATACGTGTAATACGGATCCTACGAGAGGTGGCGCGCGTGTGTCGAATGTTTTGGCATAGTACATATATCCTATGATAGGTGGCGCGCGTGTATACAAACAAATTCACTTCAATTGAATGTAAATAATGACTAATGATAATTTGCAATAAAAATGACACAATGTAAATTGAATGTTATCGTAACGACTTTCCTTTAATTTCCTTTCTTTTGAGGTCGCAGCAACGCACGACGGATAAGCTAGTTATTTATAAACGTTCCACCAAGTGGTGACACTAAATTCAATCCGTTATTTAACACATAATTTTCATATATATTTTTTGTTGAAAGAATAGCTCGGTGACGTCAATTTTGCTTGTTTCCTACGAATTATTGTGGACGTTAATTTAGGTTATTTTCGAGAGAAACGTAAAAAATCGCAAAAACAATCAAAAAACGCAAAAAGACAGCGTAAATCGCAAGAAAACCGCCAAAATCGCAAAGAAAAACAACCGAAATCGCAAGAGAATAGCTAAAATCGCAAAAAAACACTCAAAATCGTGTATCTATCTCGGTATTGACGCGTTTTAACGCGCCTTTTCCAACGATGTGCTATATATTTCGATTATTCCAAACGGTAACTGAGAAAATTGCAAAAGAAACTGAAAAAGAAGTCGCAAGAAATCGCGGTATCGCGCGTTCTCTCGAAACCTATGCGTTCCACGTTCGAACCGATGGATTTTACGTAATCCCAGAAAGCGTAAACAAAATATCCCGACGCGACATAACTTCGAAATTCGAACATGACAAAATTTTGCCCAAAATCGATATTTTGATTAGAGGAAAAACTTAAATTCGCCATAACTCATTTCTTTATTGTCCGATCACGATCGAGTTCATCCCGCTGGAAGCAGATTTCAACAAGGAATCGAATGGAATAAGAACGAACGCGCCATCTCTAATAGTTTTCGCGTTAGTGCGAAATTACGGGAATTTCTGGTAGGAATTTTGAAGTGCTATACCTCCGGAACGGTAAGACTTAGGGATCTCCGGTTTTTTACGATTTAATCAGCTCCGCGAGTACTTTAAGCCCACCGAGATTGAACTGGCTAGCGCTATCGGAAGGATACGATCTCGAAAAATTGCGATAATTTAATACTTTGAGGTTGAACTTTTTTCGTAAAAAAATAAAACATTTTGCGTCCGATCGTGTTCAAAATGGCTTTATTCGATAGGTGTTTGCGCGTAGAATCCGAATCTCCCATCCGAAATCATTCAAATTTTTAAAATGCGTGATGGGAAAATATTCATTTGTGCGTTAAATTGTTTACCCTCCCGAATTTTTATGTATGAATATATATAAAACGATAAAAGTTTTTGTTTTAGTGGAACATGGGCTATTCGTTACATATTGTGTAACGTACGAGGACTTTAATGGTAATATTACGGTAAACGGTTTCGAAAATTTTATGTCGAACGATTTGTATGTTTTTAATTACATTGCATACAATTGGTACTTGGGGGTTTTGCTTAAGGTGAACACACGGTACACGTATTGTTGTTACTAACTTTTTAGTCATCCGGTATTTTAGTTTACAAGTATTATAAATACGTTTTATTGGAATTTTATGGACGTATTTATTATAATCATGAGCATTGCGCTGTCGAGAATGTTAGCAATCATCAATGAAAGGATTCGATATTCTAATGAAGTAAGTATTTATATCTGACATTACTGATTATGTCCTTAACGAATGCTATCGTTATTATTATTCTTACTATAATCCAATGATAATAATACGCTCCCCACTAAACAGTTTTTAAATTTCGCTGACAGTTTAAGTTGGTAGTTCCGGTAATAGTGGACATACTCGCCGATTTCTAAGCACAACAAGCGAATATGTTCACTATTACCGAAAATACCAACTTAAACTGTCCGCGAAATTTAAAAATGTTTACTGGGTCATATGTATGGACACGAACGAATTCTGTTTTATAGGTGAAAATAATAGAATGGACTGAAATACGACGACAATATAATAAAATTTGTGAATTGTGGATGCAACTAGAAGAGAAAATCTCACCCATTATTCTTTTGTCCTTCAGTAGTAACTTATATTTTGTCTTAGTTCAACTTCATGGCAGTGTCGAGTAAGTAGATGATCTTATATTCAACGATATATGTATGATATGTATTTACCACTGTTGTGGCATTTGTGTTAAGGATATGTATACTGTTGAGGACAATATGGCCCCCAAATTTATTATATTGGAAAAGAAAAAAACTGGCAAAGTTATTGTTAGCATGTATTGAAGAATTTTCAAAGACAGTAACCCGTACTTAGGATGGATGATCAAGAAGTCGTTAGAAAAACATTTTTTGGAACTGTTTCATTTTAATTTTTCAACACAGTCTCCTTTCTCGACGCTTCACATTTCACCCAGCGGTTTCCCATCTTCTCAAGCGGCCCAGAAAGGTAAGATCTTAGAAGGTCTTCAAAATAGGCCTGTGTTTCGACGAAGACTTCTTCGTTTGACACCGATCTCTTTCCGGCGAGCTATTGCTCTAGTTCGAAAAGAGGAAAAAGTGGATGCTTGCCATTCTCAAAGCACTGTGGCCATCGCCTTGCACGCCGACTTCATCCTCTTCGTTTTCTTTATTCTGGCGTTTTGCCTTTGAAATAAAAGTGTTTCAACACTGCACGAAATCGATTCTTTTCCATTTTTCCAAAGTAACAGAAGTTGTTCCCCTCAATTTATTGTATTTGTAATTTTCGCCATCGTTTTAGTTCAAAATTTGACAGTTTAGTCTATTAACAGATAGAGCTGGTCGGTATTCAACTTCATGCAATTATATATAACATAATATCTCACAACTTCTTATCTATGCAAATAACTTTATACATAGGTGTAGACATATATTAAAACGTTTACCATTCCAAAAATTTCGCGATAATCTGACGATGTCCCTTCAAGACGGTATATGTTTCACGTAACATCACGCTCCGACCACAAACCAAGCATTTTTACTAAACGACGTAAAATGCGTGCGGTGTGGAGTCATACGCAATACCTTCACAATTTATCAATTGTAGCTTCTTTTTCGAATTGTATTGTTAAGGTTGGATAAGCATTGCATCACCATCATCAAACATCCGAATTGGTTATGTAGTTCCGTGGGAAAATGTCAAAGTAGACAAAGCACTAAACTGATAATGTAACTTTCTTCGCATACATCATCAACTTCTGATGTTGTTTCATCTGGTCCTCGAATTCTCTGTATATACAAATAGTACAACAGTATGTTTAAAAATGACTGAAATTACAGCATAGGCAACCAAATCTACACTATTAGTACATTATTCAATACAAATTCCCTAGATTAATTATTTATTAGTTTTGTCTTGTTAATTATTCAAAATGCAGTAATCACCATCAAATTCCTAATTTATTTATTTTTATAAATGTTCATTGCATTGTACTTAGGATACATAGGTCATAGGATGTTTAATACCATCCAGTATTTCCGCTGTTAAGTTTGTTGGTCTCCTGGAAGACTTTCCCTTATAAATGCATTTTTTTCTTCAAATGTTACCCCCAAAACTGCGTTACTACTATCTCTCCGAGATAGCAATAACTGAGGGGAACAATTGGCTAGAGTGCACAAGCCGACAAGAACAAAACAAGAAGCGGTACATACGCTTGTCGCAACAGGCTAGCCAATGCCGTGCTCAGCGCAGTGGGAGGTCGTGTCGGTTCTTTTTCAAGCTCTAAATAACGGTCGTTGAATACAACAGGTCTTGTCAGGGAAAAAGATAGTATGGGCGCCAACCATGAAATTTGGGTCAAAGGTCATAAGAACTTACCAGATATATTTTCGTGGTCAAATAATCGGTACCTTTATATCGATCGAAGAACTGTCTGACGTCAGGAGCGACCAGGATCAGAATGGAAAATGCACGTTGATTCTATATGCTTAGATTCTGTTACGAAAACAATAAAATACTACTTGAAAAACTACACCCGGTTATTCAAGAACTTGTGTATTTAGCCATTAGTTAGAATTCATTAAAAATATTGAAAAACTACATAAAATTTGAGATAAAAGTAGCTAAATAATGCGGACAGTGCGGTAACCGTAAGTCAACATAAAATGTTTTATCTAAACTATCACAATATAAACTACAAAATGCGTGATGTTAATTGTTACTGTGAGTTATGCAAAATACGATACAGATCTAGTAGGAATTTCGATTTATATATATGAATATCAATGAATTTAATAAGAAAATACGGCCATCTAGATAGTAATGATTTTACAAGCTAGTGAATATTAACGTTGAATTTAGTTGAAATTATTGATACGATATACGAAATATTTGAAACAAAGAGAAAAGGTTTAAGACATATAGAATGAATTCTTAGCTGTCATGGCTTCCGGGCGATGTCATCGCATAAGGTTCTATCCTTTGTCTGCCTCGGATGTTGGAAATGGTCTTTCGGATTTGTCCGACGGATTAGACGATCGGTTTTCCTTAGTTTAATACCTTGATGGGGAGGTATAAAGACAATGATGTTCTATTAGGTACGACGAGGTGTAGGTGGGGTTCGATCCCGGGTTTCTTTTCCTCCGCGAACGGGAGATGTATTTGAACAATACACTAGAGGATTTGCTGGCGAATTCCCCACTACAGAGTAAAAACTTTCTTGATGAAAATTCGATAAACGATACATACACTTAAATTTTCTCAGCCATAACCTCTTCCGATCTCGTCTCCGGTCTTTTACTACTCGCTACCTAATGCCTAATTCCCTCTTTTTTGTTACTACGCCGCAGCTAAGATTCGCTTCCCGTTCGTGTGATTGGACGAATTCGAGAAAGTCAAGGGCAACTAACACGCGGCGATATGATGGGTTCAACGGGAATATCGTTAAGCGATATTAGGAAATAACTATTGTCCGAAAGGAGTAAAATTTGAGCCTATATTTCTAACAAGTTAAATGAACTACGGAACTGAACTACGTGAAATTTGTGCACGTAACACAAATTTTCTAAAAGCCGCAATATACGATCACAAATTACATGTATTTCTCATGAATTTATTGACAAAGTTTGAATTTGATCGTGTATTTCTACATCAATTTTTACATGCAATATCTTAGATTTAGATGATGTTCTATTTTTGAAGGTCATTGTCGTGAATCTGTACATGTAATATTTCATGTACGGTTTGTTTCCTTAGAGAAGAGCACATTACGTCAGCGGTGCAATGAACCAAATTTGGTGTTCGGTATACGTTACCATGGCAACCGAGTAGCGGAAGTCAATGAAACGTCAGATTCCGCGCATATTTTCATGACGTAATATGCTCTTCTCTAAGGAAACAAACTCTATCTTACACGTAAAAGTTTCAACGTGTATTGCCTGCTTAACAATAATATATTTATGATTTAACAAAATTGTGACGATTGAACTCTACATCAGGAAACTGCTGTGTAACTTGCTGAATGCAAGACTCCAAGTCATACGTCCAAAAATCCATCTGCATTTAAATTTATAGTACGATAATGGGCTGTTAGAATAAAGGCATTTCGTTCTGACACAAACGCCATAGATTTGTTTTGGCCCTAAAATTAAAAGGCATAATTTATAATTTAATGTTTGGAATGAATAGCAAAATTAAGTTCCTTCTTCTTACCTTATCGCACTAAAAAAAAAAGCGTTCGGTAGTTCTAAAACCAACTTTAAATCGCGCTTTTATTTGCAGGAGACGAGATTCCGTTATGGAAAGTATATATTTTTTCTACTCCTTTGCCCTGTTACTCTTGAGGACGTTGGCCGTGTGCCTGTTTGTCGCTCGAATAAATGACGAGAATAAAGCATCTTTGCAGTTATTAAGCTGCCTTAAAACTTTCAATTCGGAGGTAATTTCTTTTTGTAGTTTTAATTATCGATGCGCAATGAATAGCTCATATAGATCGATTGAACTTCATTCATAGTTTTTTTTTGAATTCCACTTTTCTTTGGAATGCTTTCTTTTTCTTTGCTGAAAACTATCATAGGATCTTCAATGAATTACACTGGTATATAAAATTAAATTTGAGTTTTCGTTAGCTACAGAAATGACTGACACAATATCACAGTATCGGTAAACTCCTCACCATACACAATTGTTTCACAATAAAATCGGTGACACGTGTTTCTCTAGCTCGAGGCGAGCGTTTTCAACAACCGTATAAACCGAAGTGACAAATTTCTATCATTAAAAATTCTAAAACATGCATTTTTACTGCCCCCACTTTTTCTGTGACCATGTGTGTGCGTGAACAATTTTTATGCTGAGAACGAATTCGTCCGCAGAAATTAAGTAACTTTTGGGTTAAATGGTAAAAGAAGGAATCGCCGCCAATCGTGTAGATCCACGGGCCTGCAAAAAAATGGCGCTTTTGCCAGATCCAATAATCAGACTACGTAATCTCAAAGGCTTTTCACGCGCTCAACTGTATACCGTAAGGGAATTTTTTGACCTAGCACGTCAGGATTTCGAGTTATCCGAAATTCAAAGTGTAACAAGCGTTGTTCAAAAATACATACGTAAATGTCATAGTATAAACCGTGATTCGTAACAATTAACATTTATAATTGACACGCTCGGTGGCAATGGTTAATTAAATCCGACCCAATACGCATGACCAATATTGTATATTCTTAGGTAAAACAAAAATCGTACAGCCCCAATCAAAAATGGATTTTAAAGCTGAGGACTAGTAGAGTTTGTTTCCTTAGAGAAGAGCACATTACGTCATGAAAATATGCGCGAAGTGTGACGTTTCACTAACTTTCGCTACTAGGTTGCCATGGTAACGTATACAGAACATCAAATTTGGTTCATTGCGCCGCTGACGTAATGTGCTCTTCGAAAAACATCCGTTCCCTCGCAATAAATCCGGCCAAAATAGCCATAAAGCCTAAAGTTACTCCAAAACTTGACGTACTACATAATTTCTGCGACCGAATTCGTTTCCAGCGTCAAAAAAATCTATGGAAAATTTACTTCCTGTCATTTCTGTATCTCATCCTTGCAGCATTGGGATACGTAGAACTATAGAGCTTTAGAAAGATTGAAATAAATTACATTATTATTTTAAGGAATTTCTTCTTTATATGTTGTATTTTAAATTAACATAAAATCTAGATAATTCTAAAAAATTTAAATTATAAAACATAAAATTGAATTTACGAATCAAAATTGTGAACTTGTATGAAGGGAATGAGTGACTATTAAAATATAAAACAATGCGAGCATGACAGAGGTAGTAAAGACTACTACAAATACTTTTAAATTGATAACAAGTAATCGACATAACATCAGTTATACATAAAAGAATTATTTTCTGACTATAATGATTATAATAAATTTTGTTTTAGTCCAAACGACTACTGCAACAAATTAGCTCTACGAAAATGGCACTATCCGGCATGAATTTCTTTAGCGTAACTAGAGGATTAGTTTTAAACGTAAGTATCATCAAAATACGTGCAAGTATAACAAATAGTTGTATTTCGTTTTGCAGATTGCCGCTGCCATCGTTACTTATGAAATATTCTTTATTCAATATGTTAATACAACATATTAGCGACCTTGAAATTGTATTCTTACCTATTTCCTTAGTGTGCATATCAACTAAATGTATGCATATATAAGTCGTGACTTATGAGGTAATCCAAAAGATATGCACCTATATCAACAACACATTATTAAAAATATAAAAGTTGAAGAAATTTTCTGTAACATCTCGTACGGGTATCAAATCTTAAACCCGTTTTACATTATCATATTAAATTGTACGTAAAAATTGAATACTATTTTATGGTATAATATAAAACACTGTACTATTTTTCTGTGCAAAATCATTGTATGAAATTAGAACCTGTCCTATTTTCGTACTGTAAATGTTTTGACTTGCGTCTGCTCAGAAGTCTGCATTGCACGTATTCCAGATCTAACCTCATTTTCTTATGTTTACGTCTTGTCCGGTCCTGTTACAGTATAAAATAAACGTGGGTTTATACATTATACTGTGGCCGTGTCAGCAAACGCCTTTATTGAGCGTTTTACTAAAAGTATTAGTGTTATTAGCTAAGAATAAAATTAATCTTTTTGGAGGTTATGAGAAATATTGCTAACTACTGCTTTCGCAATATAAGTTGGCGAGCGGTGGGGATGCGCCGTAAACGTATTTAGGACACGTACCTCCCACCTGTCTGATTCAGATAGTGCATAGGAATCACCATTACGTTGCAAGACGAATGATAGGCAATTTATCCCTCCTCTATCTGCGCGAACTCACTCCCACCCTTCCGCACCTTATATTGCGAGAGCTGTGTGATACTAGTGTACAATTTGAGGCGAGGATGTAGCATGGCACAGGATCATAAACAGAATTTTTGTACAAGTTCATAATACATGTGTAATAGCCCTGACGAATGATGGAGTCTAAATTGATACAATAATCTTGTACAAAAGACTGGTAAAGCGTTTTACATTATACTATAACATAGTATTCAATTGTTTGGTACAATTTAATATGATAATGTAAAACGGGCTTAAGACTATTCCGGTGCCGTTATAAAAGGCGTTTCCACTGATACCTGGTCCCTCGTGGTCTTTCCTCCCCCACTCCCAATATGGCGTTCGGGGAAAAAAAGGAAACTAGGGGAAATACCCCGTTTCCACCAATATCGTCGCGGTATCCCAGGAAACGATAAGCATCACCGTCTAAATTTTCCAACTCCTTCACCACTTTTCGGCAAAAACCCCCAGAAATTAGTAAATTTTGGACGATTTTATTAGTGAATTATCGCGCCCACATTTATGATTTGTTTCTTTATAGTCGTACAAGAATTTGCAGTCAGAAATTTTTCGTCCATATCCAGGACTTGATCTCGCCTCGAAGAACCTGATTAAGATTAAGTCATCCATTTTGGAGAAGGAGAACTTGTGTAAAGGGATAAAACGACCTCCAGTTCTAGCTTTAATACGATGCATTATCCTGTAATAATTGTAATGGTTTTTCTGTGTGTTTTAGGAGGGAGCGAGTAGTCGACAATAACACAAAACTACCATGTGTCATACAAGTGCTGTTTATTGCGCACTCTACATTTACTTATAAACATTAAACGTTTGTGATCTTCTCCTTTTACATTATAATTTGATGATTAGATGCTGTCGCCACTGAAAAAAGGTGCTTTTATTGTTATGATTAATTTTCTAAGTGATATACAACCTAAAAGCATTACGTAGACATAAAGAACATTAATAATAATAATAATAATAATAAATATTACTACGTGAACATACTGAGTTTAGTTTTATGTAGGTTATGTATCCATTTAATATGTCAAAACTTACTATTACCAACTTGTTAGTCCTGCCAACACAAAATTTTAGGTCTGATGGTGGAAACACTGGAGTGCTCACGCTTTAGTAGTCAACGGGGCGAAAATATTACCGTGTAAGTTGAACATCTTCACGTTGTGAACGGTGTTAAGCAGGAATAAAAATTTAACTTTGTCAAAAATACATCATTTTGTAGTACTAAGATGTAAAAATTTGAATGTATCGCCATTATTCTTACCCCATTACTTGTGGTAGGGATTTTAATAGGTTTAGGTTGGTAGGGAAGAAGCGGGAGTCATCTTATGGACTCTGGCGAGTTAGATTTTGCAGAGATTCATCCAGACAGTTTTTACAAATATAAGTGTTATTAAAATTAGAACCGTGTTATGTTTTATTCCCCTCAGTAGTCGGGGAGAGTGACTACAATTTCAACGTTAGAAATAACCCTCGTATAAGCAATTTTCTTTCCCTTTTCCCTCTAGCACTTTCCAACAAAGTAAAACCATTTTAACCGTATTTTTCTCCCAATAATAGCTCGAACTTCGAAGAGAAGTTCAAACGATAGAATGGACCAAAGTAGTTGTCGAATATAATTCGTTAAAAATACAGGTTTCCGAATCCCCCTCCCCTCTCCCGGCCGCCTATTCATTGTAAATTGTTAAATGAAACAGACATTTGAGAATTGCAAAGTACTGTAAACAACTGTAGAGTACAGCTTCATTGTTCGTCGTTTGTCACGCTCAAAGACTGGTTTTTCAAATATGTTTGCAGGCTGCATGACGAAACTAATATATGCAACCAAGATTACACTGTTGCCTGCACTGTTTTAGTGAAAAATCCCAGTTATTTCATTTTGATTTCGTTCATAACCTATAAATATGACATTTTCTAGTTAGTTTTGGAGGGCTGCCAATCTGAAAGTTATGCAACCAATTTGACAGAAGTCACGTGGATTGTAAATAATCTTGAATTCCTGTATAAAACATCTAACCATTCTATAGGTCCATTTTATGTCTACTGTATTCAGTTATAGAATTGCAATTAAGTATAATAATCGCCACAAACGAATCGAAATCATCACGCAACTGACAATGAGTTTTCTAATCTTCTATAGTATTAATGTACTGAATAAAGAATAGCTCGTATGTGACAATTGCGGCCGCAATCTGAAATATTAAAGTAATCTTAAAATATACTAATCGTCAGACGATCAATCTTACTTACGCTTAATATAGATTGTCTCGTTATAGTAAAGAAGTTCATTCCGGTGAAAGCAATTCTCATGGATGTTATTTGTTGAAGCAGCAGTTCCGACTGTAACAGATTAAAATTATAGATTTGTCAGCGGCCGTCGTATTTTCAAAGTTGTCTTGTTTCATAATGGTACCACATAGTACTGCAGTCTTTGTAACGACTATCAATTCATAATAGCATAAATAAAAAAGAATTATAGACTGTTGTTGGTATAATATATGTCAAATAATATGAGTATATGATATACCACTTCGGCCAGTGCCGATCTTGGGTCTAAATCACGCGAGTGCGAGCGGGAATAGATGAAGAACATTAGTGTAATAATTCATCATACTCTTTCGTTCTCCTTCGTACTCCTCTGATCTATATCGATATTGAACACTGGCCGATAGTGTATATAAGTATAAGGCGGGATATCATGAAATTTACCTGTACATTATAACTAGAGTTTGTTAAAAAGGTGGGTGACGTGTTTTCATTAAGTAGTGTAAATCGAACTGACGCTGTCATTCCTCCGAATTTTATTATTCAACGATAACTTATCAATGACAGCGTCAATCCGATTTACACTACTTAATGATAATACGTCATCCACCTATTTTAACAAACTCTAATTATAACTTAACTTAATCCCGAGTCTTCCTACCTACCTCTACATTATACGTATCTAAACAGCTGAGAAGCTTCAGAGACATTTTACTTTCATCGTCCACATTCGCAGCAAATAAACATACGGCGAACGTCCGTAGCAGTAATAATCCGAACGAAAAGAAGAAGTAGACGCTTTCCATCGCCGATCTTCGTTTCCTATTAAACGATACGAAGGCTTAATCTTATAGTCGAAGACGTAGAATAATCGTTATAAGTCATAAATCGTCTCGTAGATGAAGGATAGACGACGTCATATTACACACGTAATCTAAGAATGTAATAGGGTATACGCAAGTGAAATATATGTTTATTCAAACTATTATATATTTGAGTATCTATTTGCTATATAATAACGTTTAAGCAAGCAATACTTTAGATATCTTAATTAAAATTTAATTTCTTCGAATGTCTCCGATCAACACCCGAGACCTTACGAGTGTGCCCGGCCAGTCCATTTATTTACGAGCGTTAGTTGTATGAAAAACACACATTTTCGTAACGAAATATTGGTTTGGAATGATTTAATACGTGTTTAAGTCCTCACTTGAAACTCTAGAATCGCCGAAATTGACGAAAAGCGATAATTTACTGAATATTGACCCGTCTACGTTGATGGAATTCATTCGCTCAAACGATTGTTTCAACGCCGCCGAAATTAGAGAAGTTAAAGCCGAATCGTAAGTGAAATTAGTTAAATACGTAATGATTTAATAGAAATACTGTTGTTTCATATTAATTCCCATGTTATTAACATATAATGGGAATATGAAATTTATTGGTTAGTGGTATATGTCAAAAAAATCTTTACTAACTGTCAGATTAACTGTAAGTAACCATGGAAACATAAAACATCGAAAAATCGTAATATAAATAAATACTCATACGTCACACTTGTTTTGCGCGGGGAATTCAAAATAATTTTTTCAATAATTATCAGAAATAATATATTTTATACATAACCGATAATGATGTGAGTAATTACTAATGTTAAAGGCTGTACCCTTTTATAACGATTATATGGAGTACTAAATGATTGATGATTCAACTTACTTGACGCTTCCGTGTAATTGTACCAATATGAAATACAAATTGCTAGAAAATGACATTAGTATAATCGGTGATATTTTCTCTTCCACTTGAAAAGATAGCTTGTAAAGTTTATTGTATTGTTTTCGCAAATCCACCCACAGTCTCGGTTTAATCTGAAAAAAGAAAGGAATATGTACGTACTTAATTTATACCGACTTCGAAATCGATCAGACGTATTGTTATCGAGTTGGGCCTCTACTAGAATCGTAAAACAACATCCAACGAAAACCTTCACACGTAAAATTTCTATTTTTTCACTTAATACCTTTTTTAAACGTTGACTGTAAACAAATTACTGCCTTAATTTCTACGCTGCCAATTTTTCACAATAACAAATGTCAAATTTTACCGACACATCTCAACACGCAACCCGCGTTTGTAAAAACACAAAAAGCGCCCCTCGTATTAATGAAACAATTTTTTAATAACAATTACGCACGATTTGGTTCAGATTTCCTTTCAAAACAACAATAACGGTTGTCTCCTTCGATCTTGGCATACTAGGCGCGTATTCCTGTGTAGTGCCCGTATTTAAAAATAAGTTGTAATAATAACATTTGTATATTAGAAGATTAATAAGCCTCTAATACGTACCTCTGTAGTTATTCGAATCCTGTCGTTCATCGATTTGATCATTGTCGTGAGCGCATTACTAATGGCAATGATAAATACGTCCATGAAATTCCAATAGAAGGTATTGGTAAAACTGATGAACTGAAATACATACGTTTAAGTAAACCGTCGTTTTCGTCCGATACTAAATTTCCCACTTACTTTTATCAACATTCCCCAATACCACGTGTAATTGATGTACTTAAAGATGTACAAATCTCTGGTCATGAAATGTTCGAATCCGTTCGTGCCGTTCTGAGACTTCCTCTCGCTCGTCATCGAGTATACGATGAGCAATCCGTGTTCCACTGGAATTTGAAAGTAATGGTTTCTTTCCTTTTCATAGACAGTATTAGCTTAATCGTCTAAAAGGGCTGTAAACGTGGCTTTTAATTAGACGAGATTAAACTCGTGGAAAATAAAAAGGCAGACACTATTTCATGGACGAAAAAAGAAAATATATGAAGACAAATCTCGTCTGAATTTGAAGAAATTTACGAAGAAGTTGATCGACACTAACGAAAAGACAGATTTAAGAGTGTGGACAAACGAATTACGAAAGTAAGTTACGGCTCCCAATTTTAGTCAGTACTAAATCGATGCTTTATGCGAGTAGTTCTATGTATATGTAGGCTGTCGTAACTTATTTCGTAATTACCGCTGTCTGCCCAAGCTAGATAAATTTATGAAGGAGATGAGAAAAGAACAGGACTTATTGTTAGACACGTTCTCAGTGAGATGAATGTCAAATAATTTAGTAATAGGTCGAATTGAGTTATGACGTTTCATTCTATTAAATTCGCTAAGCATACTGACACCAAATTCAAGCCAACTTCATTCATTACGATCACTCTGTATATATGTAGGTAGACGTAAATCAAATTAGTATTGCAATCGAGATTTTGATTTCTTATGTTCAATTTGACTATACCTTGTATCAAAAATAGGGAGACGAATATCTGAACGAACCCCAAGCCCAAATTACACACTGTTTAAATCTGGAATAAAATTTACGCGGCAAATCAAAGCGATATTCAGATCAGCAAATGAGAAAACAGAAATGGAGCAATATAATAAACACGACAATAACTAGGGGTAATAAATAAATGTCAATATATTTGACAGAATTTAGTGCACGATACGATTATAGGAGGATTGGTGCAGTGTAATTTGGTGCTGCTTTCGACCAATCAGAATTTAATATAAAAGTGGTGCGTTCAGAAATTCGTCTCTCTATTTTTAAACAAGGTATAGAAAGTTCACTAGATTGCTATTTTTTTATCGATCTCCTTGCACAAATCAAATTATCGCAATTTAAACGAGTAAAGTGGTAACTTCCCCGTACATAAGCCATAAGTACTTACCGATTGCTGCTCCGAGCATAGCACAAGCTACGTAGCAAAAGGAGCAAGGCGCAATTATTTTACTTCTTATGAAGATTTCGGTAATTTCCCAATAGTGTATGAAATCTGGCCATTCCCTAGCTAATTTTAAGAATAGCGAAATGGCGATTAATCCATTAAGAAAAATATTATAGTTGCTAGAACAGAATAATAAACTTGTTGATGGATGTAGCAGTTGGTGCTTGGTGAAACATGGTTTCAATTATTCAAAATATGTACTATTAAAAAAAAGAAAAGAAACACTTGTCTGTTTGACAGATTCTATCTGAGAAACAAGTTAAGTGTTAGAATGAAGTGTTAAGAATGCAAAATTTGAAGCGACTAAATTCACTACAATTTACTAGATTAAACGAACGATATTAAGAGCTCAGTAAAGTTAGGAATTAATGAATTTGAAATTAACGAAATGAAACGCGTTTAGTTCGAAGATCCGCCACCACTAAAAGCGGATCGCTGTATGTACAATTACGAAACGAAACGTCTATACAGGCGCGGGCAAAACTAACGAAATACAGATTCGGTCAAAAATAATTTAACATCACGTATCCCCCTCTCTCCTTTTCATTCGCCCAATCTGGCTCATGGTGATTTTCATCTGTTCCCAAATTTCAGAGAAAAAAATTGAAGAAAAATTACCCTTACCACACCTTTCGAAAACAAATGTGCGATGTTCATTGTGCAATGCTTTAGAGTTGTACAGTGCTCTTTGTGAGGTGTTCGTATTGGGCGTTGGTAATAATTCATTCCCCCAGTTTTTCCACTAAGGATGGCAACTTAGTTACCGAAATACGCGTCTAGAATTATTTCCGAAATGTGTGGTGAGGTTATATATTATTTTAACCACGGTGTCCTTATTCTTATTTCACCTCAAATGAGATAAAACTGGCTATAAATAGTTGGACCGCGGAGACTACGTGGAAGTTCTTTCGAGGACGATGTAAAATCACAAAAATTAGTTTCACTTTTGGCGTAAGTGTATTCGACTAAATGGAGATGGTATTGAAAAACTACATACATAGTACTACATTGTAATTTTGATGAAAATTTACGAAATTGTGAACGTCGACTACTTACTTAGATTCGATAATTCGAAATCGTTCACCCAGAAGTGGTAACATCCCATCCCTAACGAAAATAACGTACAAGTTGCCAGGCACAAACTGTAACCGACTCTCCACGAGAGCCATGTAAATTTCAAATTCCTCGCACTATCGGAATATACCCCGGACAATGGCAAGATACCGAAACACTGCGACAATACTAGAATATGCTTCAAATATCCTTGTAAGAAGCTCATTATCGAAACGGAAGACGAACTAAAAAGGAAAGTTGATGAAATCAAATGCGTACATGGGTGAAAGAATTATGGTTTTAGTGGTGAAACGCGCTAATTCCAATCCTATCGTAGGTAATCATCAAGGTTCGACAAACGCGTGTCTTGTTCGCTGAAATCAGTCTATATACAGCGAATAAGAAAGAAGGTGAGATAGCTGTATGCGAGTTCGATATGTGTCTGCTCCATCACATATATCAAAGTCGTATACGTCTATCTCTTTCGACAAACGCCTGCCTTGTTCGCTGTATATAGTCTGTTCTTTCAGCGAACGAGACACGCGTTTGTCGAACTTACTTAATAACCTTAGTAACTCAAAAGTATGCGCTATATTAGTGTAATGTCACGCTGCCATGATTTATTACTATGGTTTGATAAAATAGTGGATAACATGTTATCATTAAGCGGTGTAAACTCACGGACTCACGCTGTCACTTATACGAATTTTACGTCATCCACTCTTTTATCAAATTTCATCATACTTAATCATTTTGAATATCAATTTGTTTTTTTTTAGGTTACGTTGCTCGAATAAATCTCCTAAAACAAATACATTTCACACCTTTTTTAAAGATATTTGTGTGTTAATTTGAACTGCTATACATATGTATTTGACGTCATATAGTTCTTCCCCAACGTTAAATGGCAACAATTACTTTAGAGAAGAATTATAAAGTTTTCACGCGTGTTATTTTATATGGGGAAACTGTTTGTTTAGAAACACGATCTTGATCTGCTTCAACAAAATGGGGGCTTGACGTAAGCATGAAGAACGACATAGTCACGTGGTAATGTTGTCTATTGTAGTATAGTAATACTCAAATGGATAATAACCATTACAAGTGACATAAATGACATTCGGTTTATTTTTGGGTTCTATTTATACTTTTTCGATACCACGCACGCCACCTTTTCAGCATTTTATTACCCTGCGGGTGTTAGCTCCCTCCAGCCAGAGACGTTTAATGGGGGAAAACATGTAACTAGAAATAAAATTATTAATTATTATAAAAAGCATCGATTAAAAGATAGAAAAGCATTGTAACCATTCAAACACATACATTCAACATTTTCACATCACAAGAATTCCTAATAACCACTGGATAAATAACCAAGGATACGTGGACAGCAACTATACAGGTTTCTACAACAATGTTACGCCTTGGACGAACTGAAGTCATGGTGAATTAAACTTTTCGTTTCGTGGACAACGGAGAAATAATGTAGTGTAGTCCTGGTTTCCGAAAAAAAAGAAATAAAAAGTTTGTTAGGTTGATGACGAAAAAATTGACAAGATAGATAAGTCAACAAAAATGTTTAAAATATATTTTGGACCAAAAGGGTTTTGAAGGAAGTACCAGTGAATAAAAGAACCTCACCACACCGGAGAAAAACGGAAGAATCCATAGAAAATATAGCCACAACGAAAAAGAAGTTAAGAGAGGGAAGAATCCATAGAAAATAGGGCTGCATCGACGAAGGAATTTAAGAGAGGAGACATAGGAAGAACCATCATCAAGAATAAAAGAAATTACACTCACACACACACACACAATACTAGCTAATTATCTTTATTTTACGTTAAATATTTCTCAAAATTTATATATATATAATTTGTTATAATTCATGCTTTTTATGATATCGTTAATTAAGAACTAGACGGGTGCAATTTTGTTTAAGAAACTATCTAAATTCTCAGTACACTATACTTCTACCAAAGCTTCCACAAAGATCGTAGTCTGGGCAAACCGCGTACAATTACGAAATAAGTTACGACAGCATCGCCGATTCCGCGCTTTAGTCAGTACGCTGTATGCGAGTAGTTACGTGTACACATATGTAGGTTGTCGTAACTTAATTCGTAATTGTACGCTGTTTGCCTAGACTAAATCAATAATGCAAAACCGTATTCCTCGGATTTATAATTATAATCACTGACTGCGTAAAGCTGGCTCTAGGCCATTCTAGCAGAAAGTTGTGCAATAGCTGCAACTCTCCCAAGTATCTTTTCGAAACTAGTTTTCAAACTTAATTCTAGCTATTACGATTATAACAATTTTCCTTACTAACTCTTACCTATCCTTAAGCGCACAAAACTATCTTTATCGTTTACCACTGATTTAGTCTGCTTGCTAGATGAACTCCTTCATGTCAGAACTTAATTCCGTTTTACGAATAAAACCATCGTGTGACCTTTCTGAATGCGACCTACAATAGAAAGGAAACAATATGAATTTTAACAAATAGAAAAATCCTATTTATTCGATTGTATTACGATTGAAGAATATAAATATTGGTGACGGATTAATGTTTGCGCATTTTATAGACCGTCCGACTGTTTAATATGGTGTAGCGCATTTAATAAATGCACAAATGCATTAAAGCTATGTACACAATGTACTACCAACAAGTATCTAAGCAAACTTATGTTTGTACTACAAATTGAAACAACTCGATGTTTGTTCTATCTGCATAATAAAGCTTTTATCGTTTGATTCGCGCGTAAAGGTACACAAACGTTGAAGGACGACCAATTAGAAATTATTATCAACTAATTGATATAGATAGAAGATAGATAGATTATTTTAATTATGATTTAATGCTGAGACTAGGTTTCAGAGCACCCATATTTGAATATTACAAATATTTACAAAAATTAAGCAATGAGTTGATCGCAACGCTTGGTGATGAACGATATTTTTTGTCTTTCCGTTTGGAGAGAACACGAATAGCGCCGATGGTTTACCTATCCTCGAGCACGCCACGTAAAACTGCCCATGGGAAAAACATGGCAATTCAAGGTTCATTTCAGACACTTCCAACGCTTGCCCTTGCGATTTATTAATCGTCATTGCAAATGCAAAGCGAACAGGAAACTGAACTCTCTTAAATTGAAACGGCAAATCGGTTGGAATCAGTGGTACTCTTGGAATCAAAACATCCTCGCCTTCGAACTTTCCTATGATCATCGTTGCTTCAATCACGTCATTCATCAGCTTCTTAACAGCGAGTCTTGTTCCATTACATAGTTTCGGTTGGTTGAGATTGCATAACATGATTACCACCGGAGTCGACCTTGAGCTGCAAATTGTACGACGGCATTCCGGCCAAATACAATGAATTCAGAAATTCAACTGGATAATTGACTACTTCATTTGGATCGGTAATTGAATCGCTTGACTTGAATGAATGCAATTGGCCAGCGATTTGACTTTGAATTTTTGTGTTCAAATCGTCTACGTCTGTATTTTTCGCTGCCAAAATGGCTCGTTCGCTCAACAATACATGGTTTTTGTAATTTGAATCAATATTCAAGAACACTTTCGTAATCAACTTTTCTTCCGACTTTGTGAATAGACAAACATTAGGTGGAAACGAAATTAGGCCAGTGGAAGCGTCAACCGGAATCTTTCCATTGCCAATGTCTACTAATTGCGTGGAAAACACTTTCGCTGATTCGTCACTTTGTAACGCGACTCGCATATTCGTTGTTAACTTTAGAGTTACATTGGGCCGTCCACGAACCGTCTGTTATTTTGTATGTTATCTCCAACTGAGCGAGTCGAACTCGACTGTATCCGTTGTTCCGGAGTCATAATTGTTCGCGCTTGGAAATTCTTATTCGATTTGCGTCTAAACGGTGTGTACACTCTTCGTTGGTCTCATTGACTTGACGATCATGTAATTCACTTGCATTGCGCGTACGCCGACCCATATTTCGACGCCTTATTGGTTGCATTTTTCCAAATACACCAAATTAATCTTTCCAGCACACCACAATGAAATCACTTCGTAAAATATCACACTTCTTTTTTTAATGGTTTTTAATGACTTGGTTGCAAGACCTTTAAACCCTGCACGTTTTCTTATTTTGTTATGAAAATATGTGACAGCCAGACCGCAGAACTGTCAAATTGTGCCTCATCTCACGTAATGAAACGTCAAATTTGACATAAAGATGCTTGTTTCTTATAAAAATACCATCAAAATTTCCGACTTTTCCGTTAATTTTCCAAACATTTTCTTTCATACAAACCTTGTCCTGATAATTACGAACACAACAAAAAAAAAATCAATCAAATCGGTTGAGCCGTTCTCAAGTGATGCTCCGTCATACATGTGGCAATTCATTTTTATTGATAATATTGATGTAAATAATTGAAATTGAAATGAAATGAAAAATGTACTCTTTCGATGTCTTTGCAATCCACATCCATTTATAGTAAGTTTGATCTAAAATTTAAGGTCTCAAATCGAATCACTGCGATCTAGATTTGACGAATGGAGTGAATGTGCAAAATAATTCGAAAAACTTAAAAGGCGTCCTCGTAGTAAGTTTCTGGATAGGCTTCGTAGCCTTACGATTTGCAATTTACGAGGGTTACCCCTTTTAGTAGCCTTTTAGACATAAAAGCGCTTTATTTTACAACTCCTTCGAAATGAACATTTTCGTGGTGTTCTTGGAGGATCGCCTATACTTACTGCTTAATAATGACGGCTTTTTTCACAGTATTTATGGCGTTTCACAACTTATACAGTTATGCGATTTCGAATTATCGAATTTAAGTATACATTTCCTCTCGTAAACTTGATTCGTATCCGGTTGAGAAAACACCTTTGAAAACGCGTTGTATGTGTGATTTATATTATATATTTTTATAATATTTTTAACGCTATAATTGGATTGGATGGTGGGAATTTCTATTTTATTTCGTCTTCTTTTGTAATGGATTTATAGTGATTCAATTGTGCCTAAAATTAGCGAATAAATGGCGGGAATTTATGCGTACGAATGCAATGGAAAGACTTATGAATGAACGTGATTACAAAAGCGAATTAGGAACAATATAAATGTATTGCCAACAATACTAAACTGGAACCGATCCAAATATTTTATGTTAAGAAAATTACACACATTAATTTCTATGCATGTGCATGTGCATGTGCATATGCAGCTCTTCCTATCTCAACTACTAGCATGACAATTAATTAAATTGTTACGACTAGTTAAACAATGACTTATTTCTTCTTATTTTGATTTTTCTCTTTTTATGTTTGTTTTTCCTTCCATTTTAGTTGGAATTAAGTCGGCGATATATCATCACTATAATAAATATTTCAATATCGATGATGTAGTTTATAGCTGAGAATTTGGCGAGGACTAAGGTTGAAGAAGACACGAATAATCGCCTCTCGTTTTTAAGATAGTTTAGTAATTAATAATAGTAGTAGTAAGCGATACGTATATCTTGGATATCTTCGTTAAATTTCCAAGTTTTGAACCGACTCGTACGAAGACGGAGTTTGAAACTATCGGAATGCTTGAAAACTTAGCAAAACTGGGTTCGACGAAGCTTAAATAATCGAATTTTTGAATATATCAGTTTCAAATTTGGCCAAGAATTAGGGAAAATGTTAAATCCCTCGGAATCCTCCGAAATTTTCCAAGTTTCGAAACAATCCGTACAGAATCGGGGAACCGGGGAATCTGTCAGTACGTCCGTAAAGTAATGAAAACCGCAAACGAGTGTGGGTATCGTAATTTTGAAGATGTCCGTGTCAAATTTGGACGAGATTTAGGAAAGATTTCGAATCGCTCGCCATCTTCGTTAAATTTCCAAGTTTTGAACCGACTCGTACGAAAACCGAGTTTGAAACTATCGGAATGCTTGAAAACTTAGCAAAACGTGGTTCGACGAAGCTTAAATAATCGAATTCTTGAATATATCAGTATCAAATTTGGCCAAGAATTAGGGAAAATGTTAAATCCCTCGGAATCCTCCGAAATTTTCCAAGTTTCGAAACAATCCGTCCAGAATCAGAGAACCGGGGAATCTGTCAGTACGTCCGTAAAGTAATGAAAACCGCAAACGAGTGTGGGTATCGTAATTTTGAAGATGTCCGTGTCAAATTCGGACGAGATTTAGGAAAGATTTCGAATCGTTCGCCTTCTTCGTTAAATTTCCAAGTTTTGAACCGACTCGTACGAAAACGGAGTTTGAAACTATCGGAATGCTTGAAAACTTATCAAAACTGGGTTCGACGAAGCTTAAATAATCGAATTTTTGAATATATCAGTTTCAAATTTGGCTAAGAATTAGGGAAAATGTTAAATCCTCGGAATCCTCCGAAATTTTCCAAGTTTCGAAACAATCCGTCCAGAATCAGAGAACCGAGGAATCTGTCAGTACGTCCGTAAAGTAATGGAAACCGCAAACGAGTGTGGGTATCGTAATTTTGAAGATGTCCGTGTCAAATTCGGACGAGATTCAGGAAAGATTTCGAATCGCTCGCCATCTTCGTTAAATTTCCAAGTTTTGAACCGACTCGTACGAAAACGGAGTTTGAAACTATCGGAATGCTTGAAAACTTATCAAAACTGGGTTCGACGAAGCTTAAATAATCGAATTTTTGAATATATCAGTATCAAATTTGGCCAAGAATTAGGAAAATGTTAAATCCCTCGGAATCCTCCGAAATTTTCCAAGTTTCGAAACAATCCGTCCAGAATCAGAGAACCGGGGAATCTGTCAGTACGTCCGTAAAGTAATGGAAACCGCAAACGAGTGTGGGTATCGTAATTTTGAAGATGTCCGTGTCAAATTCGGACGAGATTTAGGAAAGATTTCGAATCGCTCGCCTTCTTCGTTAAATTTCCAAGTTTTGAACCGACTCGTACGAAAACGGAGTTTGAAACTATCGGAATGCTTGAAAACTTATCAAAACTGAGTTCGACGAAGCTTAAATAATCGAATTTTTGAATATATCAGTTTCAAATTTGGCCAAGAATTAGGGAAAATGTTAAATCCCTCGGAATCCTCCGAAATTTTCCAAGTTTCGAAACAATCCGTCCAGAATCGGAGAACCGGGGAATCTGTCAGTACGTCCGTAAAGTAATGAAAACCGCAAACCAGTGTGGGTATCGTAATTTTGAAGATGTCCGTGTCAAATTTGTACGAGATTTACGAAAGATTTCGAATCGCTCGCCTTCTTCGTTAAATTTCCAAGTTTTGAACCGACTCGTACGAAAACGGAGTTTGAAACTATCGGAATGCTTGAAAACTTAGCAAAACTGGGTTCGACGAAGCTTAAATAATCGAATTTTTGAATATATCAGTTTCAAATTTGGCTAAGAATTAGGGAAAATGTTAAATCCCTCGGAATCCTCCGAAATTTTCCAAGTTTCGAAACAATCCGTCCAGAATCAGAGAATCGGGGAATCTGTCAGTACGTCCGTAAAGTAATGAAAACCGCAAACGAGTGTGGGTATCGTAATTTTGAAGATGTCCGTGTCAAATTTGGACGAGATTTAGGAAAGGTGTCACATCGCAAATGCATATGAATATTTCGAAAGCGCTTTTGCATCTTGGATTTGCCAATATTTCAGTTATTATCCTCGATATTCTTAACGAACGCGCAATTTTCCTAAGCGTCCTAACGTCGAGGATTTTTAATTACTTGACATGCGGAGAGGAAATTACAAAAGCAAAAATATCGTCAAATTCTGGAAACCCCACCCTCACTCTGACGTAGCCGATACACTTATCCAAGAGGCCAAACTGTAAAGTTTGCTCAACACAGCTCTTTCATTAACAGCGGAGAGAGTTTCGTTGTGCTCTGTTTTTTGTTGGTACATACCGTACATAGGTGAGTGTCAGATAAACTATTTATACATTTGTTCGAGGTGGCAAAATTTAAAATTAGCCATTTGACCGCGATTTTTTCAGCATATTATTAACAAAAATATGTATACATACGTGTGTGCATCGTATTCGTTTATATTTTTATTAGAAATATCTCTTCCGTTTTAGCTAGCGCAACATTAAATTAAAGATTTTAGCTACAGCGCAAACTATTATATTAGAAGCTTTCGTGATCTCTGCAAATTTTCGAAATAAACGACCGAAATACCGAAATAAAATCCGAGGCCTAGATAGAATTTTTATGGAAGTCGAAGGAAAGAATGTAACTACCTACCTATTTACTTACTACCTATGTATCGCTTCAGACTCTAAATTTTGCACAGGTTGAAGCGCAGCGGCGTGTTTTCGATTTCAACATTTTTCGTGGATTTAGTCACAGAACTGAAGATTATTTTTAGATAGTAGATTTCACGCGCCGCGTGAAACTGGCGAAATGTATCAATTGAAGATGTAAAGGAAAAAAGAGTTTAACGCCGACAGTAAATAAGAGGATTATTAGGTAGCGTTTTACGGTCGCTTAATTCGCTATAAAGTCGAATCCGGACTTGTTAGACGAAACTACGTAAAAAGCGCTTGACGATGCGCACGTTATCTGCTTGACTTTCTTCCTTAGATTCGATTGAAAAATGCATCGATTCAGTATGAATGAAAATGATAAAGAAAATAAGTACCTTACATACTTGATGTAAGAATTTGGAATAATCCCAACGATCATTGATTTATTTTCGTGAAATGACGCTTCTTAATATAGCTCAACGGTCAGCGGTGAGACGAAAACAATGTTAGTGAAATATATCACCATTATTGCTATTTAATGTTGCATTGCACGCATTAAATATATAACATAAGAAGAAACTTAAGATCGTTCACTACACTACGTGAAAATTCAAATTTTAGTGAATTTTAATGAATTCTCACATTGTCACAGAAGTCGAAACATTATAAATAATTATTTTTTGAGTTATCATCGTTGATTATTTTCGTCTTACAATACATTCCTTTTATTGCAGGTTTTTAGAAACAATATGCCTTCCCCGTCCGAAACGCGAAACCTGCTTACCACCTTCATGATTTTAAGTGTTCTACTGCTACTATTGTGGATAGTATATTCCAGCCTCGTTAGTTAAAGGTACGTTCGAATTTTACTGAACTCAAAAATTATTGCTGTTTTAATAAATACTAAAAGGATACTAAGGATACGGATCAATTTAGCGATAAAATAAACTCGACTCGAACGATTCGCCCAAATAAAATCCTATCGGGGTAATTCGATTTAAAAGCATAAATAAAATACCAACGAATACGGCAGAATACGTTTTTGATCTATTCTAATAGGTTGCCCGAACTGAATTACAAAAAAGACGTTTTAACAGGATACGATCTGGAGAGAAATGTAGGCAACAATGTAGTCAAACGAAATGTGGAGACAAATTTAACAAAATACGCTCGACTTAACGATTTGTCAAAACAAAATAGCCGATAAGAATAAGGAGACTTAAAATAGTATTTAAAATAAATAAAATTACACTTACCACCCACCTTTCGAAAATAAATCCAGATACGTATTTCGACAACTAAGTCGCCATCCTGAGTGGAAGAAATGGGGGAATTAAATATCACGCCCAAGACGAACACCACCCAACGAGCACTGCATAACTTTAAAGCATTGCACAATGAACATCACACACTGAACGTCCGCGCCAAATACACCAAAACACTGTTTTCCACTGAGGATGGCAACTTAATTGTCGAAATACGTATCTGGAATTGTTTTCGAAAAGTGTGGTAATGGTAATTTTTACCTAATTCATATAAACGGTTCCTTGAGAAATTTGAAAAATTAATTTCGGCTTTCGTCTGATAGTGCGAATATATTTTCTCTGTATTATTTTATATAAAAACAAAATAGTATCGGCGTAATCTCGATTTAAACAAAAACGTAAACGAAATATGAACAAATATGACAAAATACGTTCGACCTAATATTTGGCTCAAAAAACTACGAAGACGTTTCGACAAAATACAAACGAATTTAACAAAATACGTTCAGCTCTGTAATTTGTCCAAAACAAAATGCGAAATCGTTTCAACAAAATACTATCGATTTAAGGACTTGAACAAAAAAAAGCATAAACAAACTACGAACGAATAGAAAAGTATACACTTGACAACAGTTTGTCCAAAACAAAATACGAAAATATTTCTACGAAATACGATCAGCGTATCAATTTTGACATAAACTCTCAAACAAAATACGCACGAATTTAACAAAATCGAACGAAATACGAAGGCGTTCCAACCATTTTCGTCATAATAGCGGTTAAAACAAAGTGTGAACGACAATCGAAACTTCTTAATAAAATGTCAACAAAACATTAACAAATACGCCAAAATACGCTTAACCTAACAATTTGTCCGAAAAAGACCTAATATTTGGTTCTCAAACAAACTACGAAGACGTTTCAACAAAATACGAACGAACGGAGCGAAATATGTATGTACTCTGTATTTTGTTCAAAACAAAATGCGAAATCGTTTCAACAAAATACTACCAATTTAATGACTTAAGCAAACTACAAACGAATACAAAACTATTGTACTTGACAACAGTTTATCCAAACAAAATACGAAATATTTCGACGATAGACGATCAATATAACAATTTGGACATAAAATCTTAAACAACATATGGACAGATTTAAGAAAATCAAACGAAATACGAAGACCTTCCAACAATTGTTATCAAAATAGCGGTTTAAACAAAGTGCGAGTAACAATCCAAATCTCTCAATAAAACTTCAACAAATACGGCAAAATACGCTTAAAATTTGTCCAAAGAAACTATGAAGGCGTTCCTACAAAATACGGACCAACCTAGCAAAATACATTCAACTCGGTAATTCTTACAAAACAAAATGGAAAGTCGTTTTAACAAGATATCATCGATGTAATGTTTTCAATAAAAACGTAATGAAAATACAAGCGAATACAACGATATACGCTTGACAACAGTTGGTCCGAACAAAATACGAAAACATTTCGACAAAAACACGATCACCATAACAATTTGAACATAAAATCTTAAACAAAATACGGACAAATTTTACAAACTCATACTAAATGCGAGGACGTCCTAACGAATTACATCAAAATAATAGTTTAAACAAAGCACGGACGACGATCGAAATCTCTTAAGATAAACGTAAATAAGACATTAACAAATAACGCAAAATACGGTTGACTAAATATTTTGTTCAAAAAAACTATGAGACGTATTAACAAAATACAGACGAATCCAACAAAAACGGGCAAATTTTACCAAATATGTTCATCTCTGTAATTTGTCGAAAACAAAATACGTTCAAGTCTCTAATTTGTCCAAAACCAAATACGAAGTCGTTTCAACAAAATATCACCGACGCCCTAACTTAAACAATAGCGTAAACAAAAAACCAAAAAAATCGACAAAACACAATCACCATAACAATTCGGAAATAACGACGATCGAAATGTCTTTAGAAAAGCGTAAATAAGACATTAATAAATATGGCAAAATGTGCTTTATATTTTGTTCAAAGAAACTATGAGACGTTTCAACAAAATACGGACGAATCCAACAAAATACGGACAAATGTAACAAAATACGTTCAACTCTGTAATTTGTCCCAAAAAAACAACAAAATATCATCGATTCACTGACTTAAACAAAAGCGTAAACAAATTACGAACGAATACAACAATTGACAACAGCTTGTCCGAACAAAATACGAAAACATCTCGACAAAACACGATCACCGTAACAATTCGGACATAAAATTGAAAAAAAAATACGGACGAATTGAACAAAGTCAAATGAAATATCAAGAGGTAAAAGATTTTGTTACAAATTGATAGTTTAAACAAAGTACGGACGACTATCTAAATCTCAAGGAAAGCGTAAATGAGACATGAACAAAAAAATTTCGTTCAAAGAAACTATGAGACGTGTCAATAAAATACGGACAAATCCAACAAAATACGGACAAATTTAACCAAATATGCTGAAATCTGTAATTTGTCCAAAGCAAAATACGAAGTCGTTTCAACAAAATGTCATCTATTTACTGACATAAACAAAAGCGTAAACAACTTACAAACGAATACAACAGTTGACAACAGCTTGTCCAGACAAAAGAAAACAAAAAAGAAATTCGACAAAACACGACCACTATAACAATTTGGGCATAAAATCTTAAACAAAAAACGGACAAATTTAACAACCTCGAACGTAATCCAAGGTTGTTCCAACTATTTTCATCAAAATAATAGTTTAAACAAAGTACGAACGACGATCAAAATCTTAAGGAAAGCGTAAGCAAGACATGGACAAATACGAGAAAATACGCTTGATCTAATATTTTGTTCAAAGAAACTATGAGACGTTTCAACAAAATACGGACGAATTCAACAAAATACGGACAAATATAACAAAATACGTTCAACTCTGTAACTTGTCCAAAACAAGATACGAACTCGTTTCAACAAAATATCATCGATTCTCTGACTCAAACAAAAGCGTAAACAAATTCCAAACGAATAGAACAATTGGCAACAACTTGTCCGAACAAAATACGAAAACATCTCGACAAAACACGATCAGCGTAACAATTCGGATATAAAATCTTAAAGAAAATACGGACGAATTGAACAAAATCAAACGAAATACCAAGACGTTCCAGCAATTTCCATAAAAACGATAGTTTAAACAAAGTACGGACGACAATCGCAGTGTCCCAAGAAAAACGTAAATAAATCATGAACAAATTTGACAAAATACGCTTGATCTAATATTTTGTTCAAAGAAACTAGGAAAGTTTTTAAAACAAAATACGAACGAATCTAACAAAATACGGGCAAGCCTAACAAAATACGGACAAATCTAACAAAATACGTTCAACTCTGTAATTTGTCTAAAACAAGATACGAAGTCGTTTCAACAAAATATCACCGATTCGCTGACTTAAACAAAAGCGTAAACAATTTACAAACGAATACAACAACTGACAACAGCTTATTCAAACAAGTTACGAAATCATCTCGACAAAACAGGATAGCAATTAGCAGCATAACAATTTGGACATATCTCAAACAAAATACAGCCACATTACTAGAATTTTGGAAAGATGACTCATACACGCTTCAGGGGTCTATTCTCGGACTCTTATTGTTGGCTGTTTATAGATGTTCCTTACACTATATCACAGTCCCTTAATAGCAATATCAAATATTATTCGGTGCCTCCAACGTAGTTATTCTTTAATGAACATCCACGTTCTCAACAAAAGGAAATAATTCAAATTGACGAGCAAATTATTGTGATTCTGTTCATGGTCTTTGTGTAAACCAGACTTTAGCAGGATTCCCTCCGTCTCGTTTCCTTTTGTAGTCCTTGAACATACATAATTCATCATTTCTCTAACAATTCAGCGGCACATGTTTCTTAGGTGCTTTTTTATATATAATATTTTATAATCTTGTATTTTACATAAACCCTATATACACTTTCCGTCTTTCCTGTCAAAAGAGATTTAAAAGAAATATAGTAGCTTATTATTTAAGAATTTGCTTGTTAAGACATGCATTTCGAAATAAGTTCAGTATAAATATTGCGTGCAAACTTGAATTTTTCCCACTTGTACGTGTTCTTTGGAGATTTTTGCTTCGGTTTCATGTTACGTATTTTTCATCCTTCTTTCCGTATTGTTCTGTTGACCGTTCCAACCGTTGCTTAAGCCTTTCCTGTATATGTATCTACATACGTCTTTTACCAGCTCCTGAGACAGGCAGCTTTCGAAATCAAATACACTTTTACTTCCAAAAGTGTCTTGGTTGTCTAACGGTTAATTTTGGAACGTTTTTATTACAACTGATATCAATATGTCGTTTCGATGATGACATAATAGCAGATATACGAGGGCGGTTTGACGGAAGAGTGACTTTTCAACGGTTGGCAACACTTTCGCTAGTTCCGCTAGTTTCGATTATGTTATTGGCTATGTCGCCACACAATCAAATACACTTTTACTTCCAAAAGTTTCTAGTTTCTAACGATTAATTTTGGAACGTCTTTGTTACAACTGATATCAATATGTTTCGATGATGTCATAATAGTTAATATACGAGGGCGGTTTGACGGAAGAGTGATTATGTCACCATGTTTCTGATGGCCACTGTCAAAATGTCACACAAATCTGACAGGATAGGTTATGTTTTATACACATTTCAACAAAAACTTTTCTCGTTGTTATGTAAATATAGACAAAAAAGAATTTCCAGTGTTATTAATTAAACATTTATTTTATTTACGTGGACAAAGCAATTAAAGAAACGGGGGAAAGTTACTTAAATATTATTCGTGAACGTGCTCCGTCCCCACGGAATGATTTGTAAACGATCTTCTCTTTTTGAAAATGGCCGTATGACCACGGATGATTCAGGGACTGCTCCGACCCCCCAACATTTGTCATTGGATTTTAAGTTCACGTTTTCTGTTGCCATAATTTTTTGATGCATTTGTTATTGTTTTTTTTTATAAGGTTGCTAGGTTACAACACAA
The DNA here is from genome assembly GCA_038088585.1 of Chrysina gloriosa. NCBI lineage: Eukaryota > Metazoa > Arthropoda > Insecta > Coleoptera > Scarabaeidae > Chrysina > Chrysina gloriosa. The sequence continues at coordinate 503,680 of CM076089.1, read as the reverse complement.
CACATCTGTCAAAATATTTAGATATGTACACAAGACGGTTTCTACTTTCTACAACCGCTTTACAAGTATCATTCTACAGAGTTTTAACATTTCCATTATATAAAAGAAAGTGCCCGGCAAGAAAGGGTTTTATCGAAGTTAAAATCGTCAAAGGTGAAAACCCAACTGCAAGATCCGACAGGGATCGTCCGGAACCGTCATTTACTGGCTAATGAAATCCATCCAATCTTGTAATTAGGGATCGTCGCCTGAAAGTACGTGAGATGATAGGTAATGAATAAAATATTTCAATCGAGAACGGGTGTGCAATATTGTACATGAACGTTTAAATATGAAAAAGCTATCATCCGCGAGATGGGTGCCGCGTTTGCTTAACGCCGATCAAATGCGCCGTGCTCGCATTAAAAATACAGAAAAATGTTTCGGCTATCTTCAAAACGTAACCCGAGGGAAATTTTTTTGTCGATATTTCACAACAGATGAAACTTGGATACATCATTCTAGTCCAAAAAATATATAGCCGAACCAATGAACTTCTCTCGAGGACTTCGTCGTAACTTTCTTTCATCATTTAATTTGCATGATATAGTCAAAGAATCAACTCGGGGAAAAGCAAATCTTGATAATATTTTCCTTAATTTTCAGGGATCAAACTAAACTTAGATTGTAATGTTTGCTAATTTATCGAAACAAAAGGGAACCACCTAACACGCATATTTAGTCAAAATCCTATACTGGAAATTAGTAGAGCCCTTGTCACTGAGGAATAGGAGGACTATAGCTGTTTCGGAGATAAATTCCTTTGACTGAAACGTCACTCTTCGTATATATAGTAATATGGTAATATAATAAAATAATTTTGTATTGACATAGTTGGGCGCAGATCAATAACAAAGTTAATTTTAAATAGATGAAATTCGCAGTTTCAAACTCGAATATAAACATCCGCTAATTGATTTTGTTCTATAAATATGCGTATAAATCTATCGGTCGTAGTTTAATATAAGTATGCGTGTACCAAACGTATTATGTTAACCGTTAATTCACGGAGTACAAAAATATGTTAGCTCTAGCTCACGGCTCTCTCCACTCGGTGGGCATCCATCTCCTCTTTTTTTCATTTTAGGACAGCGTCTGACATCTGGCTTTACCTAACTCCCGCACAACTTATTTTTAGACGTCAGCGAAGACAATAATAGGCCCGTTCGTCGAAAGAATTGCGAATTTTTGGAATAATGCGAACTAATCAACCGAAACTTGCGCAGCCGTAAGATATAAAAACGATTTTATCGCTAAAACCTATTTCTGAACACGCACCTATCGCATCGTCATAAAATCGTACTAATTTCCTAAGTTTATTGGAAAGCGATCGGAAAAATTTGAGAATTTAAACTTTTTCTTTCCTATAATGAAAACTTACAAGGGAACACCGGCAACTCAGAAATTTCGATGAAACTGTACAGACTGGAAGAGTACCTTGCTATAAGAGCAACGCAATTTTTTTTTTTAACGGCCGAATCCCCCAATTTCGAGGTACAGCCCCTCCAAAAATTTGCACGATTTTTGAATTTTTGTAAATATCTCGGAAACTATCACAGATATTTTCCTTTTTTAGAATATAATTTGAAGTATATTACATAGTTTCAAGGATCGGGCGTAAATTATTTTCGAAAAAAATATATAATGGGCGACCGGGCGATCCCAACCCCCTCCCCTTTTATTAATAGTTTTTTTATTCATCGTCGGTTTTACGTAGAAAACGGTGCTGAATAACAAATTTAGACAGCTGATAGTAAAGATATTAAAAAACGATAAGAAAGTTTTTGTTTTTATTGATTGATGTACATAGATAAGCGTCGTTCTAAATATAAAATACTTTGAATTACTAATTATTTCGATAACGTTTGAAAGAAATACGAAATATATTCGGATATATATGGAGTAAGTACTTAAGTTCTTAATGTAGATAAATATCAACAAACAGAAAATACACACATTGTATCACGTATACCGGTGTAGGAAATTGATATACAAGAAGAACGAAGAAACAAAATTACATATTTTTATTCATTTATAGCATATTTCTCGAACAGTGTAAATTTACAGTTTGATATAATATTCAATAGAGCAATATTAACTAAGATGTATGTAACTATAATAAATATCCGGAAAACAGTGCAGCAGTTTTGAAAAGGAAGAATAATGCTCATGAAACATTCAATAATACGATTATTGATATTATAATGGTAAATAGTACAATTATGCATGTAGTAATTATACTATGTAAGTAGTACAGTAATGGTAGTCATATAAAAGTGTTCAAAACTACTCAAATTGCTTGCACGACGAACAACACAGAATAGTAGGTTTTTTACAAACACTATACTAGGGCGTAGACTCCGCGTCTTTTGCCAAACAAAACCCTACACGGTTTTTAAAGGATCCCGGTCTATCATCCACGTATCCACTCTTATACCATGAGTTATTGACGACAAAATCGGGAGAATCTCTACGAAACGTCGTTATAAATTACAAGTAATCCCCATTCATCGCGGCCTCGGTAAGGAGGATTCGTTGTCACAAAAACTAGGAAACTAGGAAAGAAAAACCGTTTTTTTTTTTGGAACATACTGTTTTATTGCTTTTCGAAATATTCGCTTTTAGGAATCATACACTGCTGCACGCATTCAAATCAATTCTCAGAATATTTTTTCCCGTCTCAAGTTGGTAACTACAAAAGGGAAACCGCACAGTTAACACAACCAATTGTTTCACGAGAACTTAGGATTCAAAAAACGCACGACACAACGTCTTACCGCAAGCTAAAAGCCTCGTAGAAAAATTCGTACACTCGTGCTGGAAATTTTCCAAAGCGGAAGTAAGTTCGGACGGAATGTGGGTTGAAAAATCGAAATTTCTATTAACGAAATACGCAAGTAAGCACGCAAAGTCTGAAGCGACTAAATTCACCACAATTAACTATAGATAGAACGAGGAACGATATCGTACAAACAAATGGTATTACGAACACGGTAAAGTTAGGAATTAATGAATTTGAACTTAAACGTGTTTAATTCGAAGATCCGCCACCACTAGAAAACAGATTCTATCTGTGAAACAAGTCAAGTGTTCTTTAATATTACATATTTTAAAAAAGAATAATAATAGTAATTATTAATAACTTCGAATGAAGCTTTTATTAACGAAATACCCACGTCAGAACGCAAAATCTAGAAGCGACTAAATTCACCACAATTAATTATAGATAGAGCGAGGAACGATATCGTACAAAGAAACGGTATTAAGAACACGGTTAAGTTAGCAGTTAATGAATTTAAAATTAAATGTGTTTAGTTCGAAGATTGGCCACCACCAAAAGCGGATCGCTGCCTGTACAACAACAATGAAACAAAACTTCCTATACAGCCGCGGTCAAAATTAACGAAACACAGTCTCGGTCAAAAATAACGTAACAAACTTCTCACTTGCGTTCGTTTATTTCCTATCCTGCGCTCGCTTACTATCAATCTTTAATAGGTGTGACATATGTCGAATATTATTTTATTTTTATCCGGTAACATACGCTACCAAACATTTAATTAATATAGATTTTGTTTTCCAGGTCATGACCTTCGCCAGAACCATCTTTATATAAAGAACCAAATTACAAGTGTCCCATGTACGTGTATTTGTATTTTTATAAAACAAATTGAATTAGACGTATTGTACTATACTGTGTAAAATGTAACTATAGCAATAAACTTACCGTTTTGTAATGACCTGTTTTTTCCTTTTTTGCTTTTCTATTACAGGAACATTCATATGTTCGTATACATGATCCGAATATCTTTGTCGTTAATATTTAATTTAAAATTTTAAGCAGTGTAAATCGAACTGACGCTGTCACTCGTCCGAATGTTATTATTCAATGATAACTGTTATGGATTGAGTGGACTGTATTTTTATTGTTTGTTCTTTAATAACTACGAAATATTACATTTATTGATTACTACAAAAATAGCCTGTGTTGTCACTGGTTTCTAGGTTATGTTCTTCTTCACAATGGCGTAAGCTCTTCTAGGTTCAACCTCGACGACGCTTGCGCAATCTGGTGTGTTCGGCCCTCTCGGTTGGCGCCAATTTCAAACAATAACTTATCATCGAATAATAAAATTCGAAGAAGTAAAGGCGTCGGTCCGATTTACACTACTCAATGATAATCCGCCTTTTTAACAAAATATATTCATTACAGACGCATGTCAAATCACAAATCCGCCTGTTGCTTGGCGAATCGTGAATAATCGATGGATATCCGTCTCTTTTGTGATACTTTTGTCGGCAGGCGATTTTCATTTGCCGCCTTTGTAAGCTGAGGCCCCAGTTCAATCAGAATCTTTGCGAGTTTCGCCGAGCTCGCTGTCTGTTTTAAGGAGGAGGGCCTCAGTGGATCCTTTATGGTTTCTCTTTTGCTTTTTTGTGTTCTCTCCTTTAGCGCTGGGGCGAAAAATATGCCCTCGCCCTCCACAGGCAACGCATTTTGTTAAGATGGTACATCTCGTCTGGGCGTGTCCGAAGCATTGGTAACGGAAACACTTCATTTTTCTTCTATATTAGATGACAAATAACAGACGATAAATGGCAGCTGACAGACAATGACTACCAGATGACAGGTGATAGGCAATAAATGACAGTTGGTATACTGATGATCAAGTGTGACGATCAATGACACTTGACAGCCACCAAATATAAATATATGTCACTTCAAAAAGTAACCAGAACAGAAAAAATGCCTAGTCCATCATTTCCTTTGTTGAAAGAAATTTAAAAACGACCAATTTTCTTTCTCCGAACATTTTTGGATTTCATTATAATTCAAGAAAATTCATGTATAATAACCACCGAAAATAACCAGCACAAGAATATGGCCGAGTTTCATAGACTTTTATAAAATTGGTTGCTTTTAGATTGTGAGGTGCTGGTCAAATGTATCCGGACGTCGCGTCGTCCGCCATCACGCATCTCTCCGTTCTTCACTTGGACAATCGCCAAAGATGGGATTGTGATAGCGCAATGTCTCATTTTGTCTGGATAATTAAATCCGGCAGTGCCACTTAACAAAAATAATGAGTGATCAACTCTAACAATAGCCGGGAAAGGAAAATCGCGAGGTTTCCTACACCTTCATCGAATCGATCATTTTAGAGTTGAATGTACTTACACTGAACGAATATAAAAATGAAACTAGCCCGAAAATTTTATAGATTTCTGTATATTTCATACATAAGTTGTCAGATAACAAACAACAAATGATAGCTGATTGATGATAAGCGAAAGCCATTAACATATAAAATATGAAGTCATTGTCTGCAGAATGACACGGTTAACATTATAATATATGTTTTACTGCCATTCTGTACTGAATTATGGTGTAAAACTTACTTCCAGCCAATGTACGTTGCCAATCCGATTTTGGAAAAATTCAAATTATACGGCATTTTAACAACCAAGTTAATGTCTTCAGTGAACAAATACAAATACCGATACCTAACGTATCGTCAGATTGTCCTTCGAACTTCTTCAGACTTTACCCGGTAACAACCACGATATTACTACATAAAACATTGCGCTGATCGTGCTAGCGATTTCCCTTAGAAGTTATTGAAAGACGGCTTGTAGGTTGCGACCGTAGTATTCTCAATAATACTTCTACAGTAGATGATATTTGACAAATAAAAAGTGACAGGTGACAGTTAACAGATAGGTGACCGTTGATACAACGACAGGTGATAGTCGACAAATGACAAGTGATGGATAATTGTTAGGTAACCGATGACGTTAAGGCTTTAACTACTTTATTTAGTATATAATTATTTGTACAGTAACTTACGGCTAGGTGCAATCCGATACCATAAATTCATTCTGTAAAAACTCTCCGTTACTTACTGTCGCGCCATCTACTATCAGGATATAACAGATAACAGATGTCATCAAATGTAAATTTCATGACCAGCGTTGAATGTAGTAACAATTTCCGTCTAATATCGTGATCGAGGTCATGCGAGTAAAGCGTGCTCCTTCAGAAATTTAAAACGAACTATCCAGACAATATTTCTGCATTAAATGACAGATCAGCGATGACATGAGATAAATGACAAATGACAGATGACATGAGATAAATGACAAATGACAGATGACACATAGTTGGGTGTGGAACTAAAAGCGCACTTAACGTTTCGTCGATCATGCTACCACCTCCTTCAGGAGCTACGTAAAGACAAAGACGAGAAGTTTCTAATAGACGGTAGCATTAAGCCGAAGTAAATATTTCTACTTAAGAAACGACGGAGGAAACTGAACGTAAGACGTAAGTAAACCGCTATACTGGGCTGTAAAAATGTAATAATAGATGCCGAGGTCGATATACGGAGCAAGCGAGAATATACCGTCGCTTTTCAGACCTGTAAGCTATAAAGAGTTTTGATTTATAATTTTATAACAACTACGCGAAATATTATTCGCTCATTTTAGTTGGTAACACTTATGTCATCAACTTGGGGGTGTAAAAATCTTCATTTTGGTTAAATCCCAGTAAACATTTTTAAATTTCGCGCATAGTTTAAGTTGGTAGTTCCGACAATAGTGAACATATTCGCATGCATTGTGCTTAAAAATCGGTGAATATGTCCACTATTGCCGGAACTACCAACTTAAACTGTCCGCGAATTTTAAAAATGTTTACTGGGATTTTTTAAAATAGGACAGTCCTTATTCCATCGTTTAAAAATTTTGCGACGAAAATAAATTACACATCGTATCGCACAAACCTGTTGAGCGTTGTATTCTTATATTAGTTGCAATCCCTTCTTGCGCTGTGGTAGAGTTACGAAACAAGTTTACGTCACGTGCAATACGAACAAAAAAAAAGTTGCAAATTCCGCAATTTATACTTTATTACTGACATACATATATAAAAAATGCTATTTAAAATAATACACGATTAATCACCGAAATAGTTATTCCTTACGACATATCTTACGCATTGGAGAATGACATTCCTTTCGTGTCGAATTTCATTTTCCAATAATCGTTCCAATAACGTAGTCCTTCTTTTAACGAACGGTTTATCGTCTCTCCTACCTCCTTTATTCTGCGGGAGGTCCCTTCGCGCTCGTACATCCTTCCCTTTCGATTTATGTACGCGTTTCCTCTTATTATTCTTTTTAAATCCCGCGTTATCATCCGCAACTTCGTCTTTAATCCCATCCGGCGCTTTCTCGCTCATTTCGAAAATAGAACGTTTATCGATCGGTATTTCCGTCGGTAATTCCCCGTCGCTATCGCGTTCGTCTTTACGCGACATTTCCTTTTGAGATCCTCGTTTTGCTGTTTTCGCGATCGATAAAGCATTCTCGCAGTCTGAATCTTCCGAAAAATCGTTATAGGCGCTCATTAAACTGCCCAAGGCATTCTTCATCGGTACTTTCGTGCATACGCGCTGGTTTTGTTCCCATTCATCGTCTTCGAAATTAGCGAGGTTCGTGAGGGACTGGATTTTATATAAGTCGACCGTTCCTTTAAACGGGAACATCGTACCGTTCCAATCGTCTTTTTCGTTTATTAACGATTTCCTCTTTATCGGCGTCCTTTTCTGCGTCTTTATCTTCGAAACGTTCCGTTTCCTCGTATACCGTACTGAAACATATAGGCAAAGGGTGAATGTAGAAATCGTAAATTGAAATGGGCAGATATGTAATAACTAGAGACCGGATTATATGTTTGTGAGATTTGACGATGTCTTAAATATCAGAAAAAATAGGTTGAAAATATTCCTAAAATGACTAGAATATGTAAAATGTGTTTCTAAAATATTTTCAGATTGTCGAATGTATTTTTGAAATAACGAGGAAAAGAATCTTTTTGAAGTTCTATTCTAGGTGCAGAATTGCGAGCAAGAGATGTATGTCCGTACCGATTCTGTCAAAAAAACGTATCGAGTTGCGAGGGATGCAACGTCGCCATTCTGTATTTGAAAAATCCAATAAAAACTTGTTTTTGTACCTCAATACTAGTAGAAACATAAACGCTAAACGAAATTAAAATATATCAACGTGTTCCCTTCTGATAAAGCTAAGAAAATGACCCACGATTTTGTGCTCACAAGGTAGGATTACCCCTTAAGGAAGTTGATACGAGTACTTCAAAAGGAGCCACCTTGAATTTTTATTCGATATGAATTTCAAATTGGTCTCCTTATCGGAAACAGTTATTTTCATATGAAACCTTTTCGTATCTCTCATACTTACGAAGATATTTGATATAGGTACAAGAAAATGACAGTTTTCTTTTTTTTTTTAATGACTTCTGACGGACTTGACATTTTGCACTTTTTCAAACGGATTTTAAAGTCAGCATATAAAGCTGCAAAACATATCCCACTTAACCAAAACTCCATCTTCAATAATAAGAAAGTTATCCAAGCAATCCCACTCCATCTGGGACACACGGTATATAATATACATAAGATATTGTAATGAAAAACTCGTCTAAATAGGAAAACGAAAAAATCACAAAACAAGGCGAAAATACGTACGTTTTTGTTTACTTCTTTTCCCGTCTTTACTTTTAAACAATCTCTCCCCACGTTCCAGCATCTCCATCTGTCGTTCCTGCCTTTTGGCGATATTTTCCCGAGTAGGATAGTTCCTTTTCCGGTCTTCTTTCCATCGTCGGATATCTTCCGGCGTGGACAACTTACAGATCGTATCGTACAAACCGGTCGAATGTTGTGTTTTTACGTGATTAGCGACGATTTTTCCGTGCGCCGTGAAAGTACATCCGTCGACGTTACACGTCGTGTGCTCTTTTACGTGATTTTCGTACGCGTATTCGCAATTAAAACTTCGATCGCACGTGTCACACGCGTACGCGTCTTCCTCATCCATCGTATCGATGTAGTAATGTTCGTTTGCGATATTATCGCAGGAAGGCATCGTAGATGTTCCTTCATACACGTCTTCTTCTTCTTCGTCGTCGTCTTCGTCTACCTCTACTCCAGTAATATCATTCTCGTCAGGATTCGAATCCTAAAAAGAGAAAATTAAACGGATCAGAACGCGCGTTGTACCTGATGAATATTAACACGGTGTTACAGCGAAAACTGATGAGAAACTACACGTAAAAAAATGAGAAAAATATGCTTATAATGATAAAAAAATCACTTACGGGCTATCCATCATACGATGTTATAAGCGGGGGCGCAAAGTTGCGGCGAGTATGATAATGTTTACACTATTTCTTTAAAACTAGACTTTACACGTTCGGCAGCCTCTTCGTAAAAACAACGGTTTTAAACGGCACGGAAACCACAGTTGCTATTCTCATTGTCAGATGATTTTATTTATACTGAGTGACATAGAAGTTGCAACACCAAGAAGGGGTTGGAATTTCTGAATGAAATTTGATTGGAATAGTCACCTATGTTATAGTAATAAATGATCAAAGTTTCGGAGGAAAATCTTTTGTTAGTTAAATAAGATTTAATAATTATTGTTAATAATGTGTGGAGCGGCCTCTCTGATTTATACATTCATTTACACGTCGTGGCATTGATTGAATAAGGTGGTTTATTTCGTCTCGGGGTATTGCGTCCCATGCAAGTTGCACCTCATATCTCAAAACCTCCAAAGTCAAAGGAGGGCGCTGCAAATTTTGCAACCCTCTACCCATTATGTCCCAAACATGTTCAATGGGTGAAAGATCTGAAGATCTTGGAGGCCAGGGCAAAAGATTAAGCTGGGCCTGTTCCAAAAGTTCAAAGAAATCCTTGCTACATGGGGATGTGCATTATCCTGCTGGAATACTGAATCTTCAAGCTCTTGTAAGTATGGCAGAAGATGTGTTTCAACCACCTCCGCAATATATCGTTGTGCTGTCATATTGCCCCGAATGAACACCAAGGGAGATCTGCTACCGTAAGTAATCGCACCCCAAACCATAACAGCCACGGCGCGGTGTACGTGTCTCTCAACTGTAAATTGAAGATTCGTCGTTCACCCCGTGTTCTTCTGACTCTCTTACGACCGTCGTGCATGCCTAAACAAAATCTAGATTCATCACTAAAGACAACATCACGCCATTTAATATTCCGATGAGATCATTCATTGCACCATCCTAACCGTTGCTGACAATGTTTCGCAGTCAAAGGAAGCAGAAGTTGCGGACGATACGATCTTAACCCAAAATTTCGGATTCGGCGATAAACCGTTCTAAGGGTTACATGGCGTCCTTCTTCACCAAACCATTGGTCACTAGTTGCCCGAGTAGAGAAAAATCGATCTCTAAATGACAGTTGTCTTAAGCGACGATATTGACGCTCATTTGTTTTTCTTGAAGCACCGGTTCCCCTTTTACGACGTTCCTGACCATCTTCAAACCATGCACGATACACTCGCATTACAGTAGACCGGTTTCGATTTACACGGTTAGCAATCTCCCCAAATGAAAAATCAGCTTCGCGCCAAACAATAACTCGACCTCTATCGAATTCGCTTAATTGAGGGTAATTGACTCGTTTCCGTACTCTAGGCATGATCAAACAAATAAAACACGTAAACAACTGAATAACAATCGAAATAATGTTAATTAACAATGAAAAAAAAAAAAACAGAAAATCGAACGATAAATACAGACCGAAGAATCTACCAAAAAATTAATAATAACTGTCAAATGTGACGTTATTACATTACAACTCGATCTCAAAAGTTAATCAATTATTATTTAATGGTAGCCCAACAAATCTAGTAAGTTGCAATAAAAATATCCTACTCCTTCTTGGTGTTGCAATTTCTATGTCACTCTGTATATTTACATCGATTCTATCCTTGAATAAAAGTTTATGAAACGTCGCGAAAATTGTTTTTAATTATCGAATTCACTACCACTGATGTTTGCAATGAGAAAAAAATGAAGTCAATAGGTATCGAAACCAGAACCTCCAACATTCCAGTCGATCACCTTGTCCGTTCGGCTATTGCGGCTTCAGCAATTCTATTCACGCGATTCGGTACTGACTCGTGTGGTTTGCGCACTTCATTCCTCGGAATTTAATATCTCGAAAACGAAGTTCCAATCGGATAAACGTTCGGAGGGAACACTCACACGTAAAAGGATCGAAATCGGTGATGGACATTACGTGGTGTCCCCTTGTAAGTAGCAAATGATTTCATAGCGAAACGTGCGAAAGGGAGGTCGAGAACTGAGCGGGAAGACCAAGTACAAAAGAAAAAAAACTAGGGGCCGTGAACCGGATGAGTAAAGCGATAGACTGAAAGGAGTTGGGAGTACTCACTCATCAAGCCATGGAAGCCTATGGAAGGACGTGGTAGAAGAGTTTTGTCGAAGAACGTGAGGACGTACAGTCAACAATAAGAACAAGCAATGCTACGAAGTGTATTCAGTAAATATCTCGATTGGACATTTAAACTTTTAAAAACTTCTAAGTATATAACGAATTACATATAAAGTAACTTACGGTACGAAAATATATTTTTTTAACAAGCGAATATTTCCGTAAATCTTATTTAAGGAAATGTCCTCTTCGCAATGACTTGCTCAGCGTAATTTTCTACCTTAATTTTAGTACGCTGCAATGGTCCAAAAACAAACAATATCAGGTTGATATTGCTGGTGGCTCGTTTAGCCAGTCCGGTCAAACTGACCACTACATGGTATCCTAAATATTCTTGCCTACGAAGCAAAAGTGATTCTACTGATTGAATATATACAGGGTTAGTTAAAAGTATGGAGACGGCGATATATTGTCGTTAATATTCATTTTAGAATGCTTTCAATTTTTTTCTTCAATTATTTTTGAGTTACGCCTGTCTGCGTACTTTTTTTTAATTAAAATTCTATAATTGAATAAAGAATGTATAAAGAAAAAGTATTTGGTTTCGTAAATAAGTTGAGGTTGAATTTGATGTAAATTCGAGTCCGAATAATAAGAGCGCCATCTGATAGGAGGGAGACGCAAATACGATGCCATGAGTATGCGTGTGTATGTATGAGAGAGAGAGAGAACTAATGAAAGAAGAAAGATAGAACTAAAAAGCGCGTGTCTGACGATTTCAAGTGTCTGACTTAACACTTAACTCTCACCGGAGAACCACGCTAAAAGAGCTTCGCTCTAAAAATTAAATTAAAGATTTTGAGACAGCTTTATATTCTATTGGTAGGTAACCGAGCTACATGTGCTTTACTTGGCATAATAGCTGAGTTGGCTAGTTGTTCGCTGCTTATGCTTAATTTTTTATGCTTTCTACCTTTCGGTGTCAGATTCGAAGTCGTTCGGTGGTTGTCGCAAAATATTTAAGGTAACTGATCCTTTTTGGGATTTCAAACTCCGATGCAACCCGGGCATTCTGATTCGCGAAGCGCGTGTTTTATCATTCGGCCACTAAGCGTGTTCTTGTACTTGATAAATCTTTCTGGATTTTCAAGGACGGTAAGCTGTTACAGTCACGGTAGTATAAATAAGGATGAAATGGTGGTACGATCTCGTTTATGCATTAAATACCTCAGTAACCAGTTGCGATTCTTCCCGAGTGACATATATACATACGTTAAGTTGGCAATGCTTATACCTCGTTTCAGAAATAGAGGGACGAATTTCTGAACACACCACTGTAATAGTAAATGCTGATTTGTCGACAGCAGCACCAAATGACACCGCACCAATCCTGCTATAATCGTATCATGTACGTAATTCTGTCAAAAATGTATTGACATTTGTTTATTACCGCTAGTTATTGTGGTATTGATTATATTTTTCTGTTATCTCTGCCTCTTTCGAAGTATATATATATATATTCCGGATTTTATAGTGTGTAATTTGGGCTTGGGGTTCGTACAGAAATTCGTCTCTCTATTTCTGAAACAAGCTTTAGTAATAATAAACGTTTTAAGTATGTGAACCAGTATGTCTTATCTGAGAAATTAGAAATAAGAATATATCCCGAACACATCCTACTCTTAGTATGAAAACATGGTAATTGGCCCTCCTTGGAATAGAATACAGTGAGATCCAAAATGACTGTGTGCCGCATCTGTTAAAAAATTTACTTTCTCAAAATGCCGCCATGCGTCCATGGTGTGGTTAGTATTATTTCAGTGGCGTGCAGCTTTAATAACAAGATTCAATCCATTCATTTTTGACATTTCTTGCAATTATTACTTACATATAGGAAAGAATAATCAAGCGTACGCCAACGTCAAATAATGATGAAAAGTGTCAAAAGATTTGGTGATATTACTAAAAATACAATCACTTACTATATTCACTCATAATTTTAGAAATAAACCGGGTATTTTTCGGACAATTATTTTGGATCTCTCTGTATTTCTCATAATATGATGTTGTATTGTATTTTATGGGGTGAGCATCACGTATTAGACAATCCCGCATAAATTACCCCTTGTTCACAATGAACGCAGGTAGTACTCAATCGCTTTGAACGCCGGTCATCGATATCACAATTGACCGCGGCCAAACGCCTCAGATAATCCCAACTGAACGCCTCAATTAATCGCGGCTAAACGTCTTAATTGATCGACCATGCCGGCTTAATCAAAAGGACGGATTGGTGGAAACTTCACACTGCTGTGTGTGGAGGTCGAGGTCGAATTCCGCAAGAGCTGTTTAATATCTTGACTGGTTCCTCTCCAGCTGCCCGTGGTAACTTCTTCTTCCGCCTTTTTGCAATCATTGTTTCTCATACTTTTCCATAGCGCCTTAATTTCAACTTGTTCTTTCTTTTCTCGAAGAATCCGTAAAATCCCTTTTACTACAATCGTTACTACAATCAACTATACATATGCAGGAAAGCAGTATTACGATAAAGACTAACGCAATTTCGATTTTACTTCGTTTCCGAAGTAAAACTGAAATATGTCGTTCATGGAATAAGGAGCAAAAACTAAAAAAATGGCAATTACATGATCTAAATTTCCCATATCTCTATAACTACTTTAATCAGCTTCTGTTTGCCAGTAATAAAAAATATACTACGCATATGAAATGAATTTAAATTAGAATTCAAACGGGAGTGCAATATTTATTATATGAATATTTTTATTATCACTAGCAAAACCCGGCTGTAAAAGCCTTTAGTTAAAAATAAAAAAAAAAACATTGCAGATATCTTGCTGCACACAATATACGTATATAGATATATACAGTTTTTGTTGGTTCAGTAAATACATGCCAAAAAAAGAAAATTAAATTACTTCTTAAATTTGTTCAAACGTATTTATTTATAATTTGGGATAAATACAAGTCAAGTTAGGTACTAGACAATGTACCGTTCATACTAATGATGTAAATTACAATCTTAAGAAAAAAACCAATAGTTATTTTGCAATATTGAAAGTCATGAAATGGAATCTAAAGGAAATTTAATCAAGAAAAATGACATGAATTACACAAAGCTGTAATTCCGACTTGTAATATGGAATTAAGTCCACACTGCAAAATAATTTTACACAAACAACACACATTTCTGTCAAATAATTACATAATAAATTATTAACAACTCATATTATATAAGTTCAAGGAAGCTAGTAGTTTGATAATGAAATATTAATAAAAAAAAGCCAATTTCAAAAATTGGCTGTAAAAACTGAACAAACTATGTATGTAAAGCATATATGTAGTAATGAAGCAGCCCCCTATAAATGAGGTGCTTACGTGGTAGTTGGCTCGTCGACAGTGGGTTTTTCAGATTCATCAGGGTCATTATGCACAGTTTCGTGAAGATGACTTTTTACAGATTCTTTAGAGATATTATTTACAGGTTCGGCGGACTGACAAACTTGCCCGCCTTTATTTGAATCCTGTCCATTACTGTCACTATCGTTACTTTGAGAGTCTAATTTTTTGTTTACTCCTACCATGATTTTGTTTATGTCCTGCAAACAGAACCGGCTAATTTAAAAAAAAAAATTATATTCTTGACATTCCATTAAGTAGTTGCACATCTTAGAGATAGATATGGGATATTATTAACTGCTACTGTTTCTTTACATCTAATGTAAAATTTGACAGAACCAATTCTTGCTTAATGCCCGCCCTCCCCAGGTTAGCGGGAGAAATGTGAGTATTTAATTTTATAACGATAGCAATGTGAAATTTACACGACACCGAAGGATACATAGGGTGACTTACACTAAACAAGGATTTGGAATTACCGACCCTTCCTTCACAAGGACTAAATCGCATTCAAATAAATGTGCGGTGAGAAGTTTATTTGATGTAATTTAGTACCAGTTATGTACCACAATCCTCTGCGATCATCGCCGGCCGAGGACTTTATTTGATCATAACAAAAATTTATTCTTTGTCCTTTTCCCTAATGCTTCCTGTTTTTATACTAAAAGAAAAAACAGCAGCAATTGTAGAATTTTACATTAGTGAAGCAGACACAGTTATTTAACTTTCATAGCATGACTTGCGCCTTTTCCAAAATACTTTGCTGAATAGTAACTAATAAGGATTAAAAATATGTGAGCTAAATTAATACCTATAATTGAACATCAGCTGTATAATCAATAGGTGCTGTGATAACAGGCGCGTTGTTTGCTTGGGGCATTAGCTGTGGAATACGCACCTCTTCAGGATGCTGTCCAATATATTCCATTCTCGCAGTCGAGTACATCCTGTTGCATCTTTCGCGCTGCTCTCTATACACCGACCAATCGTTCGGATTCTGAGTAGTTTTGGCATTTCTGAGAAATTCTTCCTTCTTATTAAATTCTAATCTAATTTTCTCGGATACCCACGGTTTCGTCAGATCAATATCTTTCAATATGACCCTCTTTTTTGATCACCCTTCCTTTCTGTATTTTACGCATTTTATTCGGAGGCATCAGCGGCGGCGGCGGTCCGAGTCTGAATCCGCGCGGGCCGGGACCTCCGTGCCCCATCATCGGTGGCGGCGGCATCATAGGACGCATCATTCGAGGAGGCGGCGGTCTCATACGGGGAAGCGGTCTGATACCGTGAGGCGGTGGAGGCGGCGGCGGCCTCATACCGAACGGTGGACCTCGAGGTCCCGGTCCCATTCTGTTCGGGGTGGCATACCGCGCATCGGAGGCGGTCTCATACCTTGCATCGGGCCGGGCGGCATCGGTCTCATTCCTGGAGGCGGCGGCATTCGCCCCGGTGGAAACGGCGGTCTTCTCATCGGTTGTGACAAAAGCGATGGCGGTTGGTTAATGTTGGGCCCTCGTCTTTGCACTTTCCTGCCTCTCACGAATCCGTTTTTTTCATTACACGTGTCTTATTGGTATTATTGTTTTGTACAACTGCTCCCATTTGCATATATATACACAAAAGTCTTGAATGGCTCTGCAAAACACTTTTATATAATCACCACAACAAACACAAACCGAACACTTTTCTTCATTGATTTCCAACCGGAAATATGCTTACGTAGTTCGAAATAATCACTAAAATTCCCTAACTAACCATAACTGTCAAAGCGATAGAAAATAGCGTAAAACGAATAGAAAATATCCGATGGGTATCGGAAATAACTTTATTTACTATGAAATATTTCCATAATTTATAGCGCGGTCCGTGAAATTTATTTCGTAATATACCCAATTTCTTGAACGAATGACAAACTGTTGGTAACACGTACAAATATTACAAGTTGGAACAGCATCCTGCCCCATCTGTTGGCCTCGAAGAAACTGAAATAGGAATGTATAAAAGAACGCGAATATTGAAAAATTTGTGTTGTATATTTCAGCGAATGAAAAACTTGGAACTGTATTACTCGTAAATATTATTTCAAAACATAGTTGTTTTGGACATAACTATAAAAAAAGATAACATATCCAAAACAAAAGATGCTTGCAGATAATTATAATGCTGCCATCTCGTAAGGTCGAAGGCACTTAAAACATTATGATTACAGGTTAGCCGTATTTTGTAAAGCCCCACTTCATGACGGCGGTAATTTTAAATGTTTCTCATTAACAGAAAACAAACGGATTTGCATTATTAAAATAATACTTACACATACAATTTCATTATCGACTTGATACACTTATACTCATTAATATTACTAATAGAATTTATAAAAACATTAAAACCAAAGAGGAATGAAATAACTAACTATTTCACGTACGTTCTTTAAGCATGGCAAACATAAATACCGTAAACACAAAATTTTACTGAAATTATGGTGTTTGGATGATAATTTTATTTGTACACACGCACCAATTCAAGAAAATCCAGATAACTAAATTTGGTGCTATTCCAAAATCAATAAAACTCGATTATTACTTACACACATAATCTAAACATTACTGAAATCATCCATTTAGGGTTATTTCTGTAATATTTGTGCAGTTACGTTGGCTATCCTATAGGAACTGGATGTCATAGTGTAGAACAAAAAAATTTACTCTTCATTTCATTCCCTATTTAGAAAGATGGCAGACAACAAGTTGTATGAAATACTCGGTGTGAGTAGATCCGCATCCGATAACGAAATTAAAAGGTATTCGAATTTATTCTTAATTTATAAACTTACAAGGATTTTAAATTATCAAAAGCGATTCATGCATGTCAATCAAAATTTTTATCAAGGCCATTATATTGGACTTTGTAGACTTATTAAATTGCTAATGTTATATACATTGTTTAAATTTTCAGCAATACAGAAAATTAGCTAAAGAGTATCATCCGGACAAAAATCCCCAAGCGGGAGATAAATTTAAGGAAATATCTTACGCTTATGAAGTACTTTCTGATCCAAAGAAGCGTCAAGTTTATGATAAATATGGATTGAAGGGAATGCAAGAGGGGGCGCAGGAAGGAGGCTTCGGTTCGGACGAACTTTTCTCGCATCTATTCGGTGGAGGATTATTTGGAGGCTTTCCTGGATTCGGAGGAGGAATGCGTCGAAGGCAAAGAGGAGAAGATACCATTCATCCATTGAAAGTGTCGCTCGAGGACATGTATAATGGGAAAACTGCGAAATTGCAACTAAGTAAAAATATAATTTGTTCTTTATGCGGCGGTAAAGGTGGGAAAATAGGGGCCGTGCAAGTTTGTAAAACATGCAAAGGATGCGGTTTAAAAGTAACGTATAGACAATTGGGTCCCGGTATGACGCAACAGCTACAATCCCGTTGCCCCGATTGTCACGGCGAAGGAGAGATCATAAATGAGAAAGATAGATGCGCTACATGTCACGGTAAGAAGGTTTGTAACGAAACGAAAATACTTGAGGTTCATGTTGACAAGGGAATGAAGGAAAATCAGAAGATTTTTTTCCGAGGGGAAGGTGATCAACAACTTCGATGTTGAACCAGGAGATGTGGTCATAATTTTACAACAAAAGCCACACGAAAAGTTTCAAAGATCCGGTGATGATTTGTATTTTAGCCATACAATTACTTTGTCCGAAGCGTTATGTGGCCTAGCTTTCATTATACACCATTTGGATGGACGCGATATTATCATCCGAAATCCACCAGGTCAAGTAATAAAACCGGGAGATGTCAAAGCGGTCGTAGGCGAAGGCATGCCCCATTATAAAAATCCATTCGAAAGAGGTAATTTATATGTAACATTTGAGATTCGTTTCCCCGATAATCACTTTGCCACCGAGAACAAATTGAAGTTATTGGAGTCAGTGCTACCTCCTCGAGCTGAATTCAAAATGCCAATAGGAGAGCAAGTTGAAGAAGTTGATCTTAATGATTATGATCCCAACGAACGTGGTTCACATTCTAATAACAGAGAAGCTTATGCTAGTGATGATGAGGATCATATGCACGGATCAGGCATACAATGTGCTCATCAGTAGTGAATTTTTAGTTATAAATTGTTGTCTTGCTTCTTTCTAAATAAGGGTATTTATATTTTATTTCATATGGATGTTGTACATGTATGAGTCTTTTTGGCTCATGCTTTAATGTAGTTATCAGGTGACTATTATTTAAATTACAGTATTTTTCAAATATGTAGCTTGTTACTGATTTGAATTAATTTGTTTTATTACAGAAACTATCCGAGATATATAATACTTTTTGCTTCGTATTTTATTCGAAAACTATTGTACTTTCTAAAAACCAATTTTATAAATTTTACGTGTCAAGCTACATATAATAAATAGAACAACACTGTAGCAGATTGTCATACTATACAAAATATAAACACAATTAATGGACGCATATACTTTTTCTTTTTTAATAAAATATTTGGAATGTCCTAAAGAAAGGGATTTAGTATATATATTATGATTATCACTATTATTAATGCCATAGACATCATTTATTAGTATAAATTTATCGTGAACTAAACTAAACTTAGTCAATATTTTGTAATATGTATAAAAATCAAATCGATTACATGCGGACAAACTTTCTTCATGAAAAGCAGTTTTTCTCAAATGAGGACATTGTGTATATATATACATATATATATATATATATTGATAAATTCCCGTACATTTTAGTCTACATGCGATGTTAGTTGCAATTGATTGTTACTTTTGATAACATTACTCCTTCCTGGATTCATAAAATTTGCCATCTGTATTCAAAATCAAGCACGTTTGAAATAAATTGAAAAGAAAAATGTCTATACTTCACCAGTTTTATTTTCCCACTAATCTCTCTATGGTAGTAACTATGTTCACATAAATTAGTCTAAAATTACGTTACATTCTCCAAACCTTTGAAATAAATTAGAAAAAGATGTTATACCAGGTGAGCCAGAACGATCCGCGCTTCAACAAGTGTTTTTCATCACATTGTAGTGGTTGTCCGCGTATGTTTGATATTCTATTGTTATGCATGAGCGTTTTTCAGACGTGTTTAATTCATTGGTTGGTTTCGTTCAATATGACCAACTTAAGTTAAAACGTTAAAGCGCGAAATTCAAATTGACGAAAATCATTTTGGTCCACCTTGTATATGATAGGAGTCATGTTAAGAGATGTAATTAAGCGATTTTCTCGGTACCCGTTGGTGTAATCTGAAATCCTCACGTGCGACTGATGCAAACGCCAATGAACATGAAGTGCACATTGTGGGGTAGTGTAGAATTCAACATTGATCGACGAGTCTTTTTGGGAGAGGAATTGGGGTAGACCAAGAGTTCACATCGGTAGAGTTAATTGGCTTGAAGCGAATATATTCTCAACCAAGATCGCAGACTGGTTGGTTTCCCTCGCTGCGTTTATCCCATTGACTCATAATGTGTAAATTGCACACCGTATCAAGTTTCTTCTAAATAAGTCGAAAATTAGTAAAGATTGTACCTCTCCCGTTAGCATTTCACCATACAATACTAATTCTCTTACTTCTATCTCCACAGATAACTAGGATTAATGTAGTAATTAAATTGCTATTTGGCCATGTGATAAAAGTTTCTAGTAATCTACTATCAGATAACACTTGTGTCTTAAATGCTGTTTAACCTCTTGTAAATAATGTTACATTTTTTCATTTGTAATTAACTTGCATTTTAGTACGTAGTATTTGTTCTGAGTGGTTATGATGTTGGTCAAAATAAATTACTTATAACACTTATATAAACATTTAAGTTAATTAAATATAAATATTGCACATATAAAAATCTATTTTTGTTTTTGTAAATAATCCAACAGATCAGTTAGTCCGCTGAATTCTGTCCTTTCATTAGAAGATTCCTTCGTAAGTTTTGGCAGAATAGTACCCATCTTATATCGAAAATCCTTCATCTGGAATGTTACAAATGATAGCTATAAAAATATCTTTTCGCTAGTAATACTATTACGTCCTCAGCACCTGAGAGCCTCCAAATGCCATAAGTTAATATTCCTGTTCCGCAAACTGCGTAAAGTGTACCCCAACCCAGAGCCCGAAGGGCTAACCTAGCACCGGCCATATTTAATTCCGTCGTGTCCATTACTGCTTTATCAAAGTACTTTACTTCTTGCCTCCTAGCCGTTGCTAAAGTCACGTTAAACCCAATCAATGCTGAAAGGCCACTTACCAAGGTGAGGAATAGGCCAGCTGAAATCATACGATTAATTATAATTTGATGTGATTAGAAACCCACCTTTTAGCTTGAAATTATCGGTATGTTCATCATTCGTTACATCGACCTTATCCATAATTTATATCAATATTATTATGAACCGAATTATTTATAGGTTATGTAATATTTCCACAAAAATTCTGTTAAGATAACTCAATTAGTGCTGACGTCACTTTTGCCCGTAACCATAACAACCGAGGAAGGTGTAATTTCAGATTTCGAAGGCAATAGATGGCAGCACAATTGAGAACCACGTAACTTCTAGGATATAAATTTCAAAAAGCAAAAATTGCATCCACAGTTATTTACTCTCTACAGTAAGTGGTCTCTGATTTCATCGTTAACGTTTCGAAAGTGATAGGATAGACGATGAGTTCTCTTTTTATCAATCTGAGATATGTCGCATATTCTGAGAAAATATGCCTGGAACTTCGCAAATTTTCACGGTATCGCTATACATACACTTTGTTTGTTATTAACAGCTTTCTTTTCTTTAAATACGTAATAATTTGAATGCACATGGCGAACTCGCAGCTTGTTGCTACTACTTTTGGAATGTTAACGATTTTATTCAAGATATAATTTACTGTTAAAATTATTATTCTAGGTTTCTTTCGCCTGTGCTGCCATCTGTTGACTAGGGAATCTCAGTTTATCACTTTTAAAATAAACTACGTTAAATTTAGGAGGAATTATTACTTTATTGCTGATTACTACATTCAGATAGTATTTGTCTTAACGTAAAGGGCATAAAACACAAATAATGGGAATAATTTAGTGATTGCGGATGGTTTTAATTTGCCGCTTCAGCAAAACATGTTTATGTTGGCAGTCCTGATATGACCGGGAATATAGCAGTGACGTTCCAGAAGGGATAAATTAAAGCATTATAATATATAGATTATTAATTTAATTTCAAGGCCGTCCGTTTATTTCTGATTTTCTTTATAGAAACGAAGATTATTGATGAAATACTAAACATCGAAGCTAAAGAAGTACACAGATTGCAATTATATGTCGAATATATACAAGAAGTACACGGGACGAGTCGTCTTTGAGAATTTGACAGCGCGTTCGCGCTTCTAAAGTGTCAATCGCAGTTAGCCACATTAAAGACAAGAAATTTACTAAGGGGAATCATCCTAATTGCGAACTATTTTGAAGTGCCATATTAATTATTAATAAACCATCCCTAAGCAAGTTAGTAATGGCACAAAATTCATCCTTTCAAGTTGTCGAATACATCGTTTTGCCTCCCGAAGTTCGAAGTCGTAGGCTTGCAGCATGGCCAACCTACAAATTTCATAGACTCCATTTTTCCCCATTCTGTGTGTGTGTTTTTTTATAAATTGTGCGCCATGTTCGTTGTTTGGAATACTTAATGTTTTATGGAAGCGTAAATACTACAAATAGAAAATATTGTAAACATTTATGCATATAAAAATGAAACTGGTCGAGAACGTCGTTAGAAGTTTTCGCGTCGCAAAAAGTATTCCGAGAAAATACCGACAAAATAAATAGCATAGACTTTTCGCCGAATGGAGAAACGTTAATATCCTGCAGTGAAGACGATCAAATAGTCATATACGACTGCGAAAAGGGCACCCAAGTACGTACCGTTAACAGCAAGAAATACGGCGTAGATTTGATACATTTCACTCACGCCAAGAACACTGCCATTCACAGTTCGACGAAAGTCGACGATACGATAAGATATCTATCACTTCACGACAACAAATACATTCGATACTTTCCCGGACACACGAAGAAGGTGGTATCATTATGCTTGTCACCAGTCGAAGATACATTTCTATCAGGTTCAATGGATAAAACTTTACGATTATGGGATTTACGATCTCCGAATTGCCAGGGGCTTATGCATTTATCTGGTAGACCGGTTGCTGCGTATGATCCTGAAGGTCTAATTTTTGCCGCAGGAGTTAATTCCGAATGTGTCAAACTCTACGACTTAAGGTCCTTCGATAAGGTGAGATTTACTTTTTTCTTTAATATGTGACAAGTATGAATTGAAAAATGTAACACTTATTATGTTTTCATAGAATCAATGCAATGCGAACATAACCCGAGTATAAGTATAGTTTTTGGCGGTGTGTTAATCTACTTGAAGATCCGGTATAAGTCCTATCAACAGGATTTGAGTTACCTTTCATAGATTAATTTCTTATTACATCCCATATATGAAAAGCGCCTTTTTTTTTTTCGTACGTATACAACACCATTATTTGTTTTGCAGGGTCCCTTTGTTACATTTAAATTAACGCAGGAGAAAGAATGCGATTGGACAGGACTGAAATTTTCACGCGATGGTAAAACGATATTGATAAGTACGAACGGATCAATTATCAGATTAATCGACGCATTCCACGGCACCCCTTACAAACGTTCACCGGCCACTTGAACAATAAGGGAATACCGATAGAAGCATCCTTCAGTCCCGATTCGCAATTCATATTTAGTGGATCGACGGACGGACGTATCCACGTGTGGAATGCCGATACCGGTTATAAAGTTTGTGTGCTAAACGCAGATCATCCAGGTCCAGTGCAGTGCGTGCAGTTCAATCCGAAATATATGATGTTAGCGTCGGCTTGTACAAATATGGCGTTTTGGTTGCCGACAATGGACGACACTTAAGTATGTGTTGATTATAAATGATCGAAGAGAAAAGAGATGTATGCGATAGGAAGTAATGGGAAGTGTAAATACTTTTTTAACGCTGTTTAGATGTTAGATTCTTTTTCAGCTATCTTTTTATCAATAATTAATTATTGAAAGGACTTATTTATGACGACAATTATTTTTTTAATTTTCGATATTTTACATTTAGATCGATTCTTCTACGACTAGTTTGTGTATTCATTCGTCCGAATATTAAATACAATTAATTAATAAAGGTATGTGTCTGGAAGAATACGTGTTGATTATTATAGTAATTAAAAAAGTAATTCCTGAGGTAAGTATACTGAAGCAATATTTGTTTATATTTCACTTAAAGTATATTTACACATTTATTTGTGGAAGGACACTAATTTCACACACACACGACGTCACAATTCAATGTTATACTTAGTTCACGTTAATAATGCAATAGGTGACTCTGAACCGAAGTTAGGGAATAGGGCAAACCCCTCAGACATGTACTTTGTGTACTTTGGGCGTCGTTAGTAGTTGAGTTGCTCACTAGCGCCAACAAGCAGTGGTGGAGGTTCGATACAACCTTCAGAATAACTGCGAGTCTCAATGAGATCTGTTATGTATACGTGTACACTGCCGTAAATACTATTTCGTGTAGTTGTACGTTTGTTGCTAAAAATGTTGCCTAAGTCGAGAGAACGACAACGTTTTATTTCATGTGTAAACTTGGCGCAAATTGAGCAACTCTAGTTATTAGCCAACCAAATTCGAACATTTTATAGTCCTATCTACTCCCACATTGTATTCTTAACGTAGACCAAGTGTACTAAGAAGCATTCTAAACCTATTTTCAATAAAATCTATAATAAGGAATAATATGCATTACTCCGCTGTATCAAATTAACGGGCATTCTGTTGTCTGTCATCTGTCAATCGTTGTTGTTAGATCGATATATTGAATAATATAAATTTTCTCTTTATTTTGTCAAAATGATTAAGTTTATTCTGTGTCGAACAATGACATTAAAATTTGTTCTAAATTTTCGTTAGTATGACAGCAATTTGGTTCATAACCTCTAAATATGACATTTTGTAGTATGTTTTAAAGTGATACCAACCGATGGGTTATGCAACCAACTGTACATAATTGACGTGGCTTGCTAACAATCTTCAATTCACTGTATTAGAAGTAGTAATAAAATGTTTAATGTACATAACAAAAACTGTGTAAGTTATTTATTACCTCACCTGTTGCATGTTGCATATTCACGACATTAAGAACACTTACTGAGTGGTTTCAGGGATCATCTAATTTAGGATAGATCTTATGAATAATCAATTATTTTACCTTGCGTTTGATAAAGCATCTATTAGAAATTTAACATTTAAATGTAACATCCGAAAATACGATTATATTTCTAAGACACTTTCGACTGTAATCGATTTGGATTTACATAGTGAGCAACCTTAAGTGTCCTCCCTTGGCAGGACCGAAAACCCTAGATATGGACATTTCTGTTTTCTAAGGTTTTCGCATCTGTTTCGTCAGTTTTGTTGTTTTTAGGCTCCGTTTGAAAAGATGCCGGTTACCACTCGAGAAGACGCTTTTTATTGTTATAAAGCTCTTTTAGAACTGAACTGAACCGAAAGTTGTACGTCAACATACTCAATTGACAGCTCACAATCTTGTATACATAGGTTATGTATTTTTCTAATGCCAATTTTTCGAAACAAAAACCCTGCATTCAACCGAACCGGAAAAATCGTGATGGCAAATTTATAATCGCTACCAACCTATCAAGAAAGAAACTTTTAACACCCTTTGAGAGGGTCTATCGATAGTTACAGTCGGTACGATACTTGTCGAGCCAGAATTCTTAGAAGGTCGTTACGTCATCTCTTCGAATAAACCGTACTCGCTGCTGCGCCTTAAAATTTCTAGGAATTTTGGTTCAACAAATATCGTACCGACTGTAACAACACGCCGAAATTCGACGCAGATTTTACCAGCAAATATAAGCGCATTCGGCTAATACGAAAATACTACTGATTTTAGATGTTGGTCGTATCGAATTTTGACAAAGCTGCGGCTAACTTCCAGATTGAAGGTGTCATAATAAATTTGGGTGATAATTTGAAAATTTTGACAGACCCGTAAATTAGTAAAAGTTCTTCGTATTAACGTTAAAAAGAACCGCAGCCCCTGTCGATGGTTTCCCCGCGTTCTCGGCGAAACTTTAGACACAACTATTACAACTAACTTCATACCACTACATTTTAAATCAGGGCGGGAATTTCGAAACGACAACCGAGCTGTAAAAAGTGTTAATAGAAATGTTGTCTTTGACTTAAAAAGAGTGGTGGAGGAAATCGAAAGGGACAAATAGGTGTAAAAGAATTACATTAGAATAACAGATTAAAACGGACATTTTTACAAGGCGGTAAGTACGTTTTTCCGAAAATAATAACAATAATGATCTTTATTGATTAGAACAGATGTAAATAAGTAAATATTATTTTATAAAATAAGTTTACAATTGTAGAAGAAGAACAATCCTTTTTAATGTTCGATTGTACATAAATAAACTTAACACATAATCTCGCAACGGTTATTCATTCGTCATCTTCATAACATAATTGATAATAATCATAACTAACTTCTCTCACGACTAACTATATTTTGTCGTTCGCTACCAACCTGGCCAGTACGACCAACTTAAAATACGCGGGAAATTTAAATTTAAACTTCTCACTACTGCGCAATAAATCTTACCATAAATTTCCTACAATAAATATAGTATGCAATTTGCAGTCATAACATCTGACCAATAGATGTAGGATACATAAAAAGTCTGCTATCCTTCATAAACCGGTTAGAAATATACAATATATATTTATAGAGGTATACCCAAAGAAAATGAGCTACAAAGAGAAAAGGAAAAGAACCAGAAAAGTAGGAGCCAACTATAACTAGCATATTCACGAATTAATATTTATCAGCTAATCATCAAACTGAGATTGCAGTAGAAACTGGCGCAATTCCCGCTTAAACCCCAGCAATGACATATTTCTGAGGGGCGGAGGTAAAGAATCAATTACTCTTGTAATTTTTGAATGAGAGAGACCGCTCAAAAATTGCGGTTCTGTGAATTGGAGGAGTGAGCAAGCAAATCGATGAAATGATGGCCAATATATTAGAAATCGTCTGCAATTCAATTCAATTTGATATTGTTTAAGTACTCGCATAGCTTGCGACATGCGACTGGATGTGTTGCACTTCTTTTATATAATTCATACCTTTTCGGAGCGTATTACGCTACGTGAATAAAATATATTGTTCATTAACATGCATACATATTTTGCCGTGCACCTAAGTAGCACAATAGAGGATATTTTCATTAAATGTTACGTGATATGCGACGCATATGCCTTTCTTAATACCTCCTGCTGAGGGCCTTGTATTGGATACGAGAGAATATTTCCAATGTTCTACGAATTTGGCTTTATAGCTCAATTGCGTGAATTTTATAGGTCATGTTATTGGTTAACTAAGACAAGTCTTGACATGTTTACGCAGCTATACAGTGTGCAATATTCTTAAGAAAAGTTCTAAGTCCTCGCATTCCCGACTTTTATTCATTCGGCTTTAATATTGTCATGACCAGCAGCTTCGTTGGTTTTTAGTTTTCGGATGTTACTTTGGAATTTCCCCGCAGGATATCCCATCATCGTAATTCATTATTCTACTTTCTCCCAGTTCATTTCTTCCTCTCCCATTTGGGTTCCCTCCATCAAATGCTCTTGCGATCTGTCTATAATTTGTATATTAGTTAGCATCAAGTTACTCGCAGCATCTTTTATATCTTTCCTTCCCCTGAGGTTTTTAAGCATTTTTATAGAGCAACTTTGCATTTCTCTTGCTGTCTTCTTCCATTTAGTTTCCAAATTCTTCCCATTCACGAATTTTTGCTTCTTTGATTCTGTTATCTAGAATTTTTCTTTGGTGTTTGTATCTCGTGTAATTGTCGTTATTCTTATTACTTAAGTAGTTCTTCCATAGTCTCTTTTTCTTTTTGTTACTTTTGCTTTTATATCATTATCCCATCACGCCGTAGCTTTTCTTTTTCTTCCTTTCCTAGCTCCACATGCCTCCTATTCTGTTTCCGAAACTAATTCTTTGAAGGTTCTCCATAATGACTCTATGTTGCCCTCCTCTCTGCAATGACAATTACAATCACAATCTTTTCATTCCACCTTTTGCCCATTTTGACACTTATGATTTTTATTAACTTAAATTTTGATATTTTCCTGATTATAATTGCTTTTAGAGCGAAGCACTTTTAGCGAGGTTCTGCGGCGGGAGTTAACTGGGAAAAAGTGAGACGCTTGAAATCGTCAGATAGACGGTTTTATCTTTTTCTTTCATCGGTTCTTTCTCGCGCGCACACACACACACACTAAAGTCACTAGATATATAAAGTGCAGTAAATATGCATCCATTTTGGGTCCAAATTTGGCCGCAATTTGAAATCTTAAATTTGGTATGGATAGTGTGTACTTACCAATGAGGTAATTTTATCTGTTGCAATTTTAATTTAAGGTTAAGACTTAGTGGTTGACACAAATGAAGTAAAAACTCTAAAGTGGAAATATGTATTTAAAAAAGTAGACTATCGATTTAGGGAAAAGAAATACACTACGTATCATATTCATTACTAATTTATCTTATATGATAGTTCTCTACCACAATTTGCAGAAGTTTCAGTTGAGTCTGATTCTTCATCGCAAATCATCTCTATCTCATTGTCATATGCTAGAAAAATGATTACCATGCCATTAATAATCAATAATTTAACTATAGGTACAGCATAAGTAATTGGAAGTAAATATTATAAAATTCTCTTAACATCATTTTCATCCATTGGCAAGTAGTCAATTGTACTATAAATTGTTACACCAAAAATTTATAAAATCCGACTGCAAATGTAAAGATTATTCTTCGCTTGTTATAACCGCCATTTTGGGCCCAAATTGTACTTCTCTCTCTAACACACGTTCTTTACGTATTGCGGTACTTTATATATCTAGTGTCTTCAACCCACACACACATTCTCATCGCAGGAGTAACTATGAAATGCGCCGTATTTGCGTCTCCCCTCATCAGATGGCGCTCTTATTATTCGGATTGGAATTTCCTTTAAATTCCGCTTCAACTGATTTATTAACATCGGTTCTGAAATTAATAGTTCTAGTGTTTTTCTGTATATTTATCAGTTCGTATATTAGTCTTTTTTTATAATTATTCTCTGTCACGTTAAGGTATTGGGTTCCTCCAATAGTTATCATAATTAAGATTAAAATTTACATATGAGAGGGAATCTAATAGCTCATTAAATTTCCTGAACGTGACAGTCATGCATAATAACGGCATTGGGAGAACGAATTGGCACATAAAGTCTACCGATACAGGAAGACATCCGAACTATTTTTCAGAAACATCAAAATTACATAAAATTAATGTAGTTATCGGAGTAGTTGATCAAGCGGTTAGATTAGCTAATCCTGAATTTAGGGAAAACAATTTAAACAAAGTTAAAGAAATCTTATATATAAATATCAATTGCTGTTCGTTTGTCTCGTTAAAACTTGAGAATGGCTGGACCGATTTGGCTAATTTTGATCTTGAAATATTTGTGGAAGTTCAGGGAAGGTTTAAACGGTGAGAAACATAAATAATAAGTAATGGAAAATACTAAAAACGGCAAATTAGAGATTAAGCTAATTGATGACGTTTCGTGGGTTAGATTATGACAGTTGTCATGGTGCGCGCAAAGATAATTAAGGTTATGACATTTGTGATTGTGCGCGCATGAATAATTGTTATGTCCATAATAGAAGCAAATTCAGCAATATCCATCACAGTGTTATTTACAATGCCGCGAGCGAGAAGATCGAATCTTTCACAACGAAGCCGTAATACAAATAGACTCCGGAATATTGCGACTGAATCCACTGCAGATGAAGAAGAAATCGCACGAGAGAAGGGCGCCGTGTTAGTACGACCCGACTTTGTGCTTCACAAACACAAGAACAAAGAGAGGCCACACGTGAAATTGCTCAGTTGGCAATGAGAAATCATCGAGCAGAACACAGAGATCAACAAGATCGAGCCGTAAGAAGAAAGGTTTCAAGTGTTCATTTGAATCGAGGAGCGTTTCAATACGATTCCACAATTGACTACAGCTCGCACCCTTTCCTTAGTATTGGCCCTATGCAAGTTATGTGCGTCCATTGCAGCGCATTGAAGTTCGCTGGAGAAACGCCTGGATTGTGCTGCCCCAGTGGAAAGATTAAATTGCCATTGTTGCCTCCCCCACTCGAGCCATTCCATTCAATGCTTCGTGGCGAAGCTCAAGAATCACGACATTTTCTTTCGAACGCTTAAAGGTACAACGCATGTTTCCAAATGACTTCATTTGCAGCAAATATTATTGAAGAATGCGGATTCAGTCCGACATTCAAGGTAATGTGTGTTAATAAGAGAGTAACCTTTATTTTTGGTAATCATAAATCACTAATTATCACTTCCCTTTCGACTATACAGATACAAGGACAAATTCACCATAGAATTGGATCATTACAACCGGTTGAAGACGCATAGTATAAAATTGTTACAAATTTACTTCATGGCCAGTAAGAAGGACAACTTGATCGGCGTCAAACGATTAATAACGCAACGAAAAGAGGAATTCTTTAAGATTTGTAGCAAACACTTTATGAACATCATGCATTGATTCGGTTGTTCAAAACTGCGTTGGATCGTATGCTAAGTGATGAATATAAAGTAGTGGTCAGAGCAAATAAACGCCCCGCTGGAACACACGAACGACAATTCAACGCTCCGACAATAGATAAAGTCGCAAAATATAGTATATCACAAGGTGTTTCAATGAAGATAATCGATACGAGTGCAACCTATTCAGCAAGTAGTTTAACAGAAAGTTGTGCTACAACGATACGCGAATCATTTGGTTTACATTCAGTAAAGCAAATTCTTTGCTCTCACGTGAATTTGCTCCTTTTTGAACTTTTATTCAACTTAATTAATTTTATCTTAATATAAACAAGTTAATAAAAGTGAGGTAATAACTTAAGACAACATTTATTAATTCCAAGGCGGTACGACGTTCGCCGGGTCAGCTAGTCTTAGATAAAAATAATTATCCAAATAGTTTTTACGAAAAAATAATAAAAAATATGATTGATAACTTATATAATAGAGGCATTAAAAATAATGGCAATAAATGTTATAACGCTATTCCTTATAAAAAAAAGGTTTAAGCGTACAAATAAAAAAGAATTTAATAAAAATAATATAAACATTACTTTCATTCCAAATTATAATAACAGATCTCTTTTGACTAACACTAAATCTAAAATAAATAAACAGAAATCAAAGTAATGTAGTTTATAAAATAAACTGTAAAGACTGTGATGGTTGTTAGTATTTAAAGAAAAGGTTGTATAACCATAAGGTATTTTTTAAATAATGATTTTGGTGCAATGACCGCTGTAAGAAAACATTACAAAGATCTAGGGCATTACTTTGATTTTCAAAACACAATTATATTAAAAACAGAAAATAATAAATTATAAATAAAAGACTAATATGCGAAGTGATAAATACAAAGAAAGATATTGAAACTGTTAATTTCAGAAGCGATGTTCAAAATTTAAGAAATGTTTACAGCAATTTGTTAAAATGACATTTACATTTCTTACGAAGGGGACCTTTGGGTAGGTGCTTTCCCCTAGTCCTTGAACAGGATTGTTAAGACTTCGACAAAGATTTCTTGATATAAGCTTTTCCTAGGTATTTTCATAGTTTGCATGTGTGTTTACACATTCAATTAGTTATTTATAATTTGCATATATAAAAAAATTGTTTACGTATCCTCTATATCAAGAAATCCTAGTCATTAGTTATTTTGTTGATAGTTCGCGGAGTAAAAGACAAATGTTTGTTTATATATTTATCTAGTTATATTTTCACTGATGAAGGTGTTCCGAAACGTTTGTAAACGTTCTAATGAAAATATAATCATCAATTAAACCATTCTTGTTTAATTGACCTAATTGTGGTAGAAAACTATCATATAAGAAGAGTATAAAAAAGGGGCACGAAAAAATACATATACAAGTTCGAATTGAAGTTTCACGCGGAGATCTAAACGATGAACAGTTTGATTGCAAGATACATAACGTGAGAGGTTTATTCCATTACGTACTATTTATATTTTGTCAATTCTGCAGAGTAAATAATTCACACAGCTACGTAATAATAAAATCAAATGTGGATGACTCTCCGTATAACGTACCTAATTAAATTAGATACGTTTTATGTGGAGGAATCATTCAAGATTTCATTTTATTAAGATTTCGGCTCTCAGGTACAGTTTACAATTTGCACCTAAATACGTCATATGTATGTACATAATTAGAATGTGCAATTTTACCAAAATATTATCGAATGCGCTCCCACGACGTAGGTAGATAAGTGTGAATTTGGAAACATTTGAATATAATTATTTACATTTTTACCTTGAGATTGCTCAATAAAGATTCAAGCCACTCCTGGTACAGAACTCCTATAAGGTAAAGGTAGGGGGAACGTACAACATACATAATTAATGTAATCGCTCTTATACTAGTTCTTGAAATCTATTAGGTTTCAGTGCGGCGCACGGAGGTGCAATGATCAAACAATAGTGAAAACATTTAAATATACATACGGGCGTGTATGTATGCGTTTGCGTATATGCAGATATACATCGATCAACATACTGTAAGTTCTCGTGCGACGTCGAGACAGTGTGGTTTTTGATATGTGCCAAAGTGATTTGTACACCCCGCGTATATAACACCTGAAAGGTATGAACGTTTGAAAATTTACTTCGATCGTTCGGCGCCAGAAGGAAAAGAAACGAAAAAACTAATCAGCAGGATATGATTTATTCTTTTATCGTTTATCGACTATAAGTTGTACGTATATTCTTGCTGCCGGTATTCTTAAGCGCTGAAATTTATTTCTGTCGGTGTACAACATCGAACTAGTGAAAGTTCTTAACGGTCAGGTCTGGCTCCGACAATTGTTGCACCTGAAATTCTCATCTCCTGTTCGTTAATAATAACTGTAATAAGCTGTAACATAGTAACAATCTTCTTCTTCTTCTTTCATATTGTCCTTCTGCCTATCTAGGGAGCCGGATATAGTAGCAATTATAATGATAATAACTAATAAATAATTATATACAATAATGGTTAATTTGTTACTGTTACTATATTTCATTACTGTGTGCATCAGTTTGGCGAATTTGCTTTTTGATTTGCACACGAAATGCAAACTTAACTTTATCCACACTCTTCAGCTGAGTTCGTTCGCCTTAAGACTATAAAGTATATTGTACTGGAAATTTAGTTAAATTTCTTAAAGAAAATTGCACCGGCCTAGCTCTTAATTAATGATATAAAAAGCATAAATTATAACAAATTATGTTTATAAATTTTCAGAAATATTTAACATAAAATCAAGATAATTACCTAGTGTTGTGTGTGTGTGAGTGTAAATTTCTTTTCCGAAGATGGTTCTTCCTATTCTTCTCTCTTAACTTCTATTCTCGATGCATCTTTAATTTCTATGGATTCTTCCCCTTCTTAAATTCTATCTTCTATGGTATGGTGGTATTCACTGGTACTTCTTCTTAAAACCCTTTCATTCCAAATATATTTATCGACTTATTCGTTGACTTATCTATCTTGTCCATTTTCTTCGTCGTTAAACAGACAAACTTTTTATTTCTTTTGGAAACCAGGACTACACTGCTTTATTTATAAGTTATCCATGAAACGAAAAACTTTAATTCACCTTGACTCCAGTTCATCCAGGTATATCGCTGTCATAGAAACCTGTATTGAACGTCGATGTATCCTTGGTTATTTCCAGTAAAATTTTATGAATTCTTGTAATGTATGTTGTATGTATGTATGTATCTGTATGTTAACAATGTTTTTTTTTTCATCCATTAATATATGCTTTTTAAAATAATTAATAATTTTATTTCTAGTTACATTTGTTTCTCCCATTAAACGTCTCTGGCTGGAGTTAGAGACGCTAATACCCGTAGGGTAATGAAATGCTCAAAAGGTGGTGGGCGTGGTATCAAAAGGTATAAATAATTCCCCAAAATAAACCGTATGACAATTGAAGACCACAACTCCAACATTAACTGTAGTAGTAGTAGTAGTATTAATATACTAAGGTTTGTTTCCTTAAAGAAGAGTTATCTTATATGATAGATCTCTACCACTAATAGGTCAATAAAACAAGGCTGGTTTGAACGATAGTTATATTTTCAGAACGTTTACAAACGTTTTCGGAACACCTTCGTCAGTGAAAATATAACTAGATAAATATATAAACAAACTTTTGTTTTTTATTTGGGACTATCAACAAAATAACTAATGACTAGGATTTCTTGATATAGAGGATGTGTAACCAACTTTTATATATATATAAATTATAAAAACTATATATTTATCTAGTTATATTTTCACTGACGAAGGTGTTCCGAAAACGTTTGTAAACGTTCTGAAAATATAACTATCGTTCAAACCAGCCTTGTTTTATTGACCTATTAGTGGTAGAGATCTATCATATAAGATAAGTATAAAAAGGTCACGAAATATATATATATATATATATATATATATATATATATATATATATATATATATACATTTAACTTAGAGAAGAGCACATTACGTCATGAAAATATGCGCGAAATGTGACGTTTCATTGACTTTCGCTAGTCGGTTGCCATGGTAACGTATACAGAACACCAAAGTTAGTTCATTGCGCCGCTGACGGCGCTGACGTATTGTGCTCTTCTCTAAGGAAACAAACCCTACAATATACTTATTTCTAAGATCATTTAAAATTATATTTTTCGGTTGTACGAGCCCGTTGGCCCACTCTAAGAGTTTTCAGAAATTCGCTAATTTGTATTAGGAAGCAAAAATTCGAGTAATACTATATGAACTTAAAATAATTTTATTTATTTAATATTTCTAGTATTTCTTAATGAAAATACTTACTTATCCCTTATACCCTTATACCCTTCGGGGTGTCGGGTTCATGGATTTGAGTCACGTTGAGATTCTTTTGCATGCCTTTCGCCATGTTTGCACTTGTCTTCGGATTTCCGTCCAATTTATATTTCCTTCCTCCGCCACTTCCCTTACTTACCCTCTATCCAGCTCTTTCTTGGTTTTCTCTTGCTTGTTTTGCCTTCGAAAACTCTTCCTACCAGTTTATCTATCTCCTATTCTCATAACACGTCCTAGCCATCTGAGTCGTCCTTCTTCTATCTTGTTTTGTACGGGCTGTTTTTTTAAGTTTTCTCTGATTCTACAATTTCTTACCTTATCTAATCTTGTTTTTCTATCTATCCTTGCGAGGAATCTCATTTCGTTGCTTTGTGATTTTTGTTTCTGATTCTTTGTTGTTGTTCATACATCAGATCCGTGGGTGAGTATTGGTGCAGGTATTCGCTTAAAAATTTCTGTTTTAATCTGTTTCGGTATTTCCTTTTTGTTTGATGCTGTTAAGCAATTTTCCTGTAGCTTCGTTTCTACTCTTCTTCTGTTCAATAAACCTCACATCTTCTGTTTTGAATTGTCCCCTAAACATTTGAAACTTTCAACCTGTTCCAATTTTTGATTTATAAAGGTTTCATGTTTCTTTCCCTCCTTGCTGATTAACACAGTTTTTGTTTTTTCCTCCCTTTTTTCATGTTTACTTTTTCCTGAGACATTCATTGTATTTTTTTCATTTCACATTTAAAATCTCTTAATTTTTGGCTATTAGAACCCTATCGCCCCTGTAGCTAGAAGAGTCTGATTTTTCCTAAATCCTTGGTTAATAGATGCTAGTATCAATAGAGCTCACGTAGGCAACCTCGAAGTGCATGTTCCAAGCTTTTTGTAGTATACACAGCAAATTTAAGAGATCTCTAAGAACTTTGACAAATTTTTTACCCTAGTGACTGGCTGGAATGGTTACTACCAGAAGCCAATAAGAAGCAAGCAAGAAGAAGAAGAAGAAGAAGAACCGTATCGTCAGCGGGTGTTATTTCTGATATTCCTATCGGCCTCATATTCCATATATCCTATGTTATGTTGTTTTGCTTCTTTTATGCTCTTATCTAAGACTACTGCTAATAACAGAGGGCTCAGGATGCTGCCTTGTCTCACTCCTTGCGGTGTCTCAAATTGTTCTGATTTTTCATGATGCACTGTGATCAAGATTTTTGTTTTGTTGCCAGTCATTATCTTTTGTCCATATATCATTTCTAGTTACTCTATCGAATATTTTCCCTAAATCAATGCAGCATAAATGTACCTCCCCTGCTTCCTTTATTGCCTTCTCGCTTATCTGTCATATTATGTTACTCCTCCATTTGGTCTAAATCCAAACCATGAATCTTCAAGCGTGTCTTCCGATGTTTCTCGTAATCTTTTTCCAATTCCCTATTACGCTTAATAAAGCTATTCCTCTATAGTTTATGCTCTCTCTTGTATTTCCTTTCTTTGTGTAGTGGTACGATGATACCTGTTTGCCAGTCAATCGAGGCTGTACCTATGTTAAAAACTGTGTTAATCAATATCTTTAGGGCTGTTATCATTTTTTCGTTTCCAGCCTTGACTATGTTTGCTGTTATGTCATCACATCCTAGTGCTTTCCCAATCCTCATTCCACCGATTGCCACTTATCACATCTTTTTCTGTTATACTATTCGATGTTTGTTGTACTCGATTATGAGCCGTGACCGCAATGGCTTACAATTACGAAATAAGTTACGACAGCATCGCCGACTCCCCCGACTCTAGTCAGTACTAAATCGATGAGTTGTATGCGAGTAGTTCTGTGTATATGTATGTTGTCGTAACTTACTTCGTAATCATCGCTGTTCGATCAGGCTAATTATGAGATATTTCCTGACTTGTACATTCTCTCATTCTACTTGTACATTTCGTTTCTTTCTAATCTTTGAAATATTATCTCAATCTCCCCCATGATTCTTTCTTCTTCCGTAATAATATCTCCATTTTCATCTTTTATGTTTTTTAAGGTTGTTACTTCGTCCTTTCTAGTATTTCTTAGAACGGTAAAGCACAGTTTTTGATTTTCCACGTACGTCGTCCTCATCTTCTCTCCAAAGTCTAGCTAGCATTTTTCTTTCTCCGGTTTTACCAATCTTTTAACTTTTTCCCTTTTTATCTTGTATTTTTCGTAATCTCCTTGAGTTTTTACTTAAGTATTAGTACCGTTTTTTTAATATTTTAACTGTATTTTCGATTACGTCATTCCACCAGTGTGTTCTCTATCATTTTCTATTCGAAATTCCCTTTGTCCCGCATGCTTTCCTTGCTGCAATCAATACTAATCTAAATGATAAAAATAAATACCTGTTAAGGCATCAATAAGCTCACACAAAATGAGAAGAAATAAGACAAAATGGGACGAAATCAAAAATTAAGGGAAAAGAAACTCTCGCTTAATGTTTATACCACTGAATGAGTAACAACGCCTTTATTTTCTACCACATCACAAATTTTACAGGAAATACTATTAACCAAGACTTGGCAATACTGCGGTGTAAACGATCCCCATATTTCTCGAAGTTTCCGCTTTGGTTCAGGAATTTGTTCTAACATGATGTTTCCATGGTATCTCTTTCATCTCGTAGGCTTAGGTTTAGTTTTAATAATTTAGTAGTAGAGGAGCAGAACAGTTCCTTTCATTTTCACGAAAGATCATCAAATTGTTTCTTCACAGATCACTTGTCCGAACGCAACGAGAAAATGATGTGGCAAGTGTATTTCATGCTTCTCCTCTACTACGTGAACGGCGATTGCAGACTAGATTTACAAAAGTCTTCCTCTAACATTTCCGATCGAAACGTTTCCGTGCAGTCTACGGACGAAGCCAGTGAAGCTGACGTATACTCCTCAACTACGTCAAGAAATGATTGTGAAGATGATCTTCAGAGAGGGAAACGCTGCTTAAGGAATTTGGACAAATGCATCGAGGAAGGTAAGTCGGGCACGTAGATAAAGTATAATACAGATCTCAGAAATTCTCGTTCTCGCGACCGGGCTGTTAACTAAAACTAAAACCCGCGAACTATGAACTATGTAAATTTGTTTGCCTTGAATCCCATTTCAGTTTCTCGTTGAATATTTTCTTAATACTACCTCCCTCGTTCCGGAAATTGTTTTAACCGCAATCTGCGCAAAAAGAGCTTTAATTTGATGTATAATAAGTCATACTTCTAACAATTTCGATTTTCGTCGAAATTTCCAAGGGGTATCCCTTTGGAAATTTAGGAAAAATTGAAGATGTTCTAAATTAGACGAAACACGGTGCATATACGTTTTCGAAGGCGTAGAGTGCGATTCCGACGTCGAAATCGATGAGATTTGCTTCGTTTGGATCTTGGAGCGTACAGAAGCGTTTCGACGAGAACCACGTTTCACGTTCCCATCGAATATTTTCGTAATAACACGTCTCTCGTCCCGGAAATTGTTTTAACCGCAATCCGCACGAAAAGAGCTTTAATTTGATGTGTAATAAGTCATACTTCCAACTACTTCGATTTTTTTCCAAATCTCTGTATGTCATTTTCGTATTCAACATTTATCATTTCCTTCCCCTAGCTCCACGCACATCGAATTTGACCCTTCTGTATTACCTAAGAAGAAGAATTTTGTACAGAACTCGTTAGAAATGATGAAGCACAACCACAATTTTTTATCGATTTTAATTATAACAGATAAGGCCGATTTTCATCTGCGCTGTTATATAAATGAACAAAATTTGAGATATTAGGGGCAGGAAAACGACAGCGAATCAACAGATTCCAACGCAATAATGAATAAAACTCGTAGAGTAAACACTTCACTAAGTTTTATTATTATTATAGATCTTCACCAAGTAAAAGCCAGCTCTATTCAATTTTCGATTCCAATCAAAGGCCGAGGACGACTATGAACTCTCTCATGCCACGTGCAGAAATTTGGTTGCGTATGAGCGATGTTATTTATAAAACGTACTATAAACTTAAAATGTTTTAGCACGTCTTTTCCAATTATGTATGCATTATTACTTAAATCTAGCAATAGATTACGTATTTTCAATTTTAAATTGTCGAATCAATTCTGGCGCATACTGTATTCGACTATGTCGTATGATATAAGATATTTCTCAACAATAGATTTGCAGAACTTGACCGCGGGTGGGATAAGTTTCGTAAGAGTAAAGCAACAAAATAATCGTCGGCGGTCAAACGGAGCAGCGCGGTAATACTTTCATTTAAAGAACTGCTTTGGCGGTTAATATGTCAAGGTGGAGAGCATCCGACGAGATTTAGTCGACTATGTTCGTAGATATTTCGTCTTTCAATCCGTCCTCGTCGGCTAGGAGAAGCCTATATTTAAAAAATAATACACTTTTTGATCGTAAAATTATTAAACTGGTTCCGGCTTAGGGGGAAACGGTTTCCCATAAACGAGATTAATAATTCATTAACAATTTATTTCTGAATAGTTAATAATTTTAATGATATAAATGCCCGTTAGCGAAAGTCTACAATTTCGTAAACGGCCTAGATAGAAGGAACACGACTTACGTAATACTTGTAATACATACATAAATCGTTTCACTTTCACAGCCTTGGTTAGAAGTAGAATCGCGCTTGTCTAAAGGGACACGCGGTCCACATTTCTAACTCTTTGAATAGAATTTACGAATGTTATTCGATAATTTTTTTCCTCGTCTCGAAATGAAGAGGAGCAGTTTGAATATCTCGCGCGCAAAACTCGTTCATTAATTGGCTGCTGAGTTAGGGCTGTTTCAAACTAGTAAAATCCAAAAGCGATTTCGGTGCAATCTGTCATTTTTGACATAATCATGAATATAACCAATAAAATTATTTTCAAGGATTATTTCGTATCGCAAGAACGCGCGTTTTATAATTTTTTGGTGAAATACATAGAGAACGTTCTTAAAGCAAAATCTATAAAACATGGGAATTAAGGTGTATGAGATAATTCGTTTAAAAATTAGTAATGTCATAGTAGATCACTGTAATATCATAGATATTCCCGTTAAATGTTTACAGCAAAGTGACGTTGTCACTCCTTGTAATTTTGAAACTGAGTATACTGTAAACTGGATTGGCGCTGTCATTCCTCTTAATTTTGAGACAGGGTATAATGCAAACTGGAGTAGCGCTGCCATTCCTCCTAATTTTGTGACAAAAACGCTGTTACTCCTCCTAATTTTGAGACAACATAGTATTTCAAATTATTGAGAATTCCATTTGCGACATAAATTTATTGTAGGTACGTCAAAACTGAAAATGCGCTTATAAAATCTAAGGAATTTATTCAATTTTATAAAGTTGAGTAGTGTAAACCGAACCGACGTTGTAACTCCTTCTAATGTTGAGACGGAGTATCGTGTAAAAAGGACTGACGCTGCAAGTCCTAATTTTGAGACCAAGTATAGTGTAAACCTGGCTGACTTTGTTCCTCCTTCTAATTTTGAGACAAAATATTTTTTCAAGGTGTTGAGAATTCCATTTGCGAGATAAATTTATTAGGTATACGTCAAAACTAAAAAATGTGCTTGTCAAAATTGAGAGAGTTATTAAATTTGATAAAGTGGAATTTTCGAAAATAGATGAAATAATCGAACAACCAAAGTTTGACATGGCTGTCAAATTTGCTCGACTAAAGTGTCAATTAATATGGCACAAGTGTCAATCATTTTAGCGTTTTCTTTTGCGATACTTTTGTCCTAAATAAATTACTCAAAAATTCGCTGAGAACACAAATGACGGCTGTAGAATCGAATGTAGAAAATTCAGTTAACAAAATACGTCGTGCTAAATGCATAACATACAAAACTGACAAACGTGCTTGTTAAATTTGATTAAATTGTCAAATTTTTGTAGTTTGTGCAGCTTACTCTCGAATATAGGCGAAGTTGTCGAAGAAATGAAGTTCGCCCGCTTTAAAAAACGTGCTTATTTATCAAAATTTACTTCAGGAAGGTGTCCAATATCGCGTTAAAATCATCAAAACCCACAATAATAGGTTTCACTTTTTAAACGTCAAAACCGTCAAATAATCAAATCAGTTGGACATAATTGTGAATATAACCAATAAAGCTATTTTGAAACGTCGTTTTGTATTACAAAAACGTAAGTTTGATGAACTTTTGATGAAATAGAGAATATTTTTAAAGCAAAATCTATAAAAAGATGACAATTAAGATATTTGATATAATGTGTTTAAAAATTAGTAATGTCATAGTAGATCACTGTCATAGATTCTCGCGTTAAATGTTAAATCGTTGAGTAATGTAAACCGGATTGATGCTGCAGTTCGTAATTTTGAGACCAAGTATAATGTAAACCTGGCTGACCCTGTAGAAACTAACAAATGTGCTTGTTAAATTTGATTAAATTGTCAAATTTTTGTAGTTTGTAAAGCTTACTCTCGAATATAGGCGAAGTTGTCAAAGACATGAAGTTTATGCACTTTAAATCAACGTGCTTATTTATTAAAATTTACTTCAGTAAGGTGTTCGATATCACGATAAAATCATCAAAACCGTCAAAAATAGGTTTAACTAACTAAACGTTAAAACTGTCAAATTAACGTTGTGCGTCAAACTTTTTCGTCAGTTTGACATAATCGTTAATATAACCAATAAAACTGTTTTGAAACGTTATTTTGTATTGCAGAAAAGCTAGTTTCATGAATTTCCTGACAAAATAGAGAATATTCTTGAAGCAAAATCTATAAAACGAAAAAATTAACATGTCGAAAATAATTTGTTTTGAAAATTAGTAATGTCATAGTAGATCACTGTAAAAGATATTCCCGCAAAATGTTTACTTATTTTAATTTTACTTCAATCAGACACCGTGTCTTTGTTAAATATTAGATCTTTATTACGAACATAGAAATACATATGTATATCAATACAACGCCACGTTGTCTATATCTTCTTCTTACTTATGTGTGCGTCAGTGTACATCTGTCCTAATATCTATCGAATCTAAGTATACTACAAAGACAGAGTATAGTGTAAACCTGTCTGACGTTATCGCTCCTCCGAATTTTGGGACAGAATATCGTGCAAACCTGAGTGTCACTGTCATTCTTCCTAATTTTGCGGCAAAGTATCGTGTAAACCGGACTGACGCTGTCACTCTTCCTAATTTTGCGATACAGTATCGTGTAAACCTCACAGGACGCTGTCACTTCTCCTAATTTTGAGATTAGTTAGAGATTGCGATGTTTTTCTTGTTATCACCTCGTTAGCTCGTTTTTCGCTGTATTTGCCTTTCTTTCGTAATTGCTTTTGGTGCTTTTCTTCCATTTTGCTTACTTAGTCTGTAAGAGACACACACTCTGCGTCTACTTACACATAAATTAAATGTATATATATGTATATATATATATATATTTCGTGACCTTTTATACTTATCTTATATGATAGATCTCTACCACTAATAGGTCAATAAAAAAGGCTGGTTTGTAAACGCAGAGGATTCAAGACTGTTTGCATGTCACGTGACCTCTGTCAAATTGTTTGCATAACTTACAGGTTGGTAACATTTTAAAAGTTATTAGGGAATGTCAGATTTAAGATTGTTTGCAAGTCACGTGACCTCTGTCAACTTGCTTGTATAACTTATAGGTTGGTAACATGTGGAAACTTACTTGACTTAATTTTACTTGAAACAGTACAGGCAACGGTGCAATCCTGGTTGCATATAGGATTTGTTCACGTGACTCATAAACCCGATATTTGTCGCGATTAAAATTATAAAATATTGGTCTTATTTACAGATGCAACGTATAATACTTCC
Organism: Chrysina gloriosa; assembly: GCA_038088585.1. Lineage (NCBI taxonomy): Eukaryota > Metazoa > Arthropoda > Insecta > Coleoptera > Scarabaeidae > Chrysina > Chrysina gloriosa. Next base: position 460,921 of record CM076089.1, on the reverse strand, counting down.
GCAAGTCATCTGATCGACTATTTAACAAACAGGATACCGCCGTTCAAATTGTACGATCTAGAAGGCGTACGTCAGGAGTGCCAACAATCTAGTCAGAAATTTACTCGAGATTTGAGAAATTTTAAATATTGGGCTTTACAGAGTAAGTACATATATTATGTCTTTTAGTGATTACGAAAAAAAGTGTAATTTTCTATAATTTGTCTTTAAAATTATTTTTATTAAACGCATTCGCGTGTTGTGCATGAGATTCGCATCAAAACTAGTAGCTTCTTTTCTTTTGGAAAAATTACAAAATTTTGATCTTCTCTTGCCATCCGTAGACGTAATTTGGAAAAATGGAAATTCAAGCAAACTTTGACTTTCCTAAAATACCTACTTACGAGAGGCAAAATATTAATTTGAACGAGTCTCTACCAAAACAACCTTAAAAGGTGCGTTTATTGAGCAGCTCGCAAAATATCTGTGCAATGGCTTACTAAGCAAGCGCAAATTGCTTATGTCAAGAATTACAGTCGAGTCTCGTTTATCTTCAGTTCTCCGAAACGAACGAGTTTCGTTTATCTAAGTCGGCAGGGGTCCCCACTATCGCCACCGTTGCCATACCAACTGGAATTCCGTTACCTCCATCCCTCCCATTTCTTCCAAGCTCACTCTAGATTCTAGCGTGACGGTGAAATTGTGGAACATGGAAGGAAGCGTGGAACTTAAAATAATCGAGACTCCCAAGTTAAGATAAATGAAACTCAAAATACATGAGTCTCAAGATAAACGAGACTCGACTGTATCACGACGATTGATAAAGCATAATACTTTCCGTGTTAATTAGTGACATACCCAATTTGTGCTTGCTTGGTAAGCCATTGCACAGCTTTCTTTGGGGAATTGCCCAATAAACGCTCATAATAAGTTCGTTTTGTAGAGAGTCATCTAGATTCTTCTTCGAATTCTTAAAATAAGACTTAATTTGAAATATGGAAAAACTAGTGGAGATTGCAACCAAGTCATCCTTGGCTGCAATCCTCAATAATTTTCCCATCTTTAAATTTAAGTCCTAACGTGTATAGCCAGTAGTTCTGCTAAAATATCTTAAAACAAGGTCAGTTAGACACGAGAAAATTATTTTTTAATAACCTACGGTGAGAATTGGGTACTTGTTCAGGAAGTTACGGTTTTCCTTTAATTTGCAGATTTTTTATGTTTGCCTGTAAGTTTCTTTTACAACTAATAACTTTCATTTTAAACATTTGTAACGCTACGGAATTCTTTAACGCAGAAAATGAATTTTACTTTATGTTTTATTCGACCTCGATTAACATCGTTTATTTGTTGTTATATAATAGTGTACGATGCCACGGCTAAATTGCCTTCCGGATTTCTTAGTGGAAACGTCCTCCAATTTGGCGATTTTGATTTATGTATGGAGGCAAACAGCGCCGTAAATAATATTTATGGCCAATATTGTTTGGCCAATATTCAAATTAAAATCCCCAACAGCGACTATTTAGCCGGTGTACACGATTTGGTTCATGCTCATGGACTAATTAGGAGCAAATTAACGGATGTAAGTATACTAGCAAATACACATCGAAATTCATAAGCATTTTTCTTTTCTTATTGGTTCAGTAGTAATTTCCGGTCAAATAGTCTTCCTCACTTGATATTTTATAATTGATAAATCCGATACACGAAGGTACAGATTCCCACCCTTAAGTAGGGTAAGGATTTGTCCCTTCAAAGTATGAGGGGCGCCTTTTTAAGTTGTTACAAAAACTAGGAATGAAATTTCTTTTGTAACAAACTGCACTAACGGATCTCTAACAGTAACATTCTATTGACGTTTCAGCCCAGTCATCGCGTACCGAGATTCTCGAGTATCCAATGGGGCCTATGCGTACCGCATACGTGCGATTCCGAAGATGTAACTATCGGTTTGGATCGAGTTCTGGGACACATCTTCAACGGTACCGAACTTCAATACGAAACGTTAGTCGATTCTACGTTATGCACGTCTGCGGAGCCCCAATCCTGGCCAATTGCTACGAGCGTGGCGATGTAAGATTATTAATTATACTTTTACGCGATATCGGGAATTCGGAGTAATTAAAAGTATGTATATACGGCATATTATCAATCATTTCTGTACACCATGTGACTACCAACTTAGGCAACTTAAATAACAGTTGGTAGTAGTGGCAATATTGTACGTAACGTATTACAGGCAGTAGCGTAGTACCGTGTGATTCTTAATGATTGTCCTGATCCTACACTACTTTCCACAGTTCCCACATCAATATTTACTTCAATTTTTCTATCTGAAGTTAGCTTTTTAGTAACTTCTAGTGGATTTCCCCATATCTATTGTCATGGCTGTCACTTACCCTTCATAGGTGTGCCATATGTATTTTTTCGGGTTTAATATGAACAAGTCTTTTTACGTTTCAAAAGATACTTGAGAGAGTTACAATTACAAATGATAGAAAAGTAAAACATCTGCATAACTCTCCAATGAATGACCTACACTGAGCTTCATTTGTTAGGCAACTTCCACAAACCACAATTTCTTCCGTTGATAATTATTGGCACATGCAATGTAGGCTGCAGTGCAGTCGTTACACGACTTTCTATGAAAGTTACCTAATAAATGAACCACAGTTATAGGTTGTTCGATTGAGAATTATGTAGATGTTCTACTTTTCTATTCTTTAAGAATAATTATTTCACATTACTCACATTCTACTTAGCTTATGTTACACATAAACGCGATAAAACCGGTGTGCTCGGTTACTTTAAATATTTGATACAAATATTGGAAGAAAAACTTAAAGAATGACAGCAAAAATTGTGAATAACGACTGTACACCAATGTCAAATGCTAAAACAAAATATGACTAAGTTTTGATAAAGGAGTGGATTATGTATTACTATTAAGTTGTGTAAACTGGACTGACGCCCTTACTTCTCCGAATTCTAATATCGCGGATTGTACGTAAGTAAAGACAAAGATCGATTTACACTACTTAATAGTAACACGCTATCCACTCTTTTATCAAACCTTATATATGACCCTTAGTGATATACGAATGCTATAAAGGTATGAAAACAAAAATCACCAAAATTTAAAAATCCCTTGTCACGTCAAGTCACGTGGTGTATAATCATTCTCGGTAACTCTGTATGTATGTTGGCGTATCTTTGTGCGGGTTATTTCGAAAGAAAAGTGTTACTTTATTTTCCAACAACATGATGTATGATGTCCTCGTACATATATACGTACGAGGACTGTTCACTTTGTTATGAGCCTAGTGAAGTAATACACAATATATTGATAAATGATCTGGGCAAACAGCGGTAATTACGAAATAAATTACGACAGCCTACATATACACACAGAACTACTCATACTCATACAGCATCGATTTGGTACCGTCTAGAGTGGGGAGTCGACGATGCTGTCGTAGCTTATTTCGTGATTGTACGCTGTTACCGCTGATTTGCCTAGAGTATTTTTAAAATACATTTATTCCCAATCACTCGATTGATTTTCTCAAATTGTAAAACATCACGGCTTTGTTGCACGATTTTTGAATAGAAGAAAAGCACTTTAAACTTATCCATATCGAAGGTAATTTTTTTTTTTTTTTGGCTGAACCTGAACGACGAGCGTGGGTTCGGCTGTAAATGACGCGTCCGTTCGTTCAAATGTTCATTTTGGGGAAATCAAGGATTTCCGGGGCGATTTCGAATGGATGCGTGCACACATACAGTGTTGACAGTATACTTCGTTCCACATGAAGTTGACAGTATACAAACTTATGGGAAATCTGTCGCTATACCGTCATTGTTGTTCTTGTCTGAAAATCGTTGTTATGATAGAAATGAACATAAAGTGACAACGTAGGTTATGATGAGTTTGATATAATTTGTATAATAAAGTAAGATATCAATGGTCTATAAGGGCGTATACTATCAACTCGCAATGGAATAGACTATAGCGTAGGTCTTGAGTAAACAGAACTGTTGTCTGAGCGAGAACGAATGAGGAGTTTGCTGCGTGCTCCATTATTTATAGTTTTTAAAACAAAAACGAACGCCACCAATCCGGCAACTGAGATAATTAAACATTTCCACACCGGCGATAGATTTTAAGAAAATCCAACAATAAGTTTAGAAAATAAAGAAATTTGGAAGCTATAATCTCGACTTTGGCGACGAAAAAGTGCTTTAAGGACACGAAATTCTTTACAATTTCTTCTCATCTTTCCCCGATACTTAACTGAAGAGTTTGAAGAACGAGGAACACGAATTTCAAAATTCCCACACACTGAGTTTCTAATGGAGTCTAAGTTTAGAAAATGAAGAAACTTGGGAGGTATAATCTCAATTTTTGCGAACAAAAAGTACTTCAATGGCACTAAATTGTTGTTAGATTTGTTCTCTCATCTTATCATCACACTTAACTGAAGAGTTTTAAGAACGAAACACATGACGAATTTCTAAACCTAACATGGAAGTTCCAGCACATTCCAAGTTTAGGAAACGAAGAAATCCGTGAACCATAATTTCCCTTTTTGCGCGGGAAGAACTGTTTCAACGATACGAAATTCTTTACAATTTCTCTCCATACTTGACTTAAGAGTTTGAAGAGTAAGAAACATGGAGTTTCGAACGGAATCTCAGTTCAGAGAAACGAAGAAATTAGTTTTCTTGCGTTGTCGTTAAGAAATTCCAACTATTTTGACATAAATGTTAGTTTGACAGCTGTCAAATCATTGGATGAGATGATTCGCTTGTTTTCAAATACGACTTCGAAATGTCATAGTTCATTTCCGTACGTAGGGGACGAATTAAATGATATTTTTTATTGTTTGGGGCCAGTTTTTGATAAAAGTGTTACATAAACCGATTTTCTTACGCTGTCGGTAAGAAGATCTAACTATTTTGACGTAAATACCAATTTGACAGCTATCAAGTTATCTAACTGGGCGGTTCTGTAATTTTCAAATATGGCTTCGAAATGTCACAAATTTCTTTACAACTTCTTTACATCTTTTCTCGAAATTTAACCTAAGAGTTTGAATAAGAAGGAACATCAAGAATTTCTAAATCGAACATGAAGCTTCGAACGGAATCCCAGTTCAGAGAATGGAAGAAATTAGTTTTCTTGTGTTGTCGTTTAAAAACTCCAACTATTTTGACATGAATGTCACTTTGACAGCTGTCAAATCATTGCATGAGATGACTCGCTTGTTTTCAAATATGGCGTCGAAATATCATAGTTCATTTCCATACGTAGGGGACGAAAGAAATGATATTTTTTGATTGTTTGAGGCCACCTTTTGATAAATCGGTTATAAGAATGTTACATAAACCAGTTTTATTGCGTTGTCGATAAGAATATCTAACTATTTTGACATAAATGTGAATTTGACAGCTGTCAAGATATCTAACGGGATGATTCTGTCATTTTCAAATATGACTTCGAAATGTTACCGTTCTTTTCAGTACGTCGGGAAAAAAATATATTTTTCGATCGTTTGTGGCCCGTTCCTGATAATATCGTTACAAAAATGTTACTAAACCAGTTTTTTTGCGTTGTCGTTACGAAAATCTAACTATTTTGACTCAACAACTGTACAGTTGACAGTTATTGAATGAGATCATACTGCGATTTTGAAACATGGCGGTCGAAATGTCATAGTTCATTTCCGTACGTAGGGGATAAAAAAATTATACTTTTTCATCGTTTGAGGCCCGTTTTTGATAAATTGGTTATAAGAATGTTATTCAAACTAGTTTTCTTGCGCTGTGGGAATGAAAATCTAACTATCTTAACATAAATGTGAATTTGACAGCTGTCAACACATCTAACGGGACGATCGAAATGTCACAGTTTGCTGCAGTACGTCGGGGAAGAAAAATTATATTTTTCGATCGTTTGTGGCCCGTTCCTCTAAATTTTGATACCAAAATGTTACTAAACTAGTTTCTTTTGGCGTTGTCGTTAGGAAAATCTAACTATTTTCACTCGACAGCTGTTGAACAGTTGATAGTTATTGAATGAGATGATGCTGTCATTTTGAAACATGACGTCGAAATGTCATAGTTCATTTCCGTACGTAGCGGACGAAAGAAATTATACTTTTTCATCGTTTGAGGCCCGCTTTTGATTGAAATTGGTTATAGAAATGTTATGTAAACCCGCTTCTATTGCGCTGTCGGTACGAAAATCTAACTATCTTGACATAAATATCATAAGCTGTCAAGTTAGCTAATGTGATTGATAATTCTGTCATTTTGAAGCATTGCGGTGATATGTCATACGTTTCAGTACGTTTGGGGACGAAAAAGTTACGTTTTTCGGTCATTTCAGGTCCGTTTCTGATAATTTGATTACAAAAGTGTTACTAAACGGCTTCCCCTGCATCGTCATTAAGATGATCTAACTATTTTGACGTAAATGTGTAGTTATCGAACGAGATAAATCGATTGTTTTCCAATATGCCATCGAAATATGACAGGTGACAGCAAATTATTTTGAAGTATATATCATTTTGACACCTGTCAAATTATGCAACTTTTTCAAGATGGCCTCGAAATATCTCGGGTGATCCGATTGGTAACGATTTGTCTGAATAAAAAGGTGCGTTAGTTTCGAGGAATATCCTTGAGCAGGTGATTTATGATGATACCACGTTATCAAATCGAATGTTGAAATTTGCATGAGGGTGGGGACGCTGATGTGAATATTTCGAAGTAACATGCAACGCTACCAGTTGCCGATGTCATTCTTCACAATAGCGGGAATCATTCTTTCTCGCTTGGACAATAGATTTCTTACATTCAAGGTATGCATTAACCGGTAACGTATACGTTGTCACAACTCTAATTTTAAGTAAGCGCTTATAAATATGAGATGAGAACATAAATATTGTATGTCTAGATAGTTGGGGGGCGACCTGATGTTATAGTTTCGAAATAAGAAAATATATTCTTTGCAGCTTCTTCTTCTTTTTCATACTGTTATTGGAAATATTTGCAACTCTCTGTGACATATATCGGAAAGACAATAACAGTAAGAAAGTGCTTTTAGAAGGGATTATTTGAACTACTTATATTCGATTATGTCTTTTCAGACGAACTCATTCTCGTATTTTCGTTAAGAAATAATTGGCGAAAATTGTGTTCTACCCGGAAAGAAAACGATATAGACGCCGTTCATACGGTTCGTTTCGTAAGCGGTATAATGCTGATGGCCGCCCATAAATCGATGGCTTTACTATTTCTACCGTACATGAATAGGACTATGGCGGCAAGGGTGAGTAATAATCGCTACAATCCTTGTGATGTTAAGTGTAGAGTTGGCTAATACTGGACGAATACGTGGGCGTTACAAAAGGGGGCAGTTCTGGGCTTGTATTACAAATATTAAATCATAATAATTTTTAGTCAATACGCTGCAGGAAGGAAATGCCACTAGACGGGCTAGGAGCGGTACGGTATACGTGCCTATACGGCTCGGTGGCTCCGAACCCTTACACCGAAAGGGAGAAAGGGTAAAAGATTATATATGTATATATATATATATATATATATAATTTTAAGTTGCATAAATATGTAGATTATGTATTTATACCGGAAATTTAATAACGCTACAAAATACGACAACATTGTATATTTCATCCGCATCTGCATTTAACACAAATTAAACAACTGAACTGACATTGACCAATCTTTTCTAGAGTTTGGGCGAAGCATGGACCGTGATAGGTAGAGCGGCCAGTTTATATACGGATCCGTTTATAATGATATCCGGAACGTTAACGGCGCATTCCTTAATCGGTAAATTACGCGAAGGAAAACGAATAAATATAATGCAGGAGTATATTTCGAGGATATTAAGGATTTTACCGACGTTCGTCGCTCTCATAGTATTCTGCACGTTGATCTTACCGTGGACGGATTCGGGGCCGTTGTGGAAGTCGGTAATAACGCATCATTCCAATATTTGCAAACAACATTGGTGGAAAAATATACTGTTCATTCATAACTATTTCGGTTTCGAAAATATGGTAAGTGAGTGCGAATGAAATTATTACTACGGTAAGATAATCGTGTCGTTTCAGCATAGCCGTAACCGCTGGAGCAGCCAACGGAACTATGTCTGATGCGATACGTAAACATCTGCTGTGTGGCAAAGTAGTTCAAATTCCCTACATATTCATCGATGATTGGCTGCTCCAGCTCGGTTAGGGCAATGCTGGGACGACACGATTATCTTCACCCTAATTATGACCATATGAATGCGCATTATTTTCGACTGTTAAATCTCGTTTCCGGCGGATGTAATAAAAAAACGTAATAAAAGAATGTTTATAGTGCCTTACTCACACTCATCACGTCGGAATAGATATCCAGTTGTTCTTTCTATCCCCGTTTTTGGTATGGTTGATTTGGAAAAGGCCAAAATTCGGCGTCGTAATTATGGTCATAATAGGTTCGATTTCCACCTGGATGAGATACAATTCCACTTATACGCGCAACTTGGCTAACTACGTGTATTATGGTGCTACGTAAGTATCGTTCTAATTCTAATTAAGTGCAAAATATTGATGTCCCACACCATATTATAAAAATTAAAGCTGTAGAAGCTCTAAGCATTGTAAAAAATTAGTATCTTATCGTTACACACGCTACTTTTAAAGGTCAGATATATGTACAATTTTCAAAATAGTTTTGGAATCGATAAAAAAATTCAAGTTTAACCGATCTTGAAAGAAGTACCGAACACTCTTAAAATCGTTAGTCTCAAATACAAAGTGTACATTAAAAATTATCGATGAGTCTTAGTATCACCCGTCTCATTGAACATGCATTTTTTATCTGCACATTTTTATTTAAAATAAAACTTTTATTAAATCGCATGTGACATGCCATTATGGCTGTATAAAAATATTGTTTATTTTTCCAAAGGATAAGGAAGAGGAAGGAAAGTAGTTTTGGATAATCTCGGCGATATAAACTAAGATTGTTCCTATTATTTTTCCGAATATCCTCTTTAAACAGTTTTGTATATCCTTTAACGAAGAAAAGTCACTTAATTTCTTTTTTTTTAGGATAAAACAGCTCTTCCTCACAGCAGATTATATGTACATTATTCCCATATATAGGCTAACTGTTTACGTAATGGGAATAATTTTGGGATACCTACTGCGACAACACGGAAATGTCAAAATTAGACCGGTAAGACGATATTTATCGCTATCAATAATTTAGTTCAAAATTAAATACTTAGATAAAAAGCACAAACTGTTGTCACGTCAACGCCCAATCTAACTTAAGTTTTGGGTTGACGTGGCAAGCGGCGGGGCTATCGGCGCCAACTTGGTGTCTAGGCGTTTCCTCACTCAATATGCATTCGACTGCGGTAGCGTGAAGTTCGTGATATCTCTGAATTTGCCGCCAGTCGCTTCGCTTGAGGTTAAGTACAGTGTGAATGTAGGCACAAGGGAGGCGAAACGGAAGCACGTTTGGGAGTTAAGATGGCGAACGATTAGGATTATGACCGGTCGCTCGAACCTGTAGAAGTAGAAAATATACGATTAAATAAATGTGTGTTTTTGTTTATGTGTAAGTAGACGCGTGGTGTGCGTCTACCTAACACATCGGTCAATAAGTCCAGAGGCTTTTTGTCAGATGGCGCCGGTAAAAAAATTCATTTTTGTTACCGTCGGGCGCCATCTCTTAGATGACAGGGAAAAAATTTCATAGAAATCCGTCCATTAGTTCACAAGTTACATCGCTTTGAGTGACGGTACTCTTAGCAGTTGATGCTTCGGAGGAGTTTTTGGGCATTTTCAAGCGAAACAAGGCGGAGTTTTTCCGTCGGTACATTACCATGGACGAAGTATGGATTCACCACTATACGCCGGAATCTAAACGTCAGTCATCTGAGTGGACAGCGGCCGTTGAAAGCCGCCCGAAGCGGCCAAAGATTCAACAATGGGCTGGAAAAGTCATGGCAGCCGTTTTTTGGGATGGAAAGGGAATCATTTACATTGATTACCTTGAAAAAGGTAAAACCATCAACACCGAATATTACATTGCTTTGTTGGAGCGATTGAAGACCGAAGTCGCAAAAAGAAACGGCCGCACATGGCGCGCAAGAAGATCCTGTTCCACCAAGACAACGCGCCGTGTCACAAGTCACTGAAGACGATGGCGAAATTGTACGAATTAGTCTTCCAACTGCTGCCGCACCCACCATATTCTCCAGATCTGGCCCCCAGCGACTATTGGCTGTTTGCACAACTTAAAAAATGGCTGGCTGGGAGAAAATTTCATTCCAACAACGAGGTGATCACCGAATGTGAGACGTATTTTCAAGGTCAAGACAAATCATTTTACAAAAAAGGTATTGAAATGTTAGAAAGACGTTGGACTGATTGTATCACTCTTCAAGGGAACTATGTTGATGAATAAAACAATTTTTGGAAAAAATGTTTTTTTCTCCATTTGCCTCGGGACTTATTGACCGATCTGTTACATATCATATGAACGTAATAAAACATGTTTTCTTTAATTTATTTCTCTTTCAAAATGTAAGTTAGCTTCTGGATAGTCCTCGTGTATTTAGATCAAAATTTAGTTTTTAAATTGGAATTTTGTACTTCACATGTTTGTTTGATTTTATCATTGTGAAAACTTCACACAATTAAAACCATACATTTCTAAGCCGGGTGTTAATTCTAAAATATCCCCGAATCCCTTCTTCTTCTCATACTCCTCCTTGCCTTGCTGAATGTCGAAAATCGACCTATGTAAAATATTTCATAGTAATTTTGTTTTATAGATATACATTTACATCGGGAATATAACGGCGATATTATCTTTTGGTGGAGCGTTCATTGTACCTTCGTTTATGGGACGATTTGACTACGTGTACAGTCCATCCGACGCAGCTTGGTACGCAGCATACGCTCCGATATTGTGGTGCCTTTGTTTCGGTTGGTTTATTTATGTCACTCACATCGGTTACGTAGGTATGGTATAAATTATTAGTAAGTAAGTGTTATTATAAGACATCTGACTTGAGTGCTAATTTACTTTATTTATGATAATTTGACATTAATAATAATTTCTTCTTTTAACCCCCTGTTTTCTATCAATCCCGCTCAACCAGCACGCCCTCCTCGTGTAAAACAACATCACCGCGAACTAATGTTCAAGAAAAGAAACAAGCGTAAAAGATAGGGTTTGTTTCTTTAGAGAAGAGGACATTACGTCATGAAAATATGCGCAAAATGTGACGTTTCATTGACTTTCGCTAGTCAGTTGCCGTGGTAACGTATACAGAACAGCAAATTTGGTTCATTGCGCCGCTGACGTAATGTACTCTTCTCTAAGGAAACGAACTAATATCACGTTTTAACTGTTTTATACACTTATTTAATTGCGACTTAACCTTCCTATACTCACGCATACAGTCTGTGAGACCGACTTATATAGTATAGTATACGTCTTTCATTTTGACGTGAGTATTGGAAGGTTAATTACACACATATAATAACTCGTAATACAATACAAGAATCGTAATCTTCCCTTCATCCTTTCGATACTCCCGTCCCACACTCTTCCTGCTTATCCCCCTCTTTTCACCTTATATCTTGCCAACGCTCTTCTCACATCTTGGTAATTCCCCGAGTTATATGATTGTGTATTGATGATGCAACTGTATCCTTCACAAGTGAATATCGTCATGAGCTGAAAGCATCACGTGGGAAAATCTTAATCATAATTTTTTTACGACCATAAAGACATAAATGTCCAGAGGTTTCCATTAAGGGGCAGTTGCTTCCTTAATCTTAATAATCATCTAATATAGCTCATAAACGAATAATTGTTGTTGCAGGTTTTACGGGTCCAATACTGCGCAATTCCATCCCTAAATTATGGACAAAGATTTCCTATACAGTCTACTTAACCCAGTTTCCCGTTTACTTTTACAATGTCGGCACCACAAAGCATACGGATGAGTACGGAGTGATTAGAAAGCACGTTAGTATGATGGAGTATAACGAAACGATTTATAAACAACAATTAAGAAACAGTACTGAGATTCACAGGATACAAATCTCAAGAAACGAATATTTCTTTTTAATAAAATTATTAGCGTTCCGAAAGCGATAGGATATAGGAAGGCGCTATGAAATCAATCTGAAATACGTCTGTAATCTGTATCTAATTGCTATTTTTATTTCAGGTCAATTTATTGGAATTCTTTTGGGTGATATTCTTCTCGTTGGTTCTGACCCTTTTCATCGAAATACCGTCGCAGAACGTCAGGAATTATATCTTTAAGGAAACGAAATCTGTAGATAATAATCGACGCAAAAAAATTGAGTAGGAATTAAAATTTGTTTTGTAAAAGTTGTATCGTAGCAGGTAATGTAGAACTCTTAACAAGCCTAATAGGTACAGTCGCTATCTGTTTACTGCCTACTGTTTCTTGAGAATCAGCAAGTTAGTCTAGTCTGTTTTAACTGTTGTATTTACAAACATAAACACACGTATCTGTACATTAATCCTCCGCTCTCGTTATGTACACCCTATTTATAAATGATCGAAGGCTGACAACTTGTCAATTTTAGTGATTTTGTTTGGTTCATATTTGTCACTGAAAATTGTCTGTCAAAATTATAGTTGCCATAGTGGTCCGTGTCAGAATTTCTATTTATTATGGTTACCGTATGAGACGCTAATATATAAAAAGAAGTATTTGATATGATTGGAGTCAAGCGGTGTCGTACCAACTTATATAAATGGCAGCATAACATCAGCTTCAATTATTTATAAACAGCCGTTAAACATGCGTGATGATATTTCAAAGGACATTTTTTTGTCTCTTGTATATATTAGATCTGTCGTATTTTTCTAATAAAACAACTGTAAACTTTGAAATACACATGTATTAAAAAAAAATTACAATGTACGAGTCATTTTTTCTGTATTTACCTACTTCTCCATCTTCCAGATTCGGTTCGTTTGATGGCTTCCACGCGATTTCCTTTTCTTTGATTTTCGCAAAATTTACAGAATAAGGGAATACGAAAGAACGATAACTCCGTTGAAATATTTACGTTGCGTAATTGTTGTAATGAATAATTATCAAGTAAATAATACTCCTAATAAAAATTAAATAATGATTTTTTCCTTCTTTATCAAAATTTCTCGAAATTTGGGGCGTCAGTGGAGACAATGATTGGAAGGATAAATAAGAAAGAAAAGATGGGTTTTAGTATTAAGTCAGTAACTAATGCTCTTGTTATATATAATTCTTTCACCCTTCTTAATACAGGATTGCTTTCCTTCTTGGATAAATGTATAAGGAAATCGTGGAAATCATTTCGATTAACACCGTACACCGCCAGCAGGTATTTGTAAACAGATTTTTAAAGGAAAATGTGATGTACATGTTGAAGAAATTTTGCGCTAATTAGACTTAAATTTGCGCAAACTAAACTTAAAATAATCAGCATTATATAGCAATCCTAACAGTATTTTGTTTATGGGCGATCTCGTCGGTGTTTTGAAGATTAGGAATGCACGATTTATACTTATTTGTACAGGAAATGATTTCGATATATATACATTTAGATGATAGTTCCGAGCAAATTCCTAGTTTATCGTTTTCTATATATGTACTTGTTTATATCAAAGTGCATCATCTTTTGTGAAAGTGTAGATGTTCGATTTTGCTTTCAAACGATTACAATTATAACATTTAACAGTTTGTCGTCGTTATTATACTTTGGAAAAAACATACGCATACGAAGATTTTCCGTAGTAATTCGGGAACGCAATCGATGTTTTATAGTTTATTAGACGTATAAAACAAATAAAATAGAACAAATTACAATAAACGTTGCAAAACGTTAAGATAGCACCCGTTCTTTTTAATAAGGTACAGTGCAGTCCTAAAAATACTTCTGCACTCCTACCAACTGACTTGTTTTTATTAGAGCCAACTTGCCCCGAATCCCACATTTTCCATTACTTCCGGGACGTATATTTTCACGCAATCGTATTTTGTAAAATATTCTCTCGATAATATTAAATATTCGGTATAAATTGAATGGAGTTTAATTGCTGCAAATAATAACGTTACAGAAATTTAAATTTTCCTAAATACTAAATCGATGGTTGTGGACGGGACTAAAACGAACGACGAAACGTATTCCAATTTCTGCGGCGTTTTCTCGCAGAAAGATATTTTGAAATTCCTCAGGATATTTACTATGGCCACCTTCACCGTAGTAAATCCATATCTTGCACCTTCAAAAAACAGAGAAAAAAATTGTTTTATTAATCTTTTCTATTACTGGAATGTAGAGTGTGCGAATATTAAAAGATAAACCGAACTCCATCGATTTTCAGACGCGCTGAAACGCGTCGGTTTTAGTTTTTAGAACGGGCCATTGCAATTTGGGCCGGGAACGAAGGCGCATGGTTGTCAGTTTGTCAATTACTAATTACAGATGAATAATCTCGAGGATATAAGCGCTCGAGGTAAGCTGAAAGGGATCGCTCCAAAGCGCATAACGATGGATTTACAAAACATTTGGTTTACTAAAAATATAATCAGTTGCTATATTCATTCATAATTTTGGAAATAAATATCGACATCGCCCACTGCGGAAACCAGTATTTTTCGGACAATCATTTTGGATCTCCCTGTATATTACCCATACATTTACTTTTAAAGCAATCAAAAGTTGAGACGTCCGTTGTAATAGTCGTGTAATTTACTTGTTAATCGTTTCAATATAAAAATCAGTTTCTGTTAAAGGAAATTGAAGTTTACCATCGATACCCGGTAAACATTTTTTAAATTTCGCGGTGTAAGGTATAACCCTATGTTGGCATCACTTGCTATTAGGAAGTATTAGTTCTTAAGTTGGTGACACAATGACATGAAGTAGTATAATAATAGAATAGAATGAATATGGCGACGAGAACTAAAATGTGACCGTAATGTAAAGACCAAGAATATATATTTATTTTCATTGAGGTGAGTTTTATTAAATATATCGTGAATGAGGCCCCTGACGAAGACCTCTACAGCGGAGAGTTTAAGTTGGTATTTCCGGCGATAGTGGACGTACTCGCCAATTTCTAAGCACAATGCGCATGCGAATAAATTCACTATTACCGGAACTACCAACTTAAACTATCCGCGAAATTTAAAAAATTGTTTACTAAAATATATATAAAGTTCGTCTAATGATTCTTTTTACACACGTCATCCATTTTTATCCGTACGAATCAAATCGGAACTCCTAGTTCAAGTTAAGCACTATATACATAATGTATTAAAATAATCTGCACTTCTCTGACAGTCAATTGATTACCGTAGTAGTTTACATATAACTTCTGTGTCAGACATACGTACTTGAATATTCGATACCGATAAATAAGGATAGTTAGATTAACCGGCGATCTTTGCTTGTGTCACTCAACAGTGACGTGGCTAAAAAGAATCATTAAACGAACTGTATATGTATATATTTTTCGTCACCTTTTTTAATTATCAGAAAAATTGTTTACTGGGATACACACAATGCAGCCAACTTAAATTCGTTACAAGTGACATGGCTCCCTCTTTTACGTTTCCGGACATCATAGAAACGTCGAATTACCTGTCACTTTGACAATGAAAATTCAATGTATCTGTGTTTGTTGTGTTTTTCTATTTTCCCATCGTTCTTTTGCAAGACAGAATCTGTTGTTTTTACAACTAATTAATGTTAGCACCTAAACTTGATTATGGTTGCTTAATTAATCTTGCGCGCGCTAAAATTTTAGGGTATGGCATGACAGTGCATGACAGGAAATATGTATGTTTAGACTGACGTAAATTGAATTTGAAAAAAAATGGCTGGAATGTTAAAGGAAATCACATCATCATCAGTAATATTTCTTTGACTCGAAAGTATCGACTTAATTCAAATGATACAAAGATGATGTAACTGTCAAATTAAAACGGAAGTACAGTAAGATTCAAAATTACTGTCTGTGCCGCTTCCGTTAAAAGAAATTACTTTCTTAAAATGTCGCCATACTTACATTGTGGTTAGCATTATGTTTAGTCTGAGCAAACGGCGGCACTTACGAAATAAGTTACACAGAACTACTCGCATACAGCGCATCGATTTAGCATTGACTAGTTAGTGGGAAATCGGCGATGCTGTCCTAACTTATTTCGTAATTGTATGCTGTTACCGCTGTTTGCTCAGGCCAGTAATGATGATGTAACTGTCAAATTGAAACGGAAATACTATAAATTCAGATTTCGTATAAGTCGTATATATTTTAGACTTCCTTGTGGAATAAGCTATAATAAAATATTGAAAGCTGTCATTGGTTTTGTTTATGTTATTATGTATTTAGGTGTTGGTTATATATTGTATTGTATTTTATATTCCACCAGTACTTTTTAGTGCTCCGTCCCTATTTGTATTGTTATTGGTAAGTATTAAATTTACTAATTGATCATATATGACCGTTTTAACAACGTTCAATCAAAACTTTAAGGACGCTAGATACACACCATTGACCACCAAAAGGGTTAAACAGCTATTCCACCAACCTTTAACAATTGGCAAATGTCATTAAAAATATGTTACTTTTGTGTGATGTTTTACGAAGAAAAGGCTCTACATCATTCAATCCCCGATATTTAAATCAGGATCCTTTAGATTTTTACAAATTTTCTTTTTTGGTACCATAAGACAAATAGGATGACGTTATGTAAATCCTACACGTTGAGATTTGATGCTGTAAGGTGCATCCACTGTATTGGATGGACCTTTACGAAGTCAATTCTTCCAATAAAACCTAATTTTGCGTACTTACGATGTAGTATCTTAAAGATTCAAAATTCCCGCGCTTAGTTTCAGTACTTTTCTTCCAAGATACAAGAGGGTGCCAAGGTTCCACTTGTTTGTTAAGAGAATGCGTTAAATCTTGTTAGGTTTCTATGATAAGTAATTTATAAACTAATAATTTCGTGCTATATGTTAAGGATGGCACGGTCTCTCAGTAACAAACGTTAAATATTAAGAATATATTGATAAAAAGAACGCTTCACTTATACGTTTCGTTTACATCTGTGTCCTTACCTCTATCTACATACCCTCTTCTATATCGCTCCCTACCTTACCAACTGTAACAAGGCGGGATTTTTAAAATTTTATTCGATTCCTACCATATACTAAAGTAAGATTAACTTACCTATGCATATTCTAGGTCCAGCGCCGATCGGTAAGTACGTGAAGGGTGTTATATTCGCTTTATTTTCTTCTGAAAATCTCGACGGATCGAATTCGTGCGGATTCGGAAAGTATTTCGGATCCATGTGCATTCCGATCAGGGAGATGTATACGTTGGTACCTTTCTCTATCGTTATGTTGGTATCGGGTATTTTGTAATCTTGAGCCGTCTTGCGATCCAGAAACGGTAGAACGGGATACATCCTCATGGTTTCTAAAAATACGTAAAACGTGTTATGTCTCGCGAAAGTTGCAATTTGTCATCTGGTGGAAGAGGTAACCTTAATTCGAACACAATTTTACAAAAATTTGGGGTCGGGGAAAATGATGAAAGAATTACCGCAGTAGTTCAATTTAAGGACGAATGAGATCGAATTGCGATAGGTTCGGGAAAAGTAAGTATATTTACCGGCTGGAAAATCTCGAAGAGACAATTGATTGAAAAACAACCAGCATAAATTTATATATTTTTCAAATAGAAGAAGAGATATCACAACAATAGGCAGGATGACAACGATTAACTACTACAATCGTTGCCGGTATAACTTATACATATATACGATTGTAATAAACTTCATTAAACGTCAGAAATACGTGTAATTTTTGGTTTGAACAGGTTATGGGCCCAAGTCAAGGTCACAAGGTCGCGTTTGGTTTCGTGCCGTCAAGATAAACAAAACGTATACACCGCTTGAAGCAGACATTTTGAAGTTTAGAAAAATTGTTTTCAGAGCTTGGATTGCTATTTTTCTACGTTTTTCTTTGATTTTGAAGTTTGATGGAACACATCAACTTTCGGAATATAAGATAAAAATAATATAAGATGGAAGCCTCGCTTAGTATTCATCGTGGTTATCTGCTGGATGCATGGTCGTACCCGGAAGTCGAAAAACGGACTGATTCAAAGCCACCTTCCGTTGAGGTTACATCAACCGGATCTAACACGCACCTATTAAAAACTTGCTACGCATACAAGGTAAAAAATCTTATCCATCTCCTCTTAAACCAGGTTAAATAATATTTTCATAATATAAAACACGTGGTAACAATTTTTATGAGAAAAGAAACGGAGATTTGCCCTGATTTAATAAACAACGCCCGAAGAAACTTTTATGCGCTCGCCATTGGCTGTTAGCACAAACTGAGCAAATCTTATTATCATGTCTGGTTGCTAGGCATTAACATCCTGCATCTGTATAGAAGATGTGCAGAAGGAAGGACAAGTTGGCTAACAATCTTTCACACAAATTATCTTACCGAGATGCATTTATTTGGTAACTTTTACATACATCTCAGTGAGATAATTTATGTAAAAGATTTGTAGAATTTTATTTTCTACTTTTTCGTTTGTATTCGTAACTCTCTACAAGCTCTTGAAACTATTTCAAATTGATACGATATATACATAGTAATATCAACGATGCCAACAGAAAAAGAAAAGAGGAAGAAGAAGAAGAAGGAGGTAAAGCAGAAGAAGAAGAAGAAGAAGAAGAAGACGAAAAGGAAGAGTGCTATCCAATACGTTTTCTACTTACCACGAAATACCATCTCCAAGTAAACCATTTCTTGTAAGGCCGTCGCGTTAATTTTACCATTACTGTTACTCATCACTGTTTCGATTTCTTCCCGTAGTCGAGTTTGATATTCCTCGTGTCTGGCTAGTTCGTATAACGTATAACAAAGGATGCTACCTATGGTTTCAAAACCGGCTAAGAAATATTGAGCGGCTTGGGATATCATCGCGGTGTGATCTGCAAACGGTAAGAAAGAAAAAATTGTTACGAAAATATCTTTAAATTTGAATCTGCCGCCAAAAGCCAATGACAGATCGGTCGACAAGGGAAGGGATAGTACAGTGAAGTTAGTTTTAGTTAGTTTCTAGTTTAGTTTTTAGTTGTACCTTTTTTAATTAATTTGTTTGCTGTTACTTTTTGTCAATTTTTTCATGAAATTTTTGTAATTTATGAAGTTGTGAATGAATAAATGTTTATTACAACGAATTATTGACATTTATAGGCAATTCATTGCTAACAATGCCCGTATCTTCGACGGCATCTTATCGAACGACACCCCGGCATTAATCAACAATTGTATAGTAATGGGGTTGTTGGTGTGGTGTGCTGTCAGATATACATGCATAATATTCGGAGTGAGATTCGGTAGATTCAATAAATGGCAGCATAGTCGAAAAAGTAGAACTAACTTGTGGGACACATATCTCAGATAAACAATATTATTTTTAATGAAATCATTCACATTCCCAAAGTGATAAGAATCAGCAAGGAGTTCGCCATATTTTCAATTTGAAATATTTATATCTCAGGTTGCTCCCCTAATACAGACTGAGAAAGTTTTAGTTAAGAAGGTTGGTAGTAAAATGATTGAAGAATTTCCTACCAACCGTTCAATGTTCCCAACATTAGAAATTTCAATAAAGAAACTTGTCAATGTCAAGCAAAAAACAACAACAACAAATACAATATTTTCAATATGTTTCGTCAGTATAGGGCATATTTCAAATAAAAATATTATGGCGAAGTCCTAGTTTGATCCTATCACTTTCGATATGTTATTATTGAAAAAATACAAATTTTTATAAATCAGCACTGGTTTTAGATTGCTGTGCCATCTATTGACCATGAGATATGAGGTCAACCCCTTAAAATAGTGCAAACAAATTCTAATGAAGCAGGTTGGTAGTAAAATGTCCCTAGATTAAAGAATTTTTAAGAATTTGCTACCAACTTTTCGATATTCCCAACCATGCAAATTTCAATAAAGAAGGTTGTCTCAAGCAAAATAGGTATGTAACAATATCTTCAAAATCTGCAATATTTATTTCTTGAGATTGGTAACCTACAAATTAGCCCTGTTTTTAGATTGTGGTGTCATCTATTGATTATGAAATCTCAGGTCACCTCCTTAAAATAGTGCAAGCAAATTCTACTGAAGAAGGTTGGTAGTAAAATGTCCCTAGATTGAAAAATTTTCAAATATCTGCTACCAACCTTTCAGTGTTGCAAACGTAGCAAATTTCTAGGAAAGAAACTTGTCAATGTCAAGCAAAATATGTACGTAGCAATATCTCCAAAATCTGTCATGTTTCTCAGTATATACGATATATTTCAGAATTGGAAATATGGCAAATTCCTAGTTTGTTCCTGTCACTTTCGATATGTTAATAATTTCATTTTGAAAATGATTTATTTCTTGAGATTTGTATCCTTCAAATTAGCGCTGGTTTTAGTTTGTTGTGCCATCTATTGAAGTGTAAGCAAATTCTAGTAAAGAGGGGTTGGTAGTAAAGTGTTCCTAGATTGAAGGATATTTGACGTATCTGCTACCAACCTTTCAGTGTTGCTAACGTTGCAAATTTCAAGAAAGCGGCGTTGTCAATGTCAGGCAAAATATATACTACGTAGCAATACCTTCAAAATCTGCAATGTTTTGAACATACTTTGTCAGTAGATACGATATATTTCAAAATTGAAGATATGACACATTCCTAGTTTGTTCCTATCACTTTCGATATGTTAATAATTTGATTGAGAAAATGATTTATTTCTTGAGATTTGTATCTTACAAATTAGCACTGGTTTTAGATTGTTGTGCCATCTATTGAGGTGTAAGCAAATTGTAGTGAAGTGGGCTGGTAGTAAAATGTCCCTAGATTAAAGAATTTTGAAGAATCTGCTACCAACTCTTCAGTGTTGCCAACACTGCGAATTTCTAGAAGGAAACATATTTCGGAATTGAAAATATGGCAAATTCTTAATTTGTTGCTATCACTTTCGATGTGTTAGTAATTTCATTGAGAAAACGATTAATTCCTTGAGATTTCTATCCTACCAATGATTTACTATTGTTTTTAGATTGTGATGGCATCTATCAACTACGAATTCTTAGATCACCCCTTAACTGTATTAATCTTCTGAGGGTTTGTCGAAAGATTGTTAAAATTCACTTTTTGAACTTGCACACCGCTATGCGGCACATAGTCTGAAGAAATAACCCCTCACCAGATGATGACAGGCGCCAAAATGTAGCCATCTCAACGCAAATTTGTACACCGTTGATTTACAAATTTATACCCCATTTATATACAAATTTGTGTTTAAATGCTAAAGTTCAAATTACAGTAACAGATATCATAAAAATAACGAGAATTTTTGATTTTGTCGTGTTTACCTGTATTAAATCTAGGATCGGTCTCCCTTTGGCTCAATTGTATAACGAAATCCAAGAAGTCGTTCCTGTTAGCACCGGTTTTCACTTTCGAATCTATTTGCTCCTTGTACGTCGTTATCAGACGCTTATTTACGGATTTATCCAAGAAAGTAACACCGAACAGCTTCAACAGGGAAGGCGCGACGTAATGTATATTGAACGAAAACGCCCTGAACAGATTGCCCGAAAATATTTTCGCGGTAACCGTTCGATAGTTATCCTTCTCGTCCGTGAAACTTCTACCACGAATACCGTACCCGGACGCGGTAATTACATCCGTCGAATATTGCGCGGCGAGTTCTTTCGCGTCCACCGCTCGATTTTCGCGATCGCATAAATACCGGCACATCTCCTTGGCGACCTCTTCCATCATCGGTATCTGCAGATTTATCCTCGAGGAGCTGTAAGCTTGCGTCACCTTCTTCCGCATAAATCTCCAAGTATATCCGCGCGTGAGGAAGAGGATGTGGGCTCCTAGAACGTCATCTTTGGGATTCCTACCTAGCGTCCTGTCGGGGAAATGTTCGAAGTCCTTGATTAGGATTCGCCGGACCAGATCTAAATCTTTGACGAATAGCGCGGGATTATTTAACATGAAGAATCCGACGTACTTGTCGTCGTATCGCCAATAAAGATCCTCGATCAGTTTCCATAAAGGCGTCTTAAATCGCAATACGTCCCATGTAAGTTTTAACGACGATTCGTTTATGGTGGATACGGATTTTCTTTTCCAATATAACGCGTAGGAATGGAAGAGATAGGAAAGCAACGCCAATGACGATAGGATCAGGACGATGATGATGAACATCTTGAAGCCCGACGTGAACTAACTATAAGCTTAAGTTTCTCGGCAATTATTATATAGCGTGCAGAGTAAGATTTTATTTAGGAATACATAAATGCATACGCAAATTGTTGTTGATTACAAACATGACTTAACTAATTCGTGACGTATAATTAAAATTTCGTATCGTATCCCCGAGGTTGTAAATAGTTTAGAGCGAAATGTGACCCTGATATTAAATTAGTTTGTTTTCTTCGCGAGCAGTTGGGAATAACAAAGTTTATATAAATTTAGAGTCTTGAACCGAATAAAGATTATTATTATTTCTTAAAGATCATGCTCACGCAAACGATAATTTTGTTTTCGGGTTAGCAAATTGTTCTTTGTGCAGAATAGACGTACAATGATGAATTGGTAACCGTTACGATTAATTTTTTTTTCTAGTTTGTTTTTGTTTCGTTCCATATCACTTGCACCAAAAAAAAATGTTTTGAAGTTACGAATTGAGAACGGGTTCCTTTCAACCAGTTCCGTAAATATTTTGAATAGATTTTTTTATTTAATAATAATAATAATAAACATGTTTATTGTCCAACAGAATTAAACATCCATATGAAGAACAAAATATAATGGAATACTTAACATATTTCTCAATAGAGTGCATCATACACCCTCTGTCCCAAAAGTAACCGCAATGCGTCTATAAATCAGAAACCAGTGGCGTCATCTCTTGATAGTTGATTGATTATTGTAGTGGGACTCTTCCTTACCAACCTGACAAATTTTCATGACATTTGGTGCATAGTCAGCTGATACATCACGCATCCTGTGAGAGTGTTTTTCGTAAACGGTCAGAAAATGAGTCACGAACAACGAGTCAATATTAAGTTTTGTTTTAAACTTGGAAAAACTGCAACCGAGACGTATGAAATACTGCAAATTGTTTATGGCGACAATTGTTTGTCGAAGAGGCAAGTGTTCGAGTGGCATCGACGATTTCGTAAAGGCAGAGAAGATGTTAACGATGACGAAAGAGCCGGTCGTCCTTCGACAACTTTGGCCGAGGCAAATGTGGAAAAAGTGCGCGAATTTGTGAAAATTTCGAAGAAATCGTCAGTGAGATTTATGGAAATGGAGCTTGGCATCCCTAAAACAACTATTCAGCGCATTTTGACTGAAACCCTTGGTTTGAAGAAAGTCAATTCGAAGTTTGTTCCGCACAAATTGACCGACGACCAAAAAACGCTTCGAATCGAACACTCCAAAGACATTATTGCACGAGCCCGTGCAGATGAAAACTTCTTGAAAACGATTGTGACTGGTGACGAGACGTGGTGCTTTCAATACGAACCAGAAAGCAAACGTCAAAGCGCAGAGTGGAGGTCACCAGAAGAAGGAAATCCGAAAAAATCACGAATGGAGAAGTCGAAAATCAAGTCAATGCTGATTTCATTCTACGATTCGAAGGGAATTATCCATAAGGAGTTCGTTCCATACGGCTCAACGGTTAATGGTGCATATTACCTCGATGTTATGAGGCGTTTGCTGGGTCGCATTCGTCGTGTTCGGCCCGAATATCGCGAGCCAGGCAGCTGGAGATTACTGCACGATAACGCACCGTGTCATCGAGCAACGATTGTCACCGATTTTTTGGCGAAAAATGAAATATATTCGATACAGCACCCACCGTATTCGCCTCATCTGTCCCCATGCGATTATTTCCTGTTCCCTCGTCTTCATTTGAAGCAGAAAGGAGTTCGTTATGCATCCGTAGACGCCATTCAAAGATCGACGACCGGCATCCTAAAGGCCATCCCAGAGATCGACATGAAAAAGTCGTTTGAAGCACTCGTTGACCGTGCAAATCGATGTATTGTAGCACATGGAGAATATTTCGAATAAATACAATGATTTTTGTGGACATAACATACATAGCGTGCTTTATTTCGAACTATTGCGGTTACTTTTGGGACAGAGGGTGTACATATATGAAGTACATAGAATTTAAAAAATTAGAAAAGAAAAGAAAAATTATTCTGTAACACATCCATAAGTATAATAATAATAATAATAATAATAATAATAATAATAATTTATTTATTGCCCAACAGCCCGAGAGCTATTTACAGAGCAAAATGAATACAAAACAGTATCAAATATCAAGTTTACGATACAAATATACACACTATATACCAAATAGTACAACAGAAGAAAAAAGAAAATAAATTAAACATAAGAATTATGCGGTAGCATTAAAAAGGATCAAATTCCAGCTCATTTCCATTTCTCATCATATGTGTTATTGGCGCCTTTAATAGCAAGTTCGTCCTAGCTCTGGGAAGATGAAAAGTGTTAACGTGTCTAGTATTACGAGCAGGCGATAGAAGAGCAGAAGAATCAATT
The DNA here is from genome assembly GCA_038088585.1 of Chrysina gloriosa. NCBI lineage: Eukaryota > Metazoa > Arthropoda > Insecta > Coleoptera > Scarabaeidae > Chrysina > Chrysina gloriosa. The sequence continues at coordinate 436,177 of CM076089.1, read as the reverse complement.
CTATTGGTAAGGAGTTTAAGAAGAAAATTTGCGCTGTTGTTGTTTTTTCGATCAGATAGAGAAATGCAGTTGTGCCTAAGAAGTAACCCCTGGTATTCAGTACCTCTTTCCGGATAAACTCCATCCGCTTTAAAAAATAAGTATTTAAGGAACCTCTTCTGAATACGTTCAACTGCTAAATTTTGGTACAGGTAATATGGAAACCACACACTTGAAGCGTACTCAAGTTTAGATCGGACAAACGCAAAGTACAGGGATTTTATTGCGTTAATGTTTGTAAACTGCATGCAAGAGCGAATGACGAAGCCTAACGCGTTAGAAACCGATACACAGATGGAGTCGATATGTTGCGTAAATTGCAATTTAGCGTCAAAAGAATTCCCAGGTCAGAAACACAAGTTTGTCTGGAAATAGGTGTGTTTCTTACTGCATAGCTGTATAGTATGGAGGTGTGGGAGTTTGTATAAGATGCCAGAGCGCATTTAGAGATATTCAGAGGTATATTATTTGCAGTAGCCCATGCGTCGATAGCCGTGAGATTAATTTGCAACCCAGTACAGTCTGCAAAAGTCTTCACTGTTGAAGAGATTTTTAAGTCATCTGCATAGGCTAACAAATCACAATTAATGTGGCATAGAAGATAGTCAAGGCACAAGTTAAATAGTAGGGGACCCAGGTTAGAACTCTGGGGTACACCCGACGTTGGAGAGAAGACGTTAGATGCATAACCATTATAGTAAACGTAGCAGTTACGATCAGTGAGGTAGGACCAGAGAAAGTTCAAAAGGACTGTACTAAAGCCGAAGTTATCCAACTTACCAATGAGCATCCCATGGTCTATTCTGTCAAACGCTTCTAGAGAAATCAACATAAATGACATCCACTTGGTCACGACTGTCAAGCACTTCACTCAAGTATTGGGTGATGTGGGTCAAGTTAGTGGTCGTCGACCTACCCACCATGAAGCCATGCCGATGTTGAGATAGAAAGGGCTTAACAGTCGTGTAGATATCAGTATAGAGTAAATATTCAAAAACTTTAGCAAAGTTTGGCAATATGCTGATAGGCCTGTAATCACAAACATTAGAACGATTACCGTTTTTAAAGACGGGCGTGACTCTACTGATTTTCCAGTTCTTTGAGAAGGTTGCTGTTCTCAATGATAGATTAAAAATAAAGGCAAGTGGGGGTGCTAATATAGTTGCACGATCTTTCACCAGAAAGCTGGGCAAGCCATCATGTCCAGAACTCAAATTGGATTTTAATCTCTTGATGCTCGTAATCACTTCGGTCTCAGTGAAAGGAACCACATTAAAGTTGCTCAGATGGGCGGGGGATCCAGATGGAGCAGTTGCGAAAGAAGCAGGTCCATACACTCTAGCGAACGCACAAACAATATCATTCGGCTCACTACATTCCTTGCCATCATACGCCACACTCCCCGGGATTCTAGAAGTAGATCTCCTGTCACTGATAAAGTTCCAAAACAGTTTTGGATTCTCTGTGACACTCAACTCCACTTGGTGTAAATAAAGGTTGTACGCAATCAAAGATTCGTGTTTTACTAAAGAACGTAAACGTTTAAATTCATCATAATAGTAGGTCGACCTTGTCCTCATCCATTGTTTTTGGTAATTTTCCTTTAGTTTAACGTGCCTTATAATCTCAGGATTGAACCAAGGCGGAAAGGTACGACTGGACCGTTTAGTTTTAGGTACTGAACGATTAATTGTCGAGAACAACATATCGTAAAAGATTTCAAGGACGATGTCTACATCATTAAATCCGTATAACATGTCCCAGTCAATTGCCGCCAGATCCGCATACAAAGTGTGGAAATTAGCCCTGCGGAAGTTGTATCTCTCATTCCTATTAGAGGAAAACGGCACCCCTCGAATATCCATGTCCGATATTAATGAAACCTCCAGTGGTGGATGGAAATCATCAATCCTAAGTAAGGCATTGGAGCTGTATATGACGCCCAGCTCCCATGTGGTGTTAGTAAAAACAAGATCCAGGACGCTGCCATGTGTATTGACAATGGAGTTCCACTGACGTAGGTCCAACGTGTCCATAAAACCACGCAGAGAAGCCGCTTTCCTGTCATTGAGATTCCCCTGACCACAAAATCCTGGGCAGTTGAAATCTCCAAATATCAGTACCTTCTTGTCAAAAAGTTGTACACTGAGAGCCTCAAAGAAGATATCATAATTGTCTGGGTTCATATCCGGCGGCGGATACAGATTGGCAATGTAAGTAATGCTGGTCCCCAATTTACACTTACACATAACTAAATCCGCCAAGGACTGCAGCCGATATATCAACCGCAGTAGCAGTACTATTAAATGGAAACAAACAAAAAACAAATAAATAATTAAACACCAATCCCACTAACTAAGTAGACCTTTTGCAATCTCAAGGACATCACCGAGTGACGTGTGAAAATCACCATGGCGAAAAATATTATTTTTGAATTATTTTGCATGAAATCAAATATATTTGTTGATATTGTGCAGGAAGAGATTGAAAAAAAAAACACACGAGCAGGACTTGAACACACGTTCCCAGGAGTGTAAAACCTAGATCCTATCCACCGCGCTACGATCTCTTCGTTGAACAGCGCTTAAAATTAACGATAGAACAAATAGGAAACTTCAATTTCTTTTTCAACGATTTTCTCAAAAAGTAGAGCGCGATTTTTATTTTATTTTACTCGAAATTACAATAAAGATTCAATGGAAATCAGGTGTGATTGTTTGTATTTGACTGCGTATTAATATATAGATGTTGTGGTCGAATTTCGACCATCGGCCGATCCTAGTTATAATAAATATACTCTACAATTATCGCACCCCTGATACTGCATTCGTCTCATTCTCTCGCGATTTACTTTTCTGAAGGTTTCACTTCTACCGCGCGTGAACTGCACACATAATCTTTCCTTTTATTTTTCACAACGTCTTACTATTACCGCCAATCAAGAAAGCGATTAAAAACCTTGTGTAATGGCAGATCTAATTAATGCTGGCGCAAATTTTGAAATTACTTTCATCACTAAAGTGCAATCGTGATCAAAATCTACGGGGTCATGTCAGTTATCCGTAGGTATACTTAATACACTTAAATACCTCTATTTTTAAATTTGTGTGTGATTGTATTTCGTATCGGTGAACATCACAAGTAATTCAGTCATTACATCGCGCGATGTGTTAGTACTAAGGTCAGGAAGTTATCGAAATTTCGGCGGCTGTAACAGTTAAATAAAGAAACGTTTTACGATCCAGTTATCGCTTTCTTCATTACTACGAAAAAGATTTACCACGAATAATCGTGATAATTTAATATACACGATAGCAGCTATCTAGAGCTTTCCAAGAGCTCTTAATAGCAGAAAAAATCAATAATTAGTGTTATTATTCTATATACCTTGTGCTAGTATATGGTCACTTACGAAAAGAAAAACACTACTTTGTTACACTAACACTTTGTTTCTATTTGAGAATCTAGCAGTGTTTCCGAAACTGCAGTCACGTTTTCCAATAAAAATAAAGTGGTAGTGTAACAAAGTAGTGTTTTTCTTTACGTTAGTTATTATTCCGTGTCTATTGTGTTTATTGATTTTATTGTACCGAATTATTGTCAATTATGCTAACTATATCTTTTTCTTTTTTCTTGGTATTCAACGTCAGTACTAAGGTTAGATAAAAGAGTGAATAACGTGTTATCAAAAACTAGTGTAAACCGGACTCACGCTGTCACCTCTACGAATTTTAATGTTGCACCTTCCACGTAAGTGGAGATAAAGAACGGTTTACACTACTCCACATCCGATCTTTTATCAAACCTTAGTCACCACTAGAGTTTTACTAAAATAAAATGTAGAGGACTCTCTATAAACGACCTAATAATAAAATTAAGTTCGTTAATGGGCAGAGTAACAAGTAACCGTGCGAAAGCTTACAAAGTAAGCACAATTTGCATATGCCAATAATCCTGTAGGAAATTTTGACTATGTCGATCGCAAAACGCAACTGCAGACTAATTAGTTTCGTCCTCATTAGGACTCGTCCGTACAGTATATCGTTCTGCGAGTGACACAATAAACACTTCCAGGTGATACGTATTTTGGCTCTCGAAAATAGGATCGCAATTACTAGAGGTTGTTAAAAAGATGGATGACGTGCCACTCAATTTTATTCTTCAATGATAAGTTGTCATTGAATAATTAAATTCGTAGCAGTGACAGCGCCAGTTAACGCGTCATCAACCTTTTTAACAAACTCTAGTCATTACCAATACTATTTTTATGATACCCCTGAAGGTATCACAGGATGGGAAAGGGCGCCGAATAAATCGCACTAAATCGTTATTATTATTATTTTTATTCACATTTATTCACTTTCAGTATATTACATCGACGTATAGCCACGTCACAATTATGAATAAAATATAATTCAACATTATCTACAATTATCATCGCTTACATTCTATTCAAGTAGGAAGAATATAGATTTTTCATTATTAAATCGTATCTAATCAAATCGTTAAAATTACTATTTCATTTTTTGGGGGAAGATAAGTTCTGACAACGAGACAGATATATACGAGGAGGAGGAGGAGGAGTAGGCGTTAAGGATTTTTGTATGTTTGTGTATATGGGTAGCTGGTCCATTTGAGTAGGTAACATTCAGAAAAATGTACGATTATAGAAAATAGACTTTTGACAAAGCACCTATTTGGTTACTTTATATAATTGGTTTTCTTTTTTTCTTCTGACATGTTTAAAGCCCTGTACAAATTTATACGACTAGAGAGCGGAGTTTTTCCCGTCAAAGCGTACAAATACTTAGGTTTGCTCGGTTTTTTTATTTCTTCCCTCCCCCGTCCTCTTCTAATTGGCACAGAAAGTATGCACTTCGAAACGCGTAAAACGTATATGTTTATATTTCCTTTCGTTTAGGAGAGAGAGGGAGAGAGAGAGAGAGAAGGAGTGAGGGTGAGAGGGAGGGAACAAATTGACTTTTCTTGTTTTTGATATGATGATATGCGATAGCATGCGTAAGATTTCAGTTCGTATGGTGAGTCGAAACTGAAATGCTTTCTTTAAGGTATAACAGCCATTCGTTCAGACGTAATAAACCAAAATTGCACCTATGTTTATGTTAACTTGCCTACGTCTCTGGTTGGCATGACGTAATATGTATTTTTCGAAGTGTGGCTGCTATACATTTGTATAAGTTTTAAAACAATTTTGATTACGTATTCATGACTATGACGTAATAATTAAGATTCGACAAATAATAGTGTAAACCGGACTGACGCTTGTCACCCCATTTACGTGTAAGGCGCGAAATTAAAATTCGGATGAGTGACAGCGTCAGCCCGGTTTACACAACTAATAATGCACTAGTTTGTCGAATCTGAGTAATAATCGTAAGATTGATTGTCTGTGTACTTCAAGCATTTTCATTCAGAAATATTGCTATCATTGTATATTATCTTGTGTCACGTAATATCGACATGCATTAGCATAGAATATTATAAATTTTTGCCGATTAAGGTTGTTCAGGACTTATTTTTTACTTATAATTTTTTCGTTTTAGTTTCTCGTAATTGTGACTAGTTTCATGTTGCAAAACAAAGGGTTTACCCTTATTTATATGTTGCTACTTCCTTTAGTATTTTTAGAAAAAGTCATTCCCTATTCCTGTAAGGTTAAATTGATCATTTATCTCTGATTTGTCGAATAGATGTATTCTATAAAATACATTTAATGTACTGCGGATATTTATTTTTCAACCGCAAACACTAAACTCGGGCGCAAAGAACGAAGTCTTATACAGCGTGATTGATTTCATTCGCCATTACCACCATCTCAAAAGCGGCCATTTCGTGAGTTGTACTTTCGCTGACAGCGCAGCGCATTAATGGGTGCGGTCATTAGACCAAATTGTTTGCGGTTATTATGTCGCTAAATTTGACAGCGCTGTTACCTTGACTTTGTCACTAAACGCGTTGTGTGCAGCCAGCTTAAAATCTTTACTGGCTTAGTAAAACGACGATCGTTTCCTCAACGCGTTAGATGAGCTTAATGCCGTTCACCAAACAAACTCCCGACAGTTCATGAACAGTTTCATGTTTGCTGAACGCGGGTGTAGACGCTAAATTTGACAGGACTGTCAGTTTGACATTCGTACAAAAGCGTTGTGTGTAGCCAGCCCAAAATCCTTACGCGCTTACTAAAAGGCCGATCGCTTCCTCAACGTGTTAGATGACCTTGACGCAACTAACGCCGTTCACCGAACAAACTACCAACAATTCATGAACAGTTGTGTTTGCTGAACGCGGGTACAGACGCTAAATTTGACAGCACTGTCAGTTTGACATTCGTGTAAACGCGTTGCGTGCAGCCAGCCTAAAGTCTTTAGGCGCTTACTAAAACGTGTTGGATGACCTTGCCGCAGCGAATTCCATCCATCAGGAAAATTCCCGATAATTCATTAACAGTTCCGTTTGCTGAACGCGGCTATCGATGCTAAATTTGACAGCGCTGTCAGTTTGACATTCGTACAAACGCGTGGTACGCAGCCGGCCTAAAATCTTTAAGCGCTTACTAAAATGGGGATTATTGCCTCAGCGTGTTGGATGACCTTGCCGCAGCGAACAACATTCATCATGAGAATTCCCTACAGGTCATGAAGAGTTGTGTTTGCTGAACACAGCCACAGAAACAAAATTTGACAGCGCTGTCAGTTTGACATTCGTATAAACGCGTTGTGTGCAGCCAGCCTAAAATCTTTTTCTCCTTACAGTTCGGGTTTAGCCTTGAGTGATTTTCATCTTTGCTTGCGATAAAGAAGTATTTGGAGAAACAACACTCCCGAATGAGCGAGGAAGTGCCACGATGAAGTACCATTCACCATTCTACATTTTCAGGAAAGAAATCCAAATGAGAATGGAGAAAATTGAGTTTTGTTGCATGTCCAATTGTTCTAGGCGTGTTCCTGACAGTAATTTGAAATTCCGTACAAAATTTTAAACGTGAATCTTAAATTAGAAACATTAGGTGTTCATGTTTTTGTTTTTTTTTTTTTTTTGTTTATGTAAGATTATAGAAATTTGGGTATACAATTTTTTTACTACTTATACATCGAATTAAAACAGAAGAAATTTCCTATAAAATAAAACCAAATTTCTACGAGAAAATCCTACTATCACAAGAAAGCCAAAAATTAATTTTGCAAGCTTTCCAAGGGTCAGTTCTTCTGATTCTGATTCGGGACAGATGTTTAGCAAGGTCAACTGAATATTTGGATAGGACGTGTTTGTTTCGCCTTCAAGGACAGCTCGTTATCCTGTATCTAATCCTGGGTTCAACGACCGCTGTTTTATTTCAATCGCGTATCGAAATTTAAAGTAAACAATTCTTTTTTCTCGTAATATATTTCTTTCATTCTGATAATCGAGATGTCGCTAGTGACGTATTAAATCAATCGGAGTGTATGCAGTTCTCTTATCGCAACTTAGGCCTAGGAGTAAAACGAAACGAATTACATATAAAATAAAACAAAACTTTTACCAGAAAATATTTTCCTACTGTGAAGGGAAGACAAAAATTAATTTTTCAAGTTGTCCAATGACCAATTCGAAGATTTCTGACGATACGGGCTCAATTAAAATATTTATTATTAAACGGCGTGCGAATGTAAACGCTAGTAGAATTCGGGCCGTATGTTCTTAGCAAGGGAAAGTGGATATTTGGATAGGACGTGTTTTGTTTAATTTCACGGCCAGTTCATTAGCCTATGTCTAGCGCTGGGTTCAACGACCGCCGTTTTCTTTCAATCGTGTATCCAAATTTAAGGTAAACAATTTTTTTCTGTAAGAAATTTTATATAAAATCAAAGGAAATTTTTACCGAAACATGTATTCCTACTGTCACAGGAAAGACAAAATTTATTTTTCAAGTTGTCCAATGACCAATTCGAAGATATCTGATGGTACGGGCTCAATTAAAATATTTATTATCAAGAGGCGTAGGAACGTAAACGCTAGTAGAATTCTGGCGATATATGTTCAGCAAGGGAAAGTGGATATTTGGATAGGACGTGTTTTGTTTAAATTCACGGCCAACTCGTTGGTGTGCGTTTTTCAATTGCGTATCGACACACTCGTTACGATAAATATTCAGTGCTTCTAAAACACAATTTTTTTTTAATTCATTTTTTCTTCTTTTACACCGACGAAATCATTTTTATCTCTTATAATTGTAAATTTGACGTATGGGTTGACTCTTTATGTTCTAAGTTTATTTATTTATTTTGTATTAATTTTTAACTTGTTTTCCATTTTCTTTTCTTTGACTAAAATCAATTATTATTTTAAATATAAAATATAATAAAATTGATGTAAATAAATTAAATGAAATGAAAAAGGACCCTGTATTATCTGAAACAGCAATTATGTTGGGTATGGCAATTTCGTAATTGTCACGTTCTTATCCTCGTCTCGTCGTTGTTGAAACATTTTCAAACGAAAAAATCGACGAAAATGGAAAATGGATGAAGTGCACAGACAAGCACGATGTAACTGCAATTATTAAAAAGAAAAATATGTATGGAAAGAAAAGATAGGAAACTAAAGGACGATTGGAAGATTTGATTCCGATGCTCCGCCAAACATTGTTTATTTTGTCTTTTATCCAGTCTTCATCTAATAAATACTTAAAATATAAATAAACGCTACGGAATAAAATTATGATTTCGATGCATAATAAATCTAAAATTTTTTATAATTCATAATTCAAATTGCGCATGCCTGTTTAATTTTCACTTTTACCTTTCTTTTTGATAACGAACGAATTGGTCACATCTATATATAATTACAGTTTCTTCTTTCTTTGTGTTAATTACATCAAAATATTTTAATAGTACAAAATTTCGTCCGGAAACGAGGAAAGGCGACGATAATTGAGACTGACACGCCTATTATACAATAAATTGTTTGAGAAATATTTTCATCGCCTTACCCTCGTTCCGTACTTCGTGTGAGGGAAACACAAGGGGAGGTGGGGGGGGATGTAAAAAAGTAACTTAACGCAACGTCTAATATCTAAGGGGAAAGAATGCACATCGTAAAAGAATTCGATGAATAACTTAATTATCGTACAGACTAGAATCACATTAATAAATATTTTACGCAAAATATCGTCCGGCCAATATCGAAATAAATTAGCGATAAATACGGAGTGTTAAAACCTAAAACGCCCGCACAGATGACCGGGAAATGTACCAGAATAAAACGTCACTAATGCAAAAGTTTTAGGCCAATAACGAAATAAGAAAAATAATACGCCCGAACCGAATGAGATACGTATAAATTGACTACTCCGAGTACAAAAATTAATTTTTAGTAATTTCGATAAGTGTCTCATCTATTTTAATATGTACGGTTTGTATATATACAGCTTTATTCTAAATTTGATTTTCAACTGGCAACATTCTATCCTACCAGAACTTTTAATATAATGTAATGTAATGTACGTAGCAGCATGTTCAGGAAATCGCAAAAATTATATATATATATATTTTTGGAAATATCCTACAATTGATTCTAATAAATAATTACCGTTGCAAAATCTGTGTAATATTTTCCCATCCTAAATTTTAGGGTTTTAACCTTCTTATCCTTAGGTCCCTCGTAAAGATATGAACGTTTTTCCTTTTGTTATTAAGTTAGTGTGTGCCCATTTCTTGATTGTCTTTTTTCCTCGATAATTTCTAGAAATAATTCGCCGATACGAATCAAGCAAAATCGATTCATAATTCGAAGTTTCTTCGAATTGCAATTATACGAACTTTGAATTTTGAGTTTCTCGTGCTTCGCTTATATGAAATTTTTGACGAAAATTGATTGGAAAATTTATTACACTTCTTTCAGATTTCCCACTTGTTTTAATCATAAATGAATGTGGAGGAATGATGGATTATTTAACAGATTGGTTGCATAACTTATAGATTGGTAGTAGCTACTTCAAAATTGACTAGGAAATGTCATATTTAGAGGTTATGGACGAAATTTAAATACGTAAAATGATTTCTACTAAAATACTAGAGGCAACAGTTGCGTATATCATTCGGCCATGTGGCCTGCTTGCAAACATATTTGAAGACCTAGCACTAAATCAGAATATTGGTATTTCATCAGGGGACATGGTCCAAAAGTGCTCTAAATAAGTTACGAGATTCCTATTATTTGGGCAATGTTTTTCGCTTGTCGAGGGTGTGGATATCGTAGTGTTGTAAGTAGTAGTTTCGTTAACCCATTAAAGTCCAGCGTCCTGTTTATTATTTATTTAGGAGGGCTAGAATTATATTTGTGTTTACCAACTGAATATTAGATAAACTTACTAGAACTTTTGCTGTGTATTATCTACACTTGAATAAATTGATCTATAGTTTCTCAGCAAATGTGATAAGACTTATATTGATGGGACTTTTGATTATTGTTCTCGATATATTTTGCAATTTTTTACCATTCACGGAATATTGAATTCACATTATATTCCACTGGTATTCTGTTTATCTCCAGATAAAACGTGCCGTAATTATGTGAAAGTTTTCGAAGCAGTGCCTCAAGAACGCTCAAACAGAAATGTGAAATTTCGTCCTAATGAAATTGTAACCGACTTTGAATCGGCCATCCATCAGGTTTTCCCTAACATAAAACTAACAGATTGTTGTTTTCGTTCATCGTTGGTGGCGAAAAATGAAAACCTAGGTTTAACAACGTGCGAGTCCTTTACTGTTAAGCCAACAGACGGGGCCTTTTGACTGGATGGCGTTAGCTAAAGAAGCTTTAAAAACGGATCATCCCAAGGCTTCCAGTCATTGCAACACTGGACTAATAGAAGTTAAAAAATCATGACGATGTTGCTGCGTTTCGTGGAGTACAAATTTTTAAAGAAAACGTGCACCGTTGATGATTTTAAAAACTTAGAGGTAGCCCTTACGGCTTCAACGAAAAGAAATCCTTGGTCGGTTTCCAAAATAAAACAAATTCAGGACGTGATTCCATTTTTGAAGTGAAAACATGAAGAATTTTACCTCGAGGTCATCGAAAAGATGAACAACCGTGCAAACTGAGGATTTTCGTTATCTTGATATCGTTTGATCTTTAAAACTAATAATAGTTTTAAGTTAGACTTAAGGTACACAATGGTCGTTTTGATAAAAAGTTAATCGAATACTAAGTTTTCACCAAATATTTTCTGTTATTCCCCAGTTAAAACATATACTCTCAAAATAACAAACATTTTTTTTTTTGGAGAAACCCTATTTTAACCCTAATTTATAGAGTAACTATGGTGCCTACTGAAACAATTTACAAAATGGCGCTTACGCCCTTTTGCATATAGGACTTTTCAAATGTACAAATAAAATAAAAATGTTTACACCATCAGTGTCGTTATTTTGCAGTCACACCTCGTATTATATTGCACCGACCATAATTGAAATGTATTCAGTGTGTTCAAAATATTTAATTAGTTTATTTATTCTTTATACATTGGCAATACAAAACTCCATAGTTACACACAACGAGATGTAAACAAAGTAATCAACAAAAATTTATATGAGTATAATTGTAGTTAAAATAAAGTTACAAAGAACCAACGAAAAATACAGTTCATTATGTCGCAACAAATGGTCCATCGAAGAAGATTCAAGGAATAGGAGAGAATAGGTATACGGCTGCCATAAATAACAATTTAAAAAAGGACGTCGTCTCAATTGCGGAGAAGTTACAAAATACAATACAATACATTCAAGTAAGCGCTTTTTCTTCATTGCTATTTGCACAATTATTGCATTTTTTCAAGTCAAGTCAAGTGTAGCAATCACAATTTCTTCTATTCAACTCAATTCTACAATTTTTTAACTACAATTTCCACAAACATTCAATTTACAAATATCAAACGCAACTAATCAATTTCAAAAATACACACATGTGTTACAATGACAGAACTGTCACAATTTACTCGCAAACGGGTTGCAATCAAACATAAGCTCACAAATTACACAACATTTGTGAAAACCATTCAAGATGCATGTGAAAACGTACAGTGGAATGACCAAAAGGCCCTTATAGATCTTCAAATAAGGACAGATAAGGTCGAACAATTACAACAAGAATTTGAAGATGTTCAATTAAACATCGAATACATTTGCGATGAAGACAAGCTTCAAGAGTAATATACAGAAAGAGAAACCTTCACTGAGACTTTTTATCAAACATTAGCTTCGGCAAAATTTATATTGCAGAAATACAGCAACAACAATCTTTCAAATAATTCAATCAAAGAAAGTCCTCAAAATGTCAAACTTCCACTAATTAATTTGCCGAAATTCAAAGGTCAATACAACAGCTGGTTAGAATTCAAAGATACCTTTGAATCATTAATTCATCTAAACAGCTCTATCAATGATATACAGAAATTTCATTATTTACGTGCGTCACTTGAAGGTCAAGCAATGCAAATTATCCAATCATTGGAATTTTCCGCAAGCAATTACTTGATAGCTTGGGAACTTTTGTGTAATCGCTACAATAATTCACGCTTACTAGCACAAAATCATATTAAATCGATATTTCAAATAGACACTATAACCAAAGAGTCGTCTATGGTATTGAGAAATTTATTGGATGCAATTTCTAAGCATTTAAGGTCATTGGCTACTTTAAACCAACCCACCAATCATTGGGATACCCTAATTATCTTTATTATAACCACCAAGTTGGACAAAATCACTGCCCAAGAATGGGAAAGATTTAAAATTTCAAATGAATTCCCTACATTAGACGACATGTTTACATTTCTTAGGTCAAGAGCCGATTTATTAGAAACCTTAGAAACTAAGTACGATATTAGAAATATTAAAGACAAAGATCAAAAGAACATTAGGCAAGTTTCATTATTAATACAAAATTGCAAATGTAAATTTTGCAAGCAGTCACACTTAATCTATTTCTGCAATGATTTTTGAAATTACCAATTTTATCTAGAATTAAAACAATAAAAGAATTACGTCTGTGTGAAAATTGTTTACGTTCAGGTCACAAGAAAAACGACTGTAATTCAGGATCGTGTCAAACATGCCACGGCAAACACAATTCATTACTTCACACAGATAAGTCACAAGAACAAGAATCTCAGGTTTCTATGCTATCTCACAACTATGATAATAGTCAAATCTTATTATCAACAGCACTTGTTTCTGTAAGCGATTCGCAACAAGTTTTGCTAGACAGTGGCTCTCAATCAAATTTCATTTCTACCGATTTGTTCAGTAAATTAAATATCTCAAAACTACCAACAAATATTTCTGTTGTAGGAATTAACAAAATTTCATCTACATTGAATTATAAATGTGATGTAAAATTAACATCTAAGTGTACTAACTTTTCAGTTATTATTTCAAAAATAACAGATGACTTACCAATACCTAGTTTCAACATAAATTCAATAAATATACCAAACAATATACAACTGGTAGATCCAGCATTTAATATTACTAACAAAATTGAATTGTTACTGGGTGGACACTATTAAAAGATCATTTGTTGCGACATAATGAACTATATTTTTCGTTGGTTCTTTGTAACTTTATTTTAACTACAATTATACTCATATAAATTTTTGTTGATTACTTTGTTTACATCTCGTTGTATGTAACTATGGAGTTTTGTATTACCAATGTATAAAAAACAAATAAACTAAATAAATATTTTGAACACAGTGATTTAAAACACCCGCTCATATTAGGCGGCCATTTCGCCAGTCACCGGGAGCCGCCATTTTGTTCAATGTTTCACGAAGTCAGCGACTCATCTCGTTGCGTTCGGCTAGAGGCTAGCGCTGCCGCTGACGCCTGGACTCGCTACTTGTCGATCGCACGTAATATCGAGCGAGTCATTCGTTCTTTTTCTTTTTGAAAGTTTACTGAGCACATACAAGTCAGTACAGGTAAGGCCGAAGAACTGACAAAGATTTCCGGATACGAAGAAGTACAAGAGGAGAGTTTAAAAATTAAGACTTTTTACTTTTCAACGTGTTTTCTACGCTATCGTCAAAACGACACGGAATCATATTGCAATCCATCTCCTATGAAATACATCGAATGTCAGCACAATAAATATGTTAAATAAAAGGTTTATATAGCACCAGAGCAGATTTCAATGTTACATTTTTAAATAAATGCAATTACCAAAAAACACAGTTGAATTTGTTATCGTTTTGTTTGACGTTGTAAACAATTGTAAGGATTTTGTTGATAAAGTGTCTTTTTTTACGAAACGGCTAGATTATACAGAGTCACTATTATAATATAATGATGAGTGTGATCATAATACTGTGAGTATTAAATTATTAAAATTTATGTATCTTATAGTAAAAAAATCAGAGACAAGTTGAAAGATCCGCTAAGAATAACGAAGAAAATGAAACTGATCGTAGTTTAAGAAATGTGTTAGAAAAGCAGCGGTCTGGGAACGAGACTTTTAAAAAGTTTGAGATTAATCAGGGGGAAGCTTATGTTAATGATGTTGACAAAATAGTTTCTGCGAGAACATTGAAAAGAGGCTGTAGGAGAGATTGTAAGTTTCAAAGCAATGCGAGAATAAGCGATGATGGAAGAAACGACGGAATGGTTTTATAATTTGCATATTTTTAATTCAGCTTTTTGAAATTAGGCAACATTAACAAGCACTGGAAATTCTTAATTAGGCACACGAAGAAAATAGTGCCCAAGTGCAAACACCCACGCGGAAATAAAAACTACAGTTGAATGAATATTACGTTAAAATAGAAAACGGACAGATACAAGTGTGTGTGTGAAAAATGTTTCACAGCATCTTATCAATAAGTGAAATGATGACTAGAAAAGCAAAAATATAAACTAAATACATACAGGGAGAGGTAAACATGAAAAAATCAATGAAACTATGATGATGATGATATTAAAGAGCACATTGAATTCATACCGGAATCAAAATACAATTACTGTCTTTTAAAATGTATTTCTTTGATCTTCTAGTTAAAGAAAAAAATCATTTTGTTTATTGACATATAAAAGTTTGTCTGATTGTTTTTAATGGTTTCTTGTCGAGTCACAAATAAAAAAATTATTCATGTACTTACAAGAATTGAATACGATCTTAAATCATAAATATTATATTTAATTCGAATAGAATTATTAACCCCTTCATGCCCACATTCATTGCTCATTGTTTTTAAAATCAAGACTACGTTGCTTGTGTATGCTATTATAGAGGGTTCTATGTAAGTTGCGTTGCAGGTGTTCGTTTGAGTGGTAATAGAAGTCGCGATAGTAAGCGCAGTAAAAATAAACAGAACAAAACTGTGGTGAAAATAAATTAAAATAACGTGAATTTTTGATATCAAATTAAATATTTTTTTATACAAAACAGGTAAGATAGTGATATAAAATAAAGAAAATCGAAAAAAAATTTAGTTTGACCAATAGGAATTTTGTAAACTCTTTGTTGCCTACAGGCAACAGAGGGTTGGAGGTGCGTCTGACAGATTTGACGCGGCAAGGAATAGAAAAAATTATATCGAATTTGATTGGAATGATTCTAACTATAACGGAGAAGAGGAAGAAGAAATAATAACGACAAATTTGGAAAATATTATCGAAGAAACGCTTCAAAGTTTCACGGAAAAGGATGAAAGTATTGAGGCGGAATTATTATCACAGATTATCAGTGAAGAGAACGAAAAAGATATTCCGAGACGAAGAAAAGGTGGGAGAGATCTTTGAAAAAAATGTTTGCACAATTTGAGATGGAGAAGTCAAGATATTAATATGCAAGATTCCTCTTGGAAAAGTCAAAATAGTTAGTGGAGAAGTCAAAGAACCCGGCCAAATATTTCGATGACGATATTTATTTATTTATTTATTTAACAGAGAAGCTAACGGGGTACCTCATAAAGACTTCCGCAAAAGTTACAACACTATATAAATAAAAATAAAAACAATCCACAAAATATGATACTAAATTTAAACAAATTTATAAAAACAATCTAAAAGAAAAGAGAAGGGAGGCTATAGTAGAGAGACTCTTCGAGCTACGGCCCCCTTGTATTGCGTAAGGGACAAATGAAATATATCCAGGCTGCCTGACAGATTATTGAATTGTTGTGTGACTCTGTAAAGAGGAGCATTTAGCCCCAGATTTGTACGTTGACTTTCAGAATAGAAAGTATTGGATAGTCTGCAATTGGGTCTAGGAACACGAAAATTCAATTTTTGTAACAAAGTTGAACAATCGTACAAGTTATTTACTATTTTAAAAAGTATAACCAAGTCACTCATATGTCTTCTACTCTCCAAACTCATAAGCCCATATCTACGAAGACCACCCCGATAATCATCCAAGGGAGCACCAACAAACTTATAGTCTAGATATTTAATAAATTTCCTTTGAACTCTTTCAAGTCTGCTGATGTAGGTATTATAAATTGGGTTCCATATAATACTACAGTAATCGAGAGTGCTAACGACTAACGATTTATATAGGTAGATTATACATTCTTTGTTATTAAATGATTTGGCAGTTCTAATAACGAATCCCAGGTTTTTCATTGCTGTCCTTACTATGCAATCTACATGGTATTAGAAGGTCAATTTTGAGTCAAATATAACACCGAGGTCTCTAATTTGTGAAACACTCTCAATTACGCAGTTGTTGATAGTGTAATGAAATTTATGGAAATTTCTTTTGCGGGTTACACGTAGAAATTTACACTTTCTTAGATTAAGAGACAATTGATTATTATTACAATATTCGCTGAAGTTCGTCGAAGATCGTCCTGCAATTTCAGGCAATCACTAAGATTATTAATTTTGAGGTATAATTTCAAATCATCTGCATAGAGCGAAAAACGTGCGTTAACAAAGATAAGATGAATGTCATTGATAAATATATTGAACAAGGTTGGTCCTAGATGGGAACCTTGTGGTACACCGGATGTGATGTCAACACGCTTAGACCTAAAACCGTCCACTACAACAAGCTGACTTCTACATTCCAAATAAGAATGGATCCATTGTAGTAAATTACCATGAAAGCCAAAATACCTTAGTATATTTGTAAGAATAGAGGGATTTATTTTATCGAAAGCCTTTTGAAGATCTGTAAATATTACATCAACCTGGCCACCCGAGTCAACTGTTGAGAACACATACTCACTGTAATCTAATAAGTTTGTTACAGTCGACCTACCTCTGCAAAAACCATGTTGTTGCGGTATTATTAGCGAATTGGTCTCGTTTACAATATAGTAATTCACAAATTTTTCGAATAATTTCGCGAAAGCCGGAAGCTTCGAAATAGGTCTATAGTTGGTGATTTCAGTCACGGAACCACTTTTATGAATCGGAGTAACAAGGACAGTTTTCCAGGCTGTGGGAAATATACCCTTTCGAAGAGATTTGTTAAAAATAATATAATTCAGAACCTCCAAAAGCCATACAATATGATCAAACCGGTCATTGGACGATGCAGGCTATTGCAAAAGTGGGCTTCCCCGATCTAAATGCATGAAATGCAACGTCTATTTGTGTTCAAATCCTCAAAAAATTGTTTTTTAACATACTATACTAAAGTTGAATAAAAAATTAACAAAACATATAAATGTGTTTGGTATTTAAAATTTACTAGCTTTGCCATATAGGCAACGTTTCACCACGGCTAAACTAGGATACGCAGGACCTGGAAATTGATATATGTTGATATTTAGGTTTAACCTAACCACAAGATATCCTTAAACAAAATTTGCCACGCCCCAATTAATTCGGGCATGAAAGGGTTAATTGATTGCAGTTACACATCTTTCCAAATTTCCGTGAACGAATTTGAAACGTTTCGTCCTAATAAATTACCCACAACTAAAAACTTTGTTTCAGTAATTTACAAGTTGCATTTACTTAAAAGTGACAACTTTGAATTGTTGATAGTATTGCAGTTATAGTGCTTGATATAGTTATCGCAACATTATACGATATCCACCTTGGTGGAAGTAGGGAAAACACATGACGAGCGAAAAACACAACGCACAAGTGCCATATTTGGCACTTTTGGGCCGCGTCTATACATCAGATGATTTAGCCAAAAAGTGTTTCCTTCCCCCTAAATGTATATAGTCCAAAATAAGTGTTTTAAGATCGTTTCAAAGATATCGCCATTCCGCGTGGAATTGGTCTTGAAAAGTAGCTCATTTCTCTTCCATGCAGATACTTGTATATGCGGTAATTATTTATTAGTTTCTACATTTTATAGATATTTCGCCCAAAACACTTCATTTTCTTAAATGGTTACTCGTTTACTCAGCAATCGACGAGGACGTTCTATATATTTACAAATAAATATTACAATAAACTGTTTTAAAGTTTGAATGCATCGACGGATTATAAAACGAAATTTGTATATTACAAATCATTAGAGTTTATGGGGATTTGTGGGCGATTTAATAATAATAATAATAATATAATAATAAAATCGATTGTGTTACGTGATGTATACAGAACATGTAGACATAGAGGACACGCAAAAATTACTGTATTTGAGAAATAAAATCGTGACGAAAAAGATATATGTACACAAGTTTGGTAAAAGTTAAAAAAATAAATATATAAATAAATAAACATTGCAAAAAAATTATATATATATATATATGCATATACTAAAATGTATGCATTACATAAAGATATTCTAAACATTTTCCCTAACAGCGGCTTTGTATTTACAACATCGACAGAAAATATATCTAGTGAAACATTCTTGTTCTGGAGGATTGATCTCTTGTCAAATTAGATTCGCGCCTTTATCGCCGGCGACGATCAATTTCTGCTCTTCCGAGGACGCGAGGCCAGTCTCTAACACTTTTTCGCTTTCTTTTTGGTTCAGCTTCGGCGGTTTCTTGCACACCTGATCGGCGAGATCGAAGGGCGCGCCGGCCTCCTTGCTCTCGCCCATCGCCGATTTCGGACTGGCGTTTAGCGTGCAGTTACTTTGGGACTTTGAGGTAGAAGGTAAACTATGATTGTCGCTTTCCGGATTGCTGCCGGCCTTATTCA
This sequence comes from Chrysina gloriosa, assembly GCA_038088585.1. NCBI lineage: Eukaryota > Metazoa > Arthropoda > Insecta > Coleoptera > Scarabaeidae > Chrysina > Chrysina gloriosa. The sequence continues at coordinate 417,020 of CM076089.1, read as the reverse complement.
CGTCCGCGTCCGACGCCCAACCCTCCAGAGATTCCGTAGTTTTCGTCTCTTTGCTCATCAGCAGGAATTTCCAGCTTCTCTTTAGACCGCTCTTTTTGATCTTCGGCAACGTACTCGCCTTCCGATCCTCCACGTTCTCCATGCTCTTACAGCAGGGGGACTCCATCTTCTTGCGTCCCCTAGCGGGGAGGGTCATGCGATTGTTGTTCTTCAACGAGATGAACTTCTTCGCCTTCGGATCCTTATCCATCGACATGCTGAATTTATCCGCGAAATTCTTGAAGCGCTGCAACAGCGAACGATTGTTCTTGGTCGAATTTTCCGAGTCACTGAGCGCGTCGCTGTTCACGTCACCCCCTTCTCCACGGCGATGCTATTCACGTCACTGCTTTTACCGATAGTCGTCTGTCGCACCAACGTCTTTATCAGAAAGTTCTTCTTCGACGATTCGTGATTCACCGGTTTACCGTTCTCCTCGCACTTCAGCTCGTTCTCGACGTCGTTGGCGACCTTCACCGGACTAGATTTCTCGCTGTTCTTCAGTATGCTTCGCTTCTCCTCCGTGCTCGCCGGCATCTTCACCGAATGCTCCGAATTGCGCTTGTTCAAGTTGAGCGTCTCCTTGGAGAGGACGCACTCGGACGATTCTTCGCCGTCCGCGCCGCCGTCACCTGCGGAATTATCGTTAAGGAAGCGCTTTCGAGTGATGCCGTATTCGTCGAAGAATTCCGGCGAATCGAACGATAGTTTGCCGCGTTGCGACGATAGACATTGCTGGTCGAAACTCAACGCGCCGGCTTTCGACAGTTTACCTTTTTGCACCATGCGAGCGATATCCGACGAATTGAGGTTCTGTACGCGTTCGCGGCTGCCCTTTCTCGAACCCGGATAGCTCTTTCGACCCGGCGTCACGCTGCACTCCGTCGAAATCTTAAACTTGAGCGTCTTCTCCGACACCTCCACTTCGGTCGCAGTCTCCGATTCGCCGCTCTCGTTATCTTCGACGACGTCCTCCAGGCTAGTCTCCTCGTTGTTCAAGAAAATCGTTTCGTCGTTCATGTCGATATCCTCTTCGGTAGAGCGCGATCTATAAGGAAAAACAAATCGTTAAGAATCGTTTTGAATTGACGCTTTGGAATTGGATGATTTAGACACAAAAGGTATTAATTGAAACATGAACTTTTGCCCCTCTTTTTACTGTGACCATGTGTATGCGTGGTCAAATATTTTACCGCTCGGCATTCTTTTAGATACAATAATGTATCTAATAATAATGTAGGCAAATCTTTCCCAAGTTAAATGACGCCAAATTAGAAGAAGGCATTTTATTGGTTCACAAATTATCGTAACTTATTAAGTAATTGTACGCTGTTACCGCCCTTTGCCCAGACTATTCATTATAAGCGCGGTGTGGAACGTGCTTGTGCTTTCCCCGTACTCTTTTCTACGCCCCATTTCGTGCAATGTGCATCGGTCACCACATCAGAAGTGTGCATTAAGAAACGATGATCGGTAATGGTATGAGTATGAGTGATTGTGACGAGAAAGCAATATATTTGGTTACAGTGATGGAAGCAGAAGTGGAAGAGAGCCCAACAAACGGAAAATGCCGGTTTCGCGAAATAAACACAAAAATTCAAAAGACTTACTCCGTCAGTCTCCATTTCTGTAAGAACATAAATATAAATAAAACTATTATTATAGAGACCTGCGAATGACTTCTTTTTAATTACTAAGGGTCGGTTTCATAAAACTTTAACCGCGCGGTTACCTTCTAACCGGACTGTCATCTCCCACTTCGCGTTTCACCAATATTGGTTAGTTAAAATTGCCCAATGTTCGGGAATACTCGACAAGTTTGAGAAGTAATAGATTTCCCGGATATTCTCGAACTTGAGGAATTCCGACCTGCCTACCATCGATTAGATCAATGGTAGTGATTGCAAAGACTGATGTGGTGCATTTACTGACATTATATCACATCGATAAACCCCTCATGACACAACTATTTCATAATAAAATTTGGTAAGACACGTGCTTTGTCCAACCTTAGTTATAAGTAAACAAAGTCAGAGTATAAAAATACTATCCCCAAGTAGAATTTATGCTTTAGGATTTTTGCACTTAATCCATCAACATTATTATTATTTTTTTGTACATTAGTGAAGTGATTATTTCTACTACTAGAGATATGCGTACATGATCTTATAACAACAGTTACTTGTTGTGAGTTTGCTATTTTAATAGATTTATACCAGTCCAAACCATATTTGTGTAGTGTCTTAAGTTGTTTCTACTTATCTTCGTTGACATTTAGTTCCTCATAAGATTTTAGTTTTCTTTTCTCTCGAAAAATTTGAAACCCGTCGAAATCCTCTCTTAGTGTTCAATACGGTGTTACCGCAAAGTTAACGATAAAAATAAATTTAATCCGGAGCTTTTACAACAGGCATATTTCAAAGGTATATTTTTAAGTTGTGTAAATAGGCGATGTTTATTTTGACACTTACATATGTACACATTAAGGGTGGTTACTGTTTTTTAAGATCGGTTTTCTTTATTGGGTCCAAAACTATTTTGAAAATTGTATATGTGACCTTTAAAAGTAGCGTTTCTCATCCTTGCTTTCTTGCTTTCTTGCAACAATGTTCAACAACAATGCAACAATGTTCAATGACTTTTTCATTGATGAGCCTGTGGGTGTTTCTGGAGGTTTCTTAAGGTTGAAACATGCTGCAAACACCTCATTTGGGTTTTGCAGCAAAACTCTCTTTCTAAAGCCATTTACTTCTAACGAACTGGTTTATCTGTTGCAACAAAAGCTAAAGTCTAAGGCCTCTTCTGGCCATGACAGGATCCCTGTGTTTGTTATTAGAAATGTGTTGGATCGTCTTTGTGAACCGCTAACTTATTTAGTTAACTTGTCATTTTTGTATGGAGTGTTTTCCTTCCAAATTGAAGATTGGCAAGGTTATCCCCGTATTTAAAAAGAATAATCGTTGCGAAATAGCTAACTATAGACCAATTACATTGACGTCTGTTTTCTCTAGGATTTTTGAATACCGTTTCCTGGATCGGGTAATGCGTTTTATTGATGATAATGGGATTTTAACTGATAAACAGCATGGATCCCGTAGTAACAGGTCAAAGAATACGGCCCTTATATCGTTCTATGAGCGCTTGCTCGATTATATTGAGCTGGGGGATTGCCCTGTGGGAATCTTTTGTGATCTCAGCCGGGCTTTCGATTGCGTTAACCATGGGCTTCTGCTGGGCAAATTATACGATTTTGGCTTCAGGGGGTGTCTCATGACTGGGTCACATCTTTTCTGGTGGAGAGAAGGCAGTACGTGAGTTTAAGGTGTATTGTGGACGGACTGTTGGTTACAATAAATTCTGATACAAGAGTTAATTCTCTGGGGGTTCCTCAGGGGTCTGTGCTTGGACCCATTTTGTTCCTGCTCTTCTGTAATGAGCTGGGGAGTCATTTCGACGATAACCTCCTAATAATGTATGCCGACGATAATTCTTTTCTGCTTTCGGACAAGAATGATGAGTTCCTGCTTGGAAGGTGTGAGCGCGTCCTGTCCGAGTTTGCAACATGGTGCCAAAAGAATTTTTATTATTAAATGCTGCTAAATCTAATGCTGTTAGATTCCATAATAGACAGCGTAATTGTAATAGTCTGGCAGTCTCTATTGGCGGAGTTTCTTTATTGAGTTCTAATGAAAAGATGTTTCTGGGAATAACTTTCGACGAGTGTCTTAGCTGGAGGCCTCATTGTGCTAATTTAATTAATAAAATGAACTCAATGTGTTACATGTTTAGGAATCTTAAACAGGTGCTGGGTGTTGGACAGATGTTGTCTGTTTATCATGCCTGGATTGCTTCCCGTTTAGGCTATGGCATATGTTTATGGGGGTTATCTGCAGCTGCGTTGAGTGTTTTTACACTTCAGAAAAAATTATAACGAATCATTTTTGGCCTGTCTAGCGGGCACACCTGCAGAGGCATTTTTAAGGAGTTTGGCGTTTTGACTTTGACAAATATCTACATTTATAATGTCTCGATGTATATTTTCAAAAATAGAAATAATCTAGGTAGGGTTAAGGATAAGCACGGTTGTAACACAAGATTCAAAGACAACTTTTATATACCGTTTTGCAAATATAAATGTACTTTTAATTCAACTGTTTATATGGGTATGAGAATTTTTAATGACTTGCCGCCTGAGATTAATTTAAATGGTGGCTTGAGAGTGTTCCGGGTCTCATTGGGCGATTATTTGCGGAATAATGTTTTTTATTCTCTTGATGAGTATTTTGAAAGTACAAATATAAAGACTTCATCTCCACCCTGTCTCTGAGCAAGGACTATTTTCTTTGCTTAATTATGTTTACGTGTACTATATTTTTATTTGTATATGTTGATTTTTTTTTTTTTGTATTGACTTGTTCTATGTACTATTGCGGCAACAAAAAATGGGACACTTAAAATAATGTAGTTTAAATCTGGCTTTTGCCTTATCAAAAGTTATGTCATTTTGAAATCATTATTGACATATGTCATTATGCCGCATTTAAGTGCTACTGGAAAAATGGAAATAATTACATTACCTGGGGAAGGTTGGTCCATAAGAAGACTAGGTAATAGATTTGGAGTGTCCAAAAGCACACACAACATTAAGAAATAAATGACTACAACAGGGAACTGTAGAAAGGCAAAGTGGTTCTGGTCGTAAATTATTACGGAATTTCATGGAAGAAGAAAATCTTATTCAGTTTTTAAGGAATAATCCATTTGATACCGTCGTAAAAAATAACTAAAAATACTAGATTAATTTATTGTTTCCATTAAAAGAAGATTTGTTTCCAAGATTTTTATTTCAAATAAATGCATTTAACAGAATTTTCTTGCGTTCGTGGGTAAACTATTTTTGACAAGATTAAGACAAGATGATTGACGTGAACATGACAAACGACTGGTTTACCCAGCTAAAAAACAGTCAAAATAGCCTATAAGACTTGTCCCGATTTTTGTTGCCGCAATAGTACATTTGTATCATACTTGAACTAATAAAGTAAAGTAAAGTAAAGTAAAGCCCAAACATGACGGTAAGTCCATGGTCATTTTTCTATTCCTTAATTGAGATTAAATTCAACAACAAACGGAGAATTTACAAGAAAATTCCATGATAAGTGGTAGCTATCGTAACGAATACACGGTATGCAAAATTTCGAGCCCGTAAACTTACTGGTTCTTCACTTATGATTGGAAACAAATTAAAGCTGTAGAAGCTATTAACATTGTAAAAAATGTACTATTTTATCACTATTATATACACTACTTTTAACCCTAGATTGGTATTGTTTTTATTTTTCTGTTTTCTTTTGTATCTTTACACGTAATAGTCTGATTTGCTCTGTAACTCTGGTCGACAGTCTGCTTTTATTATGTGCAGTCATTTGTCATTGCTCGATGCTAAAAACTAAGTTTTTATTAAATTCTTGAAACTCACTTGGCCGCTTCAAGGAAGTTTACCATTTATGTAAGTTCTTTTCGTGTGAGATGTAACAATACATTGTTTGTTTCTAATATTTTTATAGCAAATATGCAATATAACATCTAAACGACGCGTCGTTTGGACCATAAAATCGAAAACAGTTTTGAAACTGACAGTGAAGAGAATCAATTGGATGACATTCCACTTTCATTTAATATGGACGAAAAACATTTGCGGAAATCGCTCTGTTTATCTTAGCGATATCGAAAATATGCAATATAGCAGTGGCGATGAAAGTTTTTTGGCGGGAAGAAGATGAACAGCTTTCGGAGGATATCGAGCATTTATCGAATGAAGATGACGTCCCGTTAAATCTTTTACGGAGAACGCTAAAGAAAACGAGCATAATTACGGCGTCAAAAGTAACGTCATGTGGCAAAAAATCGACAAATGGTCATCAATCAAACAAAAATCGCACCGTTATGGTTTAATAAATATTGTGCACACAATTCGCGGTCCTACAAAACACAATGTCATGCTCCTGCAAGACTAATCGGTGGCCAACGTGTCTTCTTTACGGATTGCTCAGTATGACTATCATAAATAGCTGCATAATATATAGCCATGATGTTTTAGAATGTAAGGGAAGGTAAGAAAAAGCCTTTATCTCGTAGAGAATTTGCAAAAAAAAACCGTACTGTGATTCATTCCTACATTACAAAGTTATTTTTACAAGAAATATACGAAGTGTACTGGAATCTGAAATTCCGGAAGCATCAGAAAACGATCAAACTTCCAATAAAAGAAGCCATTGTAAGCTTTATCTATATAAAAGGGGCCGAATGACAAAAAGTACCTGCAATTTTTGCAAACGAAGCATATGTGGCGAGCACAAAATTAAAGCTTGCATTTCATACGCAAATTTATTTACCAAATTAATTACTTTATTTATTTTTTAAGAAAAAAATTGAAAATGAAGTTGCATTTAAGTTCATTTTATAACAGTGCCTGTGAAGCGGGGCCAAATCTTGTGTTAATTTTTATTTCTTAAAGAAATTAGTCTATTTCTTAATAAAGCAAAAATTTAAGAAAAGATTTGTAATTATTTTTGAAAACAGTTTAAAAAACAAAATGAATTTGTTTTCATTAATAAAATATGCATAGTTTTTAATTATATCAAAGTAATTTCGATATTCGTCAATTCGACGAAATTTACCAATAAAGGGGTAAATTTAAACATACTAATCTAGGGTTAAAGGTCATATATGCAATTTTCAAAATCGTTTTGGAACCAATAAACAAAAATTTCAGTTTAACCGACAGTAGCAGTAGCGAACGCCCTTAAGCGAAATAATAATCCTTACGGCTACAATCGTTATAAAGGTTAATTACCTCGAACGATTCTGCTGAAAGCTCAGACTCTTTCGTATCTTCACGCTGGTATTCGAGCTGGACTTAGATAATGCGGCGACGGTGTTGTTGCTATCGGAGCTTTGCGACGACGGTAGCTGATTGACGTCCAACAACTCTGATACGATGCTTTTGCGTTGAAGTCGTTCCTCCTTGCTGGCCTCGTTCAGGCGTCGATAATAGTCTAAGGCGTCCCGGACGGGTTGCACTATGAAATCCTGCAAACGTTAAGCAGAAAAAGAGGACGGTTAATTGGGGAACGTTTCCGAAAAGGAAGGGAATGACGGATGCATACTGTCAAAAATTTATGATTAACGTGTTTGGTGCGTCCGATGTGGTTTTGTTTTGGCGCCTACTCTATCCCCAGATTTACATCTATGTATATACATATATAAAAATGGATCGTGGTTGGTGTTTGTTTGGATGCTTAAAACTTAAACTAAACGACTGAACCAAATTGGATACTTCCTTCTGCGGATTTGTTCGTAATTGCGACGCGAAGGTTTGGGAAAGGAGAAAACTATTAAAACGTTTGAAAAATTAATTAAGGAATTAGAGATTGAGCCAATTGATGACATTTGATGGGATAGGTCATGACAGCTGTCATGGTGGGCCCAAAGACAGTTAAGGTTATGACATTTCATCTCATAATAATAGACTACAGCTCGCACTCTTTCGTTAGAATTGGCCCTATGGAGGTCGTGTGGGTCCATTGCGGTGGATTGAAGTTCGCTGGAGAAACGCCTGAATTGAATTGAATTAAAAGTCAGGTAATAACAGAAGACAACATTTATTAATTCTAAGGCGGTACGAAGTTCGCTGGGTCAGCTAGTGATTTTTATATTGAACGCTAGTCACGTGCACGGTCACTGTATATCAATCAATCGATGCAATTCGTACTATTAGAAGGTGATGGTGATGCGGGGCGTTTTCGATTACCTCTTAAAAAGAAAGAAAATTACAGTCGACACTCTATATAATGAAAGGCCAAAATGTTGACCGAAATTTCACTATTTTATTAAACATTTGAAAGTTTAAATACATAGCATGTACTATTGCGGCAACAAAAAATGGGACACTTAAAATAGTATAGTTTAAATCTGGCTTTTGCCTTGTCAAATGTTATGTCATTTTGAAATCATTATTGACATATGTCATTATGCCGCATTTTAGTTTTACCGAAAAAATGCAAATAGTTACATTACTTGGGGAAGGATGGTCCGTAAGAGGACTAGGTAATAGATTTGGAGTATCCAAAAGCACTATTCACAACATTAAAAATAAATGGCTACATCGGGGAACTGTAGAAGGACAAAGTGGATCTGGTCATAAATTGGTATCGAATTCCATGGAAGACGAAGATCTTATTCAGTTTTTAAGGAATAATGCATTTGATACCGTGGTAAATGCTCGAAACTCGTAACTAAAAAACTAAATTAATTGATTGTTTATAAGATTTTTATTTCAAATAAATCCATTAAACAGAATTTTCTTACGTTCGTGGGTAAATTATTTTTGACATTAGATAAGATATGATTAACGTGAACATGACAAACGACTGTTTATACAGCTAAAAAATAGTCAAAATAGCCTATAAGACTTGTCCCGATTTTTGTTGCCACAATAGTACATAATGAACATACTGTAGATATATATTATGTACTAGGAAACATAATCAGTTATTTCCTTTTGAACATTACTTCTGAAAAATAATTGTTGCTCAACAAAATTCTCGCATTTATTCAAATGCATAAAGATTTGATCAGGTCCCCTTTGCCCCTGAGAGTAGTTCGCACAATGTCAAATGCATTAATTATATTATTTTCACCAAATTTAGCAGGACATTCCCCGGTTTCAGGATCTTCTATACTTTTTATATCATCAATTATGTCTTGGTCAGTTGGAAGATCTGCCGTGCCAACATCGTTGTCGATTTCTAAGAAATCTTCAAGTAAACACTCCGCGTCGACGGTAGCAGTTTTTTGTAGAACGTCCCATTGTTTTCTTAAGGTGGCGAGATTCATTTCGTCTTCTTCTTCCCATTCGTTAATTTCTTCAGTAAAACCTGCTTTAGAGAAGCAGTTTTTGATTGTTTTCTGAGAAACATTTTCACTCCATACTTTAGCGACTTCGGTTATACACTCTTTAAGGGTAATCAATTTTTGGATTGGAAGGTTTTTATCAATCGCGTAAACAATCTTGTGGACAATTCTGTTTCGGTAAATGATGTTTTATGTTTTTTTATAATAGCCTGGTCCATAGGTTGCAATTTGGAGGTCGTGTTTGGCGGGAAAAAGATCAGTTCAATATTCGTTAATTTTTTTACTAACAGTAACTGGATGTGCAGGACAATTGTCTATAAACATCGCAATTTTTCGCTTTTGCCATTTGTCATTTTCGTGTCCAGTTCTTTGATCCGTCTTTCGAAAATCTCAGAAGTCACCCATGCCTTGTTATTACTGGCGCAATCTAACTCCAGAGATTTAACTCCTTTTAAAAAACGGGGACTTTTGCTTTTACCCATCAGCAGTAATTTCTGAGCCATCCATGTTTGCTCCAATCATCAGTGTCACCCTTTCTTTATTTGTTTTAACGCCAAAACATTTATCACTTTTCAAAGCAAAAGTTTTGTTGGCAAACAAACCGGTTTCATCACGATTGGAAACGTTTGTTGGCTCGTACTTTTTCAATACACTTTTTAAAACAGTTTCAGTCCAAATGTCACAGTCCTCCTGACCAACGCTTGCCCTTTCGCCGGACACCGTCTTGAAAACAATTGCATTGCGAGTCTTCCAGGCACTCAACCATCCTTCACTACCTTGAAACTTAACGCAGTTAAATTCTTTAGCAAATTGTAGAGCCTTTTGCTTTATTACATTTCCCGATATTGGTACGTTTCGATGCGTACGAGCCACTTCCAACCATCGTAAAACTGCTTCATTTACATTCTCGTAAGAACACACCCGTACTCGTTTTCGATTGCTCGGAACATCCGTTTCCTTGATGATATTTCCGCGACTTCTTATTATCCGATAGACGCAACTTGGAGAAACACCGAATTTTGCAGCAACATCAATTTTTTGCAGCCTTTATCAACTTCCTCCAAAACTTTAATTTTCTCAGCAAAAACTTAAAGACACTCGCTTGGATATCTGACCTGATCCTTAAACAAAAACGAACTGAACCTGTTTGCGAATTGCATATGTAATCTAGGCCTCGACTAGATACATATAAAATGGGTTTTCCCAGGAATTCTCACAGAAATCTATTGTACCTGATTTAGCGTATAAAATGGGTTTTCCCGGGATAAATGTTTTATTATATAGAGTGTTACTAGTTTACAGATTCACTATATGCCGGGCTTCTTACACGAAATTTCATTAAAATATTTTAGGGCTTGAAAAAATTGCACTATAAAGATTTTTTCACTATAGTTGAGAGTTTCACTATAAACAGTGTCGACTGTATATACTCGCATTTAAAACTTTGGTACTTTGGGTATACAAAAAGCTCGTTAAATAAATAACAAATGAAAACCGTACCGGACAGAAGTTAAATCTCATCTTATACATATACAATTATCTCGGCGTTTTCGAAAAAACAAATCGCAGTAGTATATTATATCTTTTCCTTTTCCAGATCGAGCAGAATGCAAGTCGAATTCCCTCCTCTTTCACCAAAGAACCGATCGCACGTCCGCGTTTATCTTTCCTTTCCCATTATTCAATTTCTAAGGACGTATCGCTTCCAATTTCCTTCGAAATTTATTTCGTCCCGCATCGTTGTGTTAACGGCGGGCACAAAAGCGGAATAAATAACGTTAAGTTAATTTCGACCGACGAGGAGGCCGCCGCCGCCGCCGTCGTCGTCGTCAGAAACTCGTGATTATTTATGTTATTTAGGCAGGAGAAGAAACGCGCTAAAAGAAAAACGAAGCACGCAAGCCAAGAAAACGACGATACGAGTTCTTTATTTCCTTTTTGTCGTTTGTTGTTTGTCGCTCTCGGCGAGTTTTCTTAATCAAACGAAGACGCCTCTTCCTGTACGCGATTACAAAGGATACGTTTGTACGAACTTCCCCTTCGCGTCGAGCTTCCAACGGTCCTTCGGACCTGGCCGTAAACTTTCTCTTTTTTTTGATTATCGCCGCGGCATATTCAACGCTTAATCCTAATCCTACGCGAGCGATATTAATTATTATGGCGGACGGATAAACTGCCCGGAGTTCCGCTCGCCCGGAAGAAATGCCTTCTTTATAATCCTGCTAAGGGCGTCCCCTTGCTCGGATGTAACTGGACTTTCATGGAAATGCGTGCTAATTTCACGAGCTTTAACCGGCTTTAATGGGGTATTATTTCGCGAAAGATGAATCGTACTTTTGCGAAAGTTCGCGAGTTGTTTCGCCACAAACTTTTTCCGGCGATATTTCTTAGTCTTATAATAAACTTGTTTCGTTTATAATCCTTAAATGAGATAAAGAATCCGAAAAGTATGGAATTGCTAGCATTAACAAGTAGATGCATATATGTATGTTCCGAAGAAAGAGCAATATTTCGAACAAATTGCTGATTAGCGGGAAACAGTAGACAATGGAAACGAATAAATAAATTGCGAAGGAGCCGACGAGGCAGTGATGACAACACTGGACTATCTGGAAACGAAAGTAATTAAACAACGGTAAGATTGACCTGGAGATAGCAAGGCTCAAAGTGTTATATTGAATCTATCCTTGGCATTTAAGGATGAAACATAAGAAAGAAGTAGAAGGAATTAAGAAACGCCTACAAGACACGACATGTACATATTTCGAACAAATTTAGACTAGAGCCGTAGGGAAAATGAGGAAGATGAAGAAGAAGTAGAAGAATAGGGAGAAAAAGAAATGGTTTTGGAACAACAGTCAAGCATGTACGAGGATGAAGCAAACGAGTTAAGGTTGTTTTTTAAAATTATTTTTAAACGTAATTCCCAACTTCAACTTTAACACATTTGGGCCAACGATGTCGAAGTGCCATCATGCCATTTTTCTAATGACCGTCCTCAAGGTCCTCAAGATACTGCTCGGTCAAAATGTCACATGAAAAAGTGAAGATAAACAAGAGGAAGAAGAGGAAAAATAAAACCGAAAGTAAGAAAAAAAAGGGGAGGAGATTTTATAATAACATTCCAAGGTATTTTTATATTTCGAATAATAAAAATTAACACGATGAAGGAGAATTACAAGAATACCAGCGAGAAGAAAAAGGAAATTTCCAAACCAAATTCTAGTAAGTATGTATTATGAACAGTTAGGAATAATGAAGAATGGAGTTAAAGACAAAGAACGAGAGAAGAACACAAAATTTGTAACAAAATTGTAATGTGTATTTTGGATAATTGGCAGTATAAAGGAAAATAAAAAGAAATAAGAAGAAACCGAAGATTTTTGAAACGACCGATTACAAAGAGAGTATAATAATGAAAACAACAACAGCGAAAAGGAAAAAGAAGTTTTTGCATGAATAAAAAGTAAAGATAAAGAGGAACAGAACCAATGAGAAGTATCAACGTATGAACATAAAGAACAAGAAGAAATTTTGAAATGTAATTCTAGTATGTATAAGTTTTGAGCAATCTAGAACGTAGAAAACTAAAGAACGAAGAACAAGAATGAATACGATAGATTTTACACTCAAGTATGTATTCTCAGCAATTAGAAATATAGTATAAAAATAAAAAGAACAACAGCAAAAGGGAAACGAAAAGGTTTTGCATGAATAAAAGGCAAACAAGTAAAAATAAAGAGACTTTAGAAACAATGAAGAGTACAGAAGCATGAACATAAAGAGGAACAAGCATATTTTGAACAATTTAGAACGTAGAAAAATGAAGAACGAAGAATAAGAAGAATTACGAGAGATTTTGCATTCAAGTATATATTTCGAGCAATTAGAAATGTAGTACAAAAAGGAGAACAATAACAGTAAAAACGAAAAGGATGAATAAAAGAAAAAATGAGTATAAATAAAGCGGAACAAAAATAATGAGGAATATACAAAGATGAACATAAAGAGGAACGAGAAAAGGTTTTCAAACGAAATTCTTATATGTACATATTTTGAACAATTTAGAACGTAGGAAAATGAAGAACGAAGAACATGAAAAAATACGAGAGATTTTGCATTCAGGTATGTATTTCCAGCAATTAGAAGTGTAGTATAAAGAGGAGAGCAACAACTATAAAAAGGAAAAGGGAAAATTTTGGACGAATAAAAGAGAAACAAGTAAAGATAAAGAGAATTTAGAAAGAATGAAGAGCATAGAAGGATGAACATAAAGGGGAACAACAAAAGATTTTCGAACGAAATTCTTATATGTATATATTTTGAACAATCTAGAACGAAGAAGAATGAAGAACGGGGAACAAGAAGAAATTCAAGAGATTTTCAAGTATGTATTTCGATCAATTAGAACTATAGTATGAAGAGGAGAACAACAACAATAAACACGAAAAGGAAAGATTGTGGACGAATAAAAGAAAAGAAAAAGTAAAAATAAAGAGAAACAAAAACAAAATATTAAAGAAATATTCTAGTATGAATTTCCAAGAATGAAAATAAAAAAGAAGAAGTATAAAAAATGATATACAATAGAACGAAACAATTTATAAAAAGTACGTTCCTGTAATGACAGCGATATTCAATTATTTTGTTTTCAAAGAGCACACTATACTCTTTTTGTTTTAATATTCAAATTGTATCTTCTTCTCTATACAGCCATATAAATTAATATGGCCCTTACGTGAGAGAATTTTCGAAAACGACTTGACTTAAAGTTTGCCATGGCAATGGATTGGGATTTCTAGTGTTTATCTAGTAGGCGACGAAAACAACAGCGTTCTAGAATTGTATATATTTTTCCAAGCAGTAGGACTGCAAAGAGGTAAAGATTAAAGAGAGATTAATAAGTGTAAAATGGGAAAGAGAAGACTGGAAATTGTAACGTATAACGGTACGAAGGAAAAACGAGAGGAAAAGGACAGTTAAGAAGAAGACATTTTTGGGGTATCTCTACCATCTTTTACCTCAAATAACGTTGTCTTTTATTTAACCCAAAAAGTGCTAGGAACAAATAAGATTACGAATATAAACTGGCAAAACTAGACACAGAAAACATTTTTCACATTGTCTCCTTTTAGCTCAAATACAAGACGATTTTTTGTCTTTTGTTTAACCTTTAAAAAGTGCTAGCAACACGTGACAGTATGTATATAAAGTGGCAACACGAGAGGAAGATGAATATGAAAGAGACATTTCTCACGTTGTTTCTTTTTAGCCCAAATAAAATATGAATTCTTGTCTTTTATTTAACCTAAAAAAAGTGCTAAGAACACACATGATAGTATGAATATAAACAAGCAAAACTAGAGGCAGAAGAATATGAAGCAGATATTTTTCGGATTGTCTCTTTTAGCACAAATAACAGACGAATTTTTGTCTTTTGTTTAACCTAAAAAAGCGCTACGAACACACGTGACAGTAAGAACATAAAGAGGCAAAATGAGAGGAAGAAGAATATGAAGAATATATTTTTCGCGTTGTCTCTTTTTAGCTCACATAAAAGACAAATTTTTGTCTTTTGTTTAACCTACAAAATACTAGGAACACGTGACAGTATAAATATATAATAAAGAAACAAAATGTGAGGAAGATGAATATGAAAGAGACGTTTTTCCCGTTGTCTCTTTTTAGCTCAAATAAAAAACGATTTTTTTCTTTTGTTTAACTTACAAAAGTGCTAGGAATACATGACAGTATGAATATAAAGAGGGAAAAACGAGGGAAAGAAGAATATGAAGAACATATTTTTCAGCATGTCTCTTTTTAGCTCAAATAAAAGACTAATTTTTGTCTTTTGTTTAACCTAAGAAAAGACCATGTTCATTCAATGTTCAAAATTTTCTAACCATATTCTTAGATTTGCTCGATTCTTACCTGTAATTCGGTTAGCAAGTCCCCGAGTGCTTCGAAGAGAGGTAGCAGCACGAAACCTATAAACGAACACTGCGAGGATGGCTTGGTTATCTTCTCCCTATCCATAAAAGGGAGTGACGGGAAGACCTTCGAGTTTCTCGGCGTCGCTTTGCTTGAAGAATTCCTGAAGAAGGCGATCTAACCAGGGCTCGGCCACTTCCATCGGCCTCGCTTCGTTGGAAATGTCGGAAACTTTAATTAATACCATGCACAGCTGGAAAATAAATTCTTTATAGAGACGGCGGGCGTGACGTAGATGGGAGATTCGTTGCGATTCCGATAGAAAATATTATATTTATTAGCATGTATAGTAAAAGTGATGTATGTATAATAAACAATAGAATATGTGGACGTGTATGGAGTATAGGGACACACACAAGTTGTCCGTCGTGTAACATGCATGTAAAGAATAAAGATATTCAAATAAATGGAGTTATCATATAAATTAACTCTATGCCTATAACAGAAAAAATTTCCGATTTCTTACCAAGTTTACGTGAGCCTTATTGGAGTAATCGAAATCGGGACTGGCCTCGCGAAATTGCGATAGTATCTCGTTATGCCTCGCCATATCCGTGGCTAAAATCGACCTGATCATCCCTTCCCGTACAGTCTTAAAGTCCTCGTTAGTGAAGGATTTGAATATGTTACAGTCTTCGTTCTCCAAAATTCTAAAAGCGACGCTACAATGGTGATTTTCCAACGGAGATATGTCGTTATATCGTATGGCCAGTTCCGTTTTCGCGTTGATCTGATAAATGTTATTGTAGCCGGGATGATCGAGATCGTGACAGATGCATGACGTCAATAAAATTAACACCTCTAAATCGCCGATCTTGCTCGGTAGATTGACCGCCCACGTGATGGCGTACATCTACGACAATGCACAAGCAAATATCAATAAAAATCTGAACGCGCTTAAGGAAACGGGGAAAAATCTCACCATTTGGGCGACGCAAAAGCAATGCCTGAAATTATGAAACGGAACGTCGTTGTAGTTCTTGTACGCTTCGTATAGAAAGTTCCGCAGGACGTTGATGTCGATGGCGAATTTCGAACAGAAGTCGTAATCGAGATACATCTGTTGGAGTAACAGGAGCAATTCTTCGTCCTCCCATTGTCGACTGTCGAACGTCGGCATACGAAGCCATTGCTTGACGTTTTCGGATACTTGCGCTTCGCTACAAATTGCGGATTTTGTTTAAAAGACTATACACACACATTAAGCGATGCGAATTCGTTAATTACCAGATGTTCATGAAATTCTGTTTCACCCGCTTCTTGATGGAATCGCTCTGACGTCGATATTGCAGCCGTCGACATTCCTCCGTCGAGAGCGGTTCTGGTAATTGTTTGTAGAAACCTGCAAGTAAGATACGTTTGGTACTTTTTTAAACGATGGTCGATATCGTTAGCTATTTTAGGTTAACGGGTGGTAAAAGTAAGATTTAAAATCATAAAACTACTTATATTAAAATGGGTGTGCGTCGTCATTTCGAATCGGCTTTGAATCGCTTTCATTAAACGAACCGACGGTATCGGTGAAACGTACAACTCACAACAGCTCTTCGGGGAAACGGCTGTACACCACCGAGCACTTAGTCCATACGAAGTAGTAAAAAGAAAGTACTACATACTACAGGTACGGAGTAGAAGATAAGCAAAGGAAAGAAACGTAATGAAAAGAGCCTAAAAGATGAAAAGCAAGCAAAATCCGAGGGTAGAATTTCGCACCCCTCTAACTAGCAAGCGCAGAACTCGCATTAAACCGTCATCACGGAGTTTTCTTACCAATAAAATCCTCTTTAAGGTATGAAATGGTCTCTACAGCGGCAGACAGATATCAAACAAAAAGTTTTTCAATACATTGATGAAATGTTGTTAGTGATAACCAAGGTTCGACAAACGAGTGGCGTAATAAGTTGTATAAATCGGACTGACCCTATCACTCCGATTTTTTCGAGCCTTCCACGTAAGTGGATACAAGTGATGGAGGGACAAATCAGTCTCGTTTACACTAATTAATGACTAATAACTTATCGTGCACTCGTTAGTCGAATCTTAGTGATACCACAACAAAATTGTACTTTTTGGTTCCCACCTGTAGATCTTCTTGGCGTGGAGTCCCAATTCGACCAAAGATTTGTTCCAGCACGTCGGAATTTCCTGAAAGTGCCAAAAAGACGATTTTCTAACAATTTTCTTTCAAATATCACCGGAGAACCGTTTCCTTTGGCACTTTGAGGTTAGGATATCTCGAAATCTCGGCGTGCTAGAGCAATTCTGCCATCGGATTTGGATTCAGCATCGATAATTGCGCAAGAAATGATATGTCTGGCTCAGCTGGCAAAAGTTTGTTGAATCGTGTAATCGAAGATCATCTCAAAATGTTCAAGATCAAGAGGAACATTTTGGCAAAAAATTATATTTCTAATAATTAATTGATGCGGGAATCACTTGTTGAAACTCCATAATGAAATTTATGATAAACCCGGATATCCGAGCATCAGAAAAGCTTTGTAGACAAAAAATCTGACTCCACATTCGCAAATCATTGTTTAGACAATGACCACAATTTTAATAACAATTTTGACATACTTCATATTCAGGAAAAAGGTAAAAATCTTTTAGAGTCAATGGAAATTAATAGATTCAATAAATTAGTTTAAGCTTTAAACGATCAAACGAACGTTCGTCATTCCCCCCTCCTAGCACTAAATTTCTTTTTAAATTTATAATAACCTTCAGTATTCATCCACCTGATGAAGTCATAGTAAGGCGAAACAATATTGTCGTGGTGCTATCATTAAATATTTTCAAACTTACAAAAGTCTTTTGCTCTATCATAAATTGAATCATATTTCTGTGAAAGTCGTCCGATCGTCCTGAAAACTCACGCACGAGGTAAATCGACCCCGTAGAATTCCAATCTGACATCACAATGGACTTGAGGTCCCCGGGGGCGGCGATGTTCACGAAATGCAGGAGTTCGTGAAAAGAATCCTTTTCCGAAATTACAAAATGAACCTGCTTAAGATCCGGCAGACTTACATAGAAAGGATGCCCCTCTAATTAGAAAAATCAGGGCCGCCCCCGCATGAATCGCGTTTCGTCACAGTGAGCCTCCAAGGTTGACCTTGAATAGAAATATAGGTCTAAATCAGTGTTCCTCAACGGGAGCCATATTACCCCCATGTTGAGGGGACGAACTTTTCTTTACAAAATATATGATTATTAAATAAACTAATAAACCCAACAAATTGTTTCGAAGTAAGGGGAGGGCGATAGTACGTAACGTTTCTATTGAAGGGGGCGACGATTCGTTACAGGTTAAAAAAGCCTGGTCTAAATGAAGAACTCGATTAAAACCACATTGTAGTAGATATGAAAACTATTTCGCGTTTTTCCCTTCTTCTTCTTCTTCTTCTTCTTCTTCTTCTTCTTCTTAATCTTTTACCCTTTCTACCTTTAGGGTTCGGAGCCACCGTGCCGTATATGAACACGCATATACCGTACCGCTCCTGGCCCGCCCAGTGGCATTTCCTTCATTTTCGCAGCTTATTAGAGGTAACAGATCCATTTTAGGATTTTAAACTGCTACGCTCTGCCGCTACCGGGTCTCGAACGCCGGCCCTTCGCACTGTGAAACGCGAGTTCTACCACTCAACCACTGAGGGGTTTCGCGTTTTTCCCATGTGATCTAAAGTGAGCTTTTTCTGGGCCAGCCTGTATTGTCTGCCGTTTGTTATAACGAAGAAGACCGTTACATTGCAAATGAAAATACAATTTAGAAGAAGTATTAGATATAAGAACATACGTATTGTAATTGGCGCTTCACGGTTTCTATTTACTTTTTGGACGTTTAAGTTATTGATGGTCATATCGCTCATCGAGGAGGCCACATGGGCCACGTTGCCAAGCATTGTTCCAGGGTGTTAGAAGAAAATCGAAAATTTACACGCGAATTCGGAAATCGACGATTTTTCGAATACTGAAATGTCGAGCGAAATTACATATTAGATAAACCAATAGTCGCAAACTTAAACTTCCAGCATTCGTAGCGACTATAAGAACATTAATCACGCGCTTTTTCGAGGCGTCCGCTCGCAAACTCGGAATGTGAGATGATTTACGAATTGCGTCGGATTTTTCAATATGATTAATGCACGCCGAGTTCGCTCGAACGCGAACTTGCACCGAATAATTTATTAATGCTGCGACAAAGGGTAAGAAAGCTGAGGAAATTTATGCTAACTTGTATACGAAGTCGAAGTAAAGACGGTTG
The DNA here is from genome assembly GCA_038088585.1 of Chrysina gloriosa. NCBI lineage: Eukaryota > Metazoa > Arthropoda > Insecta > Coleoptera > Scarabaeidae > Chrysina > Chrysina gloriosa. The sequence goes on along the minus strand of CM076089.1, from coordinate 397,810 downwards.
TGTGAAAAAGAAAACGTGAAATTAGTAAAAACCAAGACTAATTTATGGTTTTCTTAAGGTAACAGATTAGGCATATGTTTGGGGAGAAAATTACGTTAAACACCACTGGTTTTTATAAAAACTGGTCACCATTGACTCCCAAAGAAAATTGTTTCATTTTTGTTAATTAGAACAAGCAACTATTTGCATTTAAAAGCAAAACGAGCACTTTCTAGGTTCCTTCTTTTATTTTTGAATTATTTCTAGTGGAAAAGGAGACTAAGCTATCAATAACTAAACTCAAAACATGTTGAATATATTCGAGGAAACCCAATTTTTGGGTTTATGCCTGAGTAGTTTTTGGGAACCGCGAAGATAAACTTATAAACAGCCCTTTTTTTTTTTTTTAATGGGAATAGCGATTACCAAGTTGTGATCAAAAAGAAAATTGAATTTTACAAACATCCCCTTTCACAAAAAGTTTCGTAAATGACATCAACATTATTTTTCGTACACAATCCAATCAGATCCGGATCGCGTTTCCGCTCATTAAGCTTCCTTTTTCTCCTCCTGACAAATTCGAGATGTCGCATCGGATCGGAACGATAAAACTTCCCTATTGTGTTTAGTATCTTAGTTTCTTCTCGTTAGGAGCCGGAACGAACGAACGCCCGCCGTCAACACCCGTCTTCCCTAATAGGCGTCGCGACAGTTTTCCGCTATTTCAACTTAAGAGGCGACTTTTTCGATCTAATTGCCGCAATACATCAACGCGTGTAGACCGAGAAGAAAGTCGAAGGAATTATTTTTTAATTATCGTTAGGGCGTCGTCGGCGCCGCAACGTCGTAAATCATAAAGAATTACGGTTGCGTCGCATTAACAAAAAATTACGGTGCATCGATGTTACGTTACGTTTGGTAGAGAAATTTGAAATGGAATCGAGTTTATTCTCATTTCGTCAACGTTTTGGGACTAACTCGAATATACAGCAACGGTTTCCAAATTTGTACACTTTATCCATTTTAAGTTTTCCCTTACATTAAACAATTTATTAACCTTCCTATACTCACGTCAAACATGAAACACGTATACTATACTATATAAATCGGTCTCACAGACCGTATGCGTGAGTATAGGAAGGTTAATTTGACTATCTTCGTCAAGTGCTGCCGGTGAACAAAGAAGCACGATTTGTGCTTGTATCTCAGACAAAGATCTATTGAACAAAAATCGATGACGTCGGTAAAAACTGTAAATAGACAAAGTATATGTATGTACTTTTCGCGTGAACCCCCGAATATCATGGTTTCTGCTATGGATCCTAATTTGGTAGCTAAGCAATGCTTTTAGACAATTAAAGAAAAAGGCGCGAGTTTTATACATTAAAAAGATTTTGTTTATACTACATGATATAAAATAGGAATTTTGATAACTACCATCTTTGTATTTCAAAATTTCATTGTATATATTTTTCTATTATAGCTAGTAAATGTGATGCTAGGTGCGATAGCAATGCCATCTCCTGGTCTCAAAATTAGGGGAGCAGTTTAAATATTTCCCGCCCAAAACTAGTTTATCAGTAAACTGTTCAAGTAGGGCTGTTTTAAACTATCGAAATCTAAGCGATTTTGATGTAATCTGTCAGTTTGACATAATCATGAATATAACCAAAAAATAATTTTCATAGATTATTTGTTATTTATAAATAAATTTATATAAAAAAGCACGTTTTACTACGTTTGTGACGAAATAGAGAATATTCTTACAGCAAAATTAATAAAACATGAAAGTTAAGATGTTTAAAACAATTCGTTTTGAAAATAGGTCGCTGTAACAGATATTTCCCCAACAATTTTATTTAGCATTAAGTGGTGTAAATCGGACTAACGCTGTCACTCCACTTAATTTCGCGACGAAGTATGTATAGAAAATATGATGCGATAGCGATGCCATCTACGAGAAAGCAAAAGAAGTAAATTATTAAAAAAACATTGCGTACTTATATCGAAAGATGTCGTCAGTGCTATCACGATTGAGGCGGTGCTTTCTCGCGCGTTCATTTAAAACTCTCTTTTTCAGGGCAATGTATTTTAATATTTTATTACATATTTGTTTATTTATCGTTTATATATATTTTTATAATTGTAAAATCGAATCGTAAACTTGTGGATGGTCTAGATACCATCAGTTGTATGTAAATGTCATTTTAGTCACAGCATAGACAGAATCGAGAAAATTTTGTGGTAAATTCTATATGCGCATGGCCGGGAACCATGTTTTAAATACGACGACACTGTTATATTTAGATAACTTCATTAATGTTATTATTCTGGGATGGTGTGTGCATATTAAAATTAAAATATACGGTTATTGTTGTGTACCATTGATTTAACTTTTTAGCAAATACTATTCTTTTAACCATACTCCAAAACTCTAATATTTTTCAATTAATACGAACACATGCGCACCTTTCGTATTTTCGAAATGGCGTTAGCTAACTTCTGAGCTATTTCGAGGAAATTCAAATCGACCACATGAACATCAAAGCTGCCGACACGCCTTGTCGCTTCTGTCTATTCTGTGTTTTAGTCTATTCCCCTTTTAATCAACTTTCTTTTTAATAATCATTATAATATGCGTGTATTTGTAATCAAACTATTCCAGAAATTTGTCACCTAGTTTCTATCATGTAATACGTCATAGTTACATATAACAATTGCCACATCTATAAGACATACACATTTAAAAATAAATAATTCAATAAATAAATGAATAAGTAATTATAAATAACAATAACTAATATAAATATTTAACGAGGTGTGGTACCTAGATGGGATAGATAACTAATTCATGCTGTTGCAGTGATATTTCTATTTTGGGACTCGATACGATGCTGAGGATTTCATTTGTATCAATAGTTAAAAATATCGATTGAAGAAATATTTTAAACCAAAGCTATTAAAAGACAAGTGCACATCGACGGCGTGCCATCTATATTACAAAGTTGGAAGGATGACACCTTCTCGTTTCTTTTCTCAAATTGATGAATTTGTGCTTAAAAAATTATATTTGTTTTATATCTGCAATTTAACACAAATTAATTAAGCTAATACATTTCATAATGAAATTGTGGCTGTTCCTTCTAGGAACTCTTCGAATCCCTTTCATGTTGTGGATTGGCCCACGTTCTTCTCGTTTCTTTCTTATACATTTTTCGCGAGTTTTCGCCTTCTCTACGATTTCATCCATCTTGTTTAGGGTCGTCCTCTTTGCCTGTTCTGCGTTGGTTGCCATGGTGTTATCTCTGTTATTGGAGATTCTCTTTTTCTTCTCATTATGGGGCCATGCCATCTTATTCTTAGCGCTTTTATTGCTCTTACCATTTCCGTCTTTTTGGTTCCACTATTTGTCTTATTATTCTGCGCTCGAAAATCTTTAGTTTGTCTTCTTCTTTTGCGGTAAGTGTCGTTGTCTCTGCGGCATATGTTGCTATTGGCTTACATATTCTTAGTTCGTTCATTACACTCTACTTCTTATCCGCCAGTAGCTTTTTATTACTGTAGTATGTACTATATCCCTTCTGTATTTTTCCCCTATTTTGAGCCTCTCATTTTTTCTGCCAATTATAACTTCAAGGTAGCTGAAAGTTCTGAAAATATAACTATCATTCAAACCAGTCTTGATTAATTGACCTAATTGTGGTAGAGAACTATCATATAAGATAAATTAATCATTCTTATAATAAATTCTCACTATTCGTAAACGTCGTTCCAGGGGATCGAGCTCCATAGTAATAAATAGGAAAACATTACCGAAGAGAGAGGTCCGGCAGAAAATATGCACGTTCGTGCTTCTATACAAATGATTGACCTATTTCCGAAACCGTATTTATCCCTCACAAAACTCGAAAAACGACCTGCAATTTAACATCTTCTTCTTCGTCTATCCGTCCTTAGGGAAACAATAGGTAGCAAATTACATACTTATGCAGGTCTCGGTCTTAAGTGCTCCGACCTTCCCCGTTCGAGCATTCGACGGTGGTTTTCTTGCGGCGCGCGTACAATCCGGCGACGCGACGGTTCGAAACTATAGAGAGATCACATTGCTGCATTATTCATCATCATACAAATTTTGCCCGATCCTACGGCCGACGAGACGTTCATCTATATTCATACCGTCGGCGGCGGTTCGAATTATAAAAGTTCGACTCGATTTTCTCGGTTTTCCTTTAGCCGACTCCCTCCGTCGCGTCGCGTCGTACTTATCCCTCCAGCCATGACACGCTTTCCGAACGCGTGAGAAATAATACCGGCGAAGTTTGCCCCGGGTAAATATTTAATCTGGCGGCGTGGCGTCGAGAGGCGAGGGAGAAAAAATTGAATTTCTCGCGGTTTAATGATCCCCTCCACGCCGAATATCTAAGGATAAATAAAGTGTTTTTAGAAATTGTATTTGTTCTTCGAAGATGATGGGATGAATTTTTATGTTGGTCCTTTTCCTTCCTCTTTTCGTGTATCTTGTTTCGATAAGATTTGATGGATTATCTGAAGAATTTCACACGTTCTTTTGGGGGATTTTATAATAGACAATACCATCTAATACTAGATAGTAATAATAATGTTTACATTGTCAGTATACAATAAAATTGGAAACTTTCAGCTTTCAACAAACAAATCAATATTCGCGAATTGAAATAAAAGAAATCTTAGCAACGCCAATACGATATTTACCGAGCCAACTTAGACTTTCCGTCGTCTCCAGTTTCTCGCGGAAAGCTTCGACCTGCTTTTGAAGTTGCTTGACGGCCGGCGGAAGCGGCAGGTCCGCCTTCAGCTGACGTTCGAGTTCCGAAATTCGCGCTTCGAGAGCTTTCAGATCGGCACCGGTGTTCTCCTGAAGCATGGCGAAGCCGTTCGCCGCCACCACCTGTAACGAATAGCGTTCGTTCGGAGTATTGCCTTCCAGTTCTTGACTTATGTTCAACAGTTGACCGTCTTTGTTGTACAGTTTTATGATGTCTCTTGGACCCGCTTCGGCTGCAGATCGGAACAAATCTGGAACGAAAGGGAAAAAATTTTTAACAATTAATGCAAATAGCGCTGGGGAGTCGTTTTGAAATGTGTACACCAACAAGTTATCAAAAATACTTCATTACTCGAAACAAATTGAGAACTAAAAAAATTCAGAAATTTGTTACCACATAAGTTAGAGACGAGACGAAATTAATTATACCAAAAATTACTTGTAAAAGTTTACACCAATTGGTACAATTCATAAAAAAGTTGACGCTAGATCTAAGAGCAAGGAGGATAAGGAGAAGAAAGGAAAAGGGAAGAAAAAGAAGCGCATGAAATGGGAGATGTAGAGGAATGGGAAGGCGAAGGAAAAGTTGATGAAATTAGAAAATTGAAACAGCGGAGCAAAGGAGGTGAAAAAGATAATAGAATTATTTTTTCTTCTGTTCCCTATGTGTTACTCCTTTTCCCTTTATATCGTTACCACATAAGGTGGAGATAAGACAAAGTGAATTATACGAGAAATTACTTGTAAAAGTTCGGAAGGATTTGCACACTTCAAAAAGAATTGTTGCTAGATCCGAGAGGAAGGAGGCAAAGAAAATAGAGGAGACGGCGAAGAAAGGGATACAGAAGAAAAAGAGAAGCGTGAAATGGGAGACGAAAAGGAAGGGGAAGACGAAATGGAATGATAAAAAGAAGAAGAACAAGGAAATAAAACTAATGAAGCAAACAAGGCAAAGCTGGGAAGGGCATTTTTTATCTTCTGTTCCTTATGTGTTACTCATTCTTCCCCTATTGTTACCACAAGATAAATTGAGAAATGGAACAAAATGAATAATACGAGGATTTGCTTGTAAAGGTTTATACTGATTTCTACGATTCATAAACAAATTGATGCTAGAGACCCAAGAGAGAAAACTCTAAGAAAATGTAGGAGAAGAGAGGGAAAGAGAAGAAAAACGGAGATGGAAAGAAAAGGAAAGGTGAAGAAACAGAGGACAAACATTTTTTTTAATTCTTCCATTATCGTTACCACACGTAAGTTAGAAATGACACAAAATAAATTAAACGAGGAATTGCTTGTAAGAGTTTAGAGCGATTTGTATAATTCATAAACAAATTGATGCTAGATTGAAGAAGGAAGACTAAAGAAAGAAGGGAAGAAGAAAGAGAAACGAGAAGAAAAATAAGAGCACGAAGGAAGAAGAAAGAAGAAGGAAATGAAAATAATGAAGCGAACGAGGCAAAGATGGCAACGGAACCTTTTTTCGTCTGTTCCTTATTGTTACTCCTTCTTCCCCTATCCTTTTACTACATAAGGTAAATACAAGATGAAATGAATTATAGAAGAAATTACTTGTAAACCGACTAGTTGGATTTTTATAGTTCATAAAGGAATTGATGTCAGATCAAAGAGGAAGGATGTAAAGAAAATGTGGGAGACGATGAAGAAAGGGAAAGAGAAGAAAAAGAAGTTCTTGAAATAGGGGATTAAGAGGAAGGGGAAAACGAAATGGAAAAAGGAAAAGATGACGAAGAAGAAAGTGGAAACGGCGAAGCAAAGAAGGTGAAGAAAAGGCTGGATTTTTTCATAAACAAATTGATGCTATATCCAGGAAGGATCTAAGAAAATGTAGAAGAATGAAAAGAAAGGCAAGAGAAGAAAAAGGCACTCATGAAATGGGAGCTGAAGAGGAAAGGGAAGGCGAAGGAACAGATGAGGAAAAAGAAATTTGAAACAACGAAGCAAAGAAGGTGAAGAAGGAAATTGATTTTTTGTTCTCCTTCTTCCTCTATTGTTACTACATAAACTAGATATGAGATAAAAAATACGAGAAATTGATTGTAAAGATATACACGAATTGGTATAGTTGGTAAAGAAATTGATGCTAGATCTAAGGGGAAAGAGGCTAAGAAAATGTAGGATAATAAGAAGGAACGAAGAGAGAAAAAAGGAGGGCACGAAATCGAAGATAAAGAGGAACGAGAAGATGATATGGGTGAAGAAAAATACGACGAAAAAAGAAATGAAAATAATAAAGAAGGCAAAGATGGGAATCGATTTTCGTCCTCTTCTGTTCCTTATGTGTTACTCCTTTTTCCTCTATCGTTACCGTAAACGGTAGATATGAGACCAAAAAGAATTATACGAGAAATTATTTGTAAATGTTCAGACGAATTAGTACTTAAACAAATTGATGATTCAAGAGGAAGGATGTAAGGAAAATGTAGGACCCGGTAGAGAAAGGGAAAGAGAAGAAAGGGAAGGTCACAAATGGAAGGTGAAGAAGAAGGGGAGGAAAAAGGACGAAGAAGGAAATGACAACAACAAAGTAAAGAAGGGAATTGAATTTTTTCGTCTATTCCTTAAGTGTTACTCCTTTCCCCCTAGCCTTGCCACATAAGGTAGATATGAGATAAAATGAATGACTATGATAAAGGGTAATGAAAAATTATTTGTAAAGCATTAGGCGGATTTGTATACTAATCCATAAAGAAATTGATGTTAGATCGCAGAGGAAAGATATAAAGAGAATGTAGGGGACGGTGTAGAAAGGGAAAGAGAAGAGAAAGAATAGCATGAAAAGGGATATGAAGAGGAAGGGGAACGCAAAATGGAAAAAGGAAAAGATGACGAAGAAGAAAGTGGAAACAGCGAGGCGAAGAAGGCGAAGAAGAGACTGGAATTCATTTCCTTCCGTTTCTTATCTGTTGTTCCTTCTTTCTCTATCGTTATCACATAAGTTAGAGACGAGGCGAAATTAATTATACTAGAAATTACTTGTAAAGCGTTCGCCGGATTTATACAATTTATAAAGAAATTGTTGCTAGATCCGAGACGAAGGAGATAACGAAAATGTAGGAGACCGTGAAAGAAATGGAAGAAAAGAGAAGGGAGCGTAGGCAATGGAAGATAAAGGGAAAGACAACATGGAAGAAGAAAAAGATGGCGAAGAAGGAAATGGAAACAACAAAACAGCCTTGGAATTTCAAAGGGGTACCCCTTTGAAATTTCAGAAAAAAATTAATATGTTCTAAATTAGACGAAATTCCGTGTACAGATGTTTTCGAAGGTGTAGAATGCGATTTTGACCTTAAAACTCGTGAAATTTGCTTCGCTTGGGCGTTAGAGCATACCAGAGGGATTAGTCCAGAACCATTTTTCACTTTCTCATTGAATATTTCCTCAATTGATCGTCTATCGTACCGGAAATTATTTTATCCCCAATCTGCACGAGAAGAGCTTTAATTTGATGTGTAATAAGTTGTACTTCCGACCATTTCGATTTTTCTCCAAATTTCAAAGGGGTACCCCTTTGAAATTTCCGAAAAATTAATATGTTCTAAATTAGACGAAATTCCGTGTACAGATGTTTTCGAAGGTGTAGAATGCGATTTTGACCTTAAAACTCGTGAAATTTGCTTCGCTTGGGCGTTAGAGCATACCAGAGGGATTAGTCCAGAACCATTTTTCACTTTCTCATTGAATATTTCCTCAATTGATCGTCTATCGTACCGGAAATTATTTTATCCCTAATCTGCACGGGAAGAGCTTTAATTTGATGTGTAATAAGTTGTACTTCCGACCATTTTGATTTTCCTCCAAATTTCAAAGGGGTACCCCTTTGAAATTTCCGAAAAAATTAATATGTTCTAAATTAGACGAAATTCCGTGTACAGATGTTTTCGAAGGTGTAGAATGCGATTTTGACCTTAAAACTCGTGAAATTTGCTTCGCTTGGGCGTTAGAGCATACCAGAGGGATTAGTCCAGAACCATTTTTCACTTTCTCATTGAATATTTCCTCAATTGATCGTCTATCGTACCGGAAATTATTTTATCCCTAATCTGCACGGGAAGAGCTTTAATTTGATGTGTAATAAGTTGTACTTCCGACCATTTTGATTTTCCTCCAAATTTCAAAGGGGTACCCCTTTGAAATTTCCGAAAAAATTAATATGTTCTAAATTAGACGAAATTCCGTGTACAGATGTTTTCGAAGGTGTAGAATGCGATTTTGACCTTAAAACTCGTGAAATTTGCTTCGCTTGGGCGTTAGAGCATACCAGAGGGATTAGTCCAGAACCATTTTTCACTTTCTCATTGAATATTTCCTCAATGAACAATCTCTCGTACACGAAATTATTTTATCCCCAATCTGCACGAGAAGAGCTTCAATTTGATGTGTAATAAGTCGTACTTCCGACCATTTCGATTTTCTTCGAAATTTCAAAGGGGTACCCCTTTGAAATTTCAGAAAAAATGAATATGTTCTAAATTAGACGAAATTCCATGTACAGATGTTTTCGAAGGTGTAGAATACGATTTTTACCTTAAAACTCGTGAAATTTGCTTCGCTTGGGCGTTAGAGCATACCAGAGGGATTAGTCCAGAACCATTTTTCACTTTCTCATTGAATATTTCCTCAATTGATCGTCTATCGTACCGGAAATTATTTTATCCCTAATCTGCACGGGAAGAGCTTTAATTTGATGTGTAATAAGTTGTACTTCCGACCATTTTGATTTTCCTCCAAATTTCAAAGGGGTACCCCTTTGAAATTTCAGAAAAAAATTAATATGTTCTAAATTAGACGAAATTCCGTGTACAGATGTTTTCGAAGGTGTAGAATGCGATTTTGACCTTAAAACTCGTGAAATTTGCTTCGCTTGGGCGTTAGAGCATACCAGAGGGATTAGTCCAGAACCATTTTTCACTTTCTCATTGAATATTTCCTCAATTGATCGTCTATCGTACCGGAAATTATTTTATCCCTAATCTGCACGGGAAGAGCTTTAATTTGATGTGTAATAAGTTGTACTTCCGACCATTTTGATTTTCCTCCAAATTTCAAAGGGGTACCCCTTTGAAATTTCCGAAAAAATTAATATGTTCTAAATTAGACGAAATTCCGTGTACAGATGTTTTCGAAGGTGTAGAATGCGATTTTGACCTTAAAACTCGTGAAATTTGCTTCGCTTGGGCGTTAGAGCATACCAGAGGGATTAGTCCAGAACCATTTTTCACTTTCTCATTGAATATTTCCTCAATGAACAATCTCTCGTACACGAAATTATTTTATCCCCAATCTGCACGAGAAGAGCTTCAATTTGATGTGTAATAAGTCGTACTTCCGACCATTTCGATTTTCTTCGAAATTTCAAAGGGGTACCCCTTTGAAATTTCAGAAAAAATGAATATGTTCTAAATTAGACGAAATTCCATGTACAGATGTTTTCGAAGGTGTAGAATACGATTTTTACCTTAAAACTCGTGAAATTTGCTTCGCTTGGGCGTTAGAGCATACCAGAGGGATTAGTCCAGAACCATTTTTCACTTTCTCATTGAATATTTCCTCAATTGATCGTCTATCGTACCGGAAATTATTTTATCCCTAATCTGCACGGGAAGAGCTTTAATTTGATGTGTAATAAGTTGTACTTCCGACCATTTTGATTTTCCTCCAAATTTCAAAGGGGTACCCCTTTGAAATTTCCGAAAAATTAATATGTTCTAAATTAGACGAAATTCCGTGTACAGATGTTTTCGAAGGTGTAGAATGCGATTTTGACCTTAAAACTCGTGAAATTTGCTTCGCTTGGGCGTTAGAGCATACCAGAGGGATTAGTCCAGAACCATTTTTCACTTTCTCATTGAATATTTCCTCAATTGATCGTCTATCGTACCGGAAATTATTTTATCCCTAATCTGCACGGGAAGAGCTTTAATTTGATGTGTAATAAGTTGTACTTCCGACCATTTTGATTTTCCTCCAAATTTCAAAGGGGTACCCCTTTGAAATTTCCGAAAAAAATTAATATGTTCTAAATTAGACGAAATTCCGTGTACAGATGTTTTCGAAGGTGTAGAATGCGATTTTGACCTTAAAACTCGTGAAATTTGCTTCGCTTGGGCGTTAGAGCATACCAGAGGGATTAGTCCAGAACCATTTTTCACTTTCTCATTGAATATTTCCTCAATGAACAATCTCTCGTACACGAAATTATTTTATCCCCAATCTGCACGAGAAGAGCTTCAATTTGATGTGTAATAAGTCGTACTTCCGACCATTTCGATTTTCTTCGAAATTTCAAAGGGGTACCCCTTTGAAATTTCAGAAAAAATGAATATGTTCTAAATTAGACGAAATTCCATGTACAGATGTTTTCGAAGGTGTAGAATACGATTTTTACCTTAAAACTCGTGAAATTTGCTTCGCTTGGGCGTTAGAGCATACCAGAGGGATTAGTCCAGAACCATTTTTCACTTTCTCATTGAATATTTCCTCAATTGATCGTCTATCGTACCGGAAATTATTTTATCCCTAATCTGCACGGGAAGAGCTTTAATTTGATGTGTAATAAGTTGTACTTCCGACCATTTTGATTTTCCTCCAAATTTCAAAGGGGTACCCCTTTGAAATTTCCGAAAAATTAATATGTTCTAAATTAGACGAAATTCCGTGTACAGATGTTTTCGAAGGTGTAGAATGCGATTTTGACCTTAAAACTCGTGAAATTTGCTTCGCTTGGGCGTTAGAGCATACCAGAGGGATTAGTCCAGAACCATTTTTCACTTTCTCATTGAATATTTCCTCAATTGATCGTCTATCGTACCGGAAATTATTTTATCCCTAATCTGCACGGGAAGAGCTTTAATTTGATGTGTAATAAGTTGTACTTCCGACCATTTTGATTTTCCTCCAAATTTCAAAGGGGTACCCCTTTGAAATTTCCGAAAAATTAATATGTTCTAAATTAGACGAAATTCCGTGTACAGATGTTTTCGAAGGTGTAGAATGCGATTTTGACCTTAAAACTCGTGAAATTTGCTTCGCTTGGGCGTTAGAGCATACCAGAGGGATTAGTCCAGAACCATTTTTCACTTTCTCATTGAATATTTCCTCAATTGATCGTCTATCGTACCGGAAATTATTTTATCCCTAATCTGCACGGGAAGAGCTTTAATTTGATGTGTAATAAGTTGTACTTCCGACCATTTTGATTTTCCTCCAAATTTCAAAGGGGTACCCCTTTGAAATTTCCGAAAAAAATTAATATGTTCTAAATTAGACGAAATTCCGTGTACAGATGTTTTCGAAGGTGTAGAATGCGATTTTGACCTTAAAACTCGTGAAATTTGCTTCGCTTGGGCGTTAGAGCATACCAGAGGGATTAGTCCAGAACCATTTTTCACTTTCTCATTGAATATTTCCTCAATGAACAATCTCTCGTACACGAAATTATTTTATCCCCAATCTGCACGAGAAGAGCTTCAATTTGATGTGTAATAAGTCGTACTTCCGACCATTTCGATTTTCTTCGAAATTTCAAAGGGGTACCCCTTTGAAATTTCAGAAAAAAATGAATATGTTCTAAATTAGACGAAATTCCATGTACAGATGTTTTCGAAGGTGTAGAATACGATTTTTACCTTAAAACTCGTGAAATTTGCTTCGCTTGGGCGTTAGAGCATACCAGAGGGATTAGTCCAGAACCATTTTTCACTTTCTCATTGAATATTTCCTCAATTGATCGTCTATCGTACCGGAAATTATTTTATCCCTAATCTGCACGGGAAGAGCTTTAATTTGATGTGTAATAAGTTGTACTTCCGACCATTTTGATTTTCCTCCAAATTTCAAAGGGGTACCCCTTTGAAATTTCCGAAAAAAATTAATATGTACTAAATTAGACGAAATGCCGTGTTTAGATTTATTTTATAAATGGATTTGCAACGTGTGTATGTATTGTCAATGTTGCTTTTCGATTGTTCGCCATCAAATCATTACTATTGCAAATAATACCTCAAAGGTACGCTTTGACCTACAGATCCCTTTGTGGTGCACATGTACTACGTATGTACATACATACATACATTAAAGTTGTCATACGATTATTCCCTCGTTTAATTAGCCGCGTCGGATGCGATGAATAGCCGATTTATCGATCGGATTCTCGTTCGGAGAATGCAAGAGCGAATGTCAATCGTGCGTTTGGATATAATTCATGCAGCGAATAATAGAGGCCCGTTGGATGTGGAAAAACGGCTACCCCTGTTCGATGTAGAAGGATAGGACGTTGTACGTATCCGCATGCTTCGGTACATTTCTAAAACGAATTCGACCCGGTCCGGGAAAATCCCCGAGTTAAATATGCAAGGAACTAGGCCGACGACGTGCACGGTGCACCCCCAGGAAATAGAATATACGATTAATATTGGTCGTGTCGGGTGCCGGTCGAGACTTTGTTGAATTTATGGAAGGTAAGACCTCAGAGGTCTTCACTTTGCAGTTTATTTTTAGACGTTGGTTTTAAGCCGATGTGAAATACAAGAAAATGAATTTACACTACAGGTGAAAGGGTAATGGGGAGGGGGAAATCCAATATTGTGCTAATTCAATTATATACTGACTTTTATAAAAATCGCAACACATGATAGTTGTTTACCAATTTTAAAGAAATTTGGAGAAAATGCATATTTTGATGAAACAAGGAAATGATTAAAATTTCAATAAAAGCCACCTATCGATTGTTAGTTATTTTTCTTCGTGTACATGTTTCTCCTTCTTCTGAATCTTCCTATAACTTTTCCGCTTCCTGACGGTTTCTTTTTTTTTGATTTTCATTGTCTTTGAGCTTCCATAACAACTTCTTCCTTTTTTTCCAATGAAGTTCGGATGAAGACGGAGCACAGACAAAGAAACTGATGTTTTTAAATATAGGAATTCAATGAAGAAATTCCCCCAATACTGCAGCAGTCTATGGCAACTTAATATTGTCAATTTCTGTAGAAATAAATAGCTGTAAAAATGCGCATTTAAGTATATATTGGGGGAATTTCTTAATCGAATTTTCATACGTAAAAGCATCAAAACGTACTAGCATATGTAGTCCTTCAATGGAAAATGAAAACTACTTCTCACGAAGTCGCACTGACGAGCGGTATAACCGCGAAACCCGTCTGCGAATGATGAACGTATTTCTCTAATAACACAAAGAAACTGTGGGGAAAATAACTAAAAATATTGACAAGAAGACAAGGCTTAAATGAAAATAAGGACCTGCGACAAAGAAATCGAGAGAAAAATGGACCAGGGAACTGAAGAAAACGGGCCTAGAAGAAGACACTTTGCTGAATTTTCAGCTCCCTTCTCGTGCTGTGCTGTCAATTTTCTTCCTCTAAACTTTCCCGACAGTTCGTGCTTCTTCTTATTTTCTTTCACTTTGAACTTCCGTGACAGCTCTTTTCCACCGCCATTATGTTTCTTTTCTGGTTTATCTGCTCCGCTGTTTCCTTTCCGTGTTTCTTCTTCCTCTTCTGAATACTCCTATAACCTTTCCTCTTCCTGGCGGTTCCCTCTTTTTATTCGCGTTGTCTTTGAGCTTCCACGACAGCTTCTTTCTATTTTGTCAATGAAGTTCGGATGAAGAAGGAGGACAGACAAAAAGCTGGAATAAACTAAGTAGAGAAACTGACAAGAAGACTAGACTTAAATGAAAATAAAGACCATTGATAAAGAAATCGAGGAAAAACTGGCCTAGGAAATTGAAGAGGACGGACCTAGAAGATGAAGTTTTGGTTAATTTTCTCCTTCTCACACTGTGCTCCTCCTCCCTATCGATTTTCGCCGTTCTAAACTTTACTGACAGTTTCTGCTTTTTCTTATATTCTTTGACTTCTTTGACCACGACAGCTGTTTTCTACTATGATGATGTTTCCTTTCCGTCTTTCTTCTTCTTCTGAATCTTCCTATAAGTTTTGCTCTTCCTGGCGGTTCCTCTAATTGCATTGCCTTTGAGCTTTCATAACAGCTTCTTTCTATTTTGCCAATGAAGAATAAAGAAGGAGCACAGGCAAAAAAGCTGAGCGGAAATAACCAGAGAAACTGATAAGAAGACTAGGTTTAAATGGAAACAAAGGTCATTGACAAAGAAATCGAGGAAAAAGTGGCTAGGAAACTGAAAAGAACGGGCCTAGAAGATAAAATGTTGGTTAATTTTCAATCTCTTTCTCAAACTTTGCTTCTTTCTCCTATCGATTTTCTTGCTTCTTTTTTCTGACAGTCTTTTTCTTATATTCTTTGACTTTGAACTTCTGTGACAGTTCTCCTACTG
Source organism: Chrysina gloriosa (assembly GCA_038088585.1). Classification (NCBI taxonomy): domain Eukaryota; kingdom Metazoa; phylum Arthropoda; class Insecta; order Coleoptera; family Scarabaeidae; genus Chrysina; species Chrysina gloriosa. Next base: position 382,694 of record CM076089.1, on the reverse strand, counting down.
CTATGATGTTTCCTTTCTGAGTTATCTGCTCTGCTGTTTCCTCTCCGTGTTTCTAGTTCCTCGTCTGAATCTTCCCATAAGTTTTCCTCTTCTTGACGGTTTCTTCTTTTCAATTTGCTTTCATCTTTGAGCTTCAATAACAGCCTCTTTTTTCTATTTTGCCAATGAAGTTCGGATGAAGAAATAGCACAGACAGAGAAACTGACGAGAAATAAACAAAATACGAAGACCAGGTTTAAATGGAAATAAAGATCATTAACAAAGAAATCGAGGAAAAACTGGCCTAGAAAACTAAAGAAAACAGACATACAAGCTGAAATTTTGGTAAATTTTTTGTTTCCTTTCCATATTGTTTTTTTTTTCTTCCTGTTGTATATTTCTTCCCCTGGATTTTCCTTATAATTTCTGCTGTTTCTTATTTTCTATGAGTTTGAGCTCCCATAACAGCTCTTTCCTACTGCGAATAACACTCACAATCAGATGATGAATGCCAAGAAAGAAAATTTGTTTTTCTTTTTGCCAGGGTGGCTGTTAGTCAGTTATAGCTTTCCAGGATTCGCGCAAGTTCATGACAGCTTGTTTCAAATGGTAGCTCTTCAAATTCGTTGTTAAATCATCGTCTTGCGATACTAAATGCGTCAATAATTTGTTTCTGCAAGCCACTTTAATATCTTGAATTAAATTCTGATTTATTATTATAGGTACACTAGACCTGCCCTTATTTTTCAAAATGGCGGCGCATAGGAGAGTAGGGTCTAAAAGTTTCCATTTTATGCCACAATGCTCCATGTAAAATTTGGGCTCGATCCGACGACTCTAAGTGGACCCAAAATTGAGTTGAATAATAAGACAAGGTTTTATTATAAGAAATTAGGAACTTTATTCGGCATTTTTGGAAAAAACTCAATTTTGGTAACAGTTTTGTTAATATTTCGTAATTTTCTTATTTTTATGTTATTCTCCAATAAATTACACGTGAAACACGCGTGACGCGGAAAAATCACGTCACGCGCACATCTCTAGTGGCATTGTTATTTAGTATAACTGCGTTGCTGCTTACTTCTGAATTAGTTATTACATTTTCTTGCAAAATACCGTAATCTGATTTAATTATTGTGGCAACCCGTGTCGAGACACACACACACACAACCAGGCCAAGAACGAGAGAACAACTGTCAAACGAATGAGTCCGCAACCATTTCACATTGACGGCCAGAGAACTGAGTGGATTGCGCGACGTGTGCATTTTCTTGGCGCGAATCTACATTCGTGCATGGATTGGTCGTACAAATCCAATCAATGCTCCAAACCAGGATTTCAATTTCATACGAGATTCCATTGAATACACTCAAATTGATGCTCCAGTTTCTGCTGCCATATTGAAGAAGATGAGTAACCAGATGTGGTATTTATCAGCAGAACCAATGGCTTTGGCTTTCTTTGACTCGAATGTTTCTCTTGAACAGAAAAGAAAAATGGTTGAGCACCGCAAACATTCGCGAACCATAGCTTGAGCGACTTCATTTCAAACAAGACTAACAATTTCTTTGTGCGGTTCTGTTTGTCACCGGAGTTTTTGGAATTTGACCCATCAACATGGGAAACCAACGAGAGTTTTAAAGAAGGCCGCGTTTTCTGCAAAAATTTAGCCGTCGTTAATGACACCGTTGAAAGAGGAGTGAAGTTCATGAAGGACTACAATCGGATATTGACCAACAAAGAAGACGAAAAGCAATTCTTATTGCAAGTTGTTGAAGCTTATCGCAAAAAATATCCATCGTTCAAAAAAAACATCTTTAGTTAATGTTTAAGATATTGTAACTTTATTATTTTTTATCAGATTTTTCTGAGTAATAGCTTAGTGAAAAGGTAATTTATTGGAGAATAACATAAAAATAAGAAAATTACGAAATATTAACAAAACTGTTACCAAAATTGAGTTTTTTCCAAAAATGCCGAATAAAGTTCCTAATTTATTATAATAAAACCTTGTCTTATTATTCAACTCAATTTTGAGTCCACTTAGAGTCGTCGGATCGAGCCCAAATTTTACATGGAGCATTGTGGCATAAAATGGAAGCTTTTTGGACCCTACTCTCCTATGCGCCGCCACTTTGAAAAATCTTCATAGAAATAAGGGCAGGTCTAAGGTACACACATCACTTTCAAATTTGGATCAAAATTTAATACATCGTCTACTGAATATCAGGGAGCATTATTTAGTTATAGTTCATGAAAATTACTTGGGTCATCCACCCTTTCGTGCTGGCTCTATATTCGACGGGAGAGATTGATGCTTTTAAAGCATCTGCGGTGGAGTGGTTTGCCAACAACAAGTAGTGGTAACTTGTGGGTGCCCGCCGCACAAATGTGATCCTATCTTTAGAAATTATCCTATTACCGGGAGCTGACTTTTCCTTTTCACGAAACGAAGTGGTAGTTGGTAAAGTTTTCCAAAATGCAGCAATTTGATCAGCGTTATAAACCTCCATGCCTCTTTCTAAATTTATCCAACCAACCGCAGCTTGCTAAAAAGTCATCTTTCCCAGTAATTTCTCTATAGAAAAATTTGGATTTTTCACGTGAAATTTCCGATGAAATCGGTACATGAAGGTGTCCTTGTTCTAAGAACCATACATACGAAGCTTTCTCTACCTTACGATGATCACCTTGACGAATAACTTTTTTGGAACCTACATACAAGCCCTGTTTTAATCTTTGTTCAATTTATAACTCATAAAGGTGGGTATACATACCTGGCTCTTGAAATGTAGTTGAAACAAACTGTCTAATTTTATTTTTATTTTGTTTAATGTCATATATTGTTGATTTCGGCGACAAAGCGAATACTTTACCCACTCTCAAGAACATCTAAAATGTTGTACTTCCTTTTAAGAGTAAGTGTTTTGTGGAATCGCATCATTTTTACTAAAAATTGCACACGTACCATAGATACGTAGTTTTACTAGCGTCCACAAACTGAGAATGGGGTCACGCATAGAATTAGAAGAGGTAAATGACTAAAATGACACAAAACTGTCCGAATTATAGTAAAGTCTGAATTACTGAAGTGTTCGAGGTAATGTAGGTGTATGCCCGGTTTAACGAAGTTATACTGTACTTCAATGACTTTCTAGAACGAGGACACGTCTACGAGGAATCGCGACATTTATTAGAATAATATCTAATACGTGCGGTATGTATATCCCGGTTTAGGCATTAGGAAAATGATAGTACTGAATAATACATCTTCGTCTTCTTTAAGTGCGGATCGGTGTTAGAAACACAATTACGCCCTGGTGGTGGTGGTGGTATGAACACGCTTTGTTATTTATTTATATTGGGCGGTTCGCCGCCGGATAATATGGCTCCTCGATACCTGACAGTCATTGTATAGAGTAGCACGACGGTCGTAGCCTTTTATGATGTATCGACCGGCCCGAGTTACATTAAACTATGGGGTGTAATTTTCAAACAATAACACGAGCGTCGTATTCAGCGGCCGGTGTAATTTCCGGCGCTGAAACTCATCGAACATTTATGGAACGTTATCGAGGTTTTCTCGAACGATCCGGGCGGTCGGTCGGCCGTCCTCGTCGTCGGGAAATACGTTAGCCGGTACGCCAACGATGGCTCCGTTAATTGAAAAACCTTTCGATCCTTTCGCCTTTCGTAAAAACGAAAAAAAAAAAATTGCCGGGCTAATGACGCTATTTTACTGCGAAAATGTAATTGGAAATGTTCCTTATAATAAAAAAAAAAAAACAACGAAAGCGGAAAATTATTGTTATTTTACCAAAAATACTGATATAAACCGGTATGATAAGAACGCTTTTCAATTGATTTCTTATTTAGATGATATAGAGTTCTATCATGTTTCGTAGATGACACATTAAACAATGAAAGAAAAAAAGTATCGCCAAAATCCCCCGAAGCGATTTATGGTATTCTCTAAGCTGTGTCCAGGAATTCCGATACCACCAGAGCTCGTTATAACGAGATGATGCGGTTTCATATTCCAGCAAGTATTTCAGCGAAGTGAAAAACGTTGTTTGGACCTTAAACCCGCAAGAAAAACGAAAGCGATTAAAGAAAGACACCGGGCAGTTTTGAGAATTTCAAAGTGCAACGGAGGTGCTTATTGCGCAAAATGACGTAGAGTTATCTCCGTTTACATAAAAACTTGCGACAACCAGTGATATTTACACCCGGTGCTTGAAGATTTGAACTTAACAGTTAAGCCTGAGATAAAATGAGGGTCTTTCGACGGATCGATAGGAATTGTAGTAAACTGAAACGAAAATAGGTAACATATCCGATGGCAGAGAAACCAAGAAACGGAAGAGGCGTAAAGGAAAATGAGGGGGAAAGTTGAAAGAAAAAGATCTATGATGACAGTAACGACTCTACAGCAGACGAAGAGAGACTTAAGAGAGAACGGGAACGGGAAAGTGAGAGTTCCTTTCCGAAGAAGTAAATAGAGTAAACGAGTTTCCCGTAAAAGAAAGCAGATCGATACCAAAAAGAGGAATGCATAACGCGATGAGGAGGCTAGAAACAATGACGTGCGAAATTGTGGATGTAAGAAAAAGGGAGCACATAAAACAAACAAATAAGGAGGTGACAGGAAATGTGAAAAACTTGTAAGATTGAGAGATTAGAAAGAAATAAGGAAAAAATGTAATAAGAAGACAAACGGACGTGCAACAAAGATAGTGTACAGGTAGGAGTGTTGAAGGTGCTGGAAAAAGTAGGAATAATAAGCGAAGGGGTTGTAAATGCTCAAATAGTAAATCTTGGCAGCGGCAAGCCGTTCGTTTGCGTAGACATGAACAATTTGAACGTGTAGATCGGACATTGAAAATTAAAGAATCGATTAAGGGAAACAGATAGATGTATAGATTGATAATAAGAATAAGGAGACTGTGGTGAAATTAATATTGAACAAAAAATTACTCTTACCACACGCCTTTCGGAAATATATCCAGATGCGTATTTCGGCAACTAAATTACCATCCACAGATGGAAAACTGGGGGTTTTCAGTAGATTTTCCCGAAAGGTGTGGTAAGGATAAATTTAATTTATTTTCATATACGAGGTACGTCCAGAAAGTAAGTTCCGTTTGGTAATAAAATTAAATTGTGTACAGATACAGAAAAATTATTTATTGCACAAAATTCTACAACTCTTAAACTACTTTTCCCCATAACTGCCGAAATTTTGCAGGCATTTGTCATAGCGCCGCACAAGTTTTTGTATACCTTCTTCATAGAAGTTTGCCGCCTGTGTCTTCAACTAGTTGGAAACATTTTCTTTCAGCTCTTCGTCATTTTTGAAGTATTGACCGCCAAGGAAAGACTTGAGATGTAAGAACAGATGAACGTCGCTAGGAGCGAGGTCAGGGCTGTACGGAGGATGGTCAAACACGTCCCAGCCAAATCCCTGTAGGAGGTTTTTCGTCACATTTGCAGTGTGTGATCGTCCGTTGTCGTGAAGAAAAACAACACCTTCTGACAGCAATCCTTGGCGCTTATTCTGTATTGCGCGCCGCAATTCCCTAAGTGTCTCGCAATAAACATCTGCTTTGATTGTTTGACCACGCGGTAAGAAATCAATGAGTAAGATGCGTTTCCAGTCCCAGAACACTGTGCACATCATTTTTCGAGGTGTCAAGATTTGTTTCGGCTTAACCTTTGCTGGGGATGAAGTGTGCCTTCATTCTATTGATTGCCGCTTACTTTTAGGGGTGTCGTAAGAAACCCAAGTTTCATCTCCTGTGACTATCTGTGTCAGAAATTCTTCGCCGCCTTCATCATTACGGGTCAAAAACTGAAGTGCACTACCCATCCGTTTTGTTTTGTGTTGCCCAGTAAGAATCTTTGGTACCCAACGTGAGCAAAGTTTACGAAATTTCAGTTTTTCGCTAACAATTTCATGAATTAGTGATCGTGAGATTTAGGGAAATTCCTAATTGTAAACTTGCGGTTTTCCTGGATCTTGTCATCAATCGCGTGAACCAGTTCTTCTGTAACCAAAGATGGACGCCCACTTCGTTCTTCATCGTGCACTTCGCTACGTTCTACATTGAACTGTCGGATCCATCTTCTCACCATTGAATCACTCATCGCATTTTGTCCGTAAACTTCGCAATTTGCCGATAAATTTCAATTGGTTTCACTTTCTTAGCATTCAGAAAACGAATCACAGATCTGATTTCACAAGCGGCGGGATTTTCAATCAACACCGACATTGTAAACAAGCACAATAAAGCGTACGTGGCTGACAGCGATCTCAAAATGGCGCACGTTTCTTCTCCTTGATACAGAGCGTCTACCGCGCATGTGCGGAACTGCGATCGCAGCGCTGCGGCGGAGTTAAATTGAAACGGAACTTACTTTCTGGACGTACCTCGTATATATATATATATATTGTGAATGAATATAAAAAGGGATAATTATAAAATTGTGTTCTATTATTGTCATTCGTATACGTACGTTTCACGGTTATGCCGATTCCTCAGTACGGCTTTGCAAGAGCCGTAATATTCGTAAGGAAAGGACGACGAAAAGAAGAAAGAAAACCAAGTCCAGATATGATATACGAAGTTGTGGGTTCGGAATAACCAACATTAGAATTTCAAATAACACCACCACCAACAGCGGCAGAAAAGATCTGAGTTGGCAAAAAATCGATAGTTGAGGATTATGCGAAGCGAACGGGATTCTCCAACAAAAGAAATTGAAATGTGGATGATGATAGAAGCGATAATTTGCAAAACAGGAAAATCAGTAGGACGGAAACCAGGAAAATGGCAACTCAGAATGTCTCCGAGGCATAAGTGGAAAAGAGATGGAATTGGTGGATAGTTAAAAAAAAACTTTATTGTGCCCTAATAGCAATCACTGAAACAAAGAAAAAAGGTAAAAGTACACAGTAATTGAAATCTGCTGATATACGGTGGAGTAAAGGAAACGGAATGGACATGGGGAGGAGTAGCTTGTCTAGTACCAAGAGATAAGGTAAATAAATTGGATAGCTGAAAGATAACAAATGAAATAGCGTTGAAAGTCAAAATGAACATGAATAAAGATAAAATGGCAATGATAGATACAGTTTTTGCTCCTAATGAACACGGTAGACAGGAGGAGGAAAACAAATTTTGGGCTATAACAAACCATAGAAGATTGTGAAGACATACTAATAATTGTAGAAGACTTCAATGCGAGAGTGAAATAGGTAACAATAAACACAAATGGAAATGAAATTTTGTTGGTTGTAACCAATACGTTCTTCGAGCACAAAAATACATAAAATAACGAGAAAATTACCAGAACATAGCGAAAAATCGATCGTAGATTACATATTGGACGTATGCGTTCAAAAGGCGGACATTTAGAGTTTCCATGAGTGTACATATCTTGACCGTGGTGCTCGTAAATTAGTAATATCCTAAATTAATTTTTCAGCTGCCTATGTATCATATACAGCCGACACTCTGATACCTCGAAAATGTTCCCCATCGTTTTTCAGATTCTACATACACCACAAAATGAGCGAAAAGTCTCCCCAAAATAATCACCGAATCCGCCTCATTTCGCGATCGGGCGATATACGAATTTCCCCACCGCTTTTATATCTCCTTCGCGGTGCGTGGCAGGGTAACCGGAAACTCGACTCGACGAAAGCTCATCCGGCGCTTTCGCCCTTGTTCTCTTTTTTTCTAGATAAGGCACTGCGGTCTGAAGCGAATCTGAATGGGACTCCCGTCGACTATGTAAATGTAAAGTGGGTCGCGCGGATCCTTCCCCGGATAGCTGCCTAGCTATATAGCCCAGCTAGCTATAGCCGATCTGTGTTCTTTCGCCGTCGATACGTCATCTGCATTGAAAATTTGCCGTGGATGGGAGCCGTTCGCCTTTTCGAGGGCGAAGAATCGAAATCGAAAATTTCCGTACGAAGGACGAAGAAAAATATATTTAAATGCGCGCGAATAGAATGCGTGCATAAGTCGAGCGGAAAAAGACGTCGCTTTCGTACGAGAACGAAGAGAAGCGAGTAATATTGTATCGAATGCGGAGTTGCAACCGAATTTTATTTCAATAATGAAAGATCTTAATTTATATGAAAAAAAAAACGATATATATGATGCTATACGAACGTACTGTTTGCAAATTGCTTTTTCCTATCGTATAGAGAATTTTCCTCCATTTAAGAATATATGTAGTTTGCTTTATTTATTTTTTAATATAACGAAGTTACAGGCCTGGGGAGTGATGTCTGAGACCACCTGTATATTGTACTATAGTAATATTCGAATGGTTAATTACCGTTAGAAAATTTATCATTTATTATAATTCACATCAAAATTCACAGTTAATGTTGGGGTTATGGTCTTCATTTGACACTTGGTTTATTTTGGGGTTCTATTTATACCTTCTCGACACCACACCCACCACCTTTTGAGCATTTTACTACCCCACAGGTGTTCGCTTCTTATTTTAACTCCAGCTAGAGACGCTTAATGGGAGAAACAAATGTAACGAGAAATAAAATTATTAATTATTATAAACAGCATCGATTAATAGATAGGAAAGCATTGTAAACATTCAAACATATACATACATACAACACTTTTACATTACGACAATTCATAAAAAATTACTCGATATGAATAACCTAGGAGACATCGATATTCAATACGTATAAGTTTCTATAACAATGATATGCTTGGATGAACTGGAATCGGGTAGAGTTGAAGTTTTCGTGGACAGCGGAGATATAAAGCAGTGTGGTCCTGATTTTCAAAAATAAATAAAAAGTTTGTTTTGGTTAACGACGAAGAAAATTGACAAGATAGATAAGTCAAATAAATCTATAAATATATTACGAATAAAAGGGTTTTAAGAAGAAGTACCAGTGAATAGACAAACCTTACCACACCGGAGAAGAAAGAATTTAAGAAAGGGAAGAAGGAATTTAAGGGAGGAGACATAGGAAGAATCATCATCGACTAAAAGAAATTACACTCACACACACACAACACTAGGTAATTATCTTGATTTTATGTTAAATATTTCTCAAAATTTATAAATATAATTTCTTATAATTTATGCTTTTTATATCGTTAATTAAGAGCTAGACCGGCGCAATTTTGTTTAAGAAATTAACTAAATTCTCAATACAATATACATGTTATCGATAAAATATGTCACGGTCTGGCCAGCTGAGTCGGTGTTTACGTCTGGCTCACATTCGAGTCTTAATGATCCTGGACTAAACGAATAAGAAGATATTCTTTGAAAAGCCTTCGTCGTCTGCGCTTGATTTGAAATATATTTTGCTTCTTCCGGACGTTATATTTTCGTGCAATAATTAAATTAAGTTTTACTTGACTTCTTTCGTTTTAATTGTTTACATATACATATTTAATAAAAAATAAATAAAATAACATACAGCAGTAAGAAACGAAGAGATACGTAAAAATTTGAATGGAGAACCTACATATTGCTAATAGATATCACGAAATGTATGTTACAGATTGGCAAACTTGTCTGTAACATTTTCTTCTTAAAAAGGGATTTGCGTTAGAACCTGCGTCACTCTGAAGTGTGTCGTGTTTAAAAATGGTTGTACAGGTGTATGTACATTCCGTCTATGTTAAGTTTCTGTTATTATCATTGTACGGACGAACGGACGGAAAAAATATCTGAAGAGTTAAAATAGGAACATCTCGACAGCTTCTTCTAGGACATATTGCAGTTATTGCGAAAGAAGAGGAATTTTGTTTCCTAAAAATTATTGCTATTTTTCGATTGTGCTGCGGGGAGGGGGGTATCTTTCTAAACGTTTCTTTCTTCCCCTAAACGTATCAGCGAACTTTGAAGGGGCTACTAGGTAGTATATACTTACCAGCAAACACATAAATCGTTTTAATGTTACCGCATGAGGTACGAACAAATTTATAGAAGCGTTTTGTCTCGGTTGGTAACCGTGATAGTGGCCAGCCAGTTCGAGCTCGTTAAACCTTTCTCCTCGAATATTTCCGCCGAGCTCGGCGTCTTTTTGAGTGCCTACGTAATAAAAGCCCGGAAGATTCCTTTCCGGGTGCGTAAAAGAACGCAACTTCGTCCGCCGTTTGTCATCGGAATTGCGACGTTGCGGATCTCTTTGAAGGAGGGACGGTGCAGAGAGAAGACAAGAAGATTACTTTATTTACGTTTACGGTCATGTAACGTATGTAAATAAAAAATTATTATTATTACCATCGTAAGAGCCAACTCTTTTAGAAGATGATTCTCTCAGATTTACTTATAGATTAAGATATAATGGACATCTTCGTCCGAAAATCGAAAGTTGTGTCGTCGCGTTCACGTCTGCGATTTGCTTCTCAAACGCCAAGAAAATGATCCATTTTTGAAGCGCTGGGAACGAGAAATGGGTTGCCTACAACAATGTTAAACGTAAGAGATCACGGAGTAAAAATATGAAGCTGTTCAAAGCACTTCGAAAGCTGATATTCATCAACGAAAAGAATGTGATGTTGTCTGTTTGGTGGGGTTTCAAGGTAATCCTCTTTTTGTGGGCTTCTACCGGACACACACAACGATCAATTCTGAAGTGTACTGTCATCAGCGGGACAAATTGAATGATTCACTTAACCCCTTGCACTATTTTCACGAGTCTGACTCGTGATGAAAATTTTAGGCCAAACTTGAATATCACGAGTCAGGCTCGTTGTTCAATTTCACGGCAAACGTGGATATCACGAGTCAGGCTCGTAATCGACATTTCGGGCCAAACATGAATATCACGAGCCGTGCTCGTGGTCTTAATCTCGGGCCACCAGGAACGCCTGAATGAGGTCTTATCTCTTCTTTCCTTTTCTTGAATGATTGGGTATTTTATCTTGTATCTTGTTGTCTTTTGAATTTTACAAGAGCACCACCGCGTGAAGTCAACACGAGCACGCCTATCTCGCACTCATTGTCAGTCGTAAGAATGGTCGTAAGATGTATTCAAAGTTCCGACACTCAGTCTTCGCCGCTTCGACTCTTTTCGGGACCACTCAGGCGCCCGAGTTTGGCACGGCTGATTGTGAATTTCGGCGTAGTGCAAGGGGTTAAATAGAAATGGGCAGAATTGATCGAAAGAAAAAGTGTAGTGCGAGACCTTATACACAAGTTTGATAACTCGCCCAAAGCTTTTACAGCTCGGATGGGACGTACTGCCACACCCACCATATTCTCCAGATCTGGCGTCTTCTGACTGTTACTAGTTCCGGTCTCTACAAAATCTTTTAGATGGTAAAATCTTTACTTGATATACTTACTATTACTACTTACGACTTTAATTGATATCACTAATACAGATGACACTGAGGACTACAGAATGTAGGGTTATGGTTAACGGACACAAAACGGGGAAATTCGGTGTTGACCGAGGACTAAGACAGGGAGATCCTCTTTCGACTATTCTGTTTTACCTGGTTTTAGAAAAAGTATTGAGAGAAGCAAGAATACATACCCAAGGTACAATTTATGATCACGGGCATCAGTGTATGGCATATCGTGATGATATAGTACTAATTGGTAGGACCAAGAAAGAACTGCAAGAAATAATAAAGCGTATAGAAGCGGCGGCAAGAAGAGTGGGGCTGGCTATGAATGAGGTATATGGTGATGAGGGGAACTAGCGAAAAAGGGCTTGAAATAAAGAGTACCGTAGACGGAACAAGCTACATGTTTAATCCTGTCCAGAGTTTTAGATATCTTGGTGTTACTCTTACAAATAATGTAGACGAAAGTGACGAAATAAGTGAAAGACATACAAGGGGAAATAGGTGTGCAGGCGGATTGTCTAGAATATTAAAGTCAAAAAATGTGTCGCGAAGCACTAAAGTGCGTATATATCAGACAGTAATAAGACCGGTTGTTTTGTATGGGTTTTGAAAGAAAAGGACAAGGATCGTTTGGAAGTTTGGGAAAGAAAAATCCTAAGATGGATCTACGGTGATAGGAAGATGGGCGAGAAGTGGGAGAGAAGATCCAACAGTGAGGTATTGAACATGTATGGACAACCCAGCATAACATCTATGATGAAGTCCCAACGTATCCGATGGTTGGGTCATGTAATGGGGCTCCCTGAAAGCAGAACACCGAAGACAGTGCTGCAGGGAGGGGGTGAGCGGAAAGAAAAGAAGAGGACGCCCAAGATCAAGATGGCTGGATGCGATGCAGGAGGACCTGAGAGAAATGGGCATTGGAGACTGGGAAGGAAAGGCTGAAGACAGGATGAAATGGAGGGCAGTAACCGATCAAGCCTTGGCCCTGTCGCATGATTCCGCGCCCATAAAGTTTATATATATAGAGTAGAATATATAAAATCGAGCGAAAAACTCTATTGGGGTGGTCGGTCCGTGAAATAAAAAGTCTCATTTGTTCAACCTCTATATTTCGTCACCGTTTGGTAACTTCATCAGGAGTATGCTGAAAAATGTGCTATCACAATGTTGCAACTTAAGGATTAAACTAAGACTTACAACTAGAGTAGATCACTAGCCCTCAGATACATATTAACGTGGTATCAGACCATCAGATTTTGTACGTGGCTAGTGATCTACTCTAGTTGTAAGTCTTAGTTTAATCCTTAAGTTGCAACATTGTGATAGCACATTTTTCAGCATACTCCTGATGAAGTTACCAAACGGTGACGAAATATAGAGGTTGAACAAATGAGACTTTTATTTCACGGACCGACCACCCCAATAGAGTTTTTCGCTCGATTTTATATATTCTACTCTATACAGTACGGTTGAAATACATTTTTACTATATATATATATATATATATATATATATATATATATATATATATATATATACTGTGTGTCTAGCTAAGTTCGCGACAAATGGAAAACTTTTTATTCTTGGGTTTATGAAAAAAAAGTTATTCTTTATAAAAAGTCCTGCTTCATCCAAAACTTGAATTCAAATTGTCAGATTTTAATATTTGTTAGTCATATGCGAGATATGACAAAAAATATGAAATTTGTATAAGAGTAAAGTACCTTTATTTTCAATAATACTTAAAATGTTATAAGGAATAGTCGTTCAGAATTGGAAATTATACAATTTAAATACAGCATTGACACAAAAGAAAGCATTGAAAATGTTACACAAATGCTTCAACATATCCGCCTTCTCGTTCCATACATGTAATGGTTCTATCACAAAAATGCCTTAAAACCCTTCTAATTGTTTGTGGAGTTATTTTACGGATTTCTTCTCTAATAACACGTTCTAGATGGCCTACATCCGTAAACGGCGCTTGAATATAAACATGTTCTTTTAAATAACCCCACAAGAAAAATCAAGTGGGGTCAGATCTGGAGACCGAGGTGGCTTTCGGAAATGTCGAAAACAGATTTAACAACAAACGCCAAAACCATGTTGCTGATAACGAAATGGAACTAGAAGTGATGCTATCAGCAATAGAACAACCGAGGTGTTCGTTGCGGAAAAGAGCATTGTTGATGTCAAACACTATAAGCAAAGATTCGGTAGCTGAAATTCTAAAAAAAAACAAATTTCATCCCTACAAGCCTACATTTGTACACACTCTAAGACCAGGTGATAATGACAGACGATTGGAGTTTTGTGCCGACATTCAGGCAATATTAGCAGATAATCCTTTTGTGTCGAGACAAATTTTATTTTCCGATGAAGCAACATTTACATCGAACGGAACTGTATCGAGTCCAAACTGCCGTTGGTGGACAGATGCCAACCCACATTTTACAATAAAAACTCGAAGTCAATATGCGTTCAAGACAAATGTATGGTGCGGAATCTACAAAAGTTATGTAATTGGACCTTTCTTCTTTCACCAATCTTTGAATGCCGACCGGTATCTCAATTTTTTGCAAAGTGAAATTAGTAATTTTATCGACAACCTTCCATTGCTGGAACGCCAACATATTTGGTTTCAACAGGATGGTGCACCTTGTCATAGCAGGTTCGACGTAAGGCAATATGTTGAAGATTGTTTTAACGAAAGGGTTATACACCGCTTTTCCACAATACGTTGGCCACCTCGGTCTCCAGATCTGACCCCACTTGATTTTTCTTGTGGGGTTATTTAAAAGAACATGTTTATATTCAAGCGCCGTTTACGGATGTAGGCCATCTAGAACGTGTTATTAGAGAAGAAATCCGTAAAATAGCTCCACAAACAATTAGAAGGGTTTTAAGGCATTTTTGTGATAGAACCATTACTTTTATGGAACGAGAAGGCGGATATGTTGAAGCATTTGTGTAACATTTTCAATGCTTTCTTTTGTGTAAATGCTGTATTTAAATTGTATAATTTCCAATTCTGAACGACTATTCCTTATAACATTTTAAGTATTATTGAAAATAAAGGTACTTTACTCTTATACAAATTTCATATTTTTGTCATATCTCGTATATGACTAACAAATATTAAAATCTGACAATTTGAATTTAAGTTTTGGATGAAGCAGGACTTTTTATAAAGAATAACTTTTTTTCATAAACCCAAGAATAAAAAGTTTTCCATTTGTCGCGAACTTAGCTAGACACATAGTATATATCTTTACTTCAAATGAGGAGGTCAAAAATCAGCAGGATCAGAACAAAAACTTTATGGGCGCGGAATCATGCGACTGTCAGAAAGATTGAAAATAGTATTCGACCAGAATGGACAATATATAATTCAATAAAATATTTATTAACTTTAAGAAAATCGTCTTTCATTTTCATAACGAAAAACGAAACTACGAACAACCACATAGTTTCAAATTTACCACCAACATCAACATTAAAATTCATACTACGCAGAAAATGCAGTTTATAGATCACTGCGTGCGCGTATGAGAATTAATTTCCTGGAATTAGTCCCGCCCCTTTCGGTCGTATAGCGTTCTATTTTCCCCCGTTTATTCGTTAACGTATTAAAACGCATTCTTCGATGGAAAATGCGATAAAACGAGGACGTTTTTTCGCCCATCGCATAGTTAATATCGCGTTTCAACGCTAATTAAAGATCTAAAAAGTTGTAGCGCGCAGCGAAATCGATAAAAGGCGGACTGCGAGGGTTCGAGCGGACGGAGTCGCGTGGGAGGAGGACCCTCGGGGATGCATAAGTTTCAGTTACTAGAAACAGTAATTTTCAATTTAATTAATCTCGCGTTAGTTAATGAATGTGTAAAAAAGAACTAGACTAGAGATAAATTTATTTGTGTTAACCGAATGGAACCAGATGCGCAGTCGTATGGGTTGTATATGTATGTGATTAACTTTCGTTTTAATGGACGCGCCATAAAGAGAATGGTAGTAGTTTAACCCTGCAGAACTCGCCTCATCCAGTGAAACGGGAGCACTCGCGCGTGAGCATTTCCCTCACGCTTCATATTTTCCATATTAAATTCAATATTTATTATTTTTTTAAACAGTTTAGTTCCTTATACGAATTTAAAACAGCTAGCATTTGCCAATAAAACAGAAATAATGAATTGTAGTACCTAGTACCTAATTACAAATGGAATGCAAAAATCCTGTTTTCAGTAAGAAGTTAATCACTCTGATCTGAGGAAATATTCACACTGTAACACGAGGGACAGACATATTTAACGTGCTTTGTGCAAATAGCTTTATTGCACGCAACACTATGTTTCTTGCTTTTTCAATTTTTTCTCCTAGGACAAAAAAGGACAAAAGCCTAAAGCGACTTCTCCCACAACTTCTGGCTCCTCGCTGTTCAAAATTTTTCTAATTCAAGTACGTAAAGTCAATGGCAAATTCTGATTTGGCGACCGATTTATCAAATGTGGTTTGATCAATTCGTGTGCCAATATCTTTCAAATATAATCTACGGTCTTGAATGTTTCCCGTATTACTTTTATATATTATTTGAGAGTTGATACCGCCTAAATCCAAAATTGAGAAAAAGAATCTCAGATGCCATCTACAACAGAACCTAGAGACAGAATACGTTGACTTTACCTCGTCAACAACATCGACATCGCCTTTTGTCACATTGTAAAATGTGATAATCTCCAGTTTTGAGGCATCACCAGATTCTTCTTCGATTTTATCAGCACTGTGAAATGTAGATAGCACAGAAACGATTTTACTTGGTTTCGGTTTGTATGAAACCAAAACAATGGGCTTGCAAAATGCAAATATGCTGCTATTCAATGGCCTAATTTTAGTATTCAACGTAAAAGGAGGTATCTCTTTTCTATTTTTTTCTGAGAGTTCAAACAATGGGTGTTTTCATTAGAATCATCTCTTTCGCAAGTGGTACAGATTGGAAATAGTCATCCAATTTAAATGGCCCTTCAGGTTGTTTCCCTGCATAAACTTCTAAATTGCATGTGTAAAACATTCTAGAATCCATTAAGGTCCATATCTGTAAACCATATTTTGCCACCTTATTCGCGTTGTACTGCCTGAATTTGAATTCACCAACCTGATAGCTTCTTTGGCACTTACTTACAAATTGGGAGCATACTTGCCGAATCGGAGCTGAATTGTCATATTTCTTTCTTTCGGCTCTGTTATTTATGTCATCAAATCTCAGTGCGCGTAATAAAAGGTGAAATCTCTCTCTGGACATTGTAAGCCTAAAGCATTCTGGAGCAGTACCATCGCTGGACCAGAGTTCCCGAGTGTTCAAATAGTAAGCCATTTTTATCCCAGCCATATATAATAGTCCAATGAGAGCATATATTTCTGTCTCATCTGTTGCGGCACAATCCCTATCTCGCGTATAATTTGGGCGCACTGACTTTGCTTTTCTTGCAAGGGATTTGACACCGGGTAAATGACTAACAATATTATGTCTCAGAGTGCGCTTGTTAGGGCGAGGACGATGAGCCAGTCAGCGAGTTGTGCCATCTTTACGAATACAATGATGTTCTCCATCAAATTAAGGCTCCGTGTCAACTATCATGTTATCATTTTCGTCATCACTATCTCATTCTTCCGTATCTGTATTATGGTCACTATGATCACTCAATACTCACATAGAGAAAAACCAGAAAAACACGTCCAAGCTGTATTAAGAGAAACGTTCAATGGGCATAACAAAACACCAACGCGAGAACTAGCGCCGTGAGAGAAACGCTCACACGGTCTGCAAGTGATGGACGAGTTCTCTCAAGAAATAGTTGAAGACGACTAATTGTTGCTCAGATTGCATTTACAAGTAGCAGCGATACATAAACTCAGCTAGAGGGCGCGCTGTTCCTGTATCTCAACCCTGTTTAAAAGTATGGCAATTTTAGCATAAGTGCGAGAAAAATGCTCATAGGGCTAGTGCTCCAGGGTTAAGTAGTAACCACTTTTAAAAGTTAGTAACGCAAAAAATATAATAATAATAATAATAATAATAACAGAACTGGGGATTTTAATGTTCATAAGTTATATGATATTTGCATATTACTAGGATCGTACTAGCATTTGACATAGGCGTACAATCGTTATTCACAATTTTTACTGCTGTTCTTTACGTTTTCGCTCCATTATTTTTATGATAAGTTTGAAGTAAGAGAACTGTACTTTTCAGAAAAGTATGTGACAATTTAAAAAGGAGGATACAATTATGTATTGAGCAGGACGGATCACATTTTAAACATTTATTGTAATTTGCCAGAAATTATTTACTTTACTCTTAATGGAACAACAGCTGTTAGACTAACCGGATAAATGAATTGTCGTAATTATTAAACTTAAATCCATCTCAAATTGAAAGGCATAGAATAAAAACTTACGATCTATCTAGGGATAAAGTCAAAAGTAAATAAAAAAGGGAAAAACAATTTCTTATAATTTTTAATAAAATATTTATAGTGAAACGCAAGGCGGATGATTAAATAATAACCTAAAAATCGGGACAATTTTAAAAGCACATAATAGACGGGGTTGTAGGAATATTAGTTCGAAATCTTGGCTAAGTTTATAGCAGAATCTAAATTAGTAAAAGCGGGATTTCTCCCTAATGATGAGTCAAGTATTCCAGTTGACTGGAGCGCTAGAATGCATTTTTATAACTTTCTTTAAGTTGAACTGTTCCTTAGCTCATACCTAACTTCCACAATTCGGAGTAGCAGATATTAGTTTGACTAACAATGAAAGAAGATCGACTGCAAAACAGTTTGACTGCCACACTAGTTTATAAAAATATATATGTACCTAATACAATTCTAGGATTGAAACTTGAGCGCTTAAATACGAGAATTATTGTTTAAAAAATTATTAGGACTGCTTGATACAGCAAAATGTTATTATCAGTGTAATCAGCATAATATTGCTATTATAAGAAGTTCTTCTACAAAAGGCATTAAATGCGCGTGAAGTAATTTACGCAGGATATCATACGAACCGAGCAAAGACAAGAGTAACTCGTGAAAAAAAAAAACAATGTTGGCTCTGCTCAAATGTAACTTTGCTTTATATTAGACAGTTTCAAACTTTCACATTCAAAATAATTTTCTAGATAAATCACAATACAATGTGCCAAAGGTGCGCGCAGCTTTGTTGAGCAAATCGTCGAATCGTGAGTTATCTGAAGACTTTGGTCATAGTTTGAGTTCAGTGCAGTCAATTATAACGAACGATTTGGGCATTAGTCGCAGGAGGACATGCCAAGTTTGTTACGAGATTCCACTCCGAGGACCAGAAATAGGCCCATGTTTCAGCTGTTCGTAACCTGCTTGAGTACTACGAAACGGCGAAAACTTTTTAAAAACTACGATAACCGGTGATGAGTCGTCGGTTTACGGGTATGATCCCAAAAGTAAGAGTCAATCTTTTGGAAAATTCATTTCGAAAATGTTGAAGGCGTTGTTAGATGGTGCTCAAACACAATATGTTATGTGATGGTATACGTTCTATTTTGCCGTTGTACTGCTCTCACCTAATTGAGATGATTTTTCAAAACTTTAATTATGTAAAATAAATCGGCTAAAAACAAAATAAAAAAATTTTTTGAAATATTCCTAAAGAAAATAAAAGCAAATAAAGTGGTGCAAGAAACTAATAAATCGGCAAAAAAAAAGTTAATGTACGTAAATTTAACGTGAAATAAAAAATAGTTTAATGAAATAAATAAATTAATTCCGAATGCAAACAAAAATGAAGTGATATAACTAAAATTAACAAAAATTGACGAAAATATAACTAAATATAGCAAATATCATAATAATCAGACTTAAATAACACTCGGATTGTCTAACATTTTAATTAAATTACATTAGTATTAATATTAAAAATAAATAAATAATAAATCTTAAAGAAATAACAAATTAGAGGCAATAATAAGAGGCACGAGCCGCCACTGCTTTAGATATAAGAATTTGGGGCATTGTTGTCCAGCAACCTATCCTCAATGTTACAATGCGCAGCTCCACCAAACCACGGCTCCAAAACGAAAGTCTCCTTGAAATTTGATCCGCCCCCACCTCCATCTCTCACCTCCACCGACAACACGTTAACACTAGTTTCGACGCGATCTCGACCTTCTCCACCTTCCTGTTCGATATCCAATTTTCCCACCCTCGCCTCGCCTCGTTTATAATTTCCATTTTCATCGTTTTAGGCGCCAGAAACATGTGTTGCGGGTAAATCGGAACGTCAAGGTAAACACGTCCATTGTTCTTGCCCGAACCGCGAAGCGAGAGTGCGTGTCTTGTACCGGCGGTGTACAGGGCGGAGGAAGGAAGCGAGCTCCCCCGAATTGATTCCATGTTTAACCCCGTGTTCGTGAATTACAAAGCTCGAATTAGCGAATAACGTTTATACGGGGAAGTTCGTATTAATTTAGTATCGGCGGAAAATCTGGCGACGCCGGAATTAAGAATTATTATGAAGAATTTAATAGGCTTACAGCACCTTTATTTTACTGAAATAATTTCATCCGTTTCAAGAATGGTTGCGATTTGAAAGCGATGATTATATCGGAGTAACTTGAGGTGTTAGAGGAGAAGTTTGTGAGAGGGTTTGAGAGAGTGAGACGAAGTGTGGGAAATTGGTTGTTTCTTTTTGAATAGTGGAAATTTCAATGATGACGACGACGATGAAAGCAAATCGCCCTGTATGAAATGACGGAGGAGGCTATTGATAAAAATTAATAATACTGCTTTCGTTCCTTCTATTTCCCGCAATACCCAATTCCCGAAACAATATACAATCAAACTTCTATATTACGAACACCATTTTAGCGATTTTTTCACGTGCACATTGAACTTCAAAATACAATTTTGTGTGTGTTTTAACTTCTACTTAACGAACAAAATATCTTTATTGCGAAGCATTTTCTTTTCCGCAAAGGAAAATTTCTGAGAATTTGAAGCCAGGTCGATAAGAGACGGATAATGCGGTTCTGTGTATAAAATTCTTGGAAACCGTTCATTTGGACAGTTATCCTTTGAAGTTTAATCTGCAAGCTTCCAGAATTAGAAATACACCCATTCAAATCTCCTTGGTCAGTAGGTAAAATTTGTTTCAGTTCTTCTTGTGATCTTTGTGTGTTCGTACGTCCAAAATGAGTAGACGAAGATGTTTAAATATCGCCAAAAAAATTAAAGTATTACAAGATTTTGATGAGGGATTTATAGAAAATAGCGCGATTAAATTCGGCATAAGCGAGGCATTTGATTCCGGCAGAAAGCGGATTAAACTTTGAACTCGAACAAAGATGTGGATGCACCCGTTTTAAAACGGGCGGAAATACTCCGTGGGAAACATATACCAATATCAGGTCCGATAATTAAGGAAACGGCATTAGAATATGCAAAATTTATAGAACAATTAGAATTTCAAGCAAGCACCGGCTGGCTAGACAAATTTAAGAAAAGACACGGTATAATACAAAAAGTGATTTCCGCAGAAAGTGCCGATGTTAGTGAAACAGACTGTAATCTCCGGAGGGAAACAGTGTTAGAAAACATTTTAGATATTTATGATCCTAAAGACGTTTTTAACGCAGACGAAACTGGGCCGTTGCTTACCTGACGAAACGTTGTCATTCAAGGGCGACAGATGCTTCGGGAGGAGGAACAGCAAAGAACGAATCACAGTTATATTTTGGGGCAAATATAACTGGGACGGAAAAACTAGTAATTGCCAAGAGTAAAAATCTAAGATGCTTCAAAGGTGTGAAATCGTTGGAAAAAGGACTACAATTTCAATACAAAAGAATGGATGATGAGTGAAATTCTCGAACAATGGTTTGGTCAAACTTAACAAATCAATAACAAAGCAACATAGAAAAATATCTTTCAAAAAAACATCATCAAAGTTTGAAACCTAAGATACGAAGCACAAAGGTGATTATATTTTCCGCCAAATATGACGTCGCAGCTGCGGCCTGTGGACCAAGGCGCTATAAAAAATTTAAAATGTCACGATCGTAAGCGGATCTTGAATAACGTCATTAGAGAAATTCAAGAAAGCGAGCCCGCAAATTTCCTTCAATTTTGCGTGAATGCATTTCCACATTGGCAAGAGTGTATACCGAAAAAACGATTAGAAATTACTTTTCAAACAGCTGGATGAATGAAGGGGACGAATTGCAACTATACGAATTAAAAAAGAAGTGGGCAAGACTTCGAGATTGCAATCATATTTCTGAAGATGCAGAACTTGAAGGCTATCTCGAAATAGACGAAGAAATAGCAATTGCAGAATACCCTACTGATGCAGACATTTTAGACGAGGTAACTTATAGAAACAATGAGGTTATAGAAGCCGAAGAAGATGACGGAAATAAAAACGACAACTTTGTAAAACCTTCTGAAGAGGATTCGAAACAATTCGACGAGGACTGCAAAACGTACCGGATCCATATATTCCAGTCGTTAAATAAATGTGAAAGATTTTATGAACACCAAACGCTTTTTAAGTGAAAAGTGACGAACTTCATATTTTCTCAGCGCTCACGTAAGCCATTTTCTGTGGTTAGTGCTGCTTTTGCTGATGACTGTTATTGTTTTTATGGTTAACTCTCCGATGAAGGATTAAATGAATTCGAAAGCTTAGAGTTACTGAAAGAGAGACTTTTATTTCAACTCATCCTTGGCTGCAATCCCCAATAGTTTTTCCATCAATTTATCAATTTAAGTCCTGACGTTGTACAGCCACTACTTCTTCTAAAATAATTTATATAAAAAAATTAAGTTACATCTGTATGTATTTACTTTTAAAATTTTCTATTATGTACATATGTAGCATGTGTGTATTTTTATAATAATATGTAAATTTTTTCCCAAAAAAGTTTCTATTTAACGATTTTGTGCCTTCCCTAAAAAGAAGTTCCACTGTATTTCGATAAAGCTTTGACAGTGGATTAACAGCAGTTTCCTTATTAGCGAAGCAAAATGTCGATCCTTCCCGTCTTGATAAAAACGCTTCTTTATTGTAAATAATTTACCCAAAGCCATTCCAGCCTCGAGGGAGCCCCCCTCCCGTATTGCATCAAAACACCCATCACTGTCCTACGGATAATTATTTTTATTTATTACCCCCATCGCAGGTATTCGTTTCCGTTGACCGTTTGCGTCTCGAAATTTTCGCCGGCCGTTTTGGACGCGTCGCTATTAATTAAAGCGATTTAACGACCGTCGGAGCGCTTATATTTACGACGTTTTAATGCGAACGTAAACGTCACGGAATTAGACCCCTCAGAGGGAGCAGGATGGGGGACAAGGTGGGGTCAGCCGTACCTACCTTTGATTTGTTCCGCGGACGTGTCGGAGTAGAAAAGCGCGGTTTCGTGGCACGGCCCCACGCTGAAGAACACCTGCACTGCTCTAGGGGGTCCATGGGCGCCTATAGCGGATCATCGCGCGAGGCCCCCGGTTCGTTTTCTCGTACCGCTGTATCTTCTATGCATGGCGAATCTGAAACGAATAATTGCTACGTGCAAATGGACTGAAAAAAGTAGGGATCAAATTGTATATAATAGTGTAAGTGGAAACTATTTTTTTTGAATTTCCCGCGCTCTTGACGGTTCGAATATGGAAAACGGAAGTGTGTTATAATGGCGCAGATAGTTAGGTTATGTTAAACGTTGTTTCTTAAATAGAGAGACGAATTTCTGAACGAACCTCAATCTCAAATCACACTCTATAAAATCTGTAGAGTGCTAAAAAGAGGTGGTATATGTTTATATTTCGAAAGAGGCAGAGAGAACAGAAAAATATAATAAACAATACAATAAATAGTGGTAATAAACAAATGTCAATACATTGAATAGAATTACGTGGACGATACGATTATGGCAGGATTGGTGCAATGTTATTTGGTGCTGCTTTCGACCAATCAGAATTTATTATAAAAGTGGTGTGTTCACAAATTCGTCCCTCTATTTTTATAACAAGGTATAGATATACGTATAAGTCTAGTGACTTTAGGTTCTCTTAGATTAAGGTGAGAAAGGGGGAGATCTGACTTGTGTGTATTATATCGGTTGTATTATTATAAGAGTTAAGATCACGATACATAATGAATGTAGAAGACTGCCGAGTATTTATGTATAAAACCCCTAAAAGATCTCATCCCCATAATAGTTTTATAAATTGAATAGTTCTGAACCACGTGTAAGAATTTATCGAATTTCATTTGGATTATAGGGGCTCTCGGTTATAAGTTTCTACGCCCATTCCATATCTAATTATCAAAAACGATTATTGGGTTTTTATCCTAACAACATAGTTCAGTCATTAAGGATAAATTGAATCGTATCAACCATTTACAGAGTGAGCAACCGCAAATGATCTGTGTTGGCAGTATTAAAAACCCTAGGAATGAAAATTTCCATTTTTTAAGGTTTGCATGCCCGTTTCGTCAGTGTTGTCATCCGTGAGGGCCAGTTTGAAACGATGGCGTTTACTATTCAATAAGACTTATTTATTCTTATAGCCTATTCTCGAAGTAAAATACAAACTAAAAATGGTATTAAACTGACAGCTCAATCTTGTATAGGTTATGTATGATTACGCAGGCTTGCCAAATTTAATGTTTCGTTAGTTAAAGAAATGACAAGGCGTGAATCTTGTAGAATTTTTGATGCTGAAAACGAATCCGATCGCAGAAATTGCCTAGCATGTCATGTTTTTCGAGTATTTTTAGGTTAAATGGTCAACAAATGGCCAAAATTTATGAATTTATTGCGGGGAATCGGATCCTTTCTTCTATATTTATTATTATTATTCAGCTTTACAATTCACTTCCGATTACCGCTGTACGATTTTTGTTTTTAGCCGAGATATGCAGGTTTGACTGTCTAATACCGGTCATGCGTATTAGGGATCTATCTGTTGTTCTATTTTAAACTTTTTCAGATAAACTTTCCTAACATTTCTCGATAATCTCGCAAAACGACTTGGACCGCATAACACAAATCTGTAGTCAGTCGTATTCTATACTCTATTGCTACAAAACTATATTATACCTAATGCAGGCAGAAGTAACGAGTACACGCTAACTACAAATTTTAGAAGTAGCTATGTGTTAAACTCTCGGGGAAGTCAAGATGAAACAGACCTAAATTTTGCTAATATCATTTATTGCTGCAATAATAAACGATAGTAACAAAATTTAGTTCTTTTCATCTTGACCTCCGCGAGAGTCCAACACGTTGCCATTTCTGAAGTTTATAATACCTAATAGCAATGAAATTTTAAATGACCAAATGCCATTATTGCCAATATTATAAGTTCAAGCCTGCATATCTCAGCTAAACGAAATCTTAGAACGGCAATCGAGAACAAATTTTCAAGCTGAAGACTTGTATTATGCGATTCCGTTTTCGGAAATATATAAAAAAACCTTCGTTTCCTCACAATATATTCATCAATTTGGCCAAGATGACAATTTTTTGACCATTTAAGCTAAAGCTACTCCAGAACTTAACATGCTACACCATTTCTGGGGCCGAATTCGTTTTCAACGTCAAGAAATCGATATGAGATTCACCTCCTGCTATTTCAGTAACTGGTCCTCGCAGAACTGTGCTGCTAAATTCAACTAATACTAACAACTCACTGTTTTCAACAAAAAAAAAAATTTTTAAGTCACACTTTCGTTGTTCACTCTGTATACCTACTAAAACTATATAACACAGTGGATTTAAAAAATTATATAGAATTATGTTGGTGCTATTGAAACGAGCACGTCCATTGTTGCCTTGTGTAAATATTCGGTATTTTGAGGTTATTTCTGTCAGTTTTGAAGTAACCCATTCTTTTTCTTCTTCTTGTTCTTCGTCATTATAAGCAATTTGTTTGTTTATCTGTGGGTTGATGCCTCTATAGAACATTGTCTCTCCATCGTTTATGCGGTCAGCCGATATTTCTTCTTCTGTTTGGTAATTTGTCACTAAAACGAGCACATTCAGTGTTGTCTTATGTAAATATGCAGTATTTTGAGGTTATCTCTATCAATTTTGAAGCAACTCATTGACATATTAAGTATAAGATGTCAGTGAGGTAATGTCACACACAACCCCTTATAGAAAATTATAGGTTATTTCTGTCAATATTGAAGTAACCCATTGACATGTTAAATGTACAAGATATCGATGAGGTAATGTCAGACATAACCTCTTACGGGAAATGACAGGTTTCTTGATTTTTATCCTAGAAACACAGTTACATCATCATAGGAATAACTACGATCGTTCCAACCTTGCGAGTCTATTAGAATGATTTAATAACGTGAATTTGAGCAATTCTATATCGAATTTATGTTGGTGTCACTGAAACGAGCGCATCCACTGTTGCCTTGTGTAAATATTCGGTATTTTGAGGTTATTTCTGTCAGTTTTGATGCAGCCCATTGACATATTAAATGTATAAGATGTCAATTAGGTAATGTCACACATAACCTCTTATGGAAAGCTACAGGTTTCTTGATTTTTATCTTAATAACACAGTTACGTCATTATAGGAATAAGTACGACCCTACCAACCTTGCGAGTCTATTAGAATGATTTAATAACGTGACATTGAGCAATTCTACAGTGAATTTATGTTGCTGTAACTGAAACGAGCAAGTCCACTGCTGCCTTGTTTAAATATTCGGTATTTTAAGGTTATTTCTGTCAGTTTTGAAGTAACCCATTGATGTATTAAATGTACTAAGATATCTACGAGGTAATGCTACACATTTTTTGATTTTATGATCTGCATCCTAACAACTGAGTTACGTCATTAGCAATAACTTCAATCGTACCAACCATGTATGCCCATTACAATTATTTAACAAGTGAAGTTAAGCAATTCTATAACGAATTTATGTTGGTGTCACTGAAACGAGCACGTCCAGTGTTGCCATGTTCAAATATTCGGTATTTTGAGGTTATTTCTGTCGGTTTTGAAGTAACTCATTGATGCATTAAACGTACAAGATTACTACTCAGACACTCACATGTAAAATATAGAAATAACTATACCACAAGGACCCTGACATTATTGGCGAGTTTCACTCTGATAATTCTTTGGACGAATATTTTCAAACGAATTCTCACGAATGATAACATTGACAATTCTTGAAGACTTGAAGTCTAGTCTAAGTTTTTTTTTCCATGTTTCAGCATAATGATGTCCTCCTTTTTGTTTTCTTTTACGCTTACAGTTCCCAGAACATGCATTATTATGGTATAGTAAGCACGGTTATCGAGCTTGTTAGCAAAGGATATTTCGTACATCCCTCTATCAACATCTTTCAGCCGAGCGTATATTTGCTTGCATACAGTCTCGTTAAAATCTCCAATAGTTGCTTCCATCAAAGGTCGCGATCCGTTCCTCCTTTCAACCCACATCCGCCGTCTGTATTTCCACCTTAATTTGATATCTTCGCGTGTCAACAAATCGCTTCACTTACGTTCCCGGCTTTGATCGTTATTTCGTCGAACGCGGCGAAGATCATTTATTAGAGAGTTGTTCGAAATATATAAGCACGTGTATACGTACTACGTACTTCAGTATTACTATATTCTCGGTATTTTCGAGTACGTTCTTCGTCAGCTTTAAGCCGTTATTAAAATCTAGTTGAAAAGTTCTGGGATTGGAAATGCATCGGTTTACTCTGTAATTGCATTTTCAATGTGGTCGTTGTAATTCGAAGAAGTGTATTCTTGGATGTATTTATTATTTGAATATCAGGGTAGAAAACGGAAATGTTGTGTTTTCCGTAGGTACGTAGAACTAATATAATCTAATAATGCGGTTGAACGAATTTCTCTAATCCTTAGTTGGAAATTATATTTCATCTATTCGACGTTTAAAGGTAAAATGACTTGAATAGATATATGTACACTGATGGAAACTCTAAATGTCCTCCCTTTAAGCGCATACGCCTCGCTTATCACAATTTAAACGCCCGTTTCAAAATCTGCGAGGTTACTATGGTTTGGTCCGTACGAAACAATGTCTTTGTTTCCCATGAAACTTTATGACAAATAAATAATCTCAGGTGTAGGCTTCCGCGGTCGAAATCACAATTTTGGCGTGGGTGCCATGGCACCCACGTCAAACCAGAAGCGGTTCCAACCCGGAAACCAAGTTAGACACAAATAAATAATATTGTATTTGAGCACCCATCTACAACGCTTTCAACGGTTTAGAAATGGATTTTCCAAAATTCTTGTATTTTGACACGTGCACATACACATAGACACAATTGTTTGCTTTCGTTCTGCTTATATTCAGGTTTGGGCTGTTTTCATAAAACCACTTATTCGGTTTAGCGATAACATTTAATATTTCAATGTTCTGCATTTTTGATTTTTTATACATTGCTACGTGGAATAACAGACTTTCCCCCTTCAACCGGACAGCTCGATAGATTTAAAAACAGACATTCTATCCTGTACAAATAAATTTGTGGTGAGTCAAATTCAGTAGATCCTGATGTAACATTCGACTGGAAAAGTCAAATGTTGACCCTCACCTCTGGCTATAATCCCTCAGAAATTTATAATGCGGATGAATTCGTTGATGTCTGGTAAATCCTTAGTTTTAAAAAATGAAAAATGGCACGGAGGAAAATTAAACAAAGAACGCCTAACGGTCCTCGTATGCACGAATTGCACAGGCACAGACAAGAAAGAACCGCTGGTAATTGGAAAATAGGCTAAGTCTCGTTGCTTTAAGAATGTAAAAATCCTTCCCCTGCATGTATTCTCAATCTCGTGCATGGATGATTGGAGATAGATTTGTGCAATAACTTAATGAGTGGGACATTGAATTGAACAACGGTCGACAATTGCGCTGCGCATCCGACACAGGTAAATCTCAAAAAGATCAACTTCATTTTCCTGCCATCAAACACGACAAGTGAGCTTCAACCCCTTGACCAAGGCATCATAAAAGTTCTGTAGCAAAGTTACAGGAAAAGGATGGTCCAACTATATCTATCGATTATGGACAGCTCAAATTCGACTTCTCCAACAATTTACATTTTTGATGCTATCCACTTTTTATACGCTGCATGGATGGACATTACGAAAGAGACCATTTTTAATTGTTTCAAAAAAGCAGGTGTTGGTAACTTTACTAGGGAAGATGATACCGAAGAGGTAGAAATTGATGAAGGCCGGCGAGACCTTCTACAAATGGAAGAAAGATTGACTGAATCGGAAAGGTTTGATGACTTCGACAATGGGCTAGTGACCAATGAAGTTTTAAGCCTTGAGATACTAATCGCCGATTACGATGCACCATCAGAAGTGGAAAATGAAGAGGATGAAGATTCATCAGAAATAATTACGTCAAAAATAAACGACGTTTTGGAGGCCTTGCAAACAATCAGAGCATTTTTTTCTTGTACGGAGGTAGAAGAGGAAACCTTCGAAAATATCAATAAACCGGAAAATGCAGTTTTAAAAAAAAAACCATCTGTCACTATAAACAAACACAAATTAATGATTTTTTTTAAAATAAAATTTGTAGGAATGTACATGTAGTTTGTTTTATATTTCTCTTTTCAACGTACCAGTTTTACATAAAATCGATTTTGTTAACTTTTACTTTAGTTAAAAGCAGTAAAATATATGTAGTAGTACATACATATGTAGTAGTAGTATTTATTGAAATTCGACCTTCCGGCCTTGAATTGGAAGTGTACGTATATATACAGACGTTTTAAAATAAATTCTGTTCATTTTTAGCCGCTTTTAAGATTGCTCGGTGATAGCGCTTTCCCGGTGATAACGCTCTTTTTCTATGGCCCTAGAAGAGCGTTATAACGAAGTTGTACTGTAGTTGTTGCATGTAACGGAGTCAAGCGTCTGGCAAAAATCGTCGGGTTCGGCATCAACTTGACGACCGACCGGTTGATTTCGCTATGAGGAGCGGAATAATTACCGATGGAAATCGTAGTGTTAAAATTGCACTAATCATCTTTCATACGTTTCTTTCGCCGGCCTTTAATCCTAGATTAAATCGGAATAAAACCGCGCCGAAGATCTATCATTTCCTCAAATTATTAATCGGATCCACAAACTCGCTCTGTAATAATCCCGACGCAGATCAACGTCGGCGTATTTATTCCTTTGCGGCGATGGAAATAATTTATTAATTATCGATTGCCTCGCGGCTAATTCCTCCCGTCGCGATCTCACCGAAAATTATAAATGAAATTAACAAACGCAGACAAATGGTTACACACACGTCCGTACATATAACCAGTTTCTACGTGATAAATTAATCGGCTACTGCCTCTTGTAATTATGCTAATTTACCACGGCGAGAGAGCGTATAACGGCGGCGAACAGCTACGAACGGTTATTTCCGATAATCAATCGTTCCCCGTGTGCCCCGTACTTAGAGAGACGGGCAGGGACTCGCAAAAATCTCATTAACGTAGACGCCATAATTCAAAGTCGAACCGTTCGGGGGCGAACGGCGCAATTTCTTACGTCCCGGACTGTTCTCGACTAATGCTGATTAATGTGGAAAGGATCAAATCGTTGTCAACTACTCGAAGGAGCATCGTCTGTTTTTCGGCGAAGCGGATTGAGAAACGCGTCCGTGTAATCGAGGAACGTACGAGCGGAGAGACCCACGCTTCGTCGGGCGAAAATCGACCAGAAAAGGGGGAGAAGAAAATTAGAATGTCGTAGACGAGAAGAAGGAGATTCGTTTCGTTTCGTTTCGCTTTTTTCCGATGAAGATTGCGCCGAAGCCGTACGGCTTATTTGGCTTCGCCCAATTTAGGAACTTCGACGTTGTCGAGAATTAATTTAGGACGTCGATGACGTCCGAACTTTTCATCGAAACATACTTTGAGATGGAGAAAAGTTTCGAATTAATCGTTAGTCTAAAAGCACTATTGTAGGATGTTGGTGCAAATGTATTTTAGGACTTGATGGATATGAAATTTTTGAGAAAGATCGTGGGGAAAACAAAAATGGACAGAATAGAAAACGAACAGATAAGGAATATGATAAATCAAGAAGATATACTAAAAAGAATTGAAAAATGTCAACTGAATTGGTACGGCCACATAATTAGAAGGGAACAAAAGAGTTTAACAAAGTAAATAATAGAAGCCAAAATTAACGGGAGAAGAAAAAAGGGAAGACAAAGGAAAAAATGGGTTGACAGAGCAAACGAATCGGGACGAAAGCGAGGGAAGACCATAGCAGAAATGAGAAGAATGAGTACAGACCGGGCACGATGGAAAGAATGGATTAAATCGTCGTAAGATCCAAAAATAATCCGACGCTGAAAGGCATAAGGATTGACGAGAAGAAGAAGAAGAAGAAGTATGTGAACAGTAGGTAAAATATATACACAACGTGATCAACTGAAAGTGTCCGAAGTTGGTAGTAAAAATCCCTAGATTTGTTCTTAACTAGTTCATTTTTACAATCGTGCATTGGCCACACCTCTGCTGTCATTTGTCGTCACATCATTGGCTGTTATTCTTGCCGTTATTTTTTAAAAATGATTATTACTAAACTGCATTGAGTACGTTGTACTGTGGTTTTAATAAATAATATTACAGTTATGGTTATTTTTATTACCATAATTGGTAATATTAATAAAATAATATATAGGGGACTCTCTATCAACGACATAATAATAAAATTAGGTGTGTTAAATGGGCAGAGTAACAAGTAACCGTGCAAAAGCTTACAAAGTAAGCACAATTTGCATATGCCGATAATCCTGTAGGAAATGTTGACTATGTCAATCGTAAAACGCCACTGCAGACTAATTAGTTTCGTCCTCATTAGGACTCGTCAGTACAGTATATCGTTCTGCGAGTGACACAGTAAAAATTTCCCGGTGATACGTCGATACCTCGGTGAGATGGATATGGTCAAAATAATGACCTCAATCTCCCGAGCAGGAGAAATATTGGCATGCACGGTAACATCGCGTTCAGCGACGAATGAAAGTAAGAAACTATTTTTTTTTGGTTTTTAAAATGTCGGCACTTGAAAATAGTTTCTTATACAGAAATGCATATTCATATGCTTTATAGATTTTGAAAAATCATTCGACATGATACGAAGGAAAGAAGTATGGTGAATATCAACGTCTAAGATCATAGAAATAATACAGTAGTGGGAACCATAAACATAGTAAGAACGAAAGAGTCTGATGAATTCTAAACAAGGATTTCAACAGTTCTTGTTCTCTTAACAGGATTAGATGAAACAATTGCATATTAAAAATGAAGGCAAAACAACTGATCAAAATGGTGTTTACGGTTTTCCTGGCCGATACGGAGGAGAATCTGCAATATAACCTACGGCTTATACGGTTGTTGAAAACGTCACCGATTTTATTATTAAACAATTGTGTGGTTGCGATTTTTACCAATGTGATATAGCGTCAATATAACCGTTCAATATTAACAGAAGAACTCAAGAAAATAAATATGAAGATTAACATGCAAGAAACAAAAACTATGATAATCTCTAACACGAAGAAGACACATGGATGATAATTAAATAGAACAAGTAGAACACTTCAAATACTATCCGAGAAATGAAACCGTTCTTTTGTATCCTGTGTATTCGTTACGATAGCTACGTCTTACCATAGAGCGTTTTTGTAAATTCCGTTGTTATCGTTACTTTCCTCAACTCTAAAAATGATGATAAACCCATGGTCATTTTCTATGCCGTAATTGAGGTTAAATTCAACAACAAACAAGGAATTTACAAAAAAGATCGATGACAAGTCGTAGTTATCGTAACGAATACACGGCACGCAAAATTTCGAGCCCGTAAACTTACTTGTTCTTTACTTATTATTGACAAAAAATTGAAGCTGTAGAAGCTCTTAACTTAGTAAAAACTAGTATTTTATCGTTACACATACTGCATTTAAAGGCCAGATATGAACCTTCAAAATAGTTTTGGAACCAATAAAGAAAATTAAATTTAACCGATCTTGAACGAAAAGGACCGAACACCTTTAACTTGGAAAAACACACAAAAGCTTTAACTTTTGTTATACCTATAACTAGCGCTTGTTATCAATAAGTAGTGCACATCGGACTGACGCTGTCACTCCTCCGAATTTTATTATTCAATGATAAATTATCATTGAATAATAAAATTCGGAAAAGTAAGGGCGTGAGTCCGGTTTACACTGCTAAATAATAACGCGTCAGCCACTCTTTTATCAAACTTCAGTTATAACTGAGGCACGATATTAAAAGAAAATTGTATTGTCGGCGTATTGTAAAACAAACCAAAGCGAATGTCCCGTGTAACTCGTTTTATATTCGAAAATCGTAAACTGTCATATTTTTACAGCGTCCGAAAAGAAAATTTACGAGCGAGATGTGACAACGCTACCAACGGTCGATTTAAAGATATTATAACCGCATAAAAAAGAATCTTTATAAAGTTATCGTCGTGTCCGTATAGACGGACGCACGACGCACATATCTCTTATTTTATAGTCATTTTATAGCGATCTCGATGACTATAGTTGCCGCGTAAATAATGAAAATGAAGGTCGCGACGTTTTTACGCACCGGAGCGATTCGTTTAACCTTCCTATACTCACGCATACGGTCTGTGAGACCGATTTATATAGTATAGTATACGTCTTTCATTTTGACGTGAGTATAGGAAGGTTAAAAATAAATCGTATTACGGCTCGAAGAATGATTCCTTTAATGTGATAACTGGGAGCCGTAGTCTAATCAGAGAGCGGTTCATATTACTAAAATTAATTTGATTAACCTAATTCCTATTCGCGATAATGATGAGTTTATGCGCAAAATAATAAAGCTAAATCAACGTCGCGCAATTTACTTAATTAGTAAAATAAAGGATCGACAAGCAAAAAAGGAAAAAGAAATTAATTAAGTTAATTAAAACAGGCGTCGAATACTTCGAACCGTTAAATGGTGTTGCTCTAACTGAATTGAAAAGATTGTAAACGTCTAAGGAGAAACACACGAGCCTAATTCAAACCAAGGGAGAGGGCGTTTAACGGAAATGTAAAAGTTATTTCTCCCCAAAATCCAGTGTTCAGAAAGATTTTATGGAAAAAGAGATTCCTTGAACTTGAAAAAAACGCATTAGTTTTTCAAGGAGACAAGGAATTGCCGCAACAAATCCAAGAATTAACCACACCGTTCCGTTGTTTTACTTTTTTGTTCAACGATGACTTGCTGAATGAAAATGTGTATCAGAGCAATCTGTGTGCAAAACAGCAAGTTGTTTCCACAAATTTTAATCTAACGACGTGTGATTTAAAAAATATATCGGAATTTTGATTCATATGTCTGTGTACCGGTATCCTAATGTTGAGAGTTAGTGGTCCAAATATTCCTACGAGCCAGTTAGAAACGCAATGAATTCCAAACAGTTTATCTCAATCAAAAAATAATCTTCACTTTAATGATACCACAAAAATGAAAAAACCACAGGAAGCAGGGTATGGTGAGCTATACAACATTCGTCCAATTATTGAGAGACTCGGCATTGATAAACAAATGTGTTCCACAAAAATGTTGACAAAATTTCGGCAATATATGCTCGCAAAGCCTCACAAATATGGCATGAAACTTTTTGTCCTTTGTGACTCGGATGGCTTTTCGTACAGATTTGAAGTATACAAAGGAGCTGGCGATAATGAAGTAATACCTAACACCCCTGACTTAGGAGCGACAGCCAATGTGGTCATAAGATTGTCAAACACAATTCCAGATTTCAAAAATCATATCTTGTACTTTGATAATTTTTATACCTCTCTGCCACTTCTTGTTTATTTACGGAGGAGAGGAATTTATGCATTAGGAACTGTCCGATCTAACAGGATACCCAACTGCAAGCTGACAAAGGAAGTGGAATTACAAGGTGAGGAACGTGGATACTCAGAAGAGTTTGTTGGCCGTGCCTTTGGAGTAGACATACCTTGTGTTCAATGGAAGGATGCAAAATATGTACGATTGATATCCACGTATGCTGGAATTAAGCCTTTTAGAACACTGAACAGCAATTCACAACCTTTAAAAACATGCCGTTATGATCGGAAAAATAAATCCTACGTCGATGTACACTGTCCTAATATAATTAAAGAATATAACCGCCGTATGGGTGGTGTTGATTTGATGGACAGTTTACTTGGTCGCTATCACATCAGAATGAAAACAAACAAATGGACTTTGCGTTTATTTTATTACCTAATTGATATGTCGTTAGTGAATTCATACCTCCTTTTCCAGCGCATTCATAGAATTGACTGTAAAGATGTTACTCATAAAAATTACCAGATTTTCGTATCCAGGTGGTTGATGTACTATTGCGGCAACAAAAAATGGGACACTTAAAATAATGTAGTTTAAATCTGGCTTTTGCCTTGTCAAAAGTTATGTCATTTTGAAATTATTATTGACATATGTCATTATGCCGCATTTAAGTGCTACTGCAAAAATGGAAATAATTACATTACTTGGGGAAGGATGGTCCATAAGAAGACTAGGTAATAGAAAAAAGAAATGACTACAACAGGTTCTGGTCGTAAATTAGTACGGAATTTCATGGAAGAAGAAAATTTTATTCAGTTTTTAAGGAATAATCCATTTGATACCGTGGTAAAAAATAATTAAAAATACTAGAATAATTTATTGTTTCCATTAAGAGAAGATTTGTTTCCAAGATTTTTATTTCAAATAAATGCATTTAACAGAAGTTTCTTGCGTTCGTGGGTAAACTATTTTTGACATTAGACAAGATGATTGACGTGAACATGACAAACGACTGGTTTATACAGCTAAAAACAGTCAAAATAGCCTATAAGGCTTGTCCCGATTTTTGTTGCCGCAATAGTACTTGGTCGTTTTGAAAACGCTAACGCCAAAAGAGCTGTTGGTAGACCTCAGAGCCAAAGCCCACAAACACAAACACCAAAGAAATCTTATGGTCCACCAAATGACATTCGTTTTGATGTAGTTGGACATATGCCTGACATATTGGACCGCAACGGTAAAAAGGTGTGCAAACTACAGGGATATAAGTCCCAAACACAAATGTATTGTACTAAATGCAAATTAAATTTATGCTTATCGAACAATAGAAAATGTTTCCAAATTTTTCACACAAAACACTAAAAACTGAATAAAATTTCAAGTAAAATCATCCCCTAATTCAAATTTTTTATTACTTTATCAGACAAGTCCGCCTATTTGGCGATCTACATATTTTCTCACCTGGAAGGTAATTTTTTCAACTGTTAACATTAACGTATGTTTTATTTATCCAAAAACTATCAGTAAATACTTTTTTAATCGAAAAAAGAAAAATTGGCCGGTGAGAGGGTTAATCTGGAAGTCTTCTACCTTCCGATGTCGAGTTATTTCGGAGTTAAGTCCTCTGGTACTGACTTTCGCATTTTCCTCCACTTTCCCTTTTTCTCGACCATGCTTTCTACATTCTCCTATTTTGTTCTCCTTTCCTTCTCCGCCCTCTCATAATTTTCCCCTTTTCCTTGTTCCAATTTCCCTCGCTTCAAATATCTGTCTTATTAGCTTATCCGCATCTCTTCTAATTACGTGTCCGAGCCATTTAAGCTGCGCCTGTTCTATAGTCTAAATCTAAAATAGTCTTCTAAAATTATTAAATTTGTATGTTTTCACAAGCTGTAAAAAATCTTCTACCCAAGAAGACAATTTACACCACAAATGAATTTCCAATGAATGTTGATTAAATGTTTTCTTTTCGTACGACTGTGTATTAAATGGTTTATAATTTACCTTTTTGGGTATTTTATACCACTTTGTTATAAGATTAATTTTATTCATGTATACATCTTTATATAAAAATGGATCGTGGTTTGTTCGGATGCTTAAAACTGGAAAACGACCGGATCAAATTGGATACTTCCTTCTGCGGGTTTGTTCGTAATTGCTACGCGAAGGTTTAGGGAAAAAGAAAACTATTAAAACACTTAAAAATTAAGAAAAAAGATTAGAGATTAAGCAAATTGATGACGTTTGGTGGGCTAGGTTATGACAGTTGTCATGGTGCGCGACTGCGCGCAAAGACAATTAAGGTTATGAAATTTGTGATTGCGCGCGCATGAATAATTGTTATGTCATAATAGAAGCAAAGTCAGCAATATCCATCGCAGTCTTATTTACAATGTTGCGAGGCGAGAATCTTTCACGACGAAGCCGTAATGCAATATTACGAATCAATCCACTGCAAACGAAGAAGAAATCACACGAGAGAAAGGTGCCGTGTTAGTACGGCCCGACTTCGTGTTTCACAAACACAAAAACAAAGAAAGGCCATACGTGAAACGGCTCGGTTGGCAATGAGAAATCGTCGAACAGAACACAGAGATCAACAACGTCGAGCCGCCAGAAGAAATGCTCAAGCGTTAATTTGAATCGAGGAGCGTTTCAATACGATTCCACAATTGACTACAGCTCGCACCCTTTCGATAGAATTGGCCCTATTGAGGTGGTGTGCGTCCATTGCGGTGCATTGAAGTTAGCTGGAGAAACGCCTGGATTGTGCTGTCTCAGTGGAAAGATTAAATTGCCATTGTTGTCTCCGCCACCTGAACCATTGCATTCATTGCTTCGTGGCGAAGCTCAAGAATCACGACATTTTCAGGTACAACGCATGTTTCCAAGTGACTTCATTTGGCGCAAAAAGTCGGAAATCGAGTTTTCCAAAAAATCGGCGTGAATTGAAATTTATTCTAAAATACTAAACTATTTTCTTCTTTCACGTTATCCTTTTGCCTGTCTTAGGGCGTCGGATTTGAAGTAGCGCTCCTCTTTACCCATCGTTTCCGCTCTTTCCTGTTATGCCTTACTTCTCGCATACTCCTCATTTCTTTACTCCTCCCCCGTTATTCTTGTTTAATTTCCTGTTATACGCTAGTTCTCGCATACTCCTCATTTTTTCACGCCTTTCCTCCCCTTCCGCGTTATTCTTCTTTAACATTCCGTCCGTGCTCCAGTCTCGTTACGTGTCCGTACCAGCTGAGCTGTTTATTCTCAATTTCCCCTCAACACTGGCTCCTGTTTGAGTTTCGCCCTCTACAAACTATTACCACCTTTTTCTTTTTCTAAATAAAAATTTACATCGTTGTAGACGGCACGCGCTTTCCCGAGCTTTCCTCTCATTTCGGTTTTAACGCGGATACGCCGCCAAAATGCGAAACGATTCATTTTGTCCGTCCCTCCTCCATTTTCCGTATTCGTGCTCGCCCGTCCGCCCGCTCGTTTCTCGGGCTTAACGAAGTTACAAGGGTATAATTTATTTACGTTAAAAAGTACAATAAGAGACCGTTACCATTTTCGCGTTCTGAAATGAAAGCTGTCATTTATTACCGAGAGGGATCCACACGAAAATAGCCCGGTTCGTCTATATATTTTTGCCGGCGTCGGCAATTTTACGCCAACGACCTCAACTACAATGGGGGCGGCGCGCCCGAAACGAATTCGCTTGACGACTGTATTCACTGAACGTCGTCGTCGTCTTTTAGTCGTCTCCGTCGTGCATTTGGGATGCAGCTTGCATCGGGGATGAACGGTCGTTTTCTGCACGCTCGAGTTTGTAGGAAAAAGGACGAACAATTGCGAACGGTACACAAGCTTAAAAGGATTAGAAACGCCGAAGACGGGGAGCAAATCTCGTATGGATTTGGAATACCAAAGAATGGTGGATTTTGTGATTCGAGGAGAAACTAGTTGGAATTTTATGAAATTTCGTTTATGCTGAAAAATGGAGGTAAACACCCTATCCTAATCCTAACCCTTTATACCCTTTTGGGTGTCGGGTATTTATCCCTCCCCCTCCTCCCTCCACATACACGATTACAGTAAGCGTGTGGTAAATATGCGTGTTTTAGAACTTGGAAATTAACCAAATTATCCACATAATTTGCAATTTTTTAACGTTCAAACTTATTCGCACCTGAAGGCAGCCTTAGCAGCCTACTTTCTTTGATGCTTACAACTATTTTAATAAGGCTCGCCTCGTGGTGGCGAAACACGTGTCACCGAAATTATTATAGAAACATTTGCGCGGTGAAGAGCTTTTCCGATCTGATAAAGGTTCTCTAGTTGTTTAGCATTACCATCATTCTACGCCGTCATCTTTCATTTTTATCGAGAAGATTCTTTTATTTACGAAATTTTCTTTTTTAATTTTTTTCTTACACACTTCAACAGAGGAAATAATGGGGATATGGATAGAACTATTAGGAGCAACAGTTTAAGAACGAAGGAGGAAATCACGAAGACGCAGAACTGGAAATTGGGGAGCTAAATAAACAAGAAAAAATCATATGGATATGGGAGAACTAGAGGATGCATAAGCAAACATTAAAACAAAGAGAGCAGACGGTAGTGATAATATACATTAATAGATGGCGGAATACATAGGAGAAGATGGGAGGAAATGACTACTCGATTAGTTAAACGACGTATTAGGAACGAGAAGAATATCTGGAAGAATGGGAACAAAACTGATAACCCCAATTAACAAGAAATGGGATCAGACAAACTGTAAAAACTACAGAGCCCTATGCTTATCAGGAATAAGTTTTAAAATATATACGAGGATAATCGAAGAAAGATTGTGACGAATCCTAGAACCTAAAATGGGGGAAGAACAAGCGGTATATAGAAAAGGAAGGCAAACTTGTTTCGTCCACGTTGCGTTTGCGTATGTCACTGTAAGTACTGTGACTGCTTTGTATACATGTAACTTTATCTTTTTATCTATTTCTTTCTTCTCCACAATACTTTAATTAATGGCATAGTATATTCTGTTTACTTTTCCTGATCTATTGGCTACTTTTGCATCAATCTTTCCGTCATTTGATATTATAGATCCTAGATATTCGTATGTTATTATTCTTTCTAATTCGTCGTCGTTCTAATTCTTCCCCTTTATAAAGTATTTTCCTGCTCCTGTTACCCTCTGCCGACCTCTCATTTAGAGTCACTACCTTACTCTTCTCAGCATTGACCTCCATCTTCATTCTATCTATTTATTCTGCCCATATGTTCATCATTGTTTGCATTTTCTCTCCAGTGTCCGCTATCAGGACTATATCGTCGGGGTATAGTAGTTCTTGAATATTAATTGGCTTTAAGTTTCTACAAACTATTATTGTTGGTATTTTTAGCTGTTAGCTGTTAGTTAGTTAGTTCTGCTCCTTGTATTCTTATTTATTCTGTCATTATCACCATATTAAACAATAGAGCACTGAGACTGAGTCTCCCTATTTGATTGCCTTTTACATTTGGAAGATATTCGATGTTCCTTCGTTCAGTAATACTTGTCCCCTTACCTCGCTGTATATTGTAGTATAATAATACACAAATGGTCAATTACCATTAGAAAACTCATTTATTATAATTCAAGTTATCAAAATCATAGTTAAGTTCGGGATTATGGTCTTCATTTGACATTTAGCCTAGTGTCGGGGTTCTATTTATACCTTTTCGACACCACGCCCACCACCTTTTAAGCATTTTGTCCCCTACGGGTCTTATCTCGTTAATCTCCAGCCAGAGACAGCTAATGGGAGAAACAAATGTCACCCGAAATTAAAATTTGTTAAATATTTTATAAAAGCATGATTTAATGGATAAAAGGATTTTGTTAACATTTTTTACACATTTCGACAACAAATATACATTACAAGAATTCACATAAATTTACTGGAAATAATCAAGGATACATCGACGTACGGTACAGCTTTCCTATAACAGCAATATATTTGGATGAACTGAAGTCAAGGTGAATTAAAGTTTTGTTTGGGGGACAACGGAGAAAGACAGGAGTGTCGTCCTGGTTCCGAGAAGAAATAAAGTTTTGTTTGGTGAACGACGAAAATTGACAATTTCGAAAAGTCAATAAAGAAGTCTAAAATATATTTCCAAAAGAAAAGGTTTAAAGTAGAAGTATTAGTAAGAAAAAGAAGTATTACCGTACAAAAGAAGAAAGAATTGCTAAAAGGGAGGAATCCATAAGCTGCGTCGGGAAAAGAAGTGAAGAAAGGAAATACAGGAAGAACCGTCAACGGAAAATTCACACACATACATTCACACACTAAAATAAGTAAATTTTTTTGATTTTATGTTCAATATTTCGAAAAAGTTATAAATATAAAGTGTTATAATTTATGCTTTTATATTTTATCTACGAGCTAGACCGGTGCGATTTACTTTAAAAAACAAATTAACTAAATTCTCAGTACAATATACTTTTCACTACCTGTATTAATTCTTCATGTACTATTGCGGCAACAAAAAATGGGACACTTAAAATAATATAGTTTAAATCTGGCTTTTGCCTTGTCAAATGTTATGTCTTTTTGAAATCATTATTGACATATGTCATTATGCCGCATTTAAGTGCTACCGAAAAATTGCAAATAATTACATTACTTGGGCAAGAATGGTCCGTAAGAAGATTAGATAATAGATTTGGAGTGCCCAAAAGCACTATTCACAACATTAAAAATAAATAGCTACACGGGGGAACTGCAGAAAGGCAAAGTGGTTATGGTCGTAATTGGTATTGAATTCCGTGGAAGACGAAGATCTTACTGTTTTTAAGGAATAATCCATTTGATACACCGGTAAACGCTCGAAACAGAACTAAAAAAGAACTAGATTAATTTATTGTTTACAAGATTCTTATTTCAAATAAATGCATTTAACATCATTTTCTTGCGTTCGTGGGTAAATTACTTTTGACATTAATAAAATATGATTGACGTGAACATGACAAACGACTGGCTTATACAGCTAAAAACAGTCCAAATAGCCTATAAGACTTGTCCCGATTTTTGTTGCCGCAATAGTACATTAAGTTCCTTAAGACACTTCCAAATTATCTTCCTATCTATTTAATCGAAAGCCCCTCTCAGATCCACAGAGATTATGTACAGTTCCTCACCCGTCTCTTTCCTTCTTTCTATTATATCGCTTAACATAAATATATTATCTGTTAAAAGACATAATAGCATAATAAATGTTGCAGAAATGGAATATGTACTTTCGGAGAATAAGAGGAAGCACGAAATTTGATGCAATTCGAACTGAGGAAATAAGAAGTCACCTAAAATAGGAATCTATAATAGAAGTTATTGTGGAAGGAACGAATGAGATGGTTTGGACATGTACGTAGGATGAGTGAGAGCAGATTAGTTAAGACCGTATCTGAGGCAAAAAGATCCAAGAAGAGAAGAAAGTGGAGCCCAAGGAAAACATGGACCCAACAAATACAGGAAATAGGAGAAAAGAGAGGAAGAACGATCAGAGAAATGAAGGAACTCGCACACGATCGGAGGCTATGGAAATGGAAATGGAACAAAGAACGTCAAAACAACCGAACTCCGACGAAACTTTTTCTTATTATTTTTTTCTCTCAATATCACTGTCCTTGTGCGATTTTCCACACTCACGCCCGCCCATATCATCCAATATCCCTTACCCACTTCTATTATTCCTGTGTCTTTCTTTTTTGCTTAATGCAGTCTAATCTTTTGTATAATCCCGGCACACTCCAATTCATTTATGAGTACTTCCTCATTCTCCATGATGCTTTTAACCTTCCACGTTCTCATTCTGCTTCGTATCTTGTTTCTTATTTCTACATTTGTCTCTGTCCGGTGTTCCTGCTCATGTTCACGTTCCTCGTTGTGATTGTCTTCGTTTCTCCAACCGTGCCTCCACCCATTTTTTTGGTTTTCGGGCTGTTCTAGTCTTTTCGTATTTAATCACCTCTTTATTCCCTCAATACTCGCACAAGTAGTTTCGTTCCACGATTACGATTCTTTTCGAATCCCACTCCTACATCCTTCCCCTCAATTCTCTCCTTTCTGGCTATTTCCGTAAAAAATCTCTGATTCTCTCGTTCTTCCTCTGTCATTTTATATAAACATATGGAAATATACATATAAAATTAAATAAATTAATATTATCACAATTGTTTCTATGTGCCTTTGTCTTGTGTTTATCTCCTTCATATTTTCATATTTTTCAATTGCAATTCTTGTTTCATCATATCAAAATTTTCTTGCTTCTTTTGCTCTGCATCTCCTTTTAGTTAGTCATGCTCCATATTTTTTCCTGTTATGACGGGCTCATATTCTGTAATATTTATTATAATAATATTAATAACAAACGAAACTCCATAGTTGGAATAAACGAGGTTCTACTGTAGTTAATATTTCAGTTTTCCATTGAGGATGGCCGAAATACGTATTTGTAATTATTTTCGAAAGGTACGTTAATTTTACGTACGGTAATTTTATTTGTTTTATACATTAAAAGTCTCGATAATTATAGGAAATAATACAATTAATAAAATTCATCTTCTTCATCCTCACCCGATTATTTGATGCGACTTTGTAGAGATGAACGAGATGAACGCTATACCAAAATGTACGCTTAGGATCAATATTGCTTTTAAAAACGTAGACAATTGCGACGGAGTAGTTTTAATAATTACCACCCGAGAGGGAGCACGATATTTCGTTTCCGGTAAAGTTGTGAGCCTCAAGGGGGTAGAATAGCGAGCGTTCGATGGGGATCCGCGCCGGCAATAAATTTAAGGGGTGTGCGGGAGGGACGACATTCGACGTTTTGTACGAGAAAATACTTTTCACGTTCGAAGGAAATTGACGTTTGGCCGGGCAGTATTTTTTGGCCGATAATTTTTGTACAGAAGCGATAAGAGGAAAAAAGCTCAAAAAATAACCTAATAGTTTCGTGTTTCGTGGAGACGAAGTGAAGAGAACTATCATATATGATAAGTTAAAAGAAATTAAATAAATAAAACACACTTTTTACTTTGTAACACTATCACTATATTTATAGAATATAGTGATATAGTGAAATTTATAGAAAATAGTGATATTTATAGAATATAGTGCTATTGTTACAAAGTAAAAGTGTGTTTTATTTATTTGAACCATGGAATATCACAAAGTAACGGCCAAAAGCGTTAATTATTTAAAAGGAATTATACTAAATCTTCGATAAGTTCTGAGCAAACCTGAGATACTATCGAACTTCCGATTTTTCACTTCAGTACGTTATTCCTCTCGACAGGGAGGGCTTCCTGT
Source organism: Chrysina gloriosa (assembly GCA_038088585.1). Lineage (NCBI taxonomy): Eukaryota > Metazoa > Arthropoda > Insecta > Coleoptera > Scarabaeidae > Chrysina > Chrysina gloriosa. The sequence goes on along the minus strand of CM076089.1, from coordinate 339,088 downwards.
GGAGTTCTTTCTAAAGACGTTCCATACTTCTCATACACAATGACTAAACTCTCGGAAAGGCGAAATGTGTTTTTGGTTTGTTTCTCGTAACAACATCAAGAACTAAAGAAGCGGCGTGCTTCGTACAACTTTAGACGTATAAAGGAAAAAGAGGAGTAGTCGTAAATTTTAGTTTTTCGCTGGACGCGGACGTACGTATAATAATCATCGCAATCTGTCGAAATTAACGTCCCGAGAGTCTAGAAAACGGCTCGTTTCCTGTATTTATGAATCCTTTTCCGTTTCCCGGAAGTTTCCGCTCGCTCCTCTTATTAATAGCAACATTTTTACGTCACGCGATTTTCCCCCGAAACCGGGGTGTAAGTTCATCTGCCAATTACGGAGTTTTATTACTTCGGCTGCCAGACGTTCCTCCACGAACGCTCCTTCTCGCGTCGTCTTCCACGTCCAATTCCGATTGCGTCCGCGAGAAATTCCGAGATTTCGTCGGCGGAAATTTCACCCCAGGTACTGCGAGAACTGTCGCGGAAAACGTCTTACTTTTCTCTCTCTCTCTCACTCTTTCAAGCTTTAATCGATAGTTCTCGTTATGAACGCTGAGGATAATTGCGGAATTTAATTACTATCGCCTTTGGTAACTCTCCTGGGAGGTGTTTTTAATTATTGTGAGTGGACGAGAAAATTTTAAAAGGTAAAAATTTCATAGAATGAAAAACCGCTAAAATATAAAGATTTTTGTAATTTTTTCGCAGAGTTCAGGCTAATTTGCGAAAGCTAGTCATGCCCAATTATTTTATAACGGTACAACCCGAAGGTCTTTGAGTCTCTAGTAAACAATTTATGCACTTAAAATTGTCGAAAATCAAGCAATTTTCAAGTAATTTCGTGATGATCGAAGAAAATTGCAAATTTTCACCAATTCAAAGTTATTACATCAAAAACGAGAAATATTTAGTTAATTTAAAGGCAAAATTCGTTTCCTACACCTTTGGAAATATAAATACGCACAGTTTCGTTAAAATTGGAAAGAATTTAATTTTCGCCGGATTTTCCACTTCACAAATTCGCGAAAAACCGAAATGTTTGAAAGCGAGTCGTGTTATATATCGAATTGAAGCTCTTCGTAAGTAGATTCGGGGAGGATTGCTTCTGAAACGAAAATCTGGCTAGTTTTAAAATTACACGGGGAAAACCCACTAATACACAAAATAATATACAAAAAAGGTGCTTCCGGCGATATTATTGAATTGAAGATCTGCGATAGTAGCACGCAGATATATCCGGAAAGATTACCACTAACGTTCGAATTTCCACCACCACTACCACCACCCAGAAAACTTACGAGGATCGTCGGGACGCTCGCCCCGGGTTACCAAGGCGATGCGTCGTTGACGTCAAACGCTGTGACGCCCGTCGACGGTCGGTAAAATACAAGACCTTGCGTGAGCGTAATTTATGTAATTGAAGTTTGCGTCCGAATCGGACCGACCTGAATGATGTACAAATTGCGTATATAAATAAGAGACGAAAACTGTGTCGTTTCGAGTGAACGTTGTTATAGGAACCTGTATGGTTAATGTCCAGGTATCCTTGGTTATTTATATCCAGCGGTAATTAGGAATTCATGCGATGTGAAAGTGTTGAATGTATGTGTCCAAATGGTTACAATGCTTTTCTATCTTTTAATCGCTGCTGTTTATAATAATTGATAATTTTATTTCTAGTTGCATTTTTTCCTCCCATAAAATGTTTCTGGCTGGACTTAAAGAAAAAGAAGCTGACACCCGTAGGATAATAAAATGCTTAAAAGGTGGCGTGCGTGGTATCGAAAAACTCTAAACAGAACCCAAAACTAAACCAAATGTCTTTTGAACATGAACATCTAAAACCTCAACATGTACTGCGAATTTTAATATATTGAATTGTAATTGTGGTACGGCCACATAATTAGAATGGAACAAAAGAGTTTAACAAAGAAAATAATAGAAGCCAAAAATAACGGGAGAAGAAAAAGGGAAGACCAAGGAAAAAATGGATTGACAGAGTCAACGAATTGGGACGAAAGCGAGGGAAGACCATAGCAGAAATGAGAAGTATGAGTACAGACCGGACACGATGGAAAGAATGGATTAAATCGTCGTAAGATCCAAAAATAATCCGACGCTGAAAGACATGAGGATTGACGAGAAGAAGAAGAAGAAGAACAATTGTAATTAATGATATTTAGAGTTTCCGTGAGTGTACGTATCAAATATTCAAACATATCTTTTCCTCTTCAAGTCATCGTTTTATTACTGTCAATATTATGAAAAAGGAAAACTTTCAGGCGGACGAATCCGCGCGCGCGCGCGTTAAGATCAAAAAGAAAACGTGAAAATTAAATAAGCAAACTTGAGCGGAAAGAAAACCGCGCGACGTATTCGTGTCTTCCAAGTGAAATTAATAGCGCTGAAAACCGCGTCTGTGGGTACCGGGCGTTTTTCGCGTAAAAGAAGATTGATATTGAAAGTGTCAGCGTGTTGAAAAAGGCTTTTATACGAACGCTGAAATCTAAGGAAATTGTTTTGACGTCCCGGATACGCCAATAAAATCGCCAGATGCGTAGCGGAATACATAAATGCGTGATCTGAACGTTTTCGGAACGAATGAAGATAAGTATAATCGACGCGAGTGCTCGCGTTTAGCTTTATTGTAAACGTTACTGCGATTTTAGACGCCCCACGGGAGTATGGGGGCGGAGGATGGGGGATATAACTCAATCAAATATTTTCGCGCACGTCACGGGAAAAGAAATTGACGAAGACAATGCGGCGAAGGACGTATTTATTGCTTTCTCTCCTTTTCAACGTTGTTTCAGATGAAATAATAAAGAAATATCGACAGAATTTGAAAACAATTGCGCTACGCAAATATCTGATGGCCGAATACGGTATAAAAGAAATAAATCAACGACTTAGGAGATACAACATCAACATTAACGTGTATGTCAAGGAAACGAAGACAACGATAGTTGTGGCTGGGATGTCATAATACATCTAATATATTTAAACGAGCAATTCTTGTATATATATATATACGGTATATATATATATATATATATATACGGTACGGTACGCATTGGTTTCTCGAAAACGGCTCTAACGATTTTGATGAAATTTAGTACCTGCGAGTTTTTGGTGACGAAAAACCGATTTAGCATGGTCCCGGTCTCGATTCAATCCATTTGATCCAGGTTTCCACCAATTTCGGCCTAAACGTGAGTTAGCAACTTTTTTTAACATCATGCAGCCAAGCGAAATTATAAGTAACTAAAACTTTACTACTAAACCATAGATGGCGCTGAAAGTAGTATGTTAATAAAAGAAAAATATCTACGAAAACTAGCAACAACATGTAAATTCACATACTTTGTTTACAGTTACAAAAGTAATCGGAGCTGAGTTTTTAAATCAAAATAAAAAAACTTATACACAATTAGTTGGCGTTGCAAAATGAAGGTATGTAAATGTTTACTTAAAATGTGTATTTCTTAAGAAAGATTTTGAGCTTGAATTTATATATACGGAGAAGATTTGGAAATAGAAGAAATAAAGATGATTTAAAACAAGCAAGAAAATTATGAAGAGATGGAGGAAGTAAGTTTAGGATCTGCTGGAGGGAGACGAAACAATGATCATAGAGGAAACAAACGGGGAAAGGAAACAAAGATGGAAAAACTATATAGTTACACGGACACAAGGCGACTACGGAAAATAAAAGGAAAACAGGAAAGAAGTTAGGAAATCGGTAAAGACGGGAAAGGAAAAATGTTGAAAATTCTTTGGAGAAAAATTAAATGCCCTATGAGAAAAATCAGAAAATTTTCTTCAGTATAATAAGAAAGAGGGCACGTGGTAACGTGACAACCGTATCGAAGGTAAAAAGAGGAAATTATGAAGTTGTGGAGGAGGCATTAACAGAATCCGCTAGAGGGAAAAAGCAATGACAATAAACCATAGATAACAGAGTAATAAGGGAACAAAACAGACACAACGAATAAAATTACTGAAGAAGAAGTAAAAATGGCAACAGGGAAAGCTCCTGGATGTATGACAGTATAACGTCGGATATGATAAAGACAGGAGGCGATAAGTTGCTGAAAATTTTGGATTTGCTAATGAATGAAGTCCTCGACCGAGGCAAAGCGCCGAAGAACTGGCAAACGCGCAATTATCGTCCTAACACACAAGGGAGTGCAAAAATCACAGGATAACTACACTATTTACTACGGTACGAAAAATATACACCAGAATAATCGAAAGAAGACTATGATAAACACAAGAACAATCGTTCGAAGATCCGCTAATTCGGATATCGACCAGTGAGGGGAGTGACAGGTGTCATCTTTATCGTCAGGACAAATAAACGAGAACGTGTTAAGAGAAGGGGAGGAGTTACATCGTTGCTTCATAAATATAGAGAAAGTCTTTGACCGGGTGAAAAGGGATGATCGATGAAGGACTGATATAGGATTCTGGAACGTGGATACGATAAAGGCGTCAGAAATAGCTTATGGACGTGGTATAATCCTCGAAGCAAAAGACAAAAGAACGAATACCTGGAAAGAGCGAATTTAAAAAGTTAACTTAAAAGTAAATGGAGGAAAGATTAAGACCAAGGGAACTAGAAGAATAAGTTGAAGAGGGAAAAAGAAAAAAATGAAAAAGCAGGAAGACGATTTTATGGCATCAAGAACACTGTCCTAAATAAGGAAAGAGATTTCCATGGGAACCAAAACTGAGATTATCAATGCTCACTTCCGATTCGGAAGTCTGATCAGCAACAAACAATCAGGAACGAAAAAGACAAAGTACGGAAATGAGGTTTTTAAGAACAATAGATGACCAACTGGAAACGAATAAAGTGAGAAATAGTACAATCAGAGGAAACTTAGAAATAGAAAACATAATCGAAGAAGGTCAACGGAAGTTGTTAGGTCAGGTAATTAGAATGGGAGAAGAGTGTTTGAAGCCAAACCAATCAAAAGAAAACAGGGGGAAAGACCTAGAAACGGAAGGAAACTGGATAGAGGAAGTGCGTGAAGCGGACTAAAGAAGAAACATCAGCTGTAAGGAGATTAGGAGGCATGTATATTGAGTCAAGATAATTACCTAGTTTTGTGTGTGTGTGTGAGTGTAATTTCTCTTTCGATGATGGTTCTTCCTATATCTCCTCTCTTAACTTCTATTCTTGATGCACCTTTAATTTCTACGGATTCCTCGCCTTCTTAGATTCTATCTTCTCTGGTATGGTGAGATTCTTTTATTAGGTGGTACTCTTCTTAATACCCTTTTATTCCAAATATATTTATCGACTTATTCGTTGACTTATCTATCTTCTCAATTTTCTTCGTCGTTAACCAAACAAACTTTTTATTTCTTTTGGAAACCAGGACTGAACTGCTTTATTCATAAGTTATACACGAAACGAAAACTTTAATTAGCCTTGACTCCAGTTCATCGAGGTATATCGCTGTTACAGAAACCTGTATTGCATGTCGATGTATCCTTGTTATTTCCAGTAATTTTTTATGAATTCTTGTAATGTGAAAGTGTTGTATGTAAGAATCTTAATGTTAACAATGCTTTCTTTTATCCATTAATCGATGCTTTTTATAATAATTAATAATTTTATTTCTAGTGACATTTGTTTCTCCCATTAAACGTCTCTGGCTGGAGTTAAAATAAAAAGCTAACACACGTGGGGTAATAAAATGCTGGAAAGGTGGTGGGTGTGGTGTGGAAAAGGTATAAATAGAACCCCAAAATAAACCGTATGACAATTGAAGACCATACCAGACCCAACATTAATTGTGAATTTTGATATACTGAATTGTAATAAAAGATGAATTTTTAATGGTAATTAACCATTCGAGTATTACTATATTTCAATAGGTGCTTCCATAAATCCGTCCTCTTTCGAATCAGCACTAAAGCGACTTCGAGTAGGTACATCGCGAATCCTTGGATCGATTTAATCGCATTCCCCGGCAATCCACCCGTCAATCGGATGATTTAAACCGAAACCATTAGGAACGGAAACTGGAAAACGGGGAATTTACGTACAACCTACTTCGTTCCTCGAGCGGACGTACGTAGGTGAGCGAGTGCATTCTGTGCATACTGCGGACCGACTTTACGATCGTTCGGATGAGGACACGTGTGCGAGCAAGGCAAAGACAAAGACGTTTAAACGACGATCGGCGGTGCCGTCGTCGTCGACGTCGCGGCGGCTAAAACCTTATTTAGCCGAGGTAAACCAATTACTTTCGAACGGAGGCGAGTTAGTTTTACGCGACACAAACGCACGGGGGCGCCCCGGCTCGACAAATAATTTCGTTAATGCGCGATAATTTTCGCGCTTCCGTCCGTCGATGCGAAAACGGCGGAAATAATCGGTGGATCGATAACATTGCCCAGTCGAGAATCAGAAGACGGCGACTTAAGTACGACATTACGGAACATTATCGCATAAAAATACCTTACACTTTTTGCATACCCAAGAGGTAAGCTTCCTACAGTTTATATCCCCATAAAAATAAAAGATTTTCTTCGAACAAAACAGGCACTTGCTAAAAAATTATATTACGGGAAAAACAAGATCCTCGCCTACCTCCTATATTCAGAAAAAATTAATATGTTCTAAATTAGACGAACTTCCGTGTACAGATGTTTTCGAAGGTGTAGAATGCGACTTTGACCTCAAAACTCGTGAAATTTATTTCGTTTGGGTACTAGGCCGTACCAAAGCGATTCGTCAAGAACTACTTTCCAGGTAACCATCGAATATTTCCTCAATGAACCGTCTCTCGCACCCGAAAGTATTTTATCCCTAATCTGCACGAGAATAGCTTTAATTTGATGTGTAATAAGTCGTACTTCCGAACATTTCGAATTTCTTCGAAATTTCAAGGGGTATCCCTTTGAAACTTCAGAAAAAAATTAATATGTTCTGAATTAGACGAAATTCCGTGTACAGATGTTTTCGAAGGTGTAGAATGCGATTTTGACGTCAAAACCCGTGAAATTTGCTTCGCTTGGGTGTTAGAGAGTACCAAAGCGATTTGTCAACAACCACTTTTGACTTTACCATCGAATATTTCCTCAATGAACCGTCTCTCGTACCGGAAATTATTTTATCCCTAATCTGCACGAGAAGAGCTTTCATCTGATGAGTCATAAGTTCCACTTCCGACCATTTCGATTTTTTCGAAATTTCAAGGGGTACCCCTTTGAAAATTCAGAAAAAATTAACATGTTCTAAAATAGACGAAATTACGTGTACAGATGTTTTCGAAGGTGTAGAATGCGATTTCGACGTCAAAACTTGTGAAATTTGCTTCGTTTGGATACTAGAGCGTAGCACAGCGATTGATTCAGAACCACTTTTCACTTTCTCATTGAATATTTCCTCAATGAACCGTCTCCCGTACCCGAAATTATTTTATCCGTAATCTGCACGAGAATAGCTTTAATTTGATGTGTAATAAGTCGTACTTCCGAATATTTCGAATTTCTTCAAAATTTCAATTTTCAAAATTAAAATGTTCTTAATTAGATGAAAGAAGAGTTTTCGAGGCCTAAACAAGTAAAAGAACACTAACAGGAAGACCAAGAAAGTGTTGGATAGAGGAAGTAAGGGAAGCGGCGGAGAAAAGAAATATAAATTGAAAGGAAATCCCAAGACAAGTGCAAGACAGGAAAACATGGCGAAAGGCGTGGAAAAGGACTCTAACGTAACTCAACTCTACACCAACCCGACACCCGAAAAAGCATAGGGATTGGGATTAGGAAAGGATAGGGTTGATTACAATTTAATTAACGTTGCACTGCAAATTTTGTACATTTTCCGGATAGATATCCATATCAATCACAACAATTTTCCAAAATCACACCTGTTTAGCTTAGATGACATTTAAACTTTGAGCGACGATCGTTTCACACATCATCCGGATAAATCCCCTCGATTTCGGTCATCTATAAGCGCATCGAACAATCCAAATAATATTTTAATCCCCTTCGAATTCGCCTCCGGCATCAATTTCCGTTTTAAATTCCCGCCATTCCCCAACGGCGTAAATATCGAAAACAAATCGGAGAGGACGGTCGGTTGTATTTATTAAACGAAAAAGCCGAAATTCCGATGCGAAGTGGCTCGAAAACGAATTCGCGCTTCGTACTTATCGCCGGATTCGTCGCCCTAAAATTTTTAGCGCGGTTTAAATTCGTCCGACCTCCGTTCCTTTCGATGGGTCCGGTTCGGCCCGCCTCGTGGCCCTTTCCTTTCGCAAACAATTTCCGAAGTTAGCGCCAGCAGTTCGGGGATTATTTTCGAGGATTATTGCAATTATTATCGCCCGAAGACATAATTACGGTACAACAAACAGTCGAAATGTATTCTCTCGAAAGCGCGCCCGATTAATTATTCAAGCTCGAAGTAAGCTGGGGAGGAAGGGGTTGAGGATGGGGAGAGGGATGAGGAGTTGGTTTGAGAATTAGCGGGCTCCGTTACAATATAATCGTCGGAATCAGATTGTGAATGTTTCGACAATGGTTATGACGCGAATAGGCAACTGTGAGAATGTACAATGACCTCCTCTAAAAGTAAATTTATTTTAAAAAATAATACCTAATATAGGGTGGGGCCGAAAGGAAGGACGTTTTTAAAACAGCTAAAACACGAGAAGGGAAAGAAAAGCCGTATTGGAGACTTTCCATTCAAGGATGACTAACGTTCTGGCTGACTTACTGAAGTTGATGATGATCAACTCAATGCCTTAATTGATGAGAATCGTCATACAATTATTCGCGAGATTGCAAAGAGGGGTTAAATGTATCGCAAACAACAATTGAAAATCACCTAAAAGGTCTTGGATTCCATGGGAATTAAAGGAGATATATATTGTACTAGGTGATCCGGCAAACTTCGTTTTGCCCAACATTTCTTTCGACATTTCCTTTTTCCTAAATCTTCGCGTAGCAATTACGAACAAACCCGCAGGAGGCAGTATACAATTTGGTCCAGTCGTTTAAGCATCCTAACAAACCACGATCCATTTTTATATATATATACAGATTTTTTAAACATAATTGTATTATAGTAATACTTGAATGGTTCTGTACCATTAGAAAATGTATCATTTATTACAATTCAATATATATTAAATTCACAGTAAATGTTGGTATTGGTAAATGTATGGATATTTATGTCCAAATGACATTCGGTTTATTTTGGTTCCTATTTATACCTTTTCGATATCACGTACACCACCTTTTGAGCATTTCATTACCCTACGGGTGTTAGTTTTCTTTTTATGTCCAGCCAGAGACGTTTAATGGGAGAAAAAGTGTAACTAGAAATAAAATTTATAATTATTATAAAAAGCATCCATTAAAAGATAGAAAGCCATCGTAAACATTCAGATACATACATACAACACTTTCACATAACAAGAATTCATAAAAATTACTGGATAAATAACCAACGATACATCGACATTCAATACAGGTTTCTATAACAACGATAAGCCTGGATGAACTGGAGTCAAGGTGAATTAAAGTTTTCGTTTCGTGGACAACGCAGCAATAATGTAGTGTACTCCTGGTTTCCAAAAAAAAAATAAAAGGTTTTTTTGGTTAACGACGAAGAAAATTGACAAGATAGATAAGTCAACAAATAAGTCTATAAATATATTTCGAATAAAAGGGTTTTAAGAAGAAGTACCAGTGAATAAAGGAACCTCACCACACCGGAGAAGAAGAATCCATAGAAAATAGAGCCACACCCACATGGAAGTTGGGACAGGGAAGAATCCACATAAAATAGAGCTGCATCTAAGAAGGAATTCAAGAGAGGATACATAGGAAGAACCATCATCGAATAAAAGAAATTACACTCACACACACACACAACACTAGGTATAGGTATATGTGTCCACGTATCAACGTTTCATTAGTTAGTGAATTACTAATTCATTCTAAGCAAAACACACATAGGTTATCTTTTCTATTTGTATAATTATGTTAATATGTGCAATTATTTCTGTTAAATTACCCTGTAATTGGTTTCCGTTGAGTAATAAAGTTCATTATTATTATTATTATATTATATATTTCTTCCCCGTTTTCTCACTTTTAGCAGAAATTGTCGGCTCTTTAGACTAGTAACTATCATTTCTGATATGAACAATTTTATCGTTATTTCAAAATTGTAAATGTTAAATGTAAGTTGCGTTTTACATTTTCAGTGTTTGAAACTTTCCTCTTGCATGCTACACGTATAATATGCCGTGGTAGACATTACTTCACCTTGGACGGCATTTTGGAAATGTTTGATAGAGCACGGCTCAGAAAGTTAATATCATATTAAAAGGGATTTAAACAAATCCCTCACCTTCGCGTTATGCGACAAAAACGCTACAAAATTCTTTCCGGAATTTTATAAACACACCTGTGTAGGTGTACGCAGCACTTACCCGGTACCACCTCAAATAAAATTATATTCTTATTAATTGGGCAAGAACTCCTTACGTCCTTTCGCTCGTAACTAAATTAGGAGAAATATTGACCAATCAGAAAACGCACGCTCGGCAAATGAAAAGGGATTGGCCATCGTGCAAGTTCAAAATCTATATATTAATACGCAGTGGGTCGTCTTCTCGTACATATTTTAGAGTGTTCCCTCCATGGATCGCGATGGTACATATATCGTTGTTTTCGTATTACAATGCAGATTTGTCGAATGTATGTTTCATCGCGATACGTGCAGTGGAACGCAGGTGAGAATCTGTAACATATTGCATATATTACATATTGTAAATGTCAGAATGACACAAGCAACGTGATATACGTCAACCACGTCAAGTAATGACATAGTATTATAGTAAATACGTTCGAGGAACGGGCAAAAATTGTCTGGCATAATATTGATTGCACAAAAGCAGATTAAGTGGATTAAGTTGGCGTCTCAATATATTGCGAGTGAGTAAAATAATTGTATGTTCAGCTCATTCGTTCGTGCAAAGCATTTACATTTGTGTATTGGTCGCTAACAAGCAGAACACCAGAATTTGCATGGATCTTATATATCTAGGTATGAGCTTTTGTCCTAACGTGCTTTATTTTTTGAGAAAATCGTTGAAAAAGGAAATATGTACCAGAAGACGACCCACTGCGTATTAATATATAGATGTTCTTTAATTATGTCTACACACTTCTTTTTATTACATTATCTTTTATATTGATGTAAAGATCTTCCACAGTAATAGTGTATTAAAAATGAAATAATTTCTAACGTTGATTTCTTTTTATTTATGTATTAACATGTGTTTATCGTTTATATAAAATTTTCTGTTTGTATGTAATGCAATAACTTCCAGTATCGATAATGATTTTAGAAGATTGTATTTTTCCAGATGGGTACGTACTAATTATCGAATTAGAACTTTGAAATAAGAATCTTAACTCTGGGCGACGTCCTACATATGGTATTTTAAATATTTGATCAGCATCTGACTAAATCCTTATTTACAGCACGACCGTCTCCATTTTGCTATGCTGTCAAGCCGGGCTTCAACTATTTTTAACAACAATCAATATCGACGTGCTCTTATTTAAATAAGATTTCCTCCGAGTCGAGGTAGTTCCGTGGTTATCGACCTTAACAGTCAGGTCATCAAAATTACATTTCGAATTGCAAGGAACTCACAATTTATCCTTGTAAAGCTGAAAGCAAAACGGAATTTATTTTAGTACCAACACCAACTGATTCTTCGACAAACTTAAGTCAAACTTGAAAAATAAATATCCCGTACTACTAGTAACTCTTAAATGTTGCTTATAAGACGTATGAAACTTCAAAAATTAATTGCGAGTTCTCTCTTATAATAAGAACATATTTTTCTTCTAGTACTTCGTAGTTGACATAGAACCATTTAAAACGGTATATTTAACGCGCGATATTTATCTAATTTACTGCATTCGCTTAAGCGCTATTTTATTGATACGATCGTCGCGATCGTTTAATTCGTATCTACGGAGAATAATGTCGTATATGATGCTCGTAAGAAACCGTTCGTAATTAATAATCGCTAACCGAGGTAATCGATAGCTCGGGCGATTTATATTGTTCCCGCTGATATTTCATCTCGCTGCCTATACGAATGTAACAGTTTAATATCCTTTCGCGGTTCACGGCGGTCGTTCATCATTCGGTAAGCGACGCGCACACTAATCGCTTTGACATATTTACGGCGAAGGGAAATATGCAGTAGGTACGGAACGACGACGACGTGGGACGACGTACTTCCGTTACGGTCGCTCGCGGTCGGTCGGTGTACTTTACTTTCCAATACGCTCGAGATAATAAACCTCCTATATACTCTGCCCACGACGAAAATTTTGATTTCCACCTTATGGGTGGATACTTTACGTCCTATACCTTTTGTATATACGCAGTCGTAAGTACATACGTAGAATCAAACAATTGTTTGCAATTGAATATCCATTTCGAGGTAGATGAAGAAAAATAGTGCCAAGTTGAATGTTTCTTTTTTTTATTCAGAAAATCACCAGACAAAATACAATGCAATTTATTCAAGTACAGATTAACACACAGTAAAAGATAAAATTAAGTTTAACTGATATTTAGTTGCTAATCTAGCCCTCATATAAATAGGACGCCGGACTATAATGGATTAAGCAACCATCTTCAACGAGCCGATTTCTAATTTCGAACCCACCATTATCGCTCTTCTAAAGCGAATAAATTGAATCGGTTTAAACTAAAATACGCTTCCAATTAAGTTTTGACCCCTTCGCCTTCGGAACCCGAATATATTTTTCGACCCCGCTTTCTCTTCGCATATTGAAAATTTAATTAAATTCTTCTCGGGCGTCTTTGCATAATCTCGGTTAATTAAAGTGTTCTTCGAATAGAGCCTTAATTCCCCTCCCCCTCCCCCTTCCCCCATAAAATCGCTTTGATGTCCAAAAATGCGTTCCGTCATTGCTTTTATTACTAATTTTAGGATATCGTAAATATAACAACGTTTTTGTTTCGTAGAAAAAAAAGCTCAAGTACGCAGTAATAATAATAATAATTATTAATAATTATATAAAGTAATGAACGATATTTTTTCCATAAAGTTCTTATAATCCAGAAGAATGAAAATGACTTTAGCAATTTTTATGCAATTTAGTATCTGGGGATTTTCGAGAACACAAAATTGATCTAGCATGGTCCCGGTCCCAGGAACATTTTTTTGTCCCGCTTTTACCTATTTCTGCGGCACATAAAATGTGTTATCGAAAATTACTCTCAAGATTTTGTTACAATTTAGTATCTGCGAGTTTTTTGGGGACGAAAAACCGATTTAGCATGGTCCCGGTCTCGATTCAATCCGTTTAGTACAGGTTTTCACCAATTTCAGCCTAAACGTGGGTTAGCAACTTTTTAACATCATGCATCCAAGCGAAATTATAAGTAATTAAAACTTTACTACTAAACTAAAATTTTGGGAACTCCGAGCAAGGCTCGGTCTACCAGGTACTATATATATATATATATATATATATATATATATATATATATATATATATATACTAGGTGCCCCGGCGAACTTCGTACCACCGAATTAATAAATGTTGTCTTAAGTTATTAACTTATTTAAATTAAGATAAAATTAATTAAGTTGAATAAAAGTTTAAAAAGTAGTAAATTCACGTGGGAGCAAAGCATTTGCTTTATCGAATGTAAACCAAATGATTCGCATGTCGTTGTAGCACAACTTTCTGTTAAACTATTTGCTGAATGTGTGGCACTCGTGTCGATTATCTTCATTAAAACACCTTGTGATATACTATATTTTGCGACTTTATCTATTTCTTCTTGCGGCTCGATGTTGTTGATCTGCGTTCTGCTCGACGATTTCTAATTGCCAACCGAGCCGTTTCACGTATGGCCTTTCTTTGTTCTTGTGTTTGTCAAGCATGAAGTTGGGCTGTACTAACACGGCGCCCTTCTCTCGTGCGATTTCCTCTTCATCTGTAGTGGATTAATTCGCAATATTCCGCAGTCTAATTGCATTACGGGTTCGTTGTGAAAGATTCGATCTTCTCGATCGCGGCATTGTAAATAAGACTGCGATGGATATTGCTGACTTTGCTTCTATTATGACATAACAATTATTCATGCGCGCACAATCACAAATTTCATAACCTTAACTGTCTTTGCGCGCACCATGACAACTATCATAACCTAACCCACCAAACGTCGTCAATTTGTTTAATCTCTAATTTTTTCTTAATTTTTAAATGTGCCGGGCTGATTTGTGAATCTAAACTATCTAGGGCGCCACCCAAACGCATGCAAAAAAATTCATTCAAATCGGTCAAGCCGTTTAGTAGGAGTTCAGTGACAAACACACCTACAGTAGAATTATATATATAAAGATATATATATATATATATCAATAATAATAAATTAATGACAAACATATCACATTGTTATCAATAGAATCCAAAGAATTCCTCAATGTTGTAAATTCCTCTATCAATTAATTGTTTTTTAAAGTGTTTTTAAATATTTTTCTCAATTACCTGTTTGCTTGTGAAGATGTGATTCTATATCGATTTACTGACACAAATATCACATCGGTGAACTCCTCACCACACAATTGTTTATAATAAAATCGGTGACACGTGTTTCGCTAGCTCGAGGCAAACATCTTCAACAACCGTATAAACCGAAGTGACAAATTTCTAACATTAAAAATTCTACCACATGCATTTTTACCCCACTTTTACTGTGACCATGTGCATGCACAAAGATTTGTTTTGTGTCAGTTCGAAGTCATTACTTATATTTCTTTTGGTTTCGTCGTGTTGTATACTTTTCTTGCCTATATCAATCAAAGCCAGTCCATAGCCTCGGTTCGTCTCAAAATATGCATGTTCCCTGTCTCCTCGTTTGTTAACAACCAATAAATTTTTCACAATATTACCCCATATTACCTCAGTCACATCAATCTTCAGGATTGCTTGGATGCTCCTTCCAGTAACAACAACGACAGTCACAGTTTTCTTCGCTCGCGTTCCGAATAAGACGAAAATATATTTCTGATCAAATCCGAAAGCTCGATGCAGATGGAAGCTTCCACTAAGAAATTTTACGATTGTATGTAAATTTCCGACCATAAACGCGCATATACGATGTGGGCTCGTCTCCCCTTTCCACTCTCTTTGATCTAAATATAGCACATATAGAATTAGCACAATGTTCATAATGGGGCGGCTTCGATACTTAGGTGTCACATTAGCAGCTTGCTAATTATAAGGCATAAATGTTTAACCAAGCAATTTCCATCGGGACTCTCGACGTTGTACATCATCTGCGACAACAAACCCACCGGTCCTACCAGCTAAATAAAGACTAATTACAGTTGGCGGAGACGTCTTCCGCGAATGTGCGAGCGCTTATTAAAGCACCGCACGCAGCACGCAGCCCCCAGTTAATGTCTTATTAATTACTCCGCCAATCGCGACGTATACGTGTACGGTACGTACCGGCATGTTCATCGAAGCTCGCGAAGATTGCGCGAATCCGCGCGTCTCGTTCTTTCCTTCGACTAATTGCAAGTTCGTTTAACCGACGCGACGAGCGGTTAATCTTCGTCGGCCTAATTGTACGTATGTGGGACGGCCAAAACAAAGATAACGAAACGAAACGAAAAAATCGGACGTCCTCGTCCGCAAGTAATATTTATCGCGGGTAATTGGTTCTTTTTCTACGAATCGAACTCGATCCGCTTACGTAGATCCGTCGAACCCGAAAGATTTCGCTCGCTAATTAACGCCGAAGTCGCGAAATGATTGCCGGTGGAAGGCGACGACGGCGAAAGGCGCGTTCGACGACGTAGCAGTTAGGTAAAGTAATTCGAAACTTCCTACGGTTACGGTATCGAAGACGTTGCGCAATCGGGGATAATCGCGAAACGAAGGAGGAGGAGGGGGAGTAGGTAATTGAAAACCTGCCCGTTTGCGATGATGGGGCGAAAGTTAAAATTGTTTGCGGTGGAACCTCAAAGCCTTCAAGACGTGATCGTAAATCGTAGCCGCGAAGCTGTCGCAACGATAAGTTTCGAAGTTCTCCGGAG
The DNA here is from genome assembly GCA_038088585.1 of Chrysina gloriosa. Classification (NCBI taxonomy): domain Eukaryota; kingdom Metazoa; phylum Arthropoda; class Insecta; order Coleoptera; family Scarabaeidae; genus Chrysina; species Chrysina gloriosa. The sequence goes on along the minus strand of CM076089.1, from coordinate 322,896 downwards.
ATTATCAAGTGAGGACTTATACTGAATACTTATTCTTTGAGAAGATATTCATTAATGTTGCAGATCGAATGTAGGGTGGCACGAATAATAACATAACTTTCACGCAGTGAAGATTTTACTTAACCTCGCTATTAGATTGAAAAAATCCTAGATTAAGAGACCATTTTCTCAAGATTTTGTTACAATTTAGTATCTGCAAGTTTTTGGAGACGAAAAACCGATTTAGCATGGTCCCGGTCTCGATTCAATCCGTTTAGTACAGGTTTTCACCAATTTCGGCCTAAACGTGGGTTAGCAACTTTTAACATCATGCAGCCAAGCGAAATTATAAGTAATTAAAACTTTACTACTAAACCATAGATGGCGCTGAAAGTAGTATGTTAATAAAAGCAAAATATCTACGAAAACTAACAACAACATGTAAATTCACATACTTTGTTTACAGTTACAAAAGTAATCGGAGCTGAGTTTTTAAATCAAGATAAAGAAACTTATACACAATTAGTTGGCGTTGCAAAAAGAAGGTATGTAAATGTTTACTTAAAATGTGTATTTCTTAAGAAAGATTTTGAGCTTGAATTTATTTATTTTTAACTATTTAAATATAACTGTAAATATTAATTTTAATACTACTTTTATAAACTTTTAATATATATGTGCTACTATATATACAGGAAATATACAATATTAATTTAATATCAAAACTAAAATAAAGGGCGTTATTATTTGGTTCAAAATTATTCAAAAAATTTTGGGAACTCCGAGCAAGGCTCGTTCCACCAGGTACTACCTCGTTAATACAATGAATAAATATTATTATGGATCGTGGAATTTCTCATCCTCTATTCGTGAAGTGTGGGAGCGTTGGCAAGTCCTTCTTCCAATGATTTCAACAGCCACGAAAATGTCACTGTTGACGATCAACTTGTCGGATTCAAGGTACGATGTTCCTTTCGACAGTTTATGCCATCAAAACCTGCAAAATACGGCTTGAAATTTTGGTTATCCGTGGATTCAAAGTTGGACTACGTGTGGAAGGTACAGCCATATCTTGGGAAAAGCGAAAAATGCAAAACCTGAACAAAACCAAGGACGACGCGTTGTATTGGAGTTGACGGAAGACTTAAAAGGGCAAAATATAACCGGCGACAACTTCTTTTCCAATTTTTTGATTTGATAAAAAAATTTCCTTGAAAGAAAACTTACATATGTAGGAACAGTACGCAAAAAATGAAACATTCATTCCTTTCTTCCTTGCTGAATGTAAAAAAAACTTCCCATTGTATAAGTCTACATTTGCTTACTGTGACATCAGCCACAAAAACAAAGCAATGACAATGATTAGTACAATGCACAGAACAACTGACGTTGATGAGAGTGGGTCGAAGAAAAAACTGAAGATTATTTGTTATTACAATTCGGCAAAATATATGCTATTTTGTTGTTCGTCTATAGTTTCTTATGTTTCGTTTCTCATAGGAGGCGTAGATACTGCTGACCAAATGATTGGCTCCTACACCACGAAATTTAAGACAAATCGATGGCCGAACATTGCATTTGCAAGTATACTAGATATATCCGCTTTGAATGCCTATATACTTTTCGATCGATGTTTCACGGGCTCCAGCTGATCGATCTCGTAGGAGACCAAAGTTTTCGCGGAAACTAGCACTTTCTTTGGCTAAGGCACATACGATGAAACGGAGTAGATTACCTCAACAATAGTTCTCAGCCGAGCTATTGACTGAAATACAAACATCACCTTCAATTTCAACGAGCCCGTCAAGTAATGCTACTTCTAAATCGGCGGCTAGAAAGCGTGGAATTTGTTGTTATCAAAAGCTCCATTTGCGACAAGTTTATGTGTAAAACTAACCGAGAAACTCTCAATAGAATCACCTTTTCGTAAATAAGCGCAAAGAAGCTTAGTCAGATCAATTGCATTATGTAAACACATGGTAACGGCAATATATTCATAGAAATAAAATGTTCCCTGCAACTTTCCGTATAACCAAGACCGCTCATAGCACGAATCGCACGTTTCTGCATTTTAAATACTCTAACAAAGTCGGGTGACGAGCCCCAGGCTATAGTTGCATACGACATTGTCGAATGAAAGCGACCAAAATAGAGAGTCAAAAGTATGTCAGGACTAACATCTGCCCTGAGTCTTCTGAGCATATAGTACAAGGACGACAATTTACTGCATAGGCCGTCAATATGCCCTTTTCATTTACACTTGTAGTCAACTGTAAGCCCCAAGAATCTAATATTATCAACCTGTGCTATACTACCCTCATTATATTTTATTAAAATTGACCTGTCTCTTTCACATGTAGTAGTTCTGAACTCTACAAATGCTGCTTTTTTGGAATTTATTATTAAATAATTTCTCTCAATGTAGCAGTTTCCACTAAGTCAGATTTTGTTTCGACACTTACCAATGCCGATGTATCGTCAGCAAACAAGACACATTTGTCCAATTTAATGACATTCACGTATATCACGTATAACAAAGGCCCAAGAACACTTCCCTGAGGCACCCCTCAGGGTGCACTCGATCCGTCTTTGAAACTTGCGACTTGCTCTCGATTAAAGTCCGATCTTGATAAAAAGCGCAACGTTTCATGGCTGGCATGAGCAACTCTATACATTACTAAAGGTGCTCAATTTGCGCCAATAGTCCTTCAACTATCTGAAACGACTGTACTTGAATAGTAACATTGCGCTATAGAAATACAGATGGCAATGTGTAGTACGAAGCCATCAGTATTCGTATAACGCAATGTTATTATTCAAGTACAGTCGTTTTAGATAGTTTGGCGCAAATTGAGCACCTCTAATTAAAGATTAGGTTTTAAGTAACTTCCAGAGGATTTCCCTATGTCACTTAGCTGTTATAAACGCATTCTGTGTCTTTTTTTTTTGATTTAATGTTAATAAGTTTTCTTCATTTGCTAGTTTTTCTTTTGAAGACTAAACGGGTTTGCCGGTTCTCATTCCGCTAGATACCTAAAAATATCCTAAGAGTTTCGGTAATAGTGATCCTAGTGATAACTTTACCAAATTTTCTGTAGGTGGTTGTGCACGATAAGTTGCATAATCATATTTTACTTAACAACAGGAAATATAGCCGAACCGCAAAACATTGTGTTTAAATGAAAGTAAATATTGATGTGAGCATTGTGGAAAGCTGTGGATGATGAGGGCAAGCGTTTAAAATTTCACAGAAAAATTTTCACGTCTTTCAGTTGGCGACATTTTAGCTTTGTTTATACCTGTCTAATCTTTTTCAGTTTGAGCGTTCCGTTGGATATCTACACTATTTCCGGCAATCCTCACAACAATATTTGCCAACGTTTTTCTATCTGAAGTTAGCCTTTTAGTAACTTCTAGTGGATTTCTTTGTATCTACTGTTATGGTTGTCACTTATTCTTCTTTGGGGCACTATGCGTTTCTTTCCGAGTGTAATATTTATTATTTCTTCATGTTTGCTAGTTTGTGCCGAAACTCCTTCAAAGACTAAACGTATTTATTGATATTCGTTAAAAGTATCTAAAAAAATGCTAAAGCAGCTTCTATAGTATTGATATCGATATAAATTTTACATGTAGAATAAGTTGCATATCCTAGTGAGAATTTAGATAATGTAATAAACAAGTTGCACCGGTTTAGCTCTTAATTAACCTTCCTATACTCACGCATACGGTCTGTGAGACCGACTTATATAGTATAGTATACGTCTTTCATTTGGATGTGAGTATAGGAAGGTTAACGATATCATAAGAAGCATGAATTATAACTAATTGTATTTACAAGATTCTTTTGAAATATTTTGCATAAATTAAAAGTAGTTACCCAATCGTGTTGTGTGTGTGTGTAATTTCGTCTGTCCGATGAATTTCTTGCTATAAATCCCCTGTTAAATTCATTCTTCGGTGAGGTAAAGCTCTGATTATTTAATGGTTACTTCTTTTAATAATCCTTTCGTTTTAAATATAATTGAAATTTCTATTTTAATTGAATTTTAACTTAGTAAAATCGTATTTCGATGATTTTGCGTGTTTCGGTCGTCAACCAAACATTCATTCATTTTTTCCGTAACCAGGACGCTTTCCCCCATCCAAAGGTCACTACATTTTCGTTTGTTGTCTAGGTAACCAGATGTTTACTATTTTTCCATGGATAGCGCAATTCGGCATAGAGGTCTAGATTGTCGCTGCACCTGTTCTTGAGATGGACACTCACTCGGCAATGAAATTCTTCTTTTAATTTGGACTTCTTCTATCGTGAAAGTGTTGAATGTATGTGTTTGTTCACATTGCTTTCTATCTTTTAATCGATGCTTTTTGTAATGGTTGATATTTTTATTTCTAGTTACATATCTTTCTCTCATTAAACGTCTCTAGCTGGACTTAAAAAAAGAAGCTAACATCCGCAGGGTAACTAAGTCTTTAAAAGGTGGCGTGCGTGGTATCTAAAAAGTATAAACAGAACCCAAAATTAACCAAGCTGTCATTTGAACATGAACGTCCATGACTCTCAAACCCCACCATTTACTGCTAATTTTGATATATTTTAATTGTAATTAATGATAGATTATTTAGCAAATAAAAGTACATTAATATTACAATATTCATAAAGAAAAGAAAAATGAAATATTTACTTAACTCTCCAATGATTGATCCACGTCGAGATTAATTTGTTCGGCAACTTTCACAGAAAATTGTGCAAAGAACTGCACTACAGCCCACATTGGTTGCGCCAATAGTTATCAGAACCAGGGTAGTTATTGAATATTAAATAATATTAAAATATATTTGTATATTTTTATAGAGCTAATAACCACTACTACCAATAGACCAGTGGTTGCAAGTTCATTTTTTTTTTTTTGGTCACGTGCAGGGCTATCCAGGGTGCCACCCTCTTGGGGCGGTAATTTTGGGCCCCCTCGGACGACAATCTTGCTTGCACTTAAATCATTCGAATCTCTGATTTATCAGCAAATTTTTGCGATAAATTCTTTCAAAATGTTGGAAGTTTTATTATATCGCAATCAAAGTAAAGTATTACTCCATTATACAGTAGATTCGACGTGCGAGATTTCCCATATTCATTCCCTTAACTGTCGTGAGCTAGCACTAAAAATTTTTGAAATCTTTCCACGCGGGTTGCATTTTCATTGATTCTTCTAGCTCACGAATTTTGAAAAAATGTATCGCAAATATTTGCTGATAAATCAGAGATTTGATGGGCATAAAAGCGGAGAAATCGGATAACTGCCGTTATGATAGAATTTTCAAGAGAAATATTAGAAATTAGGAATAAAACTATAGCGTATTTGTATGAATGTATGTGTATGTAACAATTTTATAGCCAAATTTTATAGTCAAAACGAAATGCAGAATAATTTAACTTTTACAAATCGGACAGTAAAAGAAAACGTAGAAGTATATAAGTATAAATCTAGAGACTTTTAAGTATCGTTTTGAAAAGTTAGTACCTAATCAAAGACACAACTTGTATGGAAGTAAAGTCCAAAGTATAGTACACAAGAAAATATAAAATATCCGATTATGAGTTGTTTTCACTTACCTCTGTATAATCTTTTCTGTCATAGAGAACGTCTCTTCCTTTTCAAGTGAAAATCTGTAATAAAATATATGGATTAATTACGTAAACGTGATTCTTAAAACAAACATGTTATAAATTATGAAGTAAGATTTCTTGGACATACTGTAGGATTCTTATAGTTATTATTATATTTTTCCGCCTTGAGTATAATTTATGGCTTCGTGTGACAAGAAGCCACTTTTGGGTCAATTAAACGACAAATTGGGAAATAACAGTTATATTTTCAGAACGTTAATAAATAATTGTTATTTCCCAATTTGTCGTTTAATTGAGCCAAAGGTGGTAGAGGACATTTAAAACACGAGATTGCAACGAGAATAAAATTTTCAATTAAACTACATATATCCTACCAAAGTAAGAAACAATCAATCAATTTCATTTATTAGGAAAATTTGTTTAGTAGTGATATTTTTCTTCGGAATTTCGGGAAGAAAATGGATTGAATTTCCGGTTAAAATACGAACAATCCGAGAGCATTACTACCTACGTCAACGACGGATCGCGCCTCCTCCGTTCTTTTCCCGTTTTTACCGATTTTGTTTAATTTAGCGCAAAAGTACTAAAAGTTAAATACATAAAATACGTTCGTCTCCGTCGCAATTGACACTTCTCGAGTTTCTGCGACTTTCGGCGTCGGCGTCCCTTGAGTGGTTTCCCCCGTACCTTGTTAGTCCGGACGTCGAGTTAGCACCGTTGATATACTACTACTACTCTTCCTCCGTTCCGGAAAAGACATTTTAAAGGCGAGAAGAAACGGTCGAGTTTTAACTCGAACGTAAACGTTATTTATTTCATTAGCGTTGTGGGCTTTGTATTTTAACTTTTTCTCGGGCGCATTTCATCTAACGAAATGAAGGAATGACATGACGTATGTTTAGAGAGTGATTCCCTCGGTCAATAAATTATACTTTCATACCTATTATTGTATTATTGGAATTGTAGAGTAAAAATTGATATAAAAAGGGATCACAATAAAATATAATTTATCGTTTAGCAAGAACCACGTAGAGGTAAGAGTAAAATCTTGCCTGGATAGGGAAATGGATCAAAGGTGTAAGGTGATAGGTAAAAGGTAATAAAAACTTAAAATAAACTCCTACTAAACTAAAAAGACTCTATAAGAATGATAACTAACCCTTAGCAAACTAGTAATAAATAAGTAACTCATAAAATTTTACGGGAAATAAAAAATAAATAATTGATAAATAATAATAACAACTAAATAGATCAATATTTTTTAAAAAACTAAAATAAATATTCCAACTTTTTTTTGAAACACGGAAAACTGTATTGCTTACTTTTTCGATAGATTAGAGGAATTCGTCTATTCTTTGTATTAGCAAAATAATCAATTACCAGCTCGTAAAATCTATCATTTTGCGTTAATAATTTAAGAAGATCTTTTACAACTGATATGAAGGATAGACTGCTTGATCGATTTCGATTCATAGTTTTGCGGCTGTAATGTTTAATTCCGTTTAGTGTTGAAAAGCTCCTCTCTACTGTGTTACGTGCAGAAATTTCACTTAGTTCAGTTTCGTTTAACTTGTTAGAAATATAGGCTCAAATTTTACTCCTTTCGGAGAATAGTTATTTCCTAATATCGCTTAACGATATTCCCGTTGAACCCATCATATCGCCGCGTGTTAGTTGCCCTTGAGTTTTTCGAATTCGTCCAATCGCAAGAAAGCGAAGCGAATCTTAGCTTCCGCGTAGTAACAAAAAAAAGAGGGAATTAGGCATTAGGTAGCGAGTGGTAAAAGACCGGTGACGAGATCGGAAGAGGTTATGGCTGAGAAAATTTAAGTGTGTGTATCGTTTATCGAATTATCATCAAGAAAGTATTTACCCTGTAGTGGGGAATTCGCCAGCAAATCCTCTAGTGTATTGTTCAAGTACATCTCCCGTTCGCGGAGGAAAAGAAACCCGAGATCGAACCCTCCTACACCTCGTCGTGCCTAATAGAACATCATTGTCCTTATACCTCCCCATCAGGGTATTAAACGAAGGAAAACCGATCGTCTAATCCGTCGGACAAATCCGAAAGATCATTTCCAACATTTCCGAGGCAGACAAAGGGTAGAACCTTATGCGATGACATCACCCGGAAGCCATGACAGCTAAGCATTCATTCTATATGTCTTAAACCTTTTCTCTTTGTTTCAAATATTTCCTATATCGTATCAATAATTTCAACTAAATTCAACGTTAATATTCACTAGCTTGTAAAATCATTATTATCTAGATGGCCGTATTTTCTTATTAAATTCATTGATATTCATATATATATCGAAATTCCTACTAGACCTGTATCGCATTTTGCATAACTCGCAGTAATAATTAACATCACGCATTTTGTAGTTTATATTGTGAAAGTTTAGATAAAACGTTCTATGTTGACTTACGGTTACCGCACTGTTCGCATTATTTAGCTAATTTTATCTCAAATTTTATGTAGTTTTTCAATGTTTTCAATGAATTCTAACTAAAGGCTAAATACACAAGTTCTTGAATAACCGGGTGTAGTTTTTCAAGTAGAATTTTATTGTTTTCGTAACAGAATCTGAGTATATAGAATCAACGTGCATTTTCCATTCTGATCTTGGTCGCTCCTGACGTCAGACAGTTCTTCGATCGATATAAAGGTATCGATTATTTGACCATGAAAATATATCTGATAAGTTCTTATGACCTTTGACCCAAATTTCATGTTTGGCGTCCATACTATCTTTTTCCCTGACAAAACCTGTTGTATTCAACGACCGGTATTTAGAGCTTGAAAAAGAACCGACACGACCTCCCACTGAGCTGAGCACGGCATTGGCTAGCCTGTTGCGACAAGCGTATGTACCGCTTCTTGTTTTGTTCTTGTCGTCTTGTGCACTCTAGCCAATTGTTCCCCTCAGTTATTGCTATCCCGGAGAGATAGTAGTAACGCAGTTTTGGGGGTAACAACTGAAGCAGAAGTTATCACCGGTATCACCATAATCAATGCTTATAAGTTTTCTCAGTTCTGGCATACATTCATATACATAAATCGTTTTAATTGATAAAATTTAACATCTCAGTTGGCATTTTACATTCTCCGCACATTTGAGGATCATGATAGAATATACATCATTCATTTTTTATTTGAATTTCACCAAAACAAGGATATCGTTGTGAAAGGTTTTCTAGTAAATTTTGCCGAAATTTTTTTAAATATATTAAGAATGTGTCAGAAGTCAATAAATCGAAGGAACATATGTAACTTGTGTATATCTTAAAATCTAACTTCTATCTGAACGATTACCGCATCTAAAATTTCGTTTAAAATTTGTTTATACTCTTGTATTTCCGATTCATAGGACGATAGGTGCCTTTTTTGACTAGATGCTGTGTCAGAATGTAAGTTATTATATATATCATTAAAATAACGATCATTATTTCTATATTCTTGTAAAGTTTGAATGAGGGCTAACAAACGATTATACGCGTAAAATGGATGTCAGTTAATTTATTCCGCAGTATTGAAAATGTAATCGCGGTTTGGTCAAAAATCAATTTAAAATTCTCTAATAAAAACAAAATTTTCTGTTGGTTAAGTAATTCTTTAATCCTATCGCCTCTCTTATAGTCTTGGTACCATTTCTGAAATCGTTACTGTCGATTATAAAGTCAAAAACTTCAATTAATTTTACCGTAAGTACTGCATAATAATAATGAATAAAACTCGTAAACACTTTCTCTTATCTTCGGGTAGAAGCATTTTATACATATATTTAGTTATCCGATACACACAGAGATATGCTCGCAAACTTTACAATAATAATTAGCGTAACATCTCGGAGCATTAACGCGACTATTATACATTGTAACAATTTCCAACACATGTTAGCATTCGTAATTTCGAAACTATCCCAAGTTGTCCCGAATTAAATCACATCCTGTCGCATTTATTTCCTCCAACGCTCGTCGTGCCAGATAACTTCCGTAGTTCCCACTCGGGTCTCGGATCTTTCCGCGACGAGAAAAGCAGTCGCATCAACTCGGTAATTGAATTATTCACGGGTGTTTGTCTTCGTCACTCGGAACATTCTCCGGAGTAGTTTAGTGCTTCGCCCGGTCTCTAACTTCTGCTCGTAAGTAGAAGCACCACGTATGCATGTACTAAGTATATAGCATGATATAAATAGTAGATGACATGGGCGTGCGGATCTGTTTTAAAAGTTTCGAAAATAATTGCCTTATAATTTCGTTACGCTTCGCGGTAATTTTCGAATTTTAATTCGATAAAACGGACGATCCGGAAGAAGGTATGCGACGTTGATAGATAGATAGATAGATACTTTATTTTTACAAATAGTGTACGTTGTACAGTAAAAGAAAATGTCAAAACAATGGAGACAAAACAAGTGTATAGATGAAGTATCTACAAGTCAACAGTTAGTTAAATTAATTAGAAAAAGCGGGCAATTAATAAGGATTATTAGTTAGTTTAAATAAAATTTTAAACTATTTTAAAACGTCGCTAACGTAAGATCACGATTTCATATATAAAATATATATAATATGTCATAATAAAATAAAAGATAAATAAATAAAAAATAAATAAAAAAGGGTCTTCCGCGAAATATTCCTCCATGGAGTAGGTACTGCTTGACTGTAAGATGTTGGTAATGACATTTTAAAATTTTGGTGTTGACATGGATTGCAGGAATAGTGGAAGGTGAAGGTGGTTGAGAAATTAAAGTAGATGAGAAAATTTCGATCTTGATTCTAACGCGTGTATCTTAGAAAGGGACGAAAGGGAAAAACGGACGGTCGAGAATTAGAAATTTGCGACGCGAATTTGCGCAGAAATTCTACAGCAGTCCCATATCAAACGACTATAAGACGAATTTTTCGAAGTATTCTCTGTTTTCGTTCTGAATACTTTTTCAATTCTTGTATAACAAGACTGGCTGGATGAATAAAAAGAAAAAAAGAAAGAAAGAACAAAAGAAAGAAAGTATACGAGTATACGAGAGTGGGCTGAAAAGTTTTGAGCTTAGAACGTTGAAATAATTTCTTTTCCGGTCAAACACACTTATAGTTTTCGACATAGTCCCTTTTTTAATTGATACATTTAATCCAGCGATGCTCCATCCGCTTTAATTAATAATAATAATAATAATGACTTTATTTACAATACATGTGAGGTACAATAAATACAAACAAAGAAACCTAGTGCACCTCCGAACATGAAAAGATATGGAAAACCCTCAAATACAAAGAAAAAAAAAAATTATTATTTCATATTAAAATAATCCCACGTCGCGTCGTATAAAAATTATACTGCAACAAGCATTTCTTGATCCTCCTCTTATAAGGTACAAAGCTACGAATACATCTTATTTTTAGTGTTAATTTATTATATACAATACGACCTCTATATACCAATGTTCTCTGAAAAGAACTGGTTGTATGTTGCGGTGGTCGCAAACAATTTTGTTGTCTAGTGTTAAAGGTGTGTTATATGTTGTTATTAATAAAATATTGTTGATGTTTGCGCACAAAACATAAAATTTGTAATATATAGCGGTTTTGATCTTTGACCAAAAATCACGAGTTTTCGCAATGAATTATTCCATAGCTCAGCACCGACAGAAAATTTGAGTTGTAAAAAGTTAGGACAACATCAATGTTACCTGTTCGTTTTAGGAATCGAAAGTGAAAGCATATCTTCCCTAATTTTACACATAAGAAATCGATGTGGTTGTCCCGTTATAGATAATAACCACACCCAACGCCCTGGTATGAATGTTAGTGGAAATACGTTTATGATGCATTAGTATTTCCGTGTCTGTTAAATTAAATTAGAATGTATATTTTGAAATAATACGCAAGTCGTCTTGTCTCTGTTGACATGTAATTTGTTTATAGGTGTAGCTCTAAAGCACTGACATAAGTTCTCGTAAATAGAATTTGTTGACCGAGCTCATTCTGTAATATTTTTTCCCCCAACGATCACACTCACATAATCGATATAATTACAATAGTAAAACTACAAGTTATGTCCTTAAGATAAGACTTAATGTTATTTACCAAAATTAAGAATAAACCTGGTCCAAGAACCGAACCCTGCAGAACGCTAACAGTATATATTTTATCAGCACGACAAATCTTCTACGTTCGATTATTTACATACCTACACACTCACTACTTACACTTACACAATCGAGAGCTTTAGACAGGTCAATGAATACTCCCGAAATAGGTTCAGGCTTGTCTACGTAGCGTTATTGGTGCGTTTAAAGGAAGAAATTGCGACAAAACGACTCCAAACGAAATCGCTTCAGAACGCTTTTCTGACGACTAATCTGTCAAAAGGGGTCGAAAAAACGTGTATTAGGTCAGAGTTGAACGAAACCAAGTTGAAATATTCACTTTTTCTAATGTCGGATTTGCGTTAAAAATAGTCTCTGAACACTTTTCTGACGACAAATCCGTCAAAAGGGACTCAAGAAACCTCTTCTTTCAGCAAAACAATGCATCGTGTCACAGGTCCATCGCAACAATGACAAAATTGCACGAATTGCAGTTTGAATTGCTTCCCCATCCACACCGTATTCTCCGAATCCGGCGACTACTTCCTGTTTGCAGACCTGAGAAGAATGCTACCGAGGAAAGAGATTTGACTCCACTGAAGAAGTGAATGCGCCAAAACTGAAGGGTATTTCGAGGCCAACGATAAATCGTTCTACCAGAAAAGGCATCGATATGTTAGGGAAGCCTCGAAACGAATGTATCAGTCTTAAACGAGACTACGTTGATGAGTAAAGTCAAATTTTGCCTAACAGTTGTCTTGTGAACTTATTGAGAGATGTGTTTAACCCTACTTAAATTTACCTCTTTATTGGTAAATTTCGTCGAATCGCGGAATATCAAAATTACACCGATAATAATTAAGAAACTATGCATATTTTGTTAATGAAAACAAATTCATTTTGTTTATTGAAACTGTTTTCAAAAATAATTACAAATATTTTCTTCAATTTTTGCTTTATCTACCTTGCTTTTTTAAGAAATAAAAATTAACACAAAATTTGGCCTTGCTTCACCGTCACTGGTCTAAAATGCAATTTCTTTTCTATAACTAATTTTTCTTCTTTCAATAAGTACGTTAAACAACTTAAAAACAAATAAAGTAATTAATTTGGCAATCAATTTGCACATAGAATGCAAGCTTCGGTTGTTTGTTGGCCACATATGCTTTTTTTTCGCAGAAATGGCAGGTACTTTCTGTCATTCGGCGCCTTTTATACGGACATAGCTTACAATTGCTTCTTCTATTGCAGGTTTTATCATTTTCTGATGCTTCTGGAATTTCAAATTGAATATTCGCTATAAAAATGTTAACAACAAACAATACATCACACACGAAAAAACTTCCATAAATGGTAATCTTCGTCCAAGAATTTAATTAAAAAAACTTACTTTTTAGCTTGAGCGCACAAAATAAAAGCAGACTATCGACTAGATGTACAGAGTAAATTAGAATATTAACCCTTGTGCATTCCTTGGGTTAAATTGACCCAATTTCATTTTTAAACTCACTTTTTTTTACTCGAATGATAGAGGTTCCTCACGAAAATTTTATTTATCCTAAACGGCACTACGAAGAACCATTTAGCAACGGAATAATAAAAAGAGCTTTTTTGTTTTCCGTCTATATAAAAACGATTCATCTTCCTTTTCAGACATAAGCATAAATAGTGTAACATTTGAAGATACAGCCATAGAAGACTCTAATAGTCCCTCGTTATATTTGTCCAAACACAAAAGTATTCTTTGACAAGGCCAGCCACCTTATCACCATCAAAAATCTTATAATGAAAAACAAGCCGGTACCAAGCAGAAGTGCTACTTCCAACGTTACAGACATAAAATCTTGATTTCAGTTATTTATATCTCAAAGTATAAAAATATTGTGTTGAAGTCGACTAATCTGAAGGGATTGGAAGTTTACGGAATTAGTTGGTAAAAATTAGACATTATACAGCTTGAAGCATATTTGGGTTTGGTAATAATAGCTGGTGTTCTCAAATCTCATGGTGAAACTCTGATAAGCTTATGGGAAGAAAAAAACGGCAGGCTAATTTTTCGGGCGGCTATCAATCTCAAACGCTTTTCGAGTATTTCGAGGTGTCTTAGATTTGACAAGTCTGAAGACAGAGAAGAAAGAAGACTTCGTGAGAAATTGGCTCCTAGAAATTTGGGACAAGTAGTGTAGTCAGGATATATTATAACACACACGAAAACGTGACTGTAGATGAACAGTTGGTTCCATACCGTGGTCGATTTAGTTTCCGGCAATTTATAGCATCAAAACCGGCCAAATATGGCATAAAAATTTTGGGCCCTATGTGATTCTAAAAGTAAATATGCATGGAATACGGAAGTTTATACAGGAAGAGATAGAAATACTCGGCCAGAAAAAAAAGGAGGTAAATTTTGAAGCATTACAGTACATTTTATACGTTTCTTTTCATTTAGGTGAACGAGTAGTACTTACCTTATCAGATTCACTTCCAAAAGACATAACAATTACATGCGATAATTTTTTGCAACGTATAATCTTGCTCTAAAGCTACTTTCCAAGAACATTACTTTAGTAGGAACCGTCAGAAAAAATAAAACATTTTTACCGCCGATAATTCTAGATATGAAAAAGAAACCAGTCATACATTCAGAATTTGCGTTTACAAATGATATAACTACTGTATCATATGTGCCGAAGTTTTTACTCATATTTTAATAGCTGGGTCAAATAGACCCAAAAGGACCAAAGGTGGATTTGAAGGAATGCAGGAGGGTTAAGTATAAAGAGACAAAAGAAAACAGCGTTCGTCTACTAATCTAGGATTAAGTAGGCGTTGTAAATGCTTGTTTCGACTCAAATTTAATCGACGCTTGCAGTGCATTTTCCGTTCGTCGAATTCCGACGCAATACGTCTTCCTTCAGATCCACAGCCTATAGATGTAAGGGGGCATCAAGAAACGATTTTCTTCGCCATAAACTCATCGTCGCGCGATAACAGTAACAGCAGCAGCAGCAGCAGCAGCAGCACCAGTAAGTCGATTTCGTCCGGACCATTTCGACGATTTAATACGCACTTTTGAACGGCGTACGTAATCTCAGATATTGAAAATGTTTCCGTGAAACGTCGACAAATAAAACGATCCGAAACTCCTTAAATCTGAAAGTCGAATGGCGGCGGCGACGGTTCCCCTTGCAAGGATGGAAATCCGCCGTCGAGAGGCGAGGCTCTTCAAGCCGAAAGAAATAATTTACATTCGGTGGCGGATTTTCTTATGGAGACAGCGAGCCGGTTTCCGCGCGTGGATAAAGCGAACGCGTAGGTGTGTGTGTGTGTGTCGCGTTTGCCAGCGTGTGCGTGCCGGTGTCGGAGAGCAATCGATAAGAAAAATACGGAATGAACCGCCGCGTCGCCGGAGGAGGAAAGAGTTTCGATTCCCGGGCGATGGACGGGAAAAAATCGTCTCGACGGCCTCGATATTGTTTCGTTTAATCGTTTTACGGGGCGGCATTTGCGTCGATGAGGAACGATGCAGGCGATGGATTCGAGAAATTTTTTCTAATATTTATGCAAATTACTGTAGTGATTTTTTTGCATCAAAATTAATGAACGGCCGAGCTGCCCAAAGACTTAAATTGAAAGATATCGATCAGTTTCATTACGGAAAGTAGGAAAATATGTGGTTTAATAATATAAAACATAAAATAATCAGAAGAAAATATTCAGAAGAATTGCTCAATTTTCGCCAACAGCCAGTGATGGGCGCATACACATTATATATATATATATATATATATATATATATATATATATATAATTTGCTTAATCCTGAAACCCGTCCGACCATAAAGTGTCGGATTGTGTGGAGTTGAGTTTCCTGGCTCCCTCTACCATATTTCTCCCCATTCTTCTTTCTCCTTGCATCTTCCTCTCATGTCCTCCCACCTCTCTCTTCTTGGTTCGTATGCAGTTTCTACTTCTTACTCCCATGTTTTCCTTAGTCTTCCTCTTCTCATTGTTCCTATTTCTATTGAGTCGTATATTTTTCTTGCCAACATTTCTTCTCCCATTCTTATAACATGGCCAAGCCATCTTACTTGCCCTTACTGTCTTGTTATTTCGATTGACTCTATCTTGAGTTCCTCCCTGTACACTGCGTTCCTTATCCTATCCAATTTAGTTTTATTTTTTATTCGTCTTAGAAACCTCATTTCTACGCTGTTCGTCCTGCTTCTTTGTCTCTCGTTTACAGTCCATGAATGGCATGAATGTGTCAGTACTGGCTTCACGACCTTGCGGATCACTTCTGCCTTTACTATTTCGGGTATTTCGTTTTTGTTTAAAAATGGAATTTTTATTTAATTGGGACGGCATCTTTCATTAGTGGGTAATTTATGCACACAATTTCCTATTTTTAAAGAAACTTTTAAAAACCTCAATCTTCGATACAATCTCCTTTTGAATGAACTTAAACACAAAAGTATAAATGAGCGATTGTCCAAGGCAAGTAACAGGAATAAACAAATGTGGAAGGTAATAAACGAGGAGCTGAGCAATAATCAAAAGAGGAATCATAAAATACAAATTATTCAACATAATAGAAACTTAACTGATGAGGAGGCCGCTTCAAAATTTAATAACTTTTTTGTTATGACCTCAAATAATTCGATACCTTTTCAGAGTATAGATCAACAGAGTTTATTTGACTTCGAAAGTAGAATAAATGTATCAAATTCCTTCTTTCTTCCTCCTCTTAGTCCCAGTGATATCGAGACATACACACACAAATTAAAAATACAAATTCAGCAGGTTTCGATAATATTTCAAATAATTTATTGAAGAAAGTTAAAAGGTACGTATCTGTTCCATTAGCTCACATTTTCAATTGTTCTTTCCAGGAAGGTATTTTTCCTGATGAATTAAAATATATTACAGTGATCCCACTTCATAAAAGAATAGCAAAGAAGCAATTGAAAACTATCGTCCACTTTCACTCGTGTCCAGCGTTTCAAAACTTATTGAATTAATTGTTAACGATAATATTGTTAAATTTTTGTTTTTCACATAACGTGCTCCACTCATTTCAACATGGTTTTATGAGGGGCAAAAGTGTTAATACGGCACTGGAAGATTTTGTCAATGCAATAGTTTGTTCCCTAGATAAACGAAAATTACCTGTGGCATTGTTGATAGATTTTACGAAAGCGTTTGATATGGTTAACTATGATATTTTATTAAACAAGCTTTCTATTTATG
Organism: Chrysina gloriosa; assembly: GCA_038088585.1. Lineage (NCBI taxonomy): Eukaryota > Metazoa > Arthropoda > Insecta > Coleoptera > Scarabaeidae > Chrysina > Chrysina gloriosa. Next base: position 305,943 of record CM076089.1, on the reverse strand, counting down.
GTATACGGGGTATTGCACTTCGATGGTTCAGGTCCTACTTGACTGGCAGGGCTCAGTGTGTCCGGGTAAATAATACGAAGTCTGAAAATTTGATAATCGATGTGGGAGTTCCGCAGGGGTCCGTTCTGGGTCCTACGCTTTTCCTTCTGTTTATAAACGATCTGGTTTATCACATGGAAAAAGATTCAATGAAAATTGTTAATTATGCAGACGATACAAATGTATTGATATTTAGCCGCAATGGGGATGATGTTTCAGTAAAAGTAGACGAGGCTCTTGTACTAATACAAAAGTGGACAATACGTAATAAACTTAAGATAAATACCGAAAAAACTAAAATAATTGTATTTGGCAACTCGGAACTGTATCCGAACGGGCTTCTCCCCAAGAAGAGTAACACCACGCTCGCTCTCTGTCAATCGGCCTTCGGTTTTGGGCCTTACAATTGATAATAAATTAAAATGGCGTGAGCACATAGATGGCCTCTGCAAAAGGCTAGCAAGCGTTAACTTTGCATTAGGAACATTGTCCCGTTATTGCAGCATGGATGTCCTGATGGCTCAATATTTTGCATGTTTTCAGTCCCTTATAAAATACGGAATAACGCATTGGGGTCGATCGACAGACATACAGCGGATTTTTGTTCGGCAGAAGCGAGCTATATGAACCATATGTGGTATGTCCTCACGCGACTCCTGCAGAGACGCATTTAAGAATCTTTATATATCCATGAGGTATTGTGCTTTGCCTATTCGAATAAAGAAAAATTTAAGATTGCTGATTATGGTTATAACACGCGATACAAAAATGTCAATTTAGTTAACGAACAGCATAATACAGCAAAATATCAAAAACAGACAAAGTACAATGCTTGTAGGTTCTTTAACCATTTAACAACTCCAGTAAAAAATATATCTACACTTAAGATATTCAAATCCCATATGAAGGAAATGCTGATAGATCGCGTCATATATGACATCGAGGATTTTTGAGTTCTCCTGGTAAAGTGTTATGAACAATTATGAACTAAGTGTTATGTCCTTGAGTGTACCGCTTCCGGAATGATTTATACGTCATCTTATGTAATGTCATTTGAATGTTGTTTTTTTCTTTTTCTTTAGTCATATTGACTGTTTTCGTAAATGCTTATGTATAGTGACATGTATGTATGTATTTATTGAAAAGAATAAATTTATTATTATTATTATTATTATTATTATTATTATCTCGTTGCTTTTTGCAATATTTCATATTCTTTCATTTATTTCGTCTTCCAAGGATCCCTCGTTGTTAATAATCCCTCCCAGGTATTTAAACGTGCCAGTTTGTTCTATTCTATGTCCTTCTATTTTTATATTATTTTTAGACTTTCTTTGCTTATCGCCATTGTTTTTGTTTTGTCTATATTAACTTTCATGTTTATTTCTTTTAGTTATTCTTCAGTTATTATATTGACATTTTCATGCAGATGTCTCTCCGTGTTTCCTAATATCACCATATCGTCCGCATAGCTTTCCTGGTAATTTCTTACATCTTTTGCATTTATGTGACCTTTCCATGCTGCTTTTTTATCCTCTACTGCTTCTTTTATATCATCTGTCCACCATGCTGTTCTTTCTCTTTTCCTGTTTGTGAGTTTTGTTAATCCGCAACTTCCTCTTGCTGCTTCTATCATGCTTTCTTTAAGCTTTTTCCACTTTGCTTCTATGCCTCTTATCGTCTGCGTTTTCCCTAATTCTATATCTAGTATTTCCTGGTATTTCTTTTCTATTTGCGCCTCTCTTCGTTTATAGCAATTAATCTTTACTTTTACTATTTTCCTCTTTGTATCCTCTTTTTCTTTTAGTGTTATTTTCCATTTGCTCAGCAATAGACGGTGGTCGCTTCCGATTTCCGCTTCTCTATTTACCTTAACATCTCTCACACATCGTCGCACCCTGTTAGTCGTTATGCAATCTATAATAGACTTTTTATTACGAGACGATTCCTCCCTTGTATATTTCTGTATCCATTTCTGTTTAAATGTTGTGTTCATTATTACGAGATCATTTTCTATACAGAAATCTATTATTCTCCGCCCCTTTTCGTTTTTTATTTTTCTTGACCTAGACATTCTTTCTTTCCTTTATTCTGGTTCCCCACTCTACCATTCGTATCGCCCATTAAATAGTATGTTGTTGCTTTGTGTATCATGCATAGTCTTTTGCAGATCGTCGTAGAATTAATCTTTTTCATCTTTATTTGCATTTTCGCTTGGTGCATATATCGTTATTATATGGAATATTTCTTTCCCAAGGGTTATTTGATCATATATGATTCTTTCGTTTACGTCTTGTACCTTCACAATCTCTCTAATTCTAGTCTGGTTCATCATAATCCTTACTCCTGCCGTTGCTCTTTCTCTTTCTTCCACTCCACACCGCCACATCACATAATCCTTTGTCAGCTGTTGCATGCCCGTCCCTTTTTTTTTTTTAGTTTCTGATCTTCCATTTCTTTTCCCTTCAAGCTTGTAACATTCCAGGTTCCTACTTTTATCTCTTTCGCCTCTCGCCCTGATTTCTTAGACTTTGCATATATCTTTCTCCCGTTTGTAATCTTACTCAACGTCCTTCATCGTCGCCTGGTCGCCCCCATTTCTCCCTTCCTCTTTTCCTTTCGTTGTTAGTTTTTTGGTGAGGTACTTGTTGTTTTATCCTTTTCCTCTTTCAAGCCTCCCGTATTTTCATCCCATTTCCATTCTTTACCGTCTATGTAGGCTTCTTTGATGCCCTACTCTTACTCGTTTTCCCCTTCTCCGCCGCTCTTCTGCTATCTGTTTTATCTTTCCTTGTATTCCTCGCTCTTCTCTCGTCATCTCATTGTTTATGTAATTTTTTTTTCCGGTAACTTTCTCAACTTCCATTATATATTCCTTTGTATTCGTATCATCTAGCTGTACTTTATACATCTTCATTCCTATTTTTGTGGCTTCTTTAATTTGTATTTCTGCTCCCATATTCCTCTCTAAAAAGTTTTCCATTTCCGTTTTTATATCGGCTCGATTTTCTGTTGGCATATCTATTTCCGATGCAATGATATTGTTTCGTATTTGATCTTTTTCTACTCTTTTCATTCTTCTTTTAATATTATTCATTTCTTCCTTTAATTGCTCGTTTTCTCCTTTTAATTTTTCAGTTTCTTTCCTTAGCTCTTTTAATTGTTGGTATGCCCTTTGCTCTCATTAGCTCCTTCATCATATCTGTTAGTTTATCTATCTTTTCTTCATTATCCTTTTTTTCTCTTTATGGCGGTTCTTCCTCTTTCTTCCAATTTTCCATCTCATGATGTGTAATCATCACTATCCATCCTTTTGTCTTGTTGTTGTATGATTTAATTCTTTTCATTCGACATGTTCACAAGCAGATACCCGACTTGATAATTTCCAGTGCGAATTTTTATTCCACAAGAAAATATATGCTTCGTTGTATAGCAAATTAAAAGGTAGATTATATAAGATCAAGGTAACGCATAAATTAAATTTAAATCTTTCATAGTGTCGTATGCAATTTTGTTTTGAAGAATGCGATTTGCTATTTACGTGACGTTAACAATCCCATTGAATAAGAACGCATTAAAATTTAGCGCCATCATAATTTAGGTCAGACCATTTCTGCTATATACTTTTTTTCCAGAATTTGTCGTTTTCGCGACGTAGGCAACATTTTTAACAATAAACCTAGAAACCTGCGATGTAGTATTTACGGCAACGTACACGTATACACAACAGATCTCGTTGAGGTTCGCAGTTATACTGAAGGTTGTATCGAACCTCCGCCACTGCTCGTTGGCGCTAGTGAATAACTACAGTTATTAGTATTACTTGTCGTATTCTAATACCGAAAGTGTTTGAGGTTGGCTATACGACATTTATGTTGGAAGCATTATGCAGTTGGCTGACCTGAATTTCTGGTTGTATGGGTTATGTTTAACGTTTACACGTGGGTCAAACAGAAAGGTTATCTCAGATTTATAAATTAACGATATTTTAATTTACACTATCTATGGCAATAAAAATAACCATACTTTTAATATTATTTATTAAAACCACAATACAATGTACTCAATGCAGTTTAGTAATAATAATAATAAAAAAATAATAACGGCAAGAATAACAGCAAATGATGCGATGACAAATGACAGTTGGAGGTGTAGCTAATGCACGATTGTAAATATGAACTAGTTAAGAACAAATCTAGGGACTTTTTGCTACCAACTTCAGATACTTTCAGTTGATCACGTTGTGAGTATCAAATGTAATACAGTCATTTCAGGATCTTAAACAGTCTAAATGCCTTGCACATTGCGCATTGTCTCTCACTTGAGAAAACTCTACTTTTAAGCAATTTTAAACTTTGTGTGTTGATTTTTATATGTTTCCCCATCCGTATTAAGCAATAAATACTCCGACGTAGACAACCCTCCCCCTCTCCCTGGCCCAATTTTTTTTTTTTGTCGTAACTTTGGATGTTCTCGCAGATTTGTTTTATTACTCCTTTCATCTCGTGATCGCAGAAATTCAAAGTGCGGCCAACGTTAACGTAACAAATTCCGTCGTTTCCCCGCAGATGCGGACGGTAAACCGCATCGCTGCGACGACGGGTAGGTAAGAGAACAACCTGAACGGGTACACAACGCAAGATCAATGACTTATTACTTAGGCAAGCAGACTACCTTGAGACAGTAACATTCCTACTAAAGGCCTTTCAAGAACGTACATCGAACCCTTTACGAACACAATCTGCTCTATTTTTCGATGCGTCTCTCGCCGAACAGAATTTCATCGTTTTATACGCGCGATTCCGTTCGGACCACTTTTATAAATATATTTGCGAATTTTCGTAATTTCAATTTTAAATCCGTCTCGGTTTACTCGAATAATTCGCGATATCTTTCATTAAAAAAAGGAAGGAGGAAAGAGAGGCGAAAGGCGAAGCTAAATATTGACACGGGAGAATATTAAAAACGTTTCGGAAGGCGCGCTTCATTTTTTTTTTGTAAAGGGGTCGTCGTTTAACAGATTAAAATTCGCCGGCGAGAAAGAAATTCCCGCGGGAGCGGTGGGTCGGCGTGTTTATTAATAATTTTCGTACGATTTAAAGAGAGAAATCTATAATTATTTTCGGGGCTTTCGAAAGCAAGCGATTTCGAAATAATCCGTTTGAATATGCCGATGGAAATCGAACGTTTTGCTCCTCTGGCTAAATTTAGGCTAACCTTTTACTGGTCGATCTTTAGATGTATGGGCGTATGTGGGAAAAAGGGGTTTCGTGCGCAAATAGACCAACCACAATGCCGTTAATTTTATAAATCGCGGCGAACTTCGAAAACAGGATTATCGAATTCCCAATGTTTATCTTTTCGTCGACGAACGGACGGCGACAACGGCGAAGTACGTATTTTATTTGCGTAGAAAGAAAATGTAATTTTAATTTGCCTTTCATCTCCGTTTTATCAGGATTATATACTTATGACGATTTTCAAATTTCACTTTTCTTAAATCGTACGAAAGGAATATCAAAATCAATACGTAAATACATATTTATTCGAAATTGATGTATATCCTTCCTATACTCACGCATACGGTCTGCGAGACCGACTTATATAGTATAGTATACGTCTTTCATTTTGACGTGAGTATAGGAATGATATAGCGCGGACGTACAGGTTAGACTAAAATCAATAAAATCTATAAATACCAAAAAGACAATCAGACACGCCAACCTTAATTTTTAAATGCGCAAATTTCTACAAAAGAAAAACGCATTTTGTGACGTTATTGTTATCGCTGATATGAGGTCACATCATTTTCCTTTAAATGGTAACGCCATAGAACGATGATTTCTGAGATGCGATACGTAACAAAGATTTTTAAGAGAAAAGTATTTTGCATATTACTCAATTCGACAATCAACGTTAAACTAAAAAGTCAAAACCTACAAAAAAAAAAATTTAAACGACTCAAATCAAATGTTGAAGCTGCATACCACTTATACATCTTGACAGTTAAGGCGATGCTCAAATTCCTTTATAGCATTATTTAATACCTGAAACAATTTCGAAAGCTGTATATTTTAGCTTTAAAAGATGTATTGTAGTATAGTAATACTCGAATGGTTTATTACCATTAGATAATTCATCATTTATTACAATTCAATATATCAAAATTCGCAGTTAATGTTGGGCTTATGGATGTTTATGTTCAAATGACATTGGGTTGATTTTGGGGTACTGTTTATACCTTTTCGACACCACGCCCACCACCTTTTGGGCATTTTATTACCCTACGAGTGTTAGCTTCTTATTTTAAGTCCGGCCAGAAACGTTTAATGGGAGAAAATAATGTAACTAGAAATAAAATTATTAATTATTATAAAAAGCATCGGTCAATAGACAGAAAAGCATTGTTAACCTTCAGACACATACATCCAACACTTTTACATTACTAGAATTCATAAAAAATTACTGGAAATAACCAAGGATACATCGACATTCAATACAGATTAACAGCGATATACCTCGATGAACTGGAGTCAAGGTGAATTAAAGTTTTCGTTTCATGGTTTCCGGAAAAAAAAATAGAAAGCTTGTTTGGTTAACGACGAAGAAAATTGATAAAATAAATAAGTAAACAAATAAGTCGATAAATATATTTGGGTTTTAAGAACAAGTACTACCTAATAAAAGAACCTCACCATACCAGAGAAGATAGAATCTAAGAAGGGGAAGAATCCATAGATATTAAAGGTGCACCGAGAATAGAAGTTAAGAGAGGAGATATAGGAAGAACCATCATCACACACACGCAACACCAAGTAATTATCTTGATTTTGTATGAAATATTTCTCAACATTTATAAACATAATTCGTTATAATTTATGCTTTTATGATATCGTTAATTAAGAGCTAGGCCGGTGCAATTTTGTTTAAGAAATTTAACCAGATTCTCAGTACAGTATACATAACGATAGAATACTAATTGTTTACAATTTTAAGGGCTTAGATATGTCTAATCTTTCTTCAATCATAACTAAAGAACCAACAGGTTTGCAATCCCTAAATTTTGAATACCACATATCCGATGCGGTAGTTACGACTTGTCTAAGAGCATTTTTGCCAATTCCTTTGCTATCGTTGCTTTCGTCAAGTCCAAAAATGACGGTAAGGCCGTGGCCACTTTTATATGCCTCAATTGAGATTAAATTCAACAACAAACAAGGAATTTACAAAAAAGCTCGCTGATGAGACGTAGCTATCGTAACGAACACACGGTATGCAAAATTTCGAACCCGTAGACTTACCGGTTCTGCTAAAGCCGTAGAAGCTCTTAACATTGTAAAAAACTAGTATTTTATCATTACACACACTATATTTAAAGGTCAGATATGCAATTTTCAACATAGTTTTGGAACCAGAAAAAAGAAATTAAGTTTAACCGATCTTGCCCTTAAGCTTCTTTTCTTTCTGGTTATTGGTTGTGGAAAAATCTTAATTTTTCCATTGTGTCGATATTAACCTTTCTTCTTATTTTTGCCTGAGGAACACGTACGTATAATTTTTCGCAGATATTATCAGCCCGCCACAGTGTTAGTCTACAGTTCGTTATGATAGTAACAAAAAATATTGTACGATAGAAATATATTTCAGGTTGTGATCTTTTACAGTGATTTTTTACTGCATTACTCTTTAATTTTTTCGATCTTCCCCCTCTGTTCTTCACATTTTGTTTTTGTCTTGGCTCGTCCGGAATTTTTATTTTGCAAAGTGTTCTCTCCCAATTTCTTCCTCGTGTTTTATTAAACCCACAACACTTCGGTTTATACGGTTGTTGATGATGCTTGCCTCGAGCTAGCGAAACATGTGTCACCGATTTTATCATTAAACAATCGTGTGGGTTGAGTTCACCGATGTGATATTTGTGTCAGTAAATTACACCGCAATCCTTACAATCACCTTCATTTTTTCCAATATGTTCCCCGTTGTTCTGACGTCCTTTCATCCCGTTTCATTCCGTCGTTTTCTATACTATTTCTTGGTGCCACTGTAGGTTTCATCAACCCCATTTGTGTTTTTTCCCTTTTTCAGGTTTAAGAGGATCATTATTTTCCCAATTTAGCCGTCGCTAATTTGCAAATGTCGTTTCGTTTTTCTAACGGATATACGCATGATATCGAGCTTCTGGTACTTTGACTATTGTTCTTTCGAATCCTAAAATATTGGTGATCGCTCTCTCTTTGATTTAAGTATCGATACATGGGTAAATATATCTAATTTTTAGCGGTTTTAACGATTATTCTATTTTTATGCAAAATCCGTGATCTATAGAATACTTAACAGGAAAAATAGAAAGATATTCAATTTTCCAAGCGATTAAAGCGTTAGAACTGTGCAAATCGCTTAATTGAAAGTCTAACAAGTCATTAATTAATAATGCACGCGACGCTTACGTTTTTTACAAATATTTTCCCGACTCGCAACTGAGAATGCAAATTAAAGAATAAATAATACGCAGATAAACACGATAGTTTTAGGTCAAAGAGAATTAAAATTCATGTAAGCAAATATTTATCCTGCCGAAGGCGACAACGGAGCGGGATCCCCGTGTGCTAAGTTACTTTATCTATTCTAATGTCTGCAGCGCGTTCTAAACAAACAAAAAAGAACGCATCGTATGACAGCTTCGTAGATTTGTATCCACGGAAGCGACTTCCTAATTAACGCTTCGGAATACTTTTACATTCATTACGGACACGCCGGAAAATGCATAATTCATTCCGGAGACAACGGAATAAAACCGAATGGAATTGTTCTTGTCCAGCGCTCGACGTTATTGGTAAAATATAAATTACTGGATTAATCGCGAAAACTAGGAGAGGAATTTTCTCGAAATTATAATATTTCCTTTTTCTAGCCACCTTCACAACTTTGGGTAACTGACAGCCGATTGCACCACTCATAGTTAAGTTATAATTAGAATTTGATCTTGGTTTAGTAAGAAATATCGTTGCACCGACACGTTAACTAAAGTTTAAAATCTTAACCCATGTTACCCCCAAAACTGCGTTACTACTATCTCTCCGGGATAGCAATAACTGAGGGGAACAATTGGCTAGAGTGCACAAGACCACAAGAACAAAACAAGAATCGGTACATACGCTTGTCGCAACAGGCTAGCCAATGCCGTGCTCAGCTCAGTGAGAGGTCGTGTCGGTTCTTTTTCAAGCTCTAAATAACGGTCGCTGAATACAACAGGTCTTGTCAGGGAAAAAGATAGTATGGGCGCCAACCATGAAATTTGGGTCAAAGGTCATAAGAACTTACCAGATATATTTTCATGGTCAAATAATCGGTACCTTTATATCGATCGAAGAACTGTCTGACGTCAGGAGCGACCAAGATCAGAATGGAAAATACACGTTGATTCTATATGCTGTTACGAAAACAATAAAATTCTACTTGAAAAACTACACCCGGTTATTCAAGAACTTGTGTATTTAGCCTTTAGTTAGAATTCATTAAAAACATTGAAAAACTACATAAAATTTGAGATAAAATTAGCTAAATAATGCGAACAGTGCGGTAACCGTAAGTCAACATAAAACGTTTTATCTAAACTTTCACAATATAAACTACAAAATGCGTGATGTTAATTGTTACTGCGAGTTATGCAACATACGATACAGGTCTAGTAGGAATTTCAATATATATATGAATATCAATGAATTTAATAAGAAAATACGGCCATCTAGATAATAATGATTTTACAAGCTAGTGAATATTAACGTTGAATTTAGTTGAAATTATTGATACGATATACGAAATATTTGAAACAAAGAGAAAAGGTTTAAGACATCTAGAATGAATGTTTAGCTGTCATGGCTTCCGGGTGATGTCATCGCACAAGGTTCTACCCTTTGTCTGCCTTGGAAATGTTGGAAATGGTCTTTCGGATTTGTCCGACGGATTAGACGATCGGTTTTCCTTCGCTTAATACCTTGATGGGGAGGTATAAAGACAATGATGTTCAATTAGGCACGACGAGGTGTAGGAGGGTTCGATCTTGGGTTTCTTTTCCTCCGCGAACGGGAGATGTACTTGAACAATACACTAGAGGATTTGCTGGCGAATTCCCCACTACAGGGTAAATACTTTCTTGATCATAATTCGATAAACGATACACACACTTAAATTTTCTCAGCCATAACCTCTTCCGATCTCGTCACCGGTCTTTTACCACTCGCTACCTAATGCCTAATTCCCTCTTTTTTGTTACTACGCCGGAGCTAAGATTCGCTTCGCGTTCTCGTGATTGGACGAATTCGAAAAACTCAAGGGCAACTAACACGCGGCGATATGATGGGTTAAATAATAGATAGGTTAGATTACGCCTTTTATCGAAGAAATCGCAATTTACAGTTCTTATAGTATATCAGTTTACTTATAAATTATGAATATTAATAATATATTGATGATCGAAGAATTTGACGAGCCTGATTCAGATGACTTAGACGTCCTTGATTTTATACAGAATGGTATTCCGCGCGGGAAATAGCTGCGGTATCAAGAGCTGAATTGATAAAGAATTACTTTGAGCGACCACCATAATATTATGTACACCTTATTGCTGCTTAGTTGTTTGTATTTACTTCGATAAACCGCTAGACCTAAAGGTTCAACTTTGAGATCCATCAGAAATCCCGCTATAAAATTAAATTTCCGGTAGATTTCTACATGCATATATAAAACAAAGTTCACCACACCTCTTTTTGATTAACAGAAAAAGACGAAATAAGCATTTCAGCCAGGTAGGTATGGTCGTCAATGGAAAACTAAACGAATTAAACGCCGCACGTAACATCAGCTAACACTCAGTTACAATTCGCGATTACTAAGGCATAATTCCCTCCGTGATTTGCATATGGAATTAGTGCTTACTTAGTAAGCCATTGCACAGCTACCTTGTAGCTGCCCAATTAACGCACCTATTTATAGAGCGCCATCGTCCAGAGTCAATATTTAACAGTTGACCCTTCTTTGATCTACACCAGTGCTTCCATAGTGACTTAACCCTAGCATCCATCATAACCCCGTGCATAGTTTCTGTAATCTGTGATTCGATATTTCTAGCGTTACTCAAAGTTTTGACTTGGGACCTAACGTTTTGTGTAAATGGCATTTTCTTGCGAATTTTGATTTATCCTGTACCATTTTCGCTAAAATATCGTCCCAAGATACAACGCGATGAGAAACTTTTATTACAGCTATTCAAATCTGCTTGTAGCATTAGCTCGGGAGTGTGGTTCCTAGACTCTTCTGCAATTCTAATGTTAAGGCCAAGGATTTTCAACGACCAATCAAGGGGGCACCGGTGTTTTTAATGCTGATGGTGTATAAGTGGTCCAATCTATTTGACCATCAGATTTGCTTCGAGTCTCAAACAATAAATATAATACTAGTACTACTTTACTAACTTAGCAACAAAAAACTCCTTGAATTTCATCTTCAGTATCTTCTTCTGCTGCCATTTTACATTATAATGGTTTCTTCCTAAAATTAGTAGCTGTAATAATTTTGCTAAAGTTTGTCAAGCAATAAAGAACTTACAGAATTTGCTGCTAGATTGGTTTCGGGTGTAGAGTAACGTTTATCTAATCTCTATATGCAATATTTAATTAAATTTAAAATAAATCAATCTATAATTTTACAATATATTTCAGCTTGTCCAATGTGTCACGAAGATTTTGTCTATTTTGAATTAGGTCACTTACAACTATTTTTAACCGCCTATCTAATTCACAGTATTTTTTTTTGCTCTTTTCGGGGTAGTTATGCGTACACAATTTTGCAGGAAAACGCTATTAAAATATTACATTTCTTCCTGAAAAACTTCAAATATATTGGGATGTGCTTTTCCGATCCGTCTGTTGAGTCTGTTATGTCATCCATCTACAGAATTTCTAGTCCGATGACGTTCTCCATCGCAAATCCATATTTGGCGAGAATTATCAATCAATTGATCAACAAAATAATCGTTAAATTTAACAATGGCTTCATCGGTAGGAGCATTTTCCATTATACAGAGCCAACCATCTGTAACTTTATCTTCTGGCAGATGAACTAATGCAGCGCACTTCCTTATGTGGTCTCTTACTTCCCCGTTTTCCTTATGCAAGTTTGTTAGACCTAAATCTTGTATTTTACGCCAAAGAGCTTGATTAAAATGAAAGTTACATCCTTTGATGATCCTCATTTGTAGCCGGAAAATCTTCTTCTAAAGCATTAATTGCGGCAACTTTAAAATCAAAAATACATTTTTCGGTAAAAATTCTTGATTTTATTTTTTAATAACAAAAAAATCGTTTATACGTCGCCCGCTTTTTGGCGGGTAGCAGGGCATATGAATGACGCTCGTACTTTCTTCTGTACTACCAATATCCACGTGAATTGTGTATAATTGGCAAAACAGTGACTACAGCTTTTAAAAGTCCCATCGAATAGGAAGCAAGAACCTCCAGCTAATAAATTACCTCCGTCCATTGCAAATACAAGAATCCTGTCGTCCATACCATCGTCAATTATGACATACTCTTTCATAAACTCAGGGACCTCTATATCTTCTCGTTTTTTCGGAAGCAAGCTAATGCCTAGCGATTTGTGTCGCTCATTATACAATGCATGTTTTACTGATTTAAACTGTGGAATATTTGTAACGAAATCCAAACCTCTGTCCTTAGCAACCATCACCTCTTGTCGATATATCTGCGATACTGGTGTCACTTCTTCTCTTGCTCTCTTTTGGCTTTATATAAACACTTATCGACTTCATTTTTCGCAATATCTGGAACACAGTTATAGTTTTTCTCACTTATTACTTTTGATTTTACTCCATCGCTAACAATCGCTCCTGGGCAGTTCCTGTTAATGCATTTTTGTTTTTTGCTTTTAAGTTGAACTTGTATCCAGAATACAAGATGAGTGGTTTTCCACGTTTTGATTCTATCACTTCCATCAAAAATAAAAATTCACGAAAGCTTTCGAATAACCTAACTGCACTTATAAGATTTCCGAAGAACTGATTTATTTTTCAAAATTTTTAGTAATACCCGCTGCAATATTTTATCATCCCTGTATTGGTGGAAGGGAAGGCCATATCTTAATATTACTAACAATAATCATTATAATAACATAAGTTGTTTTTAATGCTTTCATCTGCAATTTTCACGGACGAAATGGGGATCTTATCATTATCTCTTAATATTGATGTTTGTACATGTGAGAGGGATTCGATGTGAATTCTCTCACAATGCACGTATTACGCATTTTCTACAGTTATTTTTTCTACAGAAGTGGACAACTTGCGTTGCCACAGCCTTCTGCAGTAACTGCAGTCGCGCTCTTCGGCTACCCGCCGTGGGAAAATTGCAAATTACAAAATTTTGATCTTCTCTTGCCATCCGCAGACGTACGTTTCGCGGTTATACCGCTCGTCAGTACGAAATTACAGCTCTTGCAAAGCCGTACTGACGAGCGGTATAACCGCGAAACGTACGTCTGCGGATGGCAAGAGAAGATCAAAATTTTGTAATTATCTCTTAATATAGGCTTAATGCTTTTATTGATTTACTGTTACCTGCAAATTTAAGCACGAAATGGGATTCAAGAAAGAGAAATATATTTTGGACGCCCGAAAAGGGAAGTTTTCAGGTAACAGTTTTCGAAGCCCGAAAGGGGAACGCACGAAACGGGAAGATACCGTTCCAAGTTGTTCCAAAGATTATTTTAATGACACAAGTATAACGTCACTGTAAGATGTTGAAAGCTCCCTTTTTGTGCATATAAACACACATTTTTTTCCTCACGCCGTATTCGGCTTGGTGAAACAGCTGTGGATACATATCTATCATGTTGCAGATATTTTACAGATATTATTCACTTTGCGATTTCACCGATGATTCTTAAGACGGTAAGTGTTTGAGCGCGTATTATGATTATATCTGACCATTCATTTTATGTGCAAACTTTTATGTACGCGCCACTGCTTCTTGGCGGTTTATTGGGCAACTTTAGTAATCGCATATATTTAATACGAATACTTGAAGTTTTTCAAAGCATAAAATAGATGTTGATATTATGCTTTAAACTTACTTGTTAGTCAGATAGTTACCAACTCGATGATCTGGCAAATACATATGTATTTGCCGGCGCGCGTTATGGAAATTTATTCATTTCCAATTCACCGGGAATAAATCATCGAAACGAAATACCGACAAATCGTTCGCCCTCCGAGGTGCTTATCCGCACGACACGGAGATAAACGGGTCGCGTCGTTGCAGCACGGCCGAACGAAGTTTCGTCGTCCTCCGTTGGTGTGTGTATTGAATCAACTCCCGAGGAGAACATAAACAAATTAATTTCGCCCGGAGCGTCTCGTTCGCAACGGCGGCAGAGATGATTCGAAATTTGAATTTCGGTATTTACCGATAAATTCTCGACCCCGAAATAATCCCGTTACTTACGCAAAATAGTATTCGATGGCGTCGTCGTCATAGCGAAGAATTAAGCCCCGCATCCGATACGCGTCCTCCCCGTTACGAGAGTTATCTTCTCTTTCTATTGACTGTCTGTGTACCATTCGGTACGGCGAAAATTGAGTTTTGCCCCCCTCCTCAGAAAATAAATCAATTTCGTCGCCGACGTTGTCCTCCTACTCGTTTAGTGGGTGACGGTGGAGTACTTTTCGAGTGTGCGATGTTTTTACTGGGATTCAACCCATTTTTCGCCGACCGGTGATTATAATCATCAGCACCTTTACTGCTCATAACTGAAAAATAAAACGTTTATTATTTAAAATATTTTTTATTCGATTATTTATATTATTTTGCTTTTGTCAACACAGTTTAACACTATTTTGGTGCATAAATTATTTATTTTGAGACTTTTAAAAATTAGTACATAAAGATCATCAAAATACAGGGATCCTATAATATCTAACACCCAAGGCTGTTTTTATTGATATCAATATTTACTTGTTTCTTTGGAGTCCTATGCAACACAAATAATACACATAAATAATGTAAAATTCGGAAACCGCTCACCCATAGACCATAAAGCCAGGTTCTGGGAACTATATATGCAACGTTCCAGCTCGTTCCTTCGCAATGACAATCGAAAGGTAATTACGTCGACGAAAATCATAACTATAGGACCCGGTTCCGGGTGAATTTAACTTATATATGAATTACGGCCGTAGCGCCCGATTGGTTAATTGTTCCCGTTTATGGCCGCACGTTTAACATATTCGTACCCTCACCTCGACATGTCGCGCGCTTTAATTGCCAAGTTTCCGGATCGGTAGCCTTGTGATAATGGCGAGCGTGTTCTTGCATATGTCGTCGCTTTCGTCCGCGTGCGGCTACGTTATTGTACCTACCTACATACAGGTAGGAAGCGTCGATGGAACTTTGGGAAAATTTGTAATTGCAATGACGCAAGGCACTTCCGACTTATTATTAGATCTGTCGGAAAGTTCTGCGGCATTTGCGTTCCCTAGAAACTGGGCGTGAGTTAGTTATTGATTTACCTTTAAGAAGTCCGTCTGTTGCGATAACATCTTCAACCTGCTTGCTATTGATTTCCAAGTCTAGCAGGATATTTAATGGAAAAGTACGTTTACTATCTTCGGTTTTATCGCTCTGCCAATGCAAACGATATTGAATTTCTTGAACTTTTTAAAGAATATTTGGAAAGTTTCCGTTATTTTCTGTCATTACCTTAATTCACAACAAATTCGCTCAAATTAGAATATAAAAGCCATAAAGAATACCAATAACCATAATTTTATTAGATTCTGTAAGTGTGGTATATACTACGTACATTTCTTGCTAGTAGCCACGCTATAAAATTATAAATTGTATATACTTAGATATCACGGCGAAAAATCGAAAGTCGCGATATTTGGGGTTTTTGTGTGGCCAATAACGAAGTTGACCAACTGAAGATGGCGCGCAAAAATCTATTACAATCCTCAAATTTTCTCCATAAAGTTACTTCCTCATCGTCCAAAGAAAAGCGTCATCTTCTTCGGCGATTTCTTGCTCTTGTCGGAATATATTAAATTCAATCATGAATTAATAAATGATAACCTTGAAATTGCCGAGGCCTTCAACAAATATTTTGTGACATCAATTAATGATATTGTTCGTGATACAAAAAAGTTTAATAATGGTAATGCAGATTTAGACAAAATAACTACCTATAGAAAGTTTGATAAGTTTAAACCGATAACAATGAAGGAACTAAAACAAATTCTTCTGTCACTGCCTAATAAGAATGCAACAGATGATGGAATCTCCACAAAAGGCGTTAAAGGCTCGTTTATGGTGATCGGAAACCGAAATCTGGATACAGTTAATACAGCACTAGATGAAGGAATATTTCCAGATATGTGGAAAACTTCAACCAAAAGTGAACAACACAATATTGTGCGAAGAGTATCTATACCTATAAATCTACTACCGCTCCATGAAAAAATAATAGAAGTTATTGTGAAAACACAATTAACGGAATTCTGTGACAATGGAAAAGTGGCTAATCAGTCAGATTTCAGAAATCGTCACTCATGTAAATCTGTTATCATAAACATTAATTGTAATTAGTTAAATCTATTAGATGACAATAATATCATTGTGGCAGTGTTTCTAGATTTTAAGAGAGCATTCGAAACAATAAGCAGACCCTTTTTGTTAAAGAAATTAGAGACAATAGGAACTTGTGATAAAGCTCTTAAATGGTTTCAATCTTACTTATCAAAACGAACACAAAAATTTAAGTACAATAATTGTGTATCAGCACAAATTTTCGCGAGCGCTCTCCTCGAGAGTGGTAATATTTATTGGCACAACGTGATGTTTTTCTCTCGTGCGGTGGGTGGTTTGGTGTGATGTAGAGTATATTTTACCTCAAACTTTGCAATAACAAGACGAGTAGGCTGCTCAGACGAACGATTGTGACGATCATAAAAGGATCCTATATGCTTCACGCATAAACTCGTTCCGTCGTTCCTGCAGATTAAGCCCGATTGGAATAAGTGGAAAACGTTACTAGAAAGAAATGTCAGTTTGATTTTATGGAAGATAGAATCGGGGAGAATCAAGGTTCTCTCGTCCTTATGGGCAAATCCTTTAAATAAACAAAACGTGAGAACAGCGCTGAAGATAGAGGAGGGTAGTTTTATATGATTTACTAGATGACTCGGCAATCTTCGTTTCACCCAAAACTTCTTTTTCCTAAACGTTCGCGTAGCAATTACAAACAAACCCGCAGAAGGAAGTATCCAATTTGCTCCAGTCGTTTTCAAGTTTTAAGCATCCGAACAAACCACGATCCATTTTTATATATACGGATATCGACTAAAGTAATAGCTTAATGGCCCATAGGAGCGTATACGATCAACTAGATTTGGAACAGGCTATAGAAGGAATTAAAGCACCGAAGCAGAATAAGAATAAATAAGATCTCTCATCGTTGAGAAAAATACAATACCTAAGAAAATACCATTTTTACCGCCAGGCAGAAATAGCGAGTACAAGGTAACTTGCATACTTCAGGAGTAATAACGTGTGAGACTCTCAGGAAGGTCAAGATGAAAAGACCTAAATTTTGCTAATGTCGTTTATTGCAGCTACCGAATTCTCGCCCCCAGATTAAGCGCATCCTCAGTGTAGACAACCGTGATATTAAGATCGCCACAAATTACTTGAAAAATCCACAGTAAAAACAAGAAAAGCAAAGAATTTAAAACCCTTAAATTCAAAAATTGAAGGAAACTCTAACCTCAACGCGGCTGACAGACTCAAAAATAATTTATTTTGTACTACAGTTACAAAGAATCATCAAATCAGAAATCGCTACAAAGTATGTACATATGTGTAGTTTTATATTACGGTACAATAGTCATCCAAAGCTGAAAGAAATGCATTACAAACTCAACATACAATGACTCTTAGAATTCCAATGGACATTCTTAAAAACCATTTGACCTTGCGCTTAATGTCAATTTTAGACATGTACTATTGCGTCAACAAAAATCGGGACAAGTCTTATAGGCTATTTTGACTGTTTTTTGGCTGTATAAACCAGTCGTTTGTCAATGTCAAAAATATCTTATCTAATGTCAAAAATAATTTACCCACGAACGTAAGAAAATTCTGTTAAATGCATTTATTTGAAATAAAAATCTTGTAAACAATAAATTAATCTAGTTTTTTTAGTTATGTTTCGAGCGTTTACCGCTGATTATTTCTTAAAAACTGAATAAGATCTTCGTCTTCTATAGAATTCGATACCAATTTTAGACCAGAACCACTTTGCCTTTCTACAGTTCCCGGATGTTGTGAGTAGTGCTTTTGGGTACTCCAAGTCTATTACCTAGTCTTCTTACCGGCAATCCTTCCCCAAATAGTGTAATTATTTGCATTTTTCGGTAGCACTTAAATGCGGTATAATGGTATATGTCAATAATGATTTCAAAATGACATAACATTTGACAAGGCTAAAGCCAGATTTCAACTACATTATTTTAAGTGTCCCATTTTTTGTTGCCGCAATAGTACTAGGTGCATTAAGACCAGACCATAAAAATAGAAAAAAGGATAAGGTAGGCGAAAAGGGATATGAAGGAGAATAAGAAGCAGAGGAAGAGAAGGGAGAAGCAAACAGGGAATCATTACTAGTTGTATTGCCAGAAAAGTCAAAAGATTATTTCAGGTGTAAGAAGATAACTTGGGTATGTCTTACAATCTCACAAAGAATAGAATATCTCAAAAGGCTATTTACGAGCCCATTTCTAATTGTAAGGTTCACAGTCCTACATCTTAGTATCAACTGCGACATGGCACTTTCTACGACGAATGAGATAACCGCTGCCTTATTTTCGGGGGATCTTGCTGGGCATTCCTCGCCTCTCAATCGATTTGTTGTGGGAAAGTGCTACTAAGATAATTACGAACAGTTAGAGAATAATGTGGCGGTGCACCATCGTGCTGGAACCATAAGGCGCTATCCGACAAGGGGGACGTTGTACATTGGGATGGGTAGCAACAGTATCGCTGCAGTGATAAGCAAATAATTTTCACCATTTAATGCACCTTCCATAAAAAAATGGACTTATGATTGAATCACCGACAATCCCTCCTGAAATTATGTATAAGTTCCGTAACGAGACTTTTAAAACGAGAAAGTATTTTCTGTTAATTAATCCTTTAATTGCGATCGTCGAATATTACCCGGACTACGGTCCCCGAACCGGTTTGTTAATACATAAATTTTGCGCGCGGCGACCGTCCCCTTTGAAAAGCAATAATGACGTCGTCGTCGTACCGAGGCGCTTTGAAACGAGATAACGCGACCAAGACGAATTTGCGGTTCGCCGAGATATCGGAAGCTTCGGACGGGGCTTCTTTACGGCGCATCACCGGACTATCAAAGAAGCCGCCGTCGTCGTCGCCGCCTTCGCCTCCGCCTCCGACGCCTCGATAATAATCTCACAAAAGCAGTATCTTTTATATACGAAGTCATAAGAAGACCCTCCGACGCCGATAATTTATCAATACTTGTCGAAAAAGAAAAACTTTTAAAAAATTCACCCTTTGAGCGCGTTCAATGTGAAGTGGACGAGGGGGATGGGAGTGTTTCCTTTTAATATCATTTTCGCAAAACGAAAGGAAGGTAATTATCTTGTCTTAATAATAATAAAAAAGCCCTTCCCAATTTACTAAAAAAAAATGAACAGGCGCGTCTTTACGAACACGGCGGTTTCAAAATTATAAAAGATGATCTCAAGGTGAAATTGAGTACGAAAATTTGATGATTTTAGATAGAATCAAAATCAATAGCAAAAAGTTCGCAGGATTAGATCCTTTCATACTAATTTAAGCTGTGTATGAATCAGGCAACATTAACGGAGCAACTACAATATTTATTGCATACTCTAACATCTGTAATCGACGAACAGCTTTGTCTTCGAAATCCAACATAGACGGTGGGAGAGCACTGCACTTCAACACGAAATTGACTGTAGACCTCTCCCCCGATTTATACGATGCTTTATTTACACGACTTCATTTCTGCACCGTTTTTAAAGTATGGGATTGCAAACAGAAAAAGCTAGAAATTTCTGCATTCATCATTTTTAAATGCGTTCCATGAATTCCATTAATTCCAATGTGAAGATGAGGATTCGCCATTTTGTATGTACAGTCAAACTTCTGTTCATGTGATTTAGTGCAGGAAGATTTTAACAGCAGAGAGGTGTACATCATTGCGTTTTTCTATTCGGAATTTTTTAAAACTCCACATTTACCGGTTAGTGTTAAACAATTAGAGCATTTGTAGCATTTTAAGCCTTTTATTAAAATTTTAGGGGAAAAGAAAAATTATATCTTTAGAAAACAAAATAAAAATTTTAGATCGTCTACAAAATGGAGAAAACGTAACGGATGTTGCTAAATTTTATTCCATGAATGAAGCCACAATAAAGACAAAAAGAAAAAAAGGAGACTTCTACGAGTATGAATAGAGCTTCATACATAAAAAGAATTAATGATATGGGTGGAAGGCAACACTCAAAAGCGGCTTTCAATTGATACCAATACAATTACAAATAAAGGCTTTGAAGATGCATGAAAAAATTAAGAATCAGTTACCAGCCATGGTTGAAGATTTAAACAAAAACATTTTTACATAATCTAAGATTGCAAGATGAACAAGCGTCTGCTGATTCAGACGAAAACTGTTGAAATTATAGCCATTAATTCATACACTCCCGACCAGATCCTCAATGCCGATAAGTTCGGGTTATTTGGGGAAAAATGCCAGAAAGAACTTATTTGGCTAAAGCTCACAAATCAGCTAGTGGTTATAAGGCAGCAAAAAGTCATATAACAGCAACGCTTCAGGCAATCGTATAATGAAACCATTAGTTATTAACAAATCAAAAACGCCACGCTCATTTCAAGGAATAAACATCAACAACCTTCCCGTTTATCGGATGGCCAATAAGAAAGTCTGGGTGACTGTCACGCCTTTCAATTAATGGTTTCACCCTTGCTTTCATTGATAATGCACCAGGCCATCCTGAAGATCTACAACACGAAAATGTGCGAGTTATATTTTTACCCGAGAATACCATTTTTATTGCAGCCGTTAGATCAAGGAATAACTTCGATTTTTGAGGCATTGTATATCGAACGAACCTTCAAGTATATTTTAGAACAAATGGAGAATGACTATAATAATTACGTAATTACGTAAATCTTCCGCGTCCCCGCCGAACGCTCGAAAATGTCGTTTCAACTTTGACATTTAATCTAAATAAGGCAATAATCCGTATTAATTAAACGAACTCGATATTGGATGCGATTAAATATACCCCATCCGGCGGGGGAACTTTCCAGCCCCTCCCCCTACCTAATAATCCGAAATATCGACGAGAAAATTGCGAATAATTTTCGAAGGCAGTTAATTGCTTTAAGTGCTTCGTTATCGGATCGACCTTGACGGGAAGCTCCTCCATAAAGTAATTTTTCTAGGGAAACGGTCCGATCGCACGCGATCAACCAGCGAAAGCTCGTCTAAACGGAGAATACGATTAACAATGCCGGTTGCTGCTTCCCTTCCCAAATTTATACCTTATTATTTCCTTCGACTTTAATTATTACTATTTTGCTTTTATTCAATCTTTATATTTTCATACAATACAAGACTTCCCCTACCTCCCAATATTAAAAGTCTGAAATGAATATTAATTGCAGGTCTTTAGTATTTCCTCTTTTCCCGTTTTCATCTGTTTCTATACTTCGCTCTAATTTTGTTTCTCTTGTCCCCCTTTAAACTCTCGATTCTTCCTATTGTTTACGATATGTTCTTCATTTACTTCCCTCCCGAATTCTATCCATGGTTCTCTCTTTGATCTCTCTGCTGCTTATTTTACTTTCTCGCCTCTTTGCGGCGTATTCCTCTTTGTGTCATTGTGTATTTGCCTGTCTGAGGATTTTCCGTGCTTTTTTCTTTCGTTCTACTAAGTAACTCTAACTTCATTGTTCCACCGTGGCGTTCTTTATAGCTTTTTATGGTACTTTCTTCTTTGGCATACCGTTTCTGCTTTTTTCAATAATCCTTCTCCAAGTTTTTCCCATCTTTCCTCCCCGTTCCATAATTGTTTCTTGTTTTCTAATGATGTGAGTTAATTGTTGGTATTTCTCGCGCTAAATTCTTTTCGATCGTTTGTTCTAATTATTTTTGTCCGGTATTTGGCGATTACTAATTTATGGTCCGATCCCATTTCTACTTCTTTTCTCATTTTAATTTGTCTTAATGTTTATGCTAACTCATCTGGGATTACGATATAACAATAATTAATATGAATATAAAGGAAAAAAGAGGAAAACTATTAAGCATCCTTTGTGCACTATCCTTACATCACGGACATTTATAGTTTTCTTTTCTCTTGAGAACTAGTTTCGAAAAGATACTTGAGAGAGTCAAACTTAACGAGCTCTTCATCGATTCTTGCCTACACAGTAGAAAATAATTCGTTGTTCGATGTTAAATGAAAATTTACTACACACTGGAACCGAAGATCCGAAGATGTGAAGACGTTGATTGCTGTGAAATTTTAATTTCCCGCTTGTAAAACAACCGCCGAAGGTGATAACACTTACTAGTGTTTTCTTTTATTGAATAAAAGCAAACTAGATATATAATAGAGCGCGGTAAAGGGCAACGAACAATTAAAAGTTTCCATCACGTGTTACAAGTGTCGTTTCATTTAGAATAAGAAGTACACAGATTTCAAATATAAGCAATAACTTCTTGAAGTGTTTGACATTTTGAACTTTTTCAGGTAAATCAGCATATAAAACTGCAAAACATATCCCATTTACCCAAAAGTTAATCTTCAATAATAAGAAAGTTACCCATGCAATTCCACTCGATCTGGGACACACGGTATATGCATATTGTCGTATTATAATGTTCACATGGTTAATTGTCATCAAATAATATATAATTAATTACAATTCAATACATTAAAATTCACAGTAAATGTTGGGGGGTTTTAGATGTTCATGGGTTCTATTTATACTTTTCCGATGCCACGCACGCTACCTTTTAAAGGTATTAGCCCCTTTTTGAAGTCCAGCCAGAGACATTTAATGGGAGAAAAAAATGTAACTACAAATAAAATTATCAATCATTATAAAAAGCATCGATTAAAAGATAGAAAGCATTGTAACCACATACATTCAACACTGGCACGTAACAAGAAGTCCTAATTACAACTGGATATAAGATATCAAGGACACCGGGGCATCAAAAATCTAGACCTCTCTGACAACTTCATGTCAGTGATGAATTGTAGTAAACATCGAGTTACCGGGACAACGGAGAAAAATGTAGTGACCTTTGGATAGGGAAACGTCCTGGTTTCGGAAAAAATGAAGGTATGTTTTGGTTGACGACCGATTATTTTCAATTTATGTCAAATATTTCTAAAATTTTGTAAATGCAATTTGTTATAATTCATGCTTTTTATGATATCGTACAAATGCATTAATAGTAAATATATATTTTGGAAAATCTACAAGTACAGCTAACTGTATCTACAATTCAAATCTAAAATGTGCATTTCATGTGCTATTTTGACAAAAGGTGTTGCGGAATTGTACAATCTTCCAAAGACTGTTAACATCTACTTGTTAGTAACATGGTGGATTCGACAAACATTATTGTTCTTTAAAAATAAAATTAACAACTTCACATTAACAGTTGCAAAACGGAACTGCGATTGACATAGTCAAAATTTCCTGCAGGATTATTGGCATATGCAAATTGTGCTTACTTTGTAAGCTTTTGCACGGTTACTTGTTAACTGCCCATCGACGAACCTAATTTTATTATTCGGTCGTTTATAGAGAGTCTTCTACGTTTTATTTTATTGAAATTTTGGCTCTCGAAAATAGAGCACTAGTTACAGATTTATAATTATTATTTTATAAATTATAAATAGTTAATTTATCGCAAAATCAACACAATCTTCTTTACATACATAAACACATATTTATCGTTCTATCATCAGTCATGCGAACTTTTCATCATCGCGCCGCACCCATTTCGAAGATAATTAGACGCACATTACCCCATAGACGTACGTATGTATAAATCTAGCGATCGAAAATCCAATTATGAAGCGTATAGAGCGTATAAAACCGTCTCAATTTCATTATCATTTAAATTGTAATCCGATCGCTAACGGGGGTTAGCAGATAACGGCTGCCGTTGTCGTCTGACAGCCGCGACAACTCGAAAGCGACGCTTCCGTCGTCTTCGCATAGCAAAAACTCGCTTACTCGTCCACAGGGCTTTTCCATTTAAGAATGTAAATCGCGAAGAAAGCGTAAATATTTACGTCGCGCGCGCGCCCCCGCCAAAGCACGGCAAATTCGTTTAATTTTCTGCATCGTAACCCGTAAACGCGCGTATGTAAACCCCCGAATCGGATCCGCCTTTAGATCTCGAGAGGGAGGGGCTTTCTAGTGGGATAACTTATAGATTAAAGTGACGACAGTGCGAAGAGAGATGAGATCAAAATGAACGGAGATTATTGACGTTAAATGTTTAGGTAGAGTATCGGTAATAATTAGATTCTTTTTCTGTCCAAGCATTATTTAATATTGCTTTGCAGGTCTTGGGCATACATCAATTCCGTCTAATACTAAAACTATTTACGTTTGCTTTACTTAGAGCAATAGTACATGACGTCAATTTTATAATCGCAAATTCAGGTGCTACGAGGTTATCCGAACCATCTACATTGTGGATCTCTATCCTGTCGCGAAGCGACCAGCTAAACCGCTTGACCGCTCCATTTAAAAATAACATGAAGGAAATACAAAAAATGAATTGAGTCGAGAGAATGACGTTTAACAGCACTTTAGTTGTCACCTTACAGCTTACGCCGAACGTATTTAAAACAAGAATTATATCCAAGTGATAATTAACTGTCAACAATTAAATAACAAACATAAGGAAAATCCTTTTACCCGAAAACCAATCTAATCCCTAAGAGAATTGAATGTTTCCAAAAGTAAGAAAACCGCTGCTTATTCGAACACAAATCCCCAATTTCCTAACTCTAAATGAACTAAAAGCTTCTAGGGAATTTTTCCCAAAACTCAACTAGTCAAAAGTATAAAATCAAATATAAGCGGGACGTATTTCCTGTTTTCAAACTTCGGACGGCGTAGTAATCGGCATCGGGAGCTGTCAAAAATGGCTGCTAGCTTCTACGATAACTCTCAGATATCCCCAAAAATAAATCTTAGCTCTCTACTAGTTCACACCGGTTATACCAGCCTACACTAGTTGCACTTGATCACACCAGCCTATACCAGCTCTCTACAACAACGCGAAAGAGAAAATTGCAGCATCGATACTAACAAAAAGAAAGACTCACCTCGAATAGAGGGAAAGGTACTCGCATAATCGCGGCCGATTAGTTCGAACAACAAAATTGGGGAAAAGCAACTTCCGAATTCACACAACGATAATATTAACCCTCCCAGAGTCGAATTTCCGTGTATATCCTCGACAAATGAGACTTAAAAGCGAAAACGGAATAACCTATCCACGGAAAACGACCTTTTCCATCTCAACGTTGCAAGCAAAATCCCACGCGCGCATCCGACAGGCGCAAACCGTATCAAAAACCTACGAAAACGGGGTGGCAAAAGTTGGATATTCTGTCCTTAGTTCTCTTTCGCACGTCTAACTTCAGTCGACTTCATTAGCGATTTGAACGCAATATTTCGGATTTGCCTTTGTTATTCTTGTTTCTATTTCTTGCATCTTTGTGTTTCAACGTGTTTGGGGGTAGATAGGATCAAATCTCTTAAATTCAACTGAACGGAATATGCGTAAGATATAATCGGAATGGCGGTTGACCGATTTAAATCGTCCTTCGTAAATTTCGTTTCCAAACAAGAATATGAGAAGATCGATGGACGAGCTCGACGAAGAAATGAAACGATATTTATATATTTATATATTATATATTGTTATACCAATAAACGTCGACGAAATAATACAATAATAAACTTTATTAATTCACATTATACACATGAAGAAGTTATTTATGAACGAATAATAACCGGAAAACAAAATATAAACGCATCGATTTTTCTCTACTGATCTAACTAATTCCATTTGATGTTCTCGTCACAGTTTCTAAATAGAACCCTTTCCATCCCGAATGACGCGTGTAAGAGCTTCCAATCGACTCGGCGGCGGGAGGTTAAAACTATTGCCCGTACACGCACATATGTACAATGTACCTATACACACGCGCGTGGAAAGCCGCCCGATGAAAATATATTTCTTTATATTCCGTCTTCTATATCCGCATGTCATGTCAGTCCTTGGTTATCGGCGGCGAATTCGATTGACTTTTCCCATCATGCGCCTGCCCTTTTCCGACAGGCAACATCGTATTATTTTCGCCGATATAGCCGTTGACAACGTAACGTGCCCCCCTTCCCCACCTCTTTCCCCCGGATAGTGTGCCCAAGAGAATTTCAACGACGGACTAGTTCGACAAAATTATACACATACGAGGGGCGATTTGACGGAAAGGTTGACAACTGAAAGAAAACTTTTTCCAATTAGATATTTTTTAAAATTTTATCCGTAGGGTATCATCTTCAGTAGTACGCTTCATGTATCCCGCTAGAGAGCAGTTAATGCTTTAATCGCTGCATAATATGACCGCTTCCGTTTTACACACAAGACAAACTATGAATCGGAACGTGTAAATCTTCCATAAATTGTAACTAAAGATCTTTTCGTGACGTCGATACAGAGTGAGCAACCGAAAATGTCTATCGCGTAACCTTTGTTGGTTGGAACCACTGAGATGTTGGTATTAGGAAAGTTTGACATCATCGTACAATAGCTGTACAAGAATGAGCTGTCAGATGTGTTATAATTAGAGACCGGATTATATATTCGAGATTTGACTAAAATATGTATGCAGGTACATATGTATGTATATACAACGTGTCCCAGATAACATTTCCAACAAGGGGATCTCCCTTATTGTAAAAGATGCAAGTTTGGTTAAATTAGACAAATCGTTCCTAAGGACTAATGAAACTATACAATATTCTTCAATTTTCAAATTTCCATGTATTTTAGGATTTATGGTGAAAAAATGTCAAATTTCTTTTTCTTATAATAACTTGTTTGTTCTAGTAGATATATAATTTATTTTCACATTTTCCCAAGGTACTTTTTATGTAGAATTTAAATATCGACTTTATCGCATTTTTCGTTTTTTAGTTTTAATCCCTAATTTAAATTTTTCTTATGGAACGTCAAGTCGGCTTTGAAATAACTGAACGTGTTTCTTCATCCTCACATGTACTATCTATTTTTAAAAATATTAAAGAAAATTTGAAAAAATATAGGTTATTAATTTTATTTTTTATTAGTTTAACGAAGGGTAGGCCGTGAAACATAAAAACCTAGTATTCTATTGGCACTTAGAAATTATTCTTTCCAGAATATTTGTGTATCAGCAACGGCTTCATTTACTAATACTGAAAAATTTGATATGTTGAGTTGTTACATCCTTTGTCATAAAAACAGTGTAGAAACTGAACGGATGTAGTCCAGGGTGTATCCTGAAAAACGGCAGCCCAGTCTCAATCTGTCTTAAATATGAGCAAAGTATGTTGGAAATATTCCTAAAATATCTGGATAATGTAAAATATTTTGAAGCAACAAGGAAAAGGAACGAACTAACTAAGAAAATTTAAACAGATACCTATCACTTACATTTCTGCATTAAACATTATATTCCTTACTGTAAAAACAATTCACAATCAAATGTTTTTCAATATTTTCGAAATTATGTCTTCTATCCGTTACTAGCGATCTGTATGTTGATGTAACTTTTCCCAGAAAATCGTCTACTATATTTTTTATAAAAACTAACGCGATTTTCAAACGGAAAAGTATGTCGAATAATTTCAAATATGTTAAAATATTCGAAATATGTGGAAAAAAGCCAAAATATGTAAAATTATATTAGTGCTAAACGCTTTTATTTACCCTAATTCGTGCAGATCTTAAAGCTACTATTATGTATTACCAAACTACACAAACAATTCGTTACATTTTATGCACCATTTTCTGTGTTAGACTGAAGTTAGTCACGCATATATAGAGGAAGAACATGCGGTTTACGTTACATTTAACATTCCCCTTTAAATACAACTTGTTACGTTACAATTCGCATAAAGTGAAGTACATTATTTAGAGACAGGTTATATCTTACACTTCAAAATATTACAATGTTTTCTGAACAGTTGGGGCCCAAACTTTTCGTAAAGATGTCGGCTATTGGATTTGATGCTGAAATATATTTCAATTCGATTTCTTGATTTAACACTTTACCGCCGGCTAAATTGTACCACTGTATTATTTCGAAACAGGTGGCATTAACATGTCATCTGATGGTTAAATTATGAACTTTGGCATACATTACTTGTATTTAGCCATCAAAAGGCGATCTTTAGTACGTATGTATTCCAGAGACGCACTTTTTATGTTTGCACGTGATCGACTGTAGTTTTTTAACTCTCTTTGGAAGAAAATTTACGTACAATAGGTAAGTTTATGTGTTAGTGCTGGTGTCTAACAGAAAGCATAATAATCTTTTCTATGTTTACTGGTACAATACTTCACTTAACCTTAAATCTGTGATTTATAAATGATTAAATTCCAAAATTTGTCAGGTCGGGAAAATCGTCCCGGTAAAATTTATCAAAATCGTACCGGTACGATTTACCCTTGTAGCTTGTAGCTAACTTATAAAAATATCCCTTCTCAATAATGCGTTCAAAGAAAATACATATATGGAGCATGGACATCCGATGACATGAGACACGCAATTACAGCCTGCAGAAGTGGACAATGCGGCCTAAATGAAGGTTTTAGAAATTTTAATATTCCAAAACCTACTTTAGAAAGACATTTAAGCTCAAAAAATGTTCGAGCAAATAAGTGTGTCAAAATATTTGGTCGGAATACCACCTTACAGAATATATGGAAGAACAGTTAGTAGATCATATACAGTAGAAGCCGCTTATTATAATCACGGTTAATGTTATCAAACGGTTATTGTTATCGAAAACCGTTGGTCCCAAATCACTCTATTTAAAACTCATTGAAAGAAAGCCGCATATTGTAATCAAAAGCCGCTTAATGTTATTAGTTATGAATAGTATCCTTTGTCGGAAAGTTTCTTCAGGCGACGGTGTTCGCAGCGCAACTCCTTTGAACGAGCCGCTTTTTCTCGCCGATTTCAATTAAAACTCTCATATCGCATATTACAATCTAACGAATTGTTATTTCTATATTATGAAGAGGTCATCTTTTTTTTTTGATGTACTTTATGTATAAAAGGTCCGTTCGTTTAAATGATATTCAGTTTCTCCTATACTCTTCTACGAATCTCACGTTCTATAGTCTTGTGTACGGGTAAATTATTGAAATTTCGCATAAACCACCGTGGTCATGGCAGAAGTGAATAAAAAAACGTCGCGATCTATCGAACGAAGAAAAACGACAAATTCTCGATAACTTCGATAAACTTCCGAAAATGAGTCAAAGGAATGCTGCGGTACAATTAAAAATTTCGCAACCGCTGTTGTGTAAAATTTTAAAAATCGTACAGAAATAGAAACGTGTGCGCGTTCGAATGAAAACATAAAACGAAAAAGGAAAGATCTGGAAAGGATAATCAAGTTGAATCAGCTTTAAAAATTTGGTTTACAAATGTTCGCGAAAAAATGCCTCTGTGAATGGTCCTATCATGCGTCAAAAAGCAGAAGATATAGCCAAACTATGGGGAAAGAAAATTTCATTGCAACAGACGGATGGTTCAATCGGTGGAAAAAGCGAGAAAACATCGTTTATAGACCTCTGCACGGTGAAGAAAAAAGTGCTGATTCGTTAGCAGCCGCTGACTGGATGCGTTCGGAATGGCCAGAAATTATTGCAAAATATCCGCCTCGGGACATCTACAATGCAGATGAAACAGGACTCTACTTTCGCGCGATGCCTAATCATACCTATTTGTTCAAAAACGATAAAGTAAGAGGTTGCTTATCTTCGAAAGAACGAGTAACAGTGTTATGTTCTGTTAATATGGAAGGTGAAAAGGAAGAATTTCTAGTGATAGAAAAAAGTAAGAATCCTCGGTGTTTTAAAGGTGTTAAAACTTTGCCCGTGGAGTATTTTGCTAATGCGAATGCTTGATGACAAGTGTCTTGTTCAGCGAGTGGTTACTCAGGTGGGACAAAAAATTGAAACGCCAAATCGTCTTATTAGTAGACAATTGTACTGCGCACAAAGTGAATGCAGTTTTGACGAACATCCAACCTATTTTCTTACCTGCGAACACTACGGCATTGATACAACCATGTGATCAAGGAATCATTCGAACATTCAAAGAATACTATCGAGGGCAAATTCGAGACCAAATTATACAAGAACTTGATGAGAATCGAGATGCACCTACTGCAGATGCGATAGCAAAAAAATCAGTCTTCTAGATGCGCTGCATTTGCTGGTGAAGTCATGGAGGCAAGTTCAACCAGAAACGATCCGAAACTGTTTTCGAAAAGGAGGTTTTTCCAAAACTGGTGATGAAGAACCTGATCTCCATGAAACGTGCGCTGACATTTTAGAAGGTATGAAAAAAGAACTTGTTTTGTACATCTAACTAATATTTTTTTAATTTTTTTTGTAGTTCAAGGTCTGTCCAAAAGCGAATTTTCCGATTGGGTGGATATCGACAATGATGTTCAAACAGCTGCCACAATGACTATATCAGACATTTGTCGGGAAGTTGTGGATCAATCGTCCGAAGGAAGTAATCCTGAATTACCCGAAGTAGGAGAAGAAGAAGAAGAGGAAATGTCTGAAGAGCCGCCAACTAATGGCCAGATGCAAGAAGCGTTAAATATTCTCCGACGTGGTGTACAATTCCCAGAAAGTAATTTTGATAGATATTATGATTTTGAAATATACATACAAAATCTTATTAATAAAAATAAACGTCAAACGACGATCGACCAGTTTTTCGAATGAAATCGTAAAGTGTAAATAAATGTACCTACGTATTGTATCGATGATAAAAAATAAACAAATTTGGTAAAATATTAAAAATTGTTGATTAATCGTTAATTTTTCCCTTGAATTTTATTTGTAAGTCGTTAAATAATTTGATTACATACATACATATTTATTATTGACTACATCAGCATAGAAAAATACATTTATATTTACCTTCCGCTTACTGTTATCATTCGGTTAATGTTATCAAAAAGGGTTTGTTCCAAATTGATCACAATAAGCGGCTTCTACTGTATTAAAATTACAAGAGGGCCCCTTTGGTATAAGTTTAACAGAAGTTCGTAAATTGGCTGACCAAATAGCTGAGAGAAATTAAATTAATCATAATTTTAATCGGCAGAAGCAAATGGCGGGTAAAGATTGGTATTATGGTTTTCTAAAACGTCATCCAAGCCTCAGTCTACGTCAGCTTGGATCAATTTCAATAGCAAGAGCCAAAGGTTTTAACAAACAACGGGTCTATCAGCTTTTTGATATTCTTGAAAAGATATATGACGAGTATAATTTGGAAGGTACAAAAATTAATAATGTTGATGAATCGGGGTACTCAACAGTACAAAAGAAAAGCGGCCACCATTGAAAAGGTGGATATCGGGGAAGTGGAATCTGGAATGTTGATCGCCGTGTTTTTAAAGAACACCAGTTTTCAGCATCTGAGCTGCTTACCAACGATGAAGATTACGCAACGGAAATACAATCGAAAAATGTAGAAAACCGTGAAAATGTACAACTAGGAGTATCGGGTGAGAATATTTTGTTAGATGAAGGCAGAGATGACCAAATCGAATTACAGGTATCTATTGCAGAAATTTGTCCAATACCAACATCGACTCCTCACATAACTAAACATAAAAAAGGGTACCCAACCTGCTGTTATACTAACAAGTACCCCCTACAAAGATTATTTGGATAACCTAAAAGACCGGCAAACTTCAAAAAAACATATCAAGCAAAAGGCCGTTAAGAGACAGCTCAAATCAAATTTCCAAACCAATAGAAACTAAAAAGACCAATATATTAGACGCTGTGGCTTCAACATCAAAATCGGTCGAAATAGAATTAAATATAAAAGAATGGTACTGTGAAATATGCGACGAATGTTCGTTAGAAGATATAATTCAATGTGCAAATAAAAAATGTAAAAAGCGGTTTCAGGAAAAATGTATTAACAGCAAATCTAAAAAAATTACTTGTGTGATTCTTGTACTAGATTATAAAAAACACTTGTTTGCAATTATTTACTACTTTTCTGTTTGTGGTACGAATTATCTGACCTTATCCCCATAGACAGGAACGATTTACCCATCCGATGGTACGATTTGCCGGACAGGTTGGTTAATTTGTACCGCTGAACAAAAGAAGTCATTTTAAGTTTTTAACAAGTAAATCAATGTTTATACATTTTTAAGCTTCTGTATCCTATGAAAGAATACATATGTATACAATAAACTGTCTATCCAAGTGTTTTTAAAAATATTGCCCTAATAACATTATTATTAGCGTTTTTATAAACCCGGTACAATTTACCCAACTTTACCCTACATTTTTTGTCTTGTCACGGACCACCAAGTATTTCGCAGTATAGTATTAAAGCAGATACACAAACGAGGATTAAAAATTTTCTATTAAGGAAAAAGCACAGAGAAGTTGCATTGCAAAGCGGTTTCTTGAATTTTAGGTTAAAGAAAAAAACTGCATTTTGGCTCCAGAAATCTTCAAGATCAGTGCGTGTCTCGAACAAATCTTTGTAATTGTTGTCGTGTTGCAACTCAATTAGTTCTTGATTAATTCCGGATTAATTTTCCAAAATCCTTTTTTTTCACAATCAAGGCACTAACGCATGATGAATCGTTTTTTACGTGGATTATAATTGTTTCTTGGGCAGCCTTTTTCAACCGATTATACTGCCAATGTTTGGTTTTAACGTTTCGAAAGGCGCGATGTTGTCGTCGTTAATCTTATTTAAACAAAAACGTCGATTTTAGAGACAAATACTTATCTCGATGTTTCTTGCGCCTTGTAATGTAATATTTAGGCGATATTTCCGATTGTTCGCACTATAGTTCTGGTGGATTTTGTAATTATGTGCATTCTGCCGAATTCTGGAGTATTATCGATGGTACCTGTATTAGCCGCACACCTCGTTACTTCTTGATAATTCTCTTATTACTACATTACATTAAGGAGCGCCAAAAGGCGTACGGAATACGTAGAAAGATAAGAATATAAACGATCGAGGGGCGTCAAATTTATTCTGGTAAGAATATAACAATTTTCCGGCCACGGAACGTAAAATATAGAGGGCTTCGAACGAGAAGAAGAAGACGATCATGTGATTCCGTCTAGCCGGTTCATTACGAGAACTACACATACGTACACACGGAACACGCAGAAGCCGTGATACGGCATTACGTACGCCGCATACGAACCCGGCTCTTATTAAATGAAGCGCCGTTTTTGATAAGGAAGTTCCTATTAACTGCAAGATTGAAGCCAGACGTAAACCTGTAATCTTTCCGACTACGATGAGCAGAGAGACGAAAGCGATTCTGTAAATTTTAATCTCGGTTAGATGATAATCGATTCGCCTCCGAGTCGTTTCGTCTTCGATAGCTCTGTGAGGTTGGAACCTCCAGCAAATGCGAATTTTTGGAAAAACAATACGTCATTCGTTCGTCCATGTTTGTCCAGGAAAAATTTCTGTTTGTCCATCCTATGTTGGGACGTTATTTAGGAAAAAGTTTTTCACTAAAAATTAAAGAAACAGAAATTGCGCTTTTATCCCGCTAATTCGATTGATCCATGTATACCTTCATGGATTCAAGAGACCATATTCTTATAAGAAATTGTGGTTTTTCATGTGTCATCGATTATTTCGCTTGTTCCTTCTCCGAATTCCGTTGTGTATGCTTCATTTCGATTGTCTGATCAATATATATGTGAAAAAGAACAGGAAAAAAAGTTGAAACAAAAAATTCGCTGGTGGGCACAAACAAAAAATTTTACTGGACAATCCTGGACTGGCGTTAGACGACAAACAAATTAGCGCGATAAAAGCGAAATTTAAGTTTTTTTTCTCGTGATTTTTTGTTTTTATTAAATAACTTTCGAAAAAGGATCGACAAACAGCATTCTTTTCCATGGACAAACGATGAACAAACGAAAGACGTATTGTTTTCCCAAAAATTCGCATTTGGAGCTTCCAACTTCACCGAGCTGTCTTCAATTCTCCCCATTTTCCCTTTTGGTACCAATTGTTCGATGTATTAGATATGTCGATGAGTACAGATAAATGGATAAACGAAGAGATCGCCTTAGTGTGGTGTGTGAAGGAAAATGAAATGATTGTTAATAACGGTGCTGTTCCTTGTATGTATCTCTAAAATAACTTATGTGGTTACACACCGCCTTCTTCAAACAGAGATCGTTTTAAAATTGAAACAAAAAACCGAGATATATGTCACCAAAATAAACTCCTGGCCAAAATTAAGGCACCATTTCTTTTAATTCAAATCATTACATAAGTGATACTTGAATTAAGCACATCGCATCACACATATGTATATCTCATGTAAAGAATGAAATTAGGTATTTAAAGAAAAACTTAGGAGAACATAGCGTTGTTGTTATTGCTGTTGTTGTTTTTTGGTTGTAGCCTTCAGCCATGACCGTCATCATTCATACTGAAAACTCATTCAAACTACTATTTCACCTTCACTTAGAAAGCGGTAAATATCTTCCTAGATTTCCATTTTATTGGAAGCAAGTAAAGTGAATTAGTTAAAAGGATTTGTTGTTTTTCTTGAAATACATTTTTGCTCTATATTTTCTGTTTTTATCGCAGGACATGATGAGGTGCTCTAGGGATACTATCGCCCCACATTCGCAATGGTTGTTGTCTTTCAAATTGATTTTATTGAACATTACAACGTAGTCTACATATATTTCTGATGAAATTCTTAGAGTTAGCTTTGTTGCTTATTTTAACCAATTTTTAACTTAAGCCTTTGTTTTTGTATCGCGAGTTTTTGGCCACCCAGGACACCCCCGAATACCGATTTTCACGCAATTTGCTAGACTTCTCCGGTTTTCAATGGGCCACGTCGGAAAATGTACAAGAGGGCTTTTTTGTTTTGTTTCGAGTATGTCTCGAGGGGCGATGCGATACTATCCCGGAACGTATCTTCACGCCTTTTCGCGGTGGCCTTTATTGGATTTGTAATGAAGGTAATGCAGCAATAAATTGAGTGAAAGCATTTCGTAATATTCCCGTCATTGGAAAATTTCAAAAATTTTAAAGTCTGGGGGAGCTGCCCGAAATTATTTTCGTTATAAATTTCCAACACTATCGATCCGTACAAATATTTTATTCCCGGCTGCGGTTCGTCGGTTTCAATTATTTACATCCTAGAATTTTAAATAAATTAACATATCAAAGGTTCGCCCAACGTTGCGTGCTAAACGGCGGCTTTAAAAGTGGATTTGTTTGCTATGCTAATTCCGCAGAGTGCCTTTTCGCTTTCTTTACGCCAGCTTTTATTCTTCAACGTTTTACGCATCGGCAATTCCTATATAATAATCTTAAGTTGACAATTATTCTTAAGTTGCGTGAACTAACATTGGGAACGTATAATTTGTTATTCGCAGTTATCGCTAATTATCTTTCTTTGTATCGGTAACGATCCCTTCTAATTTTTAAAAAATTTCATAAATATGTACGTCAAAACTAAATTTCTGGGGTTACCGGTGGTTAGTACGGGATAGGATTTCGTCTCATCCGTCCCACATTAGACATTGTAAATTTGTTTGTCCCAAAATCTGTCAATAATGCTCACTGTATGATGATATATTAATTATTTTTCGTTCATCTTTATGTAACTTCGACAATTCATGATCTCGAGAAATTGCAGTTCAACAGCTCGTGGCATCTGCAGGTCCGTATTGATTTTCAATCAACTGATGCTGTTTTACCTCGCACGCATCTACATAGTTCATCGATTTTGCTTCGGTCTAAAGCCGCATTTACGTCCGGATCCAGTTAAAAGTCAAACAGTTGTTTTGTCCTGTAAAAGCACAGTTAACTTACAATCCGGCAGCGGCAAATGTGTGTAGGCCTTTCAATTTACGGAAATTGCGTTTATTCGTTACGGATGCACACGTTTGATAACGTACATAGGTGGATGTACATTTTCACTTTTATAATTTAAGTATCGAATTAAAACAGAAGAAAATTCAAACAAAATCGAACAAAATACGTAAATTTGTATATACATATGTTTCGTGAACTTTAATTGTACTTATACCTATCCGTCAAGATCTATTCGATAGGTTAGGTAACTTTCCTTATACGATTCACTGAGAAAATTCGATAAACCGTCATTATCCGCGTATAGGTGAGTTGCTACCACAGGCGATAACGATTAAGTAACAAGTCAAATACACCGTCAATTTGTTCCCCGGTTGAAAAGCGAAGGAAGCATGTTAGAGAAGCCAGTCGCTCATTCGGAGACAACAAAGAGGAAAGAAAGCGCTCAAAAATGCGGAGAAATTCCGAGGTCGGTGCGCCAATTCCCGCTTTTTAAAGGCGGAAATTCCGAACGCGACGGGCGCAAAGATCAAATTTCTGACGAAAACTAAAGGAGGAGAAACCTGTAAGGAATAAGAGGCAAAATTAAGCAGTTTACGTTCGCGTCCCCTGAATAAATCGTCATTTACAAGAACAGTAATAACGTCGTATAATACAAATAGTTCCAACTTCTGTTTTGGTGTCGTTTGCAAATTTTAAGCTTTCTCTTTAATAGATAACACTTGCGAATTCAAAGTATGGAACGATACGCAATCTTTGCGCTGCTTTTTCTACTCTCACGTTAATTTCTTGGATCCTAAATATCTAAAAGTTTCCAAATAGTTCTAGGTGCTCTTCCTGCAGCCCCATATCTTATATACTTTTTTCTCGTTTGATACTGTCATGCTTTCTGTCTTGTTCTAATGTTTTTCCTCATAGTATTAATTAATTGATTAATTATTATAATTATTATTATTATATGTATTGTACTTATTGTAATCAAATTAACAAACCTAAGAGGAAAAGCAATAATTAAATTGCTTAATTTGCCAAGAAAAAGCTTAATAAGAATTA
Organism: Chrysina gloriosa; assembly: GCA_038088585.1. Classification (NCBI taxonomy): domain Eukaryota; kingdom Metazoa; phylum Arthropoda; class Insecta; order Coleoptera; family Scarabaeidae; genus Chrysina; species Chrysina gloriosa. The sequence goes on along the minus strand of CM076089.1, from coordinate 268,511 downwards.
TACAATTGCTAATGAGATTATAATTAAATCTACCAAATTTGTAATTTACATTAATAATAGTATCATAAATATAGATAAACAGTGTGTACACTGCTGTAAAAATATGCAATAAAGTAATACTTAACGTAATGTTTGGATGGGATAATTTAATAATTGCTCTCAGATTAGCTATTAACCAAAATATTTATGTTATTAGTGTTAATTAAGGAGAGATAAATTTGATCATCATGTAATATTTGCTTAGGATGTTAAATAAAACTTGAACCTAGGTACAAATTGAAATGTGACCACTGCACTGATTTATGAACTTTCTTTTCCAATGTTTCTCTCTGATGCATAATTTGGTATTATAAATATTAATATTATACCATCTAAAATATCAAAGTAGCATTTAGTAATTATAAATAAAATATGTACACCTAATTCTGCTTTTACACGGTAGATTGGTTCCAGAAAAAACCGTGTTAAAAACCGTCTAAAAAAGGACATTGATTGATATGCAAAAATAGGTGATTGGTTCCTTATCTCTAAAACCTATTAAAATTAGTGAAAAACAAGGATTTTTTAAGAACTAGTATTCATGTTTATTTTATTAAGTCACATTGTATATAATCTGTATTTACACAAGCATAGTCATTAAAGAAAAAAGATATGCACTCTAAGCTTAAAAGTATGTAATGTAAATTAAATGTATGACAAGTTCAGGAACTAAAAACAATTACGAATGTATGTAAAACAGCTATGTTGTTAACAGAAAGAATAGGTATAGGTTGTATGCACAAAAGGGAATTCCCCTAAATTTGTGCTATTTACAATTGCTCTGACGAATAAATTTGCTTGTATTGTATGTATACACAAAAGAAAACCGAATATTTTGAATCGTGCTAAATGCAATAAAATCGTGTAAAAAAATCTGAAATTTTTATTTTCAAACCGTGTTAAATCAAAACCGGGTAAAAAGAGACCGTGCAAATGCAAATATTCATGACTTCGTAGAAATTTACACACATATTCCCACATCTTTGGTCTTCATTATCCTTTTTCTTCTAAAATAGGACAGTTAAGCTCCTATTTATTATAATATCTAAAGCATAAATATATATTCTCATTACAGTAAAAATGGCAGGTTATAATTTTCACGAAAATGCCATTCTGAACCATTGCGCGGCCTGCGTTCCATTCGATGAAGTTACTAATCGCTACGGTTTGATAATAGAGTGGATGACGTGTTATCATTAAATAATGTAAACCGATCATTGATAAGTCATCATTGAATCATAAAGTTTGAAGGAAGTGTCAGCGTCATTCCGATTTACACTACTTAACGATGAACACGTCATCCACTCATTCATCAAACCTTAGTAATCGCACCGAATTCGCCATAACGTAATGTCTAAACAGCAACGAATTTTTTTTAAATTTATTCCCCGAAATGAAACGGAAAAAAACTTTATTCCACTTCGTTCTAGTTATACGTCGCGGAAAATAGCCCGGGGAGAAATTTAATTTACTAATTGGTATATATGCATGCTCCGGCGCAAAGTTTTAAGCAGATTATATCCGGAGAAAAGAGGGAAAAAGGGGGATGAAAACGTAACGGAGTAGGTGTACCGAACGGCTGCGAAAGGCGAAACGAGACATTCACGAACAATTTCAATTAATCGTCGGCGGTAAATGAAGAAAAAGAAGGCGACCGAAACGACTGGCTGTGGTGTTCTACCCGTTCTGGAACGGATACGAAGGAGAAAAGTTTTAATTTGTTACCGCCGACTTCGAAAACGACGAAAACATTTTTTCGGTTTCGTAAATGCGATCGTGCGACGATAAGAAGTCAGGCGATAAGTAAAATTGGAATTTTTTGGGGCATAGCATTGGATTGTCAACACCACAACGAGACACGTTGACAGGAACTTAACCCGGAAATTTATCCAAAACGATTTATTTCAGTCAAGTTTTATCAAGTTAAGGAATTTTGGAGAGGAATTAATTCAAGTTAGAACATCAATCTACTTGTGTACATTTCCATGTTTGGCACATTCGCTTTTTACATCTTAGAAACTTACGGGAAATTTTGTCAAAAGAATAGGAATTTATCTGATATCACTTTTAATTTATAAATTGTAGGGTCTATACAACATATTTCAATTAAAATATTCCGAGCTTTGTTACCCCCAAAACTGCGTTACTACTATCTCTCCGAGATAGAAATCACTGAGGGGAACAATTGGCTAGAGTGCACAAGACGACAAGAACAAAACAAGAAGCGGTACATACGCTTGTCGCAACAGGCTAGCCAATGCCGTGCTCAGCTCAGCGGGAAGTCTTGTCGGTTCTTTTTCAAGCTCTAAATAACGGTCGTTGAATACAACAGGCCTTGTCAGGGAAAAAGATAGTATGGACGCCAAACATGAAATTTGGGTCAAAGGTCATAAGAACTTGCCAGATATATTTTCATGGTCAAATAATCGGTACCTTTATATCGATCGAAGAACTGTTTGACGTCAGCAGCGACCAAGATCAGAATGGAAAATGCACGTTGATTCTATATGCTTAGATTCTGTTACGAAAACAATAAAATTCTACTTGAAAAACTACACCCGGTTATTCAAGAACTTGTGTATTTAGCCTTTAGTTAGAATTCATTAAAAACATTGAAAAACTACATAAAATTTGAGATAAAATTAGCTAAATAATGCGAACAGTGCGGTAACCGTAAGTCAACATAAAACGTTTTATCTAAACTTTCACAATATAAACTACAAAATGCGTGATGTTAATTGTTACTGTGAGTTATGCAAAATGCGATACAGGTCTAGTAGGAATTTCGATTTATATATATGAATATCAATGAATTTAATAAGAAAATACGGCCAACTAGATAATAATGATTTTACAAGCTAGTGAATATTAACGTTGAATTTAGTTGAAATTATTGATACGATATACGAAATATTTTAAAGAAAGAGAAAAGGTTTAAGACATATAGAATGAATGCTTAGCTGTCATGGCTTCCGGGTGATGTCATCGCATAAGATTCTACCCTTTGTCTGCGTCGGATGTTGGAAATGGTCTTTCGGATTTGTCCGACGGATTAGACGATCGGTTTTCCTTTGTTTAATACCTTGATGGGGAGGTATAAAGACAATGATGTCCTATTAGGCACGACGAAGTGGAGGAGGGTTCGATCTCGGGTTTCTTTTCCTCCGCGAACGGGAGATGTACTTGAACAATACACTAGAGGATTTGCTGGCGAATTCCCCACTACAGGGTAAATACTTTCTTGATGATAATTCGATAAACGATACACACACTTAAATTTTCTCAGCCATAACCTCTTCCGATCTCGTCACCGGTCTTTTACCACTCGCTACCTAATGCATAATTCCCTCTTTTTTGTTACTACGCCGAAGCTAAGATTCGCTTCGCGTTCTCGTGATTGGACGACTTCGAAAAACTCAAGGGCAAGAAACACGCGACGATAAGATGAGTTCAACGGGAATATCGTTAAGCGACATTAGGAAATAACTATTGTCCGAAAGGAGTAAAATTTGAGCCTATATTTCTAACAAGTTAAATGAAATACGGAACTGAACTAAGTGAAATTTGTGCACGTAACAGCTTTCATCCAAAATGTGTCTCTTATTTACGATTTCAGAAACCGTTCTTATTGAAAAATCTTTTACTCACAGCCTGCTAGCGCAGAAACAAGATTTATCTATAATCTCTTCTTATTCAAGACAGAAATACCGTCGCCCTTAAGCGTATAAATGTTTCAGGCAACTAACGTTCGAAGCATTTTACTGTTCTCTACGTAACATCGATATATTTTTTCTAATCAAATTAAAAACGACAAAAATTATTCAATCAAATCGTCCGGCACCTCTTCATCCCCGGAAATCGCATAAAAGCTCGCGCTTCGCGGTAAATAGCCGCAGCAGATATTCCTCTCGCGCTAATTTAATCGAAAGCGAAACGAAATGTTTGGACAGAAACAACGTCCAGGAGCCGCTTTAATTAATGACGACTTGTTAAGTGATACCACCGTCCGTATTTGCACTTCAACGGGATTAATTTAAACGGTTTAAAGTTTCAATTTAATTGGAAGCATTTCGCCAACGGCGACGTAATTCGATATGTAGAATAAATTTGATGAAGTTTATTATAAACCTCCGGGTATATCGTTTCGAGCGAGAATGGGAGAATATCGAAATGCATGAGATTAAAATGTTTGAATTGTTACAGCTCGTTTGGATGTGCGCGTATTTAGTTACGAATTTCAACCTTTCGACATTGGTTAAAATTTGAGCTAGAATTTGTATTTGCACCTAGGTTTTTTAACGAAATTCTGTCTGTTATTATTATGGTTATTATTATCAAAACTATTGTTATTATTATTACAATCATTGTTATTCCTATATCATATTTGCTCTGACCTGCATTGCATTTTAGGTCAATTTTGTTTTTTACTTCAAATTATTTTAGATTTAATCGTCACCCGAATCTATAAAAAGAGAAACGGCAAAATCTGCTCAAACTACAGAAGAAGTACGATAGGACAAATATACGTCAGCATATCGGAAAAAGGCTCAGGGACAAACTGGAAGAAGAACTAGAAGAAAGTCAAAGCGGATTTCGAAGAGCAACGGGAACAAACGATCAGATATTCATATTCAGATAAATATCAGAAAAAAGAATTGAAAGATGTGGATGCAAATACACCTAAGCTTTCGATAGAGTGAGAAGATGAGAATATTACAGCAAAGGAAATTGAAAAAAGATCTAATACGATGCATCTAAAGCTTAAGAAACAGAAAATTATGTAAAAGAGTAAGAAACGAATAATAATAATAATAATAATCTGTAGAACAAGTCAGATGTGCATATTTCATGCAAGCAATACAGTCACAATGAACGCTATAAATAATGCCATAAATCATAATGAAATAAACTACCATAAGCGTACTGCAATAAGTGTATACGTGGACAACACAAACACACTAAAATCCCCTCACACACGCTCATTCAGCGAAAAGGGCACCAATTCTATATAATTTTCTATTCACCATTAATGTCTTCAGTTTGTGCTTGAAACTTACAAGAAGTAGTGTCTTTATGGCGTCTGGTAAATGATTATTGACCTTTATACATTGGTGGAGAGCGGTTTTTTATATCTTACTAAGGCGCGTTGCTGGCGACAACCGATGAAAATGCAATATAGCCCTCGACTACGTTCGTGCACAACGTCGAATTTTTAAATACATCATTATAATTGAACTTTTACTATTATGTACGTTTGTCAGTTAAACAGGTTTAAAGCGAGGATGCCTACTGACCCCCACACTTTCAATCTAATTTTGAACAAAGTAATGAAAAATGCGTAATCGGAAAAACGAACAGGAAACAATTACAAAACAATGTAATCAAAAGCTGAAAGCTATAACTTTGAAAATAAAAGTCGAAAACAATGATACAATCGGAACAGAATAGGGAAAGCAAAGCACGAGAATAGTAGAAAGACTCGAATAAGCGTAGAATATTAGAAAATACCTGGAGAAATATAGGAGACCTAAAACAAACTATCAAAATATAAAAGAAAGGTATGGAGATTACAGACAAAGACTAACAATGGCAGCAAAGGAAAGTTGTGGCGTATCAAAAGTAAGCAACAAACCCGGACAAAGAGAGCCTGGACAGAGGAAATAGGGAAAAAAACGTCAAAGAAAAGCAACAAACGTGGAAAAAAACCAAGCAAACAGAGAAGTACAAGGAAGAGCGAACAGAAACGCAAGAGATCTCTTTAAAAACGGAAAGGTTAAAGCGTGCGTAGAAGTTGGAAATAGAACATAAAAACAAAATCGTTTAGTGAAAATTAGAGAACGTCTTATAATACTCGTACAGTTAAGTACGTGAGAAAACTAAAAATAAACACGCAAGACGGAATAGTACTCACGAAATAAGTAAGAATAATGGGAAGGTGGAGGGTATATTTTAAAGAATTCTTAGAACAAAACGAAGCGGCACAAGCCGCGACACAATAGAACATCGAATATCAGAGAATACAAGAATGAAAGGAAGAAGGAGTGAATAAATAACAGAGCAAAGACAGCTCAGACATGTAAAATAACAAGAGATGGGAATAAACTAGTAAAACAGATATTTCACGCGAGCAAAATTGGAAAAAAAGGAAAAGATAAAGACTGAGGGCAGCAGCGGAAAAGAGAGGAACAAAGTGGAAGAAAATGTGGGTAATTCGACCCAAAACATAATTTCCTGCTTAAATAAGTAAATAAGTTGAATTTCAAATTTACAGAAAGTGATGGAGATAACCCGAAAAATTTGTATTTAAATAGGTCGATCACGAGATGTATATATATATTATTTTATTATTATTATTATGATATTCCAAGCAATGAAGCTATAAAAGAGTGCCAAGATAAGATTGAAGGATATGCGACAGGACATCGAAGGCTTCAGCCGATTTTCCTGAAGACTTGGGCTTTTACAGATATCATACTGTTTACAGACGAACCTAAGAATCCGGAAATATGTAGCTTTGGAGCATAAACTGATAATAAACATCGAGAATATAAAAGTCATAGCAAGAGGCGAACTTGCAGTGGAAACAACAATAAAGATTAGCGAAGAGGAAATTAAAGAAGTAGACAACCGTAAGTACCTAAGAAGCACTGTTAAGAGAAGGGAAGATTTTGAAGATGAACTGAAATGCGAGAATAAAAGCAGCAAACGGTATATGTATACCATGGAAATAACGACTAAGACCAAACTATCAATCTACAAGACAATGCATGTGCCGACAGTACTATATGCGGGAGAAAGTCGGAAAGGCAAGAAAAGCGACTGCAGACCACTAAGATGAAATTTCTCACGACTGTATTGGGAATGAAAAGAGTGGGTAAGGAAAGAAACGACGCTATTAACCTTCCTATACTCACGCATACGGTCTGTGAGACCAATTTATATAGTATAGTATACGTCATTTTGACGTGAGTATAGGAAGGTTAAAAACAACGAAATGTTGTGAACCAATTAGAAAACTGCTGGAATGAAAGAATGCAGAAAGTTAAACGAATATGGGGGCAAAAGAGAAAAGGTAGGCAAAGGAAAACTTGGAACGGCGATGTAGAAACGATCATAAAGGGAAGAGGAAGCAGTTAGAACTCGGCTAGAGAAGAAATGAAGGCGACTCGTATACGAACTTTCTACACCCTAGGCCCTATTATATAACAGCTCCGGATTTTTATTTATTTGGCGGACTTCAAAGTCATATATTCAGAAACATGCCTCATAATCTACAAGAACTGTAAGAAGCAATTACAAATAAGAATCAGCAAATAACAATGGAGGAAGTTCAAAGAGTTTTGGGAAATATGAAACATGAATGCATGCTTATATAACGAGGGCCAATGTTTTCGGCACATGTAAGTCTTTGAAGTATTAATTTTAAAATAAATTTGGAATTTGGTGTTCATTGTTGCATTTTAAATAATTAATTAAGCTCAAGTTGTAAGAAATAATTAATCTAGGGATTCTGTGTTGAATAGATATCCATAATGTACGTTTGGTTGCCTATGTTATCATTTCATTCTACAATAACTGTATCTAAGTTTAGCATAACACTTTTCTCTACCTAAACTCCCCCTTAGGCTACGGTTACTATGGATGCGAGTTCTGACGAAAATGTGTTCTGACAAGTACGTCCGAAATCGTCGTCAGAACATGACAGTTACACTGTGCGCGTTTTCTGATATTCTGATAGTTTGTACGATTCTTCCGCCCAGCAAAGATGAACGAACTTGAGGAATTTTATTTTCTTGAAAGTCCGTTAATGAAGGTATTGTTGTTAAATGGTGAAAAAAAGCATGTCAATCAGTTATTTTCTAGAAGAGGCATCCATAGTAACCGTAGCCTTAGGCTACGGTTATTATGGATGCGAGTTCTGACGAAAATGTGTTCTGACAAGTTCTGACGAATTCGTCCGAACAATCAAACGCCTGTTTTCCAATGAGAGTGTTTACACTGGAGGCGACGAACACGTCAGAACATGCACGACGTCGTCAGAACCACTTGAGCGTTCAAACATATTTGATTTTTCGTGCGACCTGCGTCTATTTTGGGCGCTTTTGTGGGTCGAATTTCGAGTGATTTGGTTATTTCACCATGGATTACGATAAATTGATAGGCCTTGTGTACGAGAACAGGTGTTTTTGGGATATGAGACGCCTCTTATAGAAAATAACTGGTTGACATGTTTTGTTTTTCCACCATTTAACAACGACAACTTCATTAACGGACTTTCAAGAAAATACAATTCATCAAGTACGTTCATCTTTGCTGGGCGGGAGAATCGTACAGACTATCAGATTAAAAAAACACGCGCACAGTGTAACCGCCTTGTTCTGCCGACGATTTCGGACGTACTCCTCAGAACACATTTTCGTCAGGACTCGCATCCATAGTAACCGTAGCCTTACTCTGCAATCAACACCGAACTAGGAATAAGAGATTTAAATTTCTCTTTACTCGATTTTCGTTCGGATTTAATTCGCGTATCTCTGTAAACAAACGATTTAAATATTACAAACACAGCCGGGCAAGATAGAAGAAGATAAAAACGACCGTCATCGGAAACGACACGTCGAAAAAGGAGCGGGAGGTGGCGGGAAGGGGGCGAATAACGCGAAAATGCCGAAACGAGAACGAGGCTAATAACCAATTCCGCGTGTTTATCTAAGAGACCGCGATTTCGGGACCGTTTTAAATCGCAAACAGAGATTACGTTCGTCGGCGGAACACGGAACTCAAAGGAAGGATACGGAACGGATACGCGTTAGTTCCCTCGTAGTCGAAAGAGGGAAGGGAGGAAACGCGAATAAAAGTCCTCCATTCACCTCTCCTATATCAAGAGCGATTCGTGTCAAGGGCAGGCGGCTTTGATTTTCATGCAAATACAAAGGGATGAAAGGCGAAATCGGAGTTACCTGTGCGGTCACGGCACAATGGGGATACCGCAATGACGACTTGTTTATTTGCTATTCGGAAATTCGGACTGAAATCGATAAGTTGCGAGGCGATATGTAAGAACAAACCTGCCTGATTTTTGGAAAGAATTCGAGGGATGGTTTTAGTAGTTTATTTAAAGTTGCATCTTTAAGAAGTAAAATGCTGTGTGGATGCTTAAAGTAAAGTGAAGGATGAAACGAATTTTGAAAAGGTACAGATTTGTTTGTGGACGACGTTTGGGGACGAAAGACCGATTTAGCGTGGTCCCGGTCTCGATTCAATCCGTTTAGTACAGGTTTTCATCAATTTCGGCTTAAACGTGGGTTAGCAACTTTTTTAACATCATGCAGCCAAGCGAAATTATAAGTAATTAAAACTACTACTACTACTAGAGCATAGATGGCGCTGAAAGTAGTATGTTAATAGAAGAAAAATATCTACGAAAACTAACAACAACATGTAAATTCACATACTTTCATTACAGTTACAAAAGTAATCGGAGCTGAGTTTTTAATCAAAATATAAAAACTTATACACAATTAGTTGGCGTTGCAAAATGAAGGTATATAAATGTTTACTTAAAATATGTATTTCTTAAGAAAGATTTTGAGCTTAAATTTATTTATTTTTAAGTATTTAAATATAACTGTGAATATTAATTTTAATACTAGTTTTATAAACTTTTAATATATATGTGCTACTATATATACTTGAAATATACAATATTAATTAAATATCACAAGAATAATAAGAATAATTAATATAAAGAGCGTTATTATTTGGTTCAAAATTATTCAAAAAGTTTTGGGAAACTCCGAGCAAGGCTCGGTCCAACAGGTACTATGTACATATACGAGGACGGTTTGACGTAAGAGTGACTTTCCAAAGGTTGGCAACAGTTTTGTTACGGTGATAATGGTGTTGGCTATGTCACCATGTTTCTGATGTCTACTGTCATAATTTCACAGCAATCTGACAGGATAGGTTATGTTTTATACTCATTTTCGTTGTTGTTTAATATCGTTTTTATTTAGAAGATGTTTCCTTACTTTGCTCTCTGATTGTTTTTCTCGGTTCATCTCTATCTTTCTCTGTCGTGTCAGCCATTATTTAACAGAATTTTTATTTTGATACTTTTCCGAATTTCGTGTAAAATCGAGGTTCTTCACTATCTGATACGTTTTGGTTTCTCTTTTTATGGGTAAGATGTCACTGTAGGCGCACGTTCGCTCCGATTACAATTTTCTCTTGTTTTCTTAATGATTACGCCTTACAGCTGATGATCATATGCACCGATTTTAATTTTTTGCTGAACGTTTTAATTTTACCTGGAGATCCGCTATGACCTGATCATACGAGACGTGTTAGAAAATTAATGAGACTAACGTTTTATTTGCCAAAATTTTAATGTTTTTCAAATAACAAGATTATTCACTACAAATTAGGTGATATATCATTGTAAAGAGGATGAAAAAACACGTTCAATTATTTTAAAGCCGACTTGAGGTTCCATAAGAAAAATTTAAATTAGGGATCAAAACTAAAAAACGAAAAATGCAAAAAATCCAAATCGATATTTAAATTCTACATAAAAAATGTGAAAAGAAATTATGTATCTACCAGAACGAGAAAGTTATTACAAGAAAAAGAAATTTGACATATTTCGTTTCTCCACCATAACTCCTAAAATACATGGAAATGTGAAAATTGAAGAATATTGCATAATTATCATTAGTCCTTAGGAACAATTTGTCTAATTTAACCAAACTTGTATCTTTTACAATAAGCGAGATCCCCATGTTGGAAATGTTATCTGAGACAAGTTGTATACACCGACAGAGTTGTTCTCAGTCTTGGTAGCAGCGTTGGAAGGCTTCGGCCGGTATGATCTTTAGCATCTCCGTCACATTCGTTTGGATGTAATCCAAAGTCCCAAAATGACGACTTTTAAAGACACTTTCTAGTGTGGGGAAAAGAAAAAGTCCCAAGGACGGAGGACCCGCAGGGATACTTTTTGACGTCAAAAACTCCGTGACGGGGATGGCCGTGTGACATGAAGCGTTGTCATCCGCTTATCTGCAATTCCTGGTCTCACACGAATCACCCTTCTTCTCAGTCTTTCAAGGACACTGTTGTAAAAACTTGTTCGACAGTTTGCTCTGGACGTACTATCAAAGAGGCAAATCAGCTTTGATTTGTTCATTCGAGCTTTCTTCGATCGGGGAGAATTCTCAGCGTGCCATTCCTGGCTTTACCGCTTTGTCACACGGTCGTATTCAAAAATCCCGGGTTTCATCGCCCCGTAATCGCACGAGTGAAGAAATCAAGGGTCTTTAGCAATTCTTCCAAGAAGATCGAGGCACACGTTATCTCGAACGTCCTTCTACTCAATTGTAACGTTTTCAGGCACCATTTTGGCACAGATCTTTCGCATGTGCAAATCTTCGGTTAAAATTTGATGAACGCCGAAAATGTTCAATTGTAACTGATTACTTCTCATCCTTATCGTTAAACGACGGTCTGACCACACGGGAGCCCTCACACGTTCGATGTTTTCATTGTTTCGGTTTATGCGGTTGTTGAAGATGCTTGCCTCGAGCTAGCGAAACACGTGTCACCGATTTTATTATAAAACAATTGTGTGGTGAGAAGTTTACCGATGTTATATTTGTGTCAGTAAATTACACCACAGTCCTTGCAATCACCTTTCTTGGTTTTTGAAGTTGAAGGCCTCCCTGAACGTGGTTCATCTTTCATCGGTTCTCGCCCACCCCAAAAATGATTTGTACCAGTGAACAATTTGTGCTTTAGGATAAGCAATGTTCCCCATAAGCCTCGGCTTCAACTTTTCAAAAGCTTGACACAAAACCTAACGACGGACAACGCACAATGGTTCAGAAGCGAACATAATCCTATTTCGACAATGTTGAAAATGTAGATTATTTGGTGTGATTTTAATTAAATAAATAAACGAATAATACTATTCTAAAACATTTTGCTGCTTTTTTCAAAGTCAGGTTAAGACAAATGAGAGTTTTAGACCTGCAGTGGAACGCTGATATTGATGTTTATTTAGTTTAGATAAGAAGAGATAACACAGAAAGTATTTTTGTGTATTGTAGTGATATGTTGTAAGATAGTAATTACTATAAATATATTTACTAAAACATCTTAATTACTCGGTGGACTGCCGATTTAGTAACTCACCAAACATTGAAGATTTATCAGAATTCCATTAGAGCAAAACAATACTTCTCCTCTATTCTCCGCTTTAAGTATTATCTTAAATTATGCATTGAAATGTAGTTAACAACATGTAATTGAGATTATCTGCTGTAATTTGCGGTTTTGTTCAATACAATCTATTAACTAATGCTCCCTATTACTACTGTCAAAAGTGATGTTCGCCATTATAGTTGGGTTTAAGTTGATTGTGAAAGTGTGTATTTCGTGGTAGTTAAGCATATTCATCCACAGAAAGGGTAATATTTTGTTTCATATCATTTATAGCACTTTACATTATAACAAAACGTTACTGCAGTTAGATCTTGCAGCCCCGGAAATTTCAATTTATCAACGAGACGGCTGATATCACAAAATAATAGTTCATTTACGTTCAAGTTCTCATGCTGTAAAAGTAGATTTTTCCAATCATGAATTTAAGAATTACTTACGAAGAGTTGGTAGACATAATTTTGTTATGCGATCGTGACTCAATACAATACATTGAATTCATCAAATCAAAACTTCCTTTTTTGCCAGAAAGCATGCGGTGTGAAATCCACGAAAAACTAACGAAGAGAAATTTCAAAGTAAATGAATAGCAGCACCAATTAACAAGAAAACTTTCATTGCAAAAAACTGCTTAGAAATATCGCCAGCGACACAGCCTAAAACTAGTGGAGCGTCTACATCATCTCAGCGCAGTAGCAGACGTCCGGGAAAGTCATTTGAACTGTGATAGAAACAAACGCAGAAAAATTCAGAATCTGCGAGAAAGTTTTTCTAAACAAATAATGATTAGAGCTGCCCAAAAGTTAAAAGATAAATCGTGTCCTCGGTTCTCTGCTGAAAAAGAAAGGCAACAGAAACAATTGGTTGTGATCTTTTCCCACCATAGCACAAAGTGTTAAACGCAACGAAACACTGTTATCCGGATGATATAAATATCAGTGAAAGTTTGGTTTACAGGCACTGCTGAGATTGTTACAAACAAAATCAGAAGAAGAAATTTTAGAAATGGACCATGATTTGACTCTAGTGTCAAAATGGGGATGTGATAGGTAGTCTGGACGCAGTGAATACAAACAGTGTTCTTTTGAACTTTTCAGTTGTTACTGACTTCTTCTGATCGTTACATCAAAAGAGTCAAATAAGAAATATTTGATATTGCCTGGAAGCGTCAAGGCACTTTTAAGAGAGTCGGAATAAAGAAATATATATATATATATATATATATATATATATATATAATCTTTTACCCTTTCTACCTTTCGGTGTAAAGGTTCGGAGCCACCGAGCCGTATACGCACGTATACCGTACCGCTCCTGGGTCGCCTAGTGGAATTTCCTTCCTGCAGCGTATTGAAGGTTGCAGATTTTTTTGTAAGATAATCGAAATTTAATCATAACTTTCGGTATTCAGGTATTAAGTATTGTACGCTTTGCGTATTTTTGTTCGATAGTTTTATTTCACAATTTGAATTATACTTATGGTCTCCTCTAACAAAAAATAAAAATATATGCTACCGTAACGTTTAATTACTTTACCGGACACATAAACATACAAAAAAGCCAAAAAGCAGAGAAAACCCGGTATTTATTGAAAAAAAAACAACAATAAAGACCGCATTTCCATACAAGCTGAACCGCTGTGCGACGTTGCTCCAAATCTCGCTGTTCCATTCTGTGGAATTCAAAGGAATTTGTATAATTCGCTGTAATATTAGAATTGAACTTTAGATACATGGAATACAAAAACTAAAGTAGTAAAATCCAACACTTCCAAGAGCTGACAGAAACTAATGTCGTGACAAGGGAAAAAGAAGAGGAGACAGAGGAAATACAAAATATAGAGCCAATTCAAGAAGAAGAAATAATGGAGTTCGTAAGGAAGCTGGAAATAGGAAAGGCTCCAGGAAGAGACAACATAACAGCAGAAATGATCAAATATATGGGAGAAAAAGCGATAAGACAAATAACCAAGCTAATGAATACGACTATACAAGAAGGTAAAATACCGAAGGAGTGGAACTCAGGAATAATATTGCACATTTATAAGAAGGGGGACAAGAGGGATTGCAATAACTACAGGGGAATTACACTAACAAGCGTCCCAGGTAGAATATTAGCGAGTATTATAGAAAAAGAATAAGAAAAATAACTGAGGAGAGCATAGAAGACACTCAATGTGGATTTAGAAAAGAAAGAAGTACACAAGATTTAATATTTGTGATAAGACAAGCAAGTGAAAAGATAATTAACAAGAAAAAACAAATACATATATGTTTTATAGACTTAGAAAAAGCTTTCGACCGGATAAGAAGGGAAGACATATGGAATGTCCTAGAAAAGAGAAATATAGACAAACGAACAATAGAGTTAATAAAAGCGATGTATAGGAATAACACAAATATAGTACGAACCAACAACGAAGAATCTAAAGAGTTTACAACAAAGATTGGGGTAAAGCAGGGTTGTGTGCTTAGTCCACTGCTGTTTTCTATGGTACTAGATGAGGCCATAAAAAGTGCTAAAAAACAAATGAAACCACTAAAAATGGGTCACTGGAAAATGAAGGAGACTAACTTGTGTGAACTGATGTTTGCGGATGATATGGCAATTCTGGCTGAATCAGAAGAAGCGCTACAAAGGAACCTTGAAATCCTAAATAAGGAAATAAAGAATATAAACATGAAAATAAACATCGAAAAGACCAAATCAATGATAATAGCAGGAGAAAGGAAAACACATAACATCAAAATCAAAGGGAGGACAATAGAACAGGTGAATAACTACAAATATTTAGGAACAATAATTCAATGGGACGGAAAAATGGAACAAGAAATTAATGAAAGAATGAAAAAGCGGCAAGAATGTTTTATATGATAAGAACAACGTTTCTGGGGAAAAAGGAAGTGCCAAAACGGATTAAAACGGAAATTGTGAAAAAGGTGATAAGACCAACAATAACATATAGTAGTGAGTCCTGGACAAGATCAGAAAGGGTAAAATCGCGGGTGAACGCCATGGAATATGAGATTCCTAAGACGAATAGAAAACAAGACCAAGAAAGACAAGATAAGAAACGAAAATTACTGGCAAAACCTAGGAATAAAACCCATATGGAGAATAGTGGAGGAGAGTCAGCTGAGATGGTTCGGCCATGTGTGTCGTATGAGTGATGATAGACTGACAAAGAGAGTGTATGAGACACGAGTGATAGGAAAAAACAAAAGAGGAAGGCCAAGAAGAAGATGGAATGACGATATCAGGGAGCAGCGGCAGAGAGGAGAATTGAGTGGGAAGGAATAAAGGATCAGACCGGAGACAGAAAACGGTGGAGAGAACTATATGGAAAATAGGAAACTTGACCCCATCCAAGCCTTAGATCGAAAGGTAGATAGAGGAATATGATTAAGAAGAAGAAGAAGAAGAAGAAGGAATACAAAAAATAAAGTAGTAAAATCCACAAATTGAAAAATATATCCATTTTGTTATAATGTAAAGACATCTATGGGTTAAAAAACAAACAAACAAAATCGGACTGTAAAAGGAAAAAAACAGAAATTTTACGCTAAAATGGACTGTTGCCATTTTGATTAGAAGAATATTCCGATTCCGATTATTATTCAAATAAACCTTTCGTTTCGCCAAATGTACGAACAGCAATCTTTCGAAACGGTCGCAAAGTAACAAATTCCCCCATTTTATTATCCGCATAAAATTAAAACAAGGGCGCCGAGACGACGTTAAACTATCGCGCAATTATGATCTTATGCTCTTAACGCCCGACGACAATCGCGGAAATTCGCACCGAATTCGTAATCAGATACTACTAACATAACGCAAGGAGAACGAGGAAGGTCTTTTCGCCAGACAAATCCCGGCCGTAACACGTTCAGCGCTAAAAGCACGAAGCTAGCGAATACGAACGTTTGAAGGAAAAGGGATGGGGAAAACTTACCAAACATATTTTCGCGACTAACGACGCGACGCACGTCCTCGAAAAACGGTTCTCGCATATAAACGCAAGTCAATGAGTATTTACCGGCGGCGGTTTGAAAAATAAAGGAGTCGATTTTCGCGCTGGTATTGCGAACCATCGCGCCACCGAACTTGCCGGAGAGTTTGAAAAGCGGAGAATAAAATCGCGATACGGTTTCGCGAGCGTGCATGAATCACGTATCGCCTTGAATTTTATGTAAAATCACGTTCGCCGTCAATATCTTTCCGCGAACGGTAATTGGAAGATGACAACGGAACAAATCAGCTCGAACGAGATTACCGGCATCGAACAGAGGCGATGGATGATGGGGTGTTTGCGGGAGCATAGAGGGCGGGAGAAAGATTATATTTTCCAGCGGGCTTTTTCGAAATTTCATCGCGATAATTTAAAACGGTCGGTCACATTCGGATCGGCGATAAATTTTGAATAGGGTTTGTTTCCTTTTTTATTTACGCATACGTTACGCGCGGCGTCAGATTAGGTACGAATGGCTGCGAGTATTAAATAAAATTGTTTCTATTCTTATCGAATCGATGTGGACACGTCTAAATGTGTATTTTACCCAAAGTTGTAATCGTAAAATGCACTGAGAAAAATATCATTTTAGTTTTGTTACGTGCACAAATTTCACTTAGTTCAGTTCCGTATTTCATTTAACTTGTTAGAAATATAGGCTCAAATTTTACTCCTTTCGGACAATAGTTATTTCCTAATATCGCTTAACGATATTCCCGTTGAACCCATCATATCGCCGCGTGTTAGTTGCCCTTGAGTTCTTCGAATTCGTCCAATCACGAGAACGCGAAGCGAATCTTAGCTTCGGCGTAGTAACAAAGAAAAAGAGGGAATTAGGCATTAGGTAGCGAGTGGTAAAAGACCGGTGACGAGATCGGAAGAGGTTATAGCTGAGAAAATTTAAGTGTGTGTATCGTTTATCGAATTATCATCAAGAAAGTATTTAGCCTGTAGTGGGGAATTCGCTAGCAAATCCTCTAGTGTATTGTTCAAGTACATCTCCCGTTCGCGGAGGAAAAGAAACCCGGAGATCGAACCCTCCTACACCTTCGTCGTGCCTAATAGGACATCATTGTCTTTATACCTCCCCATTAAGGTATTAAACGAAGGAAAACCGATCGTCTAATACGTCGGACAAATCCGAAAGACCATTTCCAACATCCGACGCAGACAAAGGGTAGAATCTTATGCGATGACATCACCCGGAAGCCATGACAGCTAAGCATTCATTCTATATGTCTTAAACCTTTTCTCTTTCTTTCAAATATTTCGTATATCGTATCAATAATTTCAACTAAATTCAACGTTAATATTCACTAGCTTGTAAAATCATTATTATCTAGATGGCCGTATTTTCTTATTAAATTTATTGATATTCATATATATATCGAAATTTCTACTAGACCTGTATCGCCTTTTGCATAACTCACAGTAACAATTAACATCACGTATTTTGTAGTTTATATTGCGAAAGTTTAGATAAAACGTTTTATGTTGACTTACGGTTACCGCACTGTTCGCATTATTTAGCTAATTTTATCTCAAATTTTATGTAGTTTTTCAATGTTTTTAATGAATTCTAACTAAAGGCTAAATACACAAGTTCTTGAATAACCGGGTGTAGTTTTTCAAGTAGAATTTTATTGTTTTCGTAACAGAATTATAGAAGCATATAGAATCAACGTGCGTTTTCCAGCTGATCTTGGTCCCTCCTGACGTCAGATAGTTCTTCGATCGATATAAAGGTACCGATTATTTGACCATGAAAATATATCTGGTAAGTTCTTATGACCTTTGACCCAAATTTCATGGTTGGCGCCCATACTATCTTCTTTCCTCTAAAGACCTGTTGTATTCAACGACCGTTATTTAGAGCTTGAAAAAGAACCGACACGACCTTCCGCTGAGCTGAGCACGGCATTGGCTAGCCTGTTGCGACAAGCGTATGTACCGCTTCTTGTGTTGTTCTTGTCGCCTTGTGCATTCTAGCCAATTGTTCCCCTCAGTTATTGCTATCTCGGAGAGATAGTAGTAACGCAGTTTTGGAGGTAACAGTTTAAAAGGAATTGCATCGATTTCACATTTTTTCAGTTTTGCATATGGCCAACAGAAATTAGTTTCGAGTTAAAAAAATATTTTTTTAAATCAATTAAGTTTCAGTAAAAATTTAACAAAGTTTCGTTAAAACGGTAACAGTTTTCAATAGAAACTCTGTATTTTTCCCAATCCACTTCAATTTTTACTAAACAAGTTCATGGATTTATACGAAAATAAAACCGTATTGATTCGAAAAGCATTGCGTTTTGCTCACATGACTTTTACATCGTTGAGTGAAACAGCGAAGTGGACTGCCTCAAAATAATTACAATTTCGACTGGAAACGTGTTGTATTTTCTCTCAAATGCCCTTCATCTTATATTAAACGATTAAACTACACTTAAAACACTACAAATTTGACATCTACATTTATTTTTAATTTGTACTTAGGGCAATTGTTTTGCCACGCAACTATTAATGTGAACTAAATATTTGCAGATAATTTCTGTGGTAAACAAACCATGGATACAATGCAACTTAACAGGCGGTAACACCTCCCTACGAAGGCCTTGTTTTATAATTAAAAGCGCTGAAAAGCTATGAAAATGTAGACAAGCTAATTTCAGAAGCAGCTTTTAAGAAATTTTGCCAGCATCTATATTATTTAACTGTGGAAGTCGTCATTTTAACCTTTTTTTGACGATACGATTGATATTGAAACAAAAAGAATATTGTGGCTAGTTTAACCAAAGAAAGTAAATTTGACAATGCAAAAGGGCATATTGTATCGAAAGAAGAAGTGTGTAGCTCAGTATTTGGTAAGTTTTCTCTAACTAATCACTTATTTGACATGATACTGATTTTCTTTATAGATGAAAAACTGCATGATTTTGTTACAGTAAAAAGCAATGATTTATTTTGTCGATTGGAAATAAACGATGAATTTCTCACTGAAAACGCATCAATTTGGGAAAGGGGTGCATCCTTTTTAGAAGCTAAATCCAAAGTGATTCAGTTGAAGGCAGTTAATGACAGCGCTAAAAGATCTGTTAACCTCATGCAACAATTTCATCGACTTTTAACAGCGCAGGAAGAACGAAAGCAATATTTATTGTAATGCGTTCAAGAACACAAAGATCGCCATCAAAATTGTACAATAGAAATTTTAAAAAGGAAATATTCTATTAACTAATATTCTGAACTTAGAATATTGACTATTTATATGCCTTCCCATCACGAAAATAAACAAACAAAAAATTGCAGGTCCAAAAACATTAAGATCATAGGAAAATACGCATAGTTCTATCTTTAGGGTCCCGTCGATTAGGGAAGGCGTGGTCGTAGGGGCGTACAGTTTTACGTGAGTAAATTTAATTAAACTTAATTAAAATAGAAAAAATGAGCGGGTACCCCGAAAACTTTAAAACAAAAAACAAAAAAAAAGCCCAAATAAGGGACACTGTAATGACCATATTGGCTTTAAGATAATTTTATACGGTTTGTTGTTTAAGAATAGTTGAGATTTCCTTCCTAGCATCCAATACAGTTTACTAAACTAATTATTTTCCTTTTATGCAGACGTGCTTTCTCCAAATTGAGCTCCTTTTATAGATACATGATATTTGACACACCCTCTTCTTGTTTAAGTCTAACGCCATTAAATGTGACAGTTGGACAGTTTTCTTTTCTATTGGTGAATGTGACGTATATCGATTTATTTATGTTAGTCTTTATTCTCTACTGTTTGACCTATTTTTGAACTTCGTTTAACGATTTTTGTAGGTTTAGTGAGGCTCTTTCGTGATTATTGTGGGATGCTAGTGTTGGTGTGTCGTCAGCGAAGATGACAGTTGTAAACAATCTCGTTGTTGGCACATCAGCTGTGTACATAAGGAATAAAATGGGGCTCAGACCGCTACCCCGAGGCACTCCGGCTTATATTGGTTTCAAGTCAGTAAATTCATCAAGTTGTTCGACAAAGAAATGTCTAGGAATCATAATAACATGGAGAGAAAGATATTTTCCTTGCGAGACGGTAAACCCCACCGTCTCGTTTGGGATTTTGTTCCAAGTATCTTCCAAGTCAATCCGTCAAAAGAGATTTTATAAACTTTCTCCGTTTTTAAGGTTGGGATTCGTTAATTAACTCAAGATCATTTTTTACGATGAAAGACGAAAACTTTTCGAAATTAATTTTTCCTCCAAGTATTTCGACTCGAAAGCAGCATCCTTTTAGATGGGAAACAAACGACGCGACGGTGTATATTTGCCCTACACTCATCGCGTTTTATCTTAATGAAAACCGAAAAGTACGACGACATTGTATCCCCCGTTCCCCGATAGCTAAGAAATATTTAATACGTCTACCTACTCCCGCACCCAAGTTTCGAGATTTACCTCGCAGCGAAGTCGAATTTAACTTCCCCGTTACGTATATACCTGCATATTATATTTAATTAACTTCCGTGTCCGTTAAATACGCGAGCGCGTTGAAGATATCTGCGATATCTAGAAACTTCGGGGAAGAACAATACTTGTTTAAGCGTTGACGTAGCTGCCACTTATAAAGTCGCAACACTAATCTTCACAATTACAAGGGGATATAGTTTTCGAGTGCTATAGTTTTCTGCGAAATTCGAGAGGTGATTTTAGGTAAACGTTCGCTTCGAATCTTGTATACGGGATCGATTTTTAACTTAAATCGGCGTGTGTCCTCCGTTACTTCTCGCCGGGGAGGCGGATATTGCGCGTAATATGGATTTCGACTTTGCGCCCGGGAACTAAATAAATTTCAATTTCGTCCGCCGCAAACGGTTTTGTCGAAACGGCGGGTCTGATACCTTACGTCGTGGTTTAGATTAGAATTAAGAGCTCCGGGGTCGCGCTCGGAGACAGGGCTAATCTTTCCCGAGGGTAATTAATAATGGACACGTGTCAAAGTGGAGTACGTACGTACGTATACGTAGCTACGTTAGACCCTATTCCGACCGACAATAAAGCGTCCTATAGCTTCGCGTTTAATTACGCTATTTAGACGAGGATTGGTCAAACACCTTTAGGCGTGCGGGAATTACTCCTTCGAGTAAATTGAAGAAAACACACGCAGATTGAAATGGATTGCAGTTTCAGCGCAAAGTAAACGTTTATACATCGGATTGAGAACGCCGCGCGCTTTGTGTTTAAACTGTATCTACTCAAGTTTGTTCTTACCGCAGGAAATTAGACTTGAAAGTTAAAAAGAAAAGATGAAAGTATATCACTAGTGGCGACTCGTCAAGGGAAGCTAAGGAGGCTAATCCCCTATTATTTTTAGTTTTTATATGATAGATCTCTACCACTAATAGGTAGGACCTATTAGTGGTAGAGATCTATCATATAAGATAAGTATAAAAGGTCACGAAATATAGATATATATATACATTTAAATTATTTTTAGTAACATAAATTGTGTTTATTATGTATTAAAGCAATAATTAAGCATTGGCTGTATATTAAAATAAAGCAATTTTTAAAATGAATTTATAATAAACAGCATATCTATTCGTTACTTGCATGTGCACTTGTATATGACTTGTACAGGGCGAAAACGTATGAGCGGAGGCTTGGGCTCCAGTCAGATCGTACGAGATCGGCAAGTTGTCGCGCGCTATCTTCCGTAAACGTTTGCGACGCGCACTTCGACGATGTTTTAAGGATTTACGTGATAATTATTCGGTTCGTGTTGTTTTATGAAGTTTTGCTAGGTCGTACATAGAAAAGGGATGAAATTAATAAAACAGGGAGCTGCGAAGATGTTGTCGACTATTTGGTAAGAAATTATTTTAGTTGTTTAAATGTAGAGACGAAATTACACGTCGTACAGCAAAATATAAAACCCCAGCCTTAATTTATCTTTAATATCTAACAGTGGGCAATCGACAAAATCGTGCGTTCAATTCATTATGATACGCTCAATATGATTGGTTACCGGGTTCAATCAAACTGGAAAGATTATTTTGTAGGCCATGTCTACATTTTTGTAACCAAACCGAAACGTGATCGAACTTAGGTTATACGAGCTTAAAAATTTTACCACGATCTATTGAACGGCATTCTAAGTCTAAAGAACATATTTTATCTTTTTGCAAATTTAAATTCTTTGGAAAACAAAATACTGCTACTGCCATAGACAGCGCGTGGAAAGATGCACTTATTACCTATAATAATGAAGTTAGAGCAAACCGCAATAATTTAAGAAAATTAATCGACGTATCGTGGAAAGTATAAAGAATTAATCGGTCTCTTTAGCAAAGATGAACCTAGTTCTAATGGATTTGTTAGTAGTAATATTTTTTCCGGTACATCTAAATCTATTAAATACGATTTATTAGATTGTATGTCTTTTGTATTAAAACTGGAAATAGGTACAGAAATTAGAGAGGGTCCGTTTTTCTCTTGACAAATAGATAAAACCACCGATATTTCCTCCAAGTCTCAATTACCAATCATATTACGTTCTGTCAAAAGCGTTATTGAAAGATTTTTTGACATATCATCCGGTCGAACAGCTGAAGATTTATTTAACCTTTCATTAAATAATTACGAAAAATATGATTTAAGAAACAAAATAGTCGCTCAAACAAATGATGATGCATCTGTTATGGCAGGGCATTTAAATGATTTACAACGTAAAATAAAAACAATTATCCCTCAAGCTTTTTTTTTTTTGTACATTGTCACCTCATTGTCATTTAAATTTAGTTTTTAGTAAAACTCGTAATATAAACAAAGAATCTAGAGTTTAATTTTCCAATTTAAGCGGATTTGCTGCATTTTTTTTTCAAAATCAACCAAACGGACAAACATTTTAGATGCAATACGCCACAGTTGTTTACCAACTAGCTCTAATACAACATGGAATTTTACATCGCGTGCAATATTTACGGTACAATTACATAGAACCAAATTAATTGTGACGTTTTTGACTTTATAATCGACAGTGATGATTTCAGAAATGATACCAAGATTATAAGAGAGGTGGTAGGATTAAAGAATTACTTAACCAACAAAAAATTTTGTTTCTTGTTAGAGACTTTTAAATTGATTTTTGAACAAACCAAGATTAGATTTAAAATACTGCGCAATAAATGAACTGACATCAATTTTGCGCGTATCATCGTAGTTAGCTCTTATTCATACTTTACAAGAATATAGAAATAATGATCGTTATTTTAATGATATATACAATAACTTACATTTCGACACAGAATCTAGTCAGAAAAGGCATGTATTGTCATATGAATCGGAAATACAAGAATATAAACAAATTTTAACGACCTTTTAGATGCGGTAATCGTTCAGATAGAAGTTAAATTTTAAGATATACACAAGTTATGTTTCCTCGATTTATTGATTTTTCACAAATTCTTGGTATATTCAAAAAACTTTCCGCAAAATTTATTAGAAAATCTTGTACAACAATATACTAGTTTTGATGAAAGTCAAGTAAAAAACGAATTATCTGTGTTGTATCATGATCTTCAAATGTGCGGAGAATGTAAAACGCCAACTGAGATGTTAAATTTTATCAATAAAAACGATTTATATGAATGTACAGCCGGAACTGAGTAGACTTATAAGCATTGTCTATAGTGATACCGGTGATAACTTCTGCTTCAGTAGAGAGGAGTTTTTCAACACTAAAAGAATTAAACATTAGCGAAGATGAGCTCTTGAGAGGATGCCGTCCAACTTCCGTTGGTAGAAATTTGTCGCAATAACAGGAAATATTTTTATTTCACGTGAAAGTTGTTAGGAACTCCTTCGGCCTAATACGGAGAACCTGAAAAGTTCGAAGAAAAAAAAAAGTTACGAATACGCGAATATTGGAATTCTTACGGCGGCGAAGTCCCGAGAAAAATATAACGTCAACTCCAATATATACGCCCCTAAATCCTAATGTGGACGATGACATATACGATGATATCGTTTTTGACAAAAATAAACGTTTCTCCCACTGGCCGCCTCGTAAATAAATTCGTTCCCTAAACATAACCTTTCATCATCGAATGCGCGCTTATCTGATAGGCTACAAAGACACAAACAAAGATTCGTTTCTGACGGATTACGCGCCCACAAATTTGAGCCGGGCGCTTTTTTCTGATATGTGTCAAAGGAATAACGCAAGATAAGGGTTTCATAGTCGAAAAGCTCGTTACGCCTCCTCCTTCACCTAACGAATACTTGCTATACCGATCGGCGTGCGTGGGGAGTGGGGACGGAGCTTTATGATCCGACATGTGTAATGTGTGTCCCTCGCTGGATAATTTCTGCGATTGTCGCCGCGCGAAGCTTTCGGTAAATTAGCGCATACGAATCAGCGACTAAGCGCGACGAATTGCAAAGAAACGAGTAAGAACAAACTTGAAAACAAACAAACCAGACGAAAAGTTGGAAAAGGGAATTTGGAGACTAACTCGACGTAATTAATTTGCGGAAAACTCGGAGGGAAGACGAATTTACGTAACGACACGTAGTTCCAACGACAAATAAGACTACTAAGAAGTTTGCCCGGAGATAAACGAATCCGGAGCGTAGTTAAATTGTGTGTATAATACCTACCCAAATTGAAACAACGGCGTTTCGAGGTAGACGTACAATTTCCCGAAATATTCGACTCTCCTTTGTTAAACAGCTGATTTTATTATCTCCTCGAATTTGAAGAAGATTCCGTTGTTCTACTTGGAAGTTGTACATCAGTACTAACAACTATTTGTGCCATTATAACGTTACGAGGGTGGATCGCAAAGTTTTGAGCCTAATATAAAAAAATCCTTTCCAGTCAAATACAATTTTATTTATTTTTGTATTTTATATTTTGTACTAGTTTCAGAAATAACTGTCTTATAATTTCATGACGCTTCACCAGACGAAAAGGAGCCAAGAGATAAGGCAAGGTATAGGTACAATTGCCTCATCTTTATAGCAATCCAATGAATCAGATTTATTACTATATCTGTCATTTTAAAGAATTTCAACTTGAATGAGAAAAATTAGATTGATGACTTGTTACGAAAATCTACTCTATGTATTTATTAACGCATTTGGACTCGCTGTCCCTGTATAGGAACACTTCTTTAATTACCCATAATTTTTTACTTATTTAGTGTTTATGTTATTGGAATATGTATATTATACATATTTCAAATAGTATAGAATTGTAATTTAAGTGAGAAAATCGTAATTTATACAGATAAAAATGATGTAAACTGATGGCTTCGTTTCTGTTTTAATCACACAGGTCACTGCTGTAAGTTAATCCTATATATTTTACAATGCTATTGAAAATCTCGATGTTTGTCAACTGTATATAGTTTTATATAAAAACACATTTATAGAAAAATGTAATATTAGCATTCTAACGATCTGAGAATGCAATGTATTCAGATGTCCCTGTACAGGGACAATGGGTTTATTACCTATATTTTATATATATTTCCTGTATATGTATATTTCTGTAGCAACAAGGTTTAAAAATATTCATTTATGATTGGCATTAATCCTCTTTGGCGCAAATCTAATAGTACCTATGATCATATAGCTTCGACAGACGATGACATCTTCAAAGACGCAGAGAGAAGTTGGATCCAGCTGGCATATTTGAAAAAATATTTCGTGAAGAGGTCATGGATATGATCCTTGTCAATAGCAAACGTTATGCTCTCCAAAACAATAACCACGCTTTTGATGCGACGACTCAAAACCTCAAAAAGTTCTTTCGGATACTTTTACTTACTGGATATCCTACGTTACTAAGAGAACGGGTATACTGATGATTGCAATATTTCTGTTGTTTCAAGAACAATGTCGAGAAATAGATACGTTGAAATAAAGAAATTCTTGCATTTTTGTAACAATGAAGATGCTACTGGATCGAATGACAAGATGTTCAAATTACGACTACTTGCTGTGTACTGAGAATTTAGATAATTACATTAACAAAACTGCATCGGCTTAGCTCTAAATTAACGATACCATAAAAAGCATGAATTATAATAAATTGTAGTAACAAGATTTCGAAATATTTTACATAAATTGAAATTATTTACCTAATGTGTATCGTGTGTGTGTATTTTCTTCTACTCGATGAATTTCTTGCTATGTACCCCTCTTAAATCCTTTCTTCGATGAGACGAAGCTCTGTATATTCGATGTTTACTTCTTCTTAAAACGTTTGCTTTTAAATATAATCGAAATTTCTATTATAATTTAATTTTAAATTAGCACAATCGTATTCCGATGATTTTTTACGTGTTGTTGCTTTTCGGTCGGCAACCAAACATTCATTCAGATTTTTCCGTAACCAGTACGCCTCCCCCATCCAAAGGCTACTACATTTTTCCCCGTTGTCCGGGTAACTCGATGTTTACTACGATTCATCATTGGCGTGACGTTGTCACGGAGATCTAGATTTTGATCCGCCGGTGTCCTTGATTTCTTATATCCGATTGTAATGAGGACTTCTTGAAAAGTGACGTGAAAGCATTGAATGTATGTGTTTAAATTGTTACGATCTTTTAATCGATGCTCTTTATAATGATTGATAAGTTTATTTCTAGTTACATTTTTTCTCTCATTAAACGTCTCTGACTGGACTTCAAAAAAGAATACTCCTAGGGTAACAAAGTCCTTAAAAGGTGGCGTACGTGGTATCGGAAAAGTATAAATAGAACCCAAAACGCAACAGTATATCATTTGAACATGAACATTCATGACCGACCCACGAGCCCAACATTTACTGGGAATTCTGATATTGAATTGTAATTAATGATAGATTATTTAATTATCTTATATGATTATTTCCCTACCACAATTAGGTCAATTAAACAAGACTGGTTTAAATGATAGTTTTATTTTCAGAACGTTTACAAACGTTTTCCGAACACCTTACGAAAAGTCACGAAAAATATATATATACATTTAGATTATTTAATGGCAATTAATCCTGTGACTATTATTATGAAATTACTTCCACATTACAGCTGACATCTTTACCAAAAAATCTTACAGTGAGGTGTAGTTCACGATTCAGCAATCGATGATCAAATACCTTGGATGTCATCTTGTAAAACAATTTATAAAAGTTAAGCCATCTTCGTGTTTAAAAGTAAGCCAGTGCGGTTTGGATATAAGATCTGAATGACTGCTAGCTGGGATGAACCTGTTGGAAAAAATACAAACCATTCATAACGAGCATATTGTATATTTCGATAATTTTTTCATCGGCCATAACTTGCTGAGGGAACTTCGTCAAGCTGGTTATAGTGCAACGAGTACTGTCCGTGAAGATAGAAATAAAAAATGTCCATTTATACCTCCTAAAGACATGAAGAAGAAGAATCGGGCACACTATGACTACCGCCAATGAAATATTGTTTGTCCGATGGTTCGATAACGGCGTATGCATTATGGGCACCAATTTTGACAAAATCCACTCTTTGGCCAAAAGTTCAACGATGGAACACTGCAGAGAAAGAAAAGTAGAAGTAGAAATCCTGAAGTCTGGATATTCTGAGAAACGGAGAGGAAATGGACCAGCTTCAATTACGCCGAAGCATCACTCAAATCTATTTGAAGCTGGGTGGTCGTTCAGATAGACGACGTAAGTCTTCATCTGCGGTGCCAAGTGTTGCAACGGATAGACAATTTCCCCAAAGATCGCCAAGTTAGTTGCGCTGCAGTGTTTGCCAGAAAAAAGTCGTTGGCAATGCGAACAAATGTGTTAAAACATTCTGCATACAAAACAACAATTGTTTCGAAAAATATCGCATATGCGCCAATTGCCCCTATTTAACGACAGTGTTTCTTTTTATAGAATAAAAATATTTTTGTTATTTTTTTTTGTGTAATATGTCTTCGATTCTTCCTTGGAATACGGTAATTTACTGGTGGTTTGGGTCCAAATTGGTTAAGTGTCGAAAAAATATGTACTATTTTTCGTATTTCCGTTTGCCTCTGTTTAGATATTAATCGTTCCAATTTTTCCCGCACAATTCGCCGGCGCTTAAATTCGTTTTCCATCGAACAAACGCGAATAAATCACTAATTGATAAATAAAGGAATAATAAATTCGTACTCGGCGAATGAAAGCGTGTAAAGCCGCAATCATTCGCTTTACACTTTATTGCGAGGTTCAATTACGCAAAAGGCGACAGACGACCCCAATTATTAAAATTATCGGAGCTCGGAATTACGACGGAAGACTCCCGTCCGACTCCGCGAAAGTTTTGCTTATAAATTCGGAATTACGAAGAAGACGACGACGAGACGAGAGGAATACGCTGAAAATAAGGGGCGCTTTGACGAGCGCGAAATTGGACGTCGCGACTCCTCTCTCTTACCCCCTTTTGTTTCTTCTTACCTCTCGCTAAATTAGAACGCCCCAGAAGTTTTCGCCGGCTTTAAATAATTGCCGAGGAAATTATTACTTTTGATCTCGCGAAGAGCGAACGTGGGAGACGTGGAACGCCGAGGTAGCGAGTTATCGTCGTTGAGGCGCGGGAATTAAATCGGCCCGATGTTACACCGACTTATTAGGGCCATTGTTTTAACGTCGACAGCGCGAATATTCGTCGAGAACGTGCGTTTCCTCTTCTTCCCCAGACGCATGTTGTACGCAAATAATCCGCATCGATATCGGGGAAAGTTCCTTCCCTCGACGGGTTATTTCGATATTCCCGGGGTGGGGTGATTTTCCCGCTAAAAATCGCCACTTCCGGTTTGATTTCCGCGTGCGTAAATTTGCAAATATCGCTCGTAAGCGTGGCTCGTAAGTCGACGAAACTTTTTAACTGTTCCTTGCGGGAAGTATTAAGCGAGATAAAGCTTAGGGGAAATCTTAAATCCCGTTAGCTCGAGAAGCTGGATTATCGGCTTTCGATCATCGGGAAAGGCACTTGCGCAAGTCTCCGGGGAATATTAAGGGATCGTCCTAAAACGGCGCGAAGTTGGCTACATCGAAAGGCGATAACACTTTTATAGGTGAGATTTCAAATATTTAGTCGGAGTCAACATGTACTATTGCGGCAACAAAAAATGGGACACTTAAAATAATGTAGTTTAAATCTGGCTTTTGCCTTGTCAAAAGTTATGTCATTTTGAAATCATTATTGACATATGTCATTATGGCGCATTTAAGTGCTACTGGAAAAATGGAAATAATTACATTACTTGGGGAAGGATAGTCCATAAGAAGACTAGGTAATAGATTTGGAGTGCCCAAAAGCACACACAACATTAAAAAATAAATGACTACAACGGGGAACTGTAGAAAGGCAAAGTGGTTCTGGTCGTAAATTAGTACGGAATTTTATGGAAGAAGAAAATCTTATTCAGTTTTTAAGGAATAATCCATTTGATACCGTGGTAAAAAATAACTAAAAATACTAGATTAATTTATTGTTTCCATTAAAAGAAGATTTGTTTCCAAGATTTTTATTTCAAATAAATGCATTTAACAGAATTTTCTTGCGTTCGTGGGTAAACTATTTTTGACATTAGACAAGATGATTGACGTGAACATGACAAACGACTGGTTTACACAGCTAAAAAACAGTCAAAATAGCCTATAAGACTTGTCCCGATTTTTGTTGCCGCAATAGTACATTAACTTGCACACCTAAATAAAATAGATTTCAAAAGAATATTTCACTCGTACATTGTTCTATGAATGCAACTGGCACTGAATTATTCAATGGAAATTACCGAAAATTACGGTGGAAATTCCACGTTCCACGACCTTGCTGCAACCGGGACGTCAAAGTCAAAAAAAAGAACATTTCTTAAACGTCATGAATCGATTTGGGGATATCCCAGAACGAGAAATTGACGATAACGCCATTAGAAGTACGCCCAAAAAAAAACACGGGAAAGAGCAAGGACAGTATCTGGAGAAAGTTTATGTAATTTTTCGTCGCAATAACGAGAGACTCCAGTATCCAAACTTGCATTTCCCTTTGAAAAATTGAGCCTTTAATACGAGAAAATACAATAAAAGTCCTTTGGAACCTTACTGCCAGTACATCTAAAATTTTCGCCTAGCAAATTTTTATCGATTCAATTTACATTCGTACGTACATACCATACGTATACCCATTCAAATATTCGTCGCTAGTATATACTCGCTCGCGTTCCGCCAGGTGCGCAAACCTCCAGAACAAATCGGGTTATTATTAATGAGAGCCGCTTCTACTTCCATAGGAGCGTATTCGCCGTGTAACTCCCTACCCCTAAATAATGTATATTAGCTTTACAGTACGGTTACCTCTCCCCGTTTAACTTGCTGTTGTTTGGGATGGGCTTATGAAAATTTATTTTGCCGCGTTAGAAAAACCGTGTCCCCCCGTTCGCGTATTCGGACGAGGATTTCGCATGTTTTAATTTAAATTGCTCGAATATCGCGCAGGAAAATGACTTAATCCTGCAGAATTCGCAACCAAATCGTTACGACGTGGTCTATGTCGAAATCGTGTTGAATGTGTAAAATAAATATACCGAGCGGGGGAGGGAGGAGGGGGCAATGTACGCCTCTCTTTTTCTTTGTGGTCCCTTATTTGCAGAACTTGTTCCGCTAACTTACCCAAACGACGACGAGATAGCAAACAAATGACATTTCGTGTTCGATCTCCAACTTAATCTCGTTGGAAGATCGACCCGACAGTTACCATGACATGGCACGGCGCGGCGGCGGGTTCTGTTTTATGTTGTTCCTAATTTCCGTATCGCATCTGAAAGGACTAAGTCGCTGTGGTTGTTTGTTTAGTGCGCAAACTTTAATTAAGTGCCGGTCATGTAACCGGTGCTTTAGTAGCGTTCGTACGTGTGTTATCCCCGTACTCGATAAGCGCAGCGCGAAAGCTCGTTCTACACCATTTTCGGGATCGTTTATCTTATCTGGGATTTGGATGGGGAAAATGGCAATTCTATGCGGAGGATAGAAGATAATTGTATTGTATTGTATTGTAATGAGGTGGGGTCTGGCCCAAAATGGTCCTTTGCACTGCGACCATGTTGATCTATTGTGCTTCCTCTTGTTTGTTTTATTTATTTATTTCATACGCTTAGGAACAGGATCAGCTCCTTCAATGGGAGTGTAAATAGGTCCTCCTCACTCAGCGTATATGCATGTAGTAGTCTATATCTCCTGTGGCCTAGTGCCCCACAGTTAGTGATCAAGTGTTCCATTGACTCCTCTTCTTCACCGCAGAATCTGCAAGTGTCCGTGTTGGATAAGCTCATTTTGTGAAGGTGCTTGTTACAGGTATAGTGGCCTGTGAGTGCCTCTGTCAGTGTTTTTAAGCTTCCATAGAAGATAATATTCAGGAAAAAATGGGATAATCGCCGAAATCGCTTAAGGATTTTAATAATGATGTAGAAATATGTAAAAGTCGAATTTATTAAAACGCCGAAAAGAGCAAAACAAAAAAACGGACAAAGATTCGAACCCCGGAGTTTATTTGTTGAAGTGTGAGTGCAGTAACGTTTATGTCGGTCAAACAGGAAGAACTTTCAAAAATCGCATGAAAGAACACGATAGAAGCTACAAATATAAGAAAATAGATTCAACTTTTGCTAACCATTATTTAGAAAACAATCATAAATTCAACACTAAATTTTAAATCTTACATATTCAAGACAAAGGCAGGAAACTTACTTTATTAGAGAATCAAGAAATTAAGAGATACAAAAAATTAGGAATAGCATTAAACGATCAACTAGATGTGAACAACTCCACCTTCCTAAATCGAAACTTGCAAATCCCTCACACCTTTTAGACTAAAAATTTTGTACAAATGTAAAAACTTTATATTTTACGTCGTCATTCATCCACCTGATGCAGCTATAGTATAGCAAAACAATATTGTCGTGTTTGTTACCTACAATAAATATTTGAAACTTTTTACACTTTATGTGTCTTTATTTCTTATAATGGAGTTTCAATATGTATCTCCTTCTTCTATCGAAAATATGGATTTTTTTTTTTTTTTATATAAAAGAACCTGTAAATTATTTGGGTAAACTTTTTACAACTACATCTTTTTTGCGCTAATCGTCCTTGTTTAACCTAGACGTTATCCTCCTCTAAACTTTAATATAGATGTTGCGAAGGACCACATGTACATACATATGTACATACATGGATGTATACTTTCCAAATCTACATGCGCATTTAATAAATCTGATGCAAATTATTTCCGTGTCCGGCGGTGTCGCACGGGGAACGGGACACTCGTTGATTAACTCGTTAATTTCATACGTACTACATGAAGTACGATACGGAACGTAATTCGCGCTAATTTATGCGTTAAACGCAATAACTGTATCGTAATACCGCGTTCGGATCGAATTATACATGTTTTAGCTTCGATATTGTACAATACATCTACGTTCGATATTGCGAATGCGAAAATCATCAGAAATTATTTTATTGTGCCATGGGCCGGCGTATTTGGATTTAATTATCGGAGAATAACCGCACGTATCGATAATTATCATTTAGGTAACTAGATATGTACATATCCTAATGCATTTCTGCTTTTGTAAACAATGCCTTAATTAAGTGCGCGAAAAAGGATTCGGTCACAAGCGATCGATTAGTGCAAAATAATTAGTGGAACTTTCGAAGGAACGAATTTTTTCCTATACATTTCGAAATCGGTATGTATTTTTAATAAGAATATTTGGAATTTTAATAAAAAATTCATCCTCAGTCGAAGGTACGCTCTAAGATTACAGAAAAGACAAGATCGTCACGTATCGCTGAATTTCACCGAATCGCAGTTCAAAACTACGATATTGCTTTCCCATGCACGTAAAGTTCCCGCGAAGGTAATTAAATACAGCGACCGACGACAACGGTCATCTTATAACATGGGCATCAGGTTAAAGAACCAGCGAATAAAGGCCCCAGCGCACTTACCGGCAACGGACGACTACGGGTCACTACACTACGGACGGCAATTTATTTTTTGCATGTACACTCCCAGTCACGGTAATTGGGACACCTCGTTAAACTTAGGATATTGTGCAATAAAAATTCAAAATCTTAGACAATACTCAGAATTCTACTGCCTAGTAATTATTACTGGTTAGTGGATCATACAGTATTATTAGGAATGCTGCACTAATGGAATTTACAATAGAACTTAATCTTAATTACAATAATCCCTAATAATCGCAATATAATGATTTCATAGTCTTACCGAAAGAAATATTCAAGTAGTATTACAATGCTTTATGTGTCATAAACATTTACAAGGGTGTTTCCAAGAACGATTTTATGGTCATCAAGGTATTATCCTATCCCTCTAGTACCTCGGGCCATTCACTTTACTTCTAAACGTCTCCGTGTACGCCCGAAGTGCAAGTGGGCGAATTTTGAAAGTATTAACAGTGAAAATGCCGCGTGGAAAACCGATCAGTGTTGAAAAGCGATCGTCCGTGATCACACTCGATAAAGAAGGGTATTCTGTTCGACAAATTGGCGAAAAAGTGCATCTGGCAAAATCTAGTGTAGCCAATATTATAAAACCGTACCGTACAACGGAAAATTTAAATGACCGTGATCGACCAGGTCCGTCTCGTATTACGACCAACGTTGATGATCAGCGAATCGTTTTAATTAGTAAACGAAATAGAAGACTGACAGCACCACAAATAGCAGCAGAATTCAATCGCGATCGTCAAAACGCGGTGTCAGTGAGCACTATTCAACGTCGCTTGCGAGAGGCAAACCTATTGGGACGAATTGCTGTACGGAAACCGCTACTAAGGCGAACCAATCATTTAAAGCGATTACAGTGGGCCCAACGACATCGAGATTGGACGGTGGAGGAGTGGAAAAATGTGCTTTGGACCGACGAATCCAAGTTTGAAGTGTTTGGACAAAATAGAAGAGTTTATGTTCGGAGATCAAAGACAGAAAAAATGCTTCGCGAATGTCTAGCACCCACTGTAAAACATGGTGGTGGCTCAGTTATGGTGTGGGGTTGTTTTTCGTACGCAGGAGTAGGAGATCTCGTTCGGACAGAAGGTATTATGAGAAAAGAACAGTACAGAAATATTCTAGAGCATAATGCTGTACCTTCTGGCCAGCGATTGATAGGGGAGAATTTCGCCTTCATGCAAGATAATGATCCTAAACATACGGCGTTAGTATGTAGGGATTATTTGAATACACAACAAACACAAAATACCTTGCCAATAATGTCATGGCCTCCACAGAGTCCCGATCTTAACCCGATCGAACTCTTGTGGGATGAGCTGGATAGACAGGTACGAAAAGTGGCTCCAACTTCTAAACAACACCTTTGGGAAGCTTTACAAGAACAATGGAACAGTTTACCACCCAACACACTTACAAAACTTATCAAAAGAATGCCCAGAGTTGTTCGAGCCGTATTGAATGCAAAAGGAGGATTCTTCTATTGAAAAAATATTAACTGTCCCAACTGCCGTGACTGGGAGTGTATATTAATGGAGCTGAGCTCATTTATCGGAAACGACCCTATCGACGACTCTCCATTAGTACGCATGGAAAGCATAAATTGCCGTCCGTAGTGTAGTAGGCCGTGGCCGTAGTCGGTAAGTGTGCGCGAGGCTTAAGGCGACGAGAAAAGAAATCGCGCATCTATATGGTAAATTCTAACACGTCTACACGTAGTCGGTAGTAACTCTAACGTGATTAATAATTATTAATTTAGTAATTCTCATCTGCGGACTGACCAGAAATTGTTTCGGAAACAAACAACGAAAACCATTTGTAATTGGCTGCGCCTCATTAAACCGCACAATAAGACGTAAGGAGTAACGGACAAAGGAGCTTTATTGCATTTTAGAATTAATATAGCGTTGCCAGTCTAGTTTAAAATAATTTTCCCACACATTGCTGGTGCATGTTGCCAAAACTTCATTCCACACATCAATAACTTTGTCATCTTCATAACCGTCTATACCAATGTTAGCGTTATAGTACGCCTTTGCCTTAGCCCAAATTAATTCGATGGCATTAAATTCACATTGGTATGGTGGTAATCTTAATACTTCATGACCAGCCTTCCGTATTAATTCATCGATAACATAGATCTTTTCTGGTTTATGTATTTTCATTAGGTTTAATAGTTCATATTTTGTTAATTCGTTTGAACAATTTATATTATTCTTTTACAACCACTCGATTATATCTTGTTTCTTTGTGGAAGTATTCGCCACTTTATTTGCTACAAACAATATGGTACGGAGCATTTACATCACTATAAGTGTTGGTTGTCTCAGTTGTAGCAAAAAAATTTCCATCCACTACGTAAACAATTCACTGTTCATTTCTCCGTGATAATCAGCAACATTCGATTTTGTGGCAAATACTAAGCTGACATTCTCAACAAATCCTTTATAAGATCCGGCGTGAATGACGATGAAACGTTTACCATCATGACACTTACAGTGGAGGCATCTTGCCATGATTTACCTCTAGTGACCTTGGCATAAATCCACGTTTCATCCAAAAAAATTACCTCTCTTGAGTGTCTTGAAGATAGATTATTCATATACAATCTTACAAATATGCTTCTCCTACACACTATATCAAATTTTTCCACCAAAGCACGACAGTTGCATTCTTTTAAATTCGAAACCCATTTCTCGCAATAAAATAGGTAATGACGATTTTCCCAAGTGCACAAATTCCTTTAATGCCAATTCAGCCTTGAGGCTTGAAAGCGTAACATGTTTTCCTAAAAATATTACTTGTGCATTTAATACATTAAAACCAGCAAAATTAATCTTTACGTTCTTTATACATATTGCAAATTATGTTTTTCACTTTCATCTTAGAAGAATCAAGTAAATCTGTCGTTTCTGGTTTGGATCGTGGTGTTTACTGTCCAGGAGATGACAACTTAGGATTTTGTGCCTTCCGTTTTCTAATTGTACATACAGTTCTCCTAGAAATATGAAGAGCATCTGTCACCCTCTAAAATAGATATTCGTTACATACTAATTCATTTATCATCATTTATTTAGTGTAATTTTTCATCATAAACAGCATGAACGGAAATAAAGGGGGTTCCATTGCCATTTTCTTTTGCAAAATAATCACACCGATTTAGCACTAGTTCCTGTACCTGCGAGCTTAAACGTTTACCAGGCATTCTCTATAACAATAAAAAACAAAAATATTATCCAAATATACAAAGAACCTGTACGAATAATAAGAAACGATTTTTAAAACAGAATTGTACTAACCACAAAGCGAATTCCAGATATTATTTGCCCTTAAAAGAACAGTTCTTTAATGAGATATTAACAAAATACATATAATACTTACTGAGAATATTGGATGGATGAAAACGAAACGAAATTTTTAAGCCACACAGGTTCTAATACTAAAAAGCTGTCAAAACGCAAAAATATCATCGAAAAACGGATGGCATTGGAATGAAGCAAATCTAAACGTTCGTTGTACTTCTTTGTCTGACACATTGTCATAAATCCTG
Organism: Chrysina gloriosa; assembly: GCA_038088585.1. NCBI lineage: Eukaryota > Metazoa > Arthropoda > Insecta > Coleoptera > Scarabaeidae > Chrysina > Chrysina gloriosa. The sequence goes on along the minus strand of CM076089.1, from coordinate 231,680 downwards.
CAAATTATTGAAACATACTTCTTAACTTAGAACGCAAACGTTTTATTGGTGGTCTTTGTCTAACATATAGAAGTTTGATACGACGTGTATGCGTTATTTGTCGTTGCTAGTACTGTTAGATGATGACGTGTGTGCAGAGATCCACTGGAGGGATAGTAGTACATAGATATTCTAGCCTGCGGCTTCTCTATGTCTACCTTCATTCACATCGAACGTTTGTTTCTCGCTCGCTACCCACTCTATATAGGCCCTATATATCAGAACTGGAAGTCCGTATTGTATTCCGTATAACAAAGCACTCGCTAGTTCTACAGTTTCTACGCTATCTACGACGACGAAGCGGCATTTCGACGCAATTGTACTACGTAGCCGCGGCGGCGCGGCGCTCGGAAAACCGGGTCACCGAAAACAATTGAAAATTCAGGAGGAACAATGCCCGACGAAAGTATTAATTAAGTGTGTCGAGATTGAATGGCGATGCACGAAACCGACGTGTCGCAGATTCACGTGTAATTACCGTCGAAGGCTGAAGGAGAAAAAAAGCCAGAACAAAAAGGGGTGTGGGGAGAGAGAGAGAGCCAATTACGCGAGGAAAAATTGCGGTGTCGGAGTATAACGACGCGGATTTGCTCGATGGGTGGTGCTTTTGATGTTCTCCATTCCGAAAATGAAGAAACTTTGTATAGGACCTCTATAGAATTTTTCATTTATGTACGTGACGTATCTTGGAAAATTACAGCAAAATTAGTATCTTGGAAAATCGTATATGTACGTGGACGTGCGCCAGCTTTTTTATAAAAACCAATTGGGTTCCCTTTTTCTCAAATATTCCTGATTTTCAATCCCATATTTAGTTTTATCCAAACTCAACATCATCGCAAGCATACTTTCACCATTATTATTTTCTGCACGATAGCGTTCCTGTCAAACTTCGTTGCTATACACATATACGAACTAAATAACCGGAATTATTCTCTCGATAATTACGAGTAAAAGGAGCATACCTACTACGTACGTATGTATATGTCGAGTCGCAAAATAAACTACACCGCCGCGGCTTGTAACAAAACGTATTACTAAAAGCTCGATCGCGTGCTCGGAAGTTAATTAAATCTCCAGGTACTCAGCCAACATGGATTTAATTAATTTTCACGGCGTTCAAAGTTAATAAGCATAAAAAATATGCCTACGACGCGAATTTTTAATGGTACCTACTTTGTAATGAAGGCGGTATTGTCGATGTAACATCCATTATCGATTGATAGAAATGTACGAGCGTATGTATTTGGTTTGCAAAATGTATCTCTATACCCGCATACGATCTGGAAACAGACGACCACGCTGTGTGCTTTGAATATTTCGTACCTACATTTAATTCGACGAATGAACTAGCCGGACAGCAACGCCTTTATTAGGAATAATAGTAAAAATCGATAACGTCCCTTTAACGAAATTGTTGAATTAGATTTAAAATGTTTAAAAATCATTTCTATTCTATTTTCTCCTCAATTTTTTATAATACACGGAACATTTATTATTAATTTAGTCTGTTTCAAACCGTAAACTGTCAAAATTACGTCGATAATTTGGATTGTTTTTGTTGGTATTTTTATAAACACGAAAATACGATTTGTTTGACAATTGTAATGAATGTAGATTTAATTTGTTTGAAAAGTTAGATCGCCTACGAAAAGAAAACTGAATTTGTATAAATCTGTCACATTGACGTGAAATTTGTCATTGTTCGCTTATTACTTGTCACTTGTTGTTTGTCAATTGTCACTTGTCATTTGTCACTTGTCACTTGTCAAATGTCATTCGTTAAATAGCATTTGTTTTGTTCGCGTTTTGTATATATTTTTTTTTGAAGATAACTTACTACTGCTAGTGTCACCTCACAATTAATCCTAAGTACTCAGTACTTGTTAGAGGGGTAGGATCGCCGTTATTATTGGACGCGATTTTGCGTCTGTAGTCGTCTGACCGATCATATATGTACATTAGAAAACGTCAGTTATCACGTCTGTCATATGACATCTGAATGTTTTTAGTACTTCTAATTTGTCACTGAGGTTTTGATCGCCGGAATATTACAGAAAAAAAAATTAAAGTAGATTCCACCCCATGTTAATTAAAATAAAAAATACTTTCACTGTTACTAAATCTATGAAGTAGGCGTAGCTGGTCAGTCTATTTTTCGCCTCAAACTTGACTTTTCTTTTCCGTTATTTTTTTTTTTAGCTTTTTCCTATTTTTCATATAACAAAAAGCAATCGCACCGTCTTCGGGAACGTATCAGGATTTTCTCTTAGAGGGAACAGAATTTCAACTGTTACTAAATTTGTCAAATAAGCGCTTGTCATTCTAATTTCACTCGTAAAACTTGATTTAAAAGTTACGATTTTTTTCTTTCTCTAAACCGTTTTACTCTTTGTTATTTTTGACAAAAGGCGATCGCTTCCTCGTTGTCTACTACTACGATTTCTTCTTCAAAAAGACGAAAGAAACGGTACATGAACCGTCACAGAAATCTGTCAAATACGCGCCAAATGTCACTTTGGCGCTCGAATCTTGCGCGGGCAATTTTAAATTAAAAATTATAACTTTTTTGTTTTTCATTTTCGATTAACCTTCCTATACTCACGCATACGGTCTGTGAGACCGATTTATATAGTATAGTATACGTCTTTCATTTTGACGTGAGTATAGGAAGATTAACGGTATGACACAAGACAATCGCATCTTCTTCAACGTCAAATGACACTTTGGAACGTTAACTTAAAGTTACTTTCAGTTATGGGAAGATTTTTAACCTCAAAAAATGACTTCAAAGTCGTAAAATTAATGGTTATAACCTCGCAATATTGACGTATCTAGAATACGTCAATAATTCATTAATTCATTAATTGTTAATTATCTTTTTTATGTTTTGCTTTTTGTTATTTTTGACAAAAGACAATCACTTTTTCTTCTTTTCGTACTACGATTTCTTCTTCGAAAGGGAAAAAGAAAGCGTACATCAACCGCCACGAAATCTGTCAAATACACGTCAAATGTCACTTTGCCACGCGAATTTTGGGCGGAAAATTTAAAATTAAAAGTTACAACTTTTTTGTTCTTTTGTTTTTCGGTTTCGGTTAATTGTATGACAAAAAGATAATCGCATCTTCTTAAACGTCAAACGTCGCTTTGGAACTTTCACTTAAAGTTACCTTCAATGATGGGCAGGTTTCTTAATCTCAAAAATTGACTTCGAAATCGTAAAATTAATGGTTATAAGCTCGCGATATTAACCTATGTAGAATATGTGAGGTTTCATCAATTGTTAAAATTATATTTCTTATGTTTTGCTGTTGGATATTTTTGACAAAAACCAATCGCTTGTTCTTCTTTTTTTCTTACTACGACTTCTTCAAAAAGGATGAAAGAAACGGTACGTCAACTGTCACGAAATCTGTCAAATACACGTCAAATGTGATTTGTTATTCGAATTTTGGGCGGGAATTTTAAATTGAAAATTATATTTTTCTTTCGTTTTCGGTTAATGGTGTGACAAAAGACAATCGCATTTTCTTCAACGTCAAACGTCTCCTTGAAATTCAACTTGAAGTTACTTTCGGTGATGGGCAGATTTATCATCTTCAAGAGATGACTTCGAAGTCGTAAAGTTAATGATTATAACATTAACGAAGATGTAGACGTAATGGTAGAATGCGTAAGATTTCATTAATTATTATGTGTTGGCAACAACAATTAGCAATTACGAAGGAAGCCGTTAAATTAACACCCCATATACACACATCCGAATTTTGCAACATTTTATTCGCAATAATTATCGATCGTCGTTAATATGACGTAAACCTAAATATTCTTTCCGTCTATTTCCTTAATTAATTCGGTACTCGTTCATTGAATCGGGCAATAAACGCCATTAACACGTTAACCGTCCGAATTGAATTACATAATCGGTTATGTAATTACGGCCCGTACGGCAGCAAATTCCTTACGCGGCCCGTTACTGCGGATAATTGTATGCTCCTTAGCTATCTGACAATATGTCTTGAGCATAAAGGATCGATATGTATGCTATGCGACCGCCATGCCCGGAACATTTATCGCATACGATTAATTCGATCGTTTGCCCGTATACGGGGGCACGGACCACCCAAAATACCGGAACTTGTGCGTAGAATAAATTAGACGACCGCGAAGTTGTGCGTAAATGTTATGCGGAGGGGAAATTAGGATATTGAGTGGAGTTATGTGCAAAATCGTTTCGATAGAAGACGAAAATAGGGAATGTACGTACGGTGGTTCGGACGATTTTTCACTCTGTTCGGTTTGAAATAAATCATTTTTCGTTTTGTACAAGGCAGCAGTAAAAAATGAAAGGGGAGATCGGCAAAGACGATAACCGTCGTAGAGTCACAAAGAAAATTGCGAGGAGATATCAAATAAAAGGTTGGAATTACAAAAGGACCGCGTTGATAGTATAAGATTCAAAAGCGAAATGGAATATCAACGAAATCAATTATTTTAATTTAATTTTGTTACTTGAATAGAAAACTATATACGAGAACCAAGAACAACCTAGGATGACCACAAAATGATCTTATTATTTACGTTTATTCAGCAACTAGCACTGACGAGTCATAATAAGGATAAAACTATAGACTACAGTTGCAGTTCGCGAAAAACAAAGCATAATTCCCTCTGTGAAAATTAATAATATATGCAAATTGCTTAGTAAGCCATTGCACAGCTATGTACTTTGCAAGCGGCCCAATGAACGAGTCTGATAAGCTGGTTTTGTTGAGAATCATTTCAGATGATTGGGATTTGTTTATAATTTTTTTAATTTCTCGTTCTGTTCCACCCCATATTTGCAGTAGTTTTGGTTTATTTCTTTTACTTTATCTGTCTCTTTTTATTATAATATCCAATTATCATCTTATTGTATTGTAAATAGAAATAAACGAATTTTAACTTTGTATATACCGCTTTATTCACTTAATAATAATAACAAAAAGCAATCGCACCGTTTATGTGACCGTATCAAGATTTCTTTTAGAAGGAACAAAAGAAAAAGAATTTCAACTGTTACTAAATCTGTCAAATAAACAGTTGTCGCTTGTCCTTTTAATTTCACTCGTAAAACTTGATTTGAAAATCACGATTTTTTCTTTCTCCAAACCGTTTTAGTTTTTGTTATTTTTGACAACAGGCAATCGCTTCTTCTTCTTCTACTATTACGATTTCGTCTTCAAAAATACAAAAGACACAGTACATAGACCGTCCCCGAAATCTGTCAAATACACGTCAAATGTCAGTTTGGCGCTCGAATTTTAATGGTATGACACACAACAATCGCATCGTTTTAAACGTCAAACGTCACATGAAGCGTTAACTTACTTCCACTGTCATTAAGTCTATCAAGTAGGCGTCGCTAGTCAGTCCAGTTTTTCACCTCAAACTTGGCTTGAAAATTTTGACTTTTCTTTTTCTTATTTATTTCAATCGTTGTGCTCCTTATTATTCTTAACAAAAGACCATTACTTCTTCTTTGCTTACTACGATTTCTTCTTCTTCAAAAGGGCAAAAGAGGCGGTATATAAATCGTCATCGAAATCTGTCAAATACACGTCAAATGTCACTTTTCCGCTTGATTTTTGCGCGGGAAATTTCAAATTGAAAATTATAACTCTTTTCTTTTGCTTTTCATTTTTGGTTAACGGTATGACACAAGACAATCGCATCTTCTTCAACGTCAAACGTCACTTTGGAACGTTAACTTAAAGTTACCTTCAGTGATGGGCAGATTTCTTAACCTCAAAAAATTACTTCGAAATCCGAAAGTGAATGGTTATAACCTGCCAATATTAACGTATGTAGAATACGTGAGGTTTCCTTAATTCTTAATTAAATTTCTTATGTTTTGCTTTTTGTTATTTTTGACAAACGACAATCGCTTCTCCTTTTTTTGTACTACAATTTCTTCTTCAAAAAAACGAAAGAAACAGCACTTCAACTTCAATGTTGAGCAAATAAAGATTAAGATTAAGAGTAAGATTAAAATTCTCCTTCGAAATTATTTACTTTAATAAAAACGAATTTTATAGTTTAAAGGTCAGATTTTTGTTTGATTCTGCATTGCAGAAACATTGGAGAAACAGCTCGATTCACAACGCAACGGTAGCTCATCGATTTTGCTTATTATAATATCGATATTTACTATACGCACGGTGTGACAACTTATTCGTATTGGGTAACCGTTGTTTATCAATAAACGGTTTCATAACATATTACGAGTACCATAATATTTACCCATTGCGATGACGTGCACGCAGCTTATGCAAGAATTAATACAACCGCGCCGATAAAATGATTGTTAATATATTTTTAGAATCGTCGAAATTATAAGTGAACAGATGAACAGTACGTAGATGGGAATATCACCAGCAAAAAGAGATATTTATAACTTCAAATTATGGGATTTACACAACAAAAAACGGCCAAATTCGTGGATCTGATCATTATTTGTGATGAAAAGTGAATCTTGTACGGAGAGTGGTCCGACAAAGCTGAGCACCCCAAGCACTTCCCAAAAAAAAGAGCCCGGACCTCTCACCGCCTAATTATCACATTTTCAAGCATCTAAATAACTTTCTCGAATTATTTATTGAAGTTTAAAGTTCAACATATGAAACGCGCAAAAAAGAAGTAACTTAGATCTTCGTTTAGAAATCAAAACCTAATACAACCGTCTTATTTAACTCCCCGTTCGAGTCCGGATAGTGAGGAGATAAATGGGCGAGGAAAATCCTAGTCTTTTGCTTATTGCGGTCGCATCTTGCGGATATCACACGACTTCTCGAAAACCGCAGAAGTAAGCGGATATCGCGGATGCAGATACGTGCGAATTCAAGTGACTTGTGGTCAAGTTATATGCGCAAAAGTAACAAAAATATACAGTAATAGATACATACGTAATCTATGTTTTGTAGCGGTAATTACGAAATAAGTCGCGACAGCCTACATACACACAGAACTAGTCGCATACAGCGCATCGATTTAGTGTAGGTACTGACTCTAGACTGGGAAGTCGGCGATGCTGTCGTAACATACTTCGTAATTGTACGTTGTCACCGTTGTTTGCTCAGCCTAGTTATAAAACTTGTTTGATTTACGTTTAGGTCAAATCCAGTTTCTTAATGGATCTAAAACTAAATCGAAAAACTCCTATAATGATAATAAAAATATGCACTACATATGTAGATAGTTTCGGATCAAACACTTTACATTTTCTATTATTACACCGGGGCATAACTAAAAGTGTAACCTAAGTAAATTGATGAATACACAAACAAAACCTAAATATATAACCGAGTGAGGAATGTTGTTCATGCCACACGCAAGCTGAAATATCAATTTACCTTGATGACGCGGTTTGTGTTTGCGTTAGAATTTAGCGGATTATTTTTATTTTCCGTTTGATATTAGTGTAGTCTCGAAGTGTGCATTATCGCTATAAAAGCAATCACCTCTAAAAAGCATTTTAATTCGTCCTAGGAATTTGATGTAATTGTTGGCATTCTTTGCGTTTTAACGAGATTGTAAAATGGTACTTATACGACCACAATTAGAAGCTTATATTCTAGTCTTTGTTTTGTGGAAAATTTTGAGAAAAAACCTAGCCCTTTAATGAGTATGACGAAAATTAAAATCAACCGATTCATACAGAAAGATAGAAATGTTAGTTAGTTTCTTCGGTTTGGGAAATCTCTTGGCTTCGGCTTTCGCCATTTGGCCATTTTCACCAAACTTCACTGACTCGAAGAAATGTTAGAACGCCGAAATGAAACGGTAATGGAAAGTTTAAAAAATAAGCGTTTTTTGCGGAAATCATTTAAAAAGGCAGATGGAAAATTTTATCTAGAAGGAAGTTGAAATAGAACTAGAAAAAAGGTGCGAAAAAACTAGAAAGACAAAAATTGCATCGGCGAAAATACGACAAAATAAAATTAGTTTCGGAAAAGAAATAAAAGTTAAAGCTTAACGTCCTTTAGTGCGTGTGACAAAAATTAAAGTTAATGAATTCGCAACGAAAGGCAGAAATGTTAGAACGCCGAAAGGAAGCGATTATAAAAAGTTTTTAATGAAAATTATTTGAAAATCCAGATGGGAAATTTTATCGAGAACGAACTAGAAAAAAAAATCAAAAAAAGATGCGAAACAATTGGGAATACAAAAGTCACATCGTCGAAAATACGACCAAAAAAGAAATTAGTTTAATAAAAGAAATAAAAAGTTTCAGATTAACGTTCTTTAGTGCCTGTCATAAAAATTCAAATTAATGAAGTCATAAGGAACAACAGGAAACGATAATAAAAAGTTAAAAAAACTGCTGTTTTTTATGAAAATTATTTAAAAATCTAGATGGGAAATTTTATCGAGAAGTAACTAGAAATAAAACCCAAACAAATGCGAAAAAGATTGGAGACGAAAGCTACATTGTCGAAAATAAAACAATGTTTAAAAACATAGTAAAAACAAGTTAAGGATTAGGAGGAAACTAGCAATATTTATAAACGACGACTTAACTAAAGAGGAAAATAGTAATACAGGAAAACATTGGGGAAAAAACTGGTAAAAACAAGCCTTAAGAGATTCGAGGTTGACAATTTCTCATGGGGCGGGAGTTTCGAAAGGGGAAAATGAATAAAAGAACGAACTCAAAAGTAATAAACCAAAATGATAGGGGACTAGAAAACGGAAATGATCAGGGCGAAAAATAAGGACACGATGAAAACGAATAAACGAACAGGAATGAAGAATATAAAAAAGGGGAATTGATAGTGATTACAAAGACTGTCGTGTAGTTGTGAGGGGAGAAGACAAATAAAAATATACGAATTACATATTGAGAGCGTGAAAATGGAATACTAGAAGAAGCAAAGATAATAAAGCACATGGGGAGAAACGTCGCATTATAGGCATAACAGAAATAAAGGCGGAAGCATGAGACATCCAAAAATTAAATAAAGCACAGGTGCAGCATGTTTTGTTCAAGCACAAAGGATAAGAAAAATGCTAAAAAACGGGGGTAGAAGTGATCACAAAAATACGGTACGTGAAAAGATTAATTATAGAAAAATACATAAAGGAAGAGAATGGTAGCTGTAAGGCAGAAGAAACAAAAACAAAAACGCATTCTCTCCTGTAACACTTCCTGTCATTTGTCATTTTGTCATGTCATTTGTTCCTGCATTTTTCACTCTCTCTTCTTCATTTTCCTACAAAGCTTGTTCGCATTTATATTTAATGCAGTATAAGTAGTTTTATCTTCATTCCCTTTCCGCAATCATCACGATCTTGCCAATTTTTTCAATTTATGATACTTCCACATTTCTTCATCAAACCGAAAACGCACTAGATTCTGTAACATTTTCTATAGGTATCACTTATTCCTGCATTTATTCACTCTCTCACTTCTTCGTTTATCTACAAAATGTTTGTTTGCATTTAGATTTAATGAGATATAGGGTTTGTTTCCTTAGAGAAGAGCACATTACGTCATGAAAATATGCGTGAAATGTGACGTCTCATTGACTTTTGCTAGTCGGTTGCCATGGTAACGTATACAGAATAGCAAATTTGGTTCATTGCGCCGCTGACGTAATGTGCTCTTTTCTAAGGAAACAAACCCTAAGTAGTTTTATCTTCATTCCCATTCCACAAGCATCATAATCTTGCCAATTTTTTCGAATCAACGGTACGTCCACGTTTCTTCGTCAAAACAACGCACTTTCTATTACACCCCCAATCGTTCGAATGCGAAAAACGATAATGCACTAATTTCTGTCATATTTTCTATATCATTTATTCTTGCATTTATTCTCTCTCTCTCTATTCTTCGTTCTTCTATAAAGTTTATTCGCATTTATATTTAACGCAGTGTAAGTTGTTCTATATTCATTTCCTTTCCACAATCATCACAATCTTGCCAAATTTTTCGAATTAATAAGATTTCCACGTTTCTTTATCAACACTTTAGCAACACTTTGTGTTGCTCTCCTCACTTCGCAATTGAAGTTTTAACGCACAGCACTTTCTGATGTTTATCTTGTTCATTTAGATCAGGCATGGGCAACCTTTTTTCTAGAAGTTTTATGCTATGAGTAATCTTGAAAAATATACATTTTTGTAGTATCCTTATGATTCATTATGAATTAAGTTTAGACGGGCCGTGCTAATATGCAACGAAAGAATTCAGTAGCGGGCCGGACAAACCTTACTCGAGGGCCGCATGTGGCCCGCGGGCCGAAGGTTGCCCATACCTAATTTAGATCATCTCTTCAAGTGTTAGATTTGAACTTTAGTCCTCTTTTCACCCGTTTTGTTCCGCTTTTTCTGTACCTCGCTAAGGATTTGAATTCTTTCACTCTCCTCCTTCTCTCCTTTTCCATATCATGTATTTGATCTATCTATTTCCTTCTTAACCTTCTTCCTTCTATTCTTTCTATTTCCGATATTCTCTTTATGATTCTTTTATGGTTAATCGTGATAATAGGACTGTTCAAGTTCATTTTCTATTTCTTGATTAATTATATCAATTATTGTTCTTTGGATCGTAATTTCTTTGGTTTCTTCATTTCTTATTCTGCTCCACTTCGTTTTACACGCCATTCTTCTTAAGGTGCTTGATATTTATAGTTTCATGGTATAGTCTAGAATGTTAAATATAGTGAAACGTTTTTATTCTACGAGTTTTATTCTTTCTGCTTCATATCTATTCCGTTTATGTTAGTTTCATGTTTCCTATGCATTATTCGGCTTTCTCTCGCGTAGTAGATTATTTTCGTTGCATGTTATTGTCCAATATTCTACTTATCATTGAGAAAGCTCAACTAACACGGATGATCAAATGGAATATAGCATTTAAGTCTTTTTCTTACTTACTTGTTAGATGCAGTTTTCTCATGTGATAGCTTTTCCGTAATCTATTTTGTCATCGTCGTTTTCTGACTTATTCTGCGTCTTAGAAGGAAATCTGATTTCACCGATTTTGATGAAAGTTGAATATGTTTTCGTTCATGAAAATCTAGGGGGCACGTATTTTTTTGGTATAAGCTCAAATTGAAATTAAGGGGGAGGCCAGTGAAAGTAACCATTAGAGAAAAGCATGTTAAGGGGAATTTAGCCAGTTTTCACATAGAATCAATCAATCAAATGAGACCGATTGCAAAATGTTTCTTAAATCAAATAATTAAAAGTAGTTTTCATTCATTTCATCATCACCTAAGTAAGTAAATTTTGATTATGCACCAATGACGGTCTTAGATTTGGCTTTATCATCGTTGCTTTTTGACCGCCGAAATGATTTTGTATCTTACTCTTCTTCGATTTGCCGAAATTTACAGGCGATAGCCCTTCTTGGGTGATAGAAGTCATCTCAGGAAGCAAATTCGTTTCTGCGCGAATTATCGTTTTCCAAAAATACGCATCCATTGAAAAGAAATATTTCGAGCGAGAAAGGTTTAAACACGTACAAACTAGGAAGCAAATTTAGGGTGAGCAATTTGCTATAACAAAAAAATTGTCTAATCAAGTGAGATGCCGTTTGTTGGAGATTTTGAAGTAATGCTTACACTCCTCTCTTGCTAAGGAAAAGTGCATTTTCATCAATATCAGATTCCCAAAAAATATATATACATTGATAAATAAATATTAATTTTTATATTTTGATTTGATCGGACGTCCATTAAAAAATAATAATAAACAATTCGAGAGAGAAGGGTTAAAGCATATAAAAACTAAGAAGCAAATTTTGGGCAAGCGATTTTCTATAACAAAAAGAATTGTGTAATCAAGGGAGATGCCGGTAATTGAGCATATCAAAGTAGTTCTGATACTTCTTGCTAAGGAAAGGTGCATTTTCATCCCACGCCCTACACGGGCAGAAAGATAATGTGAAACAAGATGATGTTTGAATTTTAAAATCCGAAACTGCAAAATTTCCCACAGTCATCCTCTCCTCTATACCACATTCCTAACAAATATTGATAAATAAATATTAATGTGTCTATTTAGATTTTATTCGACGCCGTAGAAGATCTTGTCATCTATACCAGATTCCTAGAAAACATTGATAAATAAATATTAACTTTTATATTTTGATTTGATCCGATGTAAAAAGCCATTCGTATCTGTAATAGATTTTTTGCAGACAACTTGAATATGAAGGTTATAGTTTGGATTTTCATCGACTACAACACTAAAGATATGTTTAAAAAAAAACGTTAACATTAACCAATAAAGTTTCGCTTGACAAGATAAATTTTACTACTACTCTCGTTCATTACTATCCATTGTGAATAACAATAATAATAATAATAACTAATTTATTTCGATTTTATGTCACTAACTCAAATTCGCTCAGTTTCGAACGCGATGCTTTTTATTTTCCATTCGTAATAACTGTATTAATAAGTAGTATTCATCGCACGAACATATTATATTTGTAGATAAATTCATACGTGTGTGCTCGTATATTCATTAACCGAGGCCTGTACGTTTACCAACATATTCATATTGCAGTTTATTAATTTTCCGGCCATTCGAAAACCGAACGAAACCGCCGCAACAGCCGTACAAATATCAACTTTCAGCATAAAACATCCGTTGCGCCGTACATAATTAAAACTAATTCCACGCAACGTTAAAACGAAGTCAGCGAGAGAGCCCCCGGACCGGGCGAAAGAGGACACGCCAAAACTGATAATTGTCGGTAATGTCAGTTTAGTTCGGTAATAACGAATTCGAATGCTATTATTCTAACCCAATTCGATGTTAATTGTATTCCGTCTCTATTGATGAATTCACCATACTATAGCAAACGACGCCGCTTTCGTCGAAGCTTTGCTGCAGCTTCTGCGTTGTTAAGTTAATTTAACGTTCGTTCGATGCGTGCGTTAGCTGCTACACGCTGCTAACCTTGTTTTCGTGTCGGAAACGATACCTTACTTAACGTACAGGCATGCAACAACGTCCATTTTAATTAAACTGTAGTGCATTGTGTATTTTGTACGATGTTTGTTTATGTTGCTTTAGTGGATACGGGAGCGAATTGAAAAGGTATACGCGTTAATTTCGTGCATGCAATCCTTAGATATAACCGCGTTTATAAAGAAGGATGTTCAAAATCTAATATAACGAAAGGATTGGGCGTGAGGAAGGTGGGATGATAGGCGCTTTTAAAATGAAATATTTCAAGAAAATCTGTGGTCTTTTAATAAAAGAATACTAATAAATTATTACAATTACTATTATAGCCTTCAACATATACGCGGCGGTGTATACATCTTTATCACAAACTCCTTTAAGTCATGATTATATGCTGGGAAAGGTTTCCTTTTATAAATCTGTTTTCGAGATCATTGAAATGAATGAGATGAAAAAATATGTGAAGGCATAAAAAGTCCCTGCGATAATCGACCTATACGATAAAGGATGCCTTTAAGGTGATTGGAGACAGGTTCCTTGATGTTATCAATAATTCTTTAAAATACGGGGCATTTCCTAAGTGTTTCGAACCGACAACAATTACATACATCAGTTGCTAGAGATCAATAATTCTATTAAAAATGAGGAATTCGGGCCTATTAATACCGTTCCTATTTGCGAAAAACTGCCGCAGGATCAACTCGTTCAGTTTTGCGACAGAAACCAAGTGATAAGTCCACACCGATCTGATTTTAGGGATAAGCATTCTTGTGAGAGTGTAATATTAAGTGTTAATGATAAATAGTTGAAAGCTCTGGATGGAAATGAGTTGGTGTTAGACGTGCCCTTGAAACAGTAAACCACGATCTGTTGCTCAAGAAACTGAAGAAAATGGATTTATCAGGACCCGTATATAAAATGGTTTGAGTCGTTTTTATCATTAAGGAATGTTAAATTTAAGAATAGTGTTTCAGATAAAATTAGAATAGAGACGGGTGTCCCTCAAGGAATAGTGTTAGGTCCCTTTCTCTTTATTATATGCATAAATGATACCGTTAAAAATATCGTAAATTGTAACATTTCTAGTTTCGTCGATGATAGGATGATATATGTGACAAGGACGAATATTGACGAATTGGTGTTTATCATTAATCATACTTTGAGCGACATATTTGAATGGCTTTGTGACAAGCAAACGTGTGTCAATGTAAATAAGTCTAAATATATTTTGTTTGCTACCAACTATATATGTTACAACAAATTGATCATATAAAATTTGAAATTTAATTAGACAGGATTGAACTCGATGAGGTCACCGAAATTAAATACTTAGGGGTCATTTTAGATAATCGATTAACCTTTAAAAGACATTCTACTTATGTTGTGGGTGAAATATCGAGAGAAGTGTATTTTCTGTATAGAATTGGAAAAAAACCTCAGTTCTTATATGCAGGTATTAATATATGTATAAGGCTCTTATTTCGCCACATATGGATTTCTGTTCAACTCTTCTCTCTCTCAACTCTAATAGACGTACACCAATCAGTATGATGCTCGAAGTATTGCATTTTATAAGTGTTTTCAACACTCTACATTTTATTTATAAGATACTTAACTACTTATCTAGGCAGCTTGTGTTTGTGTAACAGATTCATACATATAACACCAGAAAGAATTTTTATAGATATATACAACCCGTCAATAAACATAGAACAGAAAATACATTATTCTCGAAAGAAATAAAAATGTGTTTTTAGGAGACAATTGAGACACTACATCATAAGTAGATTTAACTAATAATTAATAGTAATTCCCTATATTAATATGTTTGTTATAGCTTTTTTCTAAGTAAATTATTATTATTATTATTATTATTATACAGTGTGGAAGTATAGATTGGAACAAAATCAATAAAATATGTAAATACGAAAAAAAAACGATCAGGCACGTCAACCCCAATTTTTAATGCGAAATTTTTAGAAAAACGTCATTATTGTCGCAGATATGACGTCATTTCCTGTTCTTTTAAATGTTAATCCCAATTTTTGATAGCGCCATTCAGAGGAGAACGTTTTTCTGCATACAGAACGATGATTTCTGAAAGAGGTATTATTCAATTTAACCAAGTTCAACTCAACTCAACTCAAAAGTCACAAACAAATTTAAAATTCGTCAAATTAAATGGTAAAAAACTGCATACCATTTGCGTGTATTGACAATGACCAAGGCGACGTTCAAATTCGTTTATGACATTATTTAATACTCGGGGAGTAATTAACCTGATTTCCTCGGTTATTGTAATCTTCAAATCTTCAATATTATTAGGTCAGTTTAGATACACTTTGGATTTGCGATAACCTCACAAGAAGAGATCGAGGGGATTTAGATCTCCCGATCTTGCTGGCCATTCAATTACTCATCGCCTAAGCAATCCATTTCTTTGGGAAAATCGTACTAAGACACTAAGATAATTATGAACCGTTAGAAGTTAGAGCATAATGCGGCGGTGCACCATCGTGCTGGAACCATAAGGCGATGTCCGACGAGGGGGATATTCTGCATTTCGATGGCGAGCAACAATCGCTGGAGTGGAATGCACCTTTAATAAATAAAGAAAACGGCCCTACGAATTTCCAACATCTCCCGCCCATACGTTGATTTTTTGTCGGAATTGTGTGTATTCTTCCGTTATTGAATGTGGATTTTCAAGTGCCCAGAATCTACAGTGTTGCCTATCGACAGATCCGTTTAGGCAGAAAGTCGGAAAAAATTATGCGTCTTTGAAAATTCCAGATTGTTACATTACATCGACCCATCATTATGTCGCAAAATTCAACGATATTGTCAAAATCATCCTGGTGAAGTTCTTCAACCAGTTTTATTTTGTACGGATGCCATTTGTTCTTTTTTAGAAATCTTAAAACGACCGACTAATTGACTGCTGCACTCAGACTTCACGGCTTGATTTGTGAAGATTTTCTTGGAACGTTAGTGCAACATCCGATTGTTTTTCTTATGAAATTGCAGGACGACGTTTTGTAAAGTTATCTCTTACGTGCCTCAAGTTCCTAACTTTACGTCCTGTCTTACTTACTGTCGATCAGGGTATTTATAATTGAACAATTCACAAACTTCTTTTTGTATCCGGGACTTGTCTTCAAACCCAATCATCATTAAAATTCCCATTCTTCGGGTGTCACTTAAACATGCCATTTTTAGTTTTTTTTTTCAATTAATAAAAATAAGTACATAGCTTATGATGTATATACATATATCGTAATAACATTTTTAAGCAGAACGAAATGCACCGAATTACGACATCGTCGCTTGTCGGTTTTCTTCCCCATTTTCGTGCGATTTATTACTCGAAGGGAAGAAAAGCGGGAAAAAATCCAATCTCTTCCGAACACAAACTTTTCGGCCCTTAATTACGGACGCACGAAGCAAACGTTTTTAATTATGTCAAAAACGAAATTACATTTTAAACGAATGTACGGCTATCGGCTGTAATTTTCGCTCCCGTTCGTGCCTTTTTTTGGTGCGGTCTCTTTCCTCTTACAAATAATCCTCCCTGTTCGCGCTTTAACGGCGTATAGAGCTGATTAGTAAACTTAGCACAAACCAAAAAATCGCGTCCGAAAGCTATGGTAATAAAATCGTTTTCCGCAGGTTTTACAAATATGCTCGAAAGTTTATAAACTAAACACGCTTTATTGGGCTTAGAAGATTCGGTAATTCGAAAATGGGTTTCAGCTTCGAATAAATAATGCCAACAATTTTTGTCCCGGGCCGAATTGGAAAGAAAACCTTTTCACGGGTCGAACGAAATATTAAAAATTAAAAATGTTAAATACAAAAACGATTCATTTAACTAAACAAAATTTGAGCATGGAATTTATTTATGAATAAATGTAAGTAATTTAGTACAACAAATTAATTTTAAAAAAAGCGCGTGTGACGTGTTGAGGCGCTTTGCATCGCCTATTCTTAATATGTGCCTCTATACTTGTAGTAGCTGTTCTCAACACAGCCTCCAAATGTAAATCATTCAATCTTGACCTTACTGTACTTTTATTTAGATTGATTGAAGAAAAAGTTTGTTCACAAATATAAATTAAGCTAAAGATTAACAAATATTGGCAAATTTTTTAAATTTCGTCTTTTCCATTATTCAATTGTTTATGAAAATTGCACAAATTTTCTTGCTCTTCTCGATATATGTATTTCATTTAATAATTCATCGCATTGTAAGTTAATTATTATTCTAATTGTGTATCAACAGGAATGTCGTCTAAAATGGATTTGTTTGAAATTTGTCATACGTGCAAGAAGATTGTTATTCCCTACATTCCTCTTCATGGATTTTTACTTTTTGAGCTGTTTTTAATTTTTTTATCATTGTATCATTCTTGTCTTAAACTTAGGATGTATTTTGTCTTCTCCTGGTTAATGCGTAAATTTCTAGTTTCCGCTTCTTGGTATTAGTGGTTCTCCAAGACTTCGTTTACTTGCTGATATTAGGGCCAGGTTGTCGTTATATCTTATTATTTGAGTAGAGCTTTGTGCTAAGGTTTTCTTTGATTTCTGTGCTCTTCGCCGCTTTTTTAACGCTACGTTGAATCTACTCCTCAACGTAGCGTTTTTCTAGTTTTACGGTGCCCGTGTCTCCATTTTTCATTCCGACATTTGCAGTTGAGCGTTTCACTGTAATTTGTTACTAGTCTAATCGTTTTTTTCTGGAAGTTTAGTTCTCCTCGTCTCTTGTAGAAGCCGATCTCTCTTGACACTGTCAAAAGCTCTTCGATGAAAATCATGTGCAGATTCACCGCGCATTCATAACTTTTTGATAATTTGGGTTTAGGGAATGTCTAGAACCTATTGTCGATTTTCCGTATCTGAAATCTTGCCCAGATACCCCCTTGGTCTTTTCGGTGAATTTAAACAGTTTCCTAACTATATTATTAACAGGTTTGGTGTTGTACAGCGCTTGTTATGTGGTGTTCGTCTTGGACGTTGGTCGGATATCACCGGTGATACTTAACTGCACCAGTTTTCCACTGAGGATGACAATTTACTTTGCCGAAGTACACATCTAGAATTATTTCCGAAAAGCGTGATAATGGTAATTTAAAAAAATTATATATTTCATTGTCATATATATTTTCGTACTACTAATAGTTTGCTAAACGATGATTTCGGTTTTAAATTTAAACTTAATTGATCGATAAGCAGGAAGATACTGATTTATAATTAATCATATTACTATTCTCGATACGAACCGTAAACAAAACATCCTTCACCGACGTCGTAACAAATAACGACGAACCCGGAAGAAATCCATCTGCAATTCGCCGTTTTATTTCGCTCAACCGTAACTCGTCGTTGGTAACAATACGCGCGGGCACAGTCGAACATATTCACGCGAATTTACTGCGAAGGGAAACGCACGTTACGCGCGAAATTCGCCAGACGTCGTCGTAGGCGGATCATCCGGGGACATCTGCCTCGGCAGATACGCACGTACGATATGTATAATGTAACGTCGGGAGTGTTGTTATTATATTGTGTTCTTCTTTTTTTTTTTTTTCTATTTATATGACGGTTAGCACCGGAAGAACGGAGCTCATGTCCACTATATCACGTAATAAAAAGAAATGTAACGGCGCTCGTATCGATAAATTCGCATGAATAAAAGAAGAATTCTTGCCTAGGGTCGTTTTATAACTGTTTACGTGCTACGTGTTGCTTCTAATAAAATATGGAAGAAGTTATTGTGCACAATATTTTATCGGACGAGTTAGAAATAAGTGGCAATAAATTTCTTGAACGGGAATTATCTCGTATTGTAATTATTTTACCGAAAAAATGGATGACAAATAATTCCCGGCTTCCAGAAAGACGCTGAATGCAACGTATAAAATACTATCAATATTATTATAGATTATCTTATATGATAGTACGCTACAACAATTAGGTCAATTAAACAAGACTGGTTTAAATGATAGTTATATTTTCAGAACGTTGACAAACGCTTTCGGGACACCTTCTGCAGTGAAAATATAACTAGATAAATGTATAGACAAACATTTGTTTTTCTCTATATCAAGAAATCCTAGTCATTAGTTATTTTGTTGATAGTTTCCGAATAAAAAACAAAAGTTTGTTTATACATTTATCTAGTTATATTTTCACTGAAGAAGGTGTTCCGAAAACGTTTGTAGACGTTCTGGAAATATAACTATCATTCAAACTAGTCTTGTTTAATTGACCTAATTGTGGTAGCGTACTATCATATAAGATAAGTATAAAAAATAGGTCACGAAAAATATATATATATACATTTAACTTATATATATATATATATACTGAGTCGCGAATTTTTTTCAGTAAGGAGGTGGGTCCCATTACAAAGAAGTTTGGGAATCGCTGTTATAGATGATAAATTAAGCTTCCTTGAACATGTCAACTATATATGTAATAAAATGTCAAAAAATTATACTCATTGAATAGGAATAATGACTTTTTGGATATGGAGAACAGAATAAGAATTCTTAAAGCTTAATTGAACCTCATATAGAATTTTGTTCAACTATATTCTAGAATCTCCACGAAAACCAGGCGCAAAAGTTTCAAACTGTACAAATATATGAGACTAATATTGAAATGTACCAAATATACTCCTGTACGCACCATGTTGAATGTATTAAAGCTTCTAAATGTTAAATAAAGAATAGTGGGTATTTGGATCTCTCGACTTCGTTGTAAAAATTAAACTTGAGATGAGGCCGGATTGTTTGACTCATAACCTGCAATATGTTTCAGATCTGCCACAGATATCCCACACGAGCAAACTTTTACGTTGAAAAAATTGAAGCAACACGAACAATGGATAGTGTACTCAAGAACGGACTGATTCTTTTTAATACGAATGATATACTTGTGTCGAAGAGCACACTTCTTTTCTCGATGCAGCCTTATGGATTCTTCCCTTTTATACATTCTTTCTTCTTATGTACGGTGAAGTTCTCTTATTCACTAATACTTCTTCTTAAAAGCCTTTTATTCGAAATATATTTATAGACTTATTTATTGACTTGTCAATTAATTCCCCGTTAACCAAACAAACTTCATTTTTGTAAACCAGGACTACACTGCTGTCTTCCTCCGTTGTTCCCGAAACGAAAACTTTAATTCACTTTGACTTCAGTTCATCCAAGTATATTGCTGTTATAGAAACCTGTATTGAATGTTGATGTATCCTTGGTTATTTCCAGTAAATTTATATGAATTCTTGTAATGTAAAATGTTGTATGTAATGTTAACAATGTTTTTTAATATATCCATTAATATATGCTCTTTTTTAATATTTAACAATTTATTATTTCTGGTGACATTTGTTATACTACAATAACATTAATAACACTGGTAAACACATCAAAATTTTCCAGGGTGTTTTTATTTGTTTTCGCTTAATTTAACTGTACTTATTACAAAAATAACACTAGTTTTTTCCTAGCAGCTCTAGTTTTAAATATACACGTAGGTTAAAAACTATTACAAAAGTATGATTTTTATACTGACATTATTTGAAACGGTCACTGTGGTTGAGGAATAAAATGTTTTTTATAAGACTTTCTTGAATGAGGTGTCTGCATAAGATCCCGACAATGATTCCAGCAGTAATCAGCCATCATATGTATGTCCCACCTCCCTTGGTAACGTTCTTGCATTGTGCGAACATCCTGGTGAAACCTTTCACCTTGCTCTTCACTGTAATCTTCCAGGTTTTCAGGAAATCGATCCAAATGGGAATGTAAATAATGTAATTTAATACTCATGTTACACCCTAGATGTTTTAAGTTAGACAAGATGTCGTTAACTAATTGTAAATAATTTTCTGATTTATGATTTCCAAGAAAATTTTGAATCACAGAAACGAAACATTGCCAGGTTCGTTTTTCTAGTTCGTTCATAGATTCGACAAAATTTGGGTCCTTTATCAGTTGTCTAATTTGTGGTCCATCGAAAATGCCTGCTTTTAACTTTTCTTTGCTCAGACCAGGAAACTTTTTCGACATGTAAGCAAAACATTGGCCATCTTTGTTAAGGGATTTAACAAATTGCTTCATAATACCAAGTTTTATACGAAGTGGTGGCAATATAGTTCGATTGTGATTAACTAAAGGCGGATTTACTACATTTTGCTTACCAACAATAGCTGACTCCTTCAGTGGCCACACCTTTTGAGTCCAATGGTTGTTTTTATCGCGACTGTCCCACAAACATAAGAAACACGGGTATTTAATATAACCTGGCTGTTGTCCTAAGAGGAAATTTAACAGTTTCAAATCTACACAAATTTTCCAGCTATGTTCATCATACTTTATTTTTCTAATACTAAAGAAATATTGTCATATTGTTCTTTCATAGAAGTTGAATGTCCTACAGGTATAGA
Source organism: Chrysina gloriosa (assembly GCA_038088585.1). Lineage (NCBI taxonomy): Eukaryota > Metazoa > Arthropoda > Insecta > Coleoptera > Scarabaeidae > Chrysina > Chrysina gloriosa. The sequence continues at coordinate 210,223 of CM076089.1, read as the reverse complement.
ACCGTACTTATTTCCATTGTGTAACAGTACACACTTTAAACTTCTTTTATTGCTATCAATAAAAAGACGCCAATCATTTGATTTGTAATTTTGTAAACCCATCTTTTGCATAAGACCTTCAACATTATTACAGTAAACTAAATTCTCTTCAGAGGAAAAATATGGCAGTAAATCTTTTTCACGAATACGATAAAATGAAATTTTTGTTTCTTCGAGATGCCAATAATTCGGACTGCTCTTTCGATAGATTTAAATCCCTTATTAAGTCATTTAACTCACTTTGATTGAATGTTTGAGGATTTTTCTCTGGACTAGGTGTGAAATCAGACCCAGATTCATATTTTTTCTTCAATTTCCATCTCCTTCGGTTCAAAACATGTAGATGATGTCTATGGTACTGGCACTGATGACTGATCAGAGTGTGTAAGAGGCCTCTGAGCAGAAGTCAACGTCGGATACAACCACTTATCCCGGTTTGCAGAGTTTATGCCCTTAGTGTTTACCACACAAACATAACAATCATCATGATGATTTCGAGGTTCCCGCCAAATCATGGGTGTGTTGAACTTAAGACCAGATCGTTTTCCACCTTACCATTGTCGCAAAGAGACAACACAATTTTGCCACACAGTGTTAGGCACGCACGGCTTCCGTAAATTGCAAATATTCACACCAAAGTAGTTAAAATACGCAGATTCAACGAAGTCCGTGATCGATTTACGATACTTCGCAAAGGTATATTCACCACAAATTACACAAAAATTATCTGGATCGTTTAAACAGTGTCCTCTCTTTGTAGCCATTTTAATTGTTGTTTTTTTCTTAATGTACTAGTTGAAAGTGACTTATCATGCACCGCTACCTCAAACGTGGGTATTCTAAAAAATCTCAGAAACTAGAGCTGTTATACAAATACTAGTGTCATTTTTTAAATAAGCACACTAAAATACATCGAATATGATAGGAATCTTCTTGGAAAATTTTATAAAGTAGATATTTGTTGGGCAGTGTAATGAACTGGCTGAGGCGGAGAATAAGGAAACTGTTGTTGGAATAATATATAAAGAAAAGAAAATTACCCTTACCCCACACCTCGTAAATGATTCAAAACCGGAATAATTTCTGAAAGGTGTGTGGTAAAGGTAATTTTGAATTCTTTTCTATAAGGAATAGGGATAGATCAATCTCCGAAAGATTTTCGCATTCTTTATGGCTTAGGTCACGTTTGAAATTGTAAAAACTTCATTGCGAGAATGTTGAAATTCGTAGATAATTAGAAAAATGAATATTTTCTGTCTTTTGCTCGATAATCCAAACATTTCCCTAATTTGAAATATCCAGTGCAATTATTAGTTCCGACTAAAGAGCTTGTATTCTACTGTGAAGTGTTTACTGTACGAGTTTCATTCATTATTATTATGGATCTTTACCAAGTAAAAGCCGTGCTTTTAGTCAATTTCTGATTGTTTAACATCACCGTTTCGAACAGTTTCCCACACGAAATATATTATTAAAATGAGTACCTTCGCGTATGAAATTCGTATAATATGCACTCCTCACGCTTTCGAGTTAACATATTAATTCCTTTCGTACACAAGCGAATATTTCACACGTACCTGAAAATTGTCGACGGCGAACCTAGCCACGAGCTGCCAGCTCCGAGCATCAAAACGGTGATTGTGAGATGTCTACTAACGTATTCGCCTTTCAATGCGAGATGAAGCACAATATAGTATAAACGCGAACGTCGCTCGGTAATAGCGAAATAGTTAATCGGATATTAATCAGGCGAAGAGCTCGCTGAATTTGACGCCGAAGCCGACACTTCCTGCCTGTGCGCGTTCGCCGCAGGAACGCGACCTGTACAAACATGCATACGAGCGAGTGCACGTTGTACGTAATGTACATACGTCGCGTCGTCGAATCGAACGTTTGCGAACAGCTAAACTACGAATACATAGTCTGCCTACATCCAGCGCGTGTTGTCCGTATCGCGAGCGAATTTAACATTCAGTCTGCGCTCATTAAAAACGTGTCAAGTGGTAAATCAATAAATGCAAATTAGCGACGATGTTCCGTCGTGTACGCGGGGACACCTGGAAAAAAAGAGGATACGGCCACGCTCATTTCAATATTGTTCGTACGTACCTGCGTACGTACGTAGTGTTAAATCTGCATGCGAAAGGAAGGTAAAGGACAGTCGTGTTACGCGGATGTATCCTGTACTCTAGTAGAAAATGACAACTGACTTGGTTAACACGAAATCAAAATTTCAAATCGCACCTTCGTATAAGGTCCGTGTAGTGGTGTGCGTTTGAGATTACTTACTACTTCCTCCAGTACGGACGATATTAAAACAAGAAATATGGTGAAATTATTAACGCCGACAAAAAGACATCGTCACGTGATAAAATATAACAAAAGAACAAGCGAATTTACAACCTGTTGGACCCGTTAGTTGTTGGTCGGAGACGCTGCCATACTCTAGTATTTAGTCACCAATTAAAATAGACGAATTAATGTATGCAGACGATATAGTGCTAATGTCAATAGAGAACATGAAAATGGAAGTCAACACAAAAAACAGTCAACATGTCTAATTATAAATCCGAAACTTAAAAACAAAAAAAAAACAACGGCATGTAATGGCGAACAACTGGAAATAGTCTCGACAAATGAATATCTTGGAGTGATGCTGACAGCAGATGGAAAATTTGATTTACAAATAGCAAATAGAATGAATAAAACAACCAGAAAAAAAAAGAAATTATTAAAAAGGTTCAGTTTCAACTATTCAATGCAATATCTACACCACCAATCGCAATAGAAATGAAACACTTACGAAAAATAGAAGGAGCCGAGCGTCTCGATAGATTAAGAAACGAAAAATCAGGGTAAAATTCCAGCAGCAACCGTTGCTGGGGAACGTAGGTAAGAGAAATTTAGAAACGGTGTGGGAATCTATGAAGATCGATTTACCAGGGAAAAAATGAAAATAAAAACAATAGGAAAAAGAAAGACGGGAAGACCGAAGAAATCTCGGATGTCCCAAATAGCAAAAATAGTAGAAATTAAAGAGGAGTCATTACAAAGAATGAGAAGTCTAGCGAGGAACCGGAAAGAGTGGAAGAAATTGATTCAAACCAATAAAACCAATATTAACCTTCCTATACTCACGTCAAAATGAAAGACGTATACTATACTATATAAGTCGGTCTCACAGACCGTATGCGTGAGTATAGGAAGGTTAACGACGACGCGCTCAGCTAATGGGCATAAGCGAACATAGAAGAAGAAGGAACATTTTCGAAGCTTGCCGATTTCCTCTTCCGTTTCTCTTTCGCCTTTTTACGTCGTCGTACCAGTTGACCGTTAGGTTTGACGTTTCGCAAAATCCTTTTACCCGAACTCGATTGGAGTCGAGCGGTACGCAGATAGCTACGTCGAAAATTTACTTCGAGCGTTGGCGTGAATTTTTAAAAAGCGTGCGCGCCGCGTCGGAATAGACGTAATATACGTAGAAAATCGTGTGTGTAGCGTGAACGTGTGATGTCGAGCGAAAGAACAGAAAAAAGCTCTCGAATTTACCGAATCGATGACGAGATTCGAAGGCGCTCTATCAAAAGGGCGCGCGCCTGTGCTTTCTCTTTTTTTATGTAAACCTAATCACGAGTCCTTCTATTCTTGATTGGAGAAGGTTTTACTTTCAGTTTTTATTGTACACGTAGGTAGGTAGGTAGGGCTGACGATTTCATTGTCGATACTTTTTTTCCTTTTTTAAAGCTTTGATATATTTAGCACGTTAATTTATGTATAACTGATATTAAATGAACATATATTATATATTACATATGCATATAATAAAATATTACAGTAATTATCTTGGGATAAGTATTCTGTTGGCAATCGTTTTGTACTGTTTCCCTTACACATAAATTTTCGACAAACTGGAAAACAGAACGAATTTTTATGTAAATTTTGTACATTAAACTTTACAGTGTGAGTGCCTCTTGCCTTTGAGCCTTTTCCGAAGGCTAGGCTATAGAAATCGACGTTTTCCTTTTGTAATATGATTTTATTCAATGACAAACATCTTGACACTGACATTCTATTAAAATCACATAAATTTTCGACAAATTTGAAGATAAAACGAACCTTCACACGATTTTTGTACTTTAAATTTTACAGTTTGAATGCCAACACTGTTCTTCTCTTTGTACCTTTCTTGAAGGATAGCCCATAGATATCGACGTTTTCCTTTTAGTAATAAATCATTTTCAATGGGCACCGTTTTGAGAATAGCATTCTTTCAAATTTCCATTATGATAAAGTAATTGCAAATCGATTGTTCGGACTTATTTGTTCTGAGCAATCCGTATCCCCCTCCGTATCCCCCTCCGTATCCTTTTTTTCGTCGTGTTTACGGCGCTTTTACATTTCGTTCGCTTCGATATTCAACATCTGTCGCGCGGCATTCTTCTTTATTACGGCAATTAGGATGCCCGTTACGGAAGCATTTGCTGCACCATTCACGACCAGAGGCGTATCGGGTGCAACCTCTTGTACATATGTATATGCGCGCATATACCGATTGGAAGGCGAAAACGTTCAGCGGATAGAGCGCATCCTTTTCGTCGTGTAGCGATAACGGTTTATCCAAAATCGAACAACATTTTACGCGAGGTGGATTAAACGTAATAAACGGCAAAAGCTAATAATCCGCGGGCGGATGAAAGCCCGCATCTTTTGATATGGGATCGGATATAAAGGGAGATGATAGTCGCTGTGAATGTGCTAATTTCGAACAATGTCAATATCGACATATTTCGTTGTTTGTTTGTTTTTTTTTTTTCCTATTATTCCTGTCCACTTTATCATGGACAACCATTTTGCCCGATAAATGTCCCAGTCGCTAGTTTCTCCTTTTTTTTGTGTAGGTATCTCTCGTGACATTTTTTTATCTTTTTGGTGTATCGGAATGATCAAGTCCAACGAGCAAGGAATTTACCAAGAGAATAAAGTAACAATTAGAGAACATTCAAACCAAAGCATTCAATCACAAACATTCAAACAAAAGCAGTCAAGTAAAGGCATTCGAGCAAAAACATTCAATCAACAACATTCATGCAAAGTCAGTCAAACACAATCTTTCACGTACATTAAAATCTCAATCAAATTCGAATGGTAGTTGTTCGATAACATTTATATGATTTACATAGTGATTGCATAAATTTATAAATCACGATCATCGGAAATCAAGAGTTGCACATTTTATGTAATATTATTGTATATATGGTAGTGTAAATAAATTAGAAGTTAGCCATCAATAAAGCATTTTGGAACCGTCCAGGAGCATCACGCCGCAACGATTGTTTTAAGTCGATTAGAATCATTATTAAATCCTCTTATTTCTTTCTTCTCTTTGCCCTTTAGCGTCCTTTATGCCAGTCTAAAATGTCCTGTAAACATTTATTACGATTCACAATTAAACAGTTACCCAAAACTTGTTGATTTTCAAATTAATATTTTTACGTTAACAAAACTTTAGCAAATTATTAAAACAAAGAAACGTCAACACTATTCGTTAATTGATTAGGGTAGTGTTTATCCATATGTTGAAATAATCAATATGTATAAACAAGGCAAACCGCCTTGTTAACAAACTAAAATTCTTACGATTCTAATCACGATTGTAGATGAAATATATTTATTAAAAGAAAACCGACTCGATTATAATCAGAGGAATTTATTAATATAACTTTGGCGAATTCGTCAGGAATGTTAAATTTAAATTGAAACGGGCGGATTTTATTGAAGTGTTAACTAAATGAGATGGTGCCGAAAATGTAAATATTTACACTACAACAGTACCCGGAGATGTGCCAAAATATATCGTATACAAACTTTAATTTTCTTTTAAAGTTATACATATACATACATATGTAATTCTCTTTCTCGTCTCACCTTATTAAAAATTGCTAGTCCTTTTATTGAAGCAAGGTGGACACCGGACCAGTTCGAGCGTAAACGTAATCGTAAGCGTAATCAGGGTACCCCTTTGAAATTTGGAGGAAAATCGAAATGGTCGGAAATACCGCTTGTTACACATCATATTAAAGCCCTTCTCGTGCAGATTACGGATATAATAATCTCAGGTTACGAAGGACGGTACATTGAGGAAATATTCAATGGGAAAGGGAAGAGTGGTTCTGGACGAATCCCTCTGGTAAGTTCTAGCACCCAAACGAAGCGAATTTCACGAGTTTTGACGTCAAAATCGTATTCTACGCCTTCGAAAACATATGTACACAGAATTTCGTCTAATTTAGAACATATTAATTTTTTGCTGAAATTCCAAAGGGGTACCCCTTTGAAATTTGGAGGAAAATCGAAATGGTCGGAAGTACGACTTGTTACACATCAAATTAAAGCTCTTCTCGTGCAGATTACGGATATAATAATCTCAGGTACGAAGGACGGTACATTGAGGAAATAGTCAATGAGAAAGTGCAAAGTGGTTCTGGACGAATCGCTCTGGTACGCTCTAGCACCTAAACGAAGCGAATTTCACGAGTTTTGAGGTCAAAATCGTATTCCACACCATCGAAAACATCTGTACACAGAATTTCGTCTAATTTAGAACATATTAATTTTTTTCTGAAATTTCAAACATATATGAGGATGTAAAGGTCAAAGTGACGTATTGAGCGAAAATTTCAAATAAAATTATTTGCAATCGAAATCATTTGTACTATTGCGGCAACAAAAATCGGGACAAGTCTTATAGGCTATTTTGACTGTTTTTTAGCTGTATAAACCAGTCGTTTGTCATGTTCACGTCAATCATCTTGTCTAATGTCAAAAATAGTTTACCCACGAACGCAAGAAACTTCTGTTAAATGCATTTATTTGAAATAAAAATCTTGGAAGCAAATCTTCTTTTAATGGAAACAATAAATTAATCTAGTATTTTTAGTTATTTGTTACCACGGTATCAAATGGATTATTCCTTAAAAACTGAATAAGATTTTCTTCTTCCATGAAATTCCGTAATAATTTACGACCAGAACCTGTTGTAGTCATTTATTTTTATAATGTTGTGTGTGCTTTTGGCCACTCCAAATCTATTTCCTAGTCTTCTTATGGACCATCCTTCCCCAAGTAATGTAATTATTTCCATTTTTTCCAGTAGCACTTAAATGCGGCATAATGACATATGTCAATAATAATTTCAAAATGACATAACTTTTGACAAGGCAAAAGCCAAATTTAAACTACATTATTTTAAGTGTCCCATTTTTTGTTGCCGCAATAGCACATGCTGTTGGTCTGATTCAACTCGCACTGTATTGTATAGAAATGCAGACGCATCTGTCGACAAACTTTTGGCATTGAGCTCAACAAACATATTTGTCCTACCTGGTCAATATTGAAATATTTGCGCAAAATTCCCAGCTTACAGCTTACAGCTTGATCAGCTTATAACTCGAAAAGCATATTATATTGAACTGTAATTCGTTGAATATCGCGTAGTACATTTACATAACTATTATTAATTAACTATTATATCCAACATTGCCGGAAATGCGAGAAATAAAATTAAAGTCAACTATCGAAAACACAAAGGCGCCCACGTACGTACCTCGTACGTACGAGATAATTAATTTCGGATGCGTCCGCGCACTTTCAAATTAAAACTCGGACATTTATTAAAGCACATCCTATCTTATTACGACGCAGCGCTTTTAATATTGACATCGACCTTACTTTCACGAGGTAAAAAGGACGGCTAGAATAGGTGTGTGTTTGTGCGTATATATTAAATTTGAACCGAGTATAAATGAGAAAAATTTAATCCTTCAAACATCGACGCCGCCGCGACTCTTACCCGACAAATTTAATTTCCCTCCGCTGTTTTCCGTCTTTGGCGATTAACGCGGCCTTTGTTATCCTTTCGCGGAATATACACGTGCGGCTCGCGAACTGTTTCGTAACGGCGAGAACGGGATTCGTATATATCTCCCATTTCATTAGGTACTACGTTTCGGATTTTGAATGGGAAATGTATTTGGGAGTTGGTGTTCGCCGTAAATCAGGTTTGCCCGCTTCCGGTTGAACGCAATATTTATCTTCCTTCGAATTAAGGAGCGGTGTGTACGTATATTATGAAATGGGATTGTACGAAGGAGGGCGAGAAAGGAATTACGGTTTATGATAACGGCAATGTTTCGAAGTATTTCATTTGTCAACTAACAATAAGTACGGTAAAACTTCGTTATAACGCTCTTCTAGGACTCTAGAAAAAAGTGCGCTATAACCGGAATATGTGAAAAACGGCTAAAAATGAACAAAATTTATTTTAAAACGTCTTTATATATGCGTACGTCGAATTTCAATAAATACTACTACTATATATGTACTGCTACATATATTTTACTTCTTTTAAATAAAGTAAAAGTTAATAAAATCTATTTTATATAAAACTTGTACGTTAAAAAAGGAATATAAAACAAACTATGTATACATTCCTACAAATTTTATTTTAAAAAGAAATCATTAATTTGTGTTTGTTTATAGTGACAGATGGTTTTTCTTAAAACTGCATTTTCTAATTTATTCATATTTTTGAAGATTTCCTCTTCTACCTCCGTACAAGAAAAAATGCTTTGATTGTTTTCAAGGCATCCAGAACGTCGTTGATTTTTGGCGTAATTATTTCTGATGAATCTTCATCGTCTTCATTTTCCACTTCTGATGGCGTATTGTAATCGGCGATTAGTGTCTCAAAGCTTAAAACTTCATTGGTCACAAGCCCATTGTCGAAGTCATCAAAACTTCCCAATTCAGTCAATCTCACTTCCATTTGTAAAAGGTCTCGCCAGCCTTCATCGATTTCTACCTCTTCGTTTGTCATCTTCCCTTGTAAAGTTACCAACACCTGCTTTTTTGAAACAATTAAAAATGGTCTCTTTCGTAATGTCCATCCGTACAGCGTATAAAAAGTGGATAGCATCAGAAACAGAAATTGTTGGAGAAGTCGAATTTGAGCTGTCCATAATCGATAGATATCGTTTGACCATCCTTTTCCTCTAACCCTGCTTCAGAACTATTATGATGCCTTGATCAAGTGGTTGAAGCTCACTTGTGATGTTAGGTGGTAGGAAAATCAAGTTGATGTTTTTGGGATTTCCCCGTTTCGGATGCGCAGCGCACTTGTCGACAAGCAAAAGTATTTTTCGGTCTTTCGATTCGATGTCCCACTCATTAAGCCATTGCACAAATCTATCTCCAGTCATCCATGTACGAGATTGACAAGAATAAATGCAGGGAAGGGTTTTCACATTCTTAAAGCAACGCGGGTTAGCGTATTTTCCAATTACGAGCCATTTCCGTCTCCTTTTTAAACATTTATTTTAATTTAATCGTATCCCTTTCTAGTGTTTGCAAATTAAAGTTAAGTGTTCCGAAAACGTTTGTAAACGTCCTGAAAATATAACTATCATTCCAACCAGTCTCGTTTAATTGACCTAATTGTGGTAGAGAACTATCATATAAGATAAGTATAAAAAATGTCACGAAATATATACATATATATATACATTTACTTACTTATCATCCTCTTGTACTATAAAAGACGTCGAGGTGATATATATTTCTTAATGAAACCAAGAACTGTTAATTCAACCAAATTCTTAGTTGTGTTTTTTTCCTCTTAACAGTTTATATATCCTAAACGTCGACATACACACAAAGCTATTTACGTACCATAAAAACCTTCGCCGATCTTCTTCGGCTATTTGCGTATCGTACGTGAATCAAAGAACTTTCCCTGTCGCCCCGTCAAAAAGAAACGAGTAAATATTTTTTCTACTCGCCCCCGAAGTAAATTCGATATACTCGGTTAACGTTGAGAGCGCTCGAGAAAGGTCCCGGGACGCGATTTGGCAGCTTCGTGATTGATTAAATTTTAAATATTTAAAAGTCCCGAGGAGGTTTCCTTTTATTTTACGCCGCACGTCAAGGGTTTCTTTTTCGCTCGCATCGTATGCATATCCCCTCGTGTTCATTTTCTATTAATATATATACATAATAGAGATAATTATATTTTTCGGATGGTGCTTTCGAAGTACCGGCGACGTAAGAGTAAATTCTTAATAACGTAGTCTTCAAAATATGAATACCGAGAAGTTCCTGAAGGGATGGTTTTGTAAAATTAATTTTGCAGAATCTACCTACCACATATTTGAACATTTTAGAAGGATGATATTTCCGCTCTTTTCGTTACAACCTAATTCCTACGAGAATGGGAGATCAGGACCGACACTTTTACATAGAAATAAGTAATTTTCAAAAAAAAAAATCTCACCTGATCGACGGGATGATGGCTAGTCGGCCTGAATTCTGAAATAGGAAAAAGCATTGAAGTTCAACGATGCAATTTTTGCTGAAAATAAAGAAAAGATTCCAGTGTTTAGCTAACAATAAAAATTTAAATTTGAATGAAAGGATAAAAAATAAAAACCCAAGAAGATTACGAAAATTACAAGAAAGCAAGGAAAGAAGTTAAATGATTAGTAACAATGCAGAAAGAAAAATACTGCGCTGGACTTTGAAGAGGAGATGAAGACGACGTACGAGGAAAATCAAAAACTGTTCTTTACCGTTCTAAGAAACATTAGAAATGGCAAAGTAACGACAACATAAAATCATAAAAGACGAAGGTTGAGTTATTATTACCGAAGAAGAAAGAATTACAGAGAGATGGGGAAAATATCTCAAAGATTTATTAGAAGGAAACGAAATAATTTCGACAGAATCTACAAGTGAAGAAATATCTCATAACCCAAGAGTACGAGAACAACAAACATCGAATAGTATAACAGAAAAAGATTTAAAAGAGTAGAAATCGAAGCAATGCAGACCGGTGAAGCACCATGATGTGATGACATAACAACAGACATGATCGAAGACATTTTAAACGAAAATGTAGAAAAAAGAATACAATTAATACCTGGAGAAAGTAAACATGAAAATAAATGAGGAAAAAACAAAAATAATCAGCAAGGAGGAAAAGAAACATGAAATCCTTTTAACCTTCCTATACTCACGCATACGGTCTGTGAGACCGACTTATATAGTATAGTATACGTCTTTCATTTTGACGTGAGTATAGGAAGGTTAAATCAGAAAAAATTGGAACAGGTTAAAAGTTTCAACTATTTAGGAACAATTCTAACAGAAGACGGGAGGTTTGATGAAGAGATGAAGAGTAGAAACGAAGACAAGGAAAATTGTTTAACAGCATTAAGAGTACGTGCTTGAACCAAAAGAAGGACCAAAACAGGTTAGAAACAGAAATGTTTAAGAAAATAGCTGCGCACCAATATTCACATACGGATCTGAAGCACAGAAAACAACAAATAATCAAACATAAACAAACACAAAGCATCGAAATGAGATTCCTCGGAAGGATATGTAGAAAAACAAGACCAGATAAAATAAGAAATTGTATAATCTGAGAAAACTTAAAAATACAGCCCATACAAAACAAAATTAGAAGAAGCACAACTCAGATGGCTAGGACGTGTTATGAGAATGGGAGATACGTAAACTGGTAAGAAGAGTTTTCGAAGCCAAAACTAGGCAAAAGAAAACTAAAAAGAAGACCAAGAAAGCGCTGGATAGAGGAAGTAAGGGAAGCGGCGAAGAAAAGAAATATAAATTGGAAGGAAATCCGAAAACAAGTGCAAGACAGGAAAACATGACGAAAGGCGTGGAAAAGAACACCAAATAAACTCCACGAATACGACACTCCGGGATTAAGGAGGCGACTTATGTGGTGGGGATTGGATTTTTCGAGGGGAAAAAGTGACAGTTGTGGTCGTTATCAACAGATGTCTCACCTGGTACGTGATCTACCCCATAAATATAAGAGATATAACACGCCATAGCTATCTTTGCAATGCGTCCAATCTTGCAATCTAAGTGAAACAAAATACAAGTGTCATTTCACTCTTTGGGACTGCTCAAAAATGCGCATGAGTAAAAATACATTCAAACTATAGCGGCATTCGGGAATGTTATTCTCCTATAACTTGAATAACGTAACCTCAATTTATTCATTTTGATGACGTTTTACATCGGTCTTTTCTATCAACTGGCCAATTTTGAATCGTGAAATGTTAACGGTGAGTAATGTTAAATTTGTTTTGTATTTATTTCCATTTCTTAAATTGAAAACTTATTTATTATTATTACTTCTAGGTGGACAAAAAGAACGTAGATAAACTGCCTTCTAAATGTAATAAAGGTATATACAAATATTTAACACTTGGGGAACTATTTTCTCTCTCAGTTGAATAGGATTCATAACAAGATAATAAAAATATAAAGTCTAATTGTAGAAATAATATGTTAAATGTATATATAAACTTAATCTCAAAATGTTTCACAACATGAGTAAACCAAATTAGGGAATTCAAATAAAACTTAAACTAGCGATCTGGTGAAGCAAGAGTTACTAGACAAGACAATATTTGACATGAACTATTACATATTCACTTATTGATTATTATGTAAAATCTATTTAATTTATTTTGTATCTTTTTGTGATCTTAATCGATCCTGATGAAGCAGTCGCACAGCTAAATAGTACTTTAATATTAATGTAACCAGTTACACATTGTGATTATCCACCACATATTACAAGAGGATACGCTTTTGTAAAGTTTCTGTGTTAAACGTGGGGGCCAATCCTGTAATAATTTTATTCGTTAAGACGTTTACTATGCTAGAAGTGACAATCAATGCTGGAATATTTTCCCTTAACACTTTCTCTGAAATTGTTTTGTATTTGGGTTTATCAGCTTTCCTCTCTGCGCATTTGGAAATCTGTAAAATCTGTTGTTACTATCATTTTTCTTTACAGCAAACACGAAGTAACACTTGAGAAAACTGCAGTCTGCTTTTCCACTACGTGGTTGTTTACTGCTGCGTATAAACCAATATCGCGAATACATGGACATAATCACAACCGCTAGTTGAGCGCTGATCGCTAAAGCGCTGAATTCAGGGATTGATTGACATTTATAATGCAAGCGCACTTCTCTGTACTCTCAACAAGCGAAACAGAGATATGTTTTCTGTTTCGTAATGTTGGCTACAAGAATCCGTCACAAGGCGCATAATATCTCTTTATATTTATACGAGGGAAATGATCGTGCATCAAAAGTTAAAATTTTCTCGTTGACATTTCTTTTTAGAATAATATATTTCGCCATCTATCGGACAATGGCCACACTTTCACCAGGATTTTGAGTTACTCTTAAATCAACGGCCTGTCATACGTTCACTTTACGGATAGAAATTATTCTCTATACATACCGAATTGTTCAGATTCTTACAAATTTCACTTGTAGAATGTCGGGGCAAGGTTTTGTAATATATTTTGCTTGATTTTACCAATTTTTTTTTTTCTTAATTTTGCAATGTTTCAAACAAGTTTTCTTAGAGTATACGACATTTTAACATTGATAATATTAACTATACCCTAGTTCATTCCTTTCGCTTTCGATTTGTTAATGATTTTATTAGAAAGAATGCTTAATTTTCCAATTTTGTATCCTAAAAATTAGTGCCGTTTTTTCGATAGTGGTGCCATCTGTTGACTATAAACTCTCAAGCCGCCCCTTTAAGTAAGTAAATAAGTATAAAAATATAAATATATAAATATATATATATATATATTATTCCAAATTTTAAAAAGTAAATCGTATTAGCTTGGCAACAATAGCGACATATTCGAGTCTAGAATCTACCGCTTCTGAGTATACGCGTGAAAAAATCGAAAAGAAAAAGAGACGTCAACCTTCATAATGTCTTCTATCAAAAGAAGACGTTTTAAAATATTGCCGAGATGTAATCAAGCGCTTTCGTCTCCTCCTGCTCGGAAAAGAAAATTTTTTCAATTTTCTCACTCCCGAGTTAAAAGTTTTACGTGTCAAGGATGGTGGAAGTGAGAACAGGTTATTTAATATATTTATGATCCTACAGAGGTTAAAGTTTCATTTTCGACGCCCTTTTTCCTTCGTTCCGACGTTTAGATATGACGGTTACGACGATACTTGCTCCGTTCTTAGCAAACCGGGCGTCACCGAATTTGAATTTTTACGAAATTTTAAATTAATTAAATTTTTCTTCTTTTTGTAATTATGCGGTTCGGAGTTTATCGGTATGATATGTACGACGTCATTCGATGCAATTGCATTAGAAATTGACAATTGAACATCCACACATCAGTTCACGAATTACGATTTTCTAATTAAATAAGTACGGAGCGTTATCGCGTACGCGCAATCCCTCCTCCCTCCCCTTCCCCATCTATAATTTCCCGATTTATAAACAATATATATCAACCCACCAGGGGGCGCGATTTCTGCGGGTTTCGGAATCTAATTAACCTACTTGTACTGGAGCAACCTATCCTCTTACGCCTTATTTCTGATCTCGGCAAACGTCGGTAACAACGTACAATTACGAAGTAAGTTACGACAGCATCGCCGACGCTCCCCGCTCTAGAGTCAGTACTAAATCGATGCGCCCTATGCGAGTAGTTCTATGTATACATCTAGAGGCTGTCCTAACTTATTTCGTAATTGTACGCTGTTTGCCCGGACTAGTCTCATTATCGAACTAACGTAATACCTACATCGCTCTCGGTCGATTTTAAATTCGAAATCGCGCCGACGTCGTCGATCATCTAATATTCCCGCGTTTAAATTATTAACGATATTTGCCGTGCGTCGTCGTGCACGTGCTTTTCGCGTCGTCGTGTTTCGGTGTTCTGATGTCGTGCATAGTTAAAGTTCGGGCGAGAGGGAGGGAGGTCCTTCTCTCTTTCTTTCTCTCCGAATCGTGAAAAACGAGCGTTGTTTTTCCCCGCCGGTGAACGATCACGTTAAAAAGTAAATAGACAGAACGTCGATTCGATATGAGGTCGCAAACCGCCGATTTTGACGGGAATGTTTGTTCGTTTTAGGCTTAAGGATGCGCGCACGTCAAATCGTTTAGTAACGAAATTTTGTTAGCGTAAAATTGCCGCCTTTTTCGAACGAAGCTCTTTTAGCGAGGTTCTACGGCGAGAGTTAACTGGCAAAAAGTGAGACGCCTGAAATCGTCACTAGACACTTTGATCTTTCATTCGTACTTTCTCCCACACACATACACACATACTCATCGCAGGAGTAACTGTGAAACGCGCCGTTTTGCGCTCCCCTCCCTATCAGATGGCGCTCTTATAATTCGGACTAGAATTTACTTCAAATTGAAATTCAACTTATTTACCATCGGTTTCGAAATGAAATACTTTTTTTTTTCTTTATAAATCGTTTATTCAATTGTAGAATTTTACCTTTCATTCGAATAAGCATCAAGTGCGTAAAGAGCACCGCTCTTGCACGATGTCTCACGACATCTCTCCTCTTTCTTTCCTTAAATAAAGGTACATATTAGGAAAGGGGGCAATATGAAAGGATAAAATTGAAATAGTAACGGCCTGTTTCATAATGGAATTAAAGTACCTTAAAATATTAAAGTCAACTTTAAGTCGTAAAATCGATTTCACAATCATACTTTAAATTTAAAGTAGTTTTAAATGAGCCTTTAAGTCGTGACTTTGCCTCTTTAATGCTTAAACTTGACTGTAACTTATGTTTGTAATGCCAAAAAGTATCTACATATATCCACCTGTAGTATACTATTTGTTAAAATGAATATTTATTGAGAACAAGTTCAAACCCGTCGTCAGATGATCACAGATGATGAGATAGCAATAGGTGTAAGTAGACTCAAGGTTTACAGAAATAGAGTAGATTTCCTTGAAAAATATAACGAAAGTGATTTTTTAAGATATTTAAGTTAATTAAAGAAACTGCTATCGTTTTATTACATCGAATTGAACATTTAATTTCACTGGAGAACATGCAAACTGTGCTATCTATAATGTTCATGGAGGAGAAAGTGTTAGAAGATTGCTAATTGTCGAATATTTTGCCATTTTCACTAATTGAAAATTTATTTGTGATCTTACACTCTAAATATGTTGTTCTTCCTGGACTTCTATTATTCAACTATTCTTCTTCCTCATTAAAGTTGATTCCTCTATTTATTTATTTTTTTTTTTTTGATTTTGTCGCACATCCTTCTATTATTAAATTAGGAATATATTCCGATTACAAACATAAAGTATTCATAAACAAATAACAGCTGTAAGAAAGGGCGCGAACTGTTGAGTTGACGTACCCAATACACTAAATACAATGCAACCAACCTATTAACATGACGCTAAAGCTGGCTTTAGCTAAAGGTGACTGCTAAAGTCATTATGAAACGCACGCAATTTAAATCGACTTTAAAGTCAACTTTAACTTAAAGTAGACTTTAGTTAAGCGCACTTTAAAGAACCGGCCGTAACAGCTGTATATACGAGAGCGGCTTGACGGAAGAAGAGTGACTTTTCAAAGGTTGGCAACACTTTCGCTACGGTGATTATATTGCTGGCTTTCCCGCCATATTTCTGATGTCTACTGTCAAAATTTCACACAAGTATGACTGCCCTGCGAGACGCCCATCGTTATTGCAATTTGCCTCTTGTGACATTCCCAACAAGAGCACCAATTCTTCCCGTCTAAACGTCTGACAAGCCGACGTAGGGCACTATTACCTTTCTTGAACACAAAGTTAAATTTACTCTGACATTTCGATCCGTCAACTGGACACGAATAACACAATTTCTCAACGTGCACTTCATCGACTTCTTTTTCTCCTTTTTTTCAAACAAAAATCTTTATCTCTTATTTGCTTAATAGTCGAGTGCAATTAGCTTTATACCTCGGCACCCAATTACAGCAATTGAATTTGAATTTTTCCGGTGTTTTTTTTTCGTTTTTAATGTCTGATACTAAAAAAGTAAAAAGCTTACCCTTTGAAAGTCCCCGCGAATAATTTTTTGTTCCGTTTTTAGAATACTCTTATGAAGATGACGTTACTTCTAGTATATTTTTGTAAAATACCTTTCCAAAGAAATCATCAGCTCGTAGCTGGTTCAAGTATTGAAATCAATAATATTGACGTAAAAAGAGTTGAGGAATTCTTCATACATCCTTCTTCCTTCACGGATGTCTAGTCTAGGCATACAACGGTAATTACGAAATAAGTTACGACAGGCAACATATACACAGAACTATTCGCATACAGCTATAATAAGTGATAAAAAAGTAAATTGCCACGATGCTTTTATTATACATACATAGGTGTAAGAAGGCATGAAGAATATAAATGGACAAAACTTCAAAGATTTAAAATTAACAAAAAAGATAAAGTAAGGTTGAAGTACGGCTGTCCTAGTTAGATTTAGTTAGAAAAGAATAACGGGGGAAAAATAGGCCTAGGTGGCTTGTAAGAAAATGTATTGTTTTTTTTTTTTTCTTCATCAGGAGAATCGGAATAAAATCTATCCTGAAATCAGCATAGATGTCCGACAATTTTCGAAATACAGCGATAGCTTTTGTTTTCGAAATATGAGAGATTTACAAGATGCTGCTATTACCTTTAGGGATGAAAATGCTAATATTACTGGTATTTTGCGATCGAGTATTTTATGTATTTTAGCATTATATGGTGCTCGTAGAAATGAAGAAATTATCCATAATTATGCATACTAATCGTTTACAAAAGCTATCAGTGAACATAGCCGTGTCAAGTTGGCTTCATCGATACCCACACTCGATACTAGCTTAGGGCATATAAAAGGAGTGTATGTACAAGTAGCTTGGGCAAACAGCGGTGGTTTCTTTTCGAATCACAACTACAAAAAGAGTTTTATGTACAAAAATGCAATACTATTTTAAATAATAAATATCGTATTTAATTCAAATAGAATTACTACTTTATTGCACTTTTAATTACTCAGTTACACATCTTCATAAATGCCTCATAAATTACGCACAAATAAAAATATATTTCAGCAATTAACAAGTTGCATTTACTTAAAAGTGACAATTTTAAAGTTATGATAGTACCACCGATTATCCTTACATTTCAAAGTGAATATCGAAGCGAAGAGTAAACGGAACAGGCACTTTTATACAAATCAACGAAATCGGCTACTTTCCCCATTTTGCCCAACTCCCAGCATCATCATCAAATTTTAATTACAGAGACACGGTTTCAGACGTAACTTTTCAATTTGCAGGATAATTTCGCTAAACGAAAAAAGGAACAGTCAAAAACGGAACATCAAACCTCGACCATTTCCCCTAATCAATCGGTACACGCGTATCCTCTCCGATTGAAATAATCCGAATTACCGAATCAATAAACCGATTTATATCCTCTCCATTTCGAATTACCGAATACTTCGAGCCCAAATGACGTTCCACCCCATACGCCCTACATTACTTCATCGGAACCGTTCCGTGCGAATATCGAAGCTTAATTCGTGCAATCGTGCAGCCCTACAGCTACAATAGTAGCAACTGCATAGCTGATGTCGAATGCAACCTATCGAGGTGCCCTAAGGTGTACCACGACGGCGACGCGGTGGCGTGGCGGTAATTGATTAGATGTTCGGTTTGCCCCTGTAATTCACGAATTGTGGCCGAAATACCCGGTGTGTATAAATAAATTATTGTGCAACGGAACCGTGTAGTGGTGGATAATTCTACTACAAATGTCCGGTATATACGATACTGATGTTTAGTAGTTTGGACGATGGAGCCCTTAGACTAGCTTCCCCCGAGGTACCGTCGAGTCGCTACGATAACGGACGAATTTTCGGATGAGTGGAAAAAGGAGGACGCGAGGATCCCCTTAGGGAGACGTCTCGGAAAAATATTTCTTTAAATTCGCATAGGGTTAGTTTCCTTGGAGAAGAGCACATTACGTCAGCGGCGCAATGAACCAAATTTGGTGTTCTGTATACGTTACCATGGTAACCGACTAGCGAAAGTCAATGAAACGTCACATTTTGCGCATATTTTCATGACGTAATGTGCTCTTCTCTAAGGAAACAAACCCTACAGTATTTATTGTTATGGTTTCTTAAAATAAGACGAGGAGATGTCTTGAATAAGTCAATATGTGACAATAACTATAATAAGAAGAATTATGCATCGCCCTTACATCTAACGGTAAGTCGACAAAGATAATCTGAATTTAGCAATGAAGTATTTCGTGACAACAAAACTAAAATTGAAAGAAATCTGCAAAAGAAACCTCTGTTATAGGAATAACTGAAAGAAATAAACAAGGAAATTTATACAGAGTGGACGTATAGGTTGAAACAGAATCAATAAAATCTGTAATTTCTAACCTAGCCAGGCACTTGACAGCTATAAACAAACTTGCGTCTATTGTGTAGTAGTTCATTTCAATTATTTTTTCCCAATTAATAATTGACATTTTATTTGATAACCGTAAATATTGAAAGCGTTTTGATGTACATACATATTGGTCTTTGGCTGTTATTGTAGCAACGTTTGTTACATAACATTACAGTAAGTATGAATGATTGTGAACCGTGCTGCGAATTTGTAATACCTGTGTATTTGAAGATCCTGGGTATGCATCGAAAATGACAATATGGATGTTGGAAAAGGTGTTAGAAATACAGTTTTTGCAAAATACAAATTTTAATATATGTTTATATCATTCTATTATCCCTAATAAGTTATAATTTTGTTCTTCAAGGAAGTTTCTGCCTCCTTCCCTTTTCCTCGAAGTTTCTGGACTCATATTAATCTAAAAGATGTTCACACTTGTATTTATTGGGATTGATATATAATGTTGTATTACACACAAACATTCTCTTAAAGAATACGTATTGAAATTGTGTCAAATGTAGATAAAATTATACTTACGAGGAATAATAAAAGTTTCTTTTACAAAATTAAATATTTTTAATTCCATACGTTTGCTATCCTATATGTCCAGATACGTCAAATGGCAACTAGATGGCAACAAAAATATCATAGTAATATAAGAAAAATACATTTTTGCAGCGACAATAGTAGCAGCATTATGAATTAAAAATGCTTAATCACATTCAAAAGCATCTGCCTGCCTCTGTCTGCGAGTATGAATATTTGCTTTTTTTTTCTTCTTTCTCTTCTAAAGCTACTTTGATTTTCCTCCAGTGCTTTCTCCAGTTTGTCCCTGCGTCTTTCGTGCAGTATCCTGACGTATGTTTTCCCCCATCGTACTTCCCAGAGTTATTCCTCTGTAGTTTGAGCAGATTTTGCTGTCTCCCTTTTTCATAGATTATCGTGATAATTCCTATTTGCCAGCCAGACAGTAGGTACTCTTTTTCTGTTCTTGTCTGATTCATAATATCGAGAAGTTCTTGTTGTTTCTCCTCGTTAATGTACTTGCGCATTTCTGCAGTTACGTCACATCATGTCCCGCTGCTTTTCCTGTCTTCATTTTATCAATTACTTCCATTAGTTCTTCTCCCGTTATTAGTTCACTTTGTTCTTATCTTTCTTGTATTTTCCGATGTTCGATGTTCTCTTGTGTTGCATCTGGTACTGCTTCGTTTCGTACAAATCGTCACAATTTATTTGGGTCTTCTATCATTTCTCTGGCCGATTTCCAAGCGCTTCATCCATCCGTTATGATCGTTTCTACATCGTCGTTCCTGATTTTCCTTGGTCTACCTCTTCCATTTTTCCCCATCTGTCTTACCTCCCCTATTCGTTAAACTTGTCTATCTTTCTGCATTCTTCGTAGATGGCCGATCCACATCAGTTTCTTTCGTTCCCAAATTGGTTCAACATTTAGTTGCTTCCTAATAACGTCGTTTCTTTCTTTATCGACTCTCCTCGCTCCTCGTGAGAAATTTCATCTCAATGACCTGTAGTCGCTTACGTTGTCTTTGAGTTAGGACCCACTTTTCTAAAAATCATTTTTTAATGTTATTTTATTTATTGATTCCAATAATTCTTCTTCTGTTGTTTGTTCACTTTCTTCTTGTCTTTCTTGTATTCTTTGATGTTCGATGTTCAATTGTATCGAGTCTGGTGCTACTCCGTTTTGTTCTGACAATTCTTTCAAATATCCCCCCCCATCTTTCCATTATTCTTACTTCTTTCTTGAGTATATTTCCGGTACTTTGTCCTTGCACATTTTTTTTGGTGTTTATTTTTGGTTTTCTCATGTACTTGAGTTTATTATAAAGCATTTCCCGATGTTCACTAAACGATTTGAAGTAAGTTAGATGTAAGGAGCATTCGATTTTTGCAAACAAATTATATGACTTTAAAGGTGACCTAAAAGGCGACAATTTAAATAAAAATTTTGCGGACGAAACCCCTCAGGATCACAATTTTCTCGTAGTTTTCTTGTCTCCTGTTTGCTTGGTGTTTCTTCCACAGTTCTATCTTCCCTTTTATGGTTATCTTTTTCTATTTCCTCTGTCCACCACGATGCCCTTTACCTAGGTTTGTTCCTTACTTTTGTTACACCATAACTTTCCTTTGCTGCTAGTATTGGACTTCGTCTGTAATCTTTGAGAGATAGAGAGATCGAGTAACTTCCCTTACTTCCCTAACTTCGTATTTCGACCTGAAATAGCAGACGAGATATTTCAGCTTGAACCGAAAAATCATCGAAGGTCAGAAGGTCAGGCCAGACGAATAATTTTCGAAAATTGAAAGGTGATCCTCCGACGCCGTAGACGGGCAAAAGGATAATGCGAAAGAAGAAGAAGAAAGGTGCTGTAGGGTAAGCGCACTTAAAGGTTGAAATTTGATGTACGAAATAAAACTAGAAACAAAAAAAAACGGATACGTTTCGTCTGAAACTCCAAAAATGTTCTTGTTTTTGTTTGTGAATGCTGACCAAAATGTATCTCGCACGTGCAAATTTGCTGTGATTCGTTCATTGGCAGCGTGGCAACCAGAAGGATAACTTTTTTAAGTTTCGAATTTGACATACATTCCGACGATGTATCTCAGTGTTATCGAGGTCAGAAAATGTATTGTTTTTTTCTTCATCGGGAAAAAAATTAAATAAAATCCATCCCGATATCAACATAGGTGTCCGACAATTTTTGAAATACAGCGATAGCTTTTGTTTCCGAAATATGCCGGGCGCCATGCCCCTTCTGAATTAATTGTGCGCAACGTGATGGACGAGGTTGAGTTCTTTTTCAATGTTTTTCGCACGAAATAAAAACCTGCACTTTTTGACTGGTTCAATTGCGCGAGATTAAAAATGATTTTTTTATAACAAATCTGTTGGTAAAAGGTCGCAGATTTATATCGAGTAGTTGCAATAACAATATTTTTTCGAGTCTAGAACATTCGATTGTTACCGAAATACATAGAGGAGGTTGTGTTTGCTGTCACTTTTGCACAACTTTTCTAGAATGTTAGGAGACAAAAGAAAAATCAACAAATTTGCCGAATAACCAATTATTCGGTACATTCGGTACTTTCAGGTTTTCTTTTGCAACGAATTTAAAGTACGTACCGGTATTTTTAATATGGACAACAAATATTTTGATTTTAAACCAATTTGAAGAGTTGAGAAAAATCGCAAAATTGAAGCCAACCAGACAAACGAAATCGTTGCGAATGCTGAGCTATATCCTCAACATCTTCCTTTGTTGACTTTTGCTTTTAGGACTGTGATTGTACCTAACTTCGCAAACTCACCGCTTAACGAGTTTATCGTCGTCTTCGCAACCGCCCCCCTCCTTTTTTCTTCTCTTTCGATTAGCAAGACCCTAGATCCTCGACTTAATTATGTAGATCCGGCGCTGTAACACATTTGACCTAAAATCCTCGATCATGGATATAGGTTCGAGTAACATTTACTTAGGATCGAGGGGACGGACGTCTTTCGCTCGCCTTTCCTCCGCGACTTAAAAGCCGCGTCTAAATAGAGTAAATATTTTGCCTAACTCCGTCGGAGATGATGCAAGGATTACCGGCTCGCGGATATTTCGGAGGAGCGCGAGTGGAAATTGCATTCTGGCAACGACGGACGCTTAACGGGGCCCCGTTATCAGGGGATCCGCTTTGCATACGTATGTATGTAAGTACTTACGTAGATATCTTCCACAGAGCGTATCGCGTTCGACGTAACCGAGATTCGACGTTATCTCCGGGTTTGTTTGCGGACGGGCTTACCTTTATCGTCTTGATTTGCGTGAGAAAATTGCTTTAATGCCCAACGCAAACAAAAGGAGGGCTAATCGATGCGGCCGGCGAAACGCGAGATAAATTGAAGCAACAATACGGTTGTAAATTAACGGGTTTATCTCAACTGTTCTGACGGTAGGATTCTACAAACGTATTCGAGTGAAAATATATAAGAATGTCTAGAATCTAGAGAACCGACTAGATTGAACCGGTATAAACTTACCTATGAGATTACAGTACTTAAAATTGAGGAATTTGAAGGTTATTGATAATCTTAAAAGATCATCGCGGCATAGACCAATTGTTTTTGTTTTTCCTCACCGTCCCAAGGCCCTTGCAGATTATCTAGGGCTTATCGAAATCCGATAAGGTTCGAGTTAAGGCATCTATAACTGCATAAACATTCGTTTACCACATAAGTCAAGGTATTTCTTCAACAAAACTATTTCCGGGAATTAAACCGTTAAAAACAAAACAAGTCCATAAATAATATCACTCGGAAATTGATAATCCACAAATTCGCAATGATATATTTCGTAAATGTAAACTATTTCGCTCGAAAAATCAAAAAAGATTATAAAAATATCGGAAAGTTATTTAGTCGTGACTTATCAAATCAGAAAGAACATATGCTGAGCTGTCAAATGGAATGACAGCGCCACCTATTGAGAAATTTTCGACTTTTCTTTTTCCTAAATCTTCGCGTAACAATTACGAACAAACCCGCAGAAGGTAGTATCCAATTTGGTCTAGTCGTTTTCAAGTTTTAAGCATCCGAACAAACCACAATCCATTTTTATATATATTGATAAACAACAGAGGTGTCAGGATGGATCACTGTAGTACACCAAAAACAAGAGTATATTTCCATCAAACGCTTTCTCCATATCCAAGGATGCTATGTACACTAGGAGTTCTTAAATTAGATATTAAATCTTAATTGCATCTGATTGTGAGTGTAACCCGAATAATCCTCCAATTCGAAAAATCTCGCGTTTTCTAATTGGTTTCGATGTGTTTAGGTGTTTTCGACGTTCATGCCATCTCGAATACGCACTTTCGTAGATTGTTCGTTTGACCTTGTTATACTGGACGTAACCAAAATTCCATATCGCCGTTTCAAACTCTACCACTCCAAAGTTCGTAACAGTAACTTAAGTTACATATGTAATTAAAGATGATGCTATTTCGCGAAAGTTTGGAGAAAAATGTACGTTTAACTACTATCGACAGCGGAAATGCTGGACAAAATCAATTTCCTTTGGAAGACGTCGTCGCACAATAATTTCCGCAAATCCCGCTTTGATAATCGAATGATGGCGGTTCATTGCGCAGTCAACTGCACATTGTAGCTTCCTGTAATCTCGGCGTTGCGGTTTTTGATCGAATCCTATACAACATCGATGACATGTCCTCGTCTCTATACACATGAATATGTCTGCGTCCACTTGACCGGACAGGCATCCGAAGAAAACATTTCCGTGCACCGCAAAATAACTAACCGACGCGACGCGACGTGCGAAATTGAAGTACATAGCTGTTCGGATGTTTATCACTCGAACGCGATTATTCGGCTCGAGTCTCGCCAACTTTTCCAATACTCGTCGGGAAATCGAGTCCGAAATAGTTGTTATTTAATTCCGCGCAGAACGGCGAACGAAAAGCCATTGTTAAGCGGCGAGATTTTTCCCCGCCGTAATTCGAGACTTTTCATCGACGCGTTATCGCTAAACGCGAGCGTGAACTTTTTCAATTTCCTTCGCGAGTTTGGCGCCCCCACCTCGCCGAACATATTCCGTTCCTGCAAATTGGTTCGGAGAACGTTTCGAATTCTGAATTTGGTATATACTATATACAAGCAACGTAATCGTTTCTCGCCGTTGTTGTAGAGAGAGAAATGAAAGTTTCGTAATGTAACTGATGGCGCACTTGAATGGAATCGCTTCGCACTGAAATTAAGAAAAGTCACCAAAACAAACAAGTTACAATAATAATAATAATAATAAATGATAAATTTTATTCGACATAATAAGAAAATTACACCAAAGGCAAAATATAAGAAAAATTAGTAAAAGTAAAGATTAATGAAAACTTTATGTGCCATTAATACAAAATGATAATCATTTACAGTTTACAGCTTTAAGTATTCGAACAAACCACGATCCATTTATCAATCTATATACATATACATATGTATATAAATGGATCGTGGTTTGTTCGGATGCTTGAAACTTGAAAACGACTGGACCAAATTGGATACTTCCTTCTGCGGATTTGTTCGTAATTGCTACGCCAAGGTTTAGGAAAAAGAAAACTATTAAAACGTTTAAAAAATTAATCAAAAAATTAGAGATTAAACAAATTGATGACGTTCGGTGGGTTAGGTTATGACAGTTGTCATGGTGCGCGCAAAGACAATTAAGGTTATGACATTTGTGATTAGGCGCGCATGAATAATTGTTATGTCATAATAGAAGCAAACTGAGCAATATCCATCACAGTCTTATTTACAATGGCGCGAGCCAGAAGATCCAATCTTTTACCACGAAGCCGTAATGCAATTAGACTGCGGAATATTGCGAATCAATCCACTGCAGATGAAGAAGAAATCGCACGAGAGAAGGGCGCCGTGTTAGTACGACCCGACTTCGTGCTTCACAAACACAAGAACAAAGAAAGGTCATACGTGAAACGGCTCGGTTGGCAATGAGAAATCGTCGAGCAGAACACAGAGATCAACAAGGTCGAGCCGCAAGAATCGGCAAATTCAAGTGTTAATTTGAATCGAGGAGCGTTTCAATACGATTCCACAATTGACTACAGCTCGCACCCTATCGTTAGAATAGGCTTTATGGAGGTTGTGTGCGTTCATTGCGGTGCATTCAAGTTCGCTGGAGAAACGCCTGGATTGTGCTGTCTCAGTGGAAAGGTTAAATTGCCATTGTTGCCTCCGCCACCTGAGCCATTGCATTCGTTGCTTCATGGCGAAGCTCAAGAATAACGACATTTTCTTTCGAACGCTTAAAGGTACAACGCAACGTTTCCAAATGACTTCATTTGCAGCAAATATTATTGAAGAACGCGGATTTAGTCCGACATGCAAGGTAATGTTTGTTAATAAAAGAGTAATCTTTATTTTTTGGTAATCATACATCACTAATTATCACTTCCCTTTCGACTATACAGATACAAGGACAAATTCACCATAGAATTGGATCATTGCAGCCGGTTGAAAAAATCGCAAAATATAGGTTATCACAAGGTGCTTCAATGAAGATATTCGACACGAGTGCGACCCATTCAGCTAATCTTTATCTTAATATAAATAAGTTAATAAAACTCAGGTAATAACTTAAGTCAATATTTATTAATTCTAAGGCGGTACAAAGTTCGGCGGGTCAGCTAGTATAACACATCGGTCAATAAGTCCCGAGGCTTTTTGTCAGATGGGGCCGGTAAAAAATTCATTTTTGTTATCGTCACGGGGCATCTCTTAGATGACAGGGAAAAAATTTCATAGAAATCCGTCCATTAGTTCACAAGTTACATCGCTTTGAGTGACGGTACTCTTAGCAGTGACGTCAACCATAGATGCAAAGCAGTTTCGTGTCTTGATTTATCATTGTTTTTTAATGAAAAAAAATACTGTGCAAGCCAAAAAATGGCTTGATAAGTGTTATCCGGACTCTGCCCCGTCGAAAGCAACCGTGGAACGTTGGTTTGCCGAATTCAAGTGCGGCCGTACGAGCACCGATGATGCCGAACGCTCTGGAAGGCCGAAGAAGGTGGTTACACCGGAAAACGTCAAGAAAGCCCACAAAATCATCTTGGAAAATCGCAAAGTGAAGTTGCAGGAGATGGCTGACATCATGAAAATGTCGAAAGGCAGTGTTTTCACAATTTTACATGAACATTTGAAATCCATGCGAAAACTTTTTCAAAATGGGTGTTGGACTGATTGTATCACTCTTCAAGGGAACTATGTTGATGAATAAAAACAATTTTTGGAAAAAAATGTTTTTTTCTCCATTTGCCTCGGGACTTATTGACCGATGTGTTATATGTATGTATGTATATTGATTGAATTCAATTGAATTCGAAAAATGTTTCTTTCAATCTATAATGGAAATTATATTATTGCGTCGCCTGTTAACGATCGCTAATTTTCGATCGAAATAACAAATTTCGAGTGGAATCGTAAATGCTCGAAATTAATTCAATCAAAAATCTATTTTGGGCAAAACGAAGTTGCCGGGTCACCTAGTCGGATATAGAAACAACGTACACAATTTCTTTTAACCCGTTGACTCCCCAACCAATTTTGCTAGTGTTCACCCGAGGACCACTATAATTCCTTTTCTTTTTTTGTAATACGTAGTATCCAACATAAAGTTGAAGTGAAAGAGCTTTTTTTATCTGACTAAATTTTGAATGGTAATGGTGAATTTTTGTCTGGCTATCAAAGCGGCTTCCCGTAAAATTTAAACACAAGTCTTTTCAGCACGGATCATGGCTACCATATTTGAACACATCGCGGGGGGGGAGCAGTAGTCAAAACTTCTATAAGATTTGTGTCTAATTGTAATTGATAGCTATGACCTGATATGTGAATACATTGTGAAAGCCCAACGGAAACATCACCGATTATCAAAAATGATAGTTATGGCAGTCAATGTGTTAAGAGGTCGAATGCGACAAAAATGAATCGTTTTATTCGAGGGCAAGGTACGGGTACCGAAATAATAACTTTTCGAAATCGTCACTCATAAACATTTCTAACTTTTCACTTAAAAGTTGACGAAAACGTTCCGGGACGAGTTCCGGATTCAATTGCGAGCCGAGGAAAGGACAATTCCGCTTATTTTCGCCGATTTGCGTGGCCCTTTTCAGAACGGGGAGAATCGAGAATTTAAACGCCGACAAAGTTGGCCCGGCCAATTTAAAACGTAAAGTTAGCATTGTTTGGCGAATTAAATTTGTTTGTATTCTCGTCCTCCCCGCCTCCTAAATCCGATCGAAGTTAAATTAGTCTACCTGTAGGTAGGAACGTTCTTTTTTGTTCCTCTCACCGTTAA
Source organism: Chrysina gloriosa (assembly GCA_038088585.1). Lineage (NCBI taxonomy): Eukaryota > Metazoa > Arthropoda > Insecta > Coleoptera > Scarabaeidae > Chrysina > Chrysina gloriosa. The sequence continues at coordinate 181,947 of CM076089.1, read as the reverse complement.
GCGACCTAATAACGTTAATTACGTATATTTTTTCTTCGCTATCCCGTTTAATTGAAATTCTTCTCGTTTTTTTAACCGACTTCTAAAAAGGAGGAGGTTATCAATTCGCTATGTATGTTCTTTTTTGTTCATTTTTTTCTTTCATCACTTCTTGTTGTTCCGATATCGGAGGAATTTCCATGAAGATACGGCAGTTATTGTTAGTCATCTGACGGTCGCAACAAAAACGAGGAGAAAGAATCTCGACTCGAACGTGTATTTATGTGGAAACAAATCGGTCATTAAGATTGAAGTTCAGATGTAAGTGTATGTTTAGAAAGTCGGCAGGCACACCGATGGTTTTTGTTGGTTCAGTTTGCTCCGCTGATTCCAAGAAATCGATCACAATGGATTTTGCTTTTGTAAGGAGAATGTCCGACATGATACTATGAGTGTTTAACATACTTACATACTCTTGGGAAAATTAAACAATTTAATCGTCGCTTTTCCTCGTAGATTTATTAATTTGATTACAATAAGTGAATATCGTAATAATAATATTCACGCTCCCAAATTTTGAGTTGAATATAACTCATTCACAAAACCTACGAATGGCCATACGTTATCCTAGCATGTTCGCATTCGAACGCGTTTTTCTCAAACAAACGCAGAAAAACGCAGTTGAAATTAAGAGCATATGGAGGATTTAAAGATACCATTGGTACCATTCTCAGGTGATAACACGCCGTACCACCCTACTAGAACCCTTAATGAAGTTGAGTTTATAGCAAAGAGTGCACCTGTCCAAATTATTTACGATATTATAAAATATATGTGGTGCTTATCAATAATTTCTTCGGTTAGATACACTCTAAGTACTATTACATCTAACATACTAATAACATTATGAATTTAATAATAATTTACGGAACGGGAGTACTCTGAATGTTTATCAGTAACATAGATTAAATTCTCTGTTTGCGATTAGTCCGACTTTAGGCGACGATTTTTCATGTTAAATTGGTCGCAATCATCACCGTACTTTGTTAAAAAAATACATATATGTATAATAAATTCACTTACCAAGCTTGCGTTACAATTATTAAGCTTGAATATTAAAGAGACGCAAGTGGACGAATAATTACGCTTTTAACTGTACATATTTTCATTTGTTATGTATGCAAACACGTAGGTACATACACTTTATCCATTTAGACCTTTTACCTACGTCATCAATTTTTGCCCATAGATCTTTGTATCTGCGACAAAAGCAAATCGTGCTTTTTTCTTCACCGGAAGCACTTGAGAAAGACAGTCAAATGACTAGATTGTCTTTACTCGTACGACAAAACAATGGCTTAGGTAAAAACTTAAAAACAGACAAAGTGTACATAGATCTATTCAGTCACAACACACGTATGAACATCATCGTGATATTCTTCTTTTCTTTAGTTAGATTATACCCGTCTAGCGGTAATTACTATTTCAGACGGGCACTAAATTTATAAAGTGAAACTTCCGGTTTAGCTCCGTCTCGAAACCCGTAATTTATCCAACAGCATCCGGTTAGAATATTATAATATTTCTTTAAAACAAATATGTGTATCGTAGGTACATTCTGCCCCATAAACGGCACCAATTCGTTTGGAATACAACGGAAATCAGTTCTAACGAATAATAATATTAAATCTATAGGCTATTCAAGAGCTACATACAAAAAGAAAACAAAAATACAGTTAGAACAAATAATGAAGAATCCGAAGAATTGATTACAGAAATAGGAGGAGTAAAATAGTGTTACGTGTTAAGTCTACATTGTTTTCGGTTCGTTGTTTAGATAATGCCGTAATACAGGGAAAGATGAATACGAAAAAAATAAAAAGGGGATGTGACAGAACCTAAGAATTGAGCTAAACGAACTAATGTTTGCTTGCGACTTGGCGATAATAGCGAATAGGGAAAGAAATCAACAATACGACTTAGAAATCCTGATTACAGAATTGGAAAAAATCAATATAGAAATAAGTATACACCTGCAACAGCAAAGTCGACTCAAATCGTATATTCTCAAACAAAATTTTAACGCGCCCTAATTAAATTGTTTCTAACTTAATAATTTAATCTTCTGACGGTTAGAAAATTTATATATTACATTTTTTTCGTATAGAATGTAAGCAAGTAAAGATAAATAATTTACTGTTATTTTTTATTTATTATATAATATGTTCTGTATTCAACATAGACTTCAGAAACGTTATACGCAGGTTACATTACGATTTGAGTTCCTATCCCCGAAATAATAAATAAAAATATTTTAAAAATATAGAAATCTCTCATTCACACAAAGTTTCAAGTTTCATGTAATATACACAAACGTTAAATGCAAACATATCTGCTACATAAGTTGCCCAAACTAATTTTCATGTTCTAAATCTGTCCAGTCAGTTTCACTGTCTGATACAATCAATTGAATCATACATTCGTTTTGGTCCTCATCAAGTCTATCAGTTTCATGGCAACAACACGGTCGATCACTTGTTCAACGGGAAAGGTATATGATCCAGTTGCTTTTTGTGGGAAACGTAGAAAAAGGTGGGGTACTTAAATCTACTCGGTCGCAATTTATACTTATATATTTATATTTTATATTTTTATATTATAGTATTTAAGGGTTGTATAATGAGCCCTATAATAACACTGCCCAACAAATATCTACTTTATAAAATTTTCCAAGAAGATTCCTATCATATTCGATGTATTCTAGTGTGCTTATTTAAAAAAATGACACTAGTATTTGTATAACAGCTCTAGTTTTTGAGATTTTTTAGAATACCCACGTTTGTGGTAGCGGTGCATGATAAGTCACTTTCAACTAGTACATTAAGAAAAAAACAACAATTAAAATGGCTACAAAGAGAAGACACTGTTTAAACGATCCAGATAATTTTTGTGTAATTTGTGGTGAATATACCTTTGCGAAGTATCGTAAATCGATCACGGACTTCGTTAAATCTGCGTATTTTAACTACTTTGGTGTGAATATTTGCAATTTACGGAAGCCGTGCGTGCCCACACTGTGTGCCAAAATTGTGTTGTCTCTTTGCGACAATGGTAAGGTGGAAAACGATCTGGTCTTAAGTTCAACACACACATGATTTGGCGGGAACCTCGTAATCATCATGATGATTAGTTATTTTTGTGTGGTAAACACTAAGGGCATAACCTCTGCAAACCGGGATAAGTGGTTGTATCCGACGTTGACTTCTGCTCAGAGGCCTCTTACACACTCTGATCAGTCATCAGTGCCAGTACCATAGACATCATCTACATGTTTTGAACCGAAGGAGATGGAAATTGAAGAAAAAAATATGAATCTGACTCTGATTTCACATCTAGTCCAGAGAAAAATCCTCAAACATTCAATCAAAGTGAGTTAAATGACTTAATAAGAGATTTAAATCTATCGAAAGAGCAGTCCGAATTATTGGCATCTCGAAGAAACAAAATTTCATTTTATCGCACTCGTGCAAAGATTTACTGCCATATTTTTTCCTCTGAAGAGAATTTAGTTTACTGTAATAATGTTGAAGGTCTTATGCAAAGATGGGTTTACAAAATTACAAATAAAAGAAGTTTAAAGTGTGTACTGTTACACAATGGAAATAAGTACGGTTCTATACCTGTAGGACATTCAACTTCTATGAAAGAACAATATGACAATATTTCTTTAGTATTAGAAAAAATAAAGTATGATGAACATAGCTGGAAAATTTGTGTAGATTTGAAACTGTTAAATTTCCTCTTAGGACAATAGCCAGATTATATTAAATACCCGTGTTTGTGGGACAGTCGCGATAAAAACAACCATTGTACTCAAAAAGGTGTGGCCACTGAAGGAGTCAGCTATTGTTGGTAAGCAAAATGTAGTAAATCCACCTTTAGTTAATCACAATCGAATTGCCAACACTTCGTATAAAACTTGGTATTATGAAACAATTTTGTTAAATCCCTTAACAAAGATGGCTGATGTTTTGCTTACATGTCGAAAAAGTTTCCTGGTCTGAGCAAAGAAAAGTTAAAAGCAGGCATTTTCGATGGACCACAAATTAGACAACTGATAAAAGACCCAAATTTTGTCGAATCTATGAGCGAACTAGAAAAACGAACCTGGCAATGTTTCGTTTCTGTAATTCAAAATTTTCTTGGAAATCATAAATCAGAAAACTATTTACAATTAGTTAACGACATCTTGTCTAACTTAAAACATCTAGGGTGTTACATGAGTATTAAATTACATTATTTACATTCCCATTTGGATCGATTTCCTGAAAACCTGGAAGATTACAGTGAAGAGCAAGGTGAAAGGTTTCACCAGGATGTTCGCACAATGCAAGAACGTTACCAAGGGAGGTGGGACATACATATGATGGCTGATTACTGCTGGAATCATTGTCGGGATCTTATGCAGACACCTCATTCAAGAAAGTCTTATAAAAAGCATTTTATTCCTCAACCACAGTGACCGTTTCAAATAATGTGAGTATAAAAATCATACTTTTGTAATAGTTTTTAACCTACGTGTATATTTAAAACTAGAGCTGCTAGGAAAAAACTAGTGTTATTTTTGTAATCAGTACAGTTAAATTAAGCGAAAACAAATAAAAATACCCTGGAAAATTTTGATGTGTTTACCAGTGTAATGAATGAAACAGTAAAGCATAGATCAAGAATAAATGCCATAGAAATGAGATTCTTATGGAAAATCGAACGAAAAAACAAAACGAAACCGGACGAAAGATGAAACTTACAGACAAGTACTCTAGATGGAATCAATAGAAGGAAAGGATAACCGAAAGACGGTTTGTGTTAGATATCTGACGAAAGAATAAGTAAACGTGGATATGAAGCGAGAGTAAAGGATAAAAAGTACAAACAGTAATCCAGAAAAGATGGAATAACAGAGTAAAGGAAGAAGCGCACAAAAGCGTTAACAGGCTTTTGGTTCCATTCCTCCCTATTTCCCGCGCTCTCCTAGTTTGCACTTCTCTCCCTTACGTATCTTTCCTGCCTGCTTCTCTTCCGGAGATCTTCATGTTATGTCACTTATCAATCTGTAGTTCTTCATTCTTTCCAGGTATCCAAACCGTCGTAATCGTCTAGCAATTACAGCCTCTGTGATGATTGGTTTGTCATAAAATTGTACACAGAGAATGTGCCATAAGCGGTCAATTTTTATTGTTTAACAAATAAATTGTGCTGAAAAAATGTTTGTGTTATTTCTTCACTCTTTTTTGATATGGCAGATATATGGCGAATAAGGGCTATTCTAGAGGAAATCGATTCTTCATCGGAGTTTTATGAGGGAAATGATACCGTGTACGAAGACAATATAGATATACACGAAGAAAAAAACTGATACTGAGCAAGTGACTCCGAGGAAAGTGAAGTTGAAGATTCCCAGGAAACTGAATCGAGTTACAAATACTTTTTATTGTGAAAGTATTTGTTGAATGTATTTTACTTTTTCGTTTACGTTTAAAATATATACAAATAGAAAAAGAACGTTTTATTTTTATATTTTTTGTGAATGTATTTTTTTATTTTCATATTAGGTCTAAGATCAAAAATGTCAAAATGACGTGATGAAATATAAACCGATGCTGTGAGTTATAAAAAGATTTATTTTGTTTTTTTTTGCTTCATTTTAGCCTGTTAAATGTGACCCCTTCACAACTTTTTGAATGTCTTCAGAACCAAAAATTTGTCTGAGAGACCGAAAAATGTAAACGTGTCTCACAAAACTGAAAATGGTCGAGAAGGTTAAACGCCTCTCTCATCCCCCTCCGCTCTTTTCCCACCAAGTGTTCTTCTCAATATTCTCCTACCCCAAACTTCGAGCTTGAGTTGGTTTCTTCTATTCATGGTCCATCCCCATTGTAGATTCTAATTTTCGTCTTGCTAGAGACCCCTTTCGATCTTAATACTCTGCCGCACTTCTATCGCTCGAAAAGGGATAAGTAGTTTTGGAAGAAATCAAAGGACCAGCAAAACATCAAAGAAAATGAAACGAGAAATGCAAAGCAAAAGATTTAAATAGTAAGGGAGGAAAATATTTCCAGAATTGATTTGAACACATTCGAAAGTGTATAAATCTTTAGAAAGCGTATATATAAAGGAAAAAAACCGTTTGTGGCAAAACATGTTCTTTATTCTTTCCTACTTTTCGTAGCAAATCAATAGGCGCCCCTTCGTATTTGATTCGAACCGTGTTCGTTGGGTTGCATCCTATTGACTGAAAGCTTCTTCCACTAAACTATTAATTAACTATTTACTACGACCGACTTGTTTCGCTCACGATGTAGCCAACGTCTTCAACCGTCTTTGATCGATTTAGATCGAATCCCCAGTAGACAATTGTCTAGTAGTCATCACGGATGTGTTCCCTAGTTTGTTTGCCAAAAGGACTTCTTTTACGTTTAATCAATACTTACCTTGTATGTACCTACCGTAAATCGATAAACGCTTCGAATTATTCCCGCCTCTCCCCGTTCATAATTTCGTCTCTAAAACGAATTCTGACATATTTCAAACTCTGCGGTTGAACTCGTGTCGTACTAAATTTCGTTTAAATGCTTTTGTCGAGGGGGCGTTCAAACGAAGGACAATGGAGCGCGCGAAGGGTCGTTTCCGAACCGAAACTATAAAGTTTCCGGCGAGTTTTGGCGAGGCCGAAATCTGGAAAGCCGGATTTCATTTTACGTAGGTACATACGACATTATGTAATATTCGAAGGCTGACGAAGTTTTCTTTTTTTTTTGCTATTCGTACGCTAGAGTTCACCGAGAGCTTTCGCCGTTGTACGCTCGTGGAAACTCTAAATGTTCGCCTGTTAAGAGCAATACACCACGATTGTCACAATCTAAACGCTCGTTCCAAAACCGTATACCTGCGAAGTTACTATCGGTTGGTGCTTACGAAATAGTAAAGAAAAAAAGGAGAAAATGTTTTATTAAATTTGTGTTATAAAATACACTATGACGATATAAAATATATAAAATCAAAAAAATAATAATAATTTTAATACCACTTATTACCATGTTTTGTTGCTTTTTCAGGTTTTATTGAAATTTGACTGAATAAAAAATTTTTGAACTTTTGGTTTGATGTTTGGCTGCAGTATTGGGAATTAATTTGTTAATATTTTGGAAAATAACAATGATATTGTAAAAATCCTCGGTCAATGCTTAGATAAAACTATAAGGGTAATATAAAACCAAACTTCAAGTTAATCCGTTAAGTAAATCCCGAGAAACCTTCGACACCAGTTTGAAAAACGTAGTTTTGAGAAAAACGCATTTAAAATTTTACAATACATTTTCTTCATTATATAGTGGAAACTGTTTTGTTTTTATGGTTAATCTGCCATGCCAGCTTCGTAATGGTCATCTCCCTAATCGCCATTTCCTGCTTTGCTCTGTCGCCTTAAAATACGACCTTCTTTGGATGCTTCGGACGTAGTTGCCTCAGCGATCGAAATGCGTGCTTCGTCCAAGACTTCGCAAATGCTTGCTGTAACCGACCCGATGACTATATTCGTGGTATTCATCATTAAAAGAATGCTTGAATAACCATTATTGAATACACTGCTAGCAATTTTAACAGCAGTTTTAACGCATCTAGCACTACTAAGTGTTAGATCCAAATTAACGCGTCCAGACTCTCGTTCGAATTTTGAGTGTAAGCACCTGAGCAGCACTCTAACAAATCATTCTTGCTAAGTTCCTTGTAGATAGGAGCGATTGCCTCTATAACATTAGGACGAAGAGCAGATTAGTGAGCATTCATTTAATTTACTTGTCGCCTTTGCCAGGAACACCAAGAATTTGGCCCGGCCGGACAGCTCTTATGTTGGAGTTTAACGTCATGTGACGATTTGTGCTGTAACGTTGTCCATATTGCAGTTTTCATTTCTTCTATTGAATTTTTACGTCTCCTAATAGCAAGTTCGTAATACTCAGGCCCACAACAGACTCGTTCTGGGCGCACCGCCAATCTCGAGCGGCTGGCGCGCGAGTACGAGTCTGTTGTAGGCTCTATAACTCAGAAACTAATTAGAATTTATACTTGGGACCTTCAGATCCGTATCCTACAGGCGTCAAAATATTTTTTAAATCAAATAAAAAATTTTCGATTTTTTGAAAATTTTACATCGGTCTAACCCCTTACGGCAAATCTTGGTAAATTTATTAAACATATTTTTAAACTGACTACTGTTTCGTACCTTAGTTTTATATCACAGTACATGGTCAGTTCAGTTTCGGGAACCACAGAAACACTACCGATTTCGAATCAAACTGAAAGCAAATTTCTCCAGACGAGCCAATTAGCGAATTCCCCGGAGCGCCTCACCCCTTCGGGGCGTAAATGAAATGCTAATCCATTCTATCCTCGGTCGAATTATACATCCTTACCGGAATATCCGATCCGTTCCATTTATTTTAAGGTTTAAATTACGAGCATTTCGACGTTCTCGTTGAGATTATTGCCATATTTGATACTTATTACGTTCGAGTATCCCGATGCGAATTTAATATTTACCGGGATCGAGCGCGATAACGACGTTACTCTCGCTTAAATTGAAATTATTTCCTCATTACGTTTTTGAAGATCACCCAAAGACCACATATTCGCCCTTAAAGAAATCGAACGCAAGATAAGGGTATCAGATAGGAAAGCCTATCGCGCATTTTTGCAGCTTGAAAAATCTTTCGAGTCCCGAGAGCTCAAATCTGGAGAATACTAAAAAAAAAAAAAGAATCCCGGAAAAATTAAGAAGAGTAATACAAAATTTATACAGAAACAACTGTAGCTATGTAAGGACTAACAACGTGAGATTGGGGATTGACTGAGATTAGGCGGAGTTATCAGCCCACTTTGCGAATGCGAAGCAAAAACGGAAGAAGTCCACATAGGATACAGGAACCTGAACTCCATAAGAATATCGACATGCGCTTTTGCGAACGATGTCGCCATCATAGCTAACAGCGAGAAAGAACTAGAAAAGGATCTAATGATAATGGAAATACATCCTCAAAAATACGAAATGAAACTAAACCTAATGAAGACAAGAGTAACGGTCTTTGTAAAACAGGAAGAATATATTAATATCAAAATAAACGACACAAGACTAGAACAAGTAAATAACTCTAATTGTCTGGGGGTACTACTCCAAAACAATGGGTCCGAAGAAGTCGAAATGAACCAACGGATTGAACAAGCAAACAAGACATTCCACTCGCCGAATCAGAACTTCTTAAACAAGAGAAAGGTATCACCAAAAACTAAGATGGATGTATATAAGATAATATATAGATCCATATTAACCTACGGCTGTAAGTCATGGATTCTCTCAACGAAATGCAAGCGATGAAAATGAAATTTCTAAGAAACCTAAGAGCTGATGGATAGAATAAGAAGCCGCAAAATCAGAGAAAACTTGGAAATAGATTCAATAGAAGAATTCGTAGAACATAAACAACTGATCTAATGGGGATATCTGCAACGGATGAGTTGCGAGAGACAAATCAAACAAGTTTACCAAGCAAGAGAGTAACGAAGAGAGGCAGAGGGATACCACCTACAACCTGAGACAAAAGAAAATAGAATCAATACTGACCAGTAAAGGTAGTAGGTACTTGGAACGAAGTAAAGGAAAACGGCGGAGAACAAGAAGCTTTGGAATAAGTTTGTGTATGAACTGTAATTATTATAGCCCCACACTTTACGGTAAAAGGGGAATTTTTTGATAATATAAAAATATAAACGTTTTCGAAATTAATGGGTACCAAAACGAATCGGTATTCTTTCCTTTGAACAAGTACAAAAACCCTATGCAAGGTTCTTGCGAATTACATAACTTTTTGACCACAAACTAATTAAAATTATTACAATATTGAAAAAATGTGGATATTGTAATCACTCTCCCCGACAAAACCAACCGTCTCGATCACCTTTTTTCATCTAACACGCCGGAGTCGATCACATGAAGCCCCTCTTCTTCGCTACCAACCCTAAAAACTATGAAAATCCCTACCACAAGTAGTGGGGTAAGAATAATGGCGGTACATTCAAATTTTTAAATCTTACTACTACAATATCTTTCCTTCATATAACGACCAAAGTAAATTATAATATAATATATGGGATATAATATATCTGTACTCATTCTTTAATGTCAATGAAACGTAGAATTTGTCAACAAACATGATACATAGGAAAGACTGGCGCTAAATGTTAAATTTTTGACAAATATTTTTTGAGGCATTAAATCCTCAAACACATATATATCAACACAATTATCTTATAGAGAAATTGGTCCTCAACAACTTTTCACGATGAAGTTTGTGATGTTCCCACCAAAAATCATGTTTTTTCCTTTTTCCTGAATTTCAATTTTCCCACGGTGGGGCTAAATGTTAAATCGGTAAAACTCAGTGTTTCAACACATTTCTAGCCTACTGAAACCGCTTTTTGAGTTGTATAACGAAGTAAATATATGATCGGATTTGAAAACGATGAATGATGTAAAGAAAAACGCCCGTTTCTGGAAAGGTATAGGTTTTACAAGAAGGAAAATGAAAACGCATTAATCGGGACGCTTTTTCGCTTGTTGTTACGAACTATTTTTCTGAAAAGGATAAAATGATTCTAAGATTATGTAAAGGACGATTTACAGCTTTCTCTTTTGACGTTTCATTGATGCCAATCCACGATTTTACACGAATGCGAATTCGCATCTTTAGCAGATATTGCAAACCGTCACATTTAACTTTAATCGATCACAATGGAAGAAACCCGAAATCGATTGAATGTGACCTCCGACAACAATAGTACAATAATGAATCAGTCAGTAATTATAAATATCTCAAAATTTAGGTCCAATGCAGATCTATACACATATATTTGAAATAAGAAATCAGGACAATTTATTGAACACCTAAACCGACAAATAAGAAAAAGTAGAAGAAAATAGAAAATATATGTATATAACGTTTAGCCCCACCAATGCTTTAACACTTATTAGTCCCAAGGTATGTTTTGAGCTTTGATAACGATCACACAAATGATGATAATAAATATACGAAAAATGTTTAAAGATTCGTATTCACAATATAGAAAGGAACTAACAATAAGATAGGGTTCGTTTCCTTAGAGAAGAGCACACTACGTCAGCGGCGCAATGAACCAAATTTGGTGTTTTGTATACGTTACCATGGCAACCGACTAGCAAAAGTCAATGAAACGTCACATTTCGCGCATATTTTCATGACGTAATGTGCTCTTCTCTAAGGAAACAAACCCTACTTACTTTGATCATATTTCAGATGAAAAGTTTGGTAGCGTAAAAAATTACGTCGGCATTATCGAAAGCGGAACTTCACATTACTAAAGTCGTTGGTTTTCTAGTGAAAAAAAAACCTCTATGATCAAAATTTCATCTCTGTTACTGTTGACATTCAAAAGATAATGCCGAAAACATGGTTTTGACCATTTAGCCCCAGTCTCCCGTACATACAAACAAAGTAATAAATTTAGAAGATGGTTTGTGTATTTATACTTTAATGCTTTAATACATGTTTAGTCATAACAATTGTTAATTAGACTCGTTCCAAACTGCTGTGCCAAAGCTTATTAATTGTAAGTAAGCGCAATTTGCATATTTGTCAATAATCCATTAGTAAGCGCAGCTTCATTAGGTACGTTATATGGAGAATCGTCCTGATTTTATTTTATCAAAAACTCATTACTTGTTATCTAATTGGAAAAGAAAAAGGCATGGGAACGGTTTTAATCGAAATTACCAAATAACGGAGTTCCATCCTCTTCAAAATTGAGGACGGCGCGAATTCCGCGTCCGATTCATTCATACCCCTGCACTTTTAAATATTTGTATAGATATCGAGTAACAGTTCGCGGTTAATGGATCGTCCGATACGCACTTACTTCTATGTCGTTTAGATTTCGTTTACATTTGGCGAATGTGCGAGACGATAAAGTCACTTCCTGTTCGATAGCAAAAATTACGAACCCACCATTATCTGACATATTTCGCAAATCAAGGAAATTTGAATTCGGAAAAGGAAAGATAAAATGCGCGATGTTTACGTAGTAGTTACTTAAATTATTTGAGTTCCTAATTGTACGTAAGGACCGAATGAATTCTGAACGCACGTCAAGACGATGCAGGCGATGCATTTTTAATTATATACAAGAAACTATGTATGTACATAGGTATTTCGCCCTCTCAAAATAGAAAATGTAAATTGTAGATTGAATATACGTATTTCTCATTAACAATTTGGTATTTATCAGATATGCAAATATAGGAAAACAGAAACTTTGTAACCGATTTTATCTAGTTTAAGCTGATACTAAGAGTTTGCAAAATATGTAATTAAAAACAGTGCCCGTTACTAAAGGTGGTTAACCTTAACTAAAATACTACTACATCTACTGATTTGAACTTATACCTATTTAATATGGGAAAACGTCTTGTCCACTATAGAAGAATTTTGGTTTAAAATCGAGACAAATAATTCTAAACGGGGTAAAGTACTAAAAATGAAACAAAAATAGATTTTCGATTTTATTTGTGTAATGAACGAAAGGAACATATTACAGTGCGACGAATTGTCACAAATGTGAAAATTAAATTTAGGAATGAAATGAAATTCTATGTTTCAATGAAGAAGATAATTGATGCTTTTAGTATTAGAAGCATGAGCAATAATGATTGCGAGGACTGTGGTGTATTTACCGACACTTTAAAACATTGGTAAACTCCTCACCGCACAATTATTTAAAAATAAAACGATTTTATACGGTTTTGATAATGCTTGCGTCGTACTAGCGAATCACGTGTCACCGAATTTATTTTTATAAAACAATTGCGTGGTGAGAAGTTTACCCATGTGATATAGTATTAGAATTCCTTGCTATATTTTGAAAAAATAAAGACTTCAAATATATATGCGTCATAAAAGCCGAGGGAGTTAATATCTATATACATATATAAAAATCAATTGCTGTTCGTTTGTCTCGCTAAAACTTGAGAATGGCTGGACCGATTTGGCTGATTTTGATCTTGAAATATTTGTGGAAGTTCAGGGAAGGTTTAAACGGTGAGAAACATAAATAATAAGTAACGGAAAATACTAAAAACGGCAGTATAATTTTTCGTTATGACAGCTGTCATGGTGCGCGCAAAGATAATTATGACATTTGTGATTGTACGCGCATGAATAATTGTTATGTCATAATAGAAGCAAAGTGAGCAATATCCATCACAGTCTTATTTACAATGCAGCGAGCCAGAAGATCGAATCTTTCACAACCAAGCCGTAATACAAATAGACTGCGGAATATTGCCAATGTGTCCACTGCAGATGAAGAAGAAATCGCACGAGAGAAGGGCGCCGTGTTAGTACGACCCGACTTCGTGCTTCACAAACACAAGAACAAAGAGAGGTCATACGTGAAACGGCTCGGTTGGCAATGAGAAATCGTCGAGCAAAACACAGAGATCAACAACGTCGAGCTGCAAGAAGAAAGGTTTCAAGTGTTAATTTGAATCGAGGAGCGTTTCAATGTGATTCCACAATTGACTACAGCTCGCACCCTTTCGTTAGAACTGGCCCTATGGAGGTTGTGTGCGTCCATTGTGGTGCATTCAAGTTCGCTGGAGAAACGCCTGGATTGTGCTGTCTCAGTGGAAAGATTAAATTGCCATTGTTGCCTTCGCCACCTGAACCATTGCATTCATTGCTTCGTGGCGAAGCTCAAGAACCACGACATTTTCTTCTGAACGCTTAAAGGTACAACGCATGTTTCCAAGTGACTTCATTTGAAGCAAATATTATTGAAGAACGCGGTTCAAGGTAATGTTTGTCAATACGAGAGTAACCTTTATTTTTGGTAATCATAAATCACTAATTATCACTGCCCTTTCGACTATACAGATACAAGGACAAAGTCACCATAGAATTGGCTCATTGCAACCGGTTGAATACGCACAGCGTAAAATTGTTACAAATTTACTTCATGGCCAATATGGAGGACCAACTTAGTCGGCGTCAAACGATCAATAACGCAATGAAAAGAGAAATTCTTCAAGATTTGCAGCAAATCCTTGATGAACATCATGCATTGATTCGGTTGTTCAAAACTGCGTTGGATCGCATGCCAAGTGATGACTATAAAGTCGTGATCAGAGCAAATAAACGCCCCGCTGGAACACACGAACGACAATTCAACGCTCCGATAATAGATAAAGTCGCAAAATATAGTATATCACAAGGTGCTTCAATGAAGATAATCGACACGAGTGAAACCCATTCAGCAAATACTTTAACAGAAAGTTACATTCAATAAAGCAAATACTTTGCTCCCACGTGAATTTGCTTCTTTCTGAACTTTTATTCAACTTAATTAATTTTATCTTAATATAAATAAGTTAATAAAACTCAGGTAATAACTTAAGACAAGATTTATTAATTCTAAGGCGGTACGACGTTCACCGGATCAGTTAGTAAATTATAAAAAGCATTGAGTTCAAAGCAGATGGCTGTGGAACACCAAAATAATTCTAATTGATGTGAAGTTGTTCACTGGAATCTGTGCATGCTTCTTTCCGATAATTTTAGGCATTAATCGAGAAAATAAGTTTCAAATCGCTAATAATATACAGTCTGTCCTGGGATTGTCATCACTATAGGTATAATTAATCAAAAATGTTGGAATGTTGGAATAGCACTTATAATGAAGTGAATCAGGGAACACACTGTATATTAGAAGATATTCAACTTGATGCCATGAATTGTTAAGGTTAGAAACTTTCTCCATTTCTGTCCAGCTTTCGTAACTCTGAGTTCCTGCTTCCTTCTCTTTTTCCCAGTATTGCTATGGCTGTGTTATTGTATTCGTATGCATTCCTCTTGTGTTTATGCCTACTGATTTAACCCGTCATACCTTCTTAATTTGTCCTTCTTCCGGTATTTCCCTATAGATGACCAATTTCCTTTTTCTAAAATTCCTTTCACCGATATAATTTCCAAAGCATACTCCTGTTCCTTCTTCTATCTATTCTTCCCATTCCCAGTACAGTATGCAGAAACCCCATCTCTAACGCATCTAATCGTTCTGGTTATCTTTCTGTTAACATCTAATTTTTTGGAATTCCTCACGAAAAAGTTCTTTTTCATCACGACAACGCGCCTTCTCGCACAAGCCGATTTATTCGCGAAAAATGCGATTGAAATTGAGACGACAAGTTGTGTCTCGCCCACTCCATTCGCCAGATCTCACTCCAAATGACTTCCACTTATTCCCTGAACTGAAATTTATCATTGCTGGAAAGGTTTCAGGAAGATGATGAATTTATTTATTATTACCCTGACACCGAAAGGTAGAAGAGTTCCAGATTGAGAAAAACAAGTTGAGTTTATTGCAGCAATGGGACAGTATTTTGAAGATCGTGACAAAGGTTACTACAAAAATGGCATTAATGGCACTTTAGCATCGTTGGTTCAAGTGCGTTAAAGTAGAACATAATTCTCAAGTTGAAAAATAACAAAAACACTTAAAACTCCAACTCATTTGATTCAGTTTGAGTCTTACTTCCCGTCAAATCAGTCTCGTATAAATGGTACGAATTTCACAATTAAAATGTAATAATTAATTATTCTCAACGCGATAAACATTTGTACAAAATTTGATTTGCACACTTTTACTGCGCAATTCGTCTTCTTTTTCTTCTTACATGGTATACGCAATCGGAAATTTATATGACTTTTCTGTTAAAACCGAAACATACACTTCTATTTACAATTTTGCCTACTATTACGTACTTTCTCTTCTATTGCAGAGCTTTGGGTTCCTATTTGTTATCTTACGCTTTTGAATTTTAAATTTTGCGCGAGATTCCTTACTTATATTTTCTTCCTGGTATAAATCCAAACAGAATACTATTTGTGGCTTTTATGTTACTAACAATAACATTTTAACTGATATACTTTTCTAACACAAGATCTTTATAGAAAAACAAAAACGACGCAATAATTTTACAATCTACAAGCAAGGAATATTTCGATGCAGTCAGTCCGGTTTACACAACTTATCATGTACTCGTTTGTCGAACCTTACTTATAACATTGTACATTTCCGCATTTGTATCATCTTGCATTTCGTAAGCAGTGCATATCTAATTGCTATTATCATTGTTATTATCTTTACTGTTACTGTTGCCATTATCATTATTTTCGCTGTTTGCTATTACTATCGTTATTATTGCTGTTTCGTAAATTCAATTGTAATATCCTCATGTTACGGTAGTAACATGAGGATATATATCTATACGCGCGATACTCTTAATTACAAAGCCCTAATAAGTGTGAAATTAACCGCGTACAATAAAGGAACGACATTTAATTAGCAACAATGCGACGCCGTGTATTCTCCGGTACCGTAAAGTGCCATTTGATTTTTATATCCCGCGGGTAATTCACCGCGCGGTATAGAACTATTTGAAGCGTCCGACTAGACGGGATAATGTTCAGTTATTTTTAGAACGAAGTTATCCGTCTGTTACTGCTGGAAAAGCGCGTTTACTTCGTGGTCTTATTACAAACGAAGAAGTTACCTACGGTAACATACACGTATGCCCGGTCGATAGGAGGACGTATGGGAATTTTTTCTGGAGGACAAAAAAGAAATTAATGGTGTTATCGAATAATAATATAAAGCTGGTCGAGACGAAACGAAGTCAAACAAAAAATACGCATAATTGATACAGTACTTCACAGTTACCGGTTACAGAAGTGTGAACGGTGAAGGGCAGCCTTCAAAGCAAATCTTGTTTGGTCCGATTTACGTGAGCTTCGTTTAATTTAAATTTTTGTGGCTCCGTTTTTCCCTTCAAATTTAAGGCAAACTTCTGAACGGACAAGTTTTGCGATGCTTTAGCGGCGAGTTCTTATAGCACAATAGGAACGGACGTTTGCGATGGCTTAGGGAAAATTAACGAATTCAATAGCATCGTGCTTGTATATCTACACATCTGTGTATATACGATAGTAGCACTATAGTACATATATATGTAGGTACGTATACATAATTTTGATAACGTTCAGGACACATGTGACTGTGTATCAGTCAATTTCGCAAATCTAATCTATATTAAAACAAAAATATTTACACAGAGTTACTACTCTCGCGGTTGAGATTTGACGCAACATGATACGGCATTTATTTATAATGTATATGTATAGATGTGTACGTACAAAATTTTAATTGGTATGTACATTACGAAAAACGCTCCGTTTAAATAACGTCGTCGGAACGAAAATCGCGTAAAATTTTCATATTTCGACCCCCTCCCCCAATCTTTCGATAAACCTAGTTAGTCATCGATCCGGTCTCTAGTGATACCCAACGGGAAAATTTTACCTAAATAACCTAAGATTTTAAAGAAAAACAGAATTTGAGAGAAATTTTAGCTACAACAGAAAAGTAAATAAAGTACCAATGTATTCTTCTTATTATTACCCTCTGATTTGTTATTTGTCTAACATATATGAATAGGGAGATCTAATTAGAAGTACGGTTTCAGTAATTGAAATTAATGTTTTATGACTACTATACAAAATGATTTAATTAGAATGTGGAATATAAATAATTCATGTCTGCAAATAACTTTGGTATTTATTAAAAAATGTACCATGCGAGACGACGTTTTCGTATCTAAAGAAACTTTAAGTTTAATACAACGAAAGGCTAAAGAATAACGTTGATACGTCAAATACAAACGTCAATTTGACACGTTTGACATTTAGTAAGTTTAATGAGAGATTTTGACAATTTCATCGTGATATTTGCCACTTTTACTAGTGTGAATTCGTCGATTACGTCGATCTGAGTGGACGAATGTCATTTGTTCGACGATTTGGCTTATATTTCAGAATAAACTTCTCAAAATTTTTTCAAATCTGATAAGCACACATTTGTCACAGGTTCTTTGGTACCTAATGCTGTAACGGCCAATTGTCACAGCGTTCCGGTTAATTTGTCACAGTTCCGGTATCATTTATTACTTTTGAGCTCTCGTTTCTACTTCTAACACGTAGATGGGGCCTCGCTTTCGTAGATTTCTGATATCTCTTGCGCCTCTTGGGCTCGCGCTTAGAGATTCGCTTTTAAGTCTCGTTTGTTGGGGATATACGCGGAAATTCGAGTCTGGGAATCTGGAAGCTTCGCTTCCCCAATTTTGCTGTTCGAACAAATCGTTCACGTTGAACATTTGCTTTTCCCTCTATTGCAGGGAACTAGTGTAAGCTGGTATAACTAGCGTAAGCTAGTATAAGTATAGTGAAGAACTAGTATATACTAGTATAGGATTAGTAGCGAGCTAACATTTGATTTCGAGAATTCTATCTTCATATTCTATCGAACGCACTTTTCATGTCTACAAAACATATGTACGTGTACTTGTCTATTTCTTCGAATTTCTTTCTCACTCCTAAGTAAGATTTGATAAAAGAGTGGATGTTATCATTAGCTAGTGTAAACCGGTCTTTGTCTCTACTTACGTACAAGGCGCGACATTAAATTTCGAAAAATTGGGGGCTCCAGTCCGGTTTACACTACTTAATAATAACACGTCGTCCACTCTTTTATCAAACCTTACTCATAACTGCGTTGATTTAGTATAAAGATTCTTCTTTATTTTCTAAAGCCCGTCTTTAGCCGTTTTTCACGTGTTTCTCTTAATGTTCCGTCTAATATTTTCGCATATATTTTTCCTATTTTGAAGCGCTAATACTTTACTTACTTGCTTACTTAATCCCGAAACCCGTTCGGCCGTGAAGTGTCGGTCTGTGTGGAGTTGAGTTTCTTGGTTCCCTCTTCCATATTTGTTTCCATTCTTCTCTCTCTCCCTGTATCTTCCTCGTACGCACTTTTTACTTCTTACTCCCATGTCTTCCTTGGTCTTTCTCTTCTCATTTTTCCTATTTCTTTTGATTCATGTATTTTTCTTGCCAACCTTTCTTCCCCCATTCTTATAACATGGCCAAGCCCATCTTAATTGCTTCTTCTGTATTGTTGTTTCGATTGACTCCATCTTGGGTTCCTCCCCGTATACTGCGTTCCTTATCCTATCCAATTTTGTTTTATATTTCATTCGTCTTAGAAGTCTCATTTCTACGCCGTTTATCCTGTTTCTTCGTCCCTCGTTTGTAGTCCATGACTCGCGTGAATGTGTCAGTACCGGTTTCACTACCCTGCGAATCACTTCTACCTTTGCTGTTTCTAGCATTTCTATTTTATTTAAGAATGGAGTTTTTATCATGTTGTAGAGTTTTGCAGTTTTTGATATTCTTCCGTTTATTTCGTCTTCCAAGCACCCCTCGCTGTTAATAATCCCTCCCAGGTGTATGAACGTGCTAGTTTGTTCTATTCTATGCCCTTCTATTATTATATTGTATGTTAGACTCTTTTTGCTTATTGCCATTGAAGCACTAATATGGAAACATAAATTTCGTATGAGTTTGCAAATATTACATAAGATTGCCTTCAAAATCTAATCGAAAAAGATTATTACGAGCCATAAAGCGATAGATTAAAAGTTAGTTAACTTCGTTACGAGGTTAGAGATCGCCGATCGTCACATATTTACTTCAAACTCGGTTTTATTTTTAGTTTTTCGTATCGTTACGTCGATTGTTACCAAATTGAAAAAACAAGTCGAAGAAAAATGGTCGCAATCTGCTAACTCTGCATCTGTTACAGAAGCAACCACAGAGAATAATTACTATCAAACTTAAACATTATACTACGTACGAAGTCGTCTAAAAAAAACAATGAAAAATTATCACCGCTCGAAACCGGTACGTTTATGTTGTACACATTTCTACGTTAGCAAGCGCGCTTACGAGGATTACGTCGTCATTCAAACAGCCCTAAAAAAAAAGGATTTATACGTACGTACGTATCCCCCAACGGAGTTTTTGACGCTCGTCTAGACGATTTTTATTTACAACGGACAACCCGAAAGGATTCCGAAGGCCCGTATATAAAACACCGAAAATTCCATCTAAGCTAAGGAACAATCGATTAATTCTAATTCCGTTTAATTAGCTTTACGAGAGGGGGAGGGGAGGGGGATCTTCAAAATAAAATTCTATTTAATGCGGGTTTTCTTACGTGCGCTTAGCGGTTTCTTGGAAAATCGATCGTTACTTTAAAAGTTTCGAATACGTATCTGCACAATGTGAGCGAATAGCGCGCGATAACATTCCGACCTTTTCCGTGAACATATGTAAGTACAATAGAGAAAAGCGGCCGTGCTACAAAACAACCAGAAATAGAAAATTTCTTAAATCTAATGTTGAATTTTTCGTTTACATGCCTACCAAGAGCCCCGTGGTATTTTATCAGTATACAAATAATTATTCGGAAATCACAATTACCATCATTTAAAGCGGTGCCAACACGGTATTTGCGTACCTACGTACATCCATATAATACATATGCGCATAAATTGTCGGTAAGAGGTGATAAAACTCTATCTTATCTCTTTTTCGCTTTAATTTTTCCGCATTTCGCGCGGACGAAACACGTTAACGAGCGCGAAAGGTAAAGCAAGAAACGGTAGCGTTTACTACTGCCGGTGATTCGCCAATTAAATGCACAAATTCGTTTTATGCGGCGATATCGACGCGAATACCCGACGTTTTTGTATCGGCATTCGGCGGCGAGAAACGGGAAATTAATAAAGAACGAGGATGGAGGAAATCGAAGGAGTATTTCCCGTTTCACGGACCGAAAAAGTTTAAGAATTTTTCTTATAGAACAGTTTGATTCGTTAACTGCGGGAAAACCAATGCATAAAAACTAAAAGAAAATCCCATCAGAGAATTTAGGGCGTTTTGCAGATTTATTAAGTGCATTAAGAGCCAAAACTGAACGACTATCATAAATAGGAAAAAGTATGATCAGAAACACGATGAATTCACCGCTAAGTATGTGCTTTTAATATATCTTTTAACATTATTGGGATCTGCTACGATGGGGCGTGTTAAACTCTACATATCTAGTGAAGAATTTTATTTCCAATAAACTAAGTAAGAAAAAACTGAAAAAATATGCCGGGGGCAATTGATAAAACAAGCAAAAGGATGCGGATTGGAAAATAACCAGGAAAGAAAGTAAAATTCATGGTGACGGGGAAGCACAGAAGAGGAAACCGAAAGTCTGAGTAGTGTGAGAATACGGGGAGAAAAAGTATATAATTTTAAGAGGTTGAATCAGTTTATATACTTGGGGGTACCGATAAGAAAGAGAAAGGCCACGAAGAGCGGGATATCCGAGGTAGAATAATGAAAGGAAATCAAAAATTTGACAGTTCGAAGTCGCTGATGAGCTCCAAGTATGTATCGAGAGTGGCAAAAACCAAAGTATATAAAACTGTGATAAATCATAAATCATAAATCTTCATTCAATGTAATAGAAACATTACATGAGCGTCAGAATAATGTCCAATATGTGAAACTATGCAAATTCTATACACACTATGAGAAATAAATAAAGAAACGTATAACGTGTGACCCCCTAGTGGCTCAGTGGTAAAAATCACTTTTCACAATGAGTAGGTCTGGGTTCGAAACTCGACCGCGGCGGAAGCGCAGTAGTTTAAAATCCTAAAACGGATCTGCAGCCTTCAATACGCTGCAGGAAGGAAATGCCACTAGGCGGGCCAGGAGCGGTACGGTATACGTGCGTATACGGCTCGGTGGCTCCCAACCCTTACACCGAAAGGTATAAAGGGTAAAAGATTATATATATATATATATATATATATATATATATATATAACGTGTACCAAGTAACAAACAGTTTAAAAACTCCTTAAAATTATCAGTTAAAAAGGTACATGAACAAGCAATTCTCGAAATAAAAATACTGAAAAGTCCTGTGTTAAAAATTCTTCAACAGAATAAAAGCTATGATTCAATAGCATTTACCTGGCTTTTCTTTGGTATTCTTTAATGCGAAATAAGACCAACAGTAACATATATGCAGCAGAGATGTGGATACGGAACAAAACGGATAGAGGATTTTCGAAGCAGGTGGGAGACAAAAATACTTCAAAGAACTATCTAACCGGGGAAGGAAAACAGAGGAGGGCTGGAAAAGAAGAACGAACGAGGAATATAATAAGACACATAAAGATACAAAGATTTAAATGGTTAGGCAATATAGAGAAAATGTAAAATGAACGAATCCCGAAGCTGCTAACGAAGAAGTAACCGATTGGGAGAAAAGGAAGAGAGAGGGTGAGGAAAAGATGGAGTTAAAGTGTAGAATAAGAGCTGAGAAAGATGGAAATAAGAGAGTGGAAAACAAAGGCTAGAGACCGATAAGAATGGAAACAAAGAGTGCACCGATTAACAGAGAAAGTACATAAAAGTGAAAATGAAAAACACGCCTTAGACCCCACGAGGTCTGTCGAGCGATTTAATTAAAATAAGAAGAAGAACAGAAACGTAAAAGAATAGAAGAAAAGAAGAACAGAAAAATAAACGCACTGCAGAAACCTTGAGTCGGTTTTCGACAATTTTCTGTACGTTTATTTTTCTGTTTCTGTTCTTCTTCTTATTTTATTAGAAATAAAAGCTATTATTACTACATCCTGTTCCCTCGTTTATTGCGGTGTAGTGGATATGGGGCCAAATCTTTACTCCTCCATCCCAGAATGTTCTAACTATTGTTGCCGTTCTCAAAATGACTGCTTTTTGTATCTTTTATATATGTATTTTGACTTAAGAAATTTTTATTATTATTATTATTTAATAACAATAATGATAATAATATTTATTTTGATTCCCAACCTCTTTATATTTATTTATATCCTTCTTATTTTGACTTATAGCCTGCATGTATGCATCCTTAATCTTAAAACTTTTAATTTCTTCGTTTGCTGTTTTAATTCCTATTGTAATATCACATCCTTTCGAAAATTTTAAATCTTTTTCACTAAATAATCTACTTTGAATATGCATTCTATGTAAATGAGCCAACCATCTCAATTGTATAAATTGTCTGCATAAATTTGTATGAATTTTAAACTGGTTTTCTATTGTTTTTACTTGACTAATATCAATTATTATTATTATATATTATATCGAAGTAAATAAATGAAGTAACAATAAAATGAAATGAAATTTCTGATCTTTAACTTTTGCACTGATTTTCGCTTCCCCGTATAATTCCATTAATTCCCGATTAGTTCGTCTTCTTCACATATCATTTTCTTTAATGCCTCCCATATATATTCCTTAACATTTTTCGTTTCCACGTCTCGATTTTATTTTCCAAGAATTGGGTGAGGGCTCATGTTTCGCACGAATATAACACTGTTGGTTGCATACTAGTTTTGTATAGGCTCACATTTGTTCTCTTTGTGATGTTTTATGATCTTAGCATCCTATTTAACGATCCTGCCTCCTTACCTTACTTTCATAATCTCTGTTGTATATCCTCTTGTTTACTTGCGTCATTCGAAACCAATAATCCCAAATAGATGAATTTTTTACCTTTTCGTCGAAAACTTATCTTTGACCAATTATTATTATTATTATTATTATCATTAAATAAAACTTCAAACACCTACATATAAAGCGTTATCCAAGTTCATCGATTAAAGAAATTTATAATAATAATAATAATAATAATTTCTTTATTAGTTACATCATGTACCAAATATAAAAAATTGTATATATAAATATGCAACTTATAATCACTTATAATTTGAAATTCATCAATGCAATAAAATGTCTTACTGATAAAGGTAGATTATTATACATTTTCAAGCATGCATACAAACCACTTTGTCTGCATTTTTGCTAAGTGTGTTTCTGGCTGAAGTAGGTGACCTTGAACTGTACCTCCGGTAGTACGACTATGTTCTAATTTGTATTGTTCGAGAAAATCAAGGTAATTTATTTGAACAAAAACAGCGCGCTCAAAAATGTAGGCGCTAGGCAGAGTGAATATTTTTGGCGTTTTAATGATATTCATACACGAATCTCCTGACTTCGCGTTAAAAACAGCTCCGACACAGGAAGCAAGAAAACTTCCAAAAGAACAATAATTCTTAAAAGTTTTACTCCTTATCAGTAAGTTTCGAAAAACGAATGGATAAGTTATCATTAAGTGATGTAAACCGAACTGACGTCGTCCCTTTCCCACTTACGTGCAAGACGCAACTTTAAAATTGGCGGGAAGCGACAGCGTCAGTCCGGTTTACACAACTTATCGTGCACTCGTTTGTTGAACTTTACTGATCAGTGTGTGGCAAAGAATATTAACTTAGCAATAGAATGAAAATAGTGAACTATTTTCGAGAGGCAAAATTTTAATAGAATAAAATGTAGAGGACTGTCTATAAACCGCTTAATAATAAATCATGTTCGTTAATGGGCAGTTGACAAGTAACCGTGCAAAAGCTTACAAAGTAAGCACAATTTGCATTGTATGCCAATAATCCTATAGGACATTTTGACTATGTCAATCGCAAAACGCAACTTATTAGGTCGTTTATAGAGAGTCCTCTGCATTTTATTTTATTCTAACAATAGAATATAAAATCACAGGCTAAAAAGAAATAGAATCCAATAGGGTAGGCATGCAAGATTAATAAAAAATCGTTCGCGAATTTCTTCTTCTTCATCATCCGGATCGTTTTCGTCATATCTTTCAATCTTCCGGTTTCTGTCCATCTCGTTTCTTCCTAGTATGTATCGTAGTTCTCGTAAAACCGCCAAGTTTCATAATCTATCGGTTTCTCATTAAACTTATTACCGCGTAAATCAATAAATAACGGAGAAATTTATGGATTTATTATTTAGATTTCGGTGCCTTAATTGAGAGATTATTGACCCAAATATTTTATTGGTAGCCGGGTATCGCTTATTGATAATATCGTGTGTTTGTTGTGTGCTTCATGCTGATAAGCTTTGCTATATACGTACGCCGAATGCACTTCACTACCAATATTCGGATTTACGTAAATTCTCTCGGATCACTGGCGTAAATCGCGTAAGCGTCGAGACGGGAAAAATAATGGACTCTAACGAAACAAGCCACTTTATAATAACGCTCGATCTAAAAATATTTTGTATGATTAACTTCCACCTTCGCCTTTCAATCGGAATATCGGGATAGAATAAATATACAAAAGCGGAAGGCTTCGTCGAAGGAAGTTTTCGAATCGGCGATCTGCACAAGTACACGTACATATGTATAGTTTTCGTTTCGTCAACTCCTTGCTGTAAATTTATCGATTAGTTTAGACGTAAATGGTCTTCGTGATATTAATAGGCAGGATAACAACGGGTCTTTTCGCTTATAATAAAATCGTTAATTTTTAAACATCGACCACGAACCATATAAAGAGTTTACTGTACTTTGACAAGCGTTAAGGACGATTGAAAGTTTACGTCGTTACATCGGGGTACTTTATTAACCATGCACATGTACTCGCCTAATTTTAAAATTAGAAAGCGACAGTAACGGTTTGAAGCTGTAACAGTAAAAAATCGGATGACGAGAGGAAACAAAAGGGTTATTTTTTAACGGCCATTTACACATAAAAATGTTAACGATGTGCCCCTTTTGAATAAGATTTTCAAATGCATAGCTTTGTTTTTTCTTTCTAAAAGGAAATCAATAAGGTAGGAAACAAAGTATCCACGCACGCTACGAAGACAATCTAATTATTCAGCAGCAATACTATACCGCCCAGAAATAAAAGAATACCTTCCCACAGAAGCGAAAAACTTCGATTAACTTCGAAAGAGCGTACGGGTCTTTCAGGAGTAAAGGTCACCTTAATTAGCAGGCTATCATCGGTAACGGACTATTGAGAGTAGCTTTTAGTTGCTATTTTTAAAGCTTTTCATCGTCTTTCCAGTACTTTTCGAGAAACAATAGTGAACGAGCTTCGGCCGCAATAAAGGAATTCTAGTTGAATACGACAAAATGAAGACGAGGGTTGTAGGAGAAACACGGTAATTGATTAAATATATAATAAGATGTATGTGCTTATTATTTTTTTGGAAAATCGGAAAGAAAAAGCTGAAACAAAGGGGACTTGCTCTTTGAATTTTAACCGTTTCAAGACAAACGTCCCATCACTGACGGCTGGGGTGTATTTTCCCAAATATGCATACAAAAATGCCAGTTCAGTCTTAGCAATGTCTACCATCACCTTGCAGTTTCCTATATACAAACAGAACAAAGTAATCTCAAAATTATCGAACTCCGTGTCGATTGTTTATTGACGTTTTTCGAGTGTTTTTTTTTACAATTGTATTCTGTTTATCTGATGTAACTATGTAGCAGTGCAGAGCAGAAAGTGGACTAGATTCTCGAAAAACAATATACAGATAAGCGTACAAAAACTATTTGCAAAACATGTAATGTTCTAGTATGCAATAATTGTTTTACACCTTATTATATTGGAAGTTACTGAAATATAATATTTTGTACTCACTGCTATGTATTACTTCAAAGCTGATGGGACATACTGTCCCAATTGAAAAGACCGACGACGGGATAATGCGTTCCATCTTCAGAAATCTCCAAAAATATTTCGAAAAATTCTGAAAAAGTTAGGAACCGCCTAAAAAGTTATCTAATATTGTGGTATGAAGTATTATTCACAGTTACACCAATTAATACTACAATAAAAATGCGTCTTGAAAGGGTTAACACATCACTCAATAAATTCGTAGGATGACTAATGGAACGACAACTTTTAGGCAAAATTCGACTTTACTCACTAACACAGTCTCCTTCAAGAGTGATACGTTCTCTGCAATGCTTCCCTAACATTTCGGATGCCTTTTTGGTAGAACGATCTCGATATACCGTTGACTTTCGGCAATCACTTCTGAATCGTCGACGAGTTATTGTTTCTTGATCGACTGGTGAGCAAACGCGGCACCCATTTCGAACAGGGCTCTCCCAATGACTCAAATGTTCATGCAAAACGGTGAATACACACTGCCCTCTGATATCTTTATGGTATCAACAATGTCACGCAACTATATGCAAAAGGTGATGTAAGTGCTACTTTGTGGCGAATGCTGGTTTTGAGCCAAATAAATAGGTAGTAAGTACCATGATTTACTTACACAACAAAAATCATATCGATGGCTCCTTTTTAGACGAAGATATAAGGAATTAAAATATCGAAACGTAGTAAGAACCAACTGAAAAGTGTGTAGTTTAACACAACCTTGCGATACGTTTGAAGCGGTTTGCGTTACATTTCGTTATATCTTCGAATAAAATGGATATTCCCGAAGATATACGTGCTCAAAGAAAAAAAAAAATAAAGAGAACTGGCAATGTGCGAGAAGACACAAAACGTAATAAAAATTCTTTGAAGCAAAAGCAACCAATACCTGGAAGAGTTTTTGCGAATAGGTAAGTAAAGTCCTTCATTATACAAGCCTTATTTAGAAGTTTCGTTTCTTTTTGCAAAGTTCAGCAAATACTGGCCAAAGGGATTTTGTGTATTATAGCAAAATATTCTTTTAGGTAAAGTGCAGTTGTCACTGCGCTTGTAGAACTGTGAGGGAAATATTGTGTGAGCAATTTTGGAGACTGGCAAATTATAATGGGCAGCAGAACTTCTTACGTTCCCTTAATCGACCAACTTTAATAAAACGTAGAAGACATGGAAATTACGATAATCCCATTCAGATCAGACGATAATACCCACTTAAATATTTTCTATCACTTCCTGGAGAATCTGAAGCTCAGGTATGTAAAACTTTTGGGATTACACCAAAAGAATTGGAGATATTAATCCAGCGAATACTGTCTTTTGGCATGTGTGTTAACGTTCCTGACCACTTTCATTTTTGTGGGACACATTCACATTTTTCGGTCTCTCAGACCGATTTCAAATTTTTGATTCTGGGGGCTAGGATGCTTGAAACATTCAAAAAGTTGTGAGGGGGTCACATTGAACAGACTAAAATGAAGTACATTTAGTTTCCTGGCAATCTTCAACTTCACTTTCCTCGGAGTCACTTCCTTGCTCAGTATCGGTGTCTTCTTCATGTATATCTATATTTTACGTCTATAAATTATCTCTTTTGATCATGCCGCCTTTTTGATTTCAATGCCCAACGAACTTGCATATATAAGTCACACGACGCGTTGCCCTTTAACGTAAGAAATGAATTTAATGTACTTATACACCTTCAATTTATTTTACTACCAAGCCAAATTTTAAAAAACAATAGACAATTAACTATATTAGCGCCCGTATAAACGTCGCGAAATCCGCGACGCCAAATACGCCGCAAATATTTTCGGTACGAGTAAGGATTACGAATAGAAAAGCTACTGCGTCGATGCTCGAATAAGTGTGTTTTCGTCCGTCCGTCGCCCGATATTAAAAGTATATATGGAAGATACGTGTTTAATATAAACAGCTTTTGGCATGCAAACAAATAAAGTTTTACGCACGGACCATTTATCGATACGTTTCGAAAATCCACTCGATGCTTTTGGCATTGGCATATTCGGACCGTTGATTTAGCAACTAACATATTTTCTTCAAGGCTATAAATACTTATTTATTACGTCGAAGATTGAAAAACGTTTGTATGTAGTAGAGTAATACGAGGGTTGTTTTTTTAGTGTTGCGTATAGACTTAAAAGGCAAATAGTAGGTCGAGGGAAAAGCAACTTTGCTGCTTTTCAAAATATCCACCGAGAAGTTTGAGCTAGATACTCATAGCATTCGCTCAAATCAAATTAAATTAAGTAAAAATTAATAGTAGTAGTGGTAGTTATTCCAATTCTTAGTTGGAATAGTTACAATAGACATTTTGAAGGCATCGTCTGCTTCATTCGGCGACTGCAACCGTCAATCGCGCAATTCAAACCGGTCTTGGGGAACATTAGAAAAAATTAGGTCGTGTTATAGAACGCACGGCTAAAGTGTAAAGTGTAAAGCGAATGCGTTCAGCACTTCACAAATTAGAACATAAAATCGACAACAAATACGACCAAAAATTGAAACGAATATTAAGCAAATAACAAAACAAAGACGATTGTTGTATTGATCATCATTTTTTAATAAAAAAAATAAACAAACGAAAAACAACACGACTTTGAGTAGTGTATACATCTTTCTTTTACACTCCGACCAATAGCAACCACCCGGTTACGAGATCCCCCCCTCTGTCCCTTTTGCCGCCACTCATCCCGCGTGTAATTCGAAAATGACTGGAACTTAGGTCGGGAGTATGCGGATCTGATAATTCGATGTTTTGCTCTATGAAAAATTGAAATTGTCTTTCGATCTGTATGTGAATGCGCATTGTTTTGATGAAGGATGGCAGTTTTGGGTTAGTTTTTCGGAAATACCACGACCACTTCTGGTAAATGATATACCACTCGATATTAGCCGTCCTTCGATCTTGTAAAGGTATTGTATACCTTGTTTCAGAAATAGAGAGACGAATTTCTGAACGAACCTCAAGCCCAAATTACACCCTATAAAATCTGGAATAAAATTTACGCGGCAAACTAAAGCGACATTCAGATCAGCAAAATGTATAAGGCAGACAAAATAAAAAATATAATAAACACCACAATAACTAGCGGTAATAAACAAATGTCAATACATTTGACAGAATTACGTACACGATACGAATATATTAGGATTGGTGCAGCTTTCGACCAATCAGAATTTACTATAAAAGTGGTGTGTTCAGAAATTCGTCTCCCTATTTTTGAAACAAGATATAGCTATATTAGCTGCTTTCGAAACATCCATTGTAGTGGCTACACTGTGCTTACACCGAGTTAAGTTTATTTGTATAGGTTGGTACTGGAATGAAGTACAATGCATGCGACAGTGTGTGACATATTGACTCTAAAGTGTATTGATGTTTAAAGTAAGAGTATTACGAAAGAATTATTACGTCAGTAAACCCATCTTCTCGGATACACCGTTAGAACAGAAAATCTTGCATTATTCAAATCTTGAAATGCCCAATCTGTCTAATATATAAATCGCCACATTCTTCAATTCCAGTTTTCAATAGTGCGTAAATTAGACTTAAAAATCGGCCCATCTCGTAGAAAATTGCAGTGAAGTTTGCGTTTAGTCTGAAATATAAACCCCAAGATTTCAGTTTTTATTTCACCTTTTTCTTTTGAGCAATGGTTTATTATTGTTTTGCTTATTAAACGCTTTCGTCACACCCAACTTTTAGGGCCGACGAAAGTGTTAATTCGAAAAAACCGATAGGATTGATTGTGCGCAAATGATAGTCCAAATAAAATCAATAAACTCTGGAGAAAGAAACTTTTACTACGAAAAGTTTTATCTACACTGGATAAAATTGTACCTATACCGTTTTTTAACGTTGTAAAATTCTTCCGTTCGACTAAGATTAAAGAAAACACCAATACATGAAGATGTTTTTATTATATACAACTTAAACCAGTAGTAACTTTCACCTGTTTTTCTACATAGTTGCCATTATGATTTAGACATTTATCGATGCACCAGTTCTTTTAATGCCCTCTTCGTAGAACTTTGTCGCCTGTGAATTAAGCCATGCTGTCACACTGGACGTGAAATTTGAGGAGAAAAAGGCACTCAGTTCTGTGATTGTGCATCGCCGAGTTTCACGAATTTTCTCTTCGACGTTACCCAAAACTTCAGTTGGTCGTCCACTCCGTTCTTCATCACGGAGACATTAGTTCATCCGTCTCGAAACATACGACACAGAAGTCGGACAACAGCACGCAATTCACAGTTCAATTTTCCATTGCAGCAGCCATTTAAAGGATCATACTAACACGAAAGAATATCCGAACGATTCTCTCACTAGCACTGCCGGACTCACGTTAAACCAGACTACACTGTAACGCTGCGCTTACGCCGATATCCACGCTCCTCTGCTCACTAGTTGGAAACGAAACTTACTTTGCGAATCGCCCTCGTACATCCATCTCTTAATTATTTCATTGTTTTTCTGTTTGGTTTCAGTTGTACCTGGTATTGTTCTATTCATCTTCTTCATTTCTTGTAGTAGTTCTTCCTCTTTCGCAATGATACCTCTCGCTATACTGAACGAATGAACTAAAAGTAATGCACGATCATATCGAATTTTACAAATCGCCAAAATTAAATCATGATGCATGTAACATCTAATTGAAATTGCAATTTCGGTTTCAGAAAACGACACGTGAATGTTGCGCCGCGTTACGAAATCTTTAAATATAATAAAAAGTATCATAATGAGAAAATAGTTCTAGTAGAATCTTTTACATTATTATTATTATTATTATTATTATACTTATTAATTTGTAACTATTTAACTAGCTAGTAAGTCGGTAGATGACACACTTACAATTCCGACAAATATTGTTTGTTAACTACGTCTAATAACCATTATTAGTTGATGGTCTCCATGCAAAATTATGCAAATTGGCTTTTTATAAAATTGTAAAACATCGCTAACGACATTAGAATGATTTTAACACGAAAGATAAATTCAAATGTGAGCATAATTGAAGATAATCGACTTTTTCGAATCTACAAATTACTCTTTGTACAGATTTCAAGTGTAAATTGCTAAAATACACATAAAATAAACGT
The DNA here is from genome assembly GCA_038088585.1 of Chrysina gloriosa. Classification (NCBI taxonomy): domain Eukaryota; kingdom Metazoa; phylum Arthropoda; class Insecta; order Coleoptera; family Scarabaeidae; genus Chrysina; species Chrysina gloriosa. The sequence continues at coordinate 150,215 of CM076089.1, read as the reverse complement.
AGCTATATTTGTAACCTAGAGCCTAATAGAAAAAAATTGAAGTTAATTAAAATAAAGAATTATATTCCATCTAAATTTTTACATTTTAATCTGTCTAATGTTAAGAACGTAATCTATATATATATAATTTCCTTATTTGTGTGTTCCTCTTTTTTGTCTATCCAGAGCTTTTTGAAGCCCACTGATAGGCTAGAAAGCTGAAAATTGACATGCATATAGTAAAACGCCTAGGCCAAATCCGAACGTAGCCGGATTTTTGATTTTTGGCCTGTAGGCGGAGAATTAAGACGAAAAAGGGGCATCGTAAAATTCAATTCTTTAACATTTTAGCTTATATTTTCTTTTTCTTCCTGCCTAGCAGGGACAGGCTTAACAGCTAGTTGCTAAATAAAGGCAACTACTATGAGGATTGGTTTTTAATCCTTTCTTTGCAACAAAAGAATGTACGTATGTAACTGTCTCGTTGAAAATATTTTTTATTACAGTCCACGATTCCATATTTTAACTTAATTAATTCACAGATTCATACCGCACTTATTCTGCGAAAACTATCGCGACGATTAATTGCATTGTATTTCACGAAAGATCGAGTCTTATCTTATCGTGAGTAACTTGAACTCGTAATTGATACTTTTGATTTATCTATTTAACGATTGACATAAACAACATCATTAATTTCTCTCCTAAATTCTACATGAACGAAGGCAAAATGATTTCTCTACTATTGTAAGTATAATACAATAAAATCTGGACGACTGTCCATATAACAATCTAATTAAATTAGATACGTTAAGGGGACATCCACCGACTAACTGTGCAACAGCTTACTAAGTAAGCGAAATTTGTATATATGTCACTAATCCGTGATTTCTGGTCTCGAATTTAGTTAACTATTTTTCTTGTAGGCATAAATTCGATTCGTGGTGGAGATTTGAATTTAAAAAAAAATGCAATTTCAAAACTTTAGACTATGAAACGTAGGAATGTCTGTTGTGAATGAACTGATTGTGAGATAAATACTTCTTATCCTCAGCATACCAATTTAAATATATCCAAAAGCATATTCGACAATTAACCTTCCTATACTCACGCATACGGTCTGTGAGACCGATTTATATAGTATAGTATACGCTTTCATTTTGACGTGAGTATAGGAAGGTTAACAATAAGTCGTTATCTCACGCGTACAAAACGTATGAAGCAAAAAGATGGCATTATTCCAACATATTTTTTCCACTGGATGACAGTTTAAATGAAATAAGAACTTTGAGGTACCCAGGTCAGTGTGATAAATGTGAAAAGGTATGATATTTGAGTTGCAAAATGTTATTCTATTCAATTGCAATTAGTCACCTGTGATGGTCATTTTGGATAGAGAATTTAAAAAACAAACCAATATCCTATAATTTTGAGCATTGATTTCCAAGTGGTGATTCGCGTACCCTCAAGGCGGTTAGCAACAATCCCCAAAATTTAATCAAAACCAAGCAAAAGTTCATACGTAACATCCTTGTCTTTTTGTAATTCTTGCATTAGAATAATATAATAAATAATATGTATTACGAAGCGTTTTTCTGATATATGCATCGAACGGAAAAGAAATGAAAGAAATGCTTCTAATTCATAAGGTTCTAAAGTCACTTATTTCTTAGCAAAACAAACACCGTTCAACTTTTTCCTTTCAAACCTTTCCTTAAAGTAATTGAAAACTAGTTTCAACGTGTTATTTGAACGAACTTAAACAGAGAGATTCGTTGTTTAAGCAGTTTTCAAAGGAAAACCTCGTAATTTTATAAAAATTTTACTTCGAGAATGCCTGCTTATACGGCAGTTCTTTTTCTGAAGCTTAATATTACTAATAATTAATATAATAATGATTATTATTATTACTATTATTTGGGGAGCCAGACACGGTACTGTATACGTATGTATACGGGTCGGTGACTCCGAATCGTTACACCGAAAAGATAGAAAGGGAATAAAGATTATTATTTTAAATAGTTACATACATTTAACGAGATCGTTTTTATTAACATTGTTTATTCATTTCAATTACTTCCTATCGTTTCTAATAATAAAAAGATATTTAAAATACAAACTCCTAACAGTTGAAACAAAGTAAATAACAAAAAAACTATTATTTATTGCATGCTATCCAAACGAAGATTTTCTTTAAAAATTAGCTCACAATAAGTGCTGAACTGGAAGTAGGACTATTTCTAAAAAAATTCATTCAACTTTCTAAATATCTTCAATATGTCGATACAAATCTGCTTACTTTATGATAAACGAGTTTGTTTGCATATTATCGAATGCTAATATTTCAATTTTCATAAGGAACTTGTGATTCTATTTAAGCATACATCTGACACATACAAAATTGTTTAAACATGACATGTTTCTTATCGTTTCAAACACCGGAATTTGAAAGATGTTTAAAACAACGTAAACAGGGGGAAAAATCAAAAGTTTTTCGTCAACCCTGGTAGTGTCAATGGTTTAAAGATTCCCACAAATATGATTATCGTTAACAAAAATGAGGTCATAAATGTTTACAAATAAAAAAATAATAAACAAGTTCTTAGGTTATTACAAACTTGTTACTTGTCACTTTTTACAGTACATCCATTATTGGACCTGTAACAGAACTAATTGAGAAGCCTAAAAACCAAGCGGAAAAAAAAATTATTCAATCGACGAAACGCATCTAAAAATGCGTCGGTTATTGTCTCGAGTATCGGTCGTATTGATTGATGATTTTCAAAATTACAAGCTATTAAGTTAATTACGCACTTTTACTCGATTCGTTTCAACAAACAGTTTTGTTTTCGTAATAAACTGAATCTAACGTACGCGGCCTAAGTACATATACAAAATTTAAGTAGGTGGGAAAGAGGTATGTTTAGAATCATAATAAATAATTCATTTCGAGTCGAGTAAAATCAATTTGTAAAGTGATTATTCGTCATTCGTCGAGGCTAAAAGTTAGGGGAGAGGCGCATTCGATTTTCGCAAAACAAAATTATATCACCGTAAAGATGACCCAAATTTTAGATTTTTTATGTTCAAACATTTATTAAATGACAGACGGCAATCGTTTAAACATCTAACAATCAAATTTTTTAATAATAATAGGTAGGTAATGAAAGCATTGTAGGTATACATACATTGCTAGGCTAGTTTTATATCTAAATTGTATGGAAGTAAAATGTCAATATTTCTGTAAATACTACCTGGGTGATGTCAAAAATATTGTAAATATATATTACATATATAAATAAATTATGTAATGTCCCTATTGTAGAAACGTAAAATAAATTTATTCTTCGTAGAATAACTAGGTTTGCTTTTATTTTCGTTCTCGAAAATATGACATATTTTTTGCATATTTTGCATATACGGTGCATATTTCTTAATAATTTGCACATATTTTTTCATAATATGTGCATATTTTATGGATTTTTTCGCGCATATGGTCCGTGTTTTAGTTATTAGTTTATTTGTATTAGTATGTACTTGCAAAATAAATACAACTGTGGATTATTTCATTTAGGTCGGCTTACAACCCCTGTTTTTTTTATACGAGACAAAGATTTTTGGTTTCGAAACAAAGACCTTTTAGCGTCTTTGTACATTATACGAAGATTTTTTGGGCAGTTAATAGCACGCTTAGTTGAAATGATTGTTTTTATTATGTTATACAAACTAAAAGATTTTTCCGATCTTTGTACATGTACAAAGACTAGGTAGCTCACTGTTTGTTCCAAAACTACCAAAGCAACACATTGAAAAGGTTGGGCCCACTGACTTAAAGGCTGAGCTAAATAAAAGCTTTGCGTGAGGTGCCCCTCGGTATCACAATGTAAAAAAGAAGTGTTTACGTTTCGTTCAAATGAAATCGCATAAATACAATGTATAAAACATTTATAATAACTTGTATCCTTTTTCTACAAATATACAATCAAATATTAGTATAATTTTCAGTAATTTAGCAAATACTTTTACATTTTCTTAGATGTTAAAATGTATGCCTTATCTAAATGATATTTGAGTAGTATCACAATCGTATCAACCTAAATACAAGTGCGGTCTTATGCTTATTCTTCCATAATAATTCAAGATTTTGAAACTGTCAAAATAATTTCAAATTGGCGCGCGTAAATTTAGAATGACTTATTTCTAGAGTTTGTTGAAAATGTGTATGACGTGTTATGATTAAGTGGTGTAAATCGGACTGATGCTGCCTGACTTTTCCGAATTTTATTATTCAGTGATAACTTATCAATGACAAGTTATCATTGGATAATAAAATTCGGAAGTGTCAGACAGTGTCAGTCTGATTTACACCACTTAATGATAATACGTCATACACATTTTTAACAAACTCTAGAAATAAGTCATTCTAAATTTACGCGCGCCAATTTGAAATTATTTTGACAGTTTCAAAATCTTGAATTATTATGCGCCTTTATAACAAACTCCGTTTATTTTAGCTGTGCAATGGCGAAAAATTGATGGTATGTCCAAACTTAAATCATTGTTTTTCTATTTTCTCCCCAACTGTTAATCGATTACCGTGCGTTGAACGATACAAAAATTAAAATCATTCTTTTTCTGTTTTCATCGGAAAAATACAGTTATAAGTTTAGTGATGTAAACGATGATGAGTACGCGACGTTCTCATACGAGATAGATTAAACTAAAAACAATAATAATTTGATAATGCCGGCCAGCAACGCGAAGATAACTGGACATAATCTTCCATGGGTCACATACTCACATAGGCTCACAGCGGAAATTGTAATTTAAAGACAACAACAATGCATCCCATATACTCGCTGTGTTACGTACGTACAACATACACGTTCGAGAGTCGTATTCAACCGCGGAATGAGTACATTACGCCCCTGGTAACTCGTACAAAATATTTCGTCTTTAGGAACAATCAACGTAACAAATAGGTATTAACACACACATACACGCACACAACGGCAGCACTCACCAAATACGAATGTGGATCTTTACGCGGTGCCCTTTTGAATCGTTTTTTTCGCTAGTTTTTGCTGCGAAGTCGAAATCCACGTGTCTTTCCAAGTCCGCTTTTTAAAAACAGTCTCGGTCGTCGTCGGACACACAGAATGGGGATTATTGTTTAGTTCGAGTAAGTTAACAATGCGATAGAATACGAAATGCACACGAGAAGCACAAAGAGGCGACGGACGACAACACTGCCTGCGTCGCGTCGGTTCGTTCTGACTGAAACAACTTTGAAAATTAATGTTTGTTTATTGTTGTTGCAGTCGTCGTCGCAATAACGCGCGCGGGATTTGTTTTCTCCCGGCCGATCATCGCCGGACCTTCGGATATTTCGTCCCTTCCGGTTCCCCTATTCAAGGCGAATAAACTCGCCGAAAAGGAGCAGGCGAAAACTTCCCTCGTTCGTCGGTTACCGGCCGTTTCGTCATTATTTTACGTTCGTGTCTTCGTCTCGTACCCGACTTTAAGAAAAGGCCTGTTTTATTGCGGGATCGACTTCGAGACGGAAGAAGGACGAGGAATGAAGAGGTGAAAATGAACGGTATTCAATTCATGTTGGGTCTGGGACGGGAGAGGTGTTGTATTATTCCGTATTCGTATTCGCGCGTCTGTCTAGACTCTTAGAGTATTTGAAATTTGTTGTGTATATTATGTTCCGATATCGCGCCGCGGGCGAATCGTGCGTCGACAATTCACCGCTCGACGTTGAAAACTGACGGATCCGGGCGCCGACGTCAGATGACAATCGCGTTCGGCGCGTTTCGGACGCGGTACGGCGGCCGCTTCGGCTCGTTTCGGTCAAATAAAAACAACAACGGATTCGAGTCCGGTACTATCGCAACTTATCAAACGTTACCTTGGCCACAGTACGCCGCATTACCTCTTCTTCTTCGTCTTCTGCTTCTTCGTGGCGATGCCCAACGACGATCTTTTCGTTTAGAATTGCGCAAGTTCTTCAGCCGAAGTTCGCCTGAATGTTAACAATGCTTTTCTATCTATTAACCGATGCTTTTTATAATAATTAATAATTTTATTTCTAGTTACATTTGTTTCTCCCATTAAACGTCTCCGGCTGGAGTTAAAATAAGAAGCTAACACCCGTGGGGCTATAAAATGCTCAAAAGATGGTGGGCGTGGTGTCTAAAACGTATAAATACAACCCCAAAATAAACCGTATGACAATTGAAGACCATAACCTCAACATTAACTGTGAATTTTGATATATTGAATTGTAATAAATGAGTATTACTATACTACACTATCCTACCACTTCACTGACAGTCTTCCCCTTTTTCGCCGAATTCACGACTTCTTTCTTTTATTGTAATAAAATAACTGTATTAATTTACTTCATCCTTCAATTCCGCCTTTTCTAAAGATTTAAATTTTCTAGCTTTGATGGTTCAGTTCTTTTTACTTTGAGCGATGACATTGATTTCCTACTGGCAGTTTAGATTACCCTTGCTCTTACGCTTCTTCTACATATTTTAACAATTCACCTTTTCAGTACGTCATTGGTCGAGTCTTCTTTCAACTTCTTCGTGTCGTCGAGGAGATTTAGCAGAGTCAAAGGAAAACAAACTTAGCCTAATTGTAAAGGAGGAAGAAGAAGAAGAAGAAGAAAAACGAGTAGAGACGGTGGAACATAGAGAAGAAGAAAAAGAAGAAAATGAGGAACACGAAGAAGAAAAAATGGAGGGACACGAAGAGGAAGAAAAGGAAGAAAATGAAGTACAAGAAGAAGAAAAGGAGAAATATGAACCCCTAGGCTAAGTATGTTACAAGTTACTAGGGGATTATGTTGGAAAATAAAATATAATTTTTACAGTAAAAATCGTTTTTATTGAAAAGTCACCTTTCCACCGAACCGCTCTTGTAAGTATTTATAACTTAGTATTGGTAGTATTTCCATTTAGAGTTCATGCATTTTTGCATTCACGAAGACGAATTTCCAAAACATTTTTTTGCAATCTTCCCTTGTTAGGTTGTTTTACGAATAACCATTTACCTACAATGGCGCAAACTGATTTTGGAAATATTACTTAATAATAAATTAGATTTTCTTATTAGCTAAATCCAACTTGGCAGATACTGTTCTCATTTGAACTCATCGTTGAGTTTTAGATTCCAAATTCATAATATCATTGCTAGAAGTACTAAGTTATGTGGCTTCATAAAACGTCAAACTCATGACCAGCAATGTAATTGGTAGACTAGACATTTATGCGGTATGATGATGAATCATTTGTCCCTTGTCCTCTCTAAAATAATATGACATTGTGAAAAGGACAGATGACTCAACATACCGCATATGCCCAGGTTTAGTACTTGGTATTATTACATTATATTACGTTCTAGCCTGAAGCACTGAAGTTTCATCTGGAACCGGCGCACTGCCCTACATTCAAACAAGACTGCAAGAGTACAGCGTAGATTTGTCGATTAGATTTTATTCAAACTTAAAATTAACAAAAATTTATACAATTATGTTGAGCGTTTCAATTTAGTAGGTTTACAATTTTTGTTCACCCGACCTAGAATTGACACTTTTAAATTCCGAATCAAATTAACTAAATAAAATAAATTCAGGTTTCAGCAATTTTGACCAACTCTTCGCGAAAAAGAACTTAGTGGGAAATAATGTAATAAAAGTCGCACTTTCTATAAACGTTTATTAGAATTAGAAATACATACGGAACTTGAACACGAATTAAACATTGAAACGGTTACGAAACAATTTACGAAAATGTACTTTGCCAAATTGTAATTCCAATTTCTATATATAAAGAGGCGAAGCACTTAATAAACATGAAAACATTCCAATTTTAACATACTAAAAAGAATCAGTTACGTATTTCGAGGACACATCGTCAAGAAGGTAAAAATCAGACGGACAGATTTCTTATTTTAAATACATTTCTACCATGGTTTTCTTTTAAAATTTATTCTATAATCGGAGTAGACAATTCATGGAGTAGGAAACTGGAATATTCGTTGATTAAACGTAGAATTATCGGACGAATATGGACTTCCGATACAACCGGGATTAAACTCGTTGGGAAAGAAGACTTGAGGCGCTAACGCCAATTGCGGTGTTATCGGTGAAATCGACGGCGATACCATGCACAACGGACTGAGAATATTCGAAGATTTCCTCATTCTCTGCGGGTCTTGCGATTGTTGTTGAGGAACCATCGAGGGATCGAGGAAAATCGGTTGAGGACTAAAGTAAAACATGGGAAACGGTTGCGGACATTGCTGCGGCGAAAAGAACTGTATTTGAGGTGCCTGGAAATGATGCTGATTAACGTAGTTTTGATGATCGTCGTTCGAAACGCCTCTTTGATGAGCGTAAAACATCTGCTGCTGATGCGGTTGAACGGCTTCTCGTTTTCGTTGACGTTTCGGATTGATAAAGAGGCGTAAATCCGGATTTACATTGATTATATCAAAGGCTGACTGTTTATTCGCGTTCTGCACGTTAGGATCGGCTCCGTTACCGATGAGCGTATTGAAGATGTTCGTTTCGTTCACGATGGCGGCGAGTAAAACTGGAGTGACGCCTGCGGGAGGAAAATTCTATTTAATGAAGTGTAGCTGTAGAAAAATTTCCAGTCTAAATGGCTGCAACGCGAAACGAAAGGAAGCGGACAGACTAACAGGAGTTTAGCCGTATTGTACACATCGCAAAAGGTCGAAAAATAGGCCTAAAATCCTCAACAAGAAAGCGAGCTAATACAGCCAAATTTCGCGAAGGTTTTGTTAGTCACTCCACTTACTTTCATTTCGCGTCGGAGTCGCTCGGAATGTCTTATTGTAGTGTGTTATCAAGAATAAAATAAAAGACCTTGTAAATTACAATCGAGAAATGTTTATCTCTGACGATGAGATGCCAATTTGGGTACGTCAAATATGTACGACTTCGTTAACCTTCCTATATTCACGTCAAAATGAAAGACGTATACTATACTATATAAATCGGTCTCACAGACCGTATGCGTGAGTATAGGAAGGTTAAATAAGTTGTGCGAATAAATAACGAAACGGAAAAAGCTCGAACTTCACGACCACTCGCCCCGATGACAATATCAATTGCAAAACGATGAAGTACATTTTCAAGGGTAAGTGTTAGGTTTCGCGATGGTTTTTAGTTGAAGAAGGCGCGTTACTCGTCGAAATATGTATTCAGAAAAATCGAAATTAGTATGTGATAAAAGTGAGAATCATGGTATTTAAGTAAGAAATGATATCAGTTACTTGTCCGGTGTGAAATTAATTGGGATTATTTCTTCGGAGTCTCGGACAGTAAAGGTTCAGTTAGTTAGACGCTGTAGTACGTGTAGTAACGTTTCGTTAGTTATTATATAGCATCATCAGACTAAAAATTATACAGTAAAACCGTTAAAAATTCAAGAAATAATCCCAACTCTATTTAAGATCTTAACGTAAATCTATGTGTCATGTCTAAATTGGTAAAATATCATTCATTCATCATTCGAGTTGCTTAATTTGCGCCAACAGTACTATCTGAAACGACTGTACTAGAATAGCAGCATTGCGCTATACGAATACAGATGGGGCTTCATACTATACACAGTAAGAAAAATTTTGTTTTATCTTGAAAAGTCCACAAAAGAATTGGTAATTTAACAAACTGTTAACGTTGTTAATGTAAAGTTGTTAGCTTAGTTTTTTCAAACAAAATAATCTTTCTTGAACCCAGAATTGTTGATTTGGTAGAATATTAAAAAGTAGTTGCTAACATTTCGTACAAAGTTGCACAAATTCGCAACATCTTTTGTCAAAATAACCACCGATCTGAAATGCAGTTTTTAAATAGGAAGTTCATAAATCGTTATAGTACTTATTACAAATTGCATTTTATATTTAACAAATCTATTTTACACATATGGCACTTACGTGTATTCTTTTAATTTTTCGCAAATTTAAATATATCTTCATATACATACATGTATATAAACACTTATAGTAAGAAATTCTTATCTCGGTCTTTCTTTAAATTAAATAAAACTACATACATTCATTTCCTCAATATTTCGACAATTGTTTTATTCTCTTCGTCAGAGGTAGCTAAGACCGTTAATATAATGGTTAAAGTTTAACATATGTTACAGTGTTACAATAAAATTAATTGTCAAATTATTGAGTAAATAAATGTCTACTTTATTTAATTTGAAGTAAGACTAAATTCTCCGGAGAGGATTTTCTTGGTAACTGTCTCAATAAAGGCAGTCAAATAACGTTGTAATTGTTCTTGGGAGACGTAAGAATTCAAACAGTTCGTGAGGACAATGCATACAAATTTAGTAACACTTGTAGAGTATATTTAATATTTTTAATAACATGAGTGTGATGCATTTTTCAACATGGCTATATTTCTTTTTTGTTAATTTAAGATATCCACCTCAGATGTTAAATCTTCGTCACTGTGTGATGTTTGTTGAACGACGATGTTTCCATTGGACAATGTTCTAACTTGCTGCTATAAAAGGTGGCAGTTGATATAGACGACCGGCTATGATTTTCTGTTATTAGAAATAGCAGATTTTTTGGAAGTGAGGGATTTCACTTCCAAACAATCTGGGAAACTTTGGGAAACGATATCTATATATATAATTTCGTTATTTGTGTGTTCCTCTTTTTTGTCTATCCAGAGCTTTTTGAAGCCCACTGATGTGATAGAAAGCTGAAAATTTTCATGCATATAGTAAAACGCCTAGGCCAAATCCTAACGTAGCCGGACTTTTGATTTTTGCCCCGTCGCCAATTGTGGAAGAATTAAGTGGAAAAAGGGGCGTGGCAAAATTCAATTTTTAACGTTTTAGCTTATATTTTCCCGCAGATTTCCTACTTCTTCGTTTGGGAGCATTAAATTTTCGTTTTCCGATACTACTGCATAAATTACGATAAATTTAAGAAAACTATTTATGTGGTCAATAAAGAAAATGATATTAGAAATCAAATAGAATCTTGCAGGGGGATTTAACTGATTGACTGCGAAAATATTTTAATTACCTAATGCAAAATGCACCGTAGTTAACTTGTTAAATAAAGTTTTTGAAAATAAAATACGCACAAATAATATTGTGAGTGATAATAATAATAATAATAATAATAATATTTATTGTCCAACAGATAAATAATCCAAGTACAGGACAAAAACAATAGTAAAAAAAATATATGCAACATTGCCAACCTTAACTAAAAAATAACAAACAAACTTATAATTCTAAACTTAATATTAATAGTAAACCATAATAAATTCATCTAAATTATATTCAGGAATTTGTGATAATAGCGAAAGTGCGAGAAAAAAGAAAAATATAGTTATATGTACTGAAAAAGATGAGTACACTGACTTAGTAGTGTCGGAAGTGCTGTGCAATTAATGTCAACAACGGGATTCGAAATATCGTTGTAGTATTTACATAGTCTGTAGACAGGCGACTCAACTATAAGATTCGTTTTTGGCTGTTGCAAATAGAAAGTGTTAGTAGATCTCGTCGCCCGTCCAGGAACCAGAAAACTTAATCTTGACTACATATCCGGCACATCAATTCGATTGTGTAATAAATAATATAGGAACCTCATGTCGCTACGATGTCTACGGAGCCCCAACGGCTCGATACCAAAATCACTCAGCAGACTAACGTGACTATAGCCTCGTTGAAGGTAGTTTCCCGTTTGACGAAAGTAAAGATATTTTAGAAAGCCCCTCTTGTATCAGTTCTAGTGTATAGATGTGTGTTTTATAAAGCGGAGACCATATCAGTGATGTGTATTCAAACTTGGATCGTACGAAGGAAAAGTAGATAGGCAATATACTGTCAATCGAGGAGAAGGATCTAGTGGTTCTAATAATAAATCCTAGGGTTTTTAACGCAGTATTAGAGATATTATTGATGTGGTCACAGAATGACAATTTAGAATCGAAAGTGACACCTAAGTCCTTAACAAGGTGGCACTTCTCGAGCAAGGAATTCCCTAGGGAGTAATTAAAGTCAATAGATGAGCTTTTCCTTGTGAACGTGATATATTTACGTTTAGATATGATCAAGTATAACTTATTATCAGCGCACCATGCCTGTAGAAGATCCAACTGCCTCTGAAGATGAATGCAATCACTAATGTTATTTACTGGGTGAAATATTTTCAGATCGTCTGCATATAGTAGTCTGTGACAGTCTAAAATCTCTGCAATATCATTTATATACAGAGAAAACAGAAGAGGGCCAACGTTAGGTAATTTCCGTACTCCTGATGTTGAGTAGAAATGCCGAGATTTATGGCCTTTGTAGTAGACATAGTTACTTCTATTGGATAGATAGGATGATATCAAAAGAACAAGTGACGGAGAGAAACCAATGTTTAGTAGTTTGTGAAGCAGCAAAGAGTGGTCTATTCGATCAAAAATGATAGTAGCAATACAACTGACAGCAAACAACGAATAGTCAGAAGTTACTAATTGTATAAGATTTTCCATCAAATTATTTTTGTATATAATTGAAATTTATTAACCGAAAGGAGACAAAGAAATTATTTTTCCCCTGTGTTTTTCTTAGCCGCTTCAATAATGTAAATCAAAAATATTCTTTTGGAATTCGACTTACGAAAAGGTTTAAAAAAGAAATAGATTCGGTTGACGTTTCGATATTTTAATTTGATATCTTCATCAGATAAACGAACATTTACTAAATTGGTACATAGATAAAAATGGAAATATGTAACGTTTTAAAAGTTATAGTTATTTTTGATAAGATAGGGCTGTTTCTTTTATCCCGAAAATATACAATAATTTGAAAATATCGGAAGATTCTTCCAGTTTTATCAGAAGTACGTGCTTAAACCACCTTACAAGAGATAAAATATCTACTTTTTTACAATCCCATCCAATATTTGGTTCATTTTAAAAGAATACTCTGTTGATGGTACTTCAAACATTTTTTGGCACAAGATGTGCAAATCATAAAATATATTTAAACAAATTTCTTTTGTTTAAATCAAGAAATCAACTGTGTGATATTTGGTGTTCTGCAGAGTGATCTGTTGAATTAACTCATTGTTTGGTATCTTTTAACAAAGCAATACGTAACAAACTTTGCATTTCGCATTATTTGTTTGATCAGTAAAATTTTTGTGATCATAGCAAATTTTCATTTAACAACGAATTATTTTCTACAGTGTACGTTGATATTATTATGTATTATGTATTCCTATAGCGAAAAGTTGCTATTCTAGTTTAGTACTGTTGGGACAAATTGAGAAACTCCAATCATCATTCATTCTTTCAGGATCAGTGACCAATAAACTAAGCACTTGAGCATTATCCGCTTTGTCCCATTCCCCACTAACACTCTTACTGGCGTAGGAAAGTGCATTCTTTAAAACATGTTAGACAACGTTCACGAATGGCGTAATTTTCCATTTGTGTCTTCTCTATTATTTGTGCGAATGACAACTTAATTACCGAAATACATATTTGAATGTACTCAAATCGATGTGACAAGAATAATCATAATAGCAGTTTTGTTCCATATACATACCGGTAGACGAAGCGACCACGTTAACATTAAAATAATTCTGTATCAGGAATTGAACCATACTCTCGTGGCGAAAAACTATAGCCGGTAAAAACGGCGACATAATCGCTTCCATGCTCTGCCTCGAAACGCCACCCGACAATAAATGACGCAAAATATGCTTGACGACGTCAACATTACCGCTCGCAACGGACATCAACAGCACGCTCATTCCTGAAACAAATCGAACGACGTCCACGTCCTAAAAATTACGTTTCCTTATATCTCTCCTACCGTATAAATTCGTTTTCGTAGCGTCGGCCTTATGCTCGATCAGAATCTTCACCGCGTCGATCTTCCCGTTTCTTGCGGCCATCATCAACGGCGTCCATCCCATAGTGTTTACCGGATCTACTTTGCAACCGGTCGCGAGCAGATTTAGAACGTCTTCGACTTGGTTGGCGGCCGCCGCTCGATGCAAACTTGTGTTTTTGTCGTCGTCGCCTTCGCCGAAGTAATCGCCGGCTTCGGCCATCCCGTTGTTCGGTATAAAGTTCGATAAAGTTCTTCGCCCAAAAGTCACGAAACGACTGCCTCGTCGAATATCTCTCGAAATACGAGACGCACGTTTATTCCGATCGTTTTTGTAGATCCGAGGGAAGTTTTTAGGATAAATTTGCGTGTAGACGAAAACTGGCTCGTTCGGTTTTTATCGTTTCGTCCGTCGCTTTGATCGCGAGGCCGGGTCGATTCTTTGAAATTTAAAGAATTAGTGTAAATGTAATAATGGACTTTGTCCTTAAATTTATTGAGCGACATTGTATACTATTCAACTGTTTCCGGTAGGTATATATATATGTATATGTAGGGTAGAGTAAGCCAAAATGGTACAGTATCCTAAGACAAGACACGTTTATAAATTATAAAGTTTAGCATTACAGCGTCATCCAAATATTTGACAGTTGACTTCTCAAAGCAAGGATAGGTACATACATACATCTCTATGAACTTGGTACCCGACTTTCAAAAAAAGGTATCTAAGCGGAAAATGGAAAGTATTTCTAACTAGTCTTCTAAGATAAAGAAATAATTGATATGAATCCCCTGTCAATGGCAGAGGGAAAAAGAAGAAACATATTCTAGAACAGGGGTCTCCAAACTACGGCCCGCGGGCCAAATCCGACCCGCTACTGTCATCAATCCGCCTCGCAACAGCTAATAGCCTATTGTTGTTGTGATAAGTTGGATAAACAAACACAGAATGATAATAGCTCGCATTTATTTACTTGCTAGATAAAGCTCAATGACAAGTATAATACGCAGAAAACTCACTGAAATAATCACTATGGCCCCAAGGCTGAAAAGTTTGGAGGTCCCTGTTCTAGAAGATCAATGAAATCTGCGATTCTGGCAAAATCGCTCTACAAAGTGAATTAAAGCGGTTTGCAGAACCCAAAATCTACGAAAACTACTAAATCAATCAAGGAAGCAATCTTTTAGAAAGACAAAAAGACTCAAGGTGCAAACAATTCAGATTAAAATAGCATGTCTTGATTAATATCCTATACGCCCTAAACACTAACTTTATAATTCGAATACGAATTGTCGCAAAAACGCTCAGTAAACTGCGACACGCGTCTCGCTTATTTTTTTTTTTTTCTTAGTCGTGGGCGACAAAATCCTCACCATTATCGACATTATTTATTTTAACGCGCGAAATTGTTTTCGCATCGCCAGAGAGACGTCGAAGAACACTCCTTATAAATAAGCGTTGTTTGTTTATTCAGTATTTCGTCTTGGAAATTTTATCTCGCTCCGTCCTCGAGAATACGACATCGTCCTTAAATAACTTCGACGAAGGCGTCGAGGGTTTAAGGGAAATACATACACGCTTACAACGTATATGTTGTACGTATATGTAGGTAGAAATGAGACGACGTTCGAGTGTGTTTAATAATAAATAAGGAGGAGGAGGGTAAGGCGACGTGCTTGACGAGAAGCTTTTCTGTTACCGTCTTCTTCTGCGTAATAAATAGATCGATGTTGGAACGAAATCAAACAACCTGTTTTCGATTATTTATCTCTTGGTACATACATGTTACCAAGTCTTATAGAGATCGTCCTCTTTTAAAGCCAAGGAAGAGTCTAAAATAGTAAACACAGAATTTGTTCCTTTCTTGAAAATAAGAATAAGTAGACTATGGTTAAAATCATATATATAAAAGAAATAAAATCACCCTTACCACACACCTTCCGGAAATAATTCCAGATACGTATTTCGGTGTGGCAATTTGGTTGAAATTTGACAGTTCTAAATCGATGTTGCTCTTTTAACTTTCAAGGGAGTCGACACTATCAAATCCGAATTTATGAACGTTTATAGTTTCCTTACGTCGCTCACAATTATTCAATTGCACCGCGCTGTTAAGTTGCAGTGAGGAAGAACGAGAAGCCCTTACTAAAGAAATAAACTCGCATATCTGCATACCTTGCCTTGTCAATATACAACAAAAATCCTAAATTGGAGATGGAAATTTTAAATAGGATTACGAATTTGTTATTGAAGATTCCTTTTAAATTGTGAGCGGCAAAAAGACTGATTAAGAGAAACGGCATCTTCAACAGATCAGAATGACAGAATATCGAGGCGAAGGAACGTCCAGAGACACCTCCAAAACTATAGATACTTGAAATGTTGAAACCTCGAGTTGGAAAGAACAAGAAATGATTATTGAGTGTGATACGTAGATCCAAAAATAATCCTGCTAGAGATAACCGAGAGAGAAAGGAAGGGGAAAGGGATTGGACAAACATTTACTTATATACGGCGGGGTGGAACTAACTGAAAATGCGAAAGAAAGGGTAGCATGATTTGATACGTGAGAACTGGAGAAATAAAATAATACATTGACATTGTATAAATACAAGATTGCTGTTGTTAGAGGTATCGACAAGCGAAACAGAAAAGATTAATCTTATTGTAGCAGATGATCCAAACAAGGACGAATGTGTGGAAGGGAAAGGTGAGGTTTATGCCAAACTCTAAGAAACGTTAGACAAAGCAAAGAAACCGCGTAATCCTTGTAGGGGATATAAAACGCGATAATGACAAGGATAAAATTTGGCGAATTACACATAAACCACAATAAAAGAAGACCAATAGACATGTACATGCCCATTTAAATGATGTTTAGCAACGCAAAGTTTTGAATTCAAAAGCATTCAGAGGTACACAAGAGTACTAAATAGCAACGAGGAAAGATCCATCATAGACTACACTTGTAAGTAATTGTCTCGAAAAATCTAGTGAAGAACGTCACAAATACAACAGTGAAAAGAAGCTACAAACTAGAAAGTAATCATTATCCGGTGGAACGTATATTAGCAACAAGAGACGGTGACAATCGCGCTAGGGAAGCGGAAGAAAGAAGTAGGACGATTCAAAAATTAAAATTAATTAAACCAGGACACCGTAAAGAAAAAATTGAGGATAAGAATGCAGGATAATGTACTGAGAATGTGGTTAAATTTCTTAAACAAAACTGCACCGGCCTAGCTCGTAATTAATGATATAAAAAGCATAAATTATAACAAATTATATTTATAAATTTTGAGAAATATTTAACAGAAAATCGAGATAATTACTTAGTGTTGTGGGTGTGTGCGAGTGTAATTTCTTTTATTCGATGATCGTTCTTCCTATGGATCCTCTCTAAACTTCTATTCTCGATGCACCTTTAATTTCTATGGATTCTTCCCCTTCTTAGATTCTATCTTCTCCGGTATGGTGAGGTTCTTTTATTTACAGGTACTTCTTCTTCACACCCTTTTATTCCAAATTTATTTATCGACTTATTTGTTGACTTATCTATCTTGTCAATTTTCTTCGTCGTTAACCAAACAAACTTTTTATTTCTTTTGGAAACCAGGACTACACTGCTTTATTTCTCCGTTGTCCATGAAACGAAAACTTTAATTCTCCTTCGCTGTTATAGCAACCTGTATTGAATGTCGATGTATCCTTGGTTATTTCCAGTAATTTTTTATGAATTCTTGCAATGTAAAAGTGTTGTATGTATGTGTATGAATGTTTACAATGTTTTTCTATCCATTAATATATGCCTTTTATAATAATTATTAATTTTATTTCTAGTTACATTTGTTTCTCCTATTAAACGTCTCTGGCCGGAGTTACAATAAGAAGTTAACACCCGTAGGGTAATAAAATGTTTAAAAGGTGGTGGGCGTGGTGTCGAAAATGTATAAATAGAACCCCAATATAAACCGTATGACAATTGAAGACCATAACCTCAACATTAACTGTGAATTTTGATATATTGAATTGTAATAAATGATGCATTTTCTAATGATAATTAACCATTCGAGTTAAACTACAATAAACTAGAGGTGATCGTTATCATCACTCTTTACAGAATGATTATAAAATCTGTTACATAAATTTACCCTTATAGACACGTGGTATGCTCGAATGGTTTCGACACGATGGAGCGCCACCACGAATCAGGTAACGGTTTGAAATCGAGATTTAATTGATTTTGTTCCAACCTTTAAGTTTGCACTGTATAATTATATTATTATCATATAAATTAATTTGAAATTTTGCGTTTTATTTAACCTAAAAAAATGGTGGAGGCAACGCGAAAGTTAATTTCAAGGCGTGATTTGGTTATCTTTGGATCGGTAAGATAGCGAACTAAATAATAAATCAGTATTAGTTTGAATTAAATTTATTTTAAAATCTTTCTTTACAAAATCTCATATAAACGTGCAGAAACGTCTCAATTACATGGAAAGATAACAATCAAAGTGAAGGTGGAAATCGCACTCAGAACGGGAACATCTTAATATTGTATGCTACGTTTGGTCTGGATGTCGTCCAAAAGGGCTTGCAGATCTTCGTCTTCGAAACGACCCTCCAACGAGGGAATGAGAGATTTTGCTTCTTCCGCCGTTTCCGGACAGAGATTGGCGATAGCGGCCAATTCGAATTTATGCAGTTTTTTCTGGCTGAGTAAGCTAGAAAGGCAAAGAATTAATGTTCATAATCGATACAGACTCGCACAATCTACATTAACTCTGCTTTAATAAAATAAAATCTAGAGGACTCTCTATGTAACGACCTAATAATTATTTTTCTGTATTAACTTGAGAAAGGAAGGTACTTAAAGCAAAATTAATTCTTTTCTGTGCTAATCAAATATAAATCTCTCAACTCAACTCTCAAAAATAGTTTACTATTAAGTCTATACTTGATTGGAACGGAAAAGAATTAATATTTTTTCAGTACATTCCTTTCCCGAGTTAATATAGAAAAATAATTATTATGGCGCGTCACGCGATCTCCAGCAACTTACTTCCGAACGGCCGAAATAACTTCTTTATTCTTGAATTTCCTAAAGCGATCGGTGTACGTGAGCGTTTTCATGAAGACGTCGGAAAATTCCTGCTCGTCCTCGGCGGATTCGTTCTGAGCTTTCCGATGCTCCAGCAACATGTGCACTTCCGGATATTAAAAGGGTCTCGGCGTTCTCGAATTCTGCAACGGAAAACAAACGGAGGCGTTTAAAAGGGGGAGGCTTCTCGATCGGACGAGCTACGCAAAAACGGTATTTTATCGCGCCCTTTTTAAGTCGGATATTTCGCTTCGAAACGGATATATCGGAAACGGACGAAAAGTGAAGCGAGCAATTGTATTTTCTATCATCCTCGTCTGTTTCGATTAAGTTCTAATGGAAGTCGATGTAATTCTCGCGGCACTTCCGCTTTAATGTTTGTTTCCGTTTTTTAACGAATTAATTCTCGACGCCGATGTGTCACTGGGAATGAGAAAATTCTCTGTCGCAAATTAATTCGCAAAACTTCGTATTAAATCCGACTGGTTTGCGACGAGCACTTAGGCGGAAGAAGTGCAGTTCGAATCAGACACAGACAAGTGTATAATATGGAATATGGAACCAGACCGCCGTGTAACTATTTGTTATCGTCAATGAACGATGATAAGTTGCTACGGTTGGTTTACCAACCGTTTCGTGTCGAGATATTTAGGAAAGTGCATTAATCAAAGTCAATAGCAATCGTAGTGGCCGGCGTGTTTCAATTTCGAATTAATTTCGAAGCCATTAATGAAACCTCGTATTGAAACGTCGCCAATAACTAGAGTGGTTCAATTGATCAGAAATAAATTATAATACGTGCTCAAACACTTAACGTCCTCGGACGTTAACAGTCCTTGTAATCATCTTTATATGAAATAGGCTGATTCTGCAACAAAAATAATGTGGAATTGTACACAAAAATACTTCTTTTTCAAATTCGTACGAAAACTAAATATTATTGTCGGTCTTATTATTATTATTTAAATATATTCGACCGAGGCTTGCCTCATATGGAGTGAAACTTTCTCTCTATTCATGACAGATTCTAGCGAATTACAGAGTACACAGTTTAAGAAAGACAAATGTTCTGGGTGAGGATGAAATACCTGTGAAGTTATTAAAACTTTTCCATTGAGTCACATATTTAACTTGTCTTTTCAGACGGGCCTAAAGCGAACTATTATAACGATACTTTATCATCTCCTTATATCCTAGAGTGTTCGGTTTTTGTCAAATCAAATTGCGATCTCTTTCATGAAACTCGAACTCAACCCTTTGAATCAACACATTAAAGGAATATTGCAAAATACACGTTGAAGTTTAAGGCCATCGTAATTTAGGTCGGGGCATTTCTGCTATAAATTTTGTAACTTCGTCCAACATCGGTCGTTTTTGCGCCGTAGGCGGACATTTTTAAAACAAACGTAGAACTACGAAATAGTATTTACGGCGGCGTACACGTATACACAACAGATCTCATTGTGACTCGCAGTTATATTGGGGGTTGTATCGAACCGCCACCATGCTTTGTTGGCTCTAGTGAGCAACACTGTTTATCATGCACTCGTTCGTCAAACCTCAATTATGCCCTCGTTTATCGAACCTTAATTATGCCCTCGTTTATCGAACCTTAATTATGCACTCGTTTATCGAACCTTAATTATGCCCTCGTTTATCGAACCTTAATTATGCCCTCCTTTATCGAACCTTAATTATGCCCTCGTTTGTCGAACCTAAGTTATGAACTCGTTTTTCAAACCTTACCAGTCGAAATTTCAAAATAGTCAGGTTAAAACGGATTTAATAACTATATAAAAAGTGTTTGAGCACGTATTATAATTTATCTCTGACCAATTATTTTATGTGCAAAACTTTTATGTGCACGCCACTGGTTGTCGGCGCAAATTGAGCAACTCAATCAATAACCGCATTTCCATCTTTTCATGTTAATAGGTTATACGCAAGTTTGAGCTTTACACCGAAATATATTTTTATTGAAACAATTATATAATTAGGTGTCTATTTGTTATGTAATAAAATTTATTTAGGCAACCCACATGTTATAAATCTTGATTAAAATTCAAATTATTCGAATGTCTCCGACCAACACCCGAGTCCTTTCCAGTACGTTCGGCGAGTCCGGTGACGTCACTAGATTTATTTACAAGCATTAGTTCATTGTCAAGTTGTCGTAGAAACACAAGTTTTCGTAAAGATATATTGATTTGGAATTGGTTTATCACATACTTAAGTTCTCACTTGATCCTTTAAAATGACGGAAATGGCCGGAAACGTATTTGTAAAGGTACAAAGTGATAATTTACCGAATATTGACCTGTTTATGTTGATGAAATTCATTCGCTCAAACGATTATTTCAATGCAGCTGAAATTAGAGGGAGTTACAGTTGAATCGTAAGCAAAATTAGTTGAAAATGTAATAACTTAATAGGCATACTGTTATTTCATATTATTTCCCATAGCCCAAACCACAGCTGAAGTTTTCTTAAAAACCGGATATTCCAGATCTAATTTAAAATTCATTCTAAACAGCATAATTTTCAGTTTTTAGCTGTCCCTGTCTTATTTTAACGTCCAAAATATATCCTTGTAATTATGCTGGGCGTAGATGGCACTTCTTTCACAAAAACCAAATGAAAATCTTTCTCTTTCTTTATCAAAACTAGCATTTATTTTACTTAACTTATATACTTATATACATATTGATGATACTTTACGTAAATAATGAAGAAGTATAACTATTCGCACACCTCAACAATTTTCACCAATTGCCGTCGTAAAATGGCGAAAAAAACCTTGGTACAAAACGTAACGCCGTCTATTTCGCCGGTTTCTGAATGTAACCCTCTTCGACGAGAAAGTCGTACAATCTTCGCGTTTTATTCACATCTATCTTAAGCAAACGTCTGGCGGTCAGCAATTTCAGATGGCCTATTTTATTATTTTCCGCTATGAGTGTCGCCTTGAGTTCTAAATAGGTAAGCGGCACTAATCGGACATTCCTGCACAGCTCGCGTTCCTTGGCCAATAGTTTCTCGTAACTGGGCATTCCGATGATCTCCAAGGGCGTGAAGGTGCTGCGCCGTTTCGCCGCCGACGATACCAGAGGAATGGCGGACATATTTCGCAGTTTCAAATTAAAGACGGGATTCGAATGGAACGATTTCAGCTCTTTCACGGATTCGTCACGGTTCTGTTTCAGATTGATGTACAGACGTGCCGTTTCCAAAGTCGTGATGCCGCGTTTTCGAAAGTCGCACAACCTATAATCGATAGAATTTTATTTTAGACGTGTCTACGTACAATTCGTTAGTATGGAAACAAGCTCACAGATTTTTGATGATATTTTTTTAGCTAAAGCAAGGATTTACCATTTAATCTTGAAAAATAGTCGCAAAGCGAATTAACCCGCAATGCCAAAAAGCTATAATAATCGATTTCGTTAATATGAACCAAATTTGGATACTAGCTGTATGTTCAAACTAGATATCTCAAGATCTTTTTCTGTCAATAAACCTTACTGCCACATTATTATTACAAATGAATACAAAAAATGTATGCTATTTCTACAGATCATTAAATTGTACAGAAAAAAACATCATTTCAACTTCTTCCTAAAACGCAACTTTGGTCATTCATTTGCGTTTTAACATATGGTGTATATTTACATGAATTTTATACAAAATTGATTTAACAGCAAGTTACATACGTAGGTAATAATTATGATAATAATTCGATGCTCTAAAGAACATAAGGTCACTTAAACAAGAAAGAAATGTCTCCTTGTCTGTTTACCTTGCTATTTGCATTTTTAATTCGCCAGCGCGATGTAAACCTTCCATTAAATACTCAAAGGATTGGCCGGAATAAAATTGCATGAATCGACTTAATCTATCATAAACGGTCGGCGTGACAGTAGTGTCATATCTATGTAGCCAGGCCACGACTTTCCTCTGCATTATCAGACCGTGGGCTCGAATAATCCTCCGCCTCCTTTGCCTTTCCTCCAATCGCCGATTATAACTTCTAATAATCGCACATTGTAACTCGGACAATATGCTGTACCCAGGATTATTCGCATCGATATATTCTAGATTCGCAATTAAATCCTCGGCATTGGTATCGTATTCCAATTCGAAATCGGATCTCGCGGCATTATATCCGGCCACGCTATGATACGATACGGACGTTGATTTAAATCTAGGCGGATCTTGTAGGTCATCGAGTCGAAATCTGTATGGCACAATTGGTTCCATGTAATTTATGTTATCATTGGTTTGTGTATTTGGAAATAAACTATTACCTTTGCGCGATATATAATAGTAATCGTAATGTTTTTTAACGTCCTTTATGCTCCGATTTGTTAATTTCTTCGCTATCGATCCCCAATTACCTAAGTTAATCAGTCCATCTAACAGTACTAATTCTTCCTTTGCGGTCCAATTGGAATCTTCGAATAGGGGAAAGTCATAACTGAGCACACTATAACTGTGGTCGTTTTTGTGTTCGTTAAACTCGACACCACTAGCGAAACACACACAGCATATACTCACGTCGCACTTTACACAAAGTATAAAACGATCGGACAGATCGTTATAGCAGTTAATGCATTGGGTTTCAATTCGATGCGAAAAATTTTCCGATAATTTAGGCGAATTTTCTGGAAGTAACGATCGAGAATGTTATTGCGTGAAAAACATAACCTTACCCTACCTTTAGGAAACTGCAAATCCGCTGCATCTTCTTCGGTGAGATCTGTATTTGTGTTTGTAGCCATGATTTCTTTTGGATTATAATGAAATTTTTCCGTTAAAATATAGGAAAAGCACTTTCTACCTATAACTAAATTTCGTAAAATACCTGACAGACTTCAAACTGGTTGAAATCATAAGAAATCAAAAGTACCTAGAATGCCGAGCGATGCCAAACATAACACTGCAAACTCCCTATTTACAAAGCGAACCAAAATTTGATCATCTTACAATTTTCGCAAAAAAGCTGCTGTATCATCGTAAAGATAACCTAAAAGGCGACAAGTTATCTAATGTAGGGCCTTTTATTGTACGTTGGTAGTCAGTGTATTTTTATGTTAGAAGGTTGGCCAGAACAAACGAGTGAAATAGGTATTCGTTGCATTATTAACTGTCCATATTATGGTTACGATATCCGTTTAATGATTACGTGCAGTTTGTGAGAAAGATAGTTAAAATATATTAATAGTCAAACGCGAGTTTATTTTATGTGCCCATCCTACACTGAATAAAAATTTTTGCTGGCGCCTAATTTCATTAAATGAGTTGGGGAAATGTAACATTTTGTTCGTAGCACCTTTTATTTTATGTTAGCGATCATTGTATTTTCATGTTAGAAAGTTGGTCCTTATGATTATGCCATGCTTTGATAATACTTCCCCAAGTTGAGTAGATGGCGCTGTTTTATTTAGAGTTTATTTTGCTTCTTGATTTTACATTTGTTCGTTCCGTTTTATATAATATTGTTTTTATTTTTCTTATTTGAAGTTGAAAAGACAGATACAGTTAAAGTGTTAGCTTTTAAATAGGTATGTGTAATTGCATTCAAAATTTATTTCACCAAAATACTTTTTCAGTCTTAAGCACAGCGTTAAGATAAACGACATGGGTATACGACATGGGTATTTACTGTGCAATTTATGGTTTTATTAGTAGTAAAGATAGCAAGCACAGATCCCCTAATCCAGAAAAATACCTGATCTCTTCCGCAAGTGGAGAATGTTATGTGGGAAAGTAGAATTGTCCGAAAAGCCAGTGAAAAGATTTTGTGATAACTGTTATGTCTGCAGAAAGCATTTTACAGAAGACAGTTTTGGAAGGAACGACAGTTTGTTAGGGATATATATGACCAAACATGACCCTAAAGTACTTTTGCAAGCGAGGAACATTTGTAACAAAAGATACAAAACAACGAACACAGGATTTACATGTTTTATTTCATTAATAATTTGCAAATTGATGCCATTCTGACATGCACTTTGGAAATTCTAATTGTTTGATATTTTCAAATTGCATATCAGAATACGAACAAATTTGCGTGTTTAATATAATTTCTATTGTTTATAGTTGCCTTAAAATTCAAGACAAAAATACGGTATACGGAAACCTGGAATATTTCGGTTTGTTGCAATGGTTACTTAATCTCCAAATCGCATAGATGGCGCTGGTTGAACATCTATTCTTTAATACATTGAAGTGGGCATACTCTGGATGATGCATTCCTTACGTTAGGGTAGCGAGATGCATTTGGTTAAAAGATTATTGAGATAGCTTAGGCAACCAAATCTACACTATTGGTAGACTTGTATAATCTTTAATTTAATATTTGTAATGAATGGCAAAATTAAGTGTCTTATCTTACCATATCACATTAGAAAACGTCTAGTACTTCTGAAATGAACTTATTCTTTTAAATATCAGATTCAAATAGGGCTATAAGAAGCAATCCAAAACGAAATTCGAGTCACATTTGTCCGTTATAGATTACTGGGGATATTTTCTTTTCTACCACCTTAAATTTTGAATTTTTTACCGTTGGTTTGACCTTGATCTCAAACATTTTTGAACATACGATATTACTCTCTACTTCTTTTGAATAATTAGTCCACATTCTCTTTCTTTAGAATGAATATTTCGCATTTCACGTTATTCGATTTAGCTAAAATTAAGCTTGACGAATTAAGGAAAGAAAAAGATGATATAGTAAGCTTCGAGTATATTTCCCATATGTTCGTTGAAAAAATAAACAACATCTGCAACTCATAAATACATGCGTTTCTAAAGTATGATCCTCTTCTTATCTACGCAAATATTCCGCGAGTGAGCCGCCGGCGATTACAGTTTTGCACCGGGCACATTTGTGACGGTTTCGTTAATGGCGTTCGCCACGTAATCCAAATTGCCGGGATTCAATCCACACATATTGATCCTACCGGAACGTAGCATATAAATGTGATGATTGTTGATCATATGTAAACTTTGTTGTTCTGAAACAAATATGATAACTTACTTAACGCTGTATTACTTGTAATTTTTGGGTAGCCATACATAGGAATGTCAGGCTTACGCATTACTTCGAAATGGAGACAGATGTTTTAGGAGATATTAGGATGGTAATATACGGAACATTTCAAGCGAATTCCAAGGAATATACATTACTACATTTTTAACGAAACTGATATACAAATATATCGAGAATGATTGTCCACCACGTGACCAGTCATTATTTTAAATCTGGGGATTTTTCTGTTCATAGGTTTATGATATATGGGACATCACTAGAACCATACTAGCATTCGACATAGGCGTACAATCGTGATTCACAATTTTTGCTGTCATCCTTTAACGTGTTCGCTCCATTATTTTTATCGTACATTTCAAGTGAATAGAACTGTACTTTTCAGTACACAGCCGTTTCATCCTATTTTTGCGTAAGATAAGCTAAGTAGAATATCATGTAGTATAAAATGGAAATAGTTATTTTAGGTTAAACTTGAACTAACATGTTTACAAGTGAAGGAAACGCATTCGTTTTGATGGCGCATTTTCGAAGCGGAACTCGAATAGAAGATGAGACTTGGACATACTCACTGCAGTCTTGTATTTTAGCAATACGTGAAAGATTTCCAAATGAAAATATTTCATATGAAACATTTTCTCTCGCCATAAGAATAGACTTATGGGGCGTTTTGAAAATAAACATTGCATTTGCAAAAGGGAAATCTATCGGTAGGCCAGCTGTATTAAAGGCAGATGTTGTTGATGACAATCAACATCGAATAGAGCAAAATCCTACGAAATGTATATCCAAGTTATCTGCTCAGCTAGGAATGATAACACATTTCATTGCTTATTATAAAATAATTCAATGATTCCTTATTTTGTAGGTATCTCTTATGGATTTTCAATTTGTTTTTATTTTAAAAATGCGCACCCTAATTAATACGCCACTTCCTGCAATATTTTACATAAACCAATAGTGCACTACCAACTGCTGTTATTTCGGTTACCTAATTTGGTAATCACGTGGTGAACAGGAATTATTGATATCTCTGTATTTTAAGAAATCGTACCGTTCAAGCCCGTGTATGAGAACATTCCAATTTGCGAGGTAATGTGTCCCCAGGTGCCAGGAGTGCCCAATTTCACCAAAGCTTCCTTCAACGCGTTTCTCATTTCGATAACCCTCGACGCCATAGTTTTTATACAATCCTTCCTAAAAATTCAGAATAAAGAAGTTCCATATTCGATACGAAAACGAAATTATTCGCGCTCCATCAGTTACTTACCACTGTTCGAATAATTGCGGATCGCTGAGGACGTAAGCTATAATTCTAGCGCCGTGACTCGGCGGATTTGAGTACATTCCTCTCACGATCAAGGTCAATTGTGATTTAACGTTCGTGACGACGTTTTGATGTCTTACTACGCACGTTAAATTGCCAATACGTTCGTCTAAATAGTGAAGGGGGAAAAAGAACACATATTTATACTTTTATCTCGTATACAGGTTTAAATACTTACTGTACAATCCAAAATTTTTCGCGAAAGACTGACAACAGAAGAATTCGAATCCCCTCGAAGCGAAATACCGAACGGCCCAAGCGTCCTTATCCAGGTCTCCGGAAGCGAATCCCTGATAGGCGCAATCTAATATGGGGAATAATTTTCTCTCTTCTATCACGTCGGCGATTCGCTTCCATTGCTCCTGAGTGGGATCGCAACCGGTCGGATTGTGAGCGCAAGAATGTAAAATAACAACGGCATTTTCCGGCGCTTGCCCTAAATCTTCTAATAGAGCATCTATATCTAATCCGCGTATGTTCCCATTCCAATATCGATAAGTCCTGCCTTCTACGAATCCGGCGTTTTTGAATACCAAATTGTGATTTTCTACAAATGTCCGTTATTTTAACGTTAGTTGTTTTCTTCGAAAACTTATCGGCTATAGATTTAATTTACCCCATGTTGGAACAGAGACGTAGAATATTTTGTATCCTAGCTGGCGTGCTAAGAATTCGGCTGCTACACGAAGGCTACCAGTTCCGGATAATGTTTGGATACCGAAGGCCTAAACAATAACAATAAGCATGGTTTACATAAAGTTATAAGTAGTAATTGTAATGTGATGTAAAGATGAACTGAAATGGAATTTTTTCGTTTCTTATCAGAACGTGCTTTTACCCTTCACATTTTCTCAGACAACTTAATTGCTGGAATATATAGGTATGCCTGGTGTTCAAGTTAATGTAGTAAAGATAACCAAAATAAAAGTTAAAATTTCCGAGCAGGTCAGAATTAGGATTTGCTAGTCTTTAAATATATAGGTTTATCGCGGTAGTAGGGAGAGACAGCCGGTTCATGGTACACCGTTCGCAATGGCGCCATCTAGGATCTCCGGTGGTGAGATTTAGAACTAACGGTGGGATGCTGCTATATAAAAGTTTTAAGCGAGAGACGTTTCCAAAATTTACGAATAACATTAACATGCTGAATTATTAATAACTGTTATTGGCACTAGACATATCCTCATGTGTTTTGCTCGTGAATGCACACAAACAACAATTTTAATTTGTCTAAACGAGTTAAAGGAAATATGTAATTAAAACTACTAGCCTGAAAATTCAGAAGTGATTAAAACTAATGTGCCTTGCAAATAGAATACCGAGCGTTCTACGAAATTAAATAAATTTGCTTATATCTATCTATACAAGGTGAGCAACCGGAAGTGTCCACACCTGATATAAAATGTTTATTTGACAGCAGTGAAATGTTGGTAGTTGGAGAATTTGACAAAAATACATAATCTATACAAGATTAAAATGTCAGCTGAGTATAATCAATGGATCACCTACCATTTTCAGTTTGTATACAACAAAAAGCGTCTTGTTGAGTGATAAACGACATATATTGAAACGGAAGCGATATATAACGCAATAGAACTGGCAAAACAGGGTCGAAAACTTTAGAAAACAAATGTTTATTCCTAGGGTTTTTAATACTGCCAACTAAACTGGGCAAATACGCGGTATGATGTGTCATCTGTCCTTCTCACTATGTAATATTATAGTAGAGAGGACAAAGGACAGATAACTCATCATACCGCATATTTGCCAATCTACGGCTAACCCAAGACACTTCCGGTCGCCCACTCTGTACGTACATACATATATTTGTCAAAACTGTACCAGGATATATAACAATGTGCATTGCATTCACTTACACCTGCTTATCCCAATCACTTACAAGATTGTAAATGCATACATAAGTTATAGTGATTCGGAGCAATATTAGGTCGATGTTAAAAAATTGACTTTTCTCAAGTAGCACCTATATAGTTATGATTATTTTTCCATTAAGCGAGAGTGTGAAATTATTTGCCGATAGATATTGGTAGATGATACGTGCAATTTCATTAATAAAGTATTCGAAGGTCGTAGTCGTAAACAATAACCAAGTGGGTAATAA
This sequence comes from Chrysina gloriosa, assembly GCA_038088585.1. Taxonomy (NCBI): domain Eukaryota; kingdom Metazoa; phylum Arthropoda; class Insecta; order Coleoptera; family Scarabaeidae; genus Chrysina; species Chrysina gloriosa. Next base: position 120,724 of record CM076089.1, on the reverse strand, counting down.
CAATTTTCAGAAGATGACACTATTACATACAACAAGAATTACGTATCTACTTAACTTTGTCGAAACTAAACAAACAATTGTGGTTTCCTAAGCACGAAACCACGAACGATCATGCCAGCATAAACATTGATCATAACTTTTCCTAATGTCTCAATACACCTTTAACAATTAGGTACAATAAAGTTAAGAATGACTAAACTTGTCGTTTGCTTATTTTATTTATCCCAATCTGTACCCCAATTTATATCGTGAAACGATAGCTAAAATTAGCTGGATGTCGATAAATAATTTCAAAGTTGGGATATTAATAAAAGCATATCGGACGTATATAGAGAATACCGTCTCTAATATTACAATTATTAAAACTCTTGTCCTTACTTATCATTAATTTTGGTTGTCCACCTCAACGTGCAAATTTAAAACTTTTAAATTTCTTTTTAAATGGCCAAGAAATATTTTGTAGCAATGTTTTGCCGTTAATGCTTGTCACACGAGCTTTCCTTTTATGTAAAATAAATTACTATTTAACTTGAGGAAGGAAAAGTAGATTGAATTATCTTCGATCGATAGCGGATAGAAATGATCCGAGTAAAACAGATATTCAATGAAATAGTCGTTTTCGAATTTATATGTGAACCAATACTGGATAGCGTTGTGGTCTGTGGTCTGTGGTCCGGTTGAAAAATCCCTACAAGAATAGGAATAATATGGAAAAACGGAAAATACGTTTGCGGAGACTATTATAGAGAATACATAAAACCCCGCATTTTCAAGAAACCGCGTTCAAAGTACTCTAGTCTTATATGCACGGAACAATTACAAAAACTAAAATTCTAATTCTCATAAGCAATTTATTACCTACGTCTTAAAGGAAATAGAAACATAGAATTTGACCATTTGAAGTTGTAACTAGTCTGGACAAACGGCGGTAATTACGAAGTAAATTACGACAGCATCGCCGACTCCTCACTCTAGTCAGCACTGCTGTTAGTCCTGCGTATACGATGGCTGTCGTAACTTATTTCGTAATTACCGCCGCTTGCCCAGACTGGTGCGCTATGGGTTTCACTTTGAATTTAATATTCGTTGTTTTTTGACGTTTGTTACTTCCTTCAAGTCTATTACAAGACCAATTTATAGGATTTCCTACCACTAAAGATACGTAAAGATATCGTTATCACCGGAACATATTCTATAGTAGTAATATCGATGTAGATTTTTTCAGACAGTTGTGTACGATAAGTTGCATAATCTAATAAGAAACACCAAGGCATTGAAGAACGTTGCACTTAAATGGAAGTGTAAATATTGAGGATGTGAGGATTGTGGAAAGTAGTGTAGGATCAAGACAATCATTTAAAATCTCTCTGTATTAAAAAGATTGTTCATATTACGCCGGTTCACACGATCGTGTATCGCAACTGACTGTACTTACAAATTAGTCCGATTCACGCTGCGCGGAGTGTACAGTGTGTACACGTGTATGCACGATTAACCTAACAGTGCAAGGATGGTTCTTATTTGTTGCTATTTTAGAAACTGCACGTTTAAATATAACTTGCCGCCAAAAGATACAAAGTTTAGAAATTGCATTCTTACGTAAATAAGTCTAAGTTTAAACCAGCAAAATCTAGTATATTTAGAGAGATGTACGTACAAATATAGAAAATCAATTTTAACTTCGAATTTACTGCGAATAATTTTAATTTAACTGCAATTACTAAGAATACATTCAACTTCTTACCCTATTTTCACGAAGAGCTTGAGAATCGTCCCCTAACAACATACGCGTAGCTGCGGCTGAGAATTTTTCCAAACCCAAAACGGGTAAGTATTCCTTGTTCAAAGTTTCATCGGCGGCGAGGACCTTCTCGGCTTGTCTGACCACCGGCAATACCCACGGTACCCCTTTTTCGGTCCTGTAAGCTACGTTTAAGTTGATTTTCTAAGTTTCTACGCTGATAAAACGACGAAGTTTTACCTCCAACGCTAAGGTTGACCTTTTTCTCGAAGGAATCGTCTTGATAAGCTTTGGTTAAGGCGAAAACTTCGATGGGGGCACCTTCTTTCACCTCCGAAAACACCGACATTTTAAAAGGAGTTAATAGAAATTTGGAAACGCACCGCAAACTAATACCAATCTAATGAATTAACCGTTCACGCCGTATCCGTGCTTATCACTCCAACAGCTATGACCCCTATGGCCTGGGAAGGTTATGTAGTAGAATGCGAAATAAATGGACAAAAAAATTCGGTAGGACAGGGGGATCATGTGATGATTTATGCCAATTAAAGAGGCGTTTATTACGTTACGAAAGGAGAGAAAATTAATTATTTTAGAATGGAATGAGGAAAAAATGGAAAATAAGCCGGCTATATGGGAAGGTGTAATCGAAGATAGCAGAAACGACTGATACTGGATAGGAGATCTGATTATTGTTTATTATTTATTTTTCATATCTCGTAATATTGCGTAAAAATATTTCACTTGCAAATTCAGGTTTACAATTATCTCATGTGCATGCCTATTTATTTTTCCTTCATATATTAGAGAATAGCCGATAGATAGCGCTATTCCATATGTATACAGAGGCGAGTATTGATATTGGTATAAAGCAAAAACAGCTGCCGTATCCCATTGAAAAGTGAATCTTGCTGATTAACTCGATTGTAACCAATCTGACAAATATTTAGTAAAGCAAGAAACTTAACCTGTCCTCACTCATTGAAATCGCCCTGACTTTTACCCTTCTTTTACTGATTGTAAGCAACGCTGTATAAATGACTTGATAATTTTGGCCAACAGCGTATGTTGATTTTGTTCGGTATTTCCATGTTACAAATATATTAGGTATGCGCATTAGTTTACCGACATCTTTTCTTGCACATTATCGTTTATTTAGTTATTCGTCATTAGTTCTGGACATTGCTTTGTTGGTTGTTTAATTTGCTACTGTACTGATTATTATTTTAAGATTTTCCAAAGATGTCATCGCTATAATACATCCGCACGAGCGTACCTAATTACTTGTATCATGGATATGTCGAAAGGAAATGACGACCAATAAGTCACATAGATGGCGCGTTTAAATGTCAACTGTTTTTTGCAATCAGTCTTGAGCTGTCACAAGAACATATGTCAAATTGTATTTACAATTTGATCCAGATTTATTTACACCCTACGATATTCTCGAAAATATACTAAAAACGTAAGTAATCTTTTTGTTATTACATTTTTAGGGGATTACGTTACGTGACAAACTCACACGTAAATCTGTTATCACTTCCAGCCTCTGGCGATAGCGATTTAGAAAATCTGGTCGAAGATGTCGATGTCGGTGCCATTAATTTTGCAAGACGATTGCGAATTGGGTGGAAAGGAGAACGACGAAGGAATTGAGAATGATTTCGCGTACAGAAATAATGTGGCCCAAGCCACGAAATTGGTCCGATTGGGATTCATACGTAAAGTGTACTGTCTATTATCGGCTCAACTGATTCTAACGACAATAGTCGCTGCCGTATGCATGTTTACGCCACCAATTCAGGAATTTATACACAAGAAGTAAGTTGAGAAATAAGCATGCAGATTTACTTTATATTTGTATCCCATAAAGTTGTCAAGTTACACAATTTAGTTTACAATTAACGCATGCATTAACAACCATCATTTTTAGTATAAGACAGGTGTGGTCTATGTAGAATGGATAATTTTTATTCCTTGATCAAAATTAGCTCCTCGTATCAGTTGATTTTCGTTTATAAATTATCACTTACTAACAGAAAGCAAAAAGAAGGAAACTGTTGTAATTCGTGGTGTCCTATTGGTTTGCTTGGAGAATTTGTTATCAATTGTGAGTTTCAAAGTTAAGTACTGAAAATCACAATAATCTTCTGCACTTATGGGACTGAATAAATATCATTATTTAGGACTATACTCTCGTACTTCTCAAGTTGAAATTTAACGATATATTGTGTGCGCTCAATACTTATCATCTAAGAAAAAACAAAATCCTTTTTATCTCCTTTGGTTGCTTAAGATTAACTGTTTATATCTTACATTACCTCAAAGTTTATAAAAGCTTCGGTGTGGTATTTCTGTGTCTGGAAGTAATCGAAAATATTGGAGGATGGGAAGCGTATAGAGAAATGCCTATTAAAAAGGAAGTATCCTATAAACAGTCTCTTAACCTTCTGATTTTTATGTCAGATTACATTACTATTGATCTGATCTTCAGATCTTTTACGTTGCTCCTTCTTCAATAAGGATGACCTTGAATTAGACTTTACAGTTCATGCTTCAAAGCCGCAAGTTCATTTCCGGGAGCTTCGTCTTCATCTTTGAAAAGCATTTCCGATTTGCGCGTCTGATAAAAATACATCACCAATATGTACAGTTTAATAGATTTTGGTATGAGTGAAAACAGGAGATGTGACATAGGTGAAGATAATTTATTGTTTGCTAGTGTACAAACGACATTCCAAAGTCTATAGAACTGTATACTAACATATTCTCACCGTTTTTATAGCTCACAATAAGATGTATTATTTTCTTGTTTTAGCGATTGGCTTATGATGGTCGCGTTTATTTCGAGCATAGCGACGATTATCGCTCTTCACATATGGAGAAAAACGACACCGATCAATTTCATTCTATTGGGAACATTTGTAAGTAAAAATAATTCAATGCGCTATCTGTTCAATATTTTTGTATGTTTGATATTTATAAAAAAAAAAATGTCTATGTTGCATCTTTTAGACGGTCGTAATGGCTTACTCTTTGGGTGTTACAATATCCTACTTTTCACAAGCGGTCGTTTTGCAAGCCCTGGTCTTGACTATCGCCGTAGTTGTCGGCTTAACGATGTACACTTTCCAAACCAAACGCGATTTTTCAGCTCTACATTCGACGTAAGTATCCCCCGTCCTCCATTGATATTCGATGTAATTAATACATTTAATCTTTTCCTCCTTTTCCGTTGTAGCCTTTTCGCAGGACTTCTCATACTTATCGTCGGCGGACTTGTACAGATCTTTATACAATCGACAGCCTTTGAACTATTACTGTCGCTCGGTGGCGCTCTCATTTTCTCCCTCTTTATCATAGTCGATACGAAAATGATCATGGAACATTTGTCGCCGGAAGAATACATATTGGCGACGATCAATTTGTACTTGGATATCATCAACCTCTTCCTGTACATCCTGCGCATTTTACAAGCGGCAAGATCCTAAACGTCAATATTGTATTTATCAATGTATTTAACGAGTATTGTTTATTCTTGTATCATTTGTGATATCTAATCGTAGAAATAAACGAATAAATATCCCCTAACGCATGGATCTTGATCTAAAAAACTAAGTATTTCTATCTATGAGCAAGAAGTTTTCTCTGTTCTACCTATTAGGCTATTTGTTTTCGGTCGCACAAGATGTAGATTATTTAGACCTTCTTAATGTATGTATATATATATATAAAAAAATTGAAATATGTCGATGACTTATTCCAACGAATTTATCCGCACAACGCAATTGTTTCTGTATAAATTAAAAACGTGTTAATATACTGTTAAATCTGCATATACTTTCGATTATCTCCACTTTTATCTTTATAGACTCTTCGTTGAATATTGCACGGATGTATTCATTTATAAATTGTATTCCCTGTGTGTTTTTACCGCAATAAATTGGACTTGTATAATAAGATGTTATGTGTTTAATCAACTATATGAAATATGATATAACTTAAAACACACACTTACGTATGTTTTCCTCCAGTATTGTTAGCGACGATGTAAATTTTATGTTATACAATAAAAGTTTTAAACTGAAATTTCTTTTTTGATTATTCGAAGTAGAACATGTCGTGGAGTAACTCAGGGACAAGGCGATTTCGATTTTCGCCAAAGAATTATAACACCGTAAAGGTGACCTAAAGGGTGATAAATGATCTGAATAAAAGTTTTGTAAGAAAAGCCTCCCAGACACAATTAAAGAAAAACGGTCTTACCTTGAAGTGTTTACGTTACGTTATGATGTTAGAAGTAAAATATATGGTACGTATGTACATATTTAGGATTTAAGAAACAGTTATTAATTGCTTCGATTACTTTCAAACGTAATTTTCAATATCCTCTAACGTAACGTGACAAATTTGATGAAACACTTAATTTTCTAATTGATCTATGTTCGTTCCATTCTACATATTTTCGATGTCGTTGTTCAAAAATGTTTGAGATCAACGGTCAAAAATTCAAAATTTAAGTTGGTAGAAAAGAAAATATCCCAACAATCTAAATGCTATGCGTTTGTTTTTGTATTTTCGCTTTGGATTGTTTCTTACTGCCTTGTTTGAATCTAATATTTAAAAGAATTTAAAATTCTTTTTAGAACTACTGGACGTTTTTTTAATGCGATAAGGTAAGATAACACACAATTTGGTTATTCATTACAAAAATTCAATTGCAGATTATATCTTTTAATTCTTGCCAATACAAGATGATGGAAGCGCATGAAATTCATTCTTTTTGATTCACCTGGTGTGTGGACTGTCTACATTACGCTAGGTATTTTACATTTTCGCACGTTAAATTCAAATAGTATGATGATAAAAATTCAGGTTTAATATCGATTTAAAACACGAACAATTGGATGATATAGATAGCAACAAAAAATTAGCATATACATTAGATCAAGGGACCATTTCAGTAATACACAACAAATTTTTTAAGATATATTCGAAAATATACAGTGTGTTAATGTTCCCAAAAGTATTCTTATATCACTCGACTAGTTAAACTAGGAATAAGTATTACCACCAATAGCCGTTGATAACGAATGGGCGAACCTCGGGCATCTGTTACCAACAACCGTTGTCGAAAGTTACAACAATAAATATAGACGTCTTTAAATTTATATCTTTATAAGAAAATAGAATTCCCTTCCGCTGTTTAGATGATATATTTTGCAAATTACTTACGGAATAAATTTAATAATCAACATACAATTAAGATTATAATCGTAACAAAACTAACGAATTAAAATTCTATTTTACAGGAAAAAGACAATTTAATGTTTTATTTTCAAATTATCTCAGATAATATTCCAAATCTTGAGATTGCATCGATACTGAATGGAAATTAATAGTCTGTAAAATAGATTTTAACAAAATAAAAAATAAATTTATTCCGTAAGCATCTAATAGACTCTAATATAAAATATACAAATAGGATATATATACATATGGATATCACAATAATACATATATGCATTTAGTTAGAATGGATAACATTTAAAGAAGCTCTGTTGGCGAGTAAAGAAGTTAGTAATACAATACGTATTTGTATGGACTAAGTTGAGCATGTTGACACCCTAAGCTTGTATGTAAATAAAATTAAGTACCTACTACTACATATATTCGAATATGAGTATGCAACAAAAAAAGAAATGAAGAAAGGTTTACATATTCATAAGTAGAGTTTTGAAATTATTATTCCTTTTACTATGTTCACTAGCCTCTTCGTTAACATCCAATTCATAAAATTATTACAACTACATGAAAGGGCTCTTACTACTCTAGTCAGTCAGTTAGTTGGAACTAGTGCTCTCGTTTCTTGTTCATAATTACTTTTAGAAATCGGAGTTGAAATTTATTTTTAGATTAAAATACATAAAACGTTTCCCACATATCTAAAACGCTGGTGGTACTCATAAGTGAACTTTGGTATCAATCTGATTTATCGAGTTGCTTTAATTTGGAATTGCGTACTGATGTCGAATTATCTAACCAAATCTCTTTATCGAAGAAATTAAAAAATATTATTTTATTTTAAAAATCATTTTTTAATTTGACTTTTGTATATGTAACACAAAAAAATTATTTGTTCTTCAACTTACTATACAAAAGCACTGAAGTGACCAAGATATCGGTTAACGAAGGTTTTTCTTTCGTTGAATTTCAGCGCTAAAGATTGGTTAAAGCGTGGTTAATTGTTTGTTTTTTTTTAATATAAAAATAAATTATTTCGATCGGTTTACAATGCTTAATTTATCTAAGATTAAATGTTGTTCTCAACTAGTAAAAAGTAAAATTGGTAAAACGTCTGCAGTTACAGACACACATACGTAAAATAAATTCGAAAGATATATAAAATCAGGCTCTGACTTTTTATAATTAAGAAACACCGTCATGTATTGAGCAATTTAGTCCATATCTTTCGGAAATTAAAATCTAAGACAAGTTTAAGCTACTATAACGTTTATCAAAATAGGCCCTTACTCTCATTACAAATCGCGACATGTAAATTTTCAGTACCAAATATAAGAAAATATATTTATATACAATAAGAAGACGTAAGATTCGAAATGTAAGAAGCATAAGTGATTGGCCTACAATTCTATGACGTTTATATTCGTTCTGGTATGATCACTCCGCATATGATCGATCAGTCTTGCAAGGAGGATTATCTCCGCCATTGAATTAGAAATTTCTGCCAATGAGTATATTCGTTTTATTTTCCATGCTGGAAAAGTGTCGGAAAAGGAATATTAATAAATATCTGCTTTGTAAGTGACAAATGATGAAATACAAATTACGTTTGTTAAGAGAAAATTCATTTATCTCTACGTAATTACTCAAACCTTCGAGTTAATTCTAGCCACTATATTTTGGACAATCAAAATTGCAAATTAACTCTACAGGGGATGTACTTCAGGCATAAGAAAATGTTGGTATGGATTTATTTCTTCTTTAATAGAAATAAGAAAATATGTATATTTCGTAATTGTGCAGATACTTACTTTCTAGTCAACTGTATCTACTCAATATGAAATGGATGCCTTATTAAAAGAAGTTTCTAATTCAATGGCCAGCTACTGTATATTATCGTATTAATGCAGGACCATTCCATCGGTTTATTATGATGTATGTTTAACTTATTAACAATTATTCTTTATCACTCTAGGCATAGAAGCACATCTAAAACAACCAGATCATAATTTCTTCTTCTTCATCTTTCACCGTTAAATGTGATAGGGTAGCAACTTAAGAATATTATACGCACAACTTGATAACATCCTCCTAGTGCTCATCTATTTTCATAATTATAATATCAAAAATATTCGAACTAGATTGATTAAGGGTGTCCATGCTTTAAAAACACTTAATTTCTTAAATAAAGCTTTCCTACCAAATCTCATTTGCTACAGCTTTTCAGTTCAGTTTTATATTCGAGGATGATCAAAATATTCTTTGGTAAAAAAACAGATTAAAATTACGCAGCCAATAATAGAAAAGATATCACACTTATATATATGTATATACGTAAATAGAACATTCGGCACTGAAAATTTACGTTTAAAACGACGATAACAAAGAGAATTTAAACGGAAGTCGGCGTCTTTAATATCCCCGCGGTCGTCGTGGGCGATTCCGACGGAAAACTGTTATTGTGCACCATAAAATCGAACTCGCTACCGCTCAGCGACTTGGCGATTAAACGATCCCATTGTTCCGGAGTGGACGGCACGTCGCCCAAACCCATTCTTTCCAGCGTCGATAGATGATCACCGTTGGCTTTAGACGCGGATTGCGCCCTTAACGTTTCCTGCTTGATGATTATCTCGTTCGTGATGTAGGCTTCGCGTCGGATCTTATCGCTTAACTCGCGCGGTACGTCCGGGATACACCATTTAACCAATATCATCACGAAAGCAACCACGTTCTATAAAATGGAGAATAAACGCGGTATATTTTAAGCTAACTTTCGTTAACGGATTAAACTGACCTCGAAGACGACGACGAAAGCGAGTCTGGCAGCTAAAATATGCCAGAACGTAGCCGTATTTTCGTAGTCTCTCGATACCCAGGGCGGTTCTCGATAATCCGGATATCTGTCGGGGTAATATTACAATTGGACGGTATTAGACGATAAAATGGGGGTAGTTATTACGTACCTGCATATTTCCGGATGTATTTCCGATTTGTTTGGGACAGATCCGACTTGAAAGTCGGATGTGTTGAAGAAAGATAGCGAGTAATTTAGGTATCCGGTTAACGAATGATTTTCGCTAGCCGCTATGGCATATACCAGTCTTGGGATGAAGTTTGACGTGAAGGCAATTATAAATCCCTTGAAAATGAGGAAAATGGAATACATAAATCATTATTATAAGGACGAACAAAGAATTTGAAGAATGCACATGATTATCGAACAAGAGATAGTTTTCACTGAAACCGTTCAAATGTTGAATGAACAGAGTATAGTCGTGGAAGCGGTGGTGATCACCAATTACTTTTCATAACAATCTTATCAGGATTGGAAAAATGCTTTCGTCAATAAACTATTAATTTTTAATTGATTGAATTATAGATAAAAGGGATTCTGATGGCAAATTGAATGGCGGGTATGTGACATCCAACGCAATTAAGTTACAGGTAAAAATGGAATGTTGTCCATCAGCAATAAAAATAGTAATGTAACATACATGAATCAATGTAAGCCAGTAGTTTCTGTGACTTGTCCAAAAAACTTACGCCTTTTATCAAAAATTAAATACTCACATTAGTGACAACGGAAAGTTTGCCTATTGAATCGAGAATCCTATACCAGACGCCGATGTCTCTGACTCTTTGAGTGACCGGCCTTCTATAAAACGTCAATAGTTTCCTCGCATCTAAGCGCATTTCCAAAATATTATTTAACAGAGCGAAAAATGGCGCTAAAGGAAACGCCGCGACAAAAATTGTAACGAATCCATACTGCAATACTAGAAATAAAGATGCGTATGAACGAGCCGAAATGACGTTTTTGCTTCTTTTATTGTTATAGTCTGTACGAAAATTCACGGCGGGGTACTGAGGGATACTCTCCTTACAAACTTTTAGAAACAGACGACTTAATGAAGCCATCAGTGGCGTGGAATGACGAAATCAACGAATCAACGTATCACTGTAGTAAATTTCATCCATATTGAACACGCGACGTTAGATTACGTACACACACAGCAAAATTTTGATCAGTTCCATAGAAATTAATTGCGGATTGTATTGGAATATTTTCCGCGGTACATAAATTAATGACGTAAGGCATGTTCTACTACCGAAACGGGCTCTAAACCATCTAATTCCACTGTATAATTTGTTTCGAGAGAATATTTCCAAAGTAAATGACTGCTTCGCCGTCAAATTTCGCATTTTCCATTATTTTCCGTAATATGAATACCGACCCATTTCTAGATATTCCGGAAACAAACTCATAGGACCCCATTCGACCAATTTGAAATCCTTCACCCATTGCCGTACGCTCCCCTTGACCGACCATTGATCTTTTTGAATGCCAGTTTTCACTTTTAACGTGTTGAGCCATTTGTAAAATAGCGGAAATAACATTTCCAAGACGGTGTTCATGGCTTGCTTGCCCACCATAATTATAGCCAATTGGATGCACAGTTCGATCAAACATCCTCCTGGCCCACACTAAAAATGAAAAAAAAAGGAGAAATGAAAATGAAAAAAATATTACACACAGGAATAAAATTCTTATAACAAAAAACGAATTACTTGCTACGCTTGTTAAATTTAAAATTCCAAAATGATGATTAACAAGCAAAAAATATGATTACACGATTCAACCAAATTGGATTCTTTTGTTGCCTTCCGAATGAAACTTATTTCTTGTGATGTTTTTGGCGCTGAATCCAAATCCGGGGACAAAATTCCTCTAGCACGCCAGGATTTCGAGATATCCTATCCTGTGCCTACCCTCAAAGTGACTAAAAGTCGATTATCTGTGATATTTGAGGTTATGTCATAAGAACAGCGATTTTTTTTGCTCTTCTCTTGGTAATTATCAGGACGTGGTAAGAAAAATAAGAAGATAAGAAAAATCGTTAATATATTTTGAAGGGGAAGAGTAGTAACTAAATAATAGTATAAGCAGAAAGGAGTAAAGATAAAAACTTCGCAGTAACATAACCTCAAATATCACCGAAAACTATCTCTTTAGCACTTCGAGATTAGGATATCTCGAAATCCTGATGTATTGGGGCAATTCTGTAGCAGGATTTGGATTCGACATCGAAAATTGTACAAGAAATGAAATATTTTTGAGTCAGGTGGCAAAACATTGTTGAATCGTGTTATTAGAGATATAGGACATTACATCTAACGTAACGTACGGTAAGTGCCTCTTAAAGTAGCTGTAATCATTCTAATTTTAAGAAATTCAACAACTTTCAAATCCAATACACATCATTGGAGCTATATAATTATTTTCTAAAGTATCGATTTTCTTGTACAAGTGCACTTAACATTTCCTAGCTACAGGCCTAGCCTGCAGGTACTGTTAGAATACCATCAACAGTATATCGAAGATATTCCTATAAATGATATAGGAAAACTTAAAATTAAAGCAGCGTGAGCATTGTTATTTCGGCACTAAACACCACACTCAATTTTTAAACGAAGTTAAAATAAAACCAAACGTGTATAAATTGACCTCAAAACTTAAGTAGCTAAGCCATTTGTAAGCGGTTGTAATAAAAAACTCTCTCATACAAGATGCTACATCAACACAGTGACCAATCATGTGCTAAAGCAAACGAAATTAGAATTAAGTAAAAATATCGATGTCCGATATAAATAACATTTATTCACCTCTTCCTGTCTGTATCCTAGGAGTCGATTATATTTCTTAGGCGAACCGATAAACTTCCCTTTGAAAAACGCGATGTAGAAAATGGAAGCGTAATAATTGACGAATTCCAGTAAATAGTTCTTTAACGTTAAGGAATCGTCGAATTCGGTTTGCGTCCTGTGTAATTCTAACTCGGTCAAAGATCGTGCGATAAAAGAATAAATCTGAAACGAAGAAGAAGAAGACGGTAGTAAAAATGGTGAGGCTCGTTCGCCGAGATATTTACCCAATTAAAAACTACGATACAACCTAAATTGATACAGGCTGCTGTAGTCGAAGTGAATAGTATTGCAGAACTTGTAGTAACTTGACTGTCGTATACTTTGAGGGCAGCGGAAACTGACATTCTATAGAGGACGACGCCTAAAACTGTAGCTAACGCCAAGGTAATCTATAATAAAAAATTAAAAAAATAAATAACAACAATGTTATACAGAGTAAGCAAATTCAATTTAACCACTACTAATACTACCGCTAAAATGTTGCTAGATTAAAGAATTTTTATGTTCTGTTTTATGTTGCTGTGTTTACATCTGCCACCGAAATGATTTTCATGATTATTTTTGTTAATACCAGTTGAAAATTAATAAACAAAAAAAAGGGTAGATGGAAAACGCCGAATAGCGAAAGTGTCGGTATCATTTGATCTCATAAATAAATTATATTAAACAAAAATACATTCGAACACTTCATTCTTAATTTTCTTTAAATTAAAGTTACTTACCAGTAGTAAAACAATAGAAAAGCTTAAAATCGTTGCAGGAACCTTTATCCTCCAAAACGGCACGCTCGGCTCTTCGGTATTCGTTACAACATTTAACTGCATCCTTTTAACGTGAGCCAGTCGGGCTAGATATTGAGGTCTGGGGTGTTCTTCCTTGATATCGAATCCTGTCAAGTCCCATCTATGAGTTATTTCTGCCGAGTAACGTTTCCATAATTCCAGAAATAGAGCGGCTGAAACAATTAATGATGAGATATTCCTATTCGGAAGTAAAACGGTTAAATTTTCTAATTCTCATCTCTTTCTTACTGATTCAACACTTCTTGAATTATATGTTAACTCATCAATCCTTACTGTAAAGTGAAATACGATATAAAAAAGCCTCACCCCAAATCGACATAAATATAGCGAAGAAGATGGTAGTCGGATTATCGAAGAGATAAGTAATTCTAGCGTGCATACAGGTCTCTTGTAAATCCCAATAGTCGCACCAATGATCGCAGAGGGGACACATAATAACCCCTTTAGAATTGCATGTGTCTTCACTGAAATAAAAAGAGAAAAACAAAAAAATTTCTAACCTTAAGTTGCAAATAATGATGTGTTCGTTTTCGGATTACCTCGGCTGATTGCTGTACAACGTTGATAACGAATAAATAAAACAGGCGAGGCCAACTAAAGAAGCAGGCAGAAGCATATGCGTGTAGAATCCTAACCAGGCGAAGTATAAGGCGATTTTAACGCCGAAATATTCCTTCACGTAATCCAAAGGCTGGTATTTATACCATTTTCTTACGGAAGACCATTCGGTGTACAACAGGTACCTCATGGAACCCACGGTTTTTAAATCGCCCTGAAACCAATCGTTCGCGTAATTCCTTTAATGTCAGTTGCTTCGAATTTAATTCTATTCTCACATCGTGTAGAGGATACGCGGCCGTGTATACGCTGTCGTTGAGGAGTCTTTCGATACCGAAGGCGAAGTCATTGTTCTGATTGTCGCTGAATTTCTTACGATCTAAAATAAATTGCACAACACGAGAGTGGATTGCTGGGGTAAAGAAACAGGGAGAATCTACGTCAAATCTACAAGAGAAGGAGTTTATTTTAATGCATGCGAATCCAAAATATAAGTAAATTTCGCATATTTATATTTAAAAACGTGCAACGAGTGTTCTACCATCAAAAAAAAAAGGAGCGACGAGGTAAGTTTGATAGCAAATGATACTTATTAAATTCCCGACTCCTTGAAATATTTAATGTCAGGAATGAAGTGTTGCAGCCAAAAAAGTTAGATGTAGGTTTATGTGAAAATTTAATCATTATTTCGATTAAAATCGACGTAAGTTCTGAGATAAAGTTACCCTATCGTTCCTTTTTTATCTCTATTCATTTCAGAATTACTTTTAACCGATTACTCTAAAACACGAGTACTTACAGGTATTCTCTATCCCTGCTATAAACGGCAGTGAAACGATGATTCTTTTCCGGGAAAATATCCGTGTCGACCAAAACGAACGACTTTAATTTCGCCCATCTCGAATTAATGTATTCGATACTTTTGGTTATAAAGTTCGAATGGGTCTCGATTTCCTGTATTCCTGGAAGCTATAAATTCGGATGCTTAACACAAATTACAATAGCCGCATTTCTCAAGCCGAAAAAGCAAGCAACTAATCGAACAAAAAGAAAATAATAATAAAAAAACAAGGATAAAGCAATGCAAATTTTACAGCTCTCCAAACGTGTCCTATACGTCTATACGTTTCATAATTTGTGTTTCACTCTCGATTTTTTTTTGGAAAAAAATAATACTAGATTTCTTTTTTTAGATGGAATGTTAGAGCGAGATGGTTACAATTATGGTTAAATAACTGAAGTCACCTTCGACTAGTTAGAAGTTAAACCTGATGCATTTACAGGCCCAGCTGATTTGAAATATGTAAATATCGATTAAATTGATTACTTTTGGTTTGCGCATATTATGCGGTAACAAGTATGGAAGCATGGAATAAGTTTATAAAAAGTATCCCCTTTTGCAAGTCTACGTGTTAGTCGCATGTTTCAAGGCGGTTATCATGCCTTCATCTATCATCACTACACTGTCAGCAGCACTAACACATACTTTATTCACTATCACGTTGACTAGATGACTGCAAGGATTGTGGTGTAGCATAACAAGAAAAATACGTATTGGTTCTTTGCTCATCATGCCATTATTTGTGCTTTGCGAACAATAGAGCCGACCAATGAAATTCAAGAGCAATCACAAAGAACGAACTTGGCAAGAAGCGGATGTTGTTATCCACAAGATTAGCCTCCCCTGCAAGATGTGCAATGAACACTCAAAAGTGTTCTTCAGATCCAACTGAAATTTTGAGCTCTGGATAATCATCAACGTCTAATACAGTGGTGGGCAAAGTCTTTTTCATGCGACCCGTACAGAACTGGCATTACATCTTTTAAATATATTAACACTTTTTCTAATTTAAACATTAATTTAAAATTGCTTTTGATTTCAAAATTTTTAATCAAGCCGATTGGCATGCACAGCCTTTGCTTTCTTCAAGAAAGTAACAGTTACATTGTGATATTTATAACTAGGGTAAGCAGTTACAAAACAGCTAGACTCAAAACTACTTTTATCTATTAGTAATTATTTATTCATATATTCCTAGAATAACCGCCGCGTCAGCAAGTGATAGTATTGTCACAAGTGTTAATGCTGTTGACTATTTGACCAATCGTATACAATCAATATATTTTTCAAACTTTCAAGTTTGATAATTATGATAATTACAAGTAGAAATGACTTTCGATCGATATATTTTAGTGCAAATGTATAACGTGCAGTTAAGAAGTAACGGAAATGAAAACAATTTCTAAAATCTCTAACTGACTGAGTATTCGATATTGACCATTCCATTAAATTATTGAAAAGAGAAAAATGAGTTTGTAAAAAATGAAACTACGGGGGAGGATTCAAACTATCCACAAATGCAAATGTTTCCAACAGGGTCAGAAGTGATACCACACCATAGCAAATATAAAGAACTAGAAAGAGGAAAAAAAAAGCAAAATGCAAGAAAACCACTTCTACCTTTTGTCTTAAATACGCTGCGGTTTTATAGAAACGTCTTTGACGAAATTCTTTAGGCAATCTGCACAATTCCTATTAAAAATGATACAATGGAGGGGTAACATTAATTCACGTAACGGCACTTACCTCACGCATGGGCATTCTTAGCTTTAATATTTCACTGTATCTTCTCAGTACTTCTTTGGGTGCGTGTATCTATAAAAATCATAAAACGTAATTTGTTTATAATTTTACGTAAGCAAAACTACTGACGGTCTTACTTTTATGAAATTCAATCCATTCTTCTCAGGTTCTTCATATTCTATTTCCAGTCCGTCTTTCATCAGATTTTCTTCAAAGATCCTTCTTTTAGTGTAGGCCTCTTGTAAGGTGGCATCTTCGTTATAGGCGTCCCACACCATAACAAAATCCACAGATCTAATACCATCGTTAAAATAAATAGTGGCTTTTGGACATTGTATTAGGTCACCGTTTTTAGTCCGAGCGTAATTTTTACAATTGCAATGCTTTGCGATTGTAGGAGTATTGTCTTGAGATTCCTTAATTGTACTGCTGAGATTCTCTATGTTTATTTTAGGTCTCGGTGCTAATGGAGCATCCTTCAAATCCCTAACAATCACAAATTTATTGAAAAGAAAAGTTAGTAAATATGGTAATAATAAACGTAAATACCTGCTCGTATCCATTTCTTTCTCTACCTCATCGTTATTTTCTAATAGGCTAAGCACAGAGAGGGCGCTAATTTCCGGATGCTTCTCCACCGGTTTGTTTCCTTCTTGTTGCAAACTGGTATTTTCTAATTCGATATCGCTGTCACATTCGTTAGGGCCGTAACTGTACAACATAGGTGGTAGAAAGTATTCGTGCCTTTGTACGTTGTTCTTATGAGTATTCTGCCTCGCGTTCTGTACGATTGGAGTTTTCGTGTTACCTTGCTCGTAGTTCAGCAAAGGTAACACTATATCGTTACTTGTACCGATAGTGTCGTTAAGTTGTGCGTTATTAATTTCCTTTTCAGCCGACATTCTCTGAAGTTTGTCGTTTTGAGTATATAAATAAAATAAGAAATACCTGTGCTGTGCCAATAAATTATTATTACTATTTCTGGAGGGATTCGGTCGCAGTAATAATAACTGAATTGTTTAATGTTGCAGTGAGAAAGAGGTGTTCTTCTTCGAAATAAAACGCAACATCACGTTACTACTAACTGTGCACTTTGTAGCACAAAATTCAGAGAATATTCAGCTGACTACAACCTGACAGGAGCACATAACCTCGAAAGTTTTCGTCGGTGGATGAGGAAGGGGAGAGAGATTGAATATTGCAAGATAAGATATAATGGAATTAAAACATTCGAAATATATGTGAAAAACACTTTAATTCGATCTAGAATTTATGGCAATATTCTAATAATGAATCTAGCGTGAAAATAGGAGGGACGTCCTATTATTTCGGATGGACCTGTTTTTTCTTCCAATTATACAAGGGCATTCAAAGGAAATGAACACCAATTTGTGACTGCATGGACGGTGCAAACAAGAACGAAAAATGTCAATAACACTTTCCGTTATTCTAATTCTAATATATGTATATAGGGATTGGTATGAAACCAACAATAGAGCAAGTATGTTAACCAAAAATTTCCTTCTTCCATTATTTATGTTTTTCGTGCTTTAATTTAGTCGTGGGATCTCTTTCGAATAAAAAAGCAAAAGAAAGATAAAATAGAAATAGACTTTGTGTTTGTTATAGCTAAATGTGTGGTCTGCAGAAATCTTTCGCACTTCCTTGGAGAGCCTTTGTTTGTACATCCAACTAAAGTTGTTAAAGATATTTTTTAGGTTGGTAGCGGACTCTAACAAATCTCACTCGGTTAAAACATAACCTCTGTTGGAAAGTATTTTTGCCTAAAGTTTTATCTGCAACATCTCTTTTTAAGTTTGGTATGTAAACCGTTTATATACTACGGTATTGCTATATTCAAGAAGGTAAATGACGGTTGATGACGGTTTTCCCTATAAGTCAACGGGATATTCCGACAACTGTCAATAATCTTCCGTTAAATGTCAACTTTTTCGACTCTTCCTCCTTTCTTTGTTGATGGGAAAATTTGAAACAAACGGAATAAAAGGGCGAAAACCACGGGAAATAAGAAAACAACACCTTTGAATGAAAATGCTAAAGTGACAGATAAAATCGACACGGCGATGTATAGAAAACTGTCAAATATATTGGCTACCAACATCAAATCTAACTTTTGTGTATTTCCCATTGATTTTCGTATTTCTACCGTCAATAAAAGAAGGATAGAATGGAATAAATCGAAATTAACATTTTGACAAGATATATATGCTCGTTTCTTACCAACCCAATGTATGTAAGTAAGAAACGCACTTGTGCATAAATGCTAATTTCTCTTTTTGTGTACTTCTTGCTAATGGGTAGTTTCTGCCCGGCAAACATTTTTAAATTTCGCGGATAGTTTAAGTTGGTATTTCCAGCAATAGTAAACATATTCGCATGCATTGTGTTTAGAAATTGGCGAGTATGTTCACTATTGCTGAAACTACCAACTTAAACGGTCCGCGAAATTAAAAATGTTTACTGAGCGGAGTCAAATTTTCGTTTTTGCCCAGCCTTTAAGAAATTACTAGAGTATTGTAAAATAGATTTTATCATATTTCATGTTTTATTCAATTTTAACGAAAATTTAGTTACAATGTTACTCCTATACGAATACTTATGTCGTTTCAAATTATCTAAGGCAGGGGCTTCAAACCATTTTTACAGATAACAATCGCAAGTTATCATTCGCACGTGGACAAAAATGCATGGATATCAGTAAACTACTTTTTGGATAGAAACCTATATTTACCTCTTTTTTTATAACGTAAATAAACACCTTATCGAATCTGTTGCATTTATATGTGTATAAATACTCGATACATTTAAAGTATGTGTACATACATAGACTATGGAGTATATTGGTGCAATCAATATGCAATGTATCTATGTAAACGAAAACGGAGTGGAAAAAAGCGCAATAGGTGTTGAGTGCTGTCGAAATTGAACAGCACAAAGTACGAAAAGTATGGAAATTTGCGGTTTAAAACGAACTCGAACAAAATGGTTCGATCTGATATCATTTGATACGTATTTCGACAACCGCATCATCATTCTCAATCTATTGCTTCGCGATATCCGTTGAAGATTACAACGTTGTTGATGAAACGATATCTTAAAAATGGGAGCCGTTTTATCCGATTTACGACAATTTCACTGGAAAAATTCCAACGGTTATAAAATTGCATAGCATTTTTGATGCGATTAGTGCATTTTTGTTTGATAAAGTTCCAAATTGTCATTATTTTTAAAGCGAACGATCGTAATTAAATTCGGAATAATACAAGTTGGTATTATATCCTCAATAATCCTCATTATATGTTATTTAAGTTATTCTAAATTTAAACTTACATACATATACGTTCGTGAATAGATAAGTATTTATTAAACTTGGCGAATGTTAATGCACAATAAATTACAAGTGAGAGAGCAATCCGGTTGACGTTACACCTTTGCGAGAAATGTTTACTATGTAAGAAGTATTTCTTAAACATCTACGCGAGTGTAATTCGTTAAATTAGCGATTAAAACAAGATTTACGCTGGTAAGAAAGTTAGTCATACATACCGAAACAGGAACACACGCGTTATCGCACTACGTAATAATTGTAATAACATGGTAATAACTATCGAAGAGCGAAATCACTAAATTTTATCAACGGGGAACAATTTCCTGCTAAATACGACCTTGTACTCGGGTTTCTTGGCCGGCTAAAGTTAATGCTAACGATGCTTCATTTACAAGGTAAAAAAGCATGTGAATAGTGCATCGAAGAAAGATACGCGAGTCCTCCATAAACTTTTCTATCTAAAATTGAAGGAAAAATGATTTTACTTACGTTAATTATCATTATTCATTTTTATAAAATAGTTTCTGAGTCACTACCATCGAATGTATTGTGTGGTTCCTAAAACCAGTAAAACCACGTTCGTTGTACTAAAAGTAGAGCAACAAAACGCGCTAAAGGTACGAAATGGTCGGATGTGGTCAAGACTTATATTAGTTTGACTAAAACAGTGCGGTTCCCGTTTATTTGAATATATTTGTTCGACGATAATCATGGGGGACCTATCGTCATCACGCATGCAATACGATGGGGAATGTGTTACATTTACTTTATTGATTAGTGGGTAATTGCCGCTTTCATTAATTATTTATCTACCATCGGTGTTTACCTACGATCACAATCTATGCTCGAAATGTGCTTATTTGAAATTAACCAAATCAATACCGGCATAGTTAGCGTTATAAATATTATAATGTATGTATTTATTTATTTCTGAAATTTTTGCAAGTAGCAAAGTACGACATGAAGATAAAGAAAATTGACGATTCAGACTGCATGCAAATAGTTGATGCGAAGTACCACAATTAGCACCTTCTTGAGCGAATACCACATCGTTCTGGAAACTTGTATAAATACTAAAGTCTCGCTTAAAATAATTGGAACATAACTATGGAAAGCAGGAACGTTGTTGATTGTGAATGAATTCTACTAGGTTGTCATTCATAACATTTCAGATATTTTTGAGTACAATAGCGCAGGACTTTTAATCCTACAACATCAAAAGTACGAATAAAACCCCATTTCTTTGATGTTAATCGTACACCGCAACTCTCCTAGCTTACTCAATAATATCGAAACAGTTTATTTAAGAAGTTGCGTTGTTTTTGCCGGCCTCGTAACAGTCGGAGCTTTACCGGACGCTTTCTCTTGACGTTTCTTCAAATGCCTTTCGTGTCTACGTTTCATTTCTAAAATTTCTTTCATCTCCTCCTTATCTTCGTCCTTAAATCGAATTTAATGAATCGACGAATTCGCTTACGTCTTAGACCGTTGCTTACGGACTGATGTAATCTCAAAACTAAAGCCCTTCTTCCGTCGGACATCGGTTGGGAATACACCATCAATTGCTTCAAACGTTCGGCCGGACTCACGCCCCTTTCCACCACCAAAACGATCCTTGCCCACTACAATTTTAAGATGGAGAAGAAATTTTAACTTTTTTGAGACTCGGAATTTGATCCTACTTGTCTTTGCCACTCGTTTCTGGTTTCGGCGATTTTTTGATAGGTGTTACCCATCATCGCGATTAACATGTTTACTAGAAGTATCGCTACGATCGCCATGTAGATAACAAACAGGAACTAGAAGGAAAAAACATAAATCCTTTGCCTCCTATCCGGAAAGGTATTGAAAGATTACTTTTGCGACGTATTCGTGCTTAGTTTTCGGAAACGCCGAGTAATAATCGCCGAAATTCGTCAAGGACATCAGAAACATCGCCATTATCGATTCCATGGGCGTGGACATCGGGTTCGTCGCCGAATCGTCTACGTCTTCGGGCGTTAGAGGATTATCGAAGGAAAGGAAGATGATGTAATAAGCTGGAAAAAATACGACGTGTATCCGTTTCACCTTCTTGTTCAAATCCAACCTTGAGAAAATCCCATTACGAATACCAAGTATATCGAAGCGAATCTTAGGAGATCGCCCATCACCATTCGATAAATCATCACCACGAACGGTCCGACGGTTTTGAATCCTCTAGGGGTAGTAAAAAGATGCGTGAAAATAACCGGAACTATGAGCATGTGCATAATTGAAACGTACCTGCAAAAGAACAAGAAATAAGGTGCAGTTGTCAACATGATAATTACGGCAACGGTATCCTCAATTTCATCGTAGCAGGATAAACGTAATGCCGGTAAGTTCAGCATAAGAATGCAAGAAAACAGGAACATCACTCTCGAAGGTGCCGTCATCTGTAAGTAACTTAATTTCTTAATCCTTCTTTCATATAGCACAGTACACATTTTTTAAATTTCGCGGATAGTTTAAGTTGGTAATTCCGGCAATAGTGAACATATTCGCATGCATTCTGCTTAAAAATTGGTCAGTATGTCCATTATTACCGGAACTGCCAACTTAAACTGTAAACGCGAAATTAAAAATGTTTACTGGGAGAAGTTTTCGGGCACGCACCAAATTTTCGTAAAACATCCTTACACCCAAAAATCTAGCTTCTCTGAACGCAGCCGCCAAATACGAAAATCCGCCGAAAAACATGGCGACTTCGGCGGCGATTCTAACTTTCGACTGTATATCGTCCATGCGCATCAATCTGCATTCCTCGGTTAAATTATCCCACCATTCTTCCACCGCCGTATCCTGCGTGGGTACTGTAAAATCTAAGACGAAATTCTAAATCGACGTCTCGTATATAGTAAAACCGGAAATCGACTCACTGAGAAGTAAAATACTCAACGACGAAACGTTCTCGTTCTTCGTCGAGTCGTTAACGGTAAGAAGGGTAAGATTGATCGCATCGCTGCCGTTGATGACGGTCTTCGACGTCGTATTCGTCGTGTTAGTGACGTTAACAAAAGCGGCGTTTATCGGTGGTCCTGGTCGTAAAGTGAAACAAATTACGGTTATGACGAAATAGAAGGCGAAAGTGAAGAATTGTCTGTAAAATTTCTTCTTGACGAAGGTGTTCCATTTCGCGTTCAATAAGTCGATGACGACGCCGTCCATCAGCTCCAAGTGCTCGTCCTTATCCTACAAAAGCGCGTTTTCCATTTTCGAGTAAATTGATGAGCTTACATCATGCTTAGTAGGGAGAGACGGACGGTTCACGGCGCGCCATTCGATGGCGCCACCTGGTGACGAGGCTCGAACCTAACGTTGCTGCTATACGGGGATTATTCAAAAAGTTTTAAGTAAGAAAAACTAGTTTCATTATCGTTTGGCATCAAACTGCGCGTTGACGTCAATGATCCTGTATTCAGACCTTTCAAAAATATTGGGTTATTTCGATCTCTTGTGTAAATATGCGATGCACTATCAAATAAAAATTTATTTGAAGCTTTGAAAACAGCTGACAAAAATGCAATTAAATCGTTTGAGGTTAAAGAATAATATAACAACTAGACATACGACGGCAACAATAACGACAGAAACAGAAATTAGCAGTAGAGTGCCGAATATTTTTAGGTTGCCAATATATACAGTGCTATTTCTCTCATATCATCACTCTGTTTCGTTTTATCGTCAAAATTCGGTAACTGAGTCGGTGCCATAGAATAATAAAACAACTCTACGCTCAACAATTTTTAAATGAAACTGTTATACGGGGTGTGACCCAAAAGGTCAAGTTTATTTTTTGGGAATGGAGTGGTTAGTTGACGTACGGAGCTCGCTCATACGGGTGAGACCCAAAAATTTTTCATTTGTGAGGGTAAGATGGTTTTATTGTTCCAGCAACCTTATATCTGTGACGTCAACGGGGGTCCGATTAGCCCAAACCGACATAACCTGATGATTAACGAAGATTTTTGCTATTTTAGTACATTCGAATATTCTTCATGTAAGTCAAACCGGCATAACCCGATGATTAACGAAGGTTTTTGGTATTGTAGTAGATTAGAATATTCTTCATATTGGTCAAACCGACATAACCCTATGATTAACAAAGGCTTTTTTATTTTAGTAGATTAGAATATTCTTCATGTACGTTAAACCGACATAACCCGATGATTAACGAAGACGTGAATTATAAACTAATAACATATAAACTAAGTAACTGGATAGCTGTAGATGGTAAACTAAGAGTAATCCATGAACGAGTTGCCTATAAACAAAATCTTCGTTAAACATCGGGTTATGTCAGTTATGTCGGTTTGTCCTCGCTAACCATCGGGTTAAATCTAAATAAGTACAACAATAATAGTACAAAATGGATAATGTTTAATCTTCTTCTTCTCGTAAATCGGTATGCCTCTCAGCGTCGGATTATCTTTGAATCTTGTGACGATTTAATCCATTGTTTAATCCATCCCTGTGCACGACTCTTTTCAACAAACTTTTTTAAACAATCCCCGTATAGTAGCAATATTAGTTTCAAGCCCTGCACAAGGTGGCGTCACTGCGTTAGTTCCAAACTTTGTCACCAGGTGGCCGTGAACCGCCCATCTCTTCCTACTGCTTTTATATCGAAGGACATCAGAAACTAGACGTCCAGAAAGAATCTTTCTGGATCTTGTGAATTTCACGATTAAATTTCGGTCTCGTATTGCATTACAGAATATACCTGTAAGTTAGTTCGACGCCATTCTGGTCACCATCCTTTCTAGGATGCTGTATTCATTTCTGGACGTTGCATTTCTATCATCCGTTACAGAAATTTTAACTTACACCGAAGACAACCGAATTCAAAACGGACGTTTTGCTAATTTGCCCCGTTTTCGTGTCGATGGTATCGATTTGCGACAACGGATAAGCGGCACAAGTAATGCTCCCTAGAAGAAGAAAAAACGGTCATCCCTAGATTTCGAGTTCCGAAGTTGTTTGGACGCGTACCTATTTGCCAATAAATCTCTCTTTCGATGTTTAATATGTGGAAGAACATCTCGACCGTGGCTAAACGCGCGGCTAAAGTTACCGGAGTCAAATTCATGACGTTCTTTATATCCAAAGTGGCACCGACTTCGTAGGCCATATCGAAAGCTTCCTGTAAAGTTTCCCCCAAAGAAACAAGAAACGCTTAAAAACAACAAACACGTATAAAAAAATGAATCATTACAATTTTTTGATAAATGACGAGCAAATGCAACACTGTATTCCCGTTAGTATCTTGAGCATCCGGATCTGCGCCCCTCGATAACATCAGTCGGTAACATTCTTCTTGCCCTAAGCAAGCTGCGAACGATAAGGGATATTCGCCCCAGTATACATAACTGAAAATCGAAATAGGAAATTACACATTAAAAGAGGTTTCGACAATAATATACCCTTCGTAATTTGTTATGGCGCACACGTTCACCCATTCGTGGTCTAAAGAATCCGACCTGGACGATTTTTGATCTTCGGGGCACATAAAATTTCCGAAACATCTTTCTTGGATGTTAGCGCCGGCGTCCAAAAGGAATCTGACCATGGACGGGTCTTCGTTGACGATGGCGATGTGCAAGACGTTCTCACCTAGATCGCGTGAGATGTTACAGAAATTTTGATCTCTTTTTTTATTAATTGTTTGTGTATTGTTACCGTAGTATTCGTCAGACATGTAAATATCGTTAATTAATTTTGGATAGAATCTAAGCAATCTCTTTGCGATGTCGGCATGGATAGATGTGGCATTCAATAAGCATAAATGCAACAAGGCTTCGCCCACGGCTCCGCGTTCTTTTAATTTCCAACAGACAAATCTGTATAACTGAGGATCTGCAATAATGAACGGTTTACATTTTTTATTTTTTAACACTTAATTAAACGTATATATGTAAATACGTATATTTTGTGAATTTTGCATCAGGAATGAAAATGAAAATCGTGACTACCCATTTTAAAAGAAAAGAATGATCTAAAGGAATTGTGGATAATTCCGGGAACCATAGAAACCAATGAAATAGGATAGGTACTGACAGACGACGAACACACAAGGCTAAGAAAAATGTAAACACATATCGCGAATCAGACGTAGGTTCTAATCATTTTGTAGTGATAGTGAGAAATTAAAATTAATAAGGTAGGAAAATTGCTTGGAAATCATACGGAGAAAAAGACGAAATACGATACGGAAAGACTACAAGAAAAACAACAGCAGAAAGATACGAAGAGGAGATCAAAAAAGAAAAATCTGGAGGGGGAGAAGAGGCTAGATGGAAAATCGGAGGGACGGAATAGAGACAACAATACTAATAGCGATTGAACAAAAAAATAAGGAGCGGTTATACGACGAATGCCTTAAAGAAATTGAATTGAATTAAAAAGCGAAGCGTTTTGAGAGGGAAATCCAATCAGGAGAAGTCAAAAAAAAATTATTGGAAGCAAGATAATTCGGTAAAAGAAGAACTTTATAGAAACAAAAAGGACACGCACAAAGGATATCTTCTGTACGACAATGAAAGGTGGACGATGACAATAAGAAAGATCTGAAGAAAATAGAAGCACGGAAAGAAAACCATTGCTAACAATCGAACGAAGGCTGGAAAAGAAAAACGAATGATGAAGTATAAGAATTGTTCAACCTACAGCAGATGCAATTGTAAAATTGGGAAGACTCCGATGACTGGGTCATCTGGAAAGAACGGAAGATGCTAGAGAGAACAAGGAAATAGCAAGGAGTAGATAAGAGAAAGAAAGGACGACCAGAAAGAAGATGATGGGAAACAGTCGTGAAAAATGTCAAGGAAAGGAAGATAGACAACTGAAAGGAGATGACGTAAGAAAAAGGCTACAAGCTTAAAAGGCGCACATATAGCCTCATATCACATCATATTTCGCGACTTATTTACTCATCAGTCGGGTTACCTCTACCACTTTTTAAGTCAAATAAAGAACAAAATTTCAATTTGGCAGATTACAGATTATAACACGGTATCTTACAGCGTTTTCGTAACAGCTTCGTCAGTGAAATATAATATCGTATAAACAAAACATTTATGCTATTTCTATTACAAAAAAACGAATGTTTGGTTGTATTCCACTGACGAAGTTTTTACGAAAATCGGTTATAATCTGCTAAATTCAAATTTCCTCGTTTGACCTAAAACGTGGTAGAGACGATGCGAAAGATAATAATTATTTAAAAATTCTATAGATCGTTTCACTTTTTGGTACTCTTCTTCGGTCACGTGGATGTTCTCGTCGTCGACTTCAAATTCGTCTGGATTTTCCATTATTTTCAGTTGCGGTAGCTACAAATTAAGAAAGGGGTAAAGTTATCGTAGTTTACGAACAAGAATTAATAAAGAAATATGAATAAATTTTACTTACCAATTTATGTCTGGAACGTTCCTTATTACGGAGAAGAACTAATTGGGAAATGGGGATGTACATACCTTGCCCTTTATTGTATAAAAACGGTTCGATCTACAACGTTGCGTATTTAGAAAAGGAAATTAAGAATAGGCACCATTTATTTGACATAGATAAAGCTTTGCATACCTTGGATTTAATTGCGTGGTCAATTTCTGCGTATTGCTTGTTTTGTGCAGCTCGTTTCATTAATTCAACTAATAAACCTCCACCTATACAAAGTTAAAATGAAAAAATATCGCACGTTATACGTTATCGATGGGATATTTAAAATTTATTGATTCTAATGGTGATGGCGTTTTCGTAACTTAACACACAAGTTACGCAATCATGAAGACAATAATTTTTGATTATAGTGCCATTAAACCATTTAAAAATTCTATTCTATCTTTTGGGGGTTGGTTTCATAGTTTGCATGTATGTGTTTGCACATTAAATCAGTTATTTATAATATAATTTTTTTACATATCCTCTATATCAAGAAATCCTAGTCATTAGTTATTTTGTTGATAGTTGCCGAATAAAAAACAAATGTTTGTTTATATATTTATCTAGTTATATTTTCACTGAAGAAGGTGTTCCGAAAACGTTCTAATATAACTATTAATTCAACCACTTTCGTTTAATTGACTTAATTGTGGTAGAAAACTATCATATAAACAATTATTATTAAATAATATATGCAACCAAGATTGCACAAGCACCGAGCGGTTATGCAACCAATTTCTCACAAGTGACGTGGTGGAAACAGCCTCCATTGTATATAATTGCAATAACCATGATAGTTGTTGATGTGTTATTACTTCTTCATTTCACTTTAATTCTATGGAAACAAAAGTGACCACACTATAAGAAATAATGGCGAAATTTCAAAATTGTACTGAATATAGGAATACAATTCAAAATTAGTCTCAGTTGCTTCAGAAATTTTTTGTCTTAAAAACGAAGTATACCCCATTTCCCCATTTACCTCATATACAATTATAGGAGGTATATGCAGGCACATTTCGAATGATGTTTGAATAAATCGTTTGTATGCTTACAGCAAGTATAGGTATGACGCGTGTGGTCAAATGTATGTACAAATTATGATTTTCGGAATTTTACTTTTATATTTGATTCACCCATTAAATGTAAAGATATTACAAGTTACATTAAACTTGTGAATTTTGTTTACTTACCTTTAAGATTACACAACTTATAAATAGCTTGCATAGACGCCCCAGCTTGCTTCTTAACACCACTCGTCACATTGCTTTCTGTATTACCCATTTTCTAAACTTATTCTTTGATTTCTGCGGTATTAAATATTTCGAACATGCAGCACTTAAACTTCTATTTCAGAATAGTCGCTATCCGCCGTACGTAGCGGAACAGTTTTGTCGATAACAAGTTTGATCAATAAAGAGAGAATGAGCAAAACAAATCATTTTAATCCGACATACATAATATATAATATAAAAGTAATCATACTGTAGATGGTAAAAAAGAAATTTTACGTTTAAGCAATTCACTTTTTCTTACTACCTCTTCCTTTACTTCCGGCCTTTTTCGAACTACCCGCTTCCGCGTTATCACCTTTTGTTTTAGCCGGTTTCTTCTTTGCCTGAAAATCGTTTATGTATTTCAATTCGTCAAATGTGCACGACAAAAAGTGTATTTAGATTACTTTTATCATGACATCTTTGGCGATGTCATCGTCGTCTTCGGTGGCCGAACCTGCCTCTTCCTCTTCGTAAGGATTGTCATCTATGACTGCGGTAGTTTTCCTTTTAATAGCGGCCGAAGAAACTGAATACGGTAGCTTGTTGCCGTCTTTGTTATAAGCTCTCGTAAATGCTGCTTTCACCTAGGTAATGATGCAAAAAAAAAAAATTAGTTTTTAGACGTACGATCAATAGAAACATTTCATTCAAATATTGCGCGCTTTTCTAGGGGAGTGGCTTAACTATATCTATTGAATGAACAGAGTACAAACGTCTCTGGTAAGTAGAGTTGCTCGATCCGGGCCAATAGCGCAATGTCGTTTCAGATAGTTACAGTACTATTGACGCAAATTGGGCAACTCGACTGACGAAGAGGCGAGGGATTTTATTCGCGTTGAGGTGTTATTACCTTACTATCGAGCATGGCCATCGGATCTTTCTGTCTGACCCAATGGGAAACCTCCATTATGCTATCCAGATCTTCCCTTAATAAATTGTACGAACGCATGACTTCCATAGATTTCTCAATTCCATTCGTTCCTTCCGTTATCAACGGTTTAATTATCGCATCGCGTAAATGATAAACGTAATCTAAATTTACAGACTTGCGACTTCCGGACGTACTAACGGATTAAAAGAAAAACAACAAATTTTAGCTTTAGATTATTTTTGATGCAATCACAGCCTAAATACCTGATCCTCGTATGAGATTGTAATTCGCTTACGAGCCTCTTAAATTTACCCTTCTTCGAATTTTTACCTAACCAACCGGGGAAATTAATTTGCCCCTTGACGTGCCCCTCCATGTAATGGCCGGGAAGTACGGAAGAGTATATGGCTTGAACTTCTAATAAAGACCAATTGTTGGAACTGCGCATTTTCTTATCGACCAGATCGCTTTTGCTGATGGCGTCCGCCGTTAGCGATGCCCTTTCGAGATGCAACGACCTAAAATAAAACGATAACCACGCTAAGCTTATTTCGCTGAAATCCAAGATTTCATATTACTTCGGACAATGCGGTTGTACTTGTAAGTAATTTTCCTGCACGAATAACGGTCCGATGCTATAGTCGTAGAAGAATAATCGAAATCGATCGCCCATCGACATATTTTTATGTTCTTCTTCGGAAAATACCTTCCTGACAACCTCCCACGGTCCCAAAATCGTATCTTTCTGAGCCGCCGCAGCTTCTTTCTGAGCTTCCTCCATCGACAACGATTTATTATTAACCGTCCACATCGATAAATGATTCAACGTTTGTCTGACGTCCATTCCCGTTCCGGAGATTATTTCGCTCAACGCCTCCGGTTTAATTTTCAGATTTTCTTTGAAGCACACGCTCATCATTGCACCCTATCGATAAAATTCGCCTTGAGGATGGAGACTTTTTCAAAAAATTATATACTAACTCTGATTTGTTCCAAACGCGGTCTAGAAAAGCGCAAGTCGAAACAGTAATTCGCTAAGGACCTTACTTTGGTGTGATTTCGATCGTTACACATACAAATTATCGGTACATTGGTATTTTTGATGAGTTGAATAAGTTCTTGCATGCCGCCCCGGTCTTCGTTTCCGGCCATGCCATCAACTTCATCCATAAGTAGCACGTGTTTCTTAGTAATTGGGGAACCGTCTACAAAAGATATAAGAAATGACGGCAGAATATTAAAGGAATTTATAAAAATATATAACAAAAGAAGTAATAAAGGCATACAGACTAATAGGGAAAAATAGCTGAAAATTTTAAAGAAAAATTAGATATAATGAAAATCTCACAAAACATGAAAAAATGTAAACAAAACGGATTGGAACAAATTCAATCACTATCGTTTAATTGACCTAACGTCGTAGAAAATTATCATATAAGGTAAGGAATTTATAAATAAAGATTATTGTTTAATCAATGGACGCGTGCGATTTGCAATTACCTTTTACAAAGTCCGCCAGGGAATTTGTACTTAATAATTGTGATACTTCGTCGTGCAGTAGCCGTTTGCTTCTAGTGTCTGAGGCGTTAAATTCCACGATGTCATAACCTAATTCTTTAGCCACCAAAGTGGCTGTGGTCGTTTTACCTGCGGAAAAGCTATTATTGTAAGTTTAAACAAATAAGTAAGAAAAAATTATGGAAGTTTTCAAATCCACAACTCGATCTGCATCGATTAGTTATTTTCAACTTCATTGATGTCTAGCGGTTTCTTTTAACTCACCAATTCCAGGTGGACCACTTAATAAAGCGCATTTGTAGTAGGCTCCATCGTCGCTCTTACTCCATGGGCTTGGCTTGGATATTTTCGGCCTATCCTTTCCCGAATGATTTTTGTACCAATTACCCAACCAATGCAATAATTTCCTCATACAACTCTTATCACCTTGCTGCCCGATTATGGACTTAATATCAGCTGGCCTATACTTATCCGCCCATGACAGATTTTCTTCAGCTGCCGGTGTGATCTTAATTTCTCTTTCCATCTTCTTATTCTCCTCGATATCATTTTTTGTAACTGAAGCTGTTCCATAGAAATTCTCCTTTTTAATCGATACATCCGACAAGTTGTTAGTAGGACTTTCTTCTTTCTTGATCTTTTCTGCTTTTTTCACATCACCATGGTCATTTGCTTTTTTATGCTTCTTAGACATTGTACTCCTCTTTGAACTTTCCTCTATAACAGTTTCCTTCTTTATGGTATTCGATGCTTTCTCTTCGATTCCCTCAGGACTCTTTGCTATCTGGTCGTCGATAACTTCCGAATTTTTAGCATATCTTGGAGGCTTACCCGATTTTAATAGAATTAAATCCAAAAATTCATCTTCGGAAATAGTAGGTATATTATATGACTCAGCCTTTGCTAATTTTGCAGGTCCAGCTTCAACACCCACTACGAGATAATTTACTTTCCCTGAAGACGAAACATATTAATTTGAAATATAAATTCGCCCTAAAGTTATACTTGAAACAGCATGCACTGTCCTTCCACCGTGATCTTTAACTAACTGCTCAAATTCCGGTCCCTCCAAGGAATCTAAGACACCCGTTCGTAGAAAGCATAGTCCATCAAGACAATTTGGATTTCCCTGCAAAATTGAAGGATTGAATCTTAAATATTAATCGACTAAATTTCGCTATTCTTCAAGTATTAATCTAGTTTTGCAACTGGGTAATAGGAATATTTTCGTATTCTACATTTTCAAATCAACAAAAAAAGAATAATGGTTACTATGTATGATACAAATTACTTTAGAACGGGATACTACTTAACGATGAAATATACCTTAGGATAGTCTTTAGTACCATGATGTGCAGGTCCAGAACGATTTAAATACTTCTGATATAACATCACCGACTGTCTTTTCCGTTCAAATCGCTCCTGGTCCTTATCGATTCCTGTATCTTCATCTTCTTCTATTTTCCTCTTTTTCTTCAGCGTGACTTTTTCCTCTTTATGTTTCGGCACGGAGGTGGGTGTACTGCTTAACGCTTCCTCGATGGTTTTGTCTAGCACACTTACATTATCGAGCAACATATCGTTGTCTAGATCGAGAAGCGACTGTTCGAAATCTGGATCATCGTGGATTCCCAGTTCTGTCTCTAATTTGGGCGGTTTCTTTTTACTTCCATTCTTATCAGGTGTTTTCCTTTTAGCTTTAGGTTCCTTTGTTTCAATTTTCGTTTGTTTAATGGGTGTACTTCCGAACACATCCGCCGCATTAACTTTCTGAACTTTATTGCCTTTTTCGGTTTTAGTCTCGTTCGAATTCGTTTTCCTCTTCTTGTCTTCATCGTCCGAATCGGAATCGATGATTTTACGCTTCTTCGTTTTCAATTTAGTCTTTTCCTTCGTTGGAATAGGACTAGCCTGGATAATTTCATCATCGCTGGAATCTAAAGTGATAGGTCTCTTCTTGGTTGCCACTATGGTATTTTTATTGGGTTTTTGGACAAAACAGAGAAAAACGATCGTATATCCTACAAATACATGCGTTTGTAAACAGAAGGGATGTAATTAATAATTTTTGATTTACTTGCGACATGATGAAAACACAACACAAAAATAAATATTACACGACTAACATGTAATTACTGAATTATTAAAGTTAAAAAAGAACGATATAAATCTGGGTAGAACTTAATTCTTTGCATGTCTTTCTTGAAATTTTAAATAAACTTTTGAATACACCTCGAACTGATTTTTAGCGGGATTTGACAGGCATCGTTTGACAAAGTTGGTGATTTTAGTCATATTAGTTGGCAGTAATTTCCAACACTTATTATGGCAACTGTAAGAAAAGAAATACACCATCAGATTAGAAAGAGGAAAATCATTACATTTGGATTACATAATTTATAAAATACCGGCTCCTCAAGTATATGTATTATGTTTGTAATTCTCTAAATAACATATGCAACTAAGTTTGCAGTGTTGTATCTCAATCTTTCGTTTTGTTTCTTTCTTAATCCTTTACATGTTTACAAATAACCTAAGTCGTAAGCACAACTGCTTAAAAATGACTGACAATAGATGACAGCATAGGCAACCAAATGTACATCTAGTGATATATATTCAACACAAATTCCTTAGTTTAATTATTTATTACACCTTTGTCTTATTAATGATTAAAAATGCAGCAGTCAATATTGAATTCCAACTTTTTTATAAATGTTTATTGTATTGTACCTGTCTGAAATGATAATTTTCTTTTAAAGATTTTTTTCGGGCAGGATGTCATAAGGTGTTAAATATCATCCAGTGTTTCTGCTGTTAAATTTGTTGGTCTCCTGGAAGACTTACAAGTGCATTTCTTTTCTTTAAATTTTCCAAAAATATTATGTTTTTGGCTAACAAAATTGTGACAATTGACGTCTACATCTGGCAACTGCTGTATAAATTGGTGAATGCAGGACTCCAAATCATACGTCCAAAATCCATGTGCATTTTTCTACCACAATTAGGTCTAATAAACAAGAGTGGTTGAAATAAACCAGGTATGGGCAACCTCCGCCCCGCGGGCCACATGCGGCCCTCGAGTAAGATTTGTCCGGCCCGCTACTGAATTCTTTCGTTGCATATTAGCACGGCCCGTTTAAACTTAATTCATAATGAATCATAAGGATACTACAAAAATGTATATTTTAGAAGAGAAGATTACTCACAGCATAAAACTTCTATAAAAAAGGTTGCCCATGCCTGAAATAAACAAACAAAAATTTCAGTGATGAAGGTGTATTATTTCAATCACTCTTGTTTAATTGATCCAATTGTGGTAGAAAACTATCATATAAGTTAAATTTTGTTGAGGACTGTCTACTGGTGAATGATGACTGGTGATTTAACGTGATTGAAAATTAATTATTGTACGTATTAGAATTTAAACGGGCCTCATTGATTGTTAAATAAATTTGTAATTTATTATTTAACGTATTACGTGCACGCTTTCAAGTCCTATTCAAATTTCATTATTAACCTGCACTACGTGATATTTAAAACCAAATATTTACCTACGCTTTTGTTATGTATTTCGTTGCTGAGCTAGGACAACTTCCATCAACAATCGAAACCTTGAACATTATTGTCATTATAAAGACAATTTGTTGATTGTTATTAGTTACCGATTAGCGTACGGGCAATTAGACGTTATCACTTTGTGAAAGTTGGTCGTTTTCCTTTCGAAAAGAAGAATGTCGTTTATGAAGGTACGTACTATTTAAATATATTTTGTCTTTGGCGTTCTTTAAGTATTCTTCACATTTATGATTTCATAATGAACACGAAAGAAAACAAAATTGGAAGAATATTTTTTATTGGTAGTTATAATTTAAGTAGAGGAAAAGGTATTGGAGATATCAATGGTTTTTCTTAATAATTGAAACATCAAAATTACATAAAATTAGTGCAGTTATCGGATTAGTTGATCAAACGGTTAGATTAGCTAATCCCGAGTTTAGGGAAAAGGATTTAAACAGAGTTAAAGAAAGCTTAGATAAAAATAATTATCCAAATAGTTTTTAGGAAGGCAATAATAAAAAACACAATTAATAAGTTATATAATAGAGGTATTAAAAATAATGACAATAAAAGTTATAACGCTATTCTTTATAAAAAGAAGGTTTAAGCGAACAAATTAAAAAAGAATTAAAAAAACAATATAAAGATAACTTTTATTCCAAATTATAGTAACAGATCTCTTTTTACTAACACTAAAACTAAATAAATAAACAACATCGAAGTAATGTAGTTTATAAAATAAATTGTAAAGAGTGTGATGGTTGTTACATCGGTCAGACACAGCAACATTCAAAATGATCCTTTTTCATTGTTACAGGCGGTATTTTTCTGGGTAAACATAGGCACCATTACCTATTATTCTTTCGCACTGCCCGCCGACTATTTGCAAGTACAAAAATGCGATAATGGAATGCTGGGAATTCAAATGACCAACCAAACGATCGACACCGAGGACTCCCCGGCAGTAAAGTACGTTTTTCCGGTGACCAACATGGGCGCGCACGACCCCGAAGAAGGCGGGAAAAACGTGATCGGTATGATACCGCTAAACGATTTCTATCTCGAAATGATGCCCTTGAAATCGTTCCTTCAGGACTACACGTTGCCCTCTTATATTAAATTACTGCTCGTTAAAGCCAAAGAACGAAATTAAAACAAAAAATTGCGATAATGAAAATGAAGAAGGAAAGGTTTTGTTTCTAATTATGTGTATACAGTAGAACTTCGCTAATCCGATTCTGTACTTAATCTGATCATGCCGTTGGAGAGACATTTTACGTTAGGTGCATCAATTTTGTAGATTTTCATTTTTCAATCCAAGTACTGTTGTGTTATTCATCAGGCTTACAGAAATTTAAACAGCTGTAGAGCAGCGTGTTTGGCTTTAAATTTAGGCTAATGGCAAATGCTCTTTTGATATAAATAATTTTATTCTCGCATTTAGTACGTATTAGCGTAAGCCTACACGTAAATAAACGAATCTCCTGATAATCCGATCTTTCCTCAGTTCCGACCGAAACCGTAGTCCCAACGTGGTCGGATTAGCGAGCTCGTACTGTAACTATAATTTCCAGTAAAATAAAATCGTGTAGATACTTAGTAAATTATAAATCCTAGTAACTGTAATGTTGAATTCTATTTATGTAAATAATTTTATGATTTTGTATGATACAATAAAGAAGAATTTCCGAATAAAACAGTAATTGATATATTCTGATTTCATCGAACATAGGTAAGTCTGCATAATCCAATAATTTTCTGCATTCTAATCGAGTTTTCACTTGTATGAATGTCTGCTTGAAAATTGCTATAATCAAAGAGACTGTTTTTCTGAAATCGGGGAAGCAAAATCGGCTTTAGGATAGTTCGAATTTATCATACACCTCAAATGTCTACCTTTAGCGCTAGTTTGGATAGTATTGCGCTCATCATAATGCGATATCATTTACACACACACATTGCTAAATCAAGAGATTCGATCGTTTAATATTTTTATTTTTATTTTTTTAAATACACGACAATAAATTACTTAAATACCATTAAAAATGAGGAACTCCGTACACGGAGGCGGGTTTCGGATAGTAAAATTGGGGTACGTCAGCCTTGAACGGCTGAAATAGGGGCTGCTGTTGCGGAATTTCGTATTTATAATGCGAAACGACGGGGGCCCTTACGAATTTTTTAGGAATTTCGTGCACTTCATGGTGTATTGTGGGATGACGGTGTGGCACGCCGTAAATTAGAGACGGTTGTTTCGGCGCTTCGGGTATTACGTAAACTGGCGGTCTCTTGATCACTTCAGGAACTCCGTATACGGTCGACGGGATTGGTGGAGGTTTCGGTGCTCCGTAAACCAGTTGCGGTTTCGACGGTATCGGTGGCGGGTAGTAAATGGGCGTCGAAGGAACGTGAGATGGGTACGGCAGGGGATAATCGGCGAAGACGCAGGCCACGATGGCAGAGAAAATTATGAAGGTTACCTGTAATTAAAGGAAACAGAAAACAATAAGCATAAATTTAAATATAAGATTAATTACATGTACACTTTGTCTACTTTAAGTTTTTACTTATGTAAAGACAATCAATTAATTTGATTATCTCTCTCGAGTGCTGTGGGTGATAAGAGAGGCACGATTTGCGCTTGTTTCATAGACAAAGATCTATGTGGACAAAAATTGGTGACGTAGGTGAAAACTCTAAATAGACAAGCACAATAGTGACCTTTTATACTTATCTATTATATAGATAGTTTTTCTACCACAACTAGATCAATTTAACTACATTTTATTATATCTAGTTATATTTTCGGTGATGAAGGTGTTCCGAAAACGTTTGTGAACGTTCTGAGAAGACAACTACTAATTCGATCTTTGTCGTTTCATTGATTTAGTAGTAATAGAAAAAATATCTACATTTAAATACAAGATTAATAAGTCATTTTACCTTTGCCATTGTTCTTAGTGATCGTCGCAAAAGTTCTGAGTTCCGTTCATTTTCTGCGTTGCTTATATAGCGAAAGAATTTTACATTCTTGTGAACGCAAAAAGAAATTTTGGGGAGGGTTAAGTTAGGTGTAATTAATTTCGAATTAATTTTACTTAGTATAGATGGGAAACTAGTTTCCGATCGGTTTACGTTAGGAATGTCCATTACATACAAACGCCACACAAACATTTAACACGTACTACGTACACTTATGTAATTGATTTGTCTGTTAGCTTCCAAAATATTTCAATATTTGTGGTTTATCGTTACACCGCAATTCGAAATATTTCTTCAAGTATGGTTGTTTGTTCACATAATATATTATATTTTTTATTTGATTCGATGTATTTTATTTATGTATGTGTATATCTTTTGCCTATTATTTTTGATCTTTTTTGACATATCATGTAACTTTTGATGACCAATAAACCAACCAAATTATAAATTTTTCGTTTGTAACATTAAGCTGAATACCATTATTGTAGTAGAATGAACCTATTTAAATACGAAAATGGTCAACAACAAGCTGTAACGCGTAAGGTTTTCTTGTTGTATTAGACAAACCACAGTTCTACATCTGTACCATGTAGTATTTACTGAAAAAATGATTTTACCCTGTATCGATATCCCTTGCACCGAAAGGTAGAAAGGGTAAAAGATTATATATATATATATATATAGATATATATATAATGTTGATATCTAAGAAGAACGTCAAAAATATTTATTTGGAACCTCACTAATTCTATTTTTTCCTTTTATATGAAGGGTCACATCTTTCCTCTTCGAAAATCAATAGTAATCACTCATCATGGTTGGATCCCATCGTCGTTGGTACCAAATTTCCATTATTCTTATATCTTGATGGATTCTTTTACCCTGCTCGTCACTGAAAGTGCATTTTTAATGACGTTTGGCCACGAAGTGATTTGTAGGATTCTAAAAGTTAACATTAACTAGTTCCTCGTAATTAACATCCATATTGTTGTCTAAAAATCCCCTCCCTACACTTACAAATGAGTTGCAAGCTCTGAGTTCTTACACGGTAAGCTTTTCTATAAAATTAACATCGTCGAGCAATATATATAAATGTATAAATATAGCAGCATTTAAAACCTAGTAACCCATGGCTTCAATATTCTTCACTCTCCCTCTTCAAGTTTTCGTATTTGATATTTTCGTTTCCCAGCCCTGTATTCCTAATACTCGAATATGCGCTTTAAAATCTTCCAACCATTCCCTTTTTGGCCTTCCTCTTCTACGCTTTCAACCTTCATCCCCTATTGGTACTTTTTTTGGCGCGTCTCTGTGTGTCCTTTCGATAAAGATGCCCTAACCAACCTGCTCGTCGGGCTCGTTTTTTTTTTTGGATTATGTTTGGCTGGTTGTATAGCCCCATAACCTCCCTGTTTGTTCTTGTCCTCCATGTGCGATCGTCGCTCGTTTTACCTGCATAAATCTTACGTAACTTTAGGATATTCTTCTTAACTTAACGTCCAGGCTTCACAACCGTACATCACGGATGGTTGGATTACTGTTTTATATATATGTTGTCCTTCGTTATTCTCACTAGCAGCTTGGATTTCCATCCTTTTATTTAACATTCTCCAGGGCTCTACTTTCTTTTGTCATTCTTTTCTCTATATCTATATCATCCTCTGCTTTATGTGTAATCGTCACTCCCACATACTCGAACGTATTCACTACTTCGAAATTATACTCTCTACTGCCAATTACATCTAAATTTTGTTTTCTCATTATCTATTTTTCCTTGAGCTTTCATTTCTAAGTATTTTATTTTCTCCTCATTTGCATGCAATCCAAATTGTCGTTCGGTTAATTTGAGTTTTTTAAACGTCCTCTCCAGTTTGGCTTTTAATCTTGTAATTAGTGCTATATCATCTACGAATGCGATAACTTGTTGCTTCTTGTTGTATATTATTCCCTCGGTTTGTACGCTACTTCTCCTGTCTCAGGCCTCTTTTTATTCCAAACGTTCTAGACAGATGCCCTTCAAGTGTGAGTTTGTTTGGTGTTTCGTTTAATGTTGCTTTGACCAACCGTACCCAAGAAATCTTAGTCATTAGTTATTTTGTTGATAGTTCCTGAATAAAAAAACAAATGTTCGTTTATACATTTATCTAGTTATATTTTCAGCGATGATGGTGTTCCGAAAACGTTTGTAAACGTTCTGAGAATATATCTATTCTTTCAATCATTGATCTAATTCTGGTAGAAAACTATCATATAAGATAAGTATAATTAAAAAAACGAAGAAAGTATACTTAACATAAGAACCGATTCTTAAATCTTTATTGATTAAATGCGAAAGTATAATTTTGGTATTTAATTAAGTTATCCATCAAAATCAGCTTAAACCCAGATCGGTATTTTCAATACCTTTCAAACGAGATGTCATTTAACATAAGATCCCAGTTAAAATTATTGGTCACCGTGACCCTGTGACGTTATCTATGACTACGGCGTTACCTGTTACAACTATTTGAGAAGCCTACAGCCGCTTATTTCCACCCTCCAAATTTTATTACTATAGTCATAACCATTTAAAAGATCCAGGGAAGAGGGAGGGGAATTTTTGACTAGCACTGTATATATATATATACGACGAAAGAGTTGAAACGATCACGTCAGGAGAGTGGATAACAACGAGTTAATAAATATTGACAGTGCTCAGAAATTGGAAGGCAGCAACCTGGGCGATTTACCTATTTTTCGCTACACTATTTCAAATTTCCTCCTTAGGACAAAATTATTCATTTCTCTTTGTTGATACATGTCATCTTTAAACAGAAGGGTAATTCAGACTTCAGTGATAATTTCAATAAAGATTTTTTTAACCGTGTGTCTGAAGGCCTGCTTTAATAGTTTCGTTCACTTTGTCTTTTATTTCCAATCCAGTGATAATTTCCTTGATGATTTCGACTTATATTTTTGTTTTCTTCACCGGTCTTGTTACTTACTATTTTCATCATTTCTTTGCTATCGAAATTTTTCTTCATTTCGTGGCTGGTCCTTGTTTTCCACTTAACATGTTTATAATATTCAAGAACGACATAGTAGCATAAGGTAAAAACAAATTGGATTTTTATGCGATATGTCGTAATGTATATTTTTCTAACATTTATCACAAATCGACCATTTACTTTCTAACTGCATTTTTTCCCAACGCATCGGCCAGCAGATAAGTAATTCTTATCTAATAATGAGTAATAAACATATAAAAGGAGGTCCTTGCGTGAGAACGACAGTACGGATTGCCGTCAATCTAACATCAACATGAAGGTAAGTTAATATTGTCGGAGCAGAACGAAATTCGATCGAAAACTCGTAATTCTTTTTTCCTTTTATAGATTCATCTATTAATATTATTCGGAATCCTTGCGACATGTTCGGCCCAATCGAAACGCGTCTTGGTAAATCAATACAAGTACGACATACCCTTCTACAGCACGCCCTTGAAGGTCTATTACGATTTACCACACGACATCGTACTTAAACCTGGTAAACCTGCCGAAGTCTACGGAGTTCCTCCGGAATATCAGAAGGAACCGGTGCGTGTAGTCAAGCCGATTGCCCCGCCTATCGTAGTGGAAGAAACGCCGATCGTTACTAAATATAAATATAATGTGGATGCGCGGAAACCGTCCGTTTCATCGCCTGGTGCCAGCTTCCCAGAACTAATACGTCTTCCTACGGTTACGAAGGCGATCAGTAACAAACCCGTACAGAACACCTACAGGTATAAAATCGATAGTACTGAAATACCGGCGAAAGCTCCCGCGGTTCCTCGCCCCGTGCCGGCTGTTCCTAAACCATCACCACCACGTTCACCATCGGTTGTTAATACATACAAATACAAAATCGAACCTCCGACAGAACCATTTTTATCACCTCCTCCATTTCATCCTGCAGTACCGATTCCGAAACCGGCGATTTTGAAGCCAACAATTTCCGAAACCGACGACCGTAGTAAATACGTATAAATACAAAATCGAACCTGCGGTAGAACCATCTTTACCATCTGCTCCATATCCTCCAGCGGTTTTCGTTCCAAAACCGACAGTTCCAAAACCAGCAGCTCCAAAACCACCAACTACAGTAAATACGTATAAATACAAGATCGAACCTGCTGTAATACCATCTTTACCATCTGCCCCATATCCTCCAGCGGTTTTCGTTCCAAAACCGACAGTTCCAAAACCAGCAGCTCCAAAACCACCAACTACAGTAAATACGTATAAATACAAGATCGAACCTGCTGTAATACCATCTTTACCATCTGCCCCATATCCTCCAGCGGTCTTCGTTCCAAAACCAGCAGCTCCAAAACCACCAACTGCAGTAAATACATACAAATATAAGGTTGAACCTGCAGTAACACCGTCTTTACTATCTGCTCCATATCCTCCAGCGATTTTCGTTCCAAAACCGGCAGCTCCAAAACCACCAACTACAGTAAATACGTATAAATACAAGATCGAACCTGCTGTAGTACCATCTTTACCATCTGCCCCATATCCTCCAGCTGTTTTCGTTCCAAAACCGACAGTTCCAAAACCAGCAGCTCCAAAACCACCAACTACAGTAAATACGTACAAGTACAAGATTGAACCTGCGGTAATACCATCTGCTCCATATCCTCCAGCAATTTTCGTTCCAAAACCAGCAGCTCCCAAACCACCAACTACAATAAATACATACAAATACAAGATTGAACCTGCAGTAACACCATCTTTACCATCTGCTCCATATCCTCCAGCGATTTTCGTTCCAAAACCAGCAGCCCCAAAACCACCAACTACAGTAAATATATACAAATACAAGGTCGAACCTGCCCAATTACCATCTTTACCATCTTCACCGGTATTTGTTCCAAATCCTCCGGCATTACCTAAACCACCAGTAGCCGTGAATAAATACAGTTACAAGATCGAAACTCAAACGCCGGTAAAGAAGGTGGAATCTTCTTCTTCCACCGTCGAAGAAATTACATCTTTTAAGAATACTGCGCCTAAGCGGGGCACCTTCCAATATCGCTACGCTCTTCCGCACGCCGAAGTAACCAAAATAAACGAAAAGAAGGTCGTAGAACCGAAACCGCACGAGGTTTACGGCGTGCCGTTGTAATGCTTGTGCGAAATTTTTGCGTAAATTAATAATCGTTGTTTAAAATAATCTACTATTGTATTTCCGTGAATATTGTAATATGTACTTATCTTACAATGTATAATAAATTACGATTTTTAATAGACACTTTTACATGTTCCTGAATCATGAGAAAAGATTTCGTTGTGTACATAATAGTCGAGGAATAATTTATTTCGTTTTTTTACATTCCATTTGTAATGTGTAGTAAATGTAAATAAAAATAAATATATTTTCAAACGGATTGTGTCGCATAATTTTTGCATAATAAATCGTCGCAATAAATATCATTTAAACGCTTCGTACTTCGAAGTTTGATCTAGAAATGTTAATTGGCTTCCTTTTTGATCGTTGTTGCGAATCCTTGTTCACTATTGAGAACATACAGATAGTTACTTAATAATGGTCGAAAGTTTGAAATAATTGTTAAGAACACAAATCAAACTAGAATTACAAGAGCGGTTATCACGCATTGCTTTTTTGCACATTGTACAGTTAGCCAAATATTATGGTACCGACCTTTCTGATACTGACTTCTCTCGTGAATATGATGACGAGTTAAGCGATGGAGCAAGTGAACATAGTAATCACGACACAACTTCAGAGTTTGAAGTAGAATCAGAAGAAGAAAATCGAAGTGAAATTGATTTTAGTGGGACAACTGCACATTATTGTTATGATCGCAATCGTTACAAGTGGTTTGAGTATTCCCATGCTCCGTCAAGGACAAGAGCTCATCCTTCTACTAGCACGTCAGAAAAATCGTTCAAAATGACTCGACGAGAATTTCCTATTACTCTAGGAAAAGAACTAGAAGAATTAAAACACGATATCATAAAAAAGAAAACTTATTAGCAATTGATTCATTAACGCCAGCTCGAGAATAACAACCTACTGGAAGATACAAAAGATGCCACATGTGACTGAAAAATAGACCATAAGATAAACACTGCCTGTGGTGAATCTGTCATTTACAAAGAGCATTCAGAAGCAATTCTTAAATGCTGTGCATGTTTAGAAAGGTAAAGTATAATTTGTAGAGTCTAAAGCATACCACATAAATTGAAACATTGTATTTTCAAAGTGTGATGAGAAAACATGCTCGTCA
This sequence comes from Chrysina gloriosa, assembly GCA_038088585.1. Classification (NCBI taxonomy): domain Eukaryota; kingdom Metazoa; phylum Arthropoda; class Insecta; order Coleoptera; family Scarabaeidae; genus Chrysina; species Chrysina gloriosa. The sequence goes on along the minus strand of CM076089.1, from coordinate 76,789 downwards.
GAAATTTTGTGTTACAGGTTCTTTAGAAAGGAGTTTTGGAAACTTCGAAACAGACGACAATGATAAAGATACATGATTTTAATATTTTTAGATCTTCTTTTCTATTTATGTCCACTTTCAGTACACTTTTAATAAAGTTCAACTATTACTCAATCAAGGTTTAAGATATATGATTGCTTTAAAACTATATTAACTAAAATTAGAAAAGAGAATGATAATAGCAAACAAAAACTAAATCAAATTGTAGGATGTCAGACACCCCACCATAGTATAAGAGTAACTTAAGAACACGACAGTACTTGAGGGTTATACACAATTTTAAACGAAAATGCTGTCAATTTCCATATGTCAATAATACGTGAGGCAATTTAACAGGAAGATACCAAAACTATTAATTTCAGAACTGATGTTCTAAATTTCAGTAATGTTCATAGTAATTTATTAAAATGACATTTACATTTTTAAGAAGGAAACTTTTGGCTAGGTTTTTGATTCGGGTTTTCCCTAGTCCTTGAACAGAATTGTCAAGGTTTTGACAAAGATTTTTTGATAAAAGGTTTTTCTTTTGGTGTTTTCATAGTTTACATGTTAAATCAGTTATTTATGATATACACTTTTTACAGATCCTATATATCAAGAAATTCTAGTCATTAATAATTTCATTGATAGTTCCCGAATAAAGAACAAATGTTTGTTTACACATTTATCTAGTTATATTTTCACTGATAAAGATGTTCCGAAAACCTTTGTAAACGTTTTCAAAATATAACTATTTTTTTTTTTTTTTTTATCTTATATGATAGATCTCTACCACTAATAGGTCAATAAAACAAGGCTGGTTTGAACGATAGTTATATTTTCAGAACGTTTACATATAAGATAAGTATAAAATGGTCACGATATATATATATATATATATACATTTAAAATATAACTATTATTATAAGATAGTTATTTATTTAAAATTATCGTAATAGTGAAAACTGTCATAGGATAGTTTTTTCTTTTGATATCATAAGTTTTCAAACTACATATTTACCTATTGTAACTTTTAATAGTTTAATCGTTTTAATTGTAAATTTATGAGAAGTATAAATAATAAAAAGTGTATGTATGTATTATGTAACTAAACACTTCCAAGTTTCCAGTTAATGTTGAATTTATAGATTTTAATCAAAGACATATTACACACAATTCTAAACGAAAATGCTGTAGATATAGCATTTACATACGTATTCTTTGGTTAATCTGATTCAAGGGGTATCAATAATGTTTACATCTGCAAACGTCCCTTCTTCCCGTTTCTTACTTCAATAATGACGTTAAGATATTAATTCCGTTGGATTGTTTCGATAGTATCTATTTTTTAAAAGGGAAATCGGCCCTAAACGAAAAAAAGACATATCATACAATTAAGAATTTATTTATTAATAAATTGTAATTAGTGCAGCTTAAAATAGTCGAAATTCATGGAAGAGATAGTACGCGTCGTCAAATAAACCGGGGTCTGTAAGTAAACAGACGCATATTCTCTAATTGATTTTTATGTAATTGGCGTAAAAAATCGACGATTTAATTACTCGTAAGTGAAAACCGAACTTTGAAAATACCCATAGGCATATACGTAGGAGAAGTAAACTCGTTTTTAGAATTCGGTGTAAGGTATAAATAAGGAAATTTTCCCATCAATCTTCAGTACATCATACAGACCTGGCAAGTAAAAAACACAAAAACATGGTAAGCTAATAACGGCTTCGAACGAATACTTTTCTTTTATTAAAAATCTTTCTGTACCGTTTTATTTCAGTTGTCGCTGACAGTCTTTGCTGCTACCATCCTGGCCGTTTGCGCCGATTTCCATCCGTTACCGACATCTATAGAAACGGCACCTTTCCTAGATCTACCTAAACTATACCCAGCTGCGAAGCTTCAGCTTTCATCAGGACCGTATCCTCCGCTAGCGCCATACCCAGCTGCAATTCCGAAAACTAGACCCGTTACACCCGCCATCGTCTACGGACCTCCCGTAGAATTTAAACCGTATCCTCCCGCCGTCGAATTTAAGACGGTGAAACCGGCGAAGCCGATCGTTTCCACTTACATCTACAAACTTCCTCAACCAACGACGCAGGCTCCTCCTGTTAAACCGGCTGTCGAATATGGACCACCTCAACCGTACCCTCCGGCTAAGCCACCGACCGCTCCTCCAACCGCACCCCCAAACCAGTAATTTCCAAATACATCTACGAGATTCCCGTCGCCAAACCATATCCTGCCCCATACCCGGCGCCAGTGCCTACAATCAAGCCAACTCAACCACCGAAAACCTTCAAGCCTAAACCCGTAATTTCCGTATACAGTTACGAAATTCCCGCAGCTCCGTATCCGGCTCCGTATCCGGCCCCGTATCCGGCTCCAGTTCCGGTCACCACGCCGGCTCCCGTATACGGTCCACCTAAGAAGGAAATCGTTCCGGTGAAACCGGTAAAAACGGTATATTCCTATGAAATTCCGGCGATTGAACTTCCAGCAGCGCCCAAAGCGATCGAAATACCCGCCGAAGTATACGGACCACCGACAATCGAAATTCCAAAGAAGAAGCCCGTCGTATCGGTGTACAAATACGAAATCCCCGAAGCACCGAAACCAGCCCCGGTTCCAGTTCCAGCTTTGGTATATGGACCACCGAAGACCGAACCGGTACCGGTACCAAAACCGCATTCGATATATGGAGTTCCTAATTGAATTGTGTGAATATTCATCTATGTGTTATAATTAAAATTGTTTAGGAATACATTTCTATGTACATATGTAGGTTTGTTTATAATAAAAACTTTTTGTTTCGATAATTTCGGAGATATACTTTTTTTTGGGTAAATAGACACATCGCACTATGACACATCGCAATACTATCCGAAATCAAAATTCGGACAATTCCTGAATTAAAGAGGAAAACGAAACGTAAGAACACCTGATTTTACAAAAACATACCGCACGTTTAAAATTGAAATGGTGCTAATTATTTAAGCAGATTTGGGGAGAAAATACAAAACTAACATTTCGGGATGTAGCAATGTGTGGACGTAGAAATTTAATTTTAGCAGAAATACTGGTTGTACAACGTTAGGACTTAAATTTAAAGATGGAAAAACTATTGGGGATTGCAGCCAAGGATGAGTAGAAATAACAGTCTCTCTTTCAGTAACTCTAAGCTTTCGAATTCATTTAATCCTTCATCGGAAAGTTAACCATGAGAGCTGAGAAAGACAGCTTGTCAGCAACCGAGCAGAATGATGTCAAGATCACACCACATCGCAATATATTTAAAATTTAAAGTAAACTTTTTTCTAAGTTAAAATTTTAAGTCTTTTGAAATTTACATGTAATTCATCATGTAATCATTAGGTTAATTTCTAAGTAAATCGAAGTTTTGCACATGTGGACCATGTGGTCGTCGAGGAACATGTTTACTCTCCGATGAAGGATTAAATGAATTCGAAAGCTTAGAGTTACTAAAAGAGAGACTTTTATTTCTACTCATCCTTAGCTGCGATTCCCAATAGTTTTCAAACTTTAAATTTAAGTAGAAATTAAACACTTTTGGAACCGAGAGTAATTAAAATGGCAGTGTTGTCCTTTCAAAGGCAAACGCCTGTAATAAAAAAAAAATGTGCGTTTACAGATTGCAGATTCTCGATGCTTTGCTTATATTGAAGTAAATGCCTTTCAATCACTATAAGCTAAGGGAGTTTTTGTTATATATCGCACTACGTGAGTGCACTACAATTCCAAATCAAAATTCGGACAATTTCTGAATCGTCTTGGATCAACTATCGATACAGTTCGTATTTTTAAGATATATCATAATTAGTCTTACTATATATATATATACTATACTATACTATACTACTTTGGTAAAATAATAAAATGTTCATATAAAAATAAATACAATGAACAAGAACAATGTTATATTTTTCAAACTGTGTTATGAATTTGTTATCGTTTCGCTGGACGTTGTTAACATTTACAAAGAGCTTGTCTAAATATTTTAACGAAACCGGTAGATTATGGTGATTAGTGGTGATGAGTGTGATGATTTAAATATTGAGAATTAAATTCTTAAAATCTATGTATTTTACATTAAAGAAAATTAGAACAAAGAAGTTAAAAGATCGGCTAGGAATAACGAGAAAAATGAAAGAATAGAAGAATTAAGAAACGTGTTAGGAAAGCTGAGACCTGGAAACGAAACTTTAAAAATTCAATACAAAATATAATTCCATCTACTCCCAAGTTAAGAGCCTTGTTTTTCTAGACAAGCAAGTTAAAAGTCTTGTTTCTCCCGACGAGCATGGATTCATGACCAAAACGATCTACTACCACTAATTTGACGTTCGTAACTCAATTTCTTTCTGACAATTTAGATAAAAATAAACAAGTTGACGTCATATACACTGATCTGTCTAAAGCGTTTGATCGAATAGATCGTGCGTTGCTTCTTATGAAACTTGACATGATGAGCTTTTCTAACAAGCTTGTAGCATTTTTTAAGTCTTAGACATTATGTTGCCTTCAAAGGTCACATTTCTGATGACTTTTCTCCTTCATTTGGAGTACCACAAGGAATGAACCTGGGTTCTTTCCTATTCTCGAACTTTGATGATATCAGTGACTGCAAATTTTATAAAACCAGCTATACATTGCCCAAGAATGGTGTACAAACAATAAGTTGACTATGACTGTAACCAAGTGTCAGATTGTAAGCTATATACTAGAAAGTCAAACCCGATTATATACAATTACATTTATGACAACATAATTTCGGACAGAGCAAATTTTATAAGGGAACTGGGCGTTACTTTTGACTGTAGATTAACCTTCGGTGAGCATATCACCAACATTTCTAACTCGATTCCTTGAACAAACTACAAAAATTAAACTACAGTTATGAGTGTTATTTTTAAATAGAAAATGAAAAGACAAAACTGTGTCAAAAAATGCAATGAAAGGCAAAAAATGAAGTAAATACCTACGGGGAATTAGAATTGGATAAAAGAGGCAAATACGAAAAACAAAAAATCAGTGAAACTATGATGATGATGATATTAAAGAGCACATTGAATCCATATCTGTTATGGAATCACATTATCTTAAAGCTCAAATTAAAAGAAAACTTGTGGATGGTAGTTTAACTTTATCTATTTATACCGCTTGTATGTAGATAAATGTAAAGCTTCAGGAAAGGAATAAGCCACATATTATCGTTGCGCAAAACAGTTTAGTCATAAATATATGTAATATTCGGTTTTTTACTCCTAAAAGGGATCAATGCTTCTTGAGTAGGTGTACTTCCTGTAGAAATACGTCATTAGTAGAATCTGTTAAAAAGATGTATGACGTGTTATCATTTAGTAATTACAAAATTATGTACAAACATCATTTAGTAATGTAAATCGGACTGACGCTGTCACTCGCCCGAATTTTATTTATCAATAATAACTTATCAACGATAAGTTATTATTGAGTAATAAAAGTGGAAAGAGTGACAAGGTCGGTCCGATTTACACTGCTTAATCAAACACGTCATCCACCTTTTTAACAATTTTGATCATAAGAGGAAAAGGCTCGTATTAACGATTTAGATCGTCACATGATTAATAAATCAGTATGTCCAGAACAAAAATCCAAGATGTTGTTGATTCTCGAAAAGATGCAAAAGCTTTAGTTGCAGATTATGGCATGCAATCAGTTTTACCTACTCCATGTCCCCAGGCTTCTGGTTTTTATCATGTTAGTAAATCAGCAACTATGAATTTTACCATTTACAATATTAGTGGCAAAAGAGGAATGCGTTATGTATGGAATGAAACTGTAGGAAAAAGTACCAATAAAAAGTAGTATTAGCACTTGGAAAGAAATCTGGAAATCCATATGCAACAGAACGATATCTTTGATATAAAAATTAAGTTCTTACATAGGCATAGGAGCAAACTTTTCAACTTCAGTTCTGATGGAGACCGGATCCAAATCAAAATTTTCAAAGTCGAAAAGCAGTATCCTGTCAGCATTTTGTATAAAAATGAATTTGAACAGGAGACCTTTCGAGAAATTTCACTGACGCGCTCAAAATGCAATTTCCTAATATTTTAGAAATTTTCAGATAACCGCTAAAACAATCTTATAATGAAAAACTTGGATGGACTTACGAGGTTATGCAAAATAAAATGAATAAAACCGAATTATCATTCCTTTTATGCAAATTTACGTATTTCAAATGTTGAATAAAATTATAATTGCCTTCCCTCCAAATGTATTTCTTATTAAGAGAAAATCTTTTTTTATTGGAATATAAAAGTTTTTCTGTAATGTTTTAATTGTTTCGTTTTGAATCACAACTAAAAAATCTATTTATGTACACAAATGCGTTACTACCTTAAATCATAAATATTATATTTAATTCAAATTGAATTACTTCTTTATTGCACTTTTAATTACATAGTTACACATCTTTATAAATTTCCGATACTTAACGAATTTGAAACGTTATTTCTAATAAATTACGCACAAATTAAAAACACCTTTCAGTAATTTACAAGTTGCATTTCCTTAAAGTTAATAATTTTGAAGTTATGATAGTATTGCACTCATAGTGCGGTATGATATAATGGGAGGTAAGGGACAAGCATAGCAAAAATTCCATCAACAGATGTACAATCTAAATGAATGCACACGGAACAGAGTGCGATAACAACGTTTACGGATAATTTTCTTAAAATCTATGCGTCACGTCTTACTTAGACCTATCAAATAGATAATAATAAATTGACCAGGTCCAATCTTATAGCTGCTTAATGAAGGTACGGTACTAAGAAAGTTAATGAATGATTCAGGTATTGCACCTTAATTGCACTTACATTTCTAATCCCGTAATTACCCTAGACTAAGTGATAAGTAATGATTTCTTGGGTTTCATTCATTGTAACTTGATAATATCATGAGTGTACCATTTGGAATTTCCTAAGCTCGCTTTCATTTGTTAAAGCTTACTATAAGACATTAGCCTAAAGCGACGACGGAAGGCTTCAAATATTACTCCAGGAAATCATTCACATTCAGTGTGGTGAGGATTCCAGTGCAAAATCATGGCTGTAAGTATTGCGTTTTGAATCTTTCGTGTATAGATATAGTTGAATATTCATATCAATCCTTAACAATTTTAACGGTTAGTTGAATTTTATAAATAATTCGTGATTAGATGATTTTCATTGAATAGAAAAAATCAACGTTAATAGTGACTTGGAAAGGGAGCTACCGAAAGCGAAGCTCAGGACAAGTTATTTCCGAAACGAATTTATCTTTTTTATATTTGAAGGAATTTTTATTCAAGTCAAGTCAGCTATTTTTTTATCTTATTGTTAGGCAAAATATATCCATACCTATAGTTGGGGTGCGTATAGGTTAGAATCAATTCGGTAGAATCTTTAAAAACCTCAGCCTCACTTCTTACTTGTAATGTTTTGTTTCTGTTAACAACATTATTGTTTGGTATATTATTCCCTTGATATTACTGGAAAAAGTCTGTTACAATGAAATATTTGCGTTGAAGTTGATAAAATTCCATTTCTTTTATGGTAAGTGTTAGAATACAAACGAGGTCAACATTTTTGAACGGCAACCCCTAAAGTTATATAGAATGGAAGTGCGAATATACACCCATAATCTAAACTTAGAATGTTTTGATTCTTTTTTAAGTGGGCGCAACGTTGAGGGAAAATAACTTTTTCGGTTGGGACCAAGTTGAGAGGGACCATATTTTGGGAAAAAAAAATCAAAAACATAATAAGTAATATATAAATATAATAATCACGTTTTTTAGTTGTTTTATTACGATTTTCTACTTCTTGTTCTGTACTTGTTCTTGTTATTACATTATCTTCTATTTTTTGTATGTGGCTACATAAAATATCCTACCTGCTTCCGGCTAGAAATTTTTCAAAATAATTTTGCCATCTTCTGATTATTCTTTGCGCTTTGTTTACTAATTCATCCTCTACATTTCTGATGTACGGCCATTGCTTTAATATGCTCCTCCTAGATGAAGTGATTTTATCTCCACTTTTTGGTATTGTTACACAATCTCGTTTAATTTGTTCTTATTGCACTTCCTCTACTTATTTCTACATACTATTTTCTCAACTAGGTCATCTATCTACGTTTTTTTTGCTATTTACACCAATCTGTTTCGTTCGTCTCGTCGGCCTTATCAATTATGTTATTTTTTTGCAATTCTTCCTCGTACCCATCCTTGTCTCTCCCTTGCTTCTGTTTAATTTGTCGGTATTACACTATTTACGTATAATATTGCGTTGTCGTTATTTTTACATATTTATTCTGGTGGTACTCCTCGTCTTTCTCTTCTTTCAATCTTCTTTCTATTCCTTTCTTCCATTTATTCTCCTTCTTCGTTTCTGATGTATAGCTATGGCTTTAATATATGCTCCTCCTATTTTCTTATCTCTTGATAAAATAATCTCAGCTCCTCTTTTGGTATCGTTTCACAATCTCGTTTAATGTATCCTTATTGCACTTCCTCTACTTCTTTCTACATATTACTTTTATCTATTCTTGCGTTTTGTGCCATTTACACTAACCAGATTCTTTTGTATTGCTGGCCTTATCAATTATGCTTTTTTTTTCCAATTCTTCATCGTACCAATCCACTCTCTCTCCTGTTTGATTTATGGGTATTGCTATATTTACGAGTAATATTACATTCTTGTTATGTTTACAACATTCTTCTGCTTTCACTCTTCCCTTTAGTCTTCTTTTAATCTTCGTTCTATAAATTTCTTCAATTTCTTCGTCCTCTTCATTTCTGATGTATGGTTATGGTTTTAATATGCACCTTCCCTTTTTTATCTCTTGACAAAGTAATTGTATCTCCTCTTTTTCATATCGTTTCACAATTTCGTTCAATTTATCCTTATTACACTCCCTCTACTTGTTTCTACATATTATTTTCTGAGTTAGATCATCTATTTATGGCTTTTGTGCCACTTACACTAACCTGGTTCGTTTGTCCTCTTGTCTTCATCGATTATGCCAGTTTTTTTAGATTCTTCATTGTACCAATCCACGCTTTTCCTCTCTCTTTCTTCTGTTTCATTTGTTGACATTGCTGTATTTACGTGTAATATTAGGTAGGTTCCAATTATTTTTACATATGTATTTCACCTGGTTCAACTTCTTGTCTTTGTAACGTCTAATCTTTCCTTTTATTCCTTCTTTCTTTTTTTTATATTTTCGCGTGTTAATTTTCCGGGTTGAAATGTTTCGTTATTTATCTTCCTGGTTTATAATTACCTTTGCTGTCTAATCTCATCCTGTATATGGATTTTACTTAATAGTGGTCCGAATTGTACTCTACTTCTCTTATATTTATTGCTTATTCCTGTCATTTGTGTCTTATTTCTATTATTACACGGTGGATTTGATTTATTGTCTTTTCTCGTCGTTACAAAGTTCCCTTTTTTGGAAAACGATTCCCGAAGCACTCCAATTATTCTGAAATGATTGATAACGTGCTGCTTCTTGCTGTAAAATCAGTTCGATTAACAAAAATCGACAGCATACGCAATGAAACGTAAAAAACGAAGAAATAGCATATAACAGAATCAAAAAAGTCCAATTTATCTAATAATTACATGATAGTTCTCTACCACAAATTAGGTCAATTAAACGAGAGTGATTGAAATAATAGTTATATTTTTCCAAATTACAAATTACTTGACATTTATACTAAAATTTGATTACAGGTCTCGTACGTCGTCTTCGTACTCTTATTCGCTTTACTGTACATCGACGTTTCATCTGCAAGACGATACCAAACGCTAGTAAAATCGGAATTTCCTTTAGATAATTTCGAACAAATCGATAGAAGAGGAAGTCTTTATCGTGTACCCTTACTACCCGCAGAAGAAGAAGTCAGAGCTCCAGATTCCGAATACGGTTTGAAAGTTATCAAAGTAAATCGAAAACCAGTCGATGCGGAGCACAAAACAGTTCCATCTCGAGAAAATAATGATTTCACGAACGCACAAAAATACAGGGAACCAGTCAAGGCTCGATTTACCTATAAGACTCCGGATAGTTTAAAGAAAGACGTTAAGGCTGTCGATGAAGGCAATAAGTTACCGCGTACTGAAATAAAACACACGTCTAGTCCTACGAACATTAAACCCGATATATTATCGCAAAAGAAAGCGGAAACTACGAAACCGGACGAAGAATTAGCGAATTCTGCGGCTAACGCGTCAAGTCCATCGAACGGCGTGAGCTCTTCGAGTAAAGGGGAACAGGAGAAAAAGGACGCTTCCATTCCGGAAGTGCATCTTCCGCAATTTCCGGGATATTTACCTCATCACCCTTACGAAAACGTCTTCTACCCGCATATCGCGAGCAACTATAATTTACTGAAGCACATCTACGATCGTTTCTTGGTGGGCGGTGAATTTCCTCTGGTGCACGATCATTTCCGACCGCATCGGTTTGGATCTTCGCCGAATATCGTGAATATCTATTACGATAAGAGATACATGCAGAACGCTCCCGGAAGTCACCATTTCATCCACACCGTTCCGGTAAAGACCGTCGATCATATTCCCCGGTACATACCTCAACAATTACCGCTGGTACATCCCGGTTTCGTGTATACGGATCAACCTCGTTTGGATCACCACCTCGTCCCGGACGTACATCAACAACCGATCGCTTATGTACTCCATCCGGAAGCGCAGCAGTTGGAGTTGAAGGAACCGTTAGAATTTCAGGCGACTCAATTCGATCTGGACGGGGAAAAGGAATTCATCGAGAAATATTTCCTACCTAAACAGGAAACGGTTGTGAAATTCCAAGAGAAAATAATCCCGCAAGAGGTATACGGACTTCCGGATACCAATCATCACGCCGAGTTCGCCCCCGTTTGCGTATCAAATTGTCCTCCTCACGTCGCCGCAGGATTTCAGTTTGGTATTCCAATTCCGAAGGTATCCAAAGAAAACTTACCCACATCCTACGACGTTCCCCTTTACTAAAGTGATTTAACCATTTATTAATTAATTTCTTTATTTCCTAGTGTATCCACGTAGAAATATTTAATTATTTTAGTTCGTATTTAATTTCTTTTAAATAAATTAAGTGCAAAACGTGTTCATCTTTTTATTACTTCTTTGCTCGAAGAATTTAACATTTGGGATGACAGTCCCACGCTATAAAACGCTCTTCATATTACCAGAATAAAAATATATCTTCCCATTATAGTAACGAAGCAGATTAATGAATGCGTTCACACCGCAGTTGCGACCTTTAGTATAAAGGTTATTTGCCAGTTTAAACGTTTCAGTTTTATTAGAAAACTTGCGATATAAGATATGTTACGAATAAGATAGATATGTTATATTGTACACTCATGGAAACTCTAAATGTCCGCCCCAAAGCGCACACGCCCCGATTGTCACAATCTAAACGGCCGTCCCAAAATCGTCTATCTGCTAAGTTACTATCGGTTGGTGAATAAAGAAATTCTTTCTGAAAACAACAATGAAGTGATATAACAAAAATAAACAACAGATTGACGAAACTATAACTACATAAAGTAAATATAATAATTATAAGACCTAAATAACATTTTAATTACAATACAGTACACAAATTACTGTGAGATTGGCCTCTCCTTCTTTTTAAATTTATCTTCTTTACTGTTAATATACACGAATCTACATACACCGTTCTATTAAAGCGAATGTTGGTAAATTTATTAGAGATATTCTTAAACTTAAGACTGTTTAGAATCTTACTTTTACATCATTTATCACTACATTAATGAAATGATTTTTCTCATTAAAATTAGTATTTATTAAACTTAAAGTTTTCTAGATACGAAAACTTCGTATTGTATGGCATACTTTTTAATATACACCAAAGTTATTTGCAGATGTGAATTACTTATATTCCACATTTTAATTAAATTATTTTGCGTAGTAGTTCAATTACGGAAACCGAAATTCTAATTATATTTCGTTCTTCATAAATAATAACATGTCACAAAATTCTTTTTATAACACACACTAAATAATAACATTTTCTACTTTAAACAACTATTTCGTACAGACCAATCGATAGTAACCTCGCAGGTTTTGAGAAGGGCGTTTAGATTGTGACAATCGGACATTTAGAGTTTCCATGAACGTACAAACACACCTGTCACGCACATGCTATATAACAATCTTTGACAGAACATAGTTTAGCCCAAGATAAATTAAACTTTCTTTACACTACCCCGCTGTTAAGACGTCGTGGTCGAAAGTCGAGTTTGAAAAATCCTGTTATGAAGAGCTTTAAAGTTGAGTGTCGTGACTTGCAGAATTGTCTGGGAATAAAAATTGGTGTACAATAAAGTCGGGGTGATGTTTTGAGAATTCTATTTTGGAATTGATGGTGTTTAGTGTTATATATTTTTTTAAGAAAACACGTCGCGCTGAATCACCGTGTCTAAATTTCCATTATTTATTCGTAAAGTAACGCCGTCTGTAAATAATAAGCACAAAGAAAATTATCTTGAAAACGAAAAACGAACAGGCGAATTCTTTTCGAATTGCTGAAACGAACGACATTTAATGTTAAGATCTTACTAAAACGACTTTCGTCGCTGCTTATCCTAGCAAATGCATATTAATCCATGATAAAGTAATTAGATTTTGTCGGAAGTTGATGAAGATTGTGAATCGCAGATGTTTTTTTTTTCGTTTTCAATCGACGAAGTAATTATTCCTAAACAAAAAATCGGAAGTGTTGAAGTCACTCAGCAATTTCATAGTGCTATTTGAAAATGTAAAGAGGAAGCTCATTCTGTCCTATAAATCAGATGCTTTGAATGCAACTTCGTATATTGTACATCGCTAACTATGTTTGTTTACTTTTATTGTTTATTTTTCTTATTGTTGCTTTTTTCTTAGCATTTCTTTGAATCTTTTGTATCCAAGGTTAAGTTGTAAAGCAGTATTTTTCTTCGCCTTGGGATTGTAGCCTTTTTTTCTTTATTTATGTCACTATGTTACTTTTAGATTACATTTATACGTTACATATTCCTCTTGTTTCTTGTATATTTAAAGCTACCATAAAGTCTTGATTATTATTATTATTATTAATTGTATAGGAAATTCCAATGCTCGACATTTCTTTCTGTTCTGCATACTATTAATGAAAGTCTTTATTAATTTTAATACTAAATCGTATATGTATTACAAAATATTTTTGTTTTTGTAGATGCTAATCACAATTGTTGCACACAAAATTCCACTTTTTGCGTGTTGCTTTGATCAACTCCGCGGATTCCGAATCTGCTTTCCAGATTTGGGTGTCAGGGGCATAGTTTCTGATTTAACACGCGCTTAAAATTTTGAAAAAAAGGGGATTTTTCGCAATTGCTTACAACTTAAAAGTGTGTCTTGAGTCAAATACATATAGGCAGAGTTAAAAAGAAAGACGAATTTAAAACTATTAATTAGTTGTAAACGGTACAAAGTGTAGCAGTTGTGTCAAAAACTAAAAACTGAAAGAAATACAATGTGTATCCACATTTTCGTCGTTCTATGAAGTGAACAAATAAAGAATTGCGTAGCCAATTTCGTAAAAATATAAAACTAAAAATGACAAACCAAATAAAGTGCAATAACAAAATAAAATCGGGTGCAAACAAAATATAAACAAAATTTAAAAAAATGAATGTATATATGGGACAAAACAATAAAATGAAATAAAACAGAATATAAAATAAGACTAGGCTAACGTAAATAGTACCTACGCGGCCTACACTTTCCAGCTAGATAAAAAGTAAAGTAAATATAGAAATGATCAGGCGATTGTAGAACAAGACACTTTGCTTAATAATTCGTACTTGCTGTCATGTCTTTAATTTCGTTATTTAGTGACTTGAACGTCCCTCAAGCGTTAGCTAAAGATCATAACTCGATCATAATTTCACCATTGATAATAACCGTACGTACATGCAAAGAAAATATTCGACGAGCAACGATTTACAACATTTCGCGAAAGATTCCTCCTCGAACGCGATATGTTATGACAGCTAAATGAGACCACGGTAATCGGCCGTAATATTCGAGATTAATAGCTTCTCCCATTATTGCACAACTTGCGGTAAAGATACTCATGCATATTGGTTTGTGCGCAAGTGTTCGAAAGTAATTCTTGCAGCACGGGTATCATTCTAACGTCCGTTTATCTGGCATTTTTACCGTCCACCGTTCCTGACAAGCTACTGGTATTTAATAAAATTACTTGTCCGGTAACCTCTCTGTCCGTGGACAATAGTTTATCCGACGATTTTGTTAGAATTGCCTTCGTAATTTTGCCGTTTTAGATTTAATTAAATATTTACTCCTAAAACAGATTATTTAGCAAATCGTTGTTCTTGCTTAAAGGTATTTATTCTTCCTCTTCAGTCGTAGCTTGTGGTTAGAAGCTAGATCGTTGTTACATATTTATATATAAAGCGAATGAATTAATCAAAGAAGTCGAAGCCCTTTTTAACAGGAAACTTTGGATATACTGCTAGAATTAGGGGTACCACCTAGTTCAAGTGCCTTTCCAAGATCAGACGAAAAATTATACAAGTTCCTGGTTTATTTGTGACCTATCCTAAAGGAGTGCACGAATGAATTAAATACAATCAGGCAAAGAAGGAATGATTGCGGACGAAGAATGCACTCTCACAGATGATGAAGACACTTCTTCAGATGAATAATTATTTGTTACATCATTAGGTGAATACAAAATTATTGAATTTTGTTTTTACGGTATTTCATAAAAAGCTAACTACTACTCATAATGTCCTCGGTAACGCCTAAATAATATGCACTGTGCAATATGACCCCGTTTCAAAGTTCAATTGATTTTGGCCAGCTAGATTGTCCAAAAATGTGTAACGAGGCAAACATCTTCAAACCGTACCGAGATGAGGAGTTTAAGCGTCGGTAAGACTACATCAGAGTCCTTACAATCACTATCAATTAAACAAAAATAATCAATTTTGCAAACTAATAGGAGCAAAATCAGCAAGTTCAAAGATAATTACATATAGAGAAACTAGCATTTCAAAGTACATGTTCGTTTCGGTTTTGTCCGTGATTAATTATAATCTCTCATACCCCACAATTATAGACATCTTTTTTTCGTATTATTCCGATGAATCCTAAGACGGATAGGAATTTCTCAAGAAATTTTAATGGTCTATCATGTAAGATTAACGAATGTAACAATACGATTCACAATGCAATAGTATTATTTGCATAACGATTTCCTAATTCCTATGTCATTGTTATTATTCATTTCAATTTTGGATGATTCTATTATCTTCCGAGGGAATGAAGAATTAGCTTTAATTCGATAGGCAGAAACATCTCATTAATTTCGGCATCAACAGCAATTTCGACGTTCCTCTTTTTCGTATATGTCTTCGTTATACTTTACGTAACTTGAAAGTTAGTTGCGCGGTTCGAATTAAGGTATTTCAGGGTCGATGGAATTTTTTCATGAATTTGGACATTGTTCAAGTTCAACAGTTTCCCCCTTTTTGTTTCAAATGATATGATAAGAAAAGACACTAACTACTAACTTTAATTATTGACGAGACTTGTGCACTTTGACCGAACGGAAAACTAAGTAATAATAATAATCCCTCATTTTTTTTAAAGATAATGGCGATCAACAATGTTTTTGAAATATGGCCAACAATACATTCTTCATTTACAATATAGTACATGTATACAAAGAAAATAAAAGGTGTAATACTCGTAAACGCATACAAATTATGCACTATGTCAATAGATTATAGTAAAAGAACGTATTACATTAAACAAGAAAACATCAATGGAGAAAATAAAAATTGAAATAGATAAAAGAATAAATACTTTATCTGTACGTTAAATAATATGAAATATTATACACATTTTCACGAAATAAATAAAATTAATGGCAAACATATATTTTCACTAGGAAAATCCAAAGAATTCTTCAATGCTGTAAATCATCCTCTCAAATCTTCTTTTATAATCTGTTTAAATATTTTGAACGTAGGCAGGGTTTTAGTTTGAAGTGTTAGTTCTTATTGCGGGTTCCATATTGATATTCTCCTCTCTCTGAATTTTTCTTTATTTTTATAAGCAAGACATAAACTTTCCTATATATACAGTGATGGCGTTGTCAAAATTTTAAGTTCTCTAAGATTGATTTAAGGATTTTAGCAACATAATCTCAAGCCGAATTCCTTTTATAGTCATAATTTCAATAATTATAGTGCAAAACATAAATCTCCTATACCTTGCTAAAATTATTCGTTTCTTATCAGTTAAAAAAATTAGAGGACATCGAGATGTACAGCTTCCAATAGTTTCTGGAAGTAGTTTAGACCAACTGCGTTTTCGAGCCGGTTGCGGTTTTTTTTTTTTTGTAGTTATTGCAATGTTTGGTATTTAAATCCTAGCTTTCGAAAAATAATGTCCAATGAGGAAAATCCGGGCGTTGTATCTTAAAACAGCATCATATTGTACAGCTGAATACACTGAATTGTGAAATGTATATGGCTACCTTGGCATCATATGACTAGATTTATCTTTTATTCACTCTAGAAGCTAGATGTATTCTTTTGCATGCTATTTACCCTCTATTAGTATCCATTGCATGGTTTTGATTTTCATATCACGAGAATCCTAAGATTAGGACAATATAATTTCCTTATTGTTACACCAATCGTGCCAGTACTAGGACACATCAGTCTTATTTAAATTCAATTTCTTGCGTCACTTAAAATGACATTTCGACATTCGTTTACCGATCGCGTTTTAATTTCCACAAACTGGAGATGGTATTTACATTGAGTGTTGTCCGAAGCTGGGCTTCGTTTAAGTTTTAGAGATTTTAAGGTTGGAAAAGCTTTCAGCAGTTTTAGTACAATGCGTATTCTTTTTATTTGTTTATTTATTTATTTATTTAGAAAAAGAAACTGCTATTTATATAATCTAATTATAAACAATTTCAACAACGTACCAAGGTGCTAGCATTTTTCACATGTATATTTATAAATTAATTGTTTAAAATTATTTATACTATCGCTATGCTTAATTAAATCTACAAAACTTATTGGTCAGATTCATGTATTAGGCGATGTATTTGCTCGTTCAAGTTTCTATAATTGAAGACATCACGAAAGCTTACGATAATTAAACGTAATACTTAGATACTTGAATGGCGAGATTTGCTTGGTGTTATTCTATGAATGTTTTGTATTATCTTATGATTGACGTTCCTTTAGTAATTTTCGAAAAGGATGTCAATCGACAAATCAAATTTCGTTAACAACTTAATTGCGTGTTTAAAGATAGTGACTGAGGCAATTACCATTCGGGATTCAAGATTCTAAAAGAAGGCGTTTGTGATTATGCTCTCTGTTAAGATGGTAAAAATAAAAGCAGCATTAATAACACAAAACCAGGCAGACGTTTCTGCTAGTAATATAAAAATCCACTTCTAGAGGTCACAAGTGACGAAATTTTTGCGAAACCAAAAAGTTATAACCAGAAAATTTAGGAAATCGACCTGTCAGCACGCACATGTGGACACGCATACGAAATCGATTTAATACAAAATTCGTGAAATATCAAATCGCCAAATCGGATTCGAAGAAAAAAAGGAATATAATAAGAAATAATTACACGAATCGGCTCAGACCGCTCGCAAAAATGTGGATGAAACGTTCAAGTACGCTATGTAATTATCATTTCACGGTTGTTCACGATCCTCGTCCATTTCTTTTCTGCTAGCGGTAATTTTAAACAATGAATATTGATTTATAAACAAGGTAACATTTAAATCGCGTACCCCACGAACGAAATTGCAACGCCGATCGACGACGTAAAGATCTGGGAGGTTACAATATTGTGTGCTCTTCATTTTCATAATCGGAATCAAGGAAGGGATCCTCTCGTCTCCTAAGATGTATGTATATATATAAAGAGGATTGGATGCCATCGAGCATTAAGTCAAATCGTTCGAAATAAATCGGAACAAAATGAAACTGGTACGTAAGTCGCCTTTTCCAAAAAGTGATTGATAATATATTCTTGAAGTAGTTTTACAGTGATAAATATATGCGTAAATAGTGATAATTTGGTGGTTGTTTAGGAAATAATGCAAGTTCTTGAGGAAATACATTGATATTATGCCTTCTTTAACATTGTGATCACGATCGATGCTACCCTTATACGTTTCGGTGCTCATTTAATTTTTCTCCAAACATTTCAGGCCTTCGCAATTCTTTGCTTCTACATTCTCGCCGCATCAGCCCAGCGGTATTATCCCTACAACACCAACTTGAATTTCGTACCGATCGTCAGATACCAATACGATCCAAATCCCGACGGATCTTATACTTACAGGTGATTACCACTCTTCAGAAAAAAAAAAAAACTGAAATCAACGAATCGTACAATATTTTCTAGCTATGAAACCGGTAACGGAATCGTCGCCGATGAACGTGGATACTTGAAGGGGATCGGTTCCGTGAACGATGCCCAAGTTAAGGAAGGATCTTTCGCTTACACGGGACCGGACGGCGTGCGATATTCTACGCGTTACGTCGCGGACGAGAACGGTTATAGGCCGGAGGGAGCGCATTTACCGACGCCTCCGCCAATTCCGAGTGCCATCCAGAGATCTTTGGCTTTCAACGCCGCTTATCCGCAATACGAAGACGGTCGATACTACGGGAAATGAGGGCGAAAAATCGAAAAGTAAGCCTGTATTCGAGCAGACTGTTCAATTACTAGTTAAAACGACGTTATGCGCATTGTACATATGATATAGAGTTATTTTATTTTTGTAATACTTACGATTAATGATGTCCCAGTTTTTATCTTTTATAAATAGTTTACGTAACGTAGGATGTAACTGTTGTATCGTAATTGTGTAATGTTAACGCTTGTTTATCAATAAAAATAACCTGCAAGTTCGTAAACATTGTTTTCTATTTGATTTATGGTATGTAGTACTATTAATTTTATTCAATATTATTTTGGTTTTTATGATCGAAAATGTTGATTTTTCATATTGCACTGAATAGACAATTACAAGACCAAGAAAGAAAAAACAAATATGCTTTAACTTTATGACGCAGTTAATTGAATTATTTTAGAGAGTAACAATGAACTCTATGTGAATAAAAAACGAGAATCGTCGATCGCGCTAGCAGACGTAATTAATTTGAAACGCGATCGAGGTAACGATTATTCAAAATGAAACTTAACATTCACTATATTACGAATTTCCATTAATTTCTCATCAGAGTGAAAGTTAAATATAGTTTTTAACACGCTACAAGTATGTACTGTGATAAACATTAAAATGACTTGTCTAGGACATGTGTTTCAATATTAAAGAGAATCAAGTTCGTAAATTTTGTTGAAAGTAATTTATATAATAATAATACTAATAATAATTTTTATTTCAGTAAACTCTATATATATCTCCTATCTTCTATTGAGCAACAGTTTTCTCCAACAAGTGCGGTTTAATTTAAGGAAAAAAACACTGTATTTGTGTATTTATTTCAACGCATCTGGAAGATTATTGAATAGCTTGTATCCTAAACAAATATGTTGAAACTTCAGAAAAAATTAATATGTTTTAAATTAGACGAAATTCTGTGTAATGATGTTTTCGAAGGTACAGAATACGATTTTGACGTCAAAACTCGTGAAATTTGCTTCGTTTGGGTGTTAGAGCGTACCAAAACGATTCGTCCAGAACCACTTTTCACTTTCCCATTGAATATTTCCTCAATTAATCGTCCTTCGTACCTGAAATTATTATATCCGTAATCTGCACGAGAAGATCTATAATTTGACGTGTAATAAGTCGTACTTCCGACCATTTCGATTTTCTTCCAAATTTCAAAGGGCATTTAAGAAAAAATGAACATCTTCTAAATTAGACGAAATTCTGTCTATAGATGTTGTCGAAGGTGTAGAATACGATTTTAACGTCAAAACTCGTGAAATTTGCTTCGTTCGGGTGTTAGAACGTACAAGAGCGATTCGTCAAGAACCACTTTTCACTTTCTCATCGAATATTTCCCTAATTAGTTATCTATCGTATCGGAAATTATTTTATCCGTAATCTGCACGGGAAGAACTTTAATTTGCTGTGTAATAAGTCGTATTTCCGACCATTTCGATTTTCCTCCAAATTTCAAAGGGGTACCCCTTTGGAATTTAAGAAAAAAATGAATATCTTCTAAATTAGACGAAATTCTGTCTATAGATGTTTTCGAAGGTGTAGAATACGATTTTGACGTCAAAACTCGTGAAATTTGCTTCGTTTGGATGTTAGAGTGTACCAAAGCGATTCGTCAAGAACCACTCTTCACTTTCTTATTGAATATTTCCTCAATTAATCGTCTGTCGTACCGGAAATTATTTTATCCCTAATCTGCATGGAAAGAGCTTTAATTTGATATGTAATAAGTCGTATTTCCGACCATTTCGATTTTCCTCCAAATTTCAAAGGGAATTTAAGAAAAAATTGTTGTTCTAAATTAGACGAAATTCTGCGTACAGATGTTGTTGAAGGTGTAGAATACGAATTTGAACTTGAAAGTCTTTTTGGAAGATTCGTAAAACTGCAAATCATATTTATATTAGACGCAATACTCTCTTCTGCAGAATAGAAACCCTTTCATAACCCGATGAGGGGCCCCAGAAGATAATTCCGGATCTCAATCTCGAATAAAAGAAGGAGCATAGTATAAGGTTACATACAACACATACGTTTTGGATTTCGTAGTGCATAGTAACTTCGGCTGAGTTGGTTACATAGATAATCGATATGACATGTGTGTTTGAGATGATCATCAAACATAATACCTAATATACCTTAGGAATTTAATGTTATATCGGGCAAATTAGATTGAATACGGTTATAAATAGAAATTACTTTTGTTTCTTCGAAATTTATATTTTTTATTTATATTTCTATTGAATTGTGTCCACTGACAGATACTGTTTATTGTAATTTGTACCGTTTGAGAGATTTCTAATGTGTTTTTCACCTGCAATAATAATATTTATAGGATCGGCATATAAAATTACATTTTTATTATTTGCAATGCAATTTAGTAAGTGATTTATATACAGTAGGAACAACAATGGACTTAAAATAGATCCTTGCGGTATGCCTATATTAATATCCAAAAGAGATGATATAGTATTATTACAGGAAAACTGTTCTGGCTCTGACCTTATTGTTGGAAATTTTTATAAAATTATCACTACAATTTCTTTGTTTGGTCTACAGTACTTGTTAATGAAAAGTCTTATGCGATCTATATAATGAATTTTGATAAAATGATATTGAGCACTTAGATCTCCGAGCAATTGGAGTTTGTTCCAAATCTCAATGACATCAGGTGTTATCCACTGGGTATTGTTTTTGTTATTTTCATCTTGTTAGGATTTGACTAAAGGAAAACAAATGTCCAAGTAGTAGAAGAATAGATTTAAATACTGAGAAGAGGCTTTATTAGGACAATTGTATTCATAAACAGTTAACTATGATTCTTGTTCTAGCATAATCAAAAAGGAGCTGAAATTATTATTTTCAGTTAGTTTGTGCCGATATTGATAGTTACTTTTCTTAAAGTTTGATCTGATCTTGACAATTTGTGCTGAATGATCTGATACAACAAATTATTTTACACATTTAATATTTCTAATAACATTCTCGCCACTCTTTGGGCAGACTTTTGTTTATCCTTTAAATAAATGCCTGAAATAAGTATGATTTTTATAAAATTTTGATTTTCCAAATTTCCCTTTCTTTTGTTTCTCTGGAAAGTTTCGACTGGAATCCGACAGAAATAACTTAAAATGATTTATAACTCGCCCTACTTGTCTGTAAAGCATTCCTCTGTCAAAAATCTGTTTCTTAAAAATTTCTATTGATCCTCCGTTAATTTTCCTTTCGTCGTTTTCCAAAATTGTATACCTAAAATAATGTCATTTTTAAGTAATTGTAAACAATTTTCAAAGCGTGGTAACATTTCGAATACAAAATAACTTTTTTCCATGACTCTCACAAATTTAAAATTATCATCTACGCGATGGCTATTTTTCCGATTTGCTAACTCACAAAGCATCAATTTAACATTGATCTTCCTACTCCATATTTACAATACATATTTTGGCGTTATCGACGTGCCCGAGGGCAACACTAAACAATGGAAGCAATCATTGTAATTACGGAATTCATTATAAAGGGAAAATGTCAACGACATAAATATAAATGGAGACGGGATTTACGCCCAAATTCCTAGGAAAGATCGATGGGAGGAAGAATAGATAGAGAATGCGTAAAAAATTTTAACGTTTTAATCATGGCAGTATAAATCGTAATTGGCTAATTGGAGATAATGGATGATCGATGTAATTTACGTTAATTATAGTTCTGTGCTTACCAAATTTGGCAACATATAATTTTATCAATTGAATTAATATTTACGATCATACCACCAATACATGTGGGAGTTGTGCATATTACAGAAATATTAAAATATTATTTTCATATTGGTCTCTTGTACTCGCAATAAAAATAAGACCAAAGTGCATAACGGTGATTCATCGAGAATTAATTGGCAGCGCTAATTACGTACTCTATTAGATCTGTTCAATATCCTGGACGATTCCGTGCGCTCTTTATGAATTATTAATATTATATCTTGCACATCCTTGCCCTTTCAGGCAAGCATGCTCGTAAGTCATAAAGCGGAATGAGGTGAGAACCGCGCGGCGGTATATGTAAATCATATCGCATGCAGACGGCGATCTCGCGGAATTTTCTCGCCGATCCGATATTTATCGCGCGTTTCTAGAATATCCGAGTTATAATTGAAAGTTATTTGAATCGATAGGAATTCGCTCGAAATGTACGAGCTATAAATGTTAAGATGCCCTCCTAGTACCATCCTTTCTTTCTTTTTTGCGTAACGTATTGTTGGGATCGGTTAATTTGACGCGCATTCCATTTAAGTTCTTAAATTAACACCGACGGCAAATGAGATAGGATTGGTACAATGCAAGTGGTACAATTGTTACTTTTTCTTTTTAGCCTTAGTTACTCATATAGATTTGCCAAAAATATGTTTCGAATTTCTACATTCTTGAATGACTCCCGCGGTGGTTTTTCTTGCTTATTTAGGGTCGCATCGATCTCAGGATCGTTTATTAATTCTCGAATCTGAGGACTAACGAATATGCCTTTCTTGATTATTGCGTCACTGACCTGTGGATATTTGTTTTTTAGAAAGCTAAAGTCGTCGTCGCTTACGTACATTCGTTTACCAAAATTTTATATTAATCCAACTTCAATAATAGTAATAATAAAAATAGTAATAATCATAAACACAGAAAACGGTGGAGAGAACTATATGGAAAATAGGAAACTTGACACCATCCAAGCCTTACACCGAAAGGTAGATAGAGGAATATGATTAAGAAGAAGATATCCGGATTCTGTGGTTTCGGCTCAATTACCTCATACTTATTTCCTAATTCTTTCGTTACTGTATTTAGTAATTTCTCCTTACTACAATTGACTATAACATCACCATTACTAATGTTTCTAAATACATCCACACCAACTGTAAGTTTGTTTAGGTCAATTTTATCCTTCATCCCTTTTTGTGTTTCCTGACACTTTTGTTTTTCATTATTCGGCTTAACGATAATAATTAATGTGTAGAGGTAGCAGGTAGACTTTTTTGGGATTCACCAGAGAATGACTGACGACCCGTTTTGTTGCCGGAACCAGCTGTCTCCTTGACGATTATTTTTTTAATATAATGATTGTGTCTATGTCTGCTGTTACATTCGCACTAGAAACAGCATATAATTATCTTATAGATTTTTCTACTTAGTTATGATAGAAGCCGTAAACGTTGAACAAAAAGCAATGATACTTTAACCGCCCTAACAAATCTCGATCTCAATCGCTTTTGAAACGAATTTCATCAAAATGCAAATCCCAG
Organism: Chrysina gloriosa; assembly: GCA_038088585.1. Lineage (NCBI taxonomy): Eukaryota > Metazoa > Arthropoda > Insecta > Coleoptera > Scarabaeidae > Chrysina > Chrysina gloriosa. The sequence goes on along the minus strand of CM076089.1, from coordinate 52,638 downwards.
CGACGAAATCTCTTCAACCTGTAAAATACAATAACTCAATTACTCGTTGCACATACGCTATCTGACGTAAATGATTGCTACTGCCACTATTACCTGTCGCCGTCGTCGTCGGTTCCGTCATTAAAACATTTCGACAGGGGCGATATGAAAGCATCAGATAAATTACCACGTTTACGGCCCAATATCTGGGCCCGTAAAAGAGAATATGGAACAATGGAGTAGATCAAACGCGCGGATATTGGGCAACGACGAGACATGTACATAACTTACGGCGTGTACAATGGGTCACGCGAATCGCGCAGATAACGCGTAGATAGGATTGAAGAAGTTTCATGCTAGCCGACCCGGAACGTTCGCTGGTCAAGGTGCTGGCTATATATCAGGGCGTGTTCGTTTTGTAACGGCGTTTTGGTAGTAGATACCCGCGTCTACATTTCAAATGAAAATTATTAAGTATTCTAATACATTTCTGTTTCTTTTGCCATGTGATCTCCGAAGAAGCAAATATTCGCGTAGAATTCGTTCGATGGTGCTGATTTGTCGTAGTCTTAAATTTGATTGAACCGTTTATAATTAATCTCAATCAATCAATCTTTATTGTATTCAAACTACTACCTAATTTGTCATAACTACAATACTTAAAGACATATGTACACCGATGGAAACTCTAAATGTCCGCCTCCTGAGTTCATTGTGGCAATCTAAACGACCGTCCCAAAACCGTCCACCTACGAAGTTACTATTATGTAGTTGGTCCGTAGTTTGCAAATTGTTAAAAGAAAACCAATTAATAAAATAATTTATGTAGTAGTGAAGTAATGGGTCACTTATTCTTCGTATTATTGCCTCTTATTTGCTATAGATATATATTTATTGAAAAAATAAATATAATCAGTTAGTAATTAAAATTACATTTCAGTAATTTAAATAATTTTTTTACGATAGTTTAATTAGAATGTGGAATATAGGTAATAAATGTGTGCAAATAAGTTTTGCTGTATAATATTAAAAAAATATGCCATTAAGTACGACATTTTCGCATCTAACAACAGTTAATTTTTCTCATAAAAACTAGTATTTATTAAAGTTATCTTTTCTAGGTACAAAACTTTGTATCGTATAGCATATTCTTTCATATACACAAAAGTTATTTGCTGAGATGAATTAAGATTGTGACAATCGGGGCGTATGCGTTCAAAACGCGAACTTTTAGAATTTTCATGAGTGTACGTACTTATGGATCAGGAATAAGTTTGAATATGTGTAAAGTAAAAAAAGTAATGTACTTAATACTGCTTCCATTTTTATCTAAATTCTTCTAACAATAAGTTATAGCATCCCATTGGAATCAATATTTTCTTAATCTTTTGTCTATTCAAAATTCTAAGTCTAAGACTTGTACTGTTTTTATACCCAATACTGTGCAGCAGTAATCTGTGGCAACTGCCTTAACAAGGTGGTTTTTGTCTCTTCTCCTACTCATTGGACGTCACTTCGTTTTTAAAACAAAATGACTATGTCGGATAAAAAAAAACAAGTTTTTCACTTTTACTGTTACTAATCTCGTCGATTCAATTGATAACAGTATTATAGGACCAGACCTCATCTAGAAAAATATATATTTGGATTAGACACACCGTTTTCTATCGTTGTATGCAAAAATTGTTCCATTTGCAGGGGATTCGACATTTACAGGAACGCACCGCAGCCGTCAGTCGCAATACGCGGCAAATTATGATTAAATACCATTTTCGCGTCGTTCGCTAAATTGCATACGCTAACCAGGTAATGTAATTTTCGTGTAGATTATATCCCACGTTATTGAAATACCACAGAGCCCGGGAAAATATCGTTATTACGTCGTTCAAGTATTTTTGTGAGAACATTGTTATTTGCATATATAGTAAAATACTCTAAATTGACGTAAATTCATACCAAATGCACTTCCTATCCGAATCAATGATGAGATTACGATTACGATGATAATATGGTCGATAATGTTTAGATGAAATGTGTCCTTTCGAACGTAGTATGTGTATGTGAAACGGACGCTTAAGTAAATACCGCTCAAATGCAACAAATCATTGCTATACACCTATTATTATAGTAATTTTCAAGGTCCCGCGTGTATTTATGTGAAAAGTCATCCATCGTTATATACTCCTACATATACACATTAATATACGTACAAATATGTACGTTAAAATCCGAACAGATGGACTATTTGTATGAAAAATATTTTTGTTAAAATTAAGTTTGGTTGGAAGCGCAAGTGACGAAATAAACAACGAGAACAATAGACACCTCGATTATCCATATTCGATTTCGGGTGACTTTTTCAGAACTAAACAGAATAAGCTGCGATATTTACTTAAGAGTTCTTGAAGCTTCAATATGTACAATGCCACGAACGGGAGAAATACAAATTAGTGACACATCTTTATACATATTTTTTTAATCATTTTATGTCCTAGTAAAGTATCGTAATCCAGCGATAGAAAATTTAATTCGAATACCTAAATTTTTGCTTACCCGCATAGGATCGAATTGCAATTGATCCGGACAATCGAAATTTTACAGTTACAAGGAATATATTCAATGACGAAGAGAAACCCATAGGGAACCGTAGATATACGTGTCAAATACATACATGATACAATGATGTAAAACGGAGAGAAATAACGAAAAAATAACGTTGAAATAAACGTAGAAAATGAATGAAAAAGAAATATTGCCAAAATTGTGTACCAATGGGCAAAATGAGATGTTAAAATTGATTGTCATCGTCCTCAAAATCTACGATAGACCAACAGGACGTACAGCTTTAGTTAGAACCAGTAAGAAGAAGAGAAAGAATATCTACGCTCTAAATTTTTAGCAGAAATTCCAAATGAGACAATAATAATAATATTTATTGTCAACGGTTTACAAAATACAATTCTCAGTGCTGAGAGTACAGATTAAAAGTAAAAATTCAAAAATTATAAATAGGTCAATAATGGTTAATAGAAAACAACTCCTCGATCCAGGCTTTAGAAATATCAAATAAAAGTGCGAAGATTACAAGAGATATCAATAACAAATTAACAGCCTTAAGTTTACTTCTCAGCACTGCTTTAATCATTAATCAAAATATTCGTCCTTTCGTAGAGAACAAGTATACTGAACCTATCCCCTCCTCTAAGATATGGTACCCTCTCAGAAGATATCCAAAGATATCACCAATGGTATGCTTAGAGACAGCAAACACTTAAAACACGCAATTTCAGAATAATTAGTAATAAACCAGAATGAAATCAAGAAACAGTTGCAATAACATAAAATGGTAACCTTTGTAACAGACATTACCACAAATAACTTGAACCCGTGTTAAAATATTAAATATTAGCCACCACATACAAGAAGTAGTCTTTTTAAAAGTAACAACAAGTTATAAGATCTGAAAAAAATGAAGGACTACGTAACTTAATGCACGAACAAGGAATATTAATAACAATTGTTTGCCGTAGACGAAAGCCTAATTGATCGAATATGTCTTAAAAAGTTTATAACATTTTTTCGGATGCATTCTTCAATTGTAACGCTTTATAAATGTTACTTTTCAATTAAATTGTTGTTGACGTTTCTTGCTCATCGTAAAAGCTCCAAAATCCATGTTGACTACAATAAACAAACATACTTTTTAAACACGTTACCATTTCGTACTCTATTTACAGAAAATCTATTCGGATTATAAACCTATGAAGTGTACAAATTTCCTGTTAATTATATGTTTGTATCTATATTACACATATTTCCCTCGAGGCTGGACCTTACACGAATTATAGTCATCAAATTGTACTAACGAGTCGTGACCAACAAAACTGCTGTTCGGAGGTAATTGGCGGCGAATGTTTTTTGCTGCATTCGATCCCAAAGGACGAACAATATTTACAAAACGATTTGGTCGATTCGAGATCAATTTCGTGTACGTAAAAACCACAAAAGACTTTTGAGATTCGCTATTATGTAACGATGTTCAAGTCGATCAACATTTCATCACAGAATTTATTATTTGGAATTTACATATGTATGGATGTATGTTACATATGTTTCGCAGTCACCATGACTAAAAAGGAAGAAAAATGATTTTAACGTTACGTTTGTAGCCATTTTAGACATACCCTTTCAACGCGTCAATTGCTAAATCGGAATAGGATTCGGGTATTTTTACTCGTAATAATTTCTAGAACAGGTGTCATCTACTTACTCCATTACATACTCGGCGTAAGGACGTGAATCATATTCCGAATTTTTAGAGTCAGACCGATAAATTGTACTTTTTACGCTTCACCTTGACATATTGCCGGAGTCGGTGTTTTAGGTTTTGCTAATCGACAATTAGAGGATTTTGTGGGCAGTCCGTAAGTGTCTCTTGGGAAAAAGGCGCGACCCGATACCGCACATTTCAACATGCAAAGAACAAGACAAAAGAGGATACTGACGGAATACGATTTCTCAATGACGAAAACTCAACAACGATGACCTTTCCTCGTTTTATATTAGAAAGAATGGGAATTGTGCGGAGAAACCAAAGCATCTACCTGCTTGAGGTGTTGTGTTTTTCTTTTGAGAGAGGATATTACAATTATAGGTTTGCTTTTGTTATGCAGAATTAATTTTATTTCGGATAATGATATGTCAAGAGGAAATAAAATAAAAAATTAATATTACCTTCAGAGAAAAGGTCAATAGATGTTAGGTTTGTGTTTCAGATCGTCTAATTACATGCACGTTGAAATGTTTTCTGTGTTCTTTATGTGTTCAAATGCTTTTGATTAATAATACCCTATTACTAGGTTCTTTTTTGTATGATTGCCAACATTTTCTATTATGCTAAAACATTTATATTTGACATTTATTAATTCGACCGAGAAATTTAAAGTATGTATTGCAATTTTATATGTTTGTATTCCTCTTTTCTCACCTTTATCCCTTGACAACGCCCCTAAATTCGTATGACCCTTCAGGAAGCTCCACTATTGATAAAGACACTTGATAAAAATACGAAGCTAAAATCACCAGCTTATTACGAAGATGCGATTGGAACGGTTAAATAGTGGGAATACGCATTTTCCATAGATTCTAGTGTAGTAACGCAATTGGCAGTTATTTATGTTGTAAATTGAGTCTATAGGGCAATTAGAACTAATTTATTTCTTTCCCTTCTTCATCATCTTTTAGCCTTTAAAGATCGATGGGATCGCAGGAAAGAAATTCATTCGAAAATATAAAATTATAAACGTTTCATATTTTAAATCATCTGTGTTTTAATTTTCTCTCAATTTAAAGTAGACGGAGACCACCGTTTCTTAAATTAATTTGAAGAAGAGGGTTGTAATTCTCGAAATCTTACTGTCAAACTTGAAATTTATGGAAGCAATCTTTTTTACGATTTCAGTTAAATTTCATATTGGTCCTTGCAACAAACCAAAATGGATCTTTGATCTGCTTATAATTTAATTTGGATTATTCACGTAAACAAACGACAAAGGAAACAAATATGAAACATTGTGTTCCTACTTTTATGGATTTCTTCGTTTCTTCATGCCATTTTATAGCCTAAAAAGATCTTTTGTAGTATATGCATGTAGATCTTTACCGAGTTATATTTCAAAAAATGGATGTGTTCGTTAAGAGTATCCAACTCTGCTAGAACTAGAAACTCAGAAAATGGGCGAAAAGAATGAGAATAATTCTGTGACATATAGTGAAAAGAGCTCAAGTCATTTTTTGTCGTTTGGTGACATTTTAGTTGAAGTGAATTTGTTGCAAATTGGATTCTAAATATACTGGAAAACCTTCGAATTTTAATGTAGTTATACGCTTATAAAAATTTGCCACGGATATAACATATTTATAGCTATTTTTTAATTCAAAAATTGATGAATAGCTGTCCAGTTAACAGGAAGAAAGGATATTCATCTAATAACAGAAGACAGCAATCAACAGGTATAAATATTTTTTACATGCCAATCATTTTCTAGGTTGCCATTCATAAATCTTCGAACCCGTGATATTTATCGAATACAATAAATTAACATCAAAGATGCGATTAGAATATGCGCGACGATTATTTGTCATAATCTGTTGACAACGATGAATCGACAACGTAATTCGTATTATTGCGAATGTCTGCTCTAAAGTTATAAATAAAACGGCTTGAACAAAGCATTAATTAACGTAAAACGTCGAACCACACCTTATTCCAAATTTTAAACCGACCTCAAAATTCCCCCAAGTTGAAAAGGATAGTAAAACTAAATAAATATTCTTCGTATTTTATATTGCGAAATATTTACATAAATTAGTTTCGATCTGACAAATAGATAACCGCATACGTTTCTTTTTCGACAATTTAGCGCGGTAATTGCGCCTTAAATAAAAGCGAAGATCGCAGTAGGTAAAGTAGTATCCTTGTTCCCGAATGACAAAGTAACAAACATTACATGTACGTACATATGTAACGTTAGCGTTACGACTACGAAACGCGGCGCAAGTTACCATTCAAATGTATATCATTGCTTCAAAATGTCAGACCGCATCCTTATTTTCGTTTGATGTCGACTGGCATAAATATATTTTAATTATATTTGATTGTCTGGTCGTAAATGTTCGGGACGACTGTATGCATTTTTACGCGGACGCGAAACGAAACCGGTAATTTATGATTATTGGTCGCCTGTTGAAATTAGAAAATTTGCTGTTAACGGATGTTGCTGAATAAAGCTGTTCCTTAGAAGTGATTGTGGAAAACAATTTGAATCTGCAAGTACGCAGATATAAGATTAAGTACCTAAATGGAATTTATTCCTCAATTCTTGCCGGGTGTTAGGTGCAAGCAAGAGTTTCTTGGGATTCTTTACGCGTGTACATAATATGATTCTATTATGATATATTTCATATCAGTATACGGATTACAAGCTCGTTTACTTTATTACCCTAGTTTAGCTTCCATTTACTCGAGCTAGCTATTCATAACGGTCGTTTCAACACAGTACAAAACCAGTTAGTTTGATTTGCGCATGTATACGATGATTCACAAATTGATTCTGTACTGTGTTGGAACGAACCTATAGTAAGCGTATGATTTTTTTATAGATGGACGCAAAAACCATCATTATCTGAGGACGTTACAAAAAAGTTGCAACTTGTTACGATATTAACCGATCAACCTAATCCTTTGTGAAAGAGATACATCCTGGAAGCAGTTTATTATACTTTCGTTATTTCTCTTGGCGGATGCTGCGTTATGTCATTTTCAATTATCATTTATGTATTCAGAAAGACAAAAAACCGTTTCCTCAATCTATCTGTTGTTTATTCTAAGATTCAAGAAGTTTACCATTACAAATTGGACTTTATTACCATCTTTCCAAATAATCCAAATCCAAATAAAAAACGTCATGCTTGCGTAACGTAAGCGAAAGCTTATACATATATCGGTGTTTACAAATATGTAAATAACAAATACGTGAATCTTCTAAAGGAATTGCAAATACGCACTAATGAAATAGTGAATGTAGACGTTTTCTCATATATGCATCTTCGATATGAAACGGATCGGTTATTGCGAAGGAAAAACGACCGTGCGACTTATTCATTCAAATTTCTAGTATTCCCATTGGTGGTGATATTATTACCGAATAAGTTTTCACTCTTACAATCTCGCATATGCAGATATATAATTTGTCATAGTTTTGTCATTTTCTCAAGGCGGATTTCTAACGTTGACGTTAATATGCCTATTTGTATTCAATACGAACGACAAATTATATAACATGAAGTAAAAGCTTCCTTTTATCCTTTGAAAAAAAGGTAAATCGTATGCTCGGACAGGTAACATTTTAAATAGAAATGAATCTATTACGGGCTCGTTTTGCGGTTGTCATTTTTAATTTTCATAGTGATGTCCACCCACAATCGAAAACGAAAATATAAATTGTACTTTTCAAACAACCACTTGATAGTGATTGAAAGGACTGTGTGTTTACTGACACCATATCACACCGGTAAACTCCTCACCACACACAATTGTTTAATAATAACATTACTTTTATTATCTATATATATATATATAAACGTATGTATGGCTGTGTGTGTGTCCTTTATACATTACTACACCATCGCCATGACACTATCGGAAGTCGAAGATTACTGGCATAGTGGCATCAACGAATTCCAAATCAATTTATTTAATCAACATTTTCCAAAAAAGAAACGCCATGAATTTACATACGTGTAATACTGATGCTACCATAGGTGGCGCGGATGTGCCGACTGTTTCTGGCATAGTACATATATCCTACGATAGATGACGCGCTTGTATACAAACAAATTCAATGCAATTAAATGTTAATAATGACTAATGATAAATGTCAATAAAAATGACATAATCTAAATTGAATGTTATTTAAACGAGTTTCCTTTCATTTCCTTTCTTCTGAGGTTGCAGCAACGTGCGACGGGTAAGGTAGTTATTAATATTATTACCGTATTTTTCATCAATGACTCCAGATTTGCTCATTTCATATTCCGATGCATGATCCTACTATGTAAATTTTTACTTATATAAAAACGAATGAAAAACTCGATTTGAATTCTCATTAACGCAGAGTACAATATAACGGGAACCAGGGAGTATTCTCAGAGAAGATTCCGAGATTCTTTCGCGCTAAGTCACGAAACCACGCCTTTCACCGCGACCAAGATAAACACCTCGACGCTATACAGATTCATCTCACCTTGCACTTTCGCGATAGGGGCTCATTGTTCGCGTCAATTAATAACCGTACGGAGACTCGTTCGATTTCATCCTTACACGATCGACTTACATAAGGACGCATAACTGAATCCGAAACGAATTCGTATCGTTCGTAAAAGTCCCGGACAAATTTCCACGCTCCTTTATGTCAGGAGACGGAGGGAGGACGGGTTTTTTCGAGAATCTATTCTATAGTAATGGAGATATTGGGTAATCGATTTATGATAAATCGCCTTCGTATCGCTAAATTATTAATCGGGCGAGCGAAGGATGAATAAAGATATGACAGCGACTACGACGACGACCGCGACGAGGTGGGTCCTTTCTATTGTTGTTTTTACGCCCCCTTCGGTCTAGTAAGCGTGTTAGATCAATAAAAATAAGGCGTAAATGGATGGAATTTGGCCGTCATCGATGATACGTCTCCTTGGTGTAATATGAAAAAGACTGGTCATGGAATTTAGCCAAAGTTACTTCTGCTTGGAGCATGAGAAGGAAAAAGGATATAAAAATAGAAATAAGGATTTAATTGCTTTTAAATATGATAAAATATCTCGCTAAATTCCGTACGCATTTTTATTTTTTTAACAAAAGTATATCTATCAATATGCTGCTCTGTTTGTTTACACAAACGTAACAAATTAAACCACGTTTCCACGTTTCGATTTGAATATAGGACAGCTCATGATGTAGGGATTTTGTAACGGAAACGTTGTATTTGTTTGCAAGCATTTTTGAAATAATTTTGTTGAAAATCCTTTTGGAATAACATGCGCAGATGAAGTGCTAAAAGGATGAAGGACTCAAATAGGTCGTGACACCACAATTTCAGTTCGCCACAAATAATTCAAAGCTTACAAAGGATTCCTTCTGCGCACTATTCGGATATGGCTTTGAAAACAATCGTCGTAATTCGACGATAAATTTAAAGAATATTTCGACACGACCGTAAGCATAATGCTAGCTAGAAGTTAATGGTCGGTCAAGCACCTCCTTATTTTCAATGGCATCTTCAACCTTTTTTGGGAACTTTTCGCTTGATCACTGCCAATCAGAGGTTATTATTTATGTCTAACCGCAACATCTTTCCGAGTCGATTAATTCTTTTTGTTGTTTTTTTGTGAAGTGGTGCGAGATGTAACTAATGAAAAAAGTAATATTATAAGACGATTGAATCGAAAAGAATAGCATTTGTGTACATACTTACTAATGATAATAACAGTAATAATATTTTTCTCATTTAGTGGTACAAGTGTTTCGTACTTCGGCATTTTAAGTACATCGTTACTTGTCGTAAAGTTCTCTGAACTAATAATTAATACGCCAAGGTAAAAGATTATAAATTGTAAAAGAAGGACGAACATTTCTTACGTTTGTATGACCAAATTGATCCTGTATATAGCTTGTTCCATCAGGAATTCTTACAATCTATGGTGGCAACGAGACTAAAGGAAGAAAAGTCAATAATATTTATTATTAATTAAGAAAATATGTAAAATATAGTATTGTCCGCAGAGTAAATCAGCAACTAATCAAAGCAGTCGGAGCCAATAATATACAATATAAAGCCGAATCTTGCTGTTTCATCATTAGCAATTATTTATTATGTTCCTATCAGAAATCGAATAAAGCTTCACTTTTGGTATCGTAATTTTTTTTTGTGTTCTTTTACTTTAACTAGTAAATATTGAACTATTAATTAAAGGTAGTTTATCTATTTATTGTTAATGCAAATGAATATTACTCATTCAACAGAGGAGAAAGCATTTGAGCAAATTGTGGTCTTAGATACCTAAGTTGCTTCTTTTTAATTTCTTTTCTGGTTCTTTCGTCGATGAAATTTGACAATTATGAACCGAAAGCAATATCAATCAAGTTTTTATACGGTGGTGCAAAAACGAAACGAAATTTTGTTAAAATTATTCCATATTAAACTGTAAAGTTCGATTCGATCTTCTTGACCTTTATTCGGGTTCTATGGTTCTTTACCGTCTTACACCGTCCATTTTTACGTTACTTTAAAATTTATTGCGTTCAAAGTGACTTCTTTATTTCCATAATTGTCGAACTAGAAACGTTCTCATCATTTATGTCTTAAGTAGATATAAAGAGGGGAGGCGGTAGGTTACTGCTTTGATCTAGCATTGAAAGTAGACGGCGAACTAGTATGCTAATTATAGCAATAAAAGCATATACTTCGCACGTAAATCTCGGCAAAAGGCGGTTTCTTCCAGTTTTGTTTGTTGTTTTGGTTGTAGTTAATTAATATTGCAGTATTAAAACTATTGGAAGTAAAATAAATACGAGCCGGCAGTAAACATAACGAATGAAACTCACCAGGAGCACGAACATCGGAAGCATATGAACATAAAAATGAATATTTTCGAAATATCGTTAACTACGCGAGAATCGAAGAAAGTTCAAAGTATTAAAAGAATATTTCAATGACTATAGCATATGTATAATCTCATTAATCTCTCTTACTTGTTATCCTATACGAGAGCCAAATTTGTCTGTTTTCATGAAAGACAAGGGCATAAATTACAACCACCAAAAACGAAATACTTCAGAAAAGTAATAAGAAATACAAAAATTTGTATGGTAGACAAAAACAGATACATAAGAAATAAATTAAGTATAATAGCAGATCACAAAAACAGCGAAGAAAAAAAAGTTAAAACGAAAGAGGAAAATTATACAAAACTTGGATAAAAGCAAAAACTGCTCGCGTCGAATAGGAACAGCTGGAAAAACAAGAGCACCTCAATTATCGGTGACATTCTTATAATCGCGTTCTACTTCTCTTCAATACATCTGATTCCTGACATTCGGGACAGAGATTAATGGAAACCTAATCTTGATATCGTGATGATCGCAATAATATGCAAATATTTCCCCCTTTTCTAGATCGTACTATGCCGAAGTGTATTTACATAAACAATTGCGAAAATCTTATTATTGCATAATAATTAAAAGAAAACCGCAAATAAGATTTGGTTTTCTAATTTATTTGTCTTTACGTCGGCGGAACGCGCGTTCACAACGAATTGTACCTTTCGATTGACGAATGTTATTGATCGTTAAAACTGTGTGAGCTAAAGGCGGTTACCTTCCCATGCCTTCTCTCCGGAGCTGCATACACTTGATATTTACATTAAAAATCCTCATAAGAATGCGCTCTTTGTTTGACCTATTCATGTCGATCGCAGCTCCGTATTTAGGCGTGAAACGAATGTAAACGAAAGCGTTATGTAAAATAGAGAGTAAAAGAGATAAAATTCTAAGTCATTTGAATCTACATTTTCATGTATTTTTTACGGCTCAATACGATTTGGTGCAGAAAACTTTTTCAACGAAAGATACATCATTTCTAACTTTTTATGAACCCTTCGTCTGTAAACGTGGGTCATTCGTGTCCCGGCCAAAACTGTTTTGGTTAATAATTTTCGAGGAAGTGAAGTAAAGAGTAGTACTAGTAGTAGTAGTAGATTTTTAATGGCCATCAAGACTACGTTGATAGACATCGATCCTTTTGACAACATTTTCAACCAAATTCGTGCATAATTATGGCTCAATTTCACGAATTACGCTCTCGATGTTGGCTTTGAAATCTGCAATTTCTGTTGGTTTATTCTTTATAAACTTCATCTTTCACGTAGCACCTGAAGAAATAATTTCACGGTGTTAGATTGTACGATCTTCGTGGCCAATTGAGACTAGGTCTACGTAAAATCCAGCGTCCATCAAATTTGATTTTCAATAAATCGATTGTTTCTTAAGCTGTGTGGCAAGTTGCCCTGTTCTGTTGTCGACAACCATATCATCATAAGCCATAAAAAATTGGTTATCATGTCTATATAGCGCACTCCATTGACAGTAATGGTAGCACCGTGTTTTGACAAAATACCGCCCAATAACACCGCCAGCCCAAGAACCACACAAGAAAGTGACAGCGGATGAATACAATGGTTGTTCAACAACTGGGCTTGGATTTTCAAAAGCCCAGATGTGACAATTGTGTTTTGTTAACGTAGCCATTCAAAAGCAAATGAGCTTCGCCAGGAAAGATGATTTTGTCTCAGAATTCAGCGCCTTGTTGTTATCGGAAAAAAGTCCTTATTGAAAAACTTCTTATTTGATTCTCGAAGCTTTAATTTGTTCTTTCAACGATACGATTTCTTTGTTTCCTGCTTACGGTGACATCGTGCTATAGAATGGGCACATATTCGGACATATTTTACAAGTACGTACGTTCGTCCAGTTAAAATTTCGAAAAATTCAAGCGAAAATTTCCATTAATTAGAATCAACAACGCCGTTTTGTATCTTGCAGAAGGTGCACGCGTCACATCAAGTGTAAAAGTTATGCGCCCTGTCCTGTCTATATACACCTGCATACTCACCTACGCCCACTTCAAACCGTCGATACTCCCGCCGCCCGTCAGAAGACGGAAAGATCGAAACGATTGCGAACTATTGCAGAAGATCGCGACGACCGTGACCTCGACGCGTATCCCATCGCGTAATGACTCGAGACCGCGAATCTGGTAGCATTTGGGGTGGGTGGGTGTGTGTACGTAATCCGTACTTACGTATCGGTACGTAAGAATGGAGCGGTTTTCGCGTTAAGATGATCCTGAAGCACGTCTGGCGGGTGGGGAACGCGTAGATATAAAGATGTTAGCCCCCGAATTTACCACTGTCAAGTGTTTTCGTTACGGATACGTGCCGGATCAAGATGAGATTGGTAAGACACATACGATACATACAATTTTAACGCAAAATAATTGAACTGTATAGTTTTAATTACTACGTTTTCCATTGCCTAAAGTTTGAATTGGTTAGGAGAAATAAATTTAAACCAATCGTTCTGGTGGAATTTGGTAGAAAAGTTTCAACAATGCAAGAGATACAGTTTCAAATCTTTGACTCTTGGTTTTGATCATTGTAACTTATTCCTCTGGGTATCAATTTTCCGTTTTTCTCCATCAAACTCAACTTTCTTATTAATACCCAAAATATACCCAAATAATGTTACATAAATATGGTGATATCAATTGCGGTGAATTGCAGAACTTCTTAGGAGACAATTTGCAATTAATTTGAATTAATTTTTACGGATCCTTGAAAACTAGATGGCCCTTACATTTGAAGTATATTACATATGTACGTGTTATTCCTTTGCAACATTTATTTTAACAAACAGCAGCTCCTTTCTTGTCATCGTATTCAAGCAGACGGTCCATGATATTCAGTGGTATTTCACTTATCCGTCTTCCTTCTAAATCATGTCGACGTGTTTATGCGATTTTCATAGTCGCACTAGATCGGGCGTGGTCAACATGTTAGGTACAAAAACGATTCATTTAAATAAACAAAATTATATTATGCAATTTGTTTATGAATAAATGTAAGTAATTGAGTGCGACAAATTAACCATAAAAGAAAAACTAATGTGACGTGTTGTGGCGCTTTCCAAATGTAAATCATTCAATTTTGATCTTGTACTTTTATTTAGATTCATGAAAGAAAAAGTTTGTACACAAATATAAGTTCCACATCATCTACTAACGTGGAAATATCTGCAACTACGACTTAAAGTTGAAACGTTAAAGCTCTATAAAAGAGTTCAATGTAACATCATTCCTCATATGCGCAGATGTCTCATCGCCGGTTAGTTAGGGCAAAGAATGCTCTGAAAAAGTACAACACATTTATAATTTCGTAAATAACTCCAAAACTATGAGAGATAGTAACAAAAGAAAGATGGTTTCAAGGGGATGTAATGGCAACGTCATCATCAATTCGAGTCTTATTAGTTTTAACTTAATTTTTTACTTAAATAACCATATTACAAATAACAGATGGAATTAAAAAGAGACAACTCCGAAAGTATACACTAGTAACAAGAAATAGTCTTGAATGGTAGTCAAAATCTCATTATTGTTTGTAAGAAGAAACAGAGAAAAACCATCATTTTGGAAGATATAAAGTGACTTGGCTATGTAGTATTAAACAGCCTGGAAAGGCTAAAAATGTAATACCGGAAGCCATGAAGGACTTGGAATTTGCGCGTTTGTTTTTGTATAGAACATTTATTATAGTACTCCTCATTTAAAGGCATATGTGTTTCATTAGCAAACTTCAAATAGTTGAAAGAAAAAGAATTGCATTTCCAGATTCAACAGTTTCGATTTAATTTCAATCTAAGTAAAATGTAGCATATATTCAAATTTCTCCGAAACCACAAGGTATAGGGAAGTGAAAAACTTCTCTTCGAGTCTAAAAATATACAGGATGTTCCTTTTGAAATAACAAAGTTATATGCTATTTTAGTTGAGACAAATAAAGCCGATTTATGGAATCATCCTGTACATTATTGCAAAATTACATACCTGAAAATAAATAGCCCAAGATATAACAAATCAAGGCTAAAAATATGATTTGCAAATTTCAATTGGTTTGTCCATTTTCAAAACATAATTTTTCGAAAATCCTCAGACATTTCGAAAATTGTAAATAATAGGTAGAGGGAACATAAAAATAACTCACCTATTTTGTCGGGATTTTGACGGGAACTATTTTATAACACTTCTGAATAATTAGGAGAGACAGTAAAATAGTCAAAGAAAAGGAATAGCAAAACGGGCAAGAGTATAGTAGATAATAGATGAATCAATAGATAAAAGACACTCCGTTTCTAGAAAGAAAATATTCTATTAAAATTACAAATTGGCCGAAAATTGGGTAGTAACACTAATTACTTGCATAAATACCGGATGAAAAACAAGTTTTAGCCGTGAATAAACGAAAAAGAAAGAATTCGAAGTTACACATTTGATTTTAAACTTTATTTACGTGTTTGGTGATAGACTATGTAAAATCCACCCTGAAATAATTACAGATTTGAACAACTCGCACCTCCACCAATAACTTCGAATCTTCCTTAAGTAAAATTATAGTATATGCGTGTATGATGTAACAAACGATCGACGCCGACGTGTCGAATAAATTTTCTATTTAAACAGCACGAAAACTTAATTTAATACAATTACGACAAAGCGACAAAGTGTCGGGTGCTAATTTCCAATTTCCCGTGCATCATTCATAACCGACTGACTAACATTTAATTATTTATCGCCGTCGCATTCAGATTGTATATAATTAAACGCCCACGATGTTTTCGGTTAAGTACACATAGCGACCTAATGTAAATATGCAGACTGCAATTTGTATGACCCGTGCGATACGAGACAAAACGGTAATAATAGGTATACGGTATTACTGATTTACTGGGTCGAACACGTTGCGAAAACGGTCGCGAAACATGCCTAGGCGGCGACGAAAGCTTTCGTAAGAGCGTGGCAGTGGAAGAATACGCGAGGTGTTGAAGATAAACGTTAGTTTCCGGTGAGTGTTCGTTGGAAATTCGTCGTGGTTATCAAATGCATATTTGCATATTACATAGTAGTGCGCGACATAGGAGGAGTAAGTCCGGGGGCAAATTACAATTTAGAATGGTTGGGGACGTGTTTATTTTATGCTTAATTTGGGGGACCATTCTAGGAGGATTTATGTTCGTACATATGTATTGGGATATCCAATTTTTTGCAGTTATTTGCTTAGGGGATTCAATTAAAGTCTAGAGTGTATACGTTTCATTTCCCATAATTTGTTAAATAGGAAAATAGTAAATGATATTTACCGAACTTTTGTTTCAAGGTTATTCTGACTTGTATAATTGGAGCGGCTTTTTCTGCGCCGCAGAACTACTACAACCAACCCCAGCCACAATACCCGGACCAGTATTCAAAGAATGTGGTGCCAATAGTTGCAGAAACTAACGAAATCAATCCAGACGGTTCTTACAGTTACAGGTATGTAATGATACTAAATTTAAAATTAATGATGTTTTCAGTAGCGTTTACAGTAGATGGCCATCGAATTAGGAACTTCTTATAAGAAGGCATTTATTTCATCTTGACTCGGATATAGTAATTGTATTTCGTGGTGTGAAAAATACTTATGTTTTGAATTACGTTAATCGCTCTAGGAAGTCAATGGAAACTACAAATTTATTCTACACAATGTATTACAGTGTTACTCAAAAATAAGTAACTGCAGAGTTATGAAATATACATACATATATTATAAATTTTCTAATTTCTGGATCATTAAAGAAGAAATAAAATCCATACAAGGATTTTCTAATAGTTGAAATGCATTCTGTAGAGTTAATTTGTTGTTATTATTGACTTATTTAGTGGTAGAATTACCTGAAAAAAATTGAATAATCACATAGAGATAAATGAATTTTCTCTTAACAAACGTTATTTGTATTTCATTATTTGTCATTTAGTAAGTATGTATATATGCATCAGCAGAAGTTTCTAATTCGTTGGCCACTTGTTGTACTTCATTTGTTTGCGCAGAATAGGCAGGAATCTAAAATGCAATATTTTCAATACAAATTAAGATTCAGAAATTTGGTTCATCAGAGTACAGTAACTTCCTTTATTTCTTTCTGTTAACCTTCTAACTCCATTTTGTCTTTTCACTGTGACGATGGAAGATCATTTTCACTCCGACCATCATCAACTTGCCGTCAGAAGTTTATTCTAAGATTTTTGAATAAGTTCTAGCCTCTCATTTTCCCATAATTTTGCTAATCCGATTACAACATCTTTTATATTACCTTTTAAGAGACCTTTTCGGTAATGCAATTTGACAAGTTGAATCACATTTTGGTCCGTCGGTAGCACTAAGGGAGTGCGGCAAAAACATTACAACAGGTACCTCATCACTTAATAATTTTTTTCCTGTAATTGGCGGTTGTCTAATTCCGTACTTGTTTTTAAACCTATCGAGCCGTCCCGAATTGGCTTTGAAATTATTATGATTGTTTAGTCTGGCGTGATAAAAGAACTGTGCTTTTTCGCTGCAAAATTTCCCCGATATTGGCACATCTAGAATCATTTATTGTTGTGTTAAAAAGTTTTACAGAGTCAATCATTTTTTATGATCTTTCTTGTAGAAACCAGGTATAAAAGCCGTCTTATCAACTCCTGGATATGCACTTACTTTCAACGTTTTTCGTTTATTGAATAATGAATCGGCTGTGGTGTCATAGGATAGAATCCTTATCTTCTTCTTTGTGTTGTCGCAAAGCGTTGATTTACCAGGTTGTATTTTTCTAATAAACTGATCATTGTCTCTAACCCGTCTCTAAACCCTTAATAATGTCAATCTTTTCTTTTTCGATAAAGTAATACGTTTCCTTTTAGAAGTCATCTCTGCTCTAAATTGCAAGCAATATGAAGTTAGTAACGGTCAACGGTCTGATGAATAATGAACAGCAACCAGAGCAACTATTAGAAAACACGAAAGCAAGGGATTGCTCCATTTTATGGATCGGGAATCACTTCGTTGTTCGAAATAAAGGGGCGTTATTGAGATTATGGCTACGAATTCTCGCTGTTCGGATCACTGGATGTTCGGATTACAGATATCATACTGTACATAAATCTGTTGAGTTTAATAGGGACTGATTGATACAGTGAGCATTGAAGGAAGCTCACGATTTTTAGAAAAAACGTGGAAATACTGATTTCTTTGTGTAGTGCCTTTTTCTTATGATCTAGATAACTCAGAGTCATGAGTAGTCTAGAGAAACAGTGGTAACAGCCTACAATTACGAAATAACTTACGACAACATCGCCGACTCCTCACAATAGTCAGTACTAAGTACTTCTACGTATATGTAGGGTATCGTAACTTATTTCATAATTGTACGCTGTTTGTCCACGTCAATCATAAATAAACATACGTACCTAACATCTCTCTTTTTCGATATTATAGTTATCAAACTGGCGACGGTCAACAAGCCCAAGCCCAAGGTTATTTGAAGAACGCCGGTGCCAAAGACGCCGAAGCCGAAGTCGCTCAGGGATCGTATTCTTATACGGCACCCGATGGAACGCCCATCCAAGTCACGTGGATAGCGGACGAAAACGGTTTCCGAGCCGAAGGGGCGCACATACCGACGCCGCCCCCGATTCCGGAAGCGATTCTCAGATCGCTTTCGATCATCCCTCAGGCGCAGCAGACCACCTCTCAACAGCAACAACAATATCAGCCTCAATACCAACAGCAATCGTTCAGACCTCAATATCAACAAAATCGCTATAAATTTTAGAGATAAGAACGGATCGTTTTTCGCGTAACTAAAGAATTGCCATCGATCCCCGATGTAAAAAATTTCTTTTGTTACGTGCGATAAGATGACTAAAAAGAGATTATTTTTGTACTTATCATGTTAGTATGAATGCAAATGCAAATTTTGTCGTGTGTTGTTAATACATTTTTTTAAATAATACATAAACCGTCGTTTCTTTACCTTAATTATTTTAATAAAATAAAATGTAGAGGGGCCACGCCATGTCAAATCGATCAGAAGAAAAAGGCAAACATTTTCTTGACCTCCTCTGATTTCGCTGTACTTGTTATACCAACTGAAAAACCGACAAATACAAATTTTTAGCCCCCTTAGTCGACAGGCGCCGAGAATACGGAGGGTCACAATTTCCCCCAAAATCTCAAAGTCGTGACACTCTTTCACCTTCAAAATTCAACTCTTCGGTTCTATTGTGGTTACAGAGTCCAACTTTTTGATGTTTTGAAGCTCTTACTATGGTCTACAAGACTACTATAATAACTAGAAATTTTGAACAAAAATTAAGGGTGCCTCCCTAATTTAAAGTTGGTGGCAAGAAGTGGGGTAAATAGGGAGGAATATATCCCCCGATCTTTTTTTGAACTTAGGATTCTCAAAGAGTAAGTCCCAAAGAGCATATTGAATTAACCTTAATTAGGAAAAACCGCCCCCAATTTCACACCTGCGTTTTAATTGTCCGTTACGTATGCACATGTGTTCGCTGCAGCTAATCACCATCCTATATTAGTTGTAAGATTGTCATATTTTTGTTTTTAAGTTGTTAATAGTTATAAATAAAGTCAGTGTCTTATAAACTCTCTTCAACGAAAGACTCTTTTGTTAATACAGAATAGAGTTTTTAAAGCGTCGTATATTAAATGTTCATTATTATCCGATAAAAGTATTTAGATGCCACATCTGTTTGGCAGATGTGGCATCCTTATTGGGTGCTTCTTTTATTCCGCGCATTCTTCACAGCTAATTTATTTCCATGACGCTTATTGTTTTTATCATAAATTTGAGACAATTCTCGGACGAATTCTATTCAGTTTTTCAGCCATTTTCACTATACAAAAAAATTTATTAAACTAGACAAACACATGTAAGTAATGCCAATAATGAAGCGTACCGGATATTAACTATAAACAAAGGTGCAAGAAGTAGACACGCGCATTTAAAAGGTATTAGTCTTAAAAATTAAAAATTAGGAACTTTCAAGGGCAGTTCCTAACACCACTTAAGACTAATCCTAATTTTAGGATCTGTTTGAACACAATGTGTGTATAATTTATACCTAAATTTTTTCAGGCTAAGTCCATTTCTAATTGTAAATTAAAGTTAAACAAAGCTGACTGAACAAGCCAATTTTAAATTTTGAAATAGGTATTCTACTTTATTACTTCATTTAGCAAAGAAAACGTTTTCTCCATTTGTACGTAGATGGGGCAACAGAATACACGGCTGTTACCGCGATGCAACCGATATTACCATGGAAATAGAAGGGAATCAACTTAACAACTCTTCTACCATATCTTTACGATGTGGCCAAAATAGTTTTCAGCGAGAAACCGAGTTGTCTGTAATGTAAAATGGTAAATAAGTTGCCTAGACTTCAGTCATCGAAGATTTATGTTACAATGGATTCTATACAAGCCAGTTGTAATTAAAAAAAAAAAAACATCAATTTAATACTTTTTGCGCAAACATTTTATATTTGCGACTTTCGTAACATATGCACTTAATTTAAATATTTATGTCCAAATGTCTATTTTCCTTGATGTTTCTAAGTTTATATAAAACCTATCTTTATTATACACATATTTTTCATTTCTTGTTTTGTTAAAAATTGTTAGAAATCATTTGTTTGAATAGAATTTTTATGTATTTCCTAATTGTATCATATGTATTATATTCTCTCTTATTAACCGAAGTAAAAGCTGTTGTTTTATGTGCGGGACAACCTAAGATATTTATGTATGTGAATCCTTTCAAACGTAAAACGCCCCATAACAAAATTATTTGTTTGCTTATTTATGAGACAACAATAATAGTAAAATAATCGGATTTTTTCAATCTCCCAACTTTCTTATTTTCAAATTTTCTTATGGTACCTCAAATTATCATAGTGATAAATCCAAGATAATGGATCATTTTCGTTCCATGGTCAGAAACTATATAGAAATATCCAATTATGGGTGTGACATGAGGTGAGATGGTAGGTAGAAAATTATTTTGATATAAAAGTCACAGGAATCAATTACTGTGAATAAAATCGTGAAAAACTTCTTCAAACGTTTACGTAGTACTATAATATTGCAAAAATAGTTTCGATATACCTAAGAGAAAACTATGGCAACGTCGTGAAATATATCAATCAGAGGTGGTAAATATGAAATTAATGAGGAAAACGAAACATAAGAACATTTGATATCACAAGAATGTTAAAGGGAAAATACGCACGTTCAAAATTGGAATCCTGCTAATTATTTTTAAAATATGTAAGCAGATTTGACGAGATACTGCAAAACTAACATTTCAGGATGTAGCAATGCATGAATGTAGAAATTAAACATTTTTGAAATCAACAGTAATAAAAAAGACAGCAACACTGTCACATAGAGCTTGTCATGGATACTCCCGATTTATTGTTTGATTGGCCTGGAAATGGTAGAGAGGATATTTAACAATAGATTTATCACCACAGGTCGAAATTACTGGTTTTACAATTTTATTTTCAAATTCTCACTTTATCTTAACACCTATAAGTGAATTTCTATTCTCCAGCTTTTAGAACCATACAGTACGAAAGGTAGAACCTAAACAACGTACAATTTCTTTACAAGTTTTCATCTGGCGTTCAAATCACTATAAAAAAATACTACATCGCTTGAAACGATACGTAGAAATAAAAGGGGACTTGCAACAATTTCCAAAGAAAAGGAAGATAGCATGGTTCCATTTTCAACTTCGCTTTATGAATGAAATGGATTTCCCGCGGGCGTTTATTTCCTTTTTTACTTTCCTTAGAACCTTTTATTTTGTTTTTCGTTTCTGCCTGGGAATGACTTAGAAATGACTTACAACCGGTTTAAGCAAGGTGTAGGAAGAAAGTCCTTATCTAGGTACATAAATAAGTTTCGGCTGTCTTCTCGAAAGATTAATGCTTTTTGAATACGCAGTTCTTTTGGCTTGCATCAAAAGACTCTATTACCTTATCGGCCATCGTATTTGATTACCGCTCTCTTTCTCTCAATTACATGCGCACATCCACTGATCAGGAGACGTTTAAATGTAGTGCAACTGCAGCAAATTGCAGCATCGCTTTTTATATCGAAACTCTCCCAGTCGTCGGTCGGGTCTGATTTATCGATAACGTCGACTTTGAGGGCGTAAGTGTCGATGTTTATATTTGCGTCGTGCCCGAACTCTTGTGCAAGGGATAAAAGATGCGCTCACTCCCCGGAATACGAATGGATGCCATTGTGTCAGGAGGTTCATGAGAACATTCCTTCACCGAGACCGCCGCGATTTATTTGACCTTTCTCGGCTTGTGCGCGTTCGTACAATTTTTGCAATATTACGTGCATACACGTACTCATACGTGCCTGGCCTTATGACGAAAGTGAGGGTAAATGTTGAGCACCGAAGGCTGTATTTGCATACTACTCAATCAGATATGGAATGTAATGAAAGAAGAAAGAAGGTGTTTCCAAGTAATATAGAATAATTGCTTCCGATTTCTCCTACTTTTCTTCTTCTCTATGAGATATAACAGAGGGCTTGCTATTGAAGAAAAATTCTGTTTGTAGACTTATTTCGCACTATTTTTGTATTCCTATAATTGTTAGGTATTTTATTAGTAGATCTTCTTGTCTATCTTTTGCTTTCGTTATCGGGGTGGTAACCTACTAACTAATGAATACAATTTCTCTCAAAATATATATTTAATGTGAAGAGTTTACATAGATGCTGTTTTATTCCCTTTAAAATAGTCTTTCGTTTGAATTAGGTACAGGGTAATACGATCACTACGATGATTACAAGGTATATGATAATTTCTTTCGGGGCACCTGGAATTTTCGAAAAATATCTGGTTGAGGTTGCTTGATTTAATAAAAATGTCATCGTATGTAATTCGAAATATAATCGATTAAATATATTTTGAAAATAGATACTGTTCAAAGTGTTGTGCCAACAAATGCTATGACTAGCAGATCCTGCAAATTGCGAGTCATTCCGCTTTTATTGGTTACACTCGATTTTGTATAATACTTCACTTGTTCCCAGGCATATGACCTAACATCCTTTCCGATAGGATGGGCAAAAAGTTAAGGTCAAGTAAACGAAGCGGCTTCGCGCAGGATCTGCAGATAATTCACGTATATGTACGTTATGTTAATCTATATATTGTTCTAACTAAGCGATACAAAGAACTTTCCGAAGACAATTTAATTGTTATTGTAGCAATGTCCTTCGTATACTCTTGTGTTCATGCATCGTTTACTTTCAAAGACGTCATTTTTTCCCCCATTTAAGCCGCATACGTTAATGGCAATGAGGATCGGTTGTCGATCATGGATCATCGGTGATACGTGTAGTGGGGGCAAAAGTATTGTGTCGGATCAACGAACTATCCGACAAGGAAAGGTTTATCTGGTCAACTGTAATATCATGTCAACTCTTTTTGCCATAACTATACATATGTACAATATATTTTGTCTGTTTTAGGTGTGAGGTGCCCAAAAATTAACAAGGGCAGTTATTTCGATTTACTTGTTCATTCCATGTACATACTAGATGCGCAAATAAACTGGGTAAGGCTTATGTCGATCTAATTGTAAGTATATTATTTAACGTCGTGAGCTCTTCGACTTGCAATTACAAGGAAACTGATAGTCAGCCGTCGTGTAACTCGTCTTCACCTGCTCTTACCATAATGCACAGAAACGAAATCACGACCTAATCACGCACGGTAGCCTAAATTAAAGTTGGCTCGTTACGAGTAATGCGTTCTTCCATTCTTAAAGTGTCGATATATCGACGATCCGATCTCGTATAGACGAGGTTTTCGAATAGTTTTCCGCGCGTTATTGTTTCCATATACATACATATGTAGATGAACGACGCTTATAGAATCGTTTGGACGTGGATTGCATATGAAGTCGTAGATGTAGGAGATGGAAGGTATTATATTTTACGAGCAATTCTTTTGCAAAAGGAAGAAATGCGCCAGTTTGTGAGTCCGCTGGGAGAATAGTCATTTGGGAATGCGCCGTTCATCAATCCCTGCTCAGTAGACCATTGCAGGTGAATTATGAAAAGAATAACTAGGAAAAAGTAACTTAACTGTATTCTCGATTGAAAGAAAAGACAATTTTTGCTTTCTTGTTTACTTATCCAGGCAGCCTTGTACTGAAGAAAATATTCTTTTAGTTTAAAAGGCATTGCATTGATTTAACTTTTTTTTCAGTTTTTTATTTCTCTGAGACTCAATTACGTTTCGGTAAAATTTAACGATGTTACTTTAGAACAGTAACAGTATTGAATGGAAACTTTTTCTATATTTACCGAACAGGTTTATCGATTTATATGAAACTAAAATTATATTGAATCTATTATTACTATTATTATTACTATGGCCTCGACCTTAGTCATTAGCCAGATATTGAATCTGTCACAAAATTTTACATCATTGAATAAAACAGCAAGTGGAACGCCTCAAAATAACTTTAAACGAAACGTTCTTTTTATTTTCTCTTAAACGCCGTTCATCTACTATTAAATGATTAACCTATTTTACTTAAAACACTACAAATTTGACATCTACATCTAATTTATACTTAGGGAAATTGTTTTCCCCACAACTATTGCTGTAAATTAAATTCTTGCAGATAATTTTTGCGGTAAACATTGAGAATAACTGATACATTTTTAAGGTAAATATTACATTCCATTATAAAATAAATAATATGAACTGTTGTTAATTCAAACTAAGAAGAAGTGATATTTGGTTAACGTCTATATTATTTTGACAGAAATTGAATCACTCAAGAAATGAACACCATTCTGACAAGCTAGGAAAATATTTTCAAATAAAAGAGACGTATTCTGGTGTAAAAATTACGTTTTCGTTCAACATGAACCAGCTTAAAAACTCAAAATGCTTTACCACAATGGACTCATTTTTCTCACTGTGGTATACAAGAATTGGACAAGTCATACGGCAAAAATAAAACAACACACATATATAGATACGGCATAAATCAAAAACATGGAGGACACGTATGCAGTTACACAAAATTTACATTTTCTTATTTATTGGGCATCTCCTTCATTAAACAACATATATAGAACTCCTAAACGAAAATTAAGAGCAACCCTTACAAATTTTCGTCTAAAAAGGCACGTCATCCGAAGGATTGATTGAGGTATGTTTTAAAAGATTTACTCTTTGCGATTGTAGTAAAACGATACCCTTCGAATACAGGGCGCCAATAATCAATGCGGGGTGATTTTGAAAATTCTCAGTAAAATTACAGGTTTCTAGGGTTTTCCATTACCGAATAAATTCTAGGACAGTCTAAAACTAAATATTTTAATTTGATGTAAAGCTTGAAATTATCCATAAAGACAACAAAAAACTGACGTTTTTCACGTTTAGAGGGGATGTCCAATAATCTATTTGCTTGCACGCCTTTTTCAATAGAAGCCGGTTTTGTATCATATATGGATCCTCACATACGGACTATTCAAATGAAGAAAATAAGGCTAATGGACGTATGTAAGTGTGAATACCAACTAGAATGTAGAAAAAAGAACGCATTTTAGCATGCGCCTCTAATATGTATTTCGTAAAACTACTATTACTTCATTTTAAATCACACGCCGATTCACTTATCATTAAATGCCCATAAACTGAATACCTTCGCGATGATGCGAGCAAAAAGAAATATTACGATTATACGCGGCAAAGTGCATAATTTAGGGCGTCGGACGAATCATGATGTTAAGTAATAAAGTGCGCTCTCAAATGCGGCGATAATGCTGCCCACTTTCAGTTGATAATATAAACTTTACCATTTGTACAGTGTAACAATTCGAGGCGGTGAACCCGTTCCGATGCAAATGCATTCGTTCACGTAGTAGTCGTGAATTACTGTCGCATGAATCGACGAGATTCGCAGTAGAGGATTGTACGCGATTTATGGCGGCACAAATGATGGGCATAAATCGATAGTCAAGGTAGTTCTGAGGTTATTTATGCAATTGTATCTCGGAATAAAACGGAATTAGCTGGATAGGTTGAGATATAATGAGTTTTTGACATATGTACATACGAAGGGAGAAACTTGCCTTTTATTTTTCTTTTCCTAATTGTAAAGGAGAGATTAATTTCGGGAAATAATTTCGAAAAACTGTGACTACATCGGTGATCGTAACAACAATAGGATACACTTGACTAGTGTATAGTTTTTAGTTTTTCTTAATCTTTCATTTCCTTATACTGTTTGCCTGTCAAGGAATATTGATACTGTTGTTTATTCACTAAGTAAGTAACTAAACTGAGCAACTAGTGTGTAATTTTAAATGGCGCCCCCACAATACTTAATAATCTATTGTATGGTAATTCTCTAGTTGTTATTATGGTATTATTATTATATACGATTAATAAAGCTAGTAGTTAAACAGAATTGAAACAAATACAAAAATATTTTTTCAGTGCAACCACCCCATTCGTAGTTTACGCCTTTTCATCATCTTAATCCAAATCTATAAACTTCACACCAATAAGACGCTATGTTTCTAGAGTTAAATAAAATCTTTCAAAATGTTCTGCAATACTTTGATTACGACATTCTTGACTTCACGCATGATTACTTGCAGCAACCATTTTCTTACGGTGAACTGAATCTAACTGCTTCTGTAGTAACGCATCTTTTGCACGTTTCAATTTTGAATAGTAACTTTCACCTGTAATTGTTCGGTATTTGTTGAGAAACCCGCAGCAAACAATCTATATAGTTGTTTATAGTTTTTTTCAATCTGGCTAAATTTTGAATGGTAATGATGACTTTTTGCCTGGTTATCAAAAAAAAAAAAAAAATAGCCGCGGCTTCCGGTGAAACTTCAACACAAGGTTTTTCAGCACGTATTAAAGCTATTATATTTGCGCCTATGGCAGGGGGACCAGCAGTCAAACTTCTACAAGATTTGCGTCCAAGTGCTACATTTTTGATAGCTATGGCTCGATATGTGAATACCATGGCAGTCAATGCGTCAAGCGATTTAATTTCATAAAATCATAAAATCTGTCAAATTACTTCTATTTAGTAGATTTTTTAACATATCTCCCAATGCGAAGCATATCTGATGACGAAGTCTTCTTGCTATAGAAGTTTCAATTGTGCAAAAACATATCTGGTGCAATTTAATTAAATCAGAACGCAACGGCAAATGAAGAAATTTCTACATGATGAACTGTAAAACTGATGTCACTCATATCACTCGATCATTGTCCGCGTCCAAGTCCTATTGCCATTAAAATTCTTCAGCATTGATATTTTACTGTTAAAGAAACATAATCTAATATTTGTTTTCCTTATAAATAAAACAAGCCACGTTTCTATTGTATAGTTTCATCAAATTTCAACAACCATTAATAGACCCTACATGTTCTCACGCACCTTAAATTCCACATAATACTAAACACGTCTAAACACGTATGCATGTACATTTCAATTCGATAGATATGCGAAAAATTTGTGGTATTATAAGGATGCGTCATCGGCGTCTCTTTACCGAATAGGGACAATTGTGTTTTTGCCGCACAAAGCACGCCAACTTCATACCGCAAAAAGAACATATAATTGCCATCATTTCTGATCGAAACGAGAATGCTCATTGACGGCGCTGATAAAACGATTTTATTTATTTCTTCATTAGCATGCAGTTATAAATTCTACGAGAGATGTCTATCTATCGATAGATACTATATATGCTATTGTTGCGGCAATCAGATTCCTATTGATCTGAATAATATCGTCGTCGATTCTTCTACGTATCTGTCGCGGAATCTTTACAGGGTAAACAGTTTAATAATCGTGCCCTTTTGTTCATGCGAGCTTCAGATGCACATGCGGGCTCATAATGAGATTGGCATATAATTTTTCGGTAGATGAGAATGAAAATCACGCAATGTCAATGGTGGGAGGTAGACGAATAAAATATCGATGTCGACGAAGACAAGACGATACATACATATTTCGAGATTATTCAGTTATTGCAAGAAATGTTTCTAGAACGCCTTATTTCAAAAAATTAATAACTTGAACAGGTCTTCAACGTCTTGCGATCTTCCACTCTTAGACTATTAAATCATAGGCTCACTAGAACAAACCACGGATGATCTATAAATGTATATGACTTTATAATGATTGGAAGGATTGTTGTATAAACTGTATCGATAACTTCGCACAACATTATTATAAAAGCCAACCTCCGGCATAAATTAGTAATTATTTGGCCCGGAATGATTGATACAATTGAGTATCAGATAATTATGTTAACTAATAATATCAAAACAATGCTACTAAAAAGTATGCTAGCACTGAAAACAACGAATAAAACAATGAAAACTATATTTCTAAGTATGTACTGCTATTTGTTCCAAGT
This sequence comes from Chrysina gloriosa, assembly GCA_038088585.1. Lineage (NCBI taxonomy): Eukaryota > Metazoa > Arthropoda > Insecta > Coleoptera > Scarabaeidae > Chrysina > Chrysina gloriosa. The sequence continues at coordinate 23,951 of CM076089.1, read as the reverse complement.
ATCTAAACCATATGGTAAACTTTCTGCGATAAGGTTCCGATTTGAGCATGTTACGTCAAAAACACTGTGCAACTCTTTTAATTTCTACTTACCCGTTTTGATACATAATAGATTTTGTAACATCCAATTATGTTAGAAAGTGATTATTCAAAAACAACGCCGATTTTTATATAACCCATACCATTCTACCACATAGCTGTACTCACCTTTATACTTCGAATAACCTTACAGATAAACCAGAAACGATGCCTTCATAAATCTCCGCCCGGCGTTTCTGGTACTTTCCTTTCCAAGATGCGTTTCGTACACGCACACATAGGAGAACTATTTATGTACAGTATGTACTGTTTATGATCAGCAAGCGTACACCTCGTAGAAAATTTCGTGATTACCCAGATGTAGGTTATTTATGGCGTCGTAGAACATAACTTATGTATTAATGCGAATTATACATTTAATAAACGTTAGGCGAAAATCAGCTGAAAAAGTATCATATATACGTTTGGATTCGTACGCGTATATCTAATCGTATCGATTTATAATTTAAAAGCGTACAAGAATGTAAAAGTGTCATGAAGAATGGAATATGTTTAATGTTACATCACTCGATCGATGTAATGATGTAAACTAAGCGATAAGTGGTATTTGATTAAAAATTATTTAAGGATTCTTGGAATAAGACGTCCCTTGCTGTACTAATCTTATTGATGACAACATGGGTAGGTTTATGTGAAAAATCATGGCGGAAATCTTGAAAGAAGAGGAGTAATATATTTAGAACAGAAAAGTGTACAATCTAAGAAGACGAATATGAAGGTACGTCATAGAACAATACTATAATATGTTTTACCTTCAAGAAAGCAGATGAGAATCAATGTAGGAACTAGAGAACAGTGTTATTGAGTGTGTTGACCTGATAGTATGGAGGGGCTAACACGTACAAACAATTCAAAATTTGATGGCGAAGAATTCTGTAAACTGCAGCACGGAAGCAGAAAGATGTGCATGCTAAGAAAATAAAAGTAAGTTAAGGAAAATTTCCAAAATGTTGAAATGAAGAAGATGAAAGTATATAATCAAGGCAAAAATAATCTAGACATACCAGACGGAAAAAGACCTATCAGACGGTAAAAGTATAGGAATACAAATTGTCGATGGGAGATTTAAATATATACACATTTTAATTTTGTTGAAACTTTTTCATTAGCAGCTTTTCTTGTACGAATATATTTTTTTAAATAATTAAAACAGTTATAGGTCTTCAATTGCTGTTTAAATATCCCTTCTATGAGATCGTTAACATAATTTAATCAAGATTTTATTTGTTAATTTATGAGACTATCATTAAGATTGGGGAACGGGGATAAAAATAATGAGAAAGAAGAAGAGAAATGATCGTAGGAAGAGGGACAAAAAAATTATAATCCGAACTTTGCACTCTTTAGTGTACTTCTTCATTGTGGCTACTAACGAATTAATAAAACAAATATCAAATGCTTGTTGCTTTCTTGCACAATTTGGAAACATTTTCCATTGTTTCACTGTTACATAACCGTTTAATGGATTGTGCTTCCTGCTTATTAGCAACGAATATATAAACAAAAAGGTACATCGTTCAATATCTGTCAGCAAATACTTTGCTTTACTAATAAGAAGAAGATGATTTCCTGTTTGGATTCGTTCAATTCCGCCTAAAGTTATTTCGATTTACGTTGATATTCGATTAGTTCGAACGGCAATATGAAAATTAAATTCGGTCAGACGTAATGACTAGTCTTCTGATCTGCAAGATGAAATTTAAATAATCCATTTCTATATTTATATTCGACGCAATTGGATTGTGTTATTCTTCAGCAAATCTACGTGCTAGAAACGTTACACTATTCAATTTAGGAATGGACTCGCTTAATCATCTTCAATACATTTAATTAAATATTACACATACATACCGATGGGCTGTAACAACACTCTTATGCGCTTACATAATCTAGTAATTTACCAAATTAATTGAGGAAAATAAATCGAAAGCTGTGGTATATGGAACTATCCTCGCCTAAGGAAAGAATATATATAGGTATATACATATATGTATCTATGTACGTACATATGTACGAACATTGAGTTTGGTTGAAATAAAAATCGCATATTTTATCTCAATTAGAATTTGTCTGCAAACTAAGTTGATGAAATAAAATGGTTTCTCCTTATTTCTCTATATTCCAGCAACTAAATTGCCATCTTCACTTAATAACAAACTAATAAATCGGCAAAAAAGAAAATATACGAAGATTTGATGCAAAACAAAAAAATATTTTAATAGAATCAAGAAATCAATTCTCAAAGCAAACAAAAACGAAGTGATACAACAAAAATAAACAACAAATTCACTAAAATATAGCTAAATGCGATTGACCTCTCCTTCGTTTTAAATTTATATTTTTTAGTGTTAATATAAAAGAATGTTGTATTTGTTTATCTACATACACCGTTTTATTAAAGCGAATGTTGGTAAATTTATTAAAGATATTCTTAAACTTACATTATCATTCATCACTATATTAATGAAATAATTTTTCTCATAAAAATTAGTATTTAGTAAACTTAAAGTTTTCTAAATACAAAAACCTCGTAATTGGCATATTTTTTAATATATACCAGTTATTTGCAGATTTGAATCATTTATATTCTACATTGTAATTAAATTATTTTGTGCAGTACTTATAAAAGATTAATGTCAATTACTAAAACTGTAATTCTAATACTATTTGTTGCTACATAAATCATAGAAAGTGACAAATCAGAAGCAACAACAAGAAAAATAAATGATCTATTAATTTAGTACTAGATTATTTTATTTGTAATTTTTCTCTTAACATGTCACAAACTCTTTTTATAGCACAAATTAAATAATGACATTTTATATTTTAAACAACTATTTCGTGGGGGCGTATGCGCTCCAAAGGCGGGACATTTAGAGTTTCCATGAACGTATAATGTAAGCACAAAGATTGGTAAATCGTTTATATTATGTCCTTAACAAAAATTTGGAATTATTTTTGTGATGTGAGCATCAGCAACAAATAAAGTTCACATACTTATATCTAATATACAGTTCTATATTCGCAATAAAATCAAATATTCCTTTCTATCACTTAAACGAGCATATTTTTATTTAGGTCCAGCGCATTCCAGAGGAAAAATCACACCAGTTAACGTTTGCGTAATTAATGACCACGCAGCTAAAGTTGTGCTCGACCACGGCGATAAACGTCCAACGATTTTTGCCTACCCCATTTAATCGAGCGAATACTCTCAAACTACAATTTTTTCTATCACGCCGCTCGAAACGTGTGAAAGGTCAAACGCGTTCGACGCCAAGACGGCGACCAGCAGCAGGATCTTCTTCTTCGGTTTTATCTTCGAACGCGAAGATGATCTCGTTTCGTTTCACTGTTCTGATTAATACCACCATCCCGAGCAGAGTGGGGTTGCTTCGACTCATCTTATACGGCGAGACTTAATAGTATATAAGGGGAAGCATCTTTCACAAGGGGACAGTTCACATCCTTCATTAGTTAGTGAAAGAATAGCATTCATAGAATAATAGCTGAATAGATAAAAAGTCAACATGAAACTGGTAAGTAGGCATTCGAATATGACTAGGTATGTGAGATTCGAAACGGAAAAATCGAAACATATAGGGAAAATCTCAAAAACGTATTTAAATGACAGATTCACTTAAGGCCTTCGGAGCAAACGTAGCTTTTTTCGATCGCAGACATTTAGATCAGTAGTGCAAGATGAAAAGAATTAGTATCCTTTCTTGGTGTTATATGTAAATTACGCGCCAAATTTGTCCGCGCCATTAATTACCAAGTCGATTAAGATTCTGCCAACGTGCGACTAATGTCAAAATTATTCCGAAGATTAACAGCTGTACATGCTTCGATTCAATGCTGATTATTAATTTGAAATTAAATTCATTCATTAGATCGAACAATAAAGGCTACTTATTGTTGACCGGACTCGATGAAAACCTTTGGTCCTCTGTCGTTGCTACTGCGATAGAATCTCGAAGATGTTCATACAAGGAAATACGCTGAGTAGACGACATTGTACTACTTCTTCTTTAATGAACTGAATAATAAATCTCGAAAGAGTGAAAGACATTCTTGCGAAATCTTAACGTACAGTAATACTTTTACGTCGTCGCAGTAATTCATTGCTTGTGTAAATTACAGGTGCACATTTATTTATGAGTTCCAAAATTTATGTTTATGTTTTAGAATGGGAGATTTCAATAGTTGGTTACGTAATTTTGTTTATTTCTTGTAGTACTTTCATTAATATTATTAATAAGAAACGAAAACGGGGCCCATTTTCCAGAAATAAACGCTTTTAGAAGTTGGCCGATCAAACTACCTTCAGATTATAGATTAATTGACTGTAGATAAGAGGCAATAGCTTCTTCGAAAGTGTTTGTAGTAAAATTATTAGTAATTACATCTCCAGTTTGTCTTCAAAAAATATTTAAAATTATTGGCTCTTCTGTCCTCATTTTTCTATTTATTCCAAAAGCTAAAAACCAATACATAAACTTGAAAAATAAACTAAATTATTATACAAATTAACTTGCACAATAAAATTGACCGTTCACGGGGAAGGAAACATTATAATTTATCGACATTGCTTTTTCTAACAGACTGTACGAACAATTGTTTTGCTAACTAGAATCCACTATTAAAATACGAAATCGTATAATTGATAAAATCGTTTCATCACACTTGATATGATATCGCTAGTGTTTGTGTTAGATTTATTAATTACACTTCCTAGACGATCGGAAGAAGGTTTAATGTCAATGGCATCGCGAGGAAACGCCTTTGATATAAGTCTGATGCAGATTCACGGGCACCGCTGTTCAAAACTCGGGCAAGGTCGCGTGAGCCAGACTAATAAACGAGAAAATCCACAGTCTTGATAGTTCCGCAATTACCGCACCCACGTTATGTCAGTTTGTTTATTATTATTATTATTACTTATATGCGATGTACACTCATGAAATTCTAAATGTAGGCTTTTTGAACGTATACGTCCCGATTCTCACAATTTTTACTTTGCGTTTACTATGTATTGAAGTTTGCATGCAAATGACTGCGACCGCAATATTAAAGTATTATTATTATTATTATTATCTAAACGCCCGTCCCAAAACCTGCGAGGTTACTGTCGGTTGGTCCGTACAAAATAGTTGCTTAAAGTAGAATATTTTATTATTTAATTTGTGTTTATAGTGTAAAAAGAGTTTATGACATGTTCAAAGAAAAACGACAAATAAAATAATATAGTACATTTATTCTTGTGATTATTGCCTCTTATTTGTTATTTTTCTAAGATTTATGAATAAGGAAATACAATTAGAATTACGGTTTCATCGGCAGTTATTCATTTCCAAAGGCCCGTCGCTTTTGAGATTTGCCCAACACCGACAATCTCATTTTATGTGTCCCAAAAGCATTACAGCACTGCATACATAAATTTTAGTCGTTGCCTTGCTTATTTTTCTACCTGGAGCTGATGCTTCAGCTTCGTTTCAGCATTCAACATTTTTTGAGGAAGTAATTTCCAGAAAAATCCGCTTTCGTCTGCATTGTAGATTTCATCAGGGTCCAACTGCATTTTTGTGACTTTATTTCGAAAAGCGTTTTTTAATGCCTCAACAACAACCTGTTTTTAAACTTATCGAGCCATCCGGAACTAGTTTTGAAATTATCATGGTTCTGAGTTTGGCGAGATAAAAGAGCTGTGCTTTTCCGCGCAAAATTTCCTCCGATATTAGCACACCTACAATCATTTATTGTTGTGTCAAAAATTTTACATAGTCAATCACGTTTTTACCTCTTAATCTTTCCTGTAGAGACCAGGTATAAACCTTTTCATCAATTCCGGAATATGCGCTTACTTACAACGTTTTTCATTTATTGAACAGTGAAGTGGCTTGGCTGTGGTACCATAGGATGGAATCCTCGTCTTCTTCTTTGATGTCGCAAATCGTTGATTTTCTCACCTTGTATTTTTGCCATAAAACCGCATTGGTATTATAAAATCTAGATATCATACACGTATTACCATCCCTCGAATTAATGGTGCTCTTCATTCTTTCTATATTTTCTTTCTTATATAAAATGAAGGATATTGAGCGGATTGTATTCGATATATGTATTGTATACATCTTCTATATTATCGACGTCAGGTCAACAACTTTCCCCACTTTGAAACTAAGTACGATAGACAGAAAGAACGGAGGGAATCTACTTTTTAATTAACGAAACATGCACTTCATAATTACCTACGTTACGTAACGATCTTCGACATAATAATTGATGATGCTCGTTTCACAGGAATACATTTAGCTCTATGCGCTATATGTAGGTATCGCTTTTACGGAAGTCATGAAAATCGTAATCGGAGATCTGGCCTCATTGAATTAGCGAATGTTTTACAAGCAAACGTACAGACGCCCACGCGGATTATAACGAAAAGCGTCTGCTTTCGGCGAAACCCGAACACGAAGTTGTTGTATTAGGGTATGCGATTTACTAATTGTCGTTTAGATGAATTGCGTAATTCTCTCAGTCGCCCTCTCATAAAGTTGCATAATACCGATGAGAATACTTAGATACTTATGTTACATACATACATACCATGTAGGTTATCAAACGTTGAGTAGGAACAGAAAATAAATAGAATACAATTTATAAATACTGCGTAATTGCAGCATGATAAAAATGTTATGCGGCTGATAATGACACACAAATATGATCACAGAATTTGTGATAACCGTAAATTCATGATCCTTAATTTGGAAAAGATGACACGAGATTCATCAACACCTATGAGTGAATTTCTTATTTTCCAGCTTTTAGAACCATATACTATGAAAAGTAGAACCATAACAACGGACAATATCTTTACAAGTTTTCTTCTGGGATTCAAATTACTATCAAAAAGTACTACATTGGTTAGAACAATGCGTGGAAAAAAGTGAACTCCCAACAATTTGAAACTGTGTTCTTTTATAACAATACTAAACTTGGCGTCGATGTCATTGACCAAATGACACGGAAATATAGTGCCAAATCAAGTTCCAGAAGATGGCCACTTCAAGTTTCTATCAACATTCTAGATTCAGCTGGAATAAATGCCTGAATATCGTATAAAAACACGTCAGGTGAACATATATCAAGAATATATATTTTTGTTTCGTGAGGTATCGGGATAGTACTTTATACGTTGTGCACAAACTTGCCCCCTCCTTTTTGTCCATTGCCAAAGCTTTTCCTTCAGTTCAACACAAATTTTTCTTTTGTAGTAGTTTTGTGATCACTTTGTTCCACGTCTTCCACATATATATTATTCAATACGTATTCTTTATATTCCAGTTAATTCTTGCCTACCTATTGACAACCTGCTATGCCGCAAGGCTAGACAATGCGTATCTACCACCAAACGGCGGAGGACAAGGAACTAACCTGCCGGCACCGTTTCCAAGACCGCAAGGACGTAAGAGTAATTTATTATCTCTTTAGAAATAAGTGCGCCTAATATTTTCGTTGAGGTCTGTAACCAACTGATGCAATCGTTATTTGCACCGCTCAACAATATGTAGATGTGGGGCAAACGGGTTAAAGAAATACAATTTTGGGGTATTGAAATGTGATTGTAGTTCACACATCTTCTAATACAAGTGTGAATTGAAATCATCGACTATTATCAAAACCGTAAAACCAAAATTGTTTTGATAATGGGTACTAGCAAAACACATGTCACCGAATTTTATTATTAAACGATTATGTGATGAGGAATTTACCGATGTGATATCGTGTCATATTTTCTTAAGGCAATCAGGTCGAATTCTGATTCATTGTCATTCTGTTGATATTTCCACCATTTCACACATTGTTCTTCCATTGTGTCCGTTTACCCAAACCACATTAGACTTAATTACCGATCACTATAACGAGTTTCGTTGAAATCGATTGGCATCATATCACGATGTCTTCTAGTAAGTTGGAGCTATTTAACCGAAACGGAAAAAGATAAACCAATTAGAAAGATATGAAATGCAACAAATGCCAGTACACATCGTCATATCATACATACTATTTATCTTAAATATCGTGACAAACCAAAGCACTACTAATTAGGAGAAACGATAGATAAGGCAATTGCGCGGTTGTACGCGGGTAAAACGAATCTTTGCTCGTTCACCGTCACTTAAGTACGCTTTATTTATTGAATGCATAGGTATCTTGTACGTTTATATTTTATACAATTACGCATCAATGGACACGTACACACGCACGTAAGGCAGTGCCATTTATAAAATACGCTCCTTTCACGAATAATTTTTCGCGGCATAATCGCTACATATGCGGATTTCATCCTAAGGACGTCGGCCAGAATTGCGAGAACGTATGAATGCATTCGAACGACGGTTTTCATGCGTATTATCCGATCGAACGACACTTCTATCATTGGAACCATACATACATGTATATAAATCAGATTAACGGAGTAGCATCTCGGCCAGGCGCTCGTGAAAGGTTATTTTATTATTGCATTACCGAGAGAGAATAAATATGTACGTGTGTAAATGGGCGCATCTAAACAGATACGATTGTCGTTAAAGTTTTCGTCGCGAATCTCGATAGTGGTCGTGATTGAAAAGTAAAAGGAGTGTTACGTTTCGTATGGGCATTATTATTATTGCGCGTAAATATTATATAAGGAGCGTACATAGTTGTATACATATGTGTATGGTTTGTCTAATAGACATCTGCTTAAATTGCTTTCCAAAGCTGGCTGAAAGAAATCAGAATATAGAGTCTTGAGATAGGGTGATCAAAAAAATAAACTAATATACTTATTATAAATGTAGGCTCTTTTAATCGACTTTGCTCGCATCGACAAGTCTCACTTACATCCACCCTTATTCTTATCTCGAAAATTCAGCTGTTTCACTTTAAATTTTCCCATTATACTTCTTATGATTTACCGCGGGCCAATATGTTTGTCGATTCATTTTTGACGTCACGTATTTCCGTTATGCTTAGCCGCGATGTTGCGACTCGCATGCTTTCGAAGGAATAACAAATAGAATGTGCAGAAGATTTTCATTGCATTACAGACGAGATAATTAGGTCCGATTTTTATTTTTAAACGAATCGACGAAAGTAGAAATCTGCAAGTTTTATTTTTACAATTAATACAAATAATAAAATTTCGGACAATTACTTCGATTGATTCCATCAAGTCTATCAGGGCGATCATGCCAGTTTTACCCGGATCATTTATTTTCCAATGAGATCATCATATCTACATATACGATGAAAACTAGACGGTGTCACGCTTTCAAATATGTAATTTAATAACTATCGTTTTATGTCGTAATGATTTCAGCGAGGCCCAATGGAGGTAACGGTATTTCTCCAAGTGGTGGTGGAGGTAATGGAGGTGGTCCTGGCGGTGCTCAAATTCCGATCTTGAGCTATGAAAACGAGAACAATGGGGACGGTAGCTACAGATTTAGGTAAGCGTTCAACTTTGACTTATTAAGGAAACAACCGATTTGGATAGACATTTAATTACATGAAAATTAATTTAATTTAATCGGTGCTGGTTCATCGTATTAGATTTTAATATTTAACTGCAGCATGAATTATTTATATCGTATACTTCTATTTTCGCTTTCAAAATACATATACCGACGGCCTTGCGAATAAAACGATTGAATTATACACCGAATTGGTAAAAAAAGATAACTGCGCTTTATTTTCCTCATTTAACAAATAAACATACGTACACTCATAAAAGCTCTAAAGCCCGTTTTACATTATCATATTAAATTATACGTAAAAATTGAATACTATTTTATAGTACAATATAAAACACTGTACTATTCTTCTGTGCAAAATCATTCTATGAAATCAGAACCTGCCCGATTTTCATACTGTAAATGTTTTGACTTGCGCCTGCTCACTAGTCTGCATTGCACCTATTCTAATCTAACCTTATTTTCTTATGTTTACGTCTTCTCTAGTCCTGTTATAGAATAAAATAAACGTGGGTTTATATATTATACTGTGGCCGTGTCAGCTATTGCTTTTATTGAGCGTTTTACTAAAAGTATTAGTGTTATTAACTAAGTATAAAATTCATCTTTTTGGAGGTTATGAGAAATATTTGTAAATACCGTGTGATGCTGGTGTACAATTTGAAACGAGGATGTAGCGTGGCACTGAATCATAAACAGAATTTTTATGTATGTAATAGCCCAGACGAATAATGGAGTCTAAATTCATACAATAATCTTGTACAAAAGACTGGTAAAGCGTTTTACATTGTACTATAAAATAGTATTTAATTGTTTGGTACAATTTAATATGATAATGTAAAACGGGCTTAAACGTCCGCCTTTTGGGCGCATACGCTCCGATTATCACAATGTAAACCCCCGTCACAAAATTTGCGAATTTACTATCAATTGGTCCGTACGAAATAGTTGTTTAAAATAGAAAATGTTATTATTTCATTTGTGTTGTAAAAACAGTTTGCGACATGTTAAAAGAAGAACAACTAATAAAATAATGTAGTACTAAATTAATACGTCATTTATTCTTCTTATTATTGCTTCTGATTTGATATTTTCCTAACAATAAGATTTATGACTTCACAAGTGGACGGTTTCGGGACGGCCGTTTAGATTATGATAATCGAAGCGTATGCGCTCAAAAAGCGGACATTTAGAGTTTCTATGAGTGTACATTTTAAGACTGTATAATCACTTTAGAATTAGGGCAGTTCGTGCAAAGAGCAAGAAACTTTGTTTTCTCGACAATTTTCAAGAGAATTTGATTTTTGTACATATACTTATAATCGACGTATGCTGATTCTCACATTTTTTTAGTTACGAAACTGGTAACGGGATTAAAGCACAAGAAGAAGGTTTCCTGAAGAATGCCGGATCCGAAAGCGAAGCGCAAAGCGCATCCGGTTCTTTCAGCTATACAGCTCCTGACGGTCAAGTCATCGAATTGACGTACACGGCCGACGAGAACGGTTTCGTGCCGCAAGGATCTCATCTGCCGACCGCCCCGCCAATTCCGGATGCCATCCTGAAATCTCTGCAAGAAAACGGCAGCGCCGGTTCCGGTTATCCAGGATCGAACGGCGGCACCGGTCCCGGCTATCCAGGATCGAACGGCGGTGGTTCTGGGCCCGGACAAAACGGCTACAGATATTAGAGATAAGGTAATGGCTTGTTTAGTTAAAATTCGAATCGCGAGGTGTTTCTCTATTTGACAAACTCTACTTAACAAATCGGCTTTAGTAGCTCTGATAAAGGTGATAAGCTTCAAACGCAAATTCGCGTACGACCAGTTTGCTGATTAGTTGTTGTGTAAATACTGGAGGAGGACTAACGTTTTCTAGTAAAAATGTATTTTCTCTAAGCGGAAAATTAAAGTGTTCTAAATTGTAGATTCAGTTTTGGGTCCTGCTAGGTCAATTTAGTTATCTTGAAATTAAAATATATACATATTTATATGTAGTTTACTTGCAACTCAAACCTCATCTAGTTTGTTAGTTGTACAAAATTTCTATCGAAATCTATTTTTTACATTTCCTAACACAATTTTCATTTGCAGTAAACACGTCGACGTCTTCGTAAATAAGCCCGTCCTTCAGCAACATAACATAGCTAGAAACTACAAGTAGTAATAATAATATACGCCTTCCCACATCTGTTCCAAAACCATCGTAAATTATATATAAGCAGCTTGAAAGTTTAGTTACTGACGCTTCATCACACCCTTTATATGTCTTTCAGTAGGGAGAAGAATGTGGTACAAATCTGTATTACTAAATTAAGTAAACATAGTCAGTTATTATATTTTGTTGTCACGTTTATAGTCGCATAGAGTTTTTATACATGTTATTTTTATATATATATATATTTTAGTTATATGTGTATTTAGGAAGTGTGTACAAATATATGACGACGATGCAATGTTAACGGAATACTGATAATCTGTAAATATTGTGATTTTGTGGTGCTATCTTATGTTAGTGAATATGAGTTTTGAAGCGACGCACTATTCATTGCGTATAGTTCAAATTTCAAGTATGTCGCTTTAAACCTTCTTAAAATATGTAATTATGTTTTTATTTATTAGTCTTAAGGTATTTATACCATACATGAGAGAAAACGTAAAAAATAGGAGAGTACATATGTATATTTTTAATAAAAAAAGTTGCAAAGATCTATATCTTGTTTATAAATAGATTAGATGGCGGTATATGAGGGTAGTGTTTTCTATACTGAAAATCTTTTGAAAGAGAAGATGCTGTGACTTACTATGGAATTTACATTAAGACGATTAAGACATGATTTAATGTTTTAATAGCGAATTTTGACAATAAAAATATTACTGGGATAATTTCCAGAGAAATAACTACTGAGAATCAAACAATAATCGAATGATTGTTTCTTTTTCATATTCAAGAACTGAAACGTGAAAGAACAATAAGGAAAACCAAAGAGAATAGAAACTATAAAAGCAACTAAAGCGTCCATAGCACCACGAAGTTTACATACTTTGGAGAACACCACTTTGATCAACGTGAATGTAACTAACGACATTTTCTCTCTCATTTCCTTAGGTATCATTTATTCATTCATTCACAGTAATCAGCATATGCAATTTGAGCTTATTTGGTAAGATAGTGCATCTCTTTCTCTAGAAAGTTGTCTAATAACGTATCTAATTTAATAGGTCATCAAAGTAGGTAACCACTATTTTTTGAAAAAGTTTTGAAAAATGCTTCTTAAACTCAAATTCAAAAAGTGATCAAAACTATTGTTTTGCATCGACAGAACTATTCCTATAGGGTTATAACTGCAAATATAAGTATAAATAGTTTTATTGAGGATTATAAAAACTATGGAAAATTGTTTCAAAGGTCTTACAAAATTTGTGGCCGTTAGTGGCGAATATAGGACAATATTACATCGAATAAGCTCTTCAAATAACTTATAACGTAAGAGGTACGCCATCTGTATGTATTAGGTAAAGACCACCGAGAAATTGCTTAATCTTCAAACAGTTAACAATCGAAAGTCGGCATGGTTTGAGAAAATAAATGGTTACAGGTTCCGTTCTCAGATGGCCAAAATTAAAACGACCAACGAAGAACGTTATGTAATACTTCTATGTTTATTATTGGTACAGATCAGTACAGATCTTTATTTAATGGTGAGGATGGGAAGTTACGCCACCAACACTATTGGTATTACAGCGCACTAACACTCTAAAAGTGAAATTGTGTCGTAATACGATTGCTATTATCGATTGATTAAAAATTAATCGTTTAATTTTTGCTTGCAAATTTAATTTCTAAATAAAATATGAGATGATACTAATATCCATAGGAGTTCGAATTTGAATTAGAAGGAAATACTTAACGGCGCCAATAGTGTTAAATACATAGATTAATTCGGCAACTTCTAATTACTCTCCCCAGAATTGAAGTCGGGGTGCATTCTAATAACGTTACAATTTACTAAATTGGTCACCAAATGAACAGCTTTTGTGACTTGAGAAAGGAAGAAATGATTGTATCCTAATCACGTGCAGAAGTTGTAATTATTATGAGTCATACTATTTGATTTAATCATCGAGAACAATATATTGCGATGAATCAAGTTACTCTAATGGAAAATATAAAGAGCTTCAGGAATAAATTTTGTGCCTTGCTCTATGTAAATACGTTTCTTTAGATTCAATACATCAAACATACCCTTAATAGTTTCTGTTTCGCTTAATACATATGCATATCCTTCTTCAAATTTCAACAGGTAAGATCAACATATTTAATTTGAAGAACCAACAATGCTGATGTAATACAACTGTCATCAAATATCGTGTTGTGGAAATTAAAATCAATATACCTTTCCTAAAATCGATGATCTTGTTTCATAATGGCCGTAATGTTGGTCGAATAAATCTTTATTCGAATAGATTGTGTACAGATGAATGATGCCTCCTCATATCGTAAAATTCTCTTATATAAGAACTTAGAAGAAATGAAAGTTCGCATATCTACTAGGACGTCAGCGTAATATCACATAATGTAATAATACCTTTTGTTAGAATCAACTGCCATCGTATTCGTATGTTTCTAGGTCAAAGGTAACTCACGTCAGTTGGAAATTTGTAATTAAACCGTATCCAGTGCAAATTTATAATAGCCAGAATTTAAAAACGTTCTGCGGAAGAGAGTGCTACTCACAATATTATACTAGGGTATACGCAAGTTTGAGCTTTACATCGAAATATATTTTCGTTGAAACAATTATATAATTAGGTGTGTATTTGCTATATAATAACATTTAGGCTCAGGCAAGAAATATTTAAAATTTCTTAATTAAAATTCAAATTATTCGAATGTCTCCGACCGACACCCGAGTCCTTGTGAGTATGTTCGGCGAGTCCGGTGACGTCAAACGATTGTTTCAATACCGCTGAAATTAAAACAGTTAAAGCTGAATCGTAAATAAAATTAGTTATTATAAATATGTAATAATTTAATAGACACACTGTTATTTCATATTAATTCCCATAATATTAACATGTAATTGGAATATATGAAATTTACAGGTTAGTGCTGTATGTCAAAAAATCTTTTCTAACTGTCAGACTAACTGTAAATAACCATGGAAACAGAAAACTGAAATGTATTCAAAATAACAAATTTCACTCATTATTTTATATTATATGATAGATCTCTACCACTAATAGGTCAATAAAACAAGGCTGGTTTGAACGATAGTTATATTTTCAGAACGTTTACAAACGTTTTCGGAATACCTTCGTCAGTGAAAATATAACTATTTGTAAACGTTCTGAAAATATAACTATCGTTCAAACCAGCCTTGTTTTATTGACCTATTAGTGGTAGAGATCTATCATATAAGATAAGTATAAAAAGGTCACGAAATATATATATATATACATTTAATTATTTTATATCAAAAATAATGTATTTTATACAGAATTGATAATGATACCAGTAATTATTAATATTAAACTATCTAATTAAATTATAAATAAAAATCATGTGTATACCCTATTGTCCATTTCATCTTTTATATTCCACGTTTCATGTTTTGTATTCTTTGTCCACCTTTAAGTGTTGATTGAGTTGAGTTGAGAGTCTCTGTAGTTGTTTATTTTTATACTGTATTCCATTACTAATCTCTTTATATTACAACCAAACGCATTTTATTCGTTCTTTCTGCCATTCGGGACTTCCACCGAAAACTAGTACTAACCGTTTTCTTGATTATTCCTTTTTCTTACATTTTGTGAATACGACCAAGTCTATTACGCTATTATTCTATGACACCTTACGAGAAATCTTATTGGGGTTTACACGATAAGTGATAACCTCATATGTCTAGAAGCGTCTTTCTCTTGATGACATTTATATTAGAAAATTGGTAATGATGATGGATAGAACCGCAGACTTCTCAGAACGTGCTAATAGCATCGGCGAAACGAACTTGCTTAATCGGGTCAGTTTTGGACTACGACTTAAAGTATTGTTCAAACACAGACACCGGCCATCCACGGGTCAAGTTCATATTGCACAAACATATATTTACATATGTATGTACGTTCATTTTTGTAATCCACGACGAATAACTGCGTTTTTGTTTGACATTTAGATTCTATTAAATTAGTTATTCGTAATTACGATACGTAACGCGTATGTATTCTGCAGTTGTTGCGGGTATAAAAATTTATTGCGTGAGATATTTCGACATCCTCCTTTAAATTATAGGATTGTCAATGTACGGATTTAATGGATCCGTTGATGTTCGCATAAGTATTATCGCAAAATGCAGCAGGAATTATCGTTTGGATATTCTAAATGGATAATAAATTAAATAATGATGCACTATAATACTCGCAGCAGTAACGGTAATAAAGTCCGAAATCAATATTAACATCTTTAAAAATCGCCACCTTATTGAAACTTACAAGAATCTCGTATATAGACTCCAACGAGAGAGAGATTGGACCTTGATTTCAAGTAATTTGTTTTCAAACTTCGTATCGCCAAACGTATCTGTTATAATGCCGAACATGAGCTTATTAATAAAATATAGCTGCTTACAGGAAAAATGTGAAGAGAATATCGTAAATATGAACAAAATGCATACAGGAACTTGCACGAATACGAAAACAATTTTATTTCAATAACGCAAAATATGTACGAGGTTTAGTAAAAAGACGGGCAATTCCTGTTCTTTCTGGCCATCTGAGACAGAGCCAGTTGCAGGTTTCCTACAATCAAATCCAAGCCATACGTAGTCTAATAGGCAAAAACGTGTTGAGGATGCGTGCAGCATCGAAGATCTTTACGAATTCACATTTCTTGAACATAGCAATTTGAGAAATTACGGGCATGACTGCTACGCCTCGTAAATACATACATTCCATAGACAGAAATAAATATAAAAATTTTAATGCATTAAACATTTATTCCTATCACGTCGTATAGGAAGATTCGAAAGAAGTGAACTAAAACGCAGATTTTATGTAGGTATATTCTAGTTAAAATGTTCAAGTTAGCCTATCTGAAATTACTCAACGGATCCATATTCAAACTACAAATTTATGAAAGGTGGTGATGACATTTTATGGTAAGGATTGAAGTTAAATAAATTAGAATTTAATGCAAACGTGTAAGGCTCTGTCACATCTATGTACATATGTATGTATGTCAATACATATATCTGCTCAAAGTTAGATCATTTCCCTGAACGGAACTTATTTTTCACATGACCTATGCTAACGGTGAACATTACGCAATTTTTCTACAGCGAATCCGGCATCCATATAAATTTGTGTAAATGTTCCAATCGATTATGAAATTGAGAGAGGTAAAATTTGCAAACCGGAAAGAAGGACAGGTACTTTGCTGTAAATTTTGAAACGGAATCTTTACCTTTTATAGTTGTACACTTCAATAATCACCTCGAATTGCAGGTGTATACCTACTTACATACGTGTACGCTGTAAAATGTGAGAACGTAACACGTAATCTATTGATGTAAATTCGAATTTATGAGAACAGAATCTCCATCAGTAAAAAATAAAAAGAGTGCTCCCGTGTATCAGGTGGATATCCTGCAATTATGCCATTCTTAAATTAATTATAGTTTATCTTTAAGAAGAAATGGTGTTTTATATAAATTGAAGGAAATATTGCTGAAGAATGACGCGAGTTTTACCATAGGCGTCGGTAAAAGTGGAAAAAGTCTATATACATTTGGCGTGGCTATGAAACCTATCGAGGTAACCAGGCGCTTAACAACAATGAATAATTAGATGATTCTATGTTTAGGGAGTGTGTAGTTAGAGCGGTGTTTTGTAGGAAAATCTTCGGGGTCTACTTAATGGAAATCATAATAATATTATAATTATCGTATCGTAACTAAATTTCTACTTTACATCGTACGTTTTCCGTCCTCTATTATTTTACTAAATTCACCGTTTCTGTTGTAAAAGAATTTTATAAGCTTCGAAGAAAAGATAATTCTTGGTTCACTAGACTTAGCATGATCAGCTGTTATATTACCCCTCATATTATTCTGCGTTGTACTATTTTATTATGTTACTCAATTATTTTATTTTATCTAATGGTAACCATTTGTCGATTAAGTGTCAATAAAATACAACCGTCTTAATCGAATACTTTTATTAAAACTTTACACCTACTAGTCCCTTTAAGCGCTCTCCTAATGATGTACATTTTTGCAAAATTTACAACTTATTGGTAAACATTAAGCCACTTTGGAGAAACATATTTTTCATTAGATGATTACATAGTTATTGTAAGATTGGGTTTATGTAACTTTACAGATTAATACCTGTCGTTTTCGATAAGTACCAGCTCTTAAATGAACGCACGTCCACGTGATTGTCTTAGCAATTGTTACGTAGAATCTTAAAGCTGCATAAGTTGGCTTAATTCTTGATCCCTAAGTAAGAGAATTACGAATCCTACATGGGCATTGCGACATCGACAACGAAGAAATCCTTTCGCAATTTGCATGCTATTACAGGTGAATACACAATTCTTCTCGTAACTATCCAAGTCCTCAAATAATACTTACATATGTATGTATTTATCGATCTCTATCTCGCTATGTATGTAGGTGTATATTTTAATGTGCTACTTATGTTTAATTAATTCGCCATATCACGTTGCTCTCATTCTTTGGACGCGTTAGGATTTTCGATAATGGTTCCGTTTGGATTAAGAAACGTTAGATGATCGACAAAGGACGTTCAATTTATGAAAGGGAGTTTTCCGGTATAATTGACACGATAAAGTAGGAATAAATAGGTATGGAAGTATATACATATATACATCTTTCTCTATTCATAAGAATAACTAAAATTTGTCTTTTCAATGAAACATTTCGAGGATTTGTCAGTTCTAACATGAAATAAGAAGATTTAATTTAATCAATTGTAGTTTATATTGCAGATAGTCTATTCATCATTTCATATAACAAACTATACAAATATAGCAATAATATACATAGTATTAAAATCAAAGTTACATTTGTTATATGTTATATATTTCGTAGTCTGTAATTAGTAAATAAAACAATTCTTAAATGGGACTTAGATGCTTTCATTCAAAAACAATACAAACTAGATCTATGTATGTTGTACATATTCACTCATCAATGATGATCACAGATACACATGCCGACAAATTAGACCCGGTAACACTTCGTCGGTTCTTAAAATACCCGTAAATTAAAAAGAACAGGCGCCAAGGCCGTGAAAAATTTGATACCAAAAGTCACAAAGACGAAATTGGGTACATACGTACGTTGCGGTTTTGTCTTCTGGTGGGAAGAAAAAAATTTACCACACGCGTAGATGTACGTATGGATGTTTAAGGTGGTACCTACTTACGCGATTGAAAAGACTTATCTATGGGGTTCTAGGGCGTGGAGTGGGGCACATCAACTCTTCGGTAAATTCCCGGGTATAAATAATGGATTCACAATTGATTATCACAGTTCAAATTTGTCAGTGATCGTAGTATAAGAAGAAGATTTATCGTTTTTAATAATTAATCAACATGAAATCTTTTGTAAGTATAGTTGGTTTATTATTAATTATTACTATCACGTAAATTTCTTCTTTTTTTTTCATAAACCTATTTCGGAGATACATATTGTATTATATAAATTTCGTTGTGATCGGATCGGATGTATAATTTTTAGCCATCAGGGGTGTATCAGTGTATGTACCGGAAAGTCTGGCAATTAATTTTATTACTCAAGAAATAAATTATTATAATAAATTTAGATTAGGAAACAAAATTCGATTTAATTATGGGGTTTACAAGAATCTCGATAAACTGGTCGATCAACCGTATGTTTGTCAAAATACTAGTTAGCAAATTTGATCTCCATTAGATCTTAAATAAACAGACAAACTTTGGTATTTTTATGGCATAACTTTAAAAACTTTACCTCGAGGAAGCATGGTATTTATCTTATAGATTTTGCATACATTTTCAAGTAAAACTACGGTACAACTGTACGTCTAACAAAGAATATACCTAATTTGTTTTAATTAATTTCGTTCACACTTCTGTAGTTCCTATTTGTTGCAGTATTGCAACATATACTCTTTTCGAAATTCATAGGATATTACCCCAAATATACATTCAAACTATTTGTTTTAATAAAAATTTTATTACAATTCTGTTTTTTTTTTTTGCATTATCATCCAATCCAATTTTCATCTAATAATCATAAAATCGAAAGTAGTAGATTGAAATGGATAAGAACTCAAATTTAGATTGAAGAACTTACATCTCAAAACCGACAAGTAGATCTGTCACTAACGTAAATATCTCCTTTTGCAATTCCACTACTCTCATTACAATTCTAATACAGTCTTCCGATCATATTGCAGAGCACGTAATGACACTTTCAGGATGTTGTATTATGTCATACCCGCAGTAACTGCCGGAAAATTTTTCAACATTTCTGTCTTATTAGAATTCACTTATATCAAAGAATTGTTCTCTAAACATTTTGGGATTTTGTCGTCTGTATGCCATAATAAATAGGTCTCCTTAAAATCATCATTTAATTATCGCTCAAGAAAATGAGCCAATCTAAAATGTTTGTATGACGTCACAACAGTTTTTTTGTACGAAAGAAAGATTTTTGGCTCCGTTCAAAGTTTTTAGCGTCTTTGTACATTGTACAAAGTTTTTTTTTGGTAGATCAGTTACAATTATTATGTTGTACTAACTAAAAATCTCTCGTACAAAGATTTTTTCCGATCTTTGTACATGTATAAAGAGGCTCGTACAAAAGAAAACAGTGGACGTCAAGGATAATGCGTTATTATTTAATAATCAAAGGAGCTTGTTGGATATTTTTTTCTAATAATAGAATCAATAAATCGAATATATGTATCCATCGTATTGCTCGTCATTTTGTAAATGATAAACGCTAGTGAAATTAATAATTCCTAGTAATATAATTATGTAGTTACGTTCCAATGAAATAATGTTGTATATGATTTTTTAACTCGTTTGATAAAGAGTTCAACAACTTCTCCAGTGGGTACCATCTTGCATTATATTATCAACCAAGTTAGATGGCATAATAGAGAACATGCCCGTTAAAATCTTTCTCAAAACATTAATTCAAACAACGCACAATGGAGCGCAATCATGCACGCGAGAGAAAGTAGAAGTATCGTACCGTTGAGCATCGATTTTTTATTATTTGTTCAGCCTAATCTTAATTTTATTTCGAAATGTCTATCGGTGAACATTGTGGTTGATATTGTCCGTGAATTACTTATTACAGGAAAACTTTAATTATTGATAATAGAATTTTCTTATACCTTTGTGTACTATGGTGCTGTAAGTTGCGCAATACGATCATTAATTAAAAGACACGTTTCAGTAGTATTTAATAAAGAAGAGATTTATTTATCTTCCTTCGCGACGAAGCAATTATATAATGACATAATCTGTTGAGTTTATTGTTTCGTTTAATATGTCACTTACGAGCTGTCAATGCAGAACTAAATAGCGGTATAAAGACAGATTGCAAAATTGGTAGCCATGTTCATACGAGAAATAATCATGGATTTTCCGGCTTTATTTGGAATTAGATGACAAGATAACGGAAAACTTCTGTGCGCAATAAGTGGTTTGATGTCCCATAAGAAACAAACTTAAACAAATATAAATATAGATATACAAAAATATACAATGCCATTGACCGTTTATTACATAACAAAATAACAAATCTTCTTCATAATAACAAACTAAAAAAAGAAACAATAGGGCAACTCGTACTAATGAGGATGTACAAAAATATATTTTGCATATAAATCTATTGGGAAATATCTTGCATCATTGGCTTTGTCGGGATACGTACACGACATTACAATAATAATTGCATGCTGTCTTTTAATAATAGCGATTTATAATGATGTGTGAAACCGGGAGAGATTCGTTCACATTCTCTATTCACAAAGTTCAAATTTCAAAACTTTTTTAATTAAAGGTGGGCGGTGCGAAACGATTTTGAAATTTTTCAATGCTATTGACGCGACGAATAAATAATGATGTAAAATAAGACAGTGTGAATTTGTTTGCTTAAAATTTGTCTTCTCAGCATAATGCGTGAAATTACTATGATATTACTCTATCATTGCAATTTTGCTTTACATTTGCAATCGGCGATTAAGTCTTCTAGTTTCTTTTACTCGTCCTTTATTTAAATGTTGAGCGATAGCATAATGTTAATAAATGGGTAAAATTGAGCACTTGTAACTTAAATCTAAATAATAAAAGTACAAAATAATATCCTTTTTAGAATAACAATTTTGATTTTCAAAATGTACGTTTAGCGAAGGAAATATGAATATTCAGTTTACTTATTGTCTTTCTTCTTTCTCATCTTTCTGCCTGTCTAGGGCGTCGTAGAGTTTACTTATTAAAATAACATTTTTATCATTAAAAAAGTATTTATTTTTACTTTTATTAATAAGGTGTTGTTTTCCAATCAACTCTTTACGTATTGATCGTAATATAAATTCGTTTTATTCAAGAAGTTGTATAGATGCATGTATATAATGCCTGTAATGGTATTGTTGATCAAATTTGTCAAGTCCTTTCGGGTTCCTCTTTCTGCTAATGCTGTTTGTTGGTAGCCAATTATATTGCAATGATATCTTGTTAATTCCAACGCTTATATATCGACTAGCGTAACTTTTACCATTTTTATAGATCATTTGCACGCTAATTGTCGGCGCGTTTGCCGCCCCGCAGCAGTTAAATACAGAACCGGTCCCCATCTTGAGACAAGAGCAAGAAGTTAATCCGGACGGATCTTACAAATGGAGGTGAGATGTTTAACTACTAATTATTTTAAACAATATTATACAATTATTTTGTTACAATTAAATATGCGCAGACGAGGGATTTCGTCGATTCTTATCCGTGCGAAAGCCAAATAAAAAATGAAAACAAGTGCGATAGATGTTCGACTAGCAAATGAAAAGCATTCTTTACCAATCTAAACACCGCTTTTTTTAAAATTATTTTCTTGTTCTACTTCCTATTCAATTCGATTCACAAGCTCTGATTCAAGCCAAAAACTTGTAATTCTATTACCGCCATTGCCATATACTTTCCTTTCATTTATTGTTGAATCAAGTGAAAAGTCAATTCCTTAGTATGGATTTATAGAAGAATGTCAATAGCGAAGTCAAAGTGAAGTAATCAGTCAGTTTTGCCATTCAAAAATATTACTGTTTATCACTCTACTCACATCTATGTAGTCTCCATCTATCTATTACTGAACGTATATCTTCCTTTACATAATCCTTTAGTACATGATTAACTAAAATCTTCCACGTTAACGAATGGAAAAAGTTAGAGAAATCACAAAAGTATCTGTCCCCTGTCGTTATTCTATGTATCAAAAGCTCTTTGTTACATTATTAAATTATTTTTGTTTTCTAGCTACGAAACTGGCAACGGAATAGCAGCAGAAGAACAAGGTTTTCTTAAGAACGCAGGTCAACCTGACAACGAAATTCAAGTAGCTCAAGGACAATATCACTACACCGATCCCCAAGGTCAACTTATTCAATTATCTTACATAGCCGACGAAAACGGTTTCCAACCACAAGGCGATCATATCCCGACGCCTCCACCAATTCCAGCAGCTATTCAAAGAGCACTTGAAGTATTAGCCACTCTTCCAACTAACAACGACGAACAGCAGCAGAGACGATGAGAAGATTCGATCTTATAATAAGTAAAATAAATAATGCGTATTAGTTTTAAGTTCGGTTAAGTTTCTATTTCAAGTTGGATTTTTGTATTTTGTAAAGAAGAATGAATACATATGTTACATTACGATTACTTTAGTCGCTTGTGTTTAATAAAACAACAGAAACTGAGGTGGATAAATTAGACAAATACGCTCGAAACATCGATGGCTTTGGCTAATTTAATAACTTGTCACATCTCGAGGAAGGCGATGTTGAAAGCTTTTGTAAACTCACTGAATGTTCAAACACCAACGTAAAACAATCCGAGTTTGATTCTGAATCAGAAAAACGCGCTCTTTCGAATGGTGTAGGAAGGGATGTCGTAGCTTAAACAAAATCCATTTCGAGGGTGAAATTTGGCGCTTTTACTTATCGACTTCCATTTCTTTTACTATACCTTTTCCGATTGACGTATTACTCGGGGGCTTTTCGGTATAAGACCTTGGTGCAGTTCACCCGTTCGCTAGTCGATGTGTT